>CM060417.1:121544451-123015701 GCA_030545235.1 Helianthus tuberosus | reverse complement strand
GACACTAGATGCGAATTCAACCTTTCGCTCATTTGGACACTGAACATGTCTGAAGGTGCTCTCTAGACTCTCGAACCATTGCAGAAGTGCGGTTGTTCCTTGAGACCCAGAAAACTTTGATGGCTTAGCTGAATTGAACGTCTTGAAGTTACAGGGAGCATTATTGTTGTTATTCCCTTTCCAATGCCCTAATCTCATGACGAGGACAGAATTCCCTCATCATTGGAGCTCGAAGCTCTTCCCATGTTTAAGCCAGTGCCACCTCAGCACCCCAATCTCTCATCACACCATTCCACCATGTTAAAGCTCGTTTCTCAAAGACACTAGATGCGAATTCAACCTTTCGCTCATTTGGACACTGAACATGTCTGAAGGTGCTCTCTAGACTCTCGAACCATTGCAGAAGTGCGGTTGTTCCTTGAGACCCAGAAAACTTTGATGGCTTAGCTGAATTGAACGTCTTGAAGTTACAGGGAGCATTATTGTTGTTATTGAGGGCTAGGTTACATTGAGCAATGATGTTAGGGATTGCAGCAGCCATTTGTTGCGTAATGATAGCTGCCAGTTCTTCATTAGGTATCTGATTGTCGCGTCGTGGAGGCATTCTAAAGGGGGAAGTATGGGAGAAAACAAGTGAAATGGTATTGGGTAAGAATAGGAGGTTACAATTACCGACCAAAAAGCATGGGTGATGGTCATTTGTTCGAACCACGAAGCAAACAAATGACACACAAAAGCTGAATCAAAGTAAATAGGTCCTCATCATGTATCGCGAAGACATGCTCGCCTATAAGTGGACACTCACCCCAAGAGTTCCCAGGTAAGAGTGACCGGTCCGATACTGCGGATTTGTACGAACACTCTAGCCTTAGACAGAAAACTCAGGGTACAGGCACCCACTCTTCCAGATTGCACGTGTTCACACTATAATGTCACGGCCCCCGACCCGGTTTGACCCGTTTCAGGAGCCGCGGGACAGAAAATCCCGTGGTATTTTTTTAATTGAGTTTAACAGCGGAAGATTTCATCAGGATCTTTTTAAAACTACAATTTCCCGATTATTTTATTTCACAACTCGGAATAAAACCCGATAATTTACAATCATATGATTTCACGGAGAAATCTTTATTTTTCCAAAACATATTTCTTTATTTTATCTTGAGCCACTTTCTTAAGCTTGTAGTGCTTCACGGCACTTTTTCTGGATCACAACAGATCACCTGAAACATGTTTGAAAAAGGTTTTGTCAGCGGGAAATACTGGTGAATCATTCTATTTACTAAAATGACACGTTTATAATTTACAGTATTAAGAGAGATTACAATGTTTCCTGATATCAACCAACTACCCACGGTATTTGTCACTCGACTCGTTTCTGTGACTATGGTCATATTACTATTGGGTCCTGTCACCCAATAGTAACGTATATCTCTAATTAGGCTCGCCCACCTAAAGTGATAAAAACAGCAGTAATATGCACAATACCCCACATACCGGCTGTAATTTGGTGATTACATAAACTTAATCACTGTAATTATAACTTTGAAAATAAACATGCTTTTGTAAACAAATTTGATAAAAAGAGAATGACTCACATTGCATATTTATTTGAGCAGATCCTAGCCTACTGATTAGCCTTTTAACCTAAATTTAATAACATACACACGAATTAGTAACTAATACAGCATTTACGATACCTCAC
This sequence comes from Helianthus tuberosus, assembly GCA_030545235.1. NCBI lineage: Eukaryota > Viridiplantae > Streptophyta > Magnoliopsida > Asterales > Asteraceae > Helianthus > Helianthus tuberosus. Next base: position 123,013,999 of record CM060417.1, on the reverse strand, counting down.
GAGATTAATACCTTCACAACGAATGACAAAGTGCAATACTTAAACATCCATCGAATTTACGACGAATGACAAAGCATAACCCTAATGTGGGCAGCACTTAAACATCCATTGGATAGTTTAATCGATCGGACATTGAATCGTAGCAGCGATCAAGTTAATACCCGGTATCGGAGCAGCGCCTCGCTAATATAATTGCTATTTTCGACTTCAGAGTAATATTAATTCGTTTTTGAGAGTTTTGATCGACACCAGTGGACTGTGCAAGTGACGGGCTATTTATAGCTGAAATTAGGGCCTCACGCGGGCCGCGTAACCCATCACCTATATCTTACGTGGCCCGCCTTGCCGCCCAGTCTACGAGTAGGGTTGACCAGTCATACGTAGGTGTACCAGATGGCCGACATGTGGCACGGTTACGCTTATCCGGTCAAACCCAATGTTGACGCGGCCCGCGTAGGACATGCTTGTCTCTTACGCGGCCCGCCTGAAACCTATTATTCTTGATTTTCTTGATTTTTATGTAAGGTATGGTTTCAGAGGTCCGGGTTTTCACTTACGGGTATTTTTAGGATAATTTTAAGAGTCCTTACATTCTCCCCACCTTATTTAGAATCTCGTCCTCGAGATTCATTGGAATAAGTGAGGATATTTTCGCTTCATTTCCGATTCCAGCTCCCAGGTGTATTCAGGTCCTTTCTTTGAATCCCACTTGACCTTGACAAGTACTAACCGTTTATGTTTGAGAAATTTTACTTTTCTGTCTTCTATCTGAAGAGGTTTCTCAACAAATTTTAACTTTTCATTTACCTCTATATCTTGGAGAGGTACTACCAAAGATTCGTCGGATAGGCATTTCTTGAGGTTGGATACATGAAATACGTCATGTACTCCAGCTAACTCTTCTGGTAGTTGTAAACGATAAGCAACTGGTCCTATACGTTGGATCACTGGAAATGGTCCTACGTATCTTGGACTTAGTTTCCCTTTCTTACCGAATCGTACTACTCCTTTCCAAGGAGAAACTTTCAATAGTACTTTGTCTCCAACTTGGAACTCCAATGGCTTCCTTCTATTGTCTGCATAACTCTTTTGGCGATCTCGAGCGGTCTTCAGTCTTTCTTTAATTTGTGTGATCTTATCAGTCGTTTATTGCACAATCTCCGGACCTGATAATTGACTTTCTCCTATTTTTGCCCAACAAACTGGAGTTCTACACTTTCTTCCGTATAGTGCTTCAAATGGGGCAGTTTCAATGCTTGCATGATAACTATTGTTATAGGAGAATTCAATTAATGGTAAGTGATCGTCCCAGTTTCCACCAAAATCTATTACACATGCTCTGAGCATGTCTTCCAGAGTTTGGATTGTTCTTTCACTTTGTCCGTCTGTCTGAGGATGATATGCCTTACTTAAATTTAGTCGAGTTCCCATTGCTTCTTGGAAACTTGTCCAGAAATGGGAAGTGAAACGACTATCCCTATCTGATATAATGGAGAGTGGAACTCCATGTAAGGATACTACTTCGTCTACATACAACTTTGCCAATCTTTCCATGCTAAAGGTTTCTTTCATAGGTAGAAAATGAGCTGATTTGGTTAATCGATCCACAATTACCCAAATCGCATCATTACCTTTTCTGGTTTTGGGTAACTTAGTAACAAAATCCATGGTTATGAGTTCCCATTTCCATACAGGCATTTCTAATTGTTGCAGTAGACCTGAAGGTTTCTGGTGTTCTGTCTTAACTTGCGAACAAGTAAGACACTTAGAAACATATCTAGCTATGTCCTTTTTCATTCCTATCCACCAGAAATTATTTCTTAAATCTTGGTACATCTTATTGTTTCCTGGGTGTATTGTATACCTAGATTTATGGGCTTCTTCTAAAATCTTATCTCTTAAATCTCCTTGTTTAGGTACCCAAATTCTTCTTTTGTGGAATCTCCAAATTCCATCAGCTCCTTGTTCTAATTCTTTTATTCGTCCTTTCATTCCTTCAGTAGCATCCTCTATTGCTGTTTCTTGAACATTCTTCAGTTGCTCCATTAAATCTAATTGTAGATTTAATCTAAGAGCACGAACCCGTCGTTGTTTCTCATGGTATTTACGACTTAAGGCATCTGCAACTACATTTGCCTTTCCTTCATGATACTGAATATCACAGTCGTAGTCACTTAAGATTTCCATCCATCTCCTTTGCCTCATGTTTAACTCTTTTTGCCCAAATATGTACCATAAATTTTTGTGATCCGTATAGACAGTAAATTTACATCCGTAAAGATAATGTCTCCAAATTTTAAGGGAAAAAATTACAACTCCTAATTCTAACTCATTAGTCGTGTAGTTTTCTTCGTGCTTTTTCAATTGCCTTGATGCATACGCAATTACCTTCTTGCGTTGCATAAGCACACATTCGAATCCTAATTTTGAAGCATCACAATATACTTCAAAATCTTCGGTTCCTTCTGGCAAAGCTAAGATTGGAGCATTGGTTAATTTCTGCTTCAAGATTCTAAAGGGTTCTTCTTGTTTAGGTCCCCATTAAAACTTAACGGCTTTACAGGTTAGCTTAGTTAATGGTACAGCTATCTTGTAAAAATCCTTAATAAACCGTCTATAATATCCGGCTAAACCTATAAAACTCCTAATTTCGATTGCTGATTGGGGAATCTTCCATTTGGTGATTGCCTCTATCTTAGCAGGATCTACATGAATACCTTCGTGATTTACCATGTGTCCTAAAAATTGCACTTCTTTTAGCCAAAATTCACACTTCGAGAATTTGGCATAAAGCTTTTCTTTTCTTAACAAAGTTAAGAGTGCATGCAAGTGCTGACAATGCTCGTCCTAACTTTTGGAATAAATAAATATATCGTCGATGAAGACGATTATAAATTTATCCAAATACGGTTTACAAATCCTATTCATCATGTCCATGAATGCTGCAGGTGCATTCGTTAATCCGAAGGGCATGACTGTAAACTCGTAATGACCATACCTAGTTCTGAAAGCAGTTTTAGGTATGTCTTCTTCTTGTACCTTCAATTGATGATATCCGGAGCGTAAATCAATCTTAGAAAAATATCTAGCTCCCTGAAGTTGATCAAAAAGATCATCAATCCTAGGTAATGGGTATCGATTCTTAATTGTAACCTTATTCAATTCCCTATAGTCGATACACATTCGCATCGAACCATCCTTCTTCTTTACAAACAACACTGGTGCTCCCCACGGGGATGAACTAGGTTGTACGAATCCTTTACTTAGTAATTCATCTAATTGCTTTTTTAGTTCTAACATTTCTATGGGTGCTAACCGATAAGGTGCCTTAGCTATCGGTGTAGTTCCTGGAATTAGATGAATTCTAAATTCTACTTCCCTATCAGGTGGTAATCCTGGTAATTCTTCTGGGAATACATCTGGGTATTCTGAGACTACAGGAATCTCCTTAAGTTCTTTACCCTAAGTACTAATGATTACTGAAATCATATATACTATTCCTTGCTTTCGTTCATAACTAGCAACTTTCATTACTGATATGAACTTCATGGGTTTACGTGGTTTATCTCCTGTAATCATTATTACTTCCCCAGTAGGTGCCTGAATCTCTATAGAATTTTTACCACAAAGGATTCGAGCATGGTTGGCTACTAACCAATCCATTCCTAATACAACATCGAATCCAGCTAGGTTCATTGGTAATAGGTTTGCATGAAATTTATGACCTGAGAGTTCTATATTTTTCTTTTGCAAAACCTTATCTATTTTAATAAAATTCCCATCTACTGTTTCGACTTTAAAAATCTGCCTAAGGTTGGTTAAGGGTAAGTTAAGAGCTTGGCAGAATGAAGTATTTATAAAACTTTGGTTTGCACCAGAGTCAAATAATACTTTTGCGTAAATGTTGTGAACTAAGAACGTACCAGCTATCACATCTGGAATTAGTTCGGCTTCCTGAGTAGTTAACTGAAAGGCTCGAACATTCTTCTTGGTAGCTCCATCGGCTAGCTTGGCTTTGTTATCTACTGGTTTGATCAATTTTGGACATTCTGTTTTAAAATGCCCCGCTTCTCCAAAGTTAAAGCAGATTATGGTTTTCTTTCTGCAGTTTTCTTAACGATGTCCTACAACTTTGCAAAAGTTGCAGGTTATATTACATTTTCCAAAATGTTTCTTTCTGCAATTCTTGCAGAACTGAGGAGTTGAAGATCGCCATGTTCCTCTTCTCTTGAAGCTGTTATTATTACCCGTACGAAATCCTTGGGTAATTTTCTGAGCCAGTTCCTTTTTCCTGTTTTCATCTCTTGTGCGCACCAATTCATCAGTTAGGGTGTTAGCTAATTCCACCGCATCGTCAATAGTACGAGGTCTCGCAGCTTTAACGATATTACGGATTTCGCTAATTAATCCCCAAATATAGCGAGAAATGAGTACCGGTTATGGCGAAGCCAGTGTTGGTACCACTCTAGCATATTCAAAGAATGTCGAAGTATAACCGCGACAATCTACACCCGTCATACGATGATTTAGGAACTTATTTTCCATTTGATCTTTTTCGTATTCGGGACAGAATTTTCTTTCTACTAAACTCTTAAATTCTTCCCAGTTCATGGCATAGGCCCTATTTCTTCCTTTAGCTTGAAGTACTGTATTCCACCATTCTAGCGCTCCTTCTTTGAAAAGATTCGACGCATACATGACCTTATCGTCCTTGTCACATTTACTTATTGCAATCACTGCCTCGGTTTTCTCTAACCAACACAGTGCCGCAGTTGCTCCTTCATTGCCTACAAATTCAGCGGGTTTACAAGCAAGAAATTCTTTGAAAGTGCAACCAGGCGTTGCAGCTTTCATTTTCTTAGGGAGCGGAACCTACAGTGGTTCATTATCATGATTAGTATGATTACCGCCGCCGTTTATGCTATTACTGAAGTTATCCTCAGAAATACGTTTGCTGGGAATTATTTGTTGAGGTTCAACAGGTTTTTGTGCAGCAGCAAGTATTGCTGGAATAGCATTGGCTATTCCTTGAGCAACGATATTTTCTATATCTTGCCTAGTCATAAATTGATCCTCTGGGTGTTGTTCAGAATGGTTAACCTCATTTACTGGTTCATTATTAGTGTTTTCCATCTGATAATTAATATATAATTTATTAGTATGGAATAAATAACAATCATACACAATTGATCATATAAATAACACACCTATAGCCAAAACTATCGATTTCTCGATTCCCATTTTTATATTTTATAATATGCGTCAATACACACCATTTATCTTACAAGTTTTATTTTATAGTTATTTTACAGACTATATTCTACTTATTTATTTTACAACCACAGTTCCACATTCTCACACCACACTATCCCTCGTCTATTGGTATTTTAGTAACGGCGTTCCCTCTCATCGTACTTCCAGGAGATCTGTTCTCCTACTTCCCTGATTCTATTTCCTGCATCCACCAACTCCTCGCCAAAGTGGCGAAGTTTAGCTAAATTCTCGTTGCTCATTGGTGGATTTGGTATTGGTTCCGGGTCGAACTGAGGAAGAAAGGAATAAGGACTGTTGAGCAGGTTTTGGAACTGCCAATCATTAGTTCACCACTCGTCCATTCCTAGAGGTTGGGTATGGATTATAGGTTCTGGAATTACTGGTTCTAAGTTTATTGGGAGTTGATTTTTAGCAGGATAAGGGTAAAAATTATTATTATTGACCAGCCTGACTATATCACAGCTTGCCAATGCGCGATCTAATTCTTCCTGAAATGGTAACTCCTCAATTTGTCTAGAGCTTTCTCCAATTTCTAGCTGGGCTTGCCTAGAACCTTCCCCAAACTCCATTTCCATTTGCCTAGAAATTTCTCCGAATTCCATTTCCATTTTCCTAGAACCTTCCCCGACTTCAATTCCCTTTCCTTTATCTAAGGGATTTTCTATTTTAGGAAGTCTCTTGGCTGGCTTTCTCCTACGTACACGCCTCCCCCATACAAATCTCTTTCTTTTCTTAGGGTTTGGCTTTTCCAGAGGTGGAGTGTTGAATTCCATAGGTTCTTCTAGATCAGGTATATACCTATTGAAATCTTTGGAAACCTCTATTTTCATCGGATAGAGATTTAAATTTTGAAGGGCTTCAGACAAGTCGTTCATGCTGTTTAGCATATATGCAAAATACACAAAATGCTAAGTTAAAATTTTATAACAAAATTTTATGGATAACCTTTAAATATTATTGCATACCATGTGACTAATTTAATACAAAGAACAACTGACAATTAAAACATATTAGGTTTTATTATACTTATTTATTTACTAGATAAGGTTTCTGACTTTGTAGGTGATAAGGATACTAAAACTTGATTTAGGTATTTAAAGATTTGCATTTACTGCTACAGTAGCTAGCATATAGAGATCTGCCCATTTTTCATCTAACTTGTCTTCCCATGGTGATTTACTGATTAATTCCTGGGTTTCCTGTTTAACTTTCTTTTCTCGGGATTTCCTTATTTTCTCCTGACTTTTCCTAATAATCAAACTTCTTTTATTAGGAGAAAGTGGTTCCTCATATTGTGCCTTACGAACAAAGATTCCTTCATCAGGATCTGTTAGGTATTTTGAGGAATTTGTTTGGGATGAATTTCCCTTCTCGTTGGAAGACCTATCTAATTTAAGATAGATGTTTGAAAGCTTTTGCTTACCCATACTGTAACTAACAAATAGTCAGTTAATAAACACATAATCACATAATGAAAATCAAGAAAATTAAGTATTTCTAAATACTTAATAGGCTTAAATCAGTGGCTCTGATACCACATTTTTCTGTCACGGCCCCCAACCCGGTTTGACCCGTTTCAGGAGTCGCGAGACAGAAAATCCCGTGGTATTTATTTAATTGAGTTTAACAGCGGAAGATTTCATCAGGATCTTTTTAAAACTGCAATTTCCTGATTATTTTATTTCACAACTCGGAATAAAACCCGATAATTTACAATCATATGATTTCACGGAGAAATCTTTATTTTTCCAAAACATATTTCTTTATTTTATCTTGAGCCACTTTCTTAAGCTTGTAGTGCTTCACGGCACTTTTTCTGGATCACAACAGATCACCTGAAACATGTTTGAAAAAGGTTTTGTCAGCGGGAAATACTGATGAATCATTCTATTTACTAAAATGACACGTTTATAATTTACAGTATTAAGAGAGATTACAATGTTTCCTGATATCAACCAACTACCCACGGTATTTGTCACTCGACTCGTTTCTGTGACTATGGTCATATTACTATTGGGTCCTGTCACCCAATAGTAACGTATATCACTAATTAGGCTCGCCCACCTAAAGTGATAAAAACAGCAGTAATGTGCACAATACCCCACATACCGGCTGTAATTTGGTGATTACATAAACTTAATCACTGTAATTATAACTTTGAAAATAAACATGTTTTTGTAAACAAATTTGATAAAAAGAGAATGACTCACATTGCAGATTTATTTGAGCAGAGCCTAGCCTACTGATTAGCCTTTTAACCTAAATTTAATAACATGCACACGAACTCGGTTAGTAACTAATACAACATTTACGATAGCTCACGAGATTAATACCTTCACAACGAATGACAAAGTGCAATACTTAAACATCCATCGAATTAACGACGAATGACAAAGCATAACCCTAATGTGGGCAGCACTTAAATATCCATTGGATAGTTTAATCGATCGGACATTGAATCATAGCAGCGATCAAGTTAATACCCGGTATCGGAGCAGCGCCTCGCTAATATAATTGCTATTTTCGACTTCAGAGTAATATTAATTCGTTTTTGGGAGTTTTGATCGACACCAGTGGACTGTGCAAGTGACGGGCTATTTATAGCTGAAATTAGGGCCTCACGTGGCCCGCGTAACCCATCACCTATATCTTACGCGGCCCGCCTTGCCGCCCAGTCTACGAGTAGGGTTGACCAGTCATACGTAGGTGTACCAGATGGCCGACATGTGGCACGGTTACGCTTATCCGGTCAAACCCAATATTGACGCGGCCCGCGTAGGACATGCTTGTCTCTTACGCGGCCCGCCTGAAACCTATTATTCTTGATTTTCTTGATTTTTATGTAAGGTATGGTTTCAGAAGTCCGGGTTTTCACTTACGGGTATTTTTAGGATAATTTTGAGAGTCCTTACATATAAGGCCCAAACTTTGACGAGATTTTGAAAATTCGGAAGGCACTAAGCCAAAACAAATCATCCAGAAGGGTGGGTGATTATTTTCAAAATCTTTTTGGAAGCTTAGAGGGTTCAAAACCTTATAATAAATCATCCTAGAACAGATGATTGGTTTTCAAAGCAGATACGAAATTTGTGTTCTTATTGTGGTTGTCACCTAAAGATAGGTGACGGTATTGTTTTGTGACTAAACGCAAGTAAACTCGCGTTAGGGTCCTAGGAAGGTTATAGACTAGGTCAAAGCATTACTAATAACCTAATTCCCTATAACCATGAGATCTGATACCAACTTTTCTGTCACACCCCGACCACGAAAAACAACAAATCGTGGCGGAAACGTCGGGGAGTGTTGTAACAGAATCATTGTTTCATAACACATGGATTGAAGTTCTGTTTTATTGAATTAAATGTATTACATTGCATTGAAATTGGAAACAAAACATGAACAAATAGACTTTTATTGTTATTAAGTCACTAAGGCCTCGTCCGTTCCTATGTGAGCATGCAACAATATCATCATCAAACATCACCAACTATGGTACCTGAAACACATGTGAAAATACGTCAGCATGAAAATGCCGGCAAGTACATAGGTTTTATGTGAGTGTCAGATTCATGGCTCGTTTATATGTTGCAGTACCTCATTAGACTACAAGAGTCAAACGTACAAACCTCGTTTTGAAAAGTGTATTGCAACATAATTAACCAACTCAAATCAAGTTGGTTATAGTTTATAAAATCTCGTAGCCATGATCCTTAACCCCAAAACATTTGTTTAATTAATTTAGATTGTAAAACATCTCGTAAAAACTCGTTAATAAAACTCGTATGGTTTATATTATTCAGAAAACCCTGTAATATAGCTTTGTTTTGATAACCTTGCCCAAGTGATCTAGATAACGCAACGATATATAATGTGTTAAAAGAACTTATATATAGGAAGTACCAGCGGCGTATCCACCATGCTTTTAGCACATTACACCCGCCCCGTTACCTAATCACTTCCCTAACCCAACGGTTCAAACAGTTTCAAACGGTTCACATAAATTAAACAGTTACAAACGGTTCAAAATGTAAAACAATGTGTCCATATACTGGATGAGCATATGCAACAAAATGTAATATACAAAAATCAATGTGCTAGCATGCTAAGTGAACATACATAGCAAAACATAATGAAATCATGTACTATATGTGTACTATTGAACATAACAAGCTCATGATATAAAAGCATGTAAAAACCCGAAAGTAACAAGTAGGTACATGTGTTTCACCCCAAAACAGTTTAAAACGGTAAAAGAGGGGACTATATACTCACTTGAGGATGCTTAGAAGTCTTTAATAACAACCAAGCAAACCTAGAGGGATCACGGAATCAAACGACACCTAATATAGGTAACTATGTTAATAAACCGGACCTAAATCAGAAGATCGGATAGGATGAGGTTTCGTAAACCAAATGAGTGTTGGAACTCATATGGTATGGTTTAACAAGGCCTACATACCAAATCGAAACCTAACCTAAGTGCTTTCGACCAGTTACGACCCATTAAGGTAGCTTACGCTACGTTAATGCGTTGTACGCGTAAAACGCGTTCGGAACGCCTAACTAGTCCTATGACAAGTAATATATGCCTAAACATGTCTAAATATGTTGCATAATCAGTTAAATGACAAAAGTTTAAGTTACATATGTTTAAATACCAATTATGCATGAAAAGGGCATTTTGGTCATTTTATCTAAGGCATATAAATAACCTATCATATAACTAATTAAACTAAGTGACCATAAGGTATAACCTCAGAAGGTTATTCCCTATACAACTATGGTCACTAAACATGCTTGGTCGGATCCTAATGATCGACAAAACGGGTCGAGTTTGAAAGTCTAAGCGGTGGTTTAGACCGCTTGACTTACGACTCTAAACAAGCACTAAACTAAAAGTGACGAGCTAAACATGTTGGAACATGTTTAACTAAGTTAGAAAACAGGTTTTGATATCAAAACAAAGTGTTTTGATACCTAAGAGTAGTTTGGTTGCAAAATACGCATAAATGTGCATTTTGACCGAAACTACGAGTCGTCACTACGCCAAGTCAACGTGGTAATCAGTAGGTATAGTCACAAGGGACTATAACCATCATGATTATGCTCACGTTGCAAAGTTCAAACGAACTTTGTGTTGACCAACTCGTGGTCAAAGCAGAAAGTCAAACACTGTTTGACTTTCACGCTCGAAAAGCGATAAAAGAATGAAAGAAGCTTACAAAGGGTCCAAGCTAGGGAGAACTTGATCTTAAAATCTCAGGTATGAAGTATTATAACTTCAACTTAGAGAAATCAGATCAAGGGTAAGTAGAAATGGAAGGAGGGCATGGCTATTTATACTTTTCGGTTCACTGTTAAGATCGTTTCTTGCTAAAGAGGCAATGATCTTGGCCATACATGTGGGCTAATGGTTTTAGAAACCATGGAAGCATGAAAAACTAGCTAAAACAAGGAGATGGTATCCAAAACAATGGTTAAAAACCATCAAAACAGCTGATTTGGACCAAGTTCAATGTTTCTGTCTGGCAAGACCTCACGCCCCGCGTAAGCAGACTTACTGGGCAACGTGGCCCGCCTGGGCAAACTTTCCAGAAATGTCAGAAATGGTCCCTGCACTTGTTAAACTCAGTTTTTGGCACTTTTAAGCCCCGTTAACCCCATTTCAACGCTCTAAAATGAAGTTAAAGTATAGGGAACTTGAAATGTGCTCAAAAATATCTCGGATGTCGGTTCATTTGGTCGTACGGTTGCGTTGTTCGGTTAATTACGACAAAACACGAACGGACGCGAAAAACGATCCAAATTACTCGACGAATGGAATTTTATCATGCCTATCACTAAAATAAAATATTTTAATGATTACATAAATTTTTGGATGTCCGGATATATTCAGAACGTAAGATATGCGCGAAAATGCAAACTAATGCACTTTTTGACGCTTTTAGTCCCTATTGATCAAGAAAGTTTATTCTTGCGCACCAAACACCTCAAAGCCTATTTCTAAGCTATGTAAAGGTTATTTAGGGCATATTTACCTTATGATCAAGTTTTGGAATGTTCGTCACAGTACGAATCGGCATACTTTCGCAGTTTGTCAAAATTAGTCACTATAAGCGAATAAACTTGATTTCGCCACACCAAACCCTCCAAAACTTATTTCTAAGTTATGTAAAGGTTATTTAAGGTATGTTAAGACTATGTCACTGTTCCGGAGTGTTTGTTGCATTAAACTGGTTATATTTACGCATCAGTTCGCGTATAACCTTCTAGAAAGCGATTTACAGCTCGAAATCGAACATGAATTGATATGTGCACATGATACACATATATTTACAAATCCCAAGTATGAAACACAATATTTCATTGATTTGGTATTTGTTTGATGGTCGCAGAGGCACATGTGTCACATTTTCTATTATATAAACATATTTCCGTGAATATTTATTAATGAACCAGACATGAAATTCTATGATTTGTTGGACATTATCAAGATCTTTATAAAATTCTTTCGCAATTCTAAATCTTTCTTCTCTATGAAAAGATTCCATAAACCAATTTTTAAAAGGTTTCCATTTTTCATTTCTATATTTTTCGCATACCTGCTTCCTAGCAACAAATCTTGGACTAAAATCAAAAGATTTACTATTCATTTATAAATTAAAACTCATTTGAGAGACAGTATCATCCTCTCTTACTTGGTGATAAACACCTGAAACTAAATTATCGTTATTAATATTTAAATTTTCTACTCTATTAACTTTCATCTGAGAAGTAGAAGCTTTTGATGGTTCTGGAAATTCTACTTTATAATCTAAGGGTGAAATATAAGATTTTGCAGATTTAGATTTTATAAACCTTTGTGAAATTGAACTTAAATCATTTGAATCATTTTCTTCAAATTCTACCTCTATATTTCCTTCAGGGGTTTCTATAAGTTTGCTTAACCTATGTTTTATTTGTGGTTGTTTTTTAATTGCTTTATCTATGACCCATGTTTCAGGAAAGGTTATTTCTTCCCACTTAACTGGTCTCCTAATGGAAATATTTGATTTTCCATAATTTGTCTCTATTAGAATTGTTTCATTATTTTGTTTGTTTATTCTTTTTGCATCTAGCATTCATAGTAGTCAACAATCTAAAATATATTCTATAACAAATACAAATTATTTCTGATCCTGGAGCATAATTATAGCCATGAGTTTTAACATATAAAGTTAAAGCATCATCTACATTATGATCAGATAAAGATAGATGTAGGTATGGGTATACATCAAAATATACTGGACCATGTGCTGAACTAGTCTTAACAACTTGTTTTGTCTTTAGGAAGCTTTCATTTCTCCTTTCAAAATCACTCTTTTTAGATTTTTACACATGTGTAAATATAACAGATTTACACATGTGTAAATGGCAAACTTACGCATGTGTAAATTTTCTTGCTTTACGAATTCACATAAATTTAAACGTGTAAATTAAATTTCTAACATTGTATTCGAATAATAATGATAAGTGTAGAAATAATTTTTGAATTTGAATTGTTTTTGACCAAGTTCTCACGGTTTTTTTCATTTGTTCTCACGGTTCTCACAATTTTTAGCGTTCTCATTTAAACCTTCACCTATATATATAAATATATATATAGGGTTAGGTTAACGCACAATATCCCTTATCGTACAATATGTATGCACTTATCTCAGCCGTCAGATGTTCATCCCACATTGAAATCGCATGTTGGTTTTTTGTAACAATTTCGCATGTTGGTTTTTTAACATGCGATTTAATCAAAATTACCACATGCGAAATTGTTACAAAAAACCAACATGCGATTTCATCAAAATTATCACATGCGAAATTGTTACAAAAACCAACATGCGATTTCATCAAAATTATCACTTGCGATTTCATCCATGCTATTTTATAATATGCGATTTCACATCGCGTACGTAGCGTACGTTAAGGGATATTCTACAGTACACTTTCTCTCTCTCTCTCTATATATATATATATATATATATAGAGAGAGAGAGAGAGAGAGAGAGAAAGTGTGTATATATATATAGAGTGGGGATCCTGCGGAAAGTGTGTTTTTCCTAGAAAGTCTAGGAAGCGATCTGGTCCATCCAATGGGTGTGTTTAAGGGTTGAGATTAACTCAATGGAAATCTTGTAATATTTGAGTTTAATTAATTGATTGTTTTAAATGAGTATGGACAATTTTGTCAATGACCGGATTTTAAATCAATCAAAAAAACTGTCAGGCAATCACAACTCCTATTTTCACGCGAATTTCCCTCTCTCTCTAAAACCCACATTTGGAAACCCCCAAAATCATACCAAATATACCTAAAATCATGGATGAAGATAAGAGATTTTCCTTGTTCTATATACGTAAGATCAAGCTGTCATTGTACTACATGTTTTACAAAGCGATTACGGGTGTTAACACACTGACTTCAGAGTGTTAAAACACACTGACTTCAACCTCTCTGACTGGTAAAACACATCACCAAGAACATGCTGAGTGTTAAAACACACTGACTTCAGAGTGTTAAAACACACTGACTTCAACCTCTCTGACTGGTAAAACACATCACCTAGAACATGCTGACTTCAGAGTGTTAAAACACACTGACTTCAGAGTGTTAAAACACACTGACTTCAACCTCTCTTACTGGTAAATCATTAAAACACATCACCAAGAACCAGATTATATATTGACTTCAGAGTGTTAAAACACACTGACTTCCACCTCTCTGACTGGTAAAACACATCACCAACACATTGACTTCCAGATTTGAATTCGAAAACAACAAAAATTCCGAAAATCATGGAATGTTAGTTAATGAAAAATAAATTCCAAAAATAAAATTAAAATGTGAAATTACATAGTTGCCCTTTTAGTTAAAATAACTCAATGCCACATGTCCAATTCTCATTGCTTCCTAGACTTTCTAGGAAAAATACACTTTCTACCCAACTCCTACTATATATATATATATATATATATATATATATATTGGGGAGGGTTATCTTGAGAACGCTAAATATTGCGATAACCGTGAGAATGAATAAAAAAACCAATCAAAACTGAATTTTTTTAATACAAAGCTCATTGTAATAAAAATACAACATTAAAAAAGAATTTACAAGATCAAATAATTTATTTCGCCTCTCAAAATCACTCTTACAAGATATTTTACACATGTATAAATGTAACAAATTTACACGTGTAAATGGCAAACTTACACATGTGTAAAGTTTCTTTATTTACGAATTCACGAAAATTTAAACGTGTAAATTTAATTTCTAACATTGTATTCAAATAATAATGATAAGTGCAAAAAGAAATTTTGAATTTGAGTTGTTTTTTACCAAGTTCTCATGGTTTTTTCATTCGTTCTCACGGTTCTCGCGATATTTAGCGTTCTCATTTAAACCCTCCCCTATATATATATATATATATATATATATATATATATATAGGGTCAGGATTTAGAGAAAACGGTAGAAAGTGTGAGAACGGTGAGAACGCTTATTGATCGTCCGATCAAAACAATCTATGGACTAGATTGGCGCAGTGGCATTTTAGTAAATAACAACAAATTTATTACGTGGACGCGCGTCATTAAGGGTAAAAAAGTAAAAAAACCATTCATCACATAAAACGCCATTGAAAAATAAAACGACAAATAAATACAAAACACCAATTTTATCACTGCGTACTTTTTCCTGTGTTTTTATTTAAGCTCTCTGGCTACAAATACGCCATAAAATATGAAACGCCATTATATATAACGCCAAAGCTTACATCTGGATAAATGTTAATACATTTTTTGTTATAAAAATAACATCCCTCCTAAACTACGCGCCAAAAGAATTCTATAAATAGAAACACCTCACCACCTTCCGTTTATCACACCAAAAAAACATAAAAAAACACACAGTGGTTGCTAAAAAAATTTACAGCTCAATGTAAAATGCCAAAAAATACAACAACAGCAAACATCTTTTCTTTGATCCTCAGTAATGTTCTGCATGAAGCTTCATTTAATGATTTGTTACGTGAGTGTAGTAAGATTTTGCCGCATGAGATGGACAAAATTGAAAAAAGAGGGACTGATGACACCCATATATCATACTGTCATCTTTGTTCCTGAAGAAGGTTTGGATGATAAGAAGAGACCTATACCAGTATAAATGCTACTTTGGCCTCAATGAATATAATGAAGACCACAGGCAGATAGCATCCACCCACAGGGGGTCGCTCTATGTCTCCAACATCCACAAGGACACTTCAACACATGAACAAAGAAAATAAACAACGCCAAACCCAAAACGCCATTTATTTGGCACATTTCTTGTAGTTTCAAAAGAAAAAAGAGACTAATGACACTGAAGATTTAAAATCATAAATTCCTTCTACTTTGTTTTTTGTTTTAATTTTCTTTATCTATTGTTTGTTTTGTAATGTCAGTTAATAAACAACAAAATAATATTAATGCTATAATGAAAAATATAATAAAACACCAAAATTAGCAAATACGTGTAAAACGCCATAATGCCATAAAAATGCCCCCAAAAAACTACAAACTATCATAAAATTAATTTGAACAACTAATATTATAAAAAAAAGCGTGAAACATTGTGCAAAGAATATAAAACAAAAGAAGTCTAATAGTTATCTATCCGCCATTGGAAAATAAAACGCCATAATTACAGCCGTCAAAAGATTTGACGTGTTACAGCATTAAAACAGTTGAGTCTGAAAACAAAACACGGTAAACTGCAAAAAACAGTAAAATGAAACGACGAAAAACATAATTACTAACATTTATTATATTAAATTTATTTATCTTTTTTGAAACGCCATAATTACATGTCATACGCGGGAAAAAAAAGTCAATATAAAAGAAGACCAT
This sequence comes from Helianthus tuberosus, assembly GCA_030545235.1. NCBI lineage: Eukaryota > Viridiplantae > Streptophyta > Magnoliopsida > Asterales > Asteraceae > Helianthus > Helianthus tuberosus. Next base: position 122,997,804 of record CM060417.1, on the reverse strand, counting down.
GAGAACCCAAGCTCAAACACGCCAAAAAGACTAAAACGCCACATATTCTCGAAAACGCAAAAACATTTAAAAATGGCTAAGGTTATTGCATGGAGGTTTGAAAGGAAAGATAAACGATTCATCATAAAGTTCTCTGACAGAAGAAGGGTAAAGGTAAGAAAAATAAAAGCCATGATGGGAATGAATGAAAATGTTCAGAAGGATATCCTGGCCCTTGGGGTTCCAATAGACAACGATTGTGAAAGAACGAGAACTGTAATAAAAAGACTGGAGAGAAAGTTTCCAGCAGAAGATGATGAAGAGGATGATGATATTGTAGATACTCAAATACCAAAACTTAGCAGTTGGGTATTGCATGAAGAAGAAGGAACACTTGAAGTGACTTATAAAAATGGGGTGCAATATTCAAGGCCAATGGAAGAAATGTTGAAGGCAGGGTTGCTATCTATCCTTGAACAACTCTGTGATTTACCACCTTCAAACGATCCTAAATCCAAGGATGCAGTGATATTCAAGAATAGGCTGCAGCAAAGAAGAGACGAGCTAATGGCGTTATACGCAAAAATGAAATTTGATGATGAAGAATCTGAAGAAAGTGATGAACAAAGCGATTGGTACATCTCTGATGTAATCCCACCTACGGAAGACTATTAGTTTATTTTGATTTTCGTGTTATTGTAGTTTTATAAAATATTAATCTATGGTAATGAATTAATAACAAAAAGATACAAAACGCCAAAAAATGACATGGAAAAAGCCATAACGCCAACAAATTAACTATATGACACAAAAAGAATTAATTCAACGAGAAGAAATCTGAGAAAAAACAGTAAAACGCCAAAATAATTAATAAATCTACATAACGCCAAAATTATCTTGCACGCAAAAAATAAAGAAGCATGTCAAACGCGAAAATCGTGAAAGGAGAAGAATACTAAAAAGACAAAAAAACCCCTAGGACCCTGATCATGCCTCGCGCCACGTGTTCGGCCAGGATGCATTCTCACCGTTCTCACACTTTTTGCCGTTTTCTCCTGATCCCGTTTCTATATATATATATATATATATATGTATATATATATGTATTAAGTACATCACTAGTAAAACTTTTATATATTAAATTATATTTTAGGTATATGTCAGTTATATGGAAAACGTTATTTGAGAAATCCTACTTGGAACGACCTTCAACAAATATACGAGGTGCATCTAGAAAAGCATGGAATACCCAGCATGATTAGTAGATTGGATTGTCGTCAATGGAATTGGTATAATTGTCCAACCGCATGGCGACGACGAAGAAGATTCCGAGTAAGAAGAAGTTGAGGAATTCGAAGCCGGGAACTTTGAAAACATAGGTTTGGATGCTGGAGAAAACGAAGAGGAAGAATGAGAGAACGACGATGAAGACGAAGAATAAATGTATTGTTTTTTTTAGTGTAATGTTTTTTTTTTCCAGTTTTTTTTAATGGTTTTATTTTATTTTATTGTAATGCTTTTTTATTTAATGGAATGGTATTTAATTTTAAAAAGTTAGAAATTAATTAAAAAAACTGAAAATTAGTTAATTGAGTAATGATGAGGTAGGGGCTTTATGACTACGGGCTCTAGTGATATAACGCCCCATAAAGCCCCTGTGTGACATGGCACGGCACGTGTCGCATAACGCCCACAAAGGGGCTTTATGACAAAACATGGCCTAAGTTATCTGGTTGTTTATGTAAAATAACTTGTTTTGTATAGAACCTCACAATCCAACGAGGAAAATGTATTCTATTAGGTACTAGTTTGAGTAAAATGCCCAGATAGTCCATGTGGTTTGTCAAAATTTCACTTTTAGTTCCCAACTTTCTAAAATTACACACTTGCTCCCTATGGTTTGACCAGTTGTTACTCGAATAGTCCTTGAAGTGGACGAAGGTTAATTTTCTTAGTAAATGGGTATGAAATTACAAAAATAACTCTTATCTTTTAAAAAATATAACCTCATCTTCATCTCCAACCCCCACCCACCCAAACCACCTGGGTAGTTACAGTCAATAGCTCCGGTAACCGGTAAAGCAGCTCCTACAACTTTGTGTTTAGAGAGAGAAGCACATTTTGTTGTTTGGTTTTATAGTCATTCTTTGTTCTTTTCAACAATCCAACAACACCACACCACCACTCACAACCGAACACCACCAGCGACCACTTCTACTACCTTCACTACCACCGGAAACCCAACCCCACCATCACCATAACGATCTTCGTTACCACCAAACCCCACTGCATTCACCATCATCGACCACCTAACCCCACTCACTACCACCCACCTTTCACCTTCAAATCTGACAACCTACCAGCAACCAACCAACCATTACGACCCGTCCACCTCGCGTCGATAACCACTACAATCACCACCATTTAAACGAACTATAATCCTCTCCACCATAACCATCATCACGTACACCATCGCCGACCTCAACATGTAACTCGGCCACCCTCTGTAGCCAACTCCTTACCACCTGCAACAGTCCGCATCATTGTTGTTGTAATTCCAATTGTTACTTTGCTTTAGAAACATGAAGAAACAAAAGAAATTAATGTCCAGTTTCAACTGTATAGTGATTCAGAAAGAGAGAGAGAGAGAGAGAGAAGATGGTGTCGGCGTGAATTTGATTATTAGGGTTTAGTCTATAGTACGAGAAGAAGACAAAAAGACAAAGTAGCTCCTGGAACCCTTTTTGAAATGAAGCTAATATTTTTTAATGATAAGGGTATTTTTGTAAATTCACAATCACTTAACTGAGAAAATCAACCCTCATCCACTTCAAGGACTATATGAGTAACAACTAGTCAAACCATAGGGAGTAAGAGTGTAATTTTAGAAAGTTGATGACAAAAGGTGAAATTTCAACAAACTATAGGGACTACTCGGGCATTTTACTCGTAATAGTTTTGTTCCATAAACACTGATGAGGTATGACCCGGATTAACTCTATTAAACCAGACATATCACATTGACCCTGTTCAGCAAGGGAAAATAAACAAATCGGATTAATACAACATGCTTATCTTTAACAAATAACAACTTTGAGAGAGTGAGGGATGTAACAACATACTTATATTTGTTTGTATATCCCTAATAAGGTGGAAGGGATATACCGACCTAAACCAAATAGGACTCTCATCGGTATCCCCAACGGGATGTAACAACATACTTATTCTCACGTCGGAGTGTTATTACAGTGATACCCATATTCTTGTGACGAGTCTAACAGTGGTCTGCTTTGCAGTTAAACCTTCGGAAGAAGACTTGTTTCCAATAAGATCATCAGGAGAGAACTCGAAGCCATATACCATCAAAATCATCCATTCAGGTATTTATTTCTTCAAATGTCGAAGCCATATATCACTTAGATTCCGGTTTTTTTAATAGACTAGCTTAAATTTAGAGAGATGAAAAGCTGTTTATATATTTGAGGCAACAAAACATAATTCTCTTAACACAAACGTGTCTTACAGCCTTAGGTGTGTAAGTATATTTGGTGATAGAAAACATGACTTTTACTTTGGCAAATAAGAGCATCTACATTTCAGAAACTAAAAAACGTTCACAAACTTATTTGATCATCAAACACAGCAACATCCACAAACCTTCACACAAAGAAATCCATTTATCCCATAATTTAGAGTTTATTATATTTTTTGTCCATATGGTTTGTTGAAGAATAACATTACAGTCCATTAGTTCAAAAATTGCCAAAAAAGACCTGTACTTTCACTCTTATAATAACTACAGTCCATCTCCATTAATCCTATCTATTTATTCTATTAGTTTCATGTGAAATGACCATAATGCCTCTTTTGGTCAAAAATCACAATAAGGATAATGTAACCAAATCTGATTTTTGTGAGGTTGAGTGCTTGATTTGATGAACAAATGTATGAACAATTATCAAAAGGAAATGATAATGAACACAAGGATTTATACGAGGAAAAAACCCTTGATCAATGAATGATCTATGACATAAAAAACTTCAGATAGTGAAAACTCTCACTATCAACTATATTGCACAAGAAAGGTTACAACTTTGGAAGATAACAAGCTCAATACAACGAATTGCTAATGTGAGTGTGTGTTTCGCCAATGAAGATCAGAGAGTTTGAGTGTAAGCTGTTGTGTTTCTATTTAGAGCTTGTTAACCCCTTTAAAATTAGAAAATATCCTATTAACTAACTATCTGAAATCATGCAAGCCTTCACACGATCCCCTTAACGGTCATGACTCCCTTGCACGTGCCAAAAATAACATATTCCTCCGATATTCCCGTGTTGACTTAGCTCACATAATACCTGCAAATGTAAACCTAACACACAAGGAATAATTGTTAAAAACATAAACATTAGTAAGTATCCTTGATCCTCAGACTCCCTGCATTATCCATTAAGGATCCGTGATCCAGGTCCAGTCTCTGGATGGATGATCCTTAGCATAAAATCCATGCCCTAACAATTGCCCCCAAAATATGAGGAATTAATTGTGACTAGATGAGTCATATTTTAGATGATTCTAGATTACTCGTTGCCAGGAAACTAGTCGTTACATGCGGACTAGCCCTTACAGAAATGACGTCACCGATAAGACTCCTACTGCAACAAACTTGATTATATATAGGGAATAGATAGGGATTGTCGCAGCCCCCGACCCCTACCCCGGGAGCGGGCACCGCGAGCATCTAGATGGGTGGTATCGGTGTTTATTAATTTAGCAGCGGAATACATCAGGACCGTAGTTAGAAATATTTTTATCAAAGTAAAACACCAAAATTTTATAATAATAAATCTTTGGGATAAAAACCCAAGTTCATTTGACAATACATTTCTAGGGTTAAACCCTAATTACTGAAAACAAAAAACTCATTTTTATTTAGGTAACTTTTATAGCCACTTTTCCAAGCCTTCAGTGCTCTCCAGCTGACTTCTATTGGCTTTCACATTTTGTTATCTGAAACGCGTTTAAAAACATTTTATCTGCAAGAAATAATGGCGAGAATATCCCAGTTTAATCAAAACAGCTTTTATAATTTCACAGTATTGAGAGCGATTACAATGTTTATATCCACATAATTACTCATTCAGTACTGTCAATCCTGACTGGTGGGTCATATTACTCATTGGCTAACTCTTTGTCCAATGGTAACGTCTTTCACATTTTGTATACAAAACCCCAACCTACCGGCAGTAAGTGAAGAATACATAGACTCAATTACTGTTTAATTATATTTTTAAAACATTTGAGGTTTTGTGTAACACCTCGTAAAATCACGACCAATATAATAAAGACACGTGTCATGGACTTTAAACGTGTATTGGATTGATCTTGAGGGACTAAAGTTGTCAAACAATGTAAATATGCAAGTAAAAGGATCAAATGTGTCATCATGCCAAACTCATGCCTCTGAATGATCTCATAGGATGTTCGTATTCTTTGATGAATAAAATTATCGGACATTGAAAGCCGTTTGCGCTTAAATTTAAAACTTTACGAAGCATAGGGGTTAAAAGCGTCAACATGTTAAAAGTTACCTCTGAGTGACCTTTAACGAACCCAAAAACATTGTAATAACTAAATATTTCACTCTCAAGAATGTTGGATATTAATTTTGAGGAGTTTAGATGAAAACAAGACTTTTCGGGTGATCGTACAACTAACCGGGAGCTTAACGGAGTTAGTTTATGACCCAAGGTCCTTAATAGTTAACTTTGGCGGTCAAAAGTGCAATAAATAGAAGTTATTTAAATTAAAAATGGACCAGGGACCAAAACTGCAAAGTTTAAAAGATTTTTCCGGTCATCAGGGAGTGTCGCGGCCCGCGTAGACTCTCTCTGAGTCTTACGCGGCCCGCGTGAACAGCACCAGCGACCAAAAACATGATAGCTGCATGTTTCAGCCTGTTACACCGCCTTTGCATGCAATATTTCGATACCAGAGACTATGCCAATGGTTTTTCATGCACTAGGGACACCTGGGAACATCTGAGAACATCATAGGGACATATGGAGTGATCTTGGAGCATCAAATTTGCTATATAAGAAACTTGTGTTCATGAGTTCATTTGCTCATTTCAAGTTTCACTTCAAAGCTTACTCTTGGAAGCCTTCTGGAGCTAGAGGAAGTTTTCTTAAGTTCATATTTCGTGCTAAGAGTTATTGTAAGCATTCTTAGCCCCCTAAGTTCAAGTTTTATTAGTTTAATGACCAAAAGTCAAAGCCATCGTAATTAAGCTTTGACTTAGTGATTAATCACTAATGGTCCAGCCATTTCTTGAATTGAAAGTGGCTATGAGTTGGTAATTATGTAGGTAATACACCCTTAAAAGGGCACCTATTGATTGTCACTCTAACTTAGTCAATTGTCGGGTCAAACTTATTAATAAAAAGTCAACAGAAGCTATTTTTATAAAATAATTCATAACTGATAATGTAAAGGTTATGGAACATGTTTTAACACTTAAATAACTTGGTAATTAATATAAGAACATGTTTAGGCATGTTCAACCCGACAATTCTGAGTTTAGGCTCGGTTCGCAACCGAAAGTCGCAAAAGTAGATTTTTGCTTTGACTTTCAGTTCTGACCCGATTTAGCTTGTTTTAGTTATGCCTTAAGGTTTCTTTAGGACCATATTATATGTTAGTAAAACCCTCTGAGGTTATGCTGCATGGTTCCTTAATAATCCGAGTCATTTGCATGTTTCCGTTAAATGCTTAAATGTTGACCATAATGCCCTTTTGACATTAAAACGAGATTTTTGAAAATGTGAGTGGACAAAAACCTTTATTACTGATATTTAAGTTTGTCCTAAAAGTTTTACATCAGTTTATGGTCTAAAATGAGAGTTATGCTCCATATCGTAAATGAAAGCCTTTTTATTAATTAAACGGCATTTTTGATATAAATCCTATTTAAACCCAAATTTTGACACCAAAGCTTTTACCCACTGATGTAATATAATATTTAGGAATTTTTGGAAATTTTTATTAAATTTTAAACTGATCATAACATAGAGTTCTCGCATAGGCTCGGTGATTGACGATAATGCCCTTTTCGCTAATAAAATGAGTTTTACACATCCTTTACATATCAAACCTTTTTCTACTGATTTTATATAATAAATAAGTTATTTTAAACTATAAAGGTTGGTCAAAATCTCAGATTTCCTTATTCAACCCGAATATCGTCAAATACCGACTTTTATGCGATTTAGGCGCAGAGTATGGTTTAAAACCATATTAGGAACCTAAGGTTTGTTACCTGCTGATGTTATGAATAAATTTTTATACTTAACAGAAAGTAAAAGTTTTGAACTCAGATTTCCAAATTTAACCCTTAAAGCATTTGTGAAATGACCAAAATGCCCATACGGTGCATAGTTTGGCCATAAATGATAAATTTCAGAGTTAATTGCCATTTTAGTCCCTAAGGTTTGTCCAAATTTGCCATTTTTGTCCAAATAGTTTTTTTTTCTCCTCTGGGTCCCTGACTTTTCCCTTTTGTTGCCATTTTGATCACATACCCTAACTCCATCCAAAAACTCAATTTTTAACCAGGAGTATTTTGGGGATTTTCATTTTAAATCTTTTCAATTGCCATTTTGATCAAATTCTAAGAAATCAAATAAATTCTAAAAAATAAAAAAATCATAAAAATCAAGAAAAATTCTAAAAAAATCAAAAAAATAAAAAAAATCCAAAAAAATGTAAAAAATAAAAAAAAATAAAAAAATTCTAAAAATAAAAAAATTCTAAAAAATCCAAAAAATTGTAAAAATTTGGAAAAATTCTAAAAAATAAAAAAAACCATAAAAATAAAAAAAATCATAAAAATAAAAAAAATTCTAAAAATCAAAAAAATTCTAAATATCAAAAAATTCTAAAAATCAAAAAATTCTAAAAAATCATCTAGAGTTAATTACATAGTTAGTCCCTGTGGTTTGCACAAAGTAACATACTTAGGTACTAATAGTTTAAAATAACATTCTAGGGTATTAACTTTTCATTTTGTAACGTTTGGGGGTATTAAGCTTATTTGTAGGCTTAAAATCACATTCTGTTAGTACCTAAGTATGTTATTTTGTGCAAACCACAGGGACTACCTATGTTACTACCTTAGAAGTTAATACTTCCAAACGTTACAAAATGAAAAGTTAGTACCCTAGAAGGTGATTTTAAACTATTAGTACCTAAGTATGTTATTTTGTGCAAACCACAGGGACCAACTATGTAATTAACTCAAAAATTTATAAAAAATAAAAAAAATTCTAAAAAATCTAAAAAATAAAAAAAAATCTAAAAAATAAAAAAAAATCTAAAAACTTAAACAAACATATTTTAAAGTTTCAAATTTAAAAAATGACGATATATTCCTCGTCCAGACGAATATATTTTCAAGTTTTATATAATTTGTTGAGTGAATGAGTGGTAATGATGAGATAGAACCATTTATCCATTTAAAAAAACAAATTTCATTTTAAGTTGACATCTTTCACAAACATTCTTACGTTTCCACATTAATTATCACCCTTTTGGCCTTTTTATATATGTTTTTAAAGCAAAACTATTTATTACAATAATATTTTCATCTTTAGTTTTGTATCAATTAATATAATTACTAAATATAAATATCATGAAATATAAATTTTATAAACTAAAACATAACATGCATGTTCGTTAGTTTGTGTTTTTATCTCATCATGACCACCCATTCACTCAACAAAATAGATAAAACTTGAAAATATATTCGTCTTGACGAGTAATATATCGTCATTTTTTGAATTTGAAACTTTAAAATATGTTTGTTTGAGTTTTTAGATTTTTTTTTATTTTTTATTTTTTAGATTTTTAGAATTTTTATATTTTTTTTGGAATTATCATGATTTTTTTTTATTTTTTAGAAGTTTTTTGATTTTTAGAATTTTTATGATTTTTTATTTTTTTGAATTTTTTTTTATTTTTACAATTTTTTTTATGATTTTTTATTTTTTTGATTTTTTATAATTTTTTGGATTTTTTTATTTTTAGAATTCTTTTATTTTTATGATTTTTTTTATTTTTTAGAATTTTTTTTTATTTTTTAGAATTGAAACAAAATGGCAATTGGAAAGATTTAAATTGAAAATCCCCAAAATACCCCTGGTTAAAAATGGGGTTTTTGGATAGAGTTAGGGTATTTGATCAAAATGGCAACAAAAGGGAAAAGTCAGGGACCCAGAGGCGAAAAAAAACTATTTGGACGAAAATAGCAAATTTGGACAAACCTCATGGACTAAAATGGCAATTAACTCTAAATTTCACATATGTGAGATATCTTACTGATATAACATGATAAAATAAATATTTTTATTGATTATTTTAGATCAGAAACTCAGATTACTATTTAATCCCTTTTATAAACATTAAAATGACCAAAATACCCCTACGGGGCATAAATTGGTTTTAAATTTGTTTTGGGCATAATGAAAGGTATCCTACTGATATCACAACATATTTAAGGCATATTAACTTGAGGAACCTGTTCATGACTCTTTTGGTTACCCGTTATGCATTATACGCGTTCGGTACGGTTTACGTAACTAGTTTGCATAAATTAACCGAAACGGGTCAAACCTTATCATTTGTACTTCAAAATCCAGAATGTGTTTAGTTTACCCATATTATACAAGTCTTCAAACTTGTCGGGTCTAAATTACATTCTAATCCGGTCTTCGCTTAATCTTGCGTTTTGAACCGTAAACCTTTCATTAAAACTAACCGGTCTAAGTTAAGACTTAAATAAGACCCGTTAGAAATCTAATAGGTTATTAAAACCTTCGTTCCAGATTAGGAGCCCAGTAAAAGCTATCTGTACTTGCTGATTTGATATACGGTTGGGATTAAATTTATATTTAGCTCAGGTAAATACTTTTGACTTATTTTCCGTTATACGGGCTTGGGATACGGTATTATAATAATACCGCTTGGTCGGGTATGTAGTTATTTAAATCGGATTGTGATTAATACATTTACATAACCCGTTTTAATCTGTCTTGTTTGATGCAATGCCTTTGGGGGTTAATGACCATGTCCTGGATATCCTCGGCTCATTCATTAGAAATGGCCACGACTTACGCACGGGGGGTAGGCATACACCTGACAGTTGCGTATGTAAAAAGGTACCCCACTTGTAAGGTAACTTCTTGTGGGTATTATACCAAGTGGTGTGTCTATTAATCTTAACCGGCTCTTCTAACCGGGTCCAAAATGGACGACAAACATGTAAAACTGTATATAAGATTATTTTTAAATAATTGTCCAAAGTTAATAAAGAATATTTATGCCTTGTGCATTTAAATCAATTTTTTTTTTATAAATGCTTTTCAAAAGAGTCAGTTAATCGTATTTACCAGTGTAAACTGACGTATTTTCAAAAGGTTAAGTGCAGGTACTATGCGTAATGGGCTGGAACTCCTAAGTGATTAAATAAAGAGTCTTACAAGCTTTTATCACTTTAAATCTGTTGAACAATATTTCTTTTACTTTAGATCCGCCTGTGGATCTACTTTACAACCGTTGTGTAATATTTTATGTTACTTTCGAATCGATTTGTAATATTTTTACTTTTAGACTTCCGCTGTGCATTAAACTGTGATTATTTGACTATGATGATATCAACTACGTCACGATACTCCCCACCGGTAATACGTGGAAATATCAGGGTGTGACAGGTTGGTATCAGAGCCAACATTGAGTGAATTAAACACTAGCCTTTTGTGTTTAATCTCAATGACACAGTTTGCACATTCCTTGACCTCCGAGTCTTGGCTAACAACATAGGAACTAATCCTAATCTTCATTGTTTTCTTTTGTTGGTTTCTTTTGGTTTGTTTTGACAGGAACACAAGACAATGCCGCCAATATTTAGAGGAAGAGGTGGACGTGGCAAAGCACCAATTACTGCACGAAATGACCACGAGGCCGGGCCATCACACCGGCGAACTCCTTCTGCAACCATGAGCTCTAGTCCTCAAGAGGATTGGAGAACGTATCTGGAGCCTGCGAGACGCTCTGTCTCGCTCAGTTCATCACTATCATACCACGATTCCTTCGGACTTCATCAGAACAACGAGTCCGACCACTCACACCACTCCTTCATCCCGCTGCAGCGGTCAAGTTCACACCGGCCTTTCCAAGACCCAACCCCGTATTTCCAGAGCCGGTTCAACCCGGCAAACCAGATTGATGAACCAATGGGCCATAACCCATTGGGCCCGGAGGACCACTTTCTTGAAGCCTAGGATATGGATATGGACGAGGATCCAGATCCAGAGATGCCACCATCTGGGACGCCCACGCATCCCATAGAGATTTCAGACGGGTCATCTTTTCATGGCTCGCCATACAGGGGCCCAGACAGTTTTGCCGAAAGGTGGGCCACATACCACTGGGAGTTTACTCCCCCTTTCAACCCACCTCCACAGCAGCAACAGCAGGATCCCTTTGAGGATTCACGTTTCCAGGCGGTTACGCCACCGCCACCACCACCACTAGAGCAGCAACTGCCTCTGGAGCCACCGAGGCGAAAAAGATCAGGTGCACGGATGTCCGTGCGAAGAAGGGATTTTCACTTCAGCACCCCTCAACACTCTAGTGGCAGCCACTACCCGCCACTATATGAAGACCCACAAATGGGTGGGCCTTCAAACCCAGTTTCAGAAGTCGAATCAACTCTAGTCGCACCACCACCACACATGGGTTATGATAACCCAATTCCTTCATACGCTGGTGCAGCGGCGTATAACCCTTTTGAGCAGCCGGCTTATCCTGGCTACAACTACTACAATGCTCCTGCCATCGACCCATACCTCGAGGCGGCTAACTACAATGCTCTTCACCCTGAAGGACCTTTCGCAGCTTCATACCAGTCATGGTACCAAGCATATGGGTATCAATACCCGCCACCTCCTCAACCTCCGCATCAGCAGCCGCCACATATCCAACCACCGCAGTAGGAGGAGATCCTACAGAGGTTGAACCGGGTGGAATGAGAGGTTCAAGAGGAACGTAGAAGCCACCGGGGGTTTCTCAAGGGCTTGGCAGACTTAATAAAAGGGAAGAAGAAAAGGGATTATTGAAATTCCTTATTTATTTATTTGTATTGTTGTTTATTTCAATCAAGTCCCTGCGTGGACAATTTTATTTATGTATCCAATCCCTGCGAAGACTTGTATTTCTTCCTTTAGTCCCTATGTGGACAAGTTATCTATTTAAAAGTCCCGTTTAGGGCATCTATGTACTTCTTTTAAAATTTATTGAAATGTTTTATTTAAATTTCACTTGTTATCATATGCATAAATATATTATATTATATGAAATAAATCAAAATATCATTCTTTTTTGTAATTGATCTGCCTTAAAAATTAAAAAGAATCTTAAAAGGTATAACCTAGCCTAAATATCATTATAGACCTGGCCATGATGGTAAAACCTAATTAAAAAGATTCAAATCCTTGTTAACATCTAAAAACATGTTAGCACTCCTGGCAGATGTGATTCGGTAAAGTCACACATGTCATCTTTATATTGGGATTTTCCAATCCCTTATCTAGCCTAATGATCTATAAATTATACGTTCAAATCATCAGTTAAGATGATCATATATGAGACATCCATTAGTGATGCAGTGCCTACGGGCTATAATAATTGTCAAATAAGACAAAAGACAGTTGTAGTCTACGACTCCCTGTCAGGAAAAGGTTGTGAACTATGTTCAAACCTTAATGCCTCGATCTTATAAGATCATGGCTTATAATTTTAAAACTGTCCTTGTGACTAGGCCTTATGTGCCATTAATAATACCCTTAATGTTTTTCAACTAGGATAAATTATAATGAAAATCCTAAATAAATATGATTAACAAATTAACCAATATGGTTTATATTACCATGGTTAATAAATCATCAGAAATGATGATTCCATAATAACCTCTGAATAAAATAATGTCAATTGTTTTGTAGCAATCAAGCTACATGGCTGAATCAGAGGAGGTTAACAGTCACCCGAGAGAGAATAATGATACCACCAGGATTAATGTAGCTGGTGCAGATCTTCAGGCATTGATAGACAATGCAGTTACAAGGGCACTTGATAGACAGTTCAAGGAATCAAGTGGTACACGCTCTAAGACTCATTCTGAAGCTCATAGTAAGCCCCCTTCTAAATCACACGAGTCAAAGAAGGACGATGCTCGTCACTCGTCAAATCAGCAGAGTGTCCCGTCTAAGAAGATTGTGCTCAATCAAGAGCCCCGTGTTAAGACCTGCTCTTACAAATATTTTGTCTCCTGCAAGCCCAGAGACTTCACAGGAGAGAAAGGAGCCATCGATTGTATGACTTGCCTCGATGAGATGCATACAGTAGTTGATATTAGTGGTTGTGCAGAGCAGGACATTGTGAAGTTTGTTTCACAATCCTTCAAAGGAGAAGCTTTAGCTTGGTGGAGGTCCCAAATCCAAGCCACAGGGAAGATACCGTTGTATAATCTGACTTTTGATCAGTTTGTTGCTCTAATCAAGGAAAATTTATGTCCTCAACATGAAGTTGAGAAAATTGAGACTGACTTCTTGACCTTGGTCATGAAGAACCTAGATTGTCAGGCATATCTTACGAGTTTCAATACCATGTCTCGATTGGTTCCATACTTGATCACACCAGAACCAAAGCGTATAGCTCGTTTCATTGGAGGTTTAGCTCTAGAGATTAAAGCAAGTGTGAAAGCATCTAGACCTACTACCTTTAGGTCAGTGGCTGATCTGTCACTATCTCTTACTCTCGATGCGGTCAGGCAGAGATCGTTCAAAAATTCTGAAGAGGGGAAAAGAAAACATGAGGATGAGAACTCACGTCGATCTGATAAGAAACATAAAGGGAACTCTGAGCATAAGAAGAGTTCGGGATTCTGAAAGGATAGCCAACAGTCGGGTGAGAAACCCAAATGTAAAACCTGCCACAAGAATCACTTTGGGAAATGCAGGTTGGAATCAAAATCGCAGTCACAATCAAAGACTTTTGGATGTGGGATCTGCAAGTCCAAAGAACACAAGACTTTGGATTGCAAGAAGTTGAAAGATGCGAATTGTTACAACTGTAATAAGAAGGGGCACATCAAGACCAACTGCCCCAAATATGCGAAGAAGCCTGAGGAGGCTAAAAAGACTAATGCCCGGGTCTTTCAGATGAATGCTCAAGAGGCCATTCAAAACGACAACGTGATAACAGGTACCTTTCTTATCAATGATGTTTATGCTAGAGTATTGTTTGATTCGGGTGCAGACAAGTCTTTTGTGGGCAATAAGTTTTGTAAATTGTTAAATCTGCCTGTTAAGACTCTAAGCATAAAGTATGAAGTAGAATTGACCGATGGTACCATAGAGACTGCCTTAACTATATTAGATGGATGTTTTATATCCATTAGGAATCACTCTTTTTTGCTGCCGTTGCTTCCATTGAAATTAGCAGGATTCGACATAGTGATAGGCATTGATTGGTTATCTCATAACCAAGCCCAAATTGTATGTGATAAGAAGCAAGTGGTTATCAAGACTCCTTATGGTGGGCCTTTGAAAATTCAAGGAGATACTCAGTATAGGTTGCCTAAACAAGTGTCTACGCTTAAGGCATCAAGGTGTATGAAGAAAGGTTGTGTCATTTATATGGCACATGTAACCATTGATGAACCAAAGCTCAAGATTGAAGACATTCCTGTTATTTCTGAGTACCCAGAAGTATTCCCTGAAGAACTACCTGGTTTACCCCCAGATAGGCCAGTGGAGTTCAGAATCGATATCATTCTTGGAGCTGCACCAATTGCAAGAGCACCTTATCGATTGGCACCGACTGAGATGAAAGAGTTAAGGACTCAGTTGGATGATTTGTTGGCAAAGGGTTTTATTCGACCTAGCTCGTCCCCTTGGGGAGCACCGATTCTGTTTGTGAAAAAGAAGGATGGCTCGATGCGTCTATGCATCGATTATCGCGAGCTAAATAAAGTGATAATCAAGAACAGGTATCCGTTACCCAGGATCGACGATCTGTTTGATCAACTGCAAGGGGAAAGTTATTTCTCCAAGATTGATTTAAGGTCAGGTTACCACCAACTGAAGGTCAGAGATGAAGACGTGCATAAGACTGCACTCAGAACTCGATATGGTCACTATGAGTTCTTGGTGATGCCTTTTGGGCTCACTAATGCACCGGCAGCATTCATGGATCTCATGAATCGCGTTTGTAAGCCATACTTAGACAAGTTTGTCATTGTCTTTATTGATGACATTCTTATTTACTCGAAGAATCAAGCCGATCATGAAAGACATCTCCGGTATATTCTTAAACTTCTGCAGCAAGAGAAGCTCTACGCCAAGTTTTCTAAGTGTGAGTTTTGGCTTCGTGAAGTCCAGTTTCTTGGACATGTAGTGAGTGAGCGTGGTATTCAAGTGGATCCCGCTAAGGTTGAAGCGGTTATGAATTGGCAAGAGCCCAAGACTCCTACAGAGATTCGCATCTTTTTGGGTCTAGCAGGATACTATCGACGTTTCATTGAGAACTTTTCAAGAATTGCTGCACCTTTGACTTCGTTGACCCGCAAGAATGTCAAGTTTGACTGGGGTCCCAAGCAGCAAGAATCCTTTGATATTCTTAAACAGAAGTTAAGCAATGCACCTGTATTGACATTACCAAAAGGTATTGAAGAATTTGTAGTTTATTGCGACGCATCGCACATAGGTATGGGATGTGTGCTTATGCAAAAGGGCAAAGTTATTGCATATGCTTCCCGATAATTAAAGGTGCACGAGAAGAATTACACCACCCACGATTTAGAGTTGGCTGCCGTTGTATTTGCACTGAAGCTTTGGAGGCATTACCTTTATGGGACTACATGTGTGATCTATTATGATCATAAGAGCCTTCAGCACCTGTTTAATCAGAAAGACCTTAATATGAGGCAGCGCCGATGGATGGAGACACTGGATGATTATGATTGTGAAATACGGTATCATCCTGGAAAGGCAAATGTAGTTGCTGATGCCTTGAGCAAAAAAGAAAGGCTTAAGCCTATTAGAATCAATGCTAAGAGCATTGAATTAAAGAACAGCTTGAATGAAAGGTTATTAGTCGCTCAAAAGGAAGCTGTATTAGAAGTGAACTATCCGAATGAGAAGTTGGGCGTAACTGCTGAACAATTGTCGTATGGCAAGGATGGAATCCTAAGATTAAATGGACGAATATGGGTTCCAATCTATGGAGGATTTAGGGAAGTGATTCTTCAAGAAGCCCATAGTTCCAAATATTCTGTTAATCCTGGCAGTGATAAGATGTACCAGGATTTAAAGGTAAATTATTGGTGGATAGGTTTGAAGAAATCTATAGCCACTTATGTGGCCAAATGTCTGACGTGTGCACAAGTTAAAGCAGAGCATCAAAAGCCGTCAGGTTTGCTACAACAGCCTGAACTTCCTACCTGGAAATGGGAAATGGTAACCATGGATTTTATCATAAAGTTACCAAAGACAAAGCGAGGAAATGATACTATTTGGGTTATAGTCGATAGCTTGACTAAGTCAGCCCACTTCTTGCTGATTAAAGAAACATACAGCTCCGACAAGTTAGCTCAGCTGTACGTGGATGAGATTGTATCTCTCCACGGAGTGCCAGTGTCTATTATCTCTGATAGGGATACAAGATACACATCGCATTTTTGGAAAAGCTTTCAGCAATCTTTAGGCACTCGATTAAACTTCAGCACTGCTTATCATCCTCAGACGGATGGTCAAAGCGAGCGTACAATTCAAACACTTGAGGATATGCTTCGAGCTTGTGTCATTGATTTAGGTGGAAGTTGGGATGATCATCTTCCGTTGATTGAATTTTCATATAATAATAGGTACAAAGGTATTATCATATGAAAATTGATAAGTCCTACACTTTCTTCGTACAAAGCTTCGAAAGTAGCAGCTTGAATACTCGAACGATACACGTGGGAGGTTGAATCCACAATGAAACAAAAGTACAAAGCTATCATCCTCGAAGGAAGCATGTGCCGATTGTAAAGGTAAAATGGGATGCCCGAAGAGGTCCAGAATACACGTGGGAGGTTGAATCCACAATGAAACAAAAGTACCCTCATTTATTTCAGTAAATCTCGAGGTCGAGATTTCTTTTAAGGGGGGTGAGGATGTAACACCTCATAAAATCACGACCAATATAATAAAGACACGTGTCATGGACTTTAAACGTGTATTGGATTGATCTTGAGGGACTAAAGTTGTCAAACAATGTAAATATGCAAGTAAAAGGATCAAATGTGTCATCATGCCAAACTCATGCCTCTGAATGATCTCATAGGATGTTCGTATTCTTTGATGAATAAAATGATCGGACATTGAAAGCCGTTTGCGCTTAAATTTAAAACTTTACGAAGCATAGTGGTTAAAAGTGTCAACATGTTAAAAGTTACCTCTGAGTAACCTTTAACGAACCCAAAAACATTGTAATAATTAAATATTTCACTCTCAAGAATGTTGGATATTAATTTTGAGGAGTTTCGATGAAAACAAGACTTTTCGGGTGATCGTACAACTAACCAGGAGCTTAACGGAGTTAGTTTATGAACCAAGGTCCTTAATAGTTAACTTTCGGGGTCAAAAGTGCAATAAATAGAAGTTATTTAAATTAAAAATAGACCAGGGACCAAAACTGCAAAGTTTAAAAGATGTTTTCCGGTCATCAGGGAGTGTCGCGGCCCGCGTAGACTCTCTCTGAGTCTTACGCGGCCCGCGTGAACAACACCATCGACCAAAAACATGACAGCTGCATGTTTCAGCCTGTTACACCGCCTTTGCATGCAATATTTCGTTACCAGGGACTGTTCCAATGGTTTTTCATGCACTAGGGACACCTGGGAACATCTGAGAACATCATAGGGACATATGGAGTGATCTTGGAGCATCAAATTTGCTATATAAGGGACTTGTGTTCATGAGTTCATTTGCTCATTTCAAGTTTCACTTCAAAGCTTACTCTTGGAAGCCTTATGAAGCTAGAGGAAGTTTTCTTAAGTTCATATTTCTTGCTAAGAGTTATTGTAAGCATTCTTAGCCCCCTCAGTTCAAGTTTTATTAGTTTAATGACCAAAAGTCAAAGCCAGCGTAATTAAACTTTGACTTAGTGATTAATCACTAATGGTCCAGCCATTTCTCGAATTGAAAGTGGCTATGAGTTGGTAATTATGTAGGTAATAAACCCTTAAAAGGGCACCTACTGATTATCACTCTAACTTAGTGAATTGTCGGGTCAAACTTATTAATAAAAAGTCAACAGAAGCTATTTTTATAAAATAATTCATAACTGATAATGTAAAGGTTATGGAACATGTCTTAACACTTAAATAAATTGGTAATTAATATAAGAACACGTTTAGGCATGTTCAACCCGACAATTCTGAGTTTAGGCTCGGTTCGCAACCGAAATTCCCAAAAGTAGATTTTTGCTTTGACTTTCAGTTCTGACCCGATTTAGCTTGTTTTAGTTATGCCTTAAGGTTTCTTTAGGACCATATTATATGTTAGTAAAACCCTCTGAGTTTATGCTACATGGTTCCTTAATAATCCGAGTCATTTGCATGTTTCCGTTAAATGCTTAAATGTTGACCATAATTCCCTTTTGACATTAAAACAAGATTTTTGAAAATGTGAGTGGAAAAAAAACTTTATTACTGATATTTAAGTTTTTCCTAAAAGTTTGACTTCAGTTTATGGTCTAAAATGAGAGTTATGCTCGATATCGTAAATGAAAGCCTTTTTATTAATTAAACGACATTTTTGATATAAATCCTATTTAAACACAAATTTTGACACCAAACATTTTACCCAATGATGTAATATAATATTTGGGATTTTTTGGAAATTTTTATTAAATTTTAAACTGATCATAACATAGAGTTCTCGCATAGGCTCGGTGATTGACGATAATGCCCTTTTCGCTAATAAAGTGAGTTTTACACATCCTTTACATATCAAACCTTTTTCTATTGATTTTATATAATAAATAAGTTATTTTAAACTATAAAGGTTGGTCAAAATTGTAGGATCGTTGTTGAACCCGAATGAGTCGATCAGAAGAGTTGTTTATCCGATTCAAAGGCGGAATCAATGAAACGGACGCTCAAACTAATTATAATGCCTCTTGTATTGATTTAACACTGATTACAACCTGAGAACAATTTGGCAGCACTTCGTTACACAATCCTAATTCCATGCCAAATGAAATGACAAGTACCCTATTTATACTAGTGTGATTCCACTCGAAATGACATGGTGCATTTTGGAGCGGAATCAGAACTTTCTGATTTCCCACGAAATGGCAACTTGCACTTTCGAGCGGAATCAGCACTTAAGATCTGTAAAACTGTTTCTCGAACCTTGGGCACTGATAATCCTATTCTATCCTATTACATGATACAAGACGAAGTCAATAGACGTAATGCACTAACAAAAATCTCAGGTTTCCTTATTCAACCCGAATATCGTCAAATACCGACTTTTATGCGATTTAGGCGCATAGTATGGTTTAAAACCATATTAGGCACCTAAGGTTTGTTACCTACTGATGTTATGAATAAATTTTTATACTTTAACAGTAAGTAAAAGTTTTGAACTCAGATTTCCAAATTTAACCCTTAAAATATATGTGAAATGACCAAAATGCCCCTACGGTGCATAGTTTGGCCATAAATGATAAATTTCACATATGTGAGATATCTTACTGATATAACTTGATAAAATAAATATTTTTACTGATTATTTTAGATCAGAAACTCAAATTACTATTTGACCTCTTTTATAAACATTAAAATGACCAAAATACCCCTACGGGGCATAAATTGGTTTTAAATTCGTTTTGGCCATAATGGAAGGTATCCTACTGATATCACAACATATTTAAGGCATATTAACTTGAGGAACCTGTTCATGACTCTTTTGGTTACCCGTTATGCATTATACACGTTCGGTACGGTTTACGTAACTAGTTTGCATAAATTAACCGAAACGGGTCAAACCTTATCATTTTTACTTCAAAATCCAGAATGTGTTTAGTTTACCCATATTATATAAGTCTTCAAACTTTTCGGGTCTAAATTACATTCTAATCTGGTCTTCGCTTAATTTTGCGTTTTGAACCGTAACCTTTCATTAAAACTAACCGGTCTAAGTGATTAAATAAAGAGTCTTGCAAGCTTTTATCACTTTAAATCTGTTGAACAATATTTCTTTTACTTTAGATCCGCCTGTGGATCCACTTTATAACCGTTGTGTAATATTTTATGTTACTTTCGAATCGGTTTGTAATATTTTAACTTTTAGACTTCCGCTGTGCATTAAACTGTGATTATTTGACTATGATGATATCAACTACGTGACGATACTCCCCACCAGGCCCACCGGTAATACATGAAAATATCGGGGTGTGACATTTTGTAAAAACAATTTGCAAAAAGTAGATGTACTCACAAAAAGAGTTTATAAACGGGGAATGACTCAGATTGTTGACTTAGGTAAAACTAAAGCTTCCTGGGAATCTCCTGCTATTATCTATTAAAATTAAACAATGCACATTTGTTAGTAAAATAATCCAAATCACATTAACCGTACAACTCGAGGCAGAACTCCAATGACTGAGTTAGGTAGAGCCTTGACATGCATTACAGAGTCCTAGATCAATCGGGTGTACAGACGAGACAGAATTCCAATGACTGAGTCGGGTGACATGCGTTACGGAATCCTAAATCGATCGTGTAGGGTAATAGCAGGGTTATAGTACTTACAACGAGGCAGAGCTTCGCTTTATAGTGGGTATTATGCCCTGGTATAATAATAGCTAATAGAAATTGAGAGAGATCAGATATTTGGAACGAATTCAACTGAGGCCGTCGACATCTATTTATAGGGCTGAACTAGGGCGGCTCGCGACCCGCGTAGACATAAGCTGACTCTCTCGCGGCCCGCGAGAGAGTAGACTAGGGTTTAGGGTTGGCCAGTCAGTGAGTATAGGCTTGCCACGTGTTGACACATGGCGGCTTTGTTTGCCCGGCAAGTCATTGGGCCTTGCGGCCCGCGAAAGATCAAAGGTGTCTGGGTCGAGGCCCGCGACAACCTTATGATTTTTGTTTTTCTTGATTTTTCTAAGTACAAGGGTATTTCGGGCTCGTTTCTCGCGTACGATATATATTTAGGAATGTTTAGGGTCACGTAAAAGGTTCTAGGAGGATTGTTATAGGGATGAAATCTTCATTTAAAACCTGATCTCTGTAATTTATAACCGCAAGCCAGAGGTCTCAAGGTATTCTCTCTTCTCTTTCATCCTTTATCTACTCTTCTTCTTTCTCTCCCAAAATCCATGGCGAAGATGGTCACCCGGTCCTCACCAGTCAAGGATCCTGAGAACAATAGCCCACCGAGGAGTCAAGGTCTTCTAAAAAATCCTTCCCTGGAACTTTTCCGCTTCACTGATCCAAAAATTGATCAGTTACGTCATTGCTTCCCGGAGGGAACAATATTCAGGCCCTTTGACTCTTCGATGAAGAGTGATTGTAAATCCGACACCTGGATTTCCTTTCATGTTGCCTCGTTCCAGATTGGTTTCAGTTACCCTTTTCCAGCATTCACAAAGAGCTTCTTCACCTTGACCGGCCTGTGCTAAATACAGGCCATGCCGATGCTTTGGAGATTCCTCTTCACACTCGAGCAGATCATTGAGCATGAGGGTATAGATTTAGGGCTCTCTGAACTGAACCATATGTACAATCTGGTCAGCCATGGGTCTTACCGTTTCCTCTTCAAAGCCAAGTCACAACATCACCATCCACTCCTCAAAGTTACCAAGAACGATACCAACTAGAGAAATCAGTTCTTTTTTGTGAGAAGAGATTCCATTCCCAATGGAAATCATCTTCCCAAAAAATGGAACACCCAGGGCAGCTATCACCTTATCAAGCTTGCAAGCCACATCTGAAAGACTCACCGCTTTCTGGAATATGGACTCAACTGTCAGGACATACCAACCAAGGATCAAGGATACAGAAGAAGCTTCATCAGCCTCCTACACCATGTCAAGTAAGTATCCACAGATATATGTAAATATTTGATAAAGAATAAATATGAATACTTATCTGTTTGGTGTGCTTGTAGGTGCTGCTAAATCATCTAAGTCTGCCTCCAGGTTCGGAATGAGTGACATTGATGGCATCATCTCCCCCAAGTCCATCAGAAAGGAGCTGGCCGCAGGCCAAAGCCTCCCTGAGGTTAAAGGCACGACCACCAGAGCCAAGGCTGGAAGCAAAAGGAAAAAGCCCAGTGAGCCCTCCGGTGACCTTCAACTGATTGAGCAACAGCTCCATGACGTCGTCTTCGAGGTAAGGATCATGGATCCTAAATTCTGCATCCTATCCAAGGATCACTGATTCTGAATAATGTATCCCACGCTTGTAGAAATTTACTGAGATCCAAATCCTCCAAGGCCAACACCTATCTGATGCAGAGGAGCGTATCCTGGACCTCCAAACCATTGCAGCTGCTAAGGACAAGAGGATCTCCCACCTGGAGAAGGAGAACAAGGGCTTGGAGAAGCAGGTACTCGTTGCTGAAATGAATGCTACTAAGGAGCGACTGGAGATCACAGAAGAGGCCAAAAAATTAAAACCATAGCAAGCTTCATAAGCGTGACATACTTTAAAATCAATCTCGTCTATACACAAACCATAAACTCTTCGTGGTTCGACCCCGTACTACCACTAACTCATAGTTGAGGGTAAATCGGGTATATAATTATTATCTTTGACCGGGGCGCGACAATGCGATCTCTCTCGTTCGACTCCAACAACTCACGCCTTCGTTTACCCCCTGTAGGGTAACCTTGGCGTTCCTGTGCTTCGACAACAACTCAACTCTTCGCTCGCGGGATTTACTAGGAAGATTAGCAAAACCGTGAGTATACTCGAACACCCTTTTTACTTTTCACACTTTGGGTGCGATATGTTTACCTATTAACCTACACAGTTACACTTAGACTTTTATACAAATGCACAAAATATCCAATACATGCATGCTAAATTCATTATACTTGATTCGTTTACCTGGATGATTCTTTTGTGTGACAAACTTGTCATTAACTTCATACGAGACTCCATTTAACATGTATAGCACTATAGGAGTGACGCACCGCCCGTAGTCTTGTGGTCATGTTAAATTTAATACTTGCGGTAATCAGAGGATTGACTTGAATATTCACATGCAAGTTTTTACGTTAATCATGTTAACTCAGTTTGCCATGTGGATTTGTTTAAACACTTTTATACTTATGCTATGTATTAAACTTGTATATTCGCCAATACTTTTGTATTGAACCATGTATTTTAAACATATTGCAGGTTGATGACATTGAGATGATGAAACATAGTAGGGATTCCTTAGATACACACTTAGAATCATTAGATTAGGTTGTTGTATCAATTTTGAACAATGTTGTATTTGCTTATTGTCTTGTTGTTGTATTTGAACAATTGTTGTAATTTGATTTCGTTGTATTGTAACCTGACAATTTGGAATGGAATGAAATCAGTTTTGTTATAATTATCATCACAAATTAGTGTAATGAAGTCTCAAGCAATCTCGTTCGTCTCAATATGATGTTTCCGCCATCGATTTGGGTGTGACACCACCACCGCCACACCACACCACTACTACCACCGTACCATTGAATATACAGGTCCACCGCCGCACCATCGACCCTGCAGGTCAACCACCATTAGTGGTACCACCACTACTGTCAAACCTGCAACTTTGGTTTCAAATTAGACCTGTAATGTCTAATTCAACACACGCTCCCGAAACAGACCACCACCGCCCTAACGCCGCCTCCACTGAAACCCTGACGTCGTTGGATAGAAATCGATCAAACAGGTTCGACGTTGTTAATTGTTGAGTTTTTGTTTGATTTGGACCTAGATAAGTGCAATTTGATGTGAATTTCTATTGTTTTGGTTTGATTTGGTGGATGTGTGATGGTGGTTATCTATGTGAGATGGGGATAGTGGTACGGATAGTGGGGATGATGGTGTGGTGGTGATGGTGCAGTGGTGGTGGTGGTACGATGCGATGGGGATAGTGGTACGGTGGTCGAGGGAGTTGCAGCGGTGGCGGAGGTGGTGCGAAGGTGGAGGTGGTGTGGTGCTACTGCGGTGGTGGTGCTGGTGTTGCGGTGTTGGTGGTGGTGGTGGTGATAGTGGTGGAGGTGTGGTGGTGCGGTGGTGATGGTGGTATGGTAGTTTTGTTGAGAGAGAAAGATAAGGAAGAGAGAGAGGGAGAGAAATATTAGGTACAGAGAGAGTAATCTGATATAGTAGAGAGAGAAAGATAAGGAAGAGAAAGAGATATTAGGTAAGGGTAATTTGGTTATTTAACAAAATAATTCTAATAGTGTTAAAAATTTCGACTCAAAGGGCTACAAAAAAAGCATTTAGGGACTCAAGGCTATAAACATATTAATTTTGGACTCAAGTGGTTAATACCCTTAAAACACAAGGACTCAAAAAGTAATTTTCTCTATTTCAGAAGCAATATAACTGTTGAAGCAACAAGAGTATGGCAAGGGGAAGTTCTAGAATCCACTCCAAATGATAGCTTCCTCGTCTGGATCTGCAGTCAAAGAACACCGTTAGCCTTAACACGAGAGGTGGTCTCCCGAATTTGGACTCCGGCGTGAGAATCAGTCGATTGATCTCGAAGAGTTAAGCATAAAATGTAGATAGTAGTTTTAGAGAGATAGAGGGAGAGAGAGAGAGAGTAGAAAGGGCATAACCTAATTGCTGGGAGAAGTCTCCCTTTTATAGGCAGGGAGGCCTGTTCAGGGAAGCTCCACGCCAGCTCAGACCTTCCATATGTGATAAGGCTTATCTCTGAATATGTTGCTTGTGCGGATGACCTTCCCTCATTGGGTAATGTCAGGTTTTGTGTGTCTCCATGTAACTTTATGCACTTTTGAGCAAAGTCATATCATCTTGACTTTGCAGGTTCAAGTTCTGATGTGTAGAGTAACATGAGCTTCCGACCTCAGCTTCCAGCTTCCGGTTTCTAGTTTCTAGTTTCCAGCTTCCGGTTGTTGGAGTGTCTTTGTTTGATTTATAGTTTCAGCCTTGCTGAGTGGGTTCCTCCGGGTAACCACGTCATCGATAACAAACAGTAAAATCCGGATCGAAACCAATGCGAGAAGGTCTTGAAAAATCCGATGTGTTGCAAATTTTGAAATTCGGATTGGGGCTGGTGAATTCTATAATCTAGTGTTAGAAAATTCGCTTTCCTCCATCAGATCGATTTCGGATGATATTTCTAACCTGATTGTTATTCAGATTTTTTATACACCTCTAATTTAAAGGGTGTGAGTTAGCTAATTAAAAACTTATAAAACCAAGGAATCCATATATAAAAGAAATTGGATTATTTTAGTGACCCTTTGTTCAAATGATCTGTAACTCTTTTATGGCCCACAAAGATATATTATAATTGTAAACTATTATACAAAACGCCCAAATAATTCAATAAAGAGTTTGCCATAAGTAACAAGAGGATGTCAACATACAACAAAAAGCCCAAATAATTCAATAAAGAGTTTGCCATAAGTAACAAGAGGATGTCAACATACATGTCGAAATGGCATCTAACAAGCTTAACATGTTTCTTTGGATTATTTCATATAAGTATAGAATGATGCCATCATGTATACATCTATGATCTATGGTTTCATGGTCCTTGTATTATAAATCAATCCTCTTCTACTCTACAGTCTAAACCATTATATTACTAATGGGTTGGGATCTTGCACCGTGTCACCCGTGCTATTACAAAGCATCGATGACAATTCGCGCAAAATTTGTGTGTACAATAGAAGCCAATAATGCAGGTGAGACAAAAATAATACGTGTAGTTAGATAGCATATATGAGCGTTTACAAGGTTATGGGCGTGGAACATACGTGTATTCAGGTACTAATATACCTTTTTCAAGCTCCAATTATTTTAAAGATTTATTATATGTCCTATCATTCCAACTAAATTCTTATTGATTAGTTTAGGACTCGAGACAAGGACATGGATTGATTGAAGAAGAGCATACAAGTTTACTTCATTCATTGATTTTTTTTTTTTTTTAGTTTTATTTTTCTTCTTTACTTTTGGTTAGAAGTATGTGAAGGAGATGATGTGGATACCTTGTACCACATATTCAATTCCAAGGATAAGGACAGAAATAAAGAGGATGGTAAAGAGATCAACATGCCATCCAATGTAGATAAAGAGAGCAATTCATACCACCACCACCTTATCCCTCTATCATCATCCTTTGCCTTTCATCCATTGCATGGGCAAAACTCACCCATGCAACCTAATATTTGTTACAAAGGTAATTAATTATATCATGTCATCAAAAATCCTATATTCGCCAACACGACACACTGTCGGTACTTGGGCATGGGATTTGTTCCCCGAAATTTGTTAACAAGTTAAATCGTAACGATCAACTTCTAGGATAATTACTTTAGTTAACAAAATTTACTAAACTAGAAGAAAATTGACTATAGTAACTAAAGAATGTTTGACCCTCTTTATTTGGTTAAAAAAATGTGAACCAGAACTGGACCAACAAAGTTTACTAAAGTAGAGAAAATCAACTTTTCTGAAAATTCAAAAAGAAAATGCTTCTAGATAGTTCATCCCGAGGGGTCATTTTCTATTCCTGGAGACCACATATTGACATTCATGGTAATAAGATAACATGATTAATCTCACACCTATCATGTATACATCCTCCATCCATGACCATTCATCCATGATCATCATCACTTAACTAAGATATCATGATTAATCTACTCTACATTCATGGTAATAAGATATCATGATTAATCTCACACCTATCATACGCCTAGATCTAGTGAGGTGTATGAACTTGCATTATTGTTATTATCATTATTATTTGGTTGGAATGTTAAAACCAGATTATCACTTGAAACAGAATCCATTTGTGGTAAATTAATTTGGATGTATATATCTTGTTTAGATGTGTAATAAATATTATTATAATCACTTTAATGAATCTTTGAAGTGTTTAAATTAGGATTAAAAGATAAAACCATAAAAAATGAAATCAATGTAAAATAAGAATATATACGTCACAAATTATGCTAAAATTTTTGAACATTAATTATATGTTAGTTAATTTATTGTAACCCTATTTTCACATGAAATCACTACTAAAAAAGGATATGTTATTTCGAATATAGTTCAATTCTAAAAGTGAACCAGTTTTAAAGTCTTTTTCTAAAAAGCATCTATTGCACATGATATATAGGGTAAAAAGGACCGGGGTATAATATCCTCAAAGGTGCACAACGAAAATTTAAAATTTAATAATTATCGTACTTTAAACATACTTCAAGTGGTATTTGTGTTTCGAGTTTTTATCTTGTTATATGCCGTCCTTAAAAAAAATGTTTCAATGAATTTCTTAATACAGTTTGGAAATATGTACGTGTATCTTTGAAAACTGATATACTTCGTCTGCACTTATTTTTTATTAGAGCACCCATAATCTACAAACCGTCAAAACCAAAACAAACTGTCACCTCAGCGTTACATCTGATTTACAAACCTCCCTCAAAAGCCTTCATTCTCTATAATATACAAACCTCAACAAACTCCACATCATCACCTACTTTTACCACATTAGACGGTTCCACTCAAGAAGTCCGTTGGAGGTCCGGACTGTCGGACATGACAATAACTGAACAAGGGCTACTATGTAACTGGACGAGGGATAAGGTCAGGGTATGCGGATCAGTACACGTGAGAACCGGACGAGTAAAATGCCCACATTGTGGGTGCTCTTAAAAAGGTTTAGCACTCATTTAACCATACTTTACTTAGCTTATAATATTTTTAACTTCGATTGGCTAGCTTAGAGGTTGTTTAGATCTATAGAAATCCATGTTAATATAACATTAAAGACACATGTTTGCAACAACGGTCATGATGTGTTAGTGTGTGATATATACATAATACACATATGCAAGATACCCGTGGCGACCAGTAAAGGCATGGGCCCGAACTTTTTTAATCTTAACCAATCTTAGTTTTTGCCTAAAAAACAAACAAACCAAAAACTGAAATGAAGAATAAGAATTAACTGCTGAGGAAAATGCATGAAGACGAAATTTTCTGAGTGATTTGGAACGCTCGTCCCTCATCGGTTTATCTCAAACGTTACTATATAATCCCCAAACTAGATCAAATGTCATCAGCCAAGAAAGACTGAGAACACTTACTTTGAGAACAATGTCGACCGCTGCCTCTGCTTTCGCTCCTTCTTTCCTCAATGCTTCATCTCTGAAGAAGTCAGTCCGATCTGGCTCGTTCGCCGCTAGAGTTACTTGCAACTCGTCATCATCATCTTCTGCGACTCCTCCCAGTCTCATCCGCAATGAGCCTGTTTTCGCTGCCCCTGCTCCCATCATCACACCTAACTGGGTACCTTGTTTTGTCCTTTTAATTTGTGAATTATGTCACACATGAACTGAACATGAATTTGATCATGTATATGTTTGCAGACAGAAGACGGAAATGAAGCATATGAGAATGCCATTAACGAGCTCAAGAAACTAATGATGTAAGTCAAAACCAAATGAATTATTAACCAAAACTTAACTTATAAAATAAATTTTGTTCCCCTATGATAATTCAAACCTTATTCGAAATAAAAAATGACGCTTTTCCCATTGTTCGACAGTGAAAGGGGTGAGTTAGACCCAGTGGCCGCTGCAAGAATCGACAATATCACAGCTCAAGCAGTAGCAACATCCGACGGCAAAGTTTCATCATCTGACACTGTTGAGAGGATCAAAAGCGGCTTCGTGAAGTTCAAGACAGAGAAATTCGAGTAACATACAATTTTAAACAGATTTTTTGCGTATACTTTTTTTAAGAATGTAACATTATTTGGTGCGCATGTATGCAGGACAAACCCAGCCTTGTACAATGAGCTTGCCCAAGGCCAGAGCCCCAAGGTAGAGTCATATTCTACTTTCGACTTTCAAATCATTTTCATCATCACATAACGCGCTCATGATGTTTTAGTGTAAAAACTAATACCTGTTGTATGTTGCAGTTCATGGTTTTTGCATGCTCTGACTCGCGAGTTTGCCCATCACACGTTCTTGATTTCCAGCCCGGTGAGGCATTTGTCGTCCGTAACGTTGCCAACATGGTTCCTCCCTTTGACAAGGTTAGTTTCCTACAACTATGATTGTTAAATATCTACATATTACCTTTTTTGAACCATGTTTTTTGTTCAAAAACAGACAAAATATGCTGGAGTAGGAGCTGCTGTTGAGTATGCAGTTTTGCATCTAAAGGTATCCTAAATGGCTTAATATAAGAACCCTTGCTTTTTTTTTAAATTCATGTAACGGGTCAAGACAAATATATATTTTACTACATGTCGGGTCGGGTCGACAGGGTAGCATTCCTGTCTAGCTATTAGCATGTTAACTTATTTGACTCGTTAGTTCGTTTTATTATACTTATTTGACCGGTTAACTTTACCGAAATCTATCAATATTCGTGTAGGTATCGGAAATAATTGTCATTGGACACAGCAAATGTGGAGGGATCAAGGGTCTCATGACTTTCCCGGATGAGGGACCTCACGTAACGTAAGTTCCCTTCTAATGTTTAAACCATGAGAACCGCATAATACACTTATGCATTTGTACATAAAATATAATTAGAGGTAGAGAGAGAGAAACATGGGTGGTTACATATCTTTTTGGTCCATCACATGTAAAGCAATAGGTACAAAAGGAATATGCACTTCTCGCAGTTCTTATTTTGTATAATAAATTAATGGTACGCTATGACACGCAGTGACTTCATCGAGGATTGGGTGAAAGTATGCCTCCCCGCGAAGAAGAAAGTGGTAGCAGACAATGGCAGTGCAGCTCTTGATGACCAATGTGTAACATGTGAAAAGGTAAAGAAAATCAATTATATGTTAGTTAGATATGTGACTATGTTTATGACGCGTATTGGGCGTGCAGGAAGCTGTGAACGTATCGCTTGGAAATCTGTTGACTTACCCGTTTGTGAGGGAAGGATTGGTGAACAAAACACTAGCACTCAAGGGTGGTCACTATGATTTTGTTAACGGAACCTTCGAGCTATGGGCACTTGAGTTTGGGCTTTCCACTCCTACCTCTGTATGAACGCGAGTAAAAACTCTATTATAAATCCACCCCTTCGTCCCCGTTTTGTATTACAAATAATCAAGTCAAAGGGAATTGTTGTTATGATTTTCATATATGATATGATATGTTATGATATGTTATAATTGAAGCAGTTACTTTATATGCATGGTTATTTTTCTTTATTTCCCTTTGGTAGGTAAAAGATGTTGCCACTATACTGCGTTGGAAGCTGTACTAAGAGGGTGATGTTTCTTAGAGCATGATTCTCACAAAGATGAAGCTTTTAAGAGCGGGTTATGTACAAGTCAAATTTTCGAATTCATAACCGTGTAGACCATAATTCTAAATAACATATTTTTCGGATCAATCCATAAGGCGATGTTATGATTTGGCCGAATCTATGTTCCTATTTCATCACTTCACTAACACCTAATCTACCAATACAGAATCCTTAGGATAACGATCTCTCCAACAACATTTAATTGAATGTGATGCGCCATAATACCATACAATAATTGGGTTCACCTAGTTACGGCATGCTTTCTAGACCCAGAAAGGATCACTTAGGTCACAAGGTATCCGTCTTTTTCATCACACCCATCTCACAATTCTTTCTCCTTCACATCAGTGGCAAAGCAGAATTTATCCATCCCAAAATAGGGGTATCTTGGCAACAAAGTTCCGTAAGGGTACAATCTTTTGCTTCCTCATCCGTTGGAGGATGGATTACTTGTTCAGCATTGGTTGCCGCAACTTCATCTTTCAAGATCTTGTTGTGTAGTATAATGCACGCGTAGATTATACTTCTAATCTTGTTTACATGTATTGCCCAAGCATCTTGTTTAACAATACCCCAGTGACCTTTTAAAAATTCAAACGCCCGTTCCACGTTCTTTCTTGCAGAGTCATACGCTGCCTTGAGCTTGATCTGTTTATCTTCAAGCGGATAAGCAAATGATTTCATAACAGTGACCCAACTGGGGTATATAACATCCACAAGATAATACACATGCTTGTATTGCATCCCGTTTACCATAAATGGCATCTTCAGTACGGATCCATCTTCAACAACGCTAAATATTGGTGATTGGTAGAGTACATTAAGGTTGTTATTTAAACCGAGACCCTGAAGAAATCATGTCATAACCATGAACTTTTGGGATGCTATTGCTTCGAGCACAATCATCGTGGACAAATGATTACCTCTCATATATTAACCTTGCCATTATTTTGGGCAAATCTTCCAAGCCCAGTATGTAGAATCAACGTTTTCTATCACCCTAGGATATCCAAGTCTGCTTTGGTGCATGTCGTACAAAACTTCCATGCGTTTGGAAGTAAGCCTAAATATATACACTTTTTCATACAAGTGAATCACAACATCACAAAAGTATTGTAGGCTTTCACGTAATGTTCTTTCGGAAATACTCAAAGACTAATCATCCGTGTTTGTAGCATTCCCGTATGCAAGTTGATGAATATCAAGATGAATCCATATCGAACAGGAACGAAAACGAAAAACAATAAGAACTTGGTTAAGTACCAAAATTTTATTAATGTCAAGAAACTTTCTCAAAACTTGACTTACAATCTCTAATACCCAAAACATGGTATTTATAATCTAAATACATCTATTAGATTATAACTAGGATTGGTAATAAACAATGTATTTTAGGACATGATAATTATAACTAATAATTTAAATCGAAGCACATTTAAACTATTTATAATTATCCACTCCTTAATTAGTTTCCTCGTCTTTTGCACGCAAAGAAATATTTAATTCAAAATTACCAACAATCACCTCCGGAATTTTGAACTCGTATCTGACAAGTCTTCTACTCCAAGTTTTTTAGTCATCTCCTTGAACTTGATCTTCCCAAAAGCCTTCGTCAAAATATCCACCTTTTGATCAATGCTACTAACATGCTCAACCACGAGATCATCACGATCTACATATTCCCAAATATAGTGAAACCGGGATTTAATGTGTTTGCTTCTTCCATGGAAAACCGGGTTCTTCATGAGAGCTATCGTTGATGTCTTATCAACACATAACAAGGCCGCTTGAATTTTCTTGTTGAGTAATTCACCAATTAATTCTTTTAGCCAAACCGCCTGACTCACGGCTGCCTAGCCGCCATATACTCTGCCTCACACGATGATAAAACAACTGTAATCTGCTTCTAATAACACCAAGTAATTGGGGAAGACCCAAAATAAAACACGTGTCCCATAGTACTTCTTTCATCATCCGGATCTATGTTGTGACTACTATCGTTGTAACCGACCAACATATTTTCTCCTTGAGTATAAGTAATGCCATAACTAAAAGTACCTTGTAAATAGCGAAGAATTTTCTTTATGAGAGCTGCATGAGATTGCTTCGGGCATTGCATGTACCGACTGGCTACTCCGACCGAAAACGCCAAATTTGGTCGAGTCTGTAAAAGGTATCGGAGACACCTGACAATCTATCGATATCTTGTTGCAGGAAAGTATTCTTCAACTTCAAATTTAGAAACTTTTATGTTTGGGTCCATGGGAACTTTAGTAGGATTGTAGTTAATCATCCCGACTTTTATCAGTATTTTCTTCGCATACTCCTCATGCTTAATTTTTATCCCGTCCTTGATCTGTGACACTTCAATTCCAAGATAATAAGTAAGTTTTCCCAAATTCGTAATGAGTTTTAGCCATACCACGCTTAAAATCCATAATGAGTTTCAAATTTGAACCCGTCACAATTATATCGTCCACGTACACGCCGATTAATAACACATATGTTCCAACAGTTCTTCGGTATACGTCTTGTTCTTGCGAGCACCTGTGAAATTTCATATATAACAATATATTGTTTAATTTCGTATTCCACGCACGTGGATCTTGCCTTAACCCGTGTAACACCTTCGATAATTTATAAACTTTATGTTCTTCGACTTTTTAACGAACCCTTCCGGTTGATCGACATAAACTTCTTATTTTAGTTCGCCATGTAGGAATGCGGATTTAACATCTAGATGATGTAATTCCCAACCTTCATTCGTTGCGAGTGATAAAAGTAATCGAACTGTTTTGAGTCGAGCAACTGGCGCAAACACTTCGTCAAAATCAACTCCGGGTTGCTGAACATTACCCTTTGCCACGACTCTAGCCCTGTGTTTATTTAGTGAGTCATCTGCGTTTTGTTTAACTTTGAAAACCCACTTCAATCCAATCGCTTTTGCACCACGCGGTAACTCGGTTAAGGACCAAGTATTATTTTTCGTGTAGTATATCCATTTCCTCAAGATCAGTTGGGTCTATATGCTTTAAATCATCGAGTACAAACGATAGATTGTCAGTGACATGAGTTTCATCATTTTCTGCAAAAGCATAACTCATGGAATGTTGATCAGAGTTGATACTTGTTGATATATCAATAAAATGATCAAAACTCTGATTATTTCTCATTCTAGAGGATGAACCTTCCTGACTCAAAAGTGTTGTGTTACCAAAAACGAAACTATCAGACACCTTTCCAATTTCCCGGAGCCTTTTCTTTTGGAAAAGTTCTCTCTCAAAGGTTAGGAGCTTTCCATATAGTTGGGTCAGGCTCATGTCCTTGAAATAAGGGGATGTTCTCATCACTATTTCTACTCCTATTTTTCTAGCAGAGATCTTAAAAACCGGTTACTTAAAGTGGTTTTAGTAAATTCCTTATCAACCAACTTTAATATAAGACATGAAAAACACTCAAATTTCTAAGTCAGTGTCTCCCCTTTGACATGAGTCAAGGTTTCATATTGTTGGTTAAGGATTTCTCGATTGTTCTCAATAACATCCTCCGTCCCACTAAACTACTCCTTCAGTGCATCCCATAGCTCTTTAGCACTATTACAATGTAATAGGCCGGCATAGATATCATTCGGCAATGCCATAGCTACGATGCTGAAGGCTTTCGCATCTAGCTCGATTTTTTTATATTCTTGCTCAGAGTAGCTTTCAGGTTTCTTTGGCTCAAATACATTTGGGTTCTCGGCACTTGGTACCATTGGGACATGTGGTCCAAAACCACAGATCTCCAACACCATGTATTTTGTTGAGATAGCATATGCCCCATCCTACGTTGTCAGATATTGTATTCAGATCTGACAAGCATAGGTGGTTTATTGCTGAAGCATGTGTTGTGGCGATCATTTTGTACCATTTTCACAAGTTCTTTTAAAGAAAAACAGAGTATGTGAAAGACACTTTATCAGTTATTCACTATACAACTCAGAGCTACGAACTATAATTGGATCTTTGTGGAGCTGATCTTTTTATGTTTAAATGATTGTGAAATCAAGTTTAAACGTGAACAAGCTCTGATATCAAATGTTAAAACTGAGTTTCTTATTTGAAAACAAATATTGATAAAACAAAATAAAATTCACAAACTAGAAGTCATCATCAATGATTGTTTTTCATTAATCTCAAAGGATTCAAAAGTTTTACAAAATGATTGACTCTACATACTCCCTCTCGGCTGATCACGTAAACAAAACAGTTCATACAAGAGAAAAGGTGAAGTGTGTGATAAATAGATCACTAACAGTGTGATCTGTTTATACTAAGTACGAAAGTTGTGTTCCCTGATTGGCTGACGTCACCTTGATAGTGACATCTAATATTCCTAATAGAAAAGATTCCACAGATGTTACAAGCCTATGTGCAAATCCTAACATCTGATCTAGGCCAATCTAAACATTGATAAGATAAATATTGTTACTCTGAGAAACCACTGTCTAAGTTATCCTCTGTTGCAGTTGTCCAGACATCTGTTTAGCCATACAAATGTTTGGTCTTCTTCATTAGACCTTTGGCTTGATCAGGGCTTTGGTCTTCAACAAA
Source organism: Helianthus tuberosus (assembly GCA_030545235.1). NCBI lineage: Eukaryota > Viridiplantae > Streptophyta > Magnoliopsida > Asterales > Asteraceae > Helianthus > Helianthus tuberosus. Next base: position 122,962,577 of record CM060417.1, on the reverse strand, counting down.
TGTTAGCCTTCAACGGATGGTGGTACTCTTAAACAACTGTTAGATTCACTATCTTTGGGGTGAGACTCGTTCAATCTTTTGCTTATTTCTTGATCAGTGGATCACGTTTTGGCTTTTTGATATGATCTCTTCTTTTGTAGGTCCAACATATGTGACACATGACGCACACTTTTTATTGTTATTTTAAATATAAAAATTACAACAAATCTATTAAGTTCTTAAAAAACCATAATATTAATAAAATAAACATAGATAATGGAAATTACATAATTCAACTTAAAAATTAAACATTACATATTTAAAATAAAACATTAAACCTAAACATAATTAAACATAAATAGACGGAAAAAACATAATTAAACAAAAGATTTTATTATATGCCACGTCGAAACGTATTTGAAGTCACGGTTATATGTATACTTGTAGTCGACGACGGCCACTTGTGTGACGTCGCCTTCTGTAAGGTCACCAACGTCGTTTTCCACAACATTGAAAAACATCTCAAATCTTGAACTGTTCAAACAAATAGTTCTAAAACCTTGAACTGTTCCAACAAATAGTTCTAAAACATAAAGAAAGTGCATTCACAATTCGGGTGGTGTAACCCATATGAATATAAAATTGTTGGAAAATACGTCCCCAAAACAGACCTAAGGGATCACGGGTGTATAGTTGGTAAGCGCTACGAGCCAAGATTCATACAACGCAATGTCCTCTTCTTCGATCCATGGAATCGTTGCCATTTTATATAAATTTTTGAAGAGGAAATGAGATGAAAGTTCAGAGAGTTTTGTGAGAAATGAGAGTTTTTGTGTGGTAAAAATAGTAGAATTGGTTAGATTTTATAGGAGGAGTTAATTTTATTTTAACCGTGTTAAGGGGGGGGGGGGGGGGTTGGGGCAACGACTATAAGCCACACCAACCAAAACGTGTCACGTTGCCACAACTAAGTCCTCCACGACGGTGGAAAATCCACCGCCTCCAGCTCCACGCCGTTCACGGGTTAGTGTGCCTGGCCTGGAGAGGCTTCGACGCCCACTCCGTATGCTCTTAAAGCAATAATTATTTAATGAATTAAGTTTATCTAATGAGGTTAGGTATGAGAAATAAATTAACCTTCAATTGTAATAAATAGGGTAAATTACACTTTTCGTCATTTATGTTTGTACCGTATTGCAATGCATGACCTTTAACTTCAATAATTACAACCACAGTCCTTTAATTGGAAAACACATTACACCTTTCGTCCTTTAGCACTAACCAAGTTAAAATTTGAAGTTAAGTATGACATGTGCAATGCACATGAGGGTATGTTAGTAATTTTACTAATATATCTAAAATATTTAAAAAATGAAACAATTAATCAATTTCTCGGTCTAAACCTTTCATTTTCTTTCTCTCTGTACCATCTAAAACAAGCACTGCCACCATCTAACACCCACCACCACCACTAACAACCTCCCCCACCTAACAATCACCTCTGGCACTAAAAACCATCAAAATCATCAAAAAAAAATATTAAAAAGAATCAAAATCTTCAAACAATTACAAACCCTTTATCTTCGATTTATCCACAAATATGGCTTTAGTCAACTAGGTAGATCTGATAGGCTAAAGATTGAAGAAAAAAATGGTAGATCTTGCTTCAGTCGCTTCAACGACGTTCTTGTGTGGGGGTTTTGGAGTAGTGGCCGCACGACGGAGATAAACCCGGCGAAGGAGATTAAGCGGACGACCAATGATGGCATCAAATGGCCGTGGCGTAGGTGGTGCTAGCCGTGGGTAGTGTAAAAAAATAGGTTTTTTTTTTGTTAGAGAGAGATAGAGAGTTAGGGATCTGGATGGAGGCGGAGGTGGCGGTGTGGTGTGGCGGATCTGGTAGTGGTGGTGATGGTATACTTTGGCTGGATTCGGTGGTGGTGGTGGGTCTGTGGTGGCCGGATCCGGTGGTGGTGGGGCTCGATTCGGTCGTGGTGGAGGTTGATTGAAGAGATAGAGAGGGAGAGAAGGGGTGGGGGTGATGGTATATTGCAAGTGAAAGACTACATATTTTATTCATGATCATAAGCTATATGTGGGGGTGTTACTTGATGTGCTTAGCTCCAATTGGTGCATACATATATATTTTTTTATTCTTTTAAATAAATGAGTAAAATATCGATCTACCCTCATGTACAAGTCACATGACCAGACTTAACTGAAAATTTTAACCTTGTTACTGCTAAAGGATGAAAAGTGTACTGAGTTTTCCAAATAAATGAATGTGTCTGTAATTATTAAAGTTAAAGGTCATACATTACAATCTGGTATAAACATAAAGGACGAAAAGTGTAATTTACCCACGTCAATGTGGTAAAACCGTAAAAGTAACATTTTACAACCTTATTATGACGAGCAACGTGGACGGTGGAGATGCTTCCGGGAAAACAACGATTACCATTAAAAACCATCAATTCTATTCTAACGGCGATTCAAACGCTAAAACGAACCAGAACAACACGCAGCAGATCGATTCATCCTCATCTCACAATCACCCAATCGGAATTACGGTAATTCAACTCTTCTCATAATTTTACTTTTGTTTAGATTTAGATTTTACAGTATTCTTGTATGCATAATTCCTTTCAATACGAATTAACTGATCGATGTAATCGAATTTCAAACTGTTTGATTAATTGATTCTTTGGATCGCTGATCATTTAATATTCTATTCTGATCAATTATGTGAAATTTATTTAGAGGTTTTAATGTCGATGTATGGTGAGGACATCATTATGTTAATTTTCTTAATTTGGGTGGAGGCTCCAGTTTTCATCAGATTTTCCCATATGCCACGTCAGCGCCACATCGTTTTCCCCGGTTTTCTCCTGAATTTCCATATGGCGGCCCTGTTTCTCCGTTTTCATATTTCACATTTTATTTTAAATAAAAAATAAATAATTAAAATATGTGTGTGTGACTTTGTTGTGTGTGTATATATGTGTGACAGACTGACAGTTGTGTGTGACTGTTGTGTGTGTATATATGTGTGTATGTGTGTGTGTGACTGTTGTGTGCATATGTATGCGTGTGACTGTTGTGTGTGTGTGTGTGTCTATATATATATGTGTATGTGTGTGTGTATATGTATGTGTGTGACTGTTGTGTGCATATGTATGTGTGTGACTGTTGTGTGTGCATATATGTGTGTGTTGTGTGTGTGTATATATGTGTATGTCTGTTGTGTATGTAAATATATATGTATGTCTGTTATATAGATAAGTGTGTATACGTGTGTGTTTGTTTGAGTCACCGGGGATCGGAGATTACTCACCGTTTTGCGTTATGCGGTGGAAGAAAAAACCCGGAACCGGGAGACCGAGGTTTGGTGACACCGTTTTGTGGTGGAAAATAACCTGGAACCGGCGGTGATGTGCCCAGTCGGGCCCGCATCTTCCCGTCTCTCCCCAGGCTGGACTCCAACTACCCTTAGGATTGTTATTTTGGTTCCATTAATATCTATGAGATTGACTGTAGTTGTTAAATTGAGAGTTTACTGTGAACTGTTTTTAAAGGATGTTTTGATGAATGTAGAAATTGTGAGGAATGGCTGATACAAAGTCACCTAAGAGGAAGCCTGTTTTCACCAAGGTTGATTACCTGCGGCCGGGAACGAGTGGCCATAATCTTATTGTAAAAGTTGTTAGTTCAAAGCTGGTATTGCAGAAGGGCCGGCCTGATGACCGTCAAATGCGAATTGCTGAGTGTTTGGTAGGAGACGAGACCGGGACTATCCTATTCACTGCAAGGAATAGTCAAGGTAGTTTTCTGTTAGTTTCTGTTGTATAACAGCTTTTTATTAGCTAAGATAAATGTCATCAATGAATGATTATGCAAAAAAATGAAGATCAGTATTGCCTGTGATCAATATGCAATCTTTAATTAAAACAAATGCAGAGGGACCTTACTTTTTGGAAACATGTTTCATTGAGGTTAATTACCTTTCTTTCTTATATTATATGCATGATGATGATGCAGTGGACACGATGAAAGCTGATAGCACTGTAATCTTGCGCAATGCAAAAATCGACATGTTCAAGGGATCAATGAGGCTTGCAGTGGACAAGTGGGGCCGTGTTGAGGTGACCGAACCTGCCAATTTCATTGTAAAAGAAGACAACAATTTGTCACTCGTTGAGTATGAGCTTGTCAATGTCGTGGAAGAGTGACCGCTTATGATCCGGGCTATATATGGTGTTATAAGAATTGAGTCAAGCAAAACAGAACCTGAATAGAGTTGCATTGGTTTCTCATGATTTCTTATATTTACTGGGAAAAAAGTATCTAGGTGAAGAATATGGAATACAAGAGCCAAGAGGAAAAACCCGATAAGGACAGAAATAACCGATTGGATGAGATAAAACAAGTGTTTGGTTTGATTTGGTTTGGTTTGGTTTGGTTTATATTAAGACCTGAACATTTTCTAATGTGGTTTATTGGAGGTATAAATTGAGCACAAGATGAATACACTGTGAGTTGTTAATTATGTTGTGTGAATTGTTCACCGACTGCTTGATGTAATGTAAGTTTCGTCTTTATTTAAGTTGTATTGTATACTATAATATTATATATTATGTTGCACACAACTTTTTGTTCGTTTACCTGTCGTTCTTTTGTAATTTTCTTTATTTTAATGAAAAAAAATTGTCGATGAAAGCAAAAACAAAGAGAGCGGATACAAGTATATATTTACATACAAAGACAGCGGATACAAGTATATATTTACATACAAAGAGAGCGGATACAAGTATATATTTACATACAAAGACAGCAGATACATTTATATATTTACAAACAAGGAGAGCGGCTACATTGTTTGATGTAAATATATAAATGCGTCCGTTCTCTTTGTTTTGCTTTCACCCAATTCATACAACACATACTTCAACTTTGTAAAGGGGATTGTGGTTTAATCTGTTTGATTCCATGATTTATGATCCCACAGAAGAAAGTTATATCGATATCATACGATAACAGATTTGTATTGGTTACAAGCTATCTATACAAATTTATATGTCAAGAATTTCTATAGTGATCTTAACCAACGACGTCACATCTGTAGTCGATCTGAAACTACAGGGGAAAAACATTTGTTACAGAAAAGAATGTTTAAAAAACTTGAATCATTATTATCATATGAATAAGCCATACAAAAGTTATAAAAACATACATATAAGTAAAGTATAGTACATTAAAATAATTCCCTCATAATATGATCCACTGTTCTCCAACCAATCCTCATAAAGTAATATGAAAATTGACAAATTACCCAGCAATCTTGTAGCTTGGATTAACAAGATTATCCAACCCTGCAACTACTTGAACCGACTCGATTACATCTCCAACCTTCAAATCAGCCAAAAAGTCCTCATTTTGGGTTACATATCCAAACACCGCGTAACGCCCGTCCAAAATGTTTGCATTGCTAGGGGTTAATTCACTCTCTTTTAAAAGCCAAAACACCTGGCTTGAGGCTGAGTTGTTTTCAAATTCCTGCAAAAATATACAACTCGATATGAAAATTTATTCAAAAAAAAATATTGTTTATTATAAAAGTCGGCGATTGATAAGTCTTACCTCTCTTGCCATGGCCATAGTTCCAAATGCATTGAACGGTAGCTTAGTTTGGGCCTTGTACAGACCAATGTCCTGCATATACAAACGGGTCAATTTGGGCTGTATTTTATTTCTAACAAATAAAAAGTGTTTTAATAATTTTTTGGGTAAATTGCATCTTAGGTCCTTTAAGTTTTAAGCTTCAGCAAAATGTCTGGCGTTGTCCTTTAACTAATGAAATTACAACGGATGTCATTTATGTTCTAATTTCTTTACAGGCGGTGTCCTTTTTCCCTAAAAATATTATAAAAATAAAGGCCATCCACGGTAAAGAAATTAAAAAATAAAGGACATCTGCTGTAAAGAAATTAAAACATAAAGGACATCCGTTGTAATTTTGTTAGTTAAAGGACAACACCAGAAGTGTTGTTGAAGCTTAAAGGACGTAAAATGCAATTTACACTAGTTTTTGTTTGGAACGTTATTGTAATAATAGTTCTTGTATCATATATAACGTATTAGTTATTTTTGAAGTAAAAACGAACGAAAGAAGGTCAACCCAAGTTTAACTTACTTCCAAGGTTGATCCATATACAGGCGTCTTTTCACCTTCTACCATAATTTCCAAAGGTATTGTACGCGTTTTCTCTGTACTGGGGTCGATAAAACCCTCCGCAGGGCCTTCGGGATCGCCAGTTTGAACAACAAAGCCATCAGCTAAATATAGTAAAAACAAAACAACCAAGTTGTTAGTACTTAGAGCTTACATAAACATTATAAAAAAAATATAAAATGCTTAATAATGAAATATTCTTTTACATCTTTGGATTTCCATGCCATCATAGAAATGTCTTTCCACCAAATCTATAAAGTTTCCAGCCGTTACAGGAGCATTATAACCATCAAGAACAATTCTGAACACGCATTCTTCAAGGTTAGGATTGTCTTTGACTTTGACTTTCATATCCACCGTCGCTCGCCCTTTCAAAAGAGGCATGTTTTGATATTCTTCTGGAACTTCATACGGGAAGCCATCAACCATATCCTCTTCAACACTGCATTTAACCCAATGCCCCACGAAGATCTCAGCTGCAGTCAATCACAAGGGTATAAATGAGAAAATACTATTTGTAAGACACGCGGTCTTCCCTCCAACATAATGTGTCGATACTCACCCTCCAACATACTGCAGAAGCTCCTTCTGTTTTGGTGCTACTGCATCTCGTTTCTTATCCTCCGCAATTTTCTGAAGCTCTTCCATCCCAACTTCAAGTTTTCCAAGCAACTCGATCGCATGGTCTTTCTTCGATTCCGCTAATCCCGCTATGATCATGCTCTTCCCCTGGATAAGCGCTCTTTTAGCTTGCTTCAAATTCTACATATTCACAACACCACCAATCTTATTAATCATTATACAATTCAAAGGTATAGGCCTGTAAACGAACCGAACGTTCATGAACTGTTCAGTGAGAAGTTCATTTATTTAAATAAACGAACAAGCATGAACACATGTTTTGTTGGTTCATTTTTGTTCGTGAATGGTCATTTATGTTCGTTTAAGTTTTAATAAATACATAAGTTGTTATATTTATATAAATATAAACCCTAAAGGGATTTTTAACTAACTTATATAAAAATAAATAATAGGTAATTGAACCTCCTAGTAACAAAACATGGGCTTTTGAATTGAACTTATCGTAATTAATCACTAATTTATATAAAAGAAACTACTTTATGTTCATTTATGTTTGGTCAATTGTGTTCATTTGTGTTCGTTGTGCTTATTAAATTATGTTCATATAAGTTTGTTTGTTTATGTTCATTTACATTCATGAACTGTTTGTTTAGGTTTTAAACGAACGAACATAAACAAACACAAACATGCTCATTTTCTTAATGAACAAACATGAACAAAAGAATTGTGTTCGATTATACGTTCATGTTAGTGTTCGTTTAAAGTTAAATGAGCAAACACGAACATGCTCGTGTTCATGTTCATTCAGTTCGCTTGCTTACAGGTCTACAAAGGTAACTAAAAAAAGGAAATAAGAGAATAAGATTCTCACTCGTTCGACCGAATCAAGAGCCTTCACTCCCGACACCTTGAGACTCTCGGTAATATCCTCTAAAGGCTTCTGCACCTCCCTGATAGCTTTATTATCAATTGGCAAAGCATACCGCAGTAAAGCTTCCGGATCCTTAATCGGAGGCCCGGATATCAGCACGGCTAAATCCGACAATGCCGGATTAACGGCAACCGCAACGGCATTACCCGGAAAGCCCACTGCCGGCACACCAGTTACCAACCCAATTGCCAAAGCTACAGACAACACACATTCTTTAATCCCACTAAACCTATCTTTCTGCACAACAACAAAAACCCACAACTTCAATTCCCCACACAACACTAATAATGTAATGATTTTTACAATAATATCAAGATACCCAACTAAACATACATATAAAGTTTGCATTTTTACAATGATATTCAGTATAAAGAAAGCAATTAACAATAATGTGATGATTAAGTTACCTGTTTGTTGGTGAATTGAACTTGATTAGGGTTGTGTGAAGAAGAAGAAGAAATGGGTCTGAATCTGCGAATGGAGGAAGTGGGTTGGTTAGGGTTGTTGAAGAGAGATGATTTTGAAGTGGTGTAGAGGGAAGAACAAGAGAAGATTGCAGCCATTTTTGGAAGAAAAATGGCAGATGGGGAAGAGGGTTTTGTTTAGAGATGAGATAAGGTTTTGATTGGGGGAGACATGGTTGGATTGAAGTGATCCACTCAGGGTGTGGATAAGATAATAAGATCATGTTTTTTCTCCATTTGGATTTGGTAAAGGTAGGTTTCATCAATAAATCCATGTTTTGTACGCATATAATAAGTATATGCGTTGCGGCTTAACGCCCCAAGCCACGTCACCTTGTTAACGTCTTAAATATTGTGTCGGGCTAGTTAAAAGGGGTGTTAAGCAGTTAACCAAGGGGGTGTCATGCCCTTTATGGGCGTTAGTCATTGCATATATGGGGGCTAAAAAAAAAACCAACCAATTACATTTCTTTTTTGTATTTTTTTATTTTTAGTTAAATCACAGTGTAATTGTTAAAAGGTGATTAGTTAAAGCTTAGTGTCAATGTGACAGTGACGCGGTAAGGCACTACGTTAAACATAACACATAGGGTATGTTTGGCAAAAGTAGCTGGTGGTTGGAAGCTTGTGAATGGAAGCTGGTGGCTGTAGCTTTTTGGATATATTAAGGTGTTTGGCAGAGTAGTTGAAGATTTTAATAAAATGTATAAAATGACCAAAATGGACATAACTAAAAAGTTCATTATCTTTAGAGGTTAAAATAGTCATTTTTTCCCTAAAAGCTTGTACCTCCTTCTAAACGCTACTAGTAGGAGCGTTCAACCAAAAACTTCAAACTCCTGATCTAAAAGTTTCAAGCTCCTTCAACCAAACAAGACTTTTTATTGAGTAGGAGCTTTTTCTTAAAAGCTTAAAGCTAGAAGCTCATAAAAGCTTCATGCCAAACATACCCATAGTCTAAATAATTTTCCACCAATAACAACCGTATCGGTAAAATCTCACTTACGTGGGATGTAAGTAAACTATATGTTATCTTAGGGGATAGAAATATTGCTACTAGTGAAACCCTATGCTTGAGACCATATCCAAAGTATATTAGAAGTATAGAATGATGATTAATGAATCTAAACAACAAATAACAGAATAGAGTCCTGATTAAGGCTGGCATAACGGGTCAACCCGATCTGTAAAGACACGAACACGATAAGACACGAACCTGAAACACGTAAACACGAACACGACACGAAATCTTATCGTGTTAGATTTTCGAAGCACAAACACGAACCTGTTAATAAACAGGTTACACGAAACGACCTGTTAAGACACGAACACGACCTGTTTAAGACACAAACACGGTTGAATTGGGGAAGTTGTGAACTGAATTGGGAATGGTGGTTGTGACAACCCGCAACTTCAGGTTACTACTTTAACCTAACCACAGTTAATTTAAACATACATTCATAGCACTGCATTTAACTAGGGTTAGTTAAATGGGTCAACGTTGGTAATTCGGGGAATTACCGGAACACACACATGATAACTCTCGAATGTTGGTGACTAACGCGAATAATAATTATAAACGGATGGTTTATACGAAACTTATGTCTTGCATGACAAATTACGTGAATTATATGAGTTGACTTTAAATTACAAGTTGTTGTGTGCTTTGTGTGAAAGCTACATAGTTAGGGGTGTTTTTTGGATTAGTTAGAAACTTTAATAAAACTCCTCATAACCCTAAACCCCTCATAATTCCAGCATACGACAGTTTTCTATCATCTCTCTCTAATCACCATCACCAATCATTTCTCTAATCTTTTGGCTACATCAACTTCTCAAATCCTTGATATTTCAATTCACCAAGAACAAACTCTAAACCCATCTAAGGTAAGTGCTTTGTGTTATGCTTTGTTGTTCTTGTTATTTTGATTTCATGCAAACCACTAGACATCCAAGCAATCTGTGATTAGTTTTTCATGCCCGGATGAAGACGTGATTGTGTTAGAATAAATGAATGCATGATTACTACTGAACGTTGGTGTTGCGATTGAAATGTTAGGATTCTCTTGTTATGATAAAATTGCTGATGTGATTGATTTCATTGTTGAAAGTTAGGGTTTATGCGTAGAACTGTTACATTGCGTGGTTGATTTCAGAAAAACATGTTAGTCCGACTTTGTGAAGTCACAAGGGTCCGGATTTGTGATTAAGTGTAAGGATCCAAACTTATATATGGATGTTCGTATTTACAAGTCCGAATTTGATAACTTTACTCATGTTCGAATTTAATTGTTATGTGATGAATCCGAGTTTAATGAATTTAATTGTGTCCGAGTTGTATATAATCCTAACTTGTCCAAATGAAATTCAAAACCTTTGAGTTTGTTTAATGGTTATGGTATTCCGAGTTTTGTTAAGTTTGAGGATGTCCGAACTTGTTAAGTTGAGGAGGTCCGAGTTTGTTTAATTGGTGTGGTCCGAGTTTATGTAGTGCATGTATGGTCCGAGTTTGTTATGTTGAAGTCTCCAAGTTTGTACATTATTTAAGGTGTCCGAGCTTACTCTTTTGTCCGCACTTATATAAGGGTCCGAGGTTAAGGTTGATTTCGAGTGAAACTAGTTGTCAGAGTTTACATATAAGTAACCCATGCTGTCCGACCTTATACAAAAGTTATCTCTATTGTCCAAGTTTTTTATTGAACAAGTTATCCGAGTTACTTATATCTGCTACGAGTTTACATGTGATGTTATGTGGGATGATTTATGCCTATATTTGTCTGAGCTTCTGATAACTATTTCGCGTCTATTGATACACTATGTGTGTTCGAGTTATTAACGTGTATAAGTCCGAGTTCATCGATACATCATGAATGTTCGGATTTAGAAACATGTATATGTCGGACTTTCTCAAAAACACACTGCATGTTATCAACTAGAGAAATCCACTATGTGATGCTATATGTTAACTTATTAACTTGATTACACTAAACACATGGTTGTTTGGACACTAGGGTATTGCGAAACCCTACTCGTATACTTACTTACATGATAGGTATTGTACCTTAGGTTGCGTGTAACGGACCTAACCCTTAATTAACGTATAGAAGCACGTTAACACAATACCGAGCAAACCAATGTGAGTTCACTACTCTTTCACAAGCATGCGTCCCGGGGGGACAAACAAACTAATATTCCTGGGGGGAATACTTTTAAATGTCTTGGTTTAATTTCGATGTTAGTTAATAAACTCAACTCTATCACGAAAGTCCCTACTTACATACCGAGCTAGTTGCTTGGGAGGCAACGGGGTATTAATTGATAGCGCTATTAGGCCTGACAAACCTCACACCGTGCTGGGAGCCGGGCGTGAACTAATGACCTTTAACACTTTGATCAATGATAATAGACATTGATGAGGACACAAAAACATTAATATTATGCATTTTAAAACGATTTGATTTTGATTGTGTTGAAACAATTACATTTGCTTCTACCGAACACACGCTTTGTTTGAAATGTTATTTGGAATTACACTTTTCATGTTGGACATGACGTTTGTGTTTTATAATATTTACTATTAGTTCGACATGATTAGTGGCTAGATCCTGGTACGTCACACGCCTCGGGGTGAAACCCACACGTGATATTTTGGGGGTGTGACATGAGGAGGCTTGTATTTATAGGCAAATCACAAGGGATAAGGAAATTCTTTTTTGACCATTGTGAGGTCGATCATCAGGTCGATCCTACGGCTGATACATAGACTATGGTCGCCTTTTTGTCCTTTTCTTGTTTTAAAATTCTTGAGCGTTGTGTAACGAATATATCATGCCTCTAACACCTTTTCCATACCCATATATTTGATTTTCTAGTTTTCAAAACAACTACTTGACCTTTATGAAGAAGAGTGAATTACTTTTGAATAATGGTCAAATGGTTGTTTTGAAAACTAGAAAATCAAACGTATGGGTGTAGAAAAGGAGAAGGGTGAGATTTAGGTGTGATATGGTTGATTTCCTTACATTTATCATAAGATATTGTCTCTCAACATGATTTCTTACCACTGATGGATAGATCACAACTAGAACTTTTTTGAATTCCAAAGCCCTTCAGTTTCTTTCCAACTAAGTCATTTCTTTTAGGACTTGAACTTTACTAGAAATAATTATAGAGAAAACTTTGGTTTAAGAAAACTCATTTGATTATGTTAGTGGTAAACCTTGTTTAAGTTGCATGTGGCAAGAGCAACGAGTGGTGCACGTTGTATCTCCCTATACCGATATATCCACTGCTACCTTGCCACGTCCATTTCTGTATGTGGCAAGAACAACGAGTGGTGCACATTGCATGACATGTTGTAAATATATTGTCTATTCACAGGCAAGCTACGCGCTCTGGATACGTGTTTGGCATAGTTCTTCGCCATATACTATCGTAACCAACGATGGGTCGTCTCTTTGGGGGCTTACATCACTATCATCGCATGGTCTATGGGCCTCTATCATCCCCGTGTTTTAGCTTAAGCACCGTCGTTGGAGACATGTTTGATGGATTGGAGGACGGTGATGGAGATGAAGATTTTGGGGAGGTTTCAAGGCGTCCACATACGATATATTGGCGATGACGGCAGGATACAAACGCCACTATTGCAAGTGATGCCAGTGGATTTCACTGAGGCCGTGGAACCGCTACCGCTATAGGGCGGGCAACCTGAGGCAGAGCTTGAGCCTCAGGCTGACTCGCAGTAGCGGTCGTATTTGCCACATCATCCTCATGCATTATTCGAGTTGTAAGGTTGCCTGCTAGCACACAGGTCTTGTTCGAGCGGCTTGTACAGTGTTAAACCGTGTATTTGTTATTGATTTAATTTGTGATACAAAGAAGTCCTATAAATAGGACCATTGCCTAGCTATTACAAGGAAAGTAAATCATTTACAATCAATGAGATAAATCAATGGTAAATAATATATGATCACATAAATCTCTGCCTTTAATTATGTCTAATGTTCCCCCGCAAGTTAAGGGCGAGGAGTGACCTGCAACTTGGATCATAGAAAGATGAATCTTTGTGAGGACAGCGGCTTGGTAAAGACATCAGCAATCTGGTCATTGGTGGAGATAAACTTTACATTGAGTTGTCCTTAAGTTACACGTTCACGAACAAAATGATAATCGACTTCAACATGCTTTGTACGAGCATGAAACACAGGATTAGCTGAGAGGTAGGTGGCTCCAAGATTATCACACCACAGTGTGGGTGAGATTTTTGAGGAAGTCCCGAGCTCATGTAAAAGTGCCTTCAGCCAGAGTAGTTCTGCAACAGTATCAGCAAGAGCTTTATATACTGATTTGGTTGAAGAACTGGAGACAGTTCTCTGTTTGCGAGCAGTCTAGGAGATGAGATTCGAGCCTAGATAAACTGCAAATCCCCCCGTGGACCGACGATCGACAGGACATCCAGCCCAGTCAGAGTTAGAAAATGCGTTGATGACAATATCCTGGTAGTGTGCATCAGTGAAGGCATGCAGTAAAGAGCCTGAGTTATGACGAATCAGTAGACCGAGATCAGACATGCCTTTCAGGTAACGAAGAATTCGTTTGACAGCAGACCAGTGATTCTCAGTGGGCGCATGCATGAACTGAAACACCTTGTTTACTGCAAAGGCAATGTCATAGGGAGAGAGTAACGTACTGTAAGGCACCCACGATTTGACGATACTTTGTTGGATCTGATAAAAGGGGACTGTCATCAAGTGTTAATACCTGAGAGGTGCTCATAGGAGAATTCATTGGTTTGCAGTCTGAGAAGCCAGCACGCTGTAGAATGTCCAAGATGTACTTTCGTTGTGACAACAAAACATTTTTCTGATGGTGGAGAACTTCAATTCCCAAGAAGTAGTGAAGTTGGCCCAAGTCTTTTATGGCAAAAGAGGTGTTTAATTGCTTAATGATACCTGAGATGGCCGAGTTGTTGTTGCCAGTGATGATAATATCATCGACATAAACCAGAATGTAAACCAAGGTTGCACCGTGTTTGAGAATAAAGAGGGAGGGATCCGTTTTGGACCTTTGAAAACCCAGCTGCTGGAGAACAGTGGAAAGCCGATGGAACCAGGCTCTGGGTGCTTGTTTGAGCCCATATAGAGATCGATGGGGTACGCATACATGGTTAGGTTTGCTGGGGTCTGCAAAACCTGGAGGTTGTTTCATGTATATAGTCTCAGAAATATCACTATGAAGAAAGGAATTTTCCACATCGATTTGGCGAAGAGGCCATTGTTGAGTAACAACAAGAGATAAAATTACTCTGATTGTTGTCGGCTTGATGACAGGGCTGAATGTTTCATGATAATCAACACCAGGTTTTTTATGAAAACCCTTTGCCACGAGTCTGGCTTTGTAGCGAGTGAGCTTCCCCTGGGCATCCGACTTTAACCTGTAAACCCACTTGCAATCAATTAAGTTAGAGTGATTATCATAAGGGACCAAATACCAAGTTCCGTTCTTGAGAAGCGCTTGATACTCCTGGTTCATGGCATGACGCCACTTAGGAGATTTGTTAGCAACGGTAAAGGTGGTGGGAACAGTAGGGTCGGAAGAAGTGGTGGCAGAATAGGCAGATGGAGTGTAGAATTATGTTTGTTTTGGGTTTTGTCTTAGATTAGATGGACTAGGACTAGGACGAGGAGTTGGGATTGGAATGCTTGAGGATGGGTCGGTTTGAGGTTGAGTCGAGGCTGATGGAGCCGAGGCTGGTGGAGCCTAGACTGATTGAGCCGAGGCTAGTTCGGATGGAGGTGGGTCAGAATTTGAATGGTTTTGAGTGGTGGAGGGTGGTGATTGTGGGGCCGATTGCTCATCAGTGAAGAAAGGAGGTGGGTATGGAAATATGGAGACTGAGGTGGGTGTAGTTGGAATAGGTGAAGGTTGGGGAGGGTTATAGGGAAAGACATGTTCATTGAAACGAACATATCGAGCGATGTAAATGCGCTCGATGGCAAGATCGAAGCACCGATAACCGTGGTGAGATGGACTATAACCAAGAAAGACACATGGTGTAGAACGAAAGTCCATTTTGTGATGGTTGTATGAGCACAAGTAGGGAAAGCATTGACAACCAAAGACACGCAGGAAGGTGTAATTAGGTTTGCGGTTGTGGAGTTGTTGGTAAGGAGATTTGTTGGAGGAAATGCAGGAAGGAAGACGGTTTATGAGGTAGATGGCTGTTTCAAAGGCGAAGTGCCAGAATCTTTGTGGGAGATTGGCTTGGGCTAGGAGAGTGAGCCCTGTTTCAACAACGTGGCGATTTTGACGCTCAACGGTTCCGTTTTGGGCACTGGTATATGGACAAGAGTGTCGATGAATGATGCCAGGGAAGTAAAAAAGGGTGATAAGTTTCAGAATTCTCCTCCCCAATCAGTTTGAACACTTTTAAGTTTGGTATTAAATTGTCTTTCGACCATGGTTAAGAAGTTTTTAAAAGTGGTACAGACATCAGATTTATTTGTTAAGGGAAAGTACCACATAAAACGTGAATGATGATCAACGCATAATAGAAAAAAGCGATAACCATCAGTGGACAATGTGGGCGAGGGCCCCCAAACATCACAATATACCAAATCCAAAACATTATGACTGCGAAAATTAGAAAGAGGTAAACAAAGTTTAGAAGATTTTCCTAATTGGCATGCAGTACATAAAGAAGAACAACGTTTGGTAGTAACAGGTAAAGAAAAACTGGAAATAACAGTATCAAAAATACGTTGATAAGGATGACCGAGGCGTTGATGCCAAACAGTAGAGGGAGCTTTGATGACTGTGAATGCAAGCTTTGGAATGGACTTGAATCTGGGGATGCGAAGAGTATAAAGGTCGTTCTCACTTGGACCCGTTGGGAGGGTAGTGTGTGTAGAGTTATCCTTCACAACAAAAAAGGATGAGTGAAATTCAAAGAAGATGTTGTTAGGGGTCATTTTCTTAACATACGTATCCTGATCAATATCCTGCCTTTGTTTGTTTATCTGTGACCAGGATGCTGGAAGAGGATATTGCTAACATCTTGGGCGATATCCTGAGCCTTGTTGAATTAACCACGTGCAGGTTGAAGGCTGAGACTTGCTAACGGTCAAGAAGACTTCTTCTCCTCAAGACTCGGACGAATTTGTTGAGGAAGAGACGTTGAGCCCGAAAGACTAGGTCTACAACGTTCGAAGAAGGAATATTCGGTGGATCCCGCAAGTTTAGGGTAGTTTGTTATTTTATCTTTACTATAAATAGATGGGGGCGGATCAGCTTAGAACACACAACTTTTCACTAACACTCTCGTACACTTACACTCTCTAGCTCATTGCAAACACCACACTTGTATTCAAGTTTCGTTGTAACACTTAGTCGATCCGTACCACATCCTGCACTGTATCCTGATTTTTGAAGCAATAGAAGAACTAGGCAGCTGCGATTGTCAGCTCCCGAGGTTTTATGCCGGCGATCTAGATTGATCAAGGGCTTTCCTCGTACATCCCGTGCCGTTTACTTTACTTTTGCTCATTGTTTGATCATAGATACAGCTCTATATCCTGAGCCGTATCCTGAAACTGTTTTTACAAATTAACTTGATTAATATATTTTCGACACTCATTTCTAGCACACTACCTCACTTAACTAATTTGATCACTTAATTGCTTCGGTAATTTTTGACCAAAACAATTTGGCGCCCACCGTGGGGCAAGTGGTGATCTCTTTACTAAAATTTTTTGTCAAATCGCTAATCGGTTTTCTATTTTCAAAACTTTTTGCCACATTGTCCATAATGGCCTCAAGATCAAACATGAGTTCCTCTACTATGTCTGCTATGACTTCTGCTACTACCGGTTCGGTGCTTCCACCACCTCCTCCAAGGATGCCAGCCTCTACACAATCTCAAGATGTTATCCCTACTCGGAGTGTCCAGGGATCTGCTCCCGTTTTAGCTTCTAATGATGAAATTTTAACTTTATTTGGAAGTGTGCAGGAACAAATGAGGCAGCAACAGGAAACAAACCAAATGCTTTTAAGGGAAATACAACTCCTGAAGTCTGGCTCGAGCAGATCTGCTGAGGACAATGTCACTCCATTACACCCCAGAGCGTTGAACTTTAGTTCAGCTGTGTATACCGAGGATAACAGGGGGAATATCGTGCCCAGTCTTCCTCAGAATCATACTCCTGAAATACCCTCCTCGGTCAGGATGTCAACCATGAGGAGCTCAGGATATGCTTCAGGATATGGGCAAAACCCTCCAACGGGTAACGTGTCAAATAATAATAATACTCATGCTACTAACAATAATGGATCTTTGCAGGATACAGGTGTAACATCAGCACTTACTAGGGAACTTCAAAAGTTGAAGGACATGATATCTAGTGTACCTGGGGTGGTCCAACCGATCCCAGAAGTGTCCCAGGACAGCCACAAGATATCTCGTTTTGCATATCCTATCTGTGATGCTGAGATCCCAAAGAGATTTCAAACCCCCAATATGAAGCTTTACGACGGAACTACGGATCCTGAGGAGCATATTGCTCAGTATAGGGAAAGAATGGAGATTAACCCTATCCCTCCGGAGCTCAAGGAAGCATGCTTGTGCAAGGGATTTGGTTCTACTCTAACAGGATCTGCCTTGAAATGGCTATTAAACGTTCCTCCTCACTCAATTACTTCGTTTGCTCATTTGGTTAATTTATTTAACAGTCAATTTTCTTGTAGTCGGAGTTTTGAGAAACTAACCAGTGATCTTTACAGGATAACTCAAGGGCCTCAGGAATCCTTGAGGGATTATGTGAACAAATTCAGTCGAGAATCCTTAGATATCCCACATCTTGATGTTGCAACAGCTGTGCAAGCTTTCAAGATGGGATTACAAAAGGATTCTCAGTTTTATCAGGATCTTGTAATGAATCCCTGCAGGAATCTCGACGAAGCTCGTAACAAGGCTTTGAGATATATCCGTCTGGAAGATGACAGGAAGATGCAAGAAAGGATGAACTCATCCAACAGTTATGAGTCAACTAATAGGAAGTCAGAATCCTCGTTCAAATCATATCGGCCTAAGCCGTATAGTAGAAATGAAAACAAAAGAGTGAACGCTGTCGAAGATGAGGATCCTGAAGAATATCCTGAGTTGTCCGAATATTGCTTTTCTGTTAATATTCCTGAATTGATGTATGCTATGCAGGGTCTAGGAGACAAGGCTAGGTGGCCTCGAAAGAATCAACAAAAGGCTGACTGGAAAGATAAGTCAAAATGGTGTGCTTTCCACGAAGATTTCGGACATGTGACTGAGGATTGCATTGCTCTGAGGAAAGAAATAAGCTATCTTCTAAGCAAGGGATATCTGAAAGATCTCTTAGGAAGAAAGAAGAATAAGGGTCAGGATACTGAGAAGGATCCTGAACGAGCAGCATCACCTCCCGCGGATGCCAAGATAATCAACTTCATTTCGGGGGGATCCGACATTTGTGGAACTTCGTATTCGGCAGCAAAAAGACATGCAAAGGAAGCCAAGGCCGAAAGGGGAGACAAACCTGTCAGGATGACGACCCTCACAACTGACAAAGTGATCACTTTTGATGCTGATGACAGGGATACTGTCCAGGATCCTCACCATGATGCTCTGGTAATAACGTTATATGTGGCTAACCATTTTGTACGCAGGATATTGGTTGATAATGGCAGCTCCGTCAACATAATCCAACTAGAGACGCTTAAAAGAATGAATGTATCTCCAATGGATATCACTTCAAAGTCTACCGTGCTTGTTGGATTCAGTGGAGAGGCTAGAAACACAGTGGGAGAGATAAAGTTGCCAGTATACGTTGAAGGAGTCAACTCGATACAACGCTTCTGTGTGATGGATTCTCTATCCTGCTATAACATCATACTGGGAAGACCGTGGATTCACGATATGAAGGCCGTGCCATCAACATATCACCAATGCATCAAGATACCTACCCCCTGGGGAGTGGTCAAAGTTGATAGTGATCAGCAGGAGGCGAAAGAATGCTACTTATCCTCGATGAAATCCTCAGCCAAACCTAGTGCAGCATAGCAATTAAAGACACGGGCCCAGGATATCGTGGAGGATCCGGAGCAGGATGTGAAGAAAGTTATCCTGGACCAGGATAATCCCGATATTTCGGTGCTCGTAGGGACCAATATCCCTCAGGATATTGGAGAACAATTAATTAACTTTTTGAAATGCAGGATGTCTACGTTTGCATGGAAGCATGAGGATATGACAGGCATATCCAAAGATATTATCACTCACAAGCTTGGAATGGATAAATCCTTCAAGCCTGTGCAGCAAAAAAGAAGGAAATTTGCTCCTGAGCGGAACAAAATTATCCAGGAGGAAGTTGAGAGATTACTAAAATCCAGGATGATCAGGGAGGTTAAATTCCCGAGATGGCTAGCAAACGTGGTTGTAGTACAGAAGAAAAATGGGAAATGGAGAGTTTGTGTGGACTACACAGACTTAAACAAAGCTTGTCCTAAAGACCCATTTCCTCTTCCCCACATTGATGCAATGGTAGATGCCACTGCCGGGCATGAAATGCTGACTTTCATGGACGCATCTTCAGGATTTCAACAGATCCAAATGGAACCTTCTGACCAGGAGGATACTGCCTTCATGACACCAACAGGTATTTATTGTTATACAGCTATGCCTTTTGGTCTGAAAAATGCAGGTGCAACATACCAAAGATTGGTAAACATGATGTTCAAAGACAAACTGGGGGACACCATGGAGGTATATATCGATGATATGGTGGTGAAATCTAAAAAGGCTGAGGATCACCTCCAGGATATCAAGGGAGCATTTGATATCCTGGATCAATACAACATGAAGCTGAATCCTGCTAAATGCCATTTCGGAGTGGGGGCAGGAAAGTTTCTTGGATATATGGTGACAAAAAGGGGGATAGAAGCAAGCCCAGAGCAGATCAAAGCTATCCTGGATATAAAATCACCCTCAAACATGAAGGACGTACAAAGATTAACAGGCCGAGTAGCAGCTCTAAACAGGTTTATCTCAAGATCATCGGAGAAATGCAAAGACTTCTATGATATCCCGAAGAAGAACAAAAGATTCGAATGGGGGGAAAAGCATGAAGCAGCCCTGCAGGATTTGAAACGATATCTATCAACCGCACCTCTATTGATGAAGCCTGAAAATGGTGAACCACTATCCCTGTACCTTGCTGTATCAGGGAATGCTGTAAGTGTTGTTCTTATAAAAGACCATGAAGGTCAGCGATATCCTGTTTATTATGTCAGTAAAAGTTTGCTAGATGCTGAAACTAGATATTCTCATTTAGAGAAATTGATACTAGCATTAGTCATGGCATCAACGAAACTTAGGCATTATTTCGAGACACATAGGATACATGTTAAAACAAATTATCCTATCAAAAATGTGCTTAGGAAACCAGAGATGTCAGGCAGGATGGCCAAGTGGTCAGTAAAGTTGAGTGCTTATGATTTAGTATACGAACCTAGAAATGCCATAAAATCTCAGGCTTTAGCTGACTTTGTGGCTGACTTTAGTAGTGACATTCAGGACGAGGTAGACCTAGAAGTTCAACAGCTAGGAGAATCCTCAGGATCCTGGACATTATATACTGATGGTGCATCTAATGTAAGAGGAGTAGGATTAGGAATACTACTAAAATCGCCACAGGGGGACATATTACCCCAGGCTATTAGGTGTGAATTTCCTGCTACTAATAATGAAGCAGAGTATGAGGCTTTAATTGCAGGATTAGAGTTGGCTAAGAGCATGAGTATCAAAAATTTGCAAGTATATGTTGACTCTTTGTTAATTACTAACCACTTTAATGGATCCTATGCAGTTAAGGGTGAGAAATTAATCGAATATCTCGATATTCTCAAAAAATTAGCAGGATATTTTGATGTTTTTATACTTGAACAGGTACCAAGGGAGGATAATGCTGAAGCGGATGCCTTAGCAAATTTGGGATCATCGATCAAGATACCTGAAGGGACGCAAATACCAATATTACATGTCTTATATCCTGCAACGAATCCTCAGGATAAAGAAGTAGCTGGTATTCAGGATCCTGGAGTAGAACATCCTGAAGAGGGTCCTAAATCCTGGACGGCTCCAATCATGAAATATCTCAAAGAAGGACACATCCCTGGAAATGAAAATCCTAAGGCATTTAGGATGAAGGTATCACGATTCACTATTATAGATAATATTTTATACAAGAAATCTCTTGCAGGACCGTATTTGAGGTGCTTGGAGGATCCTGAAGCCAAGGAAGTACTTCAGGATATACATGAAGGGGATTGTGGTAACCATGCTGGGGGCAGGTCGTTATTCTCAAAAGTGTTAAGGACAGGATATTATTGGCCAACAATGAGAAAAGATGCCGCAGAATATGTTCGAAGATGTGACGCATGTCAAAGACATAGTAACATACTGCATCAGCCGGCTGAACCATTATATCCTATTGTTTCCCCTTGGCCATTTATGAAGTGGGGTATGGATATAGTGGGAAAGCTACCAAAAGCTCTGGGAGGCAAAGTCTTTATGCTAGCAATGACGGATTATTTCTCTAAGTGGGTTGAAGCAGAAGCATTTGTTCAAGTTAGAGACCAAGAAATAGTATCCTTCATCAAGAGGAATATCCTGACCAGATTCGGAATACCAGCCGAGATAATCTGTGACAATGGTTCTCAGTTTATAAGTAAGAGGACTACTGACTTTTGCAAGAGTTGGGGAATCAAAATGATTAAATCTACTCTGGTACATCCTCAAGCAAATGGACAAGCAGAATCTTCAAACAAGATAATTGTCAATAACTTAAAGAAGAGGCTTGGAGCCAAAAAAGGAAGATGGGCAGAAGAATTACCCTTTGCTTTATGGGATGATAGGAGGCCAAACCCCATTTTCCTTGGTGTTTGGAGCAGAAGCAATGATTCCAACGGAAATGACAATACCTACTGCAAGATCTGTCTTAAGTGATCCTGAGAAGAATCCTGAAGCCTTGAGTCAGGATTTAGACACTATAGATGAAAAGGGAGATGCGGCAAGGCTAAGGATGGCAGCATATCAACAGAGAATATCCAGGGCATATAACAAGAATATTAGAACCAGAAGATTTAAGGTTGGAGATTGGGTGTTAAGAAAGGCTTTTCAAAATACTACTAATCCTGCCGATGGCAAGTTAGCTCCAAAATGGGAAGGACCATATGAAGTTGAATCAGAAGCAGGGAAAGGAGCATACAGACTCAAGAATATGGAGGGGGATATGCTACCGAGATCTTGGAATACTATACACCTTAAGCTCTATTTCAAGTGAGTTTAGAATTCAATTTCTAACTCAGAATGGTATGAATTCTATCTTGTTTAAATATGTTTTGGTTTAATTTATTCTTTGAAACTCAATACTGACTTAGGCATCGGAGGGGTGTTAGCCAAGCTAACACCCACCTTAGTTTACAATTGTTTTGCAAGATATGTTTCAGGATATAGCTCCAGGATATGCACTCAGGATAACTCAGAAGATTAGAGGATTGGCCCCCTCTCTTACGTTTAAGGGATACTGATCCCTTCACAGGTTTAAAGGTATTCACCTTTCTTCGGAATTGGGTTTAAACACCCCGCCTGGAGCGCAAGTTATTCAGGGATAGTTCAAGGTGGCGGGACCAGTCCATGTAAAAGTGGCTGACAATTTCGTTACTGTTGGCTATATCCTGAATCCTAAAGGTATATGAGGATTGATCACCCTCTCTCACGAAAGGGTATTTTCATACTCTCTAAGGTTTAAAGGTTTTCACCTTTCTAAGTCTTGGAGTTTATACACTCCCGCCTGTAGCGCATGAAAAGTTGGGATTTTCCCCAGGATACAAGGGATTTATCTCCAGTACATCCTTGGATTTTACCCTTGGGACGTAAAAAATTGCTTATGCAATGGAAACTGACGTTAATTAGATTTCTAAGATACTTGAGGACATTGTACAAAGGGGACATTCCCACCAAGGTGGTGGTGTAAAGCTAAAAGGATGAAGTTTGCAACTAATGCACTAAGTACCTTGCACAGGGGACATCTTCATTGGAAGAGTTGCAAAAGGATTGAAGTTTGGTAATAGGTTTATACCCTATTTCTGGTATGATCTTTCCTTTGTAAGCCTCATTTATGTTTTTAGTGACATTATGTTGAGTATCCTGATATGTATCCTCGAAGTCCTTTTAAGGATATGTGATTAGGGTGTTTGAAACCAGTATTAGTTTGGAACTTTAATCATTTAAATATCAAAACTTGGTTTTGAAAAGGTGAACTATTTTTTACTTTCTGAAGAAATTTTTACAAACTTGAAAGAACGTTTGGAATTTCTATTTAATAAAAGGCTTTTGCAGTATGTTTCTGAGTATACTGATCAGGATATTTTCTAAGATAACAATACAAAATCTTTACAAAGATAAGACTTACACTAAGTAATGTAAAGTAATGCAAAGTAACAGAAAATAAGTCAAAAGATGAAATTGTTCTTAAAGCAATCAATACTGGTTGATAACCGAAGGTTTCATCCTGAAACTCAAGACCCATCCGCCTTCGGTTATCAAATTGTTTAGAAACAGAAATGAAAATTGTTCATAAAAACATAAAATTGTTCGAATGAAAATAAGCTCTAGGGGGTAGTGCCTTCTTGGTCCATAGCGGTTTCAGCAACATCCATCTTGGGATCCGCCTCAGCATCCTTTTCAGCATTGGTTGCCTTTTCAACTGCTTTAGAAGGTTCATCGACAGTTAATTTGGAAGAAGTACCGCCAAGATTCTTCAGCTTGGTCTCCCAAGCACCAACGTCCCAAGAAGGGCATTCGAAGCCTAATGTTTTGGCTTCATGAGCCATCTTCAACCTAGCCTGGAGAAGGGAAATGACGACGGAACTTTTGAGGCTTTCTCGGTAACTGACCATATCCCGTTCGTACTGCACATGGGCAGCTTCCAGATAGGCCTGGGCTTGAAGAGTAGCTTTGTTGAGAGCAACTTGGTGTTCTTGGGTCATAGCTTTGTATTTCTCCTCGTAATGACGAGACTTGGCGGCCGCAATCATGCCTTGGTCAGAGATTGTGATTTCTGCTTCCTTTAGCTTAGATTCAAGTGTTTTGTTAAGCTTGCAGGATTCTTGATATAAATGAACCAAACGCTCAAGACCCTACAAAGGTAAGAGGACAGGGATTAATATTATTAAATCTTTGAAAATAGTCTAAATTGCAGGATATGATATGAAGATACTAACCTGGTTAAGAAAAGAAGTCATAAAACCACTGGCTTCAATGAACCCGTGCTTTTCATAAGGAAAGGTGTCAGAAATGACAGGGGAATCGGGTTCTTTCCTTTTGCGGGAACTTGAACTCCGGGGCTTGGTAGCCGGTGAAGGTTTAGGAATGATGATGGCTTTGGAGCTGCTGGGTTTGGATGTAGCAGTGGTCTTGGAGCCAGATTCTTTCTTGACCTGGATCTGGTCAGAATAGCTATCCAGTTCATCAAGGTCAAAGACTTCAGGGATCTTAGCTGGTGCTGCATAAAGGGAAAAGTTTTACTCTTTATTTTATCATTATATTGTTTTGACTAATTATTTTGAAAGGAATTCTTACCAGACATCTCGGATGATGAGTACTGACTTGAACTCGGGACGTGTGTAGTGAAAGTCCTGTCTATTGCAGGTAACCGGTAAACGGTATTGATTCTCTCTTCTGACTCAGCGGTAGGGGGAGCAACTTCCTTGAAGTTCACTGCATAAAGATCAAAAAGAAGAATATTAATAGAGGATAACAATCAAATCGTCTGTGAGGATATTTATGATCCTACCGGTGGTTAACCACTCCACCGGAAGGTTGGCACCCTCAGCAATGGAATCTCGTTTGACAAAGAAGAATTGGCGTTGCCATCCGTCTTCGTTTTTGGTGGCTTTGAGAATCAGGGGTTTGCTGGAGGTCGAGAAGAGCAAGAACCGGCTAGAGCCGTGGGATCGAAGGCGATAAGCAATAGGTAAATCCTCGATGCAGAGGTAAGAGCAATGGAGGTTTTTGATTTGGTTGAGTACAATTAGTACTCTCCAAACCATGGGCATGGTTTGAGCAAAAGAGATGCCAGTAATACGAAAGAATTGCATCATGAATTCAGGAAAAGGGTATCGAAGACCTAGTGAAAAAGGATATGCTGGAAAACAGATCCATTCGGTAGAAGAAACATCCGATCGGATTGACCGATCGAATGGCCTAAAGACTGTGCTGTCGGGGAAAGCGCCGGAGGCTCTTAAAGCTGCAATGTCTGCGTTGTCAAAAGCGCAGATCTCCTTTTCGGGATTTTTAAGAAGATTCTGCTGGGTGAAGGTCTCGGCGGCCATTGCTAGAAAGATGAAGTAAGTTGACAGGAAGAAAATCAGAAATGGAGAATTACCTGAAGGTTCTGTTGAAGATATCTGTTTTTCAAACAAGAAAAGAGAAGATATAGGGGCATCGTGGATCTCCATTGAGTAAAAAACGCGTTGGAAGTTACGATGTGATCTTGACCGTCGCTTCGTTTTAAATGCCTTGAGTTGTGGGATAAGATTTTTGAAATATATCCGTTAGATTGGTATCCCAACCGATATATTTGGGGACAATTGTTAGGGGTCATTTTCTTAACATACGTATCCTGATCAATATCCTGCCTTTGTTTGTTTATCTGTGACCAGGATGCTGGAAGAGGATATTGCTAACATCTTGGGCGATATCCTGAGCCTTGTTGAATTAACCACGTGCAGGTTGAAGGCTGAGACTTGCTAACGGTCAAGAAGACTTCTTCTCCTCAAGACTCGGACGAATTTGTTGAGGAAGAGACGTTGAGCCCGAAAGACTAGGTCTACAACGTTCGAAGAAGGAATATTCGGTGGATCCCGCAAGTTTAGGGTAGTTTGTTATTTTATCTTTACTATAAATAGATGGGGGCGGATGAGCTTAGAACACACAACTTTTCACTAACACTCTCGTACACTTACACTCTCTAGCTTATTGCAAACACCACACTTGTATTCAAGTTTCGTTGTAACACTTAGTCGATCCGTACCACATCCTGCACTGTATCCTGATTTTTGAAGCAATAGAAGAACTAGGCAGCTGCGATTGTCAGCTCCCGAGGTTTTATGCCGGCGATCTAGATTGATCAAGGGCTTTCCTCGTACATCCCGTGCCGTTTACTTTACTTTTGCTCATTGTTTGATCATAGATACAGCTCTATATCTTGAGCCGTATCCTGAAACTGTTTTTACAAATTAACTTGATTAACATATTTTCGACACTCATTTCTAGCACACTACCTCACTTAACTAATTTGATCACTTAATTGCTTCGGTAATTTTTGACCAAAACAGATGTTATTTTCAAGACAATAATTGTTGGACAGATAAAAGGTTTTGTTTTAGGTTTGGACATGTAGAATATTAGATAGATTAAAGGTTTTATTGGGTGAGTAGAATTTTGATGAGCCAATATGGAAGATAGGAAGAGGATTACCGTCACCAACATGGAGTGAGTCATTACCGTGATAACATTCGAAGTGGTCAAGGCTTGCAAGTCAGGAGTTGGGGAGTGGTTGCAGCCGGTGTCAGGTTTCCATATATCATATTGCGATCCAACATTTGAAAAATTAGCAAAGTTCGCTTGAGTAGGCTGCCTGGATGAGGAAGAAGCTGGCTGGTTGGGACATTGGGATGGAATATGACCTATCCCACACCTGTTGCAGTGACCGTACACCATTTGTTGAATGGATGTCCATGAAAACTTGTTAGAAGAGCCGGTATCACGGCTGTCACGGTTCCTGTTGTTGGAAGCACCACGCTAGTTACCTAAAAAATCACCACGACGTTGGCCCCGGTTACTGTTGGAGCTAGAAAAAGAGCGGGTAGTATAGTTGGCTTGTGGTTGCGGGGTAGAGGATGAAAAAGGGTTGATTTGATACCCCAGTTGATTGGCCAGAAGTTGAAGGTTAGAGAGTTGAGATTGGACAACATTGAGATTGGGTTGGTTGGTTTCGGTTGAGGCTTCAAAGGCCTGTGGTTGGGCAGCAGCGTTTGATGGGCTGCGATGAACACTAAGCATGTAGTCGTGATCGTGAAGAAGGCCATGACGTTCGTTAAAAGCTACAGATGGTTGTCGGGTCAAAAGATTGGATTTGAGGCCATGGTATTCCTCCCTGAGGCCCGATATAACGAGCATAACAAGGACTTTGTCCTTCATAGGTTCACCAATGTTTGCAAGAGCAGATGCGTATTCCTGTTCCCGAGTAAGGTATTCGGTTGGTTTTTCATCTCCCTTCATCATTATTCTAAGAAGTTGGGTTTTTAAAGTGTACTCATGTGAATAGGTGTTTGGAGCATAAGCATGTTCCAGAGAGAGCCTGACTTCTCTGGAGGTTTGACCTTGAACATGCTGGAAGGCGGCTTCAGAAACGGTGGAGGTGAGGATCATGCGGATGTGGGCATCATTCGCTATCCAGTGGGGATAACTAGGGTTGTCAGATGTGGTGGAGCCTGATGTAACAGCTTTGGCTGGGCAGTGTATGGTTCCATCTATGTAACCGTACAGGTTGTTACAGATGATGAAGGGTTCGATCATGGCTTTCCAATGACCATAGTTTGTGGGTGTTAGGTTGAATACGAATTTGTGGGAGTTCAAGGTTGTTTTCTCTGTTGCAGTTAGGGTGGCGATGGCTGCCATGGGTGGAGTAAAGGCTGAAGAAAAGAAAAAAAGGAGATTAGGGTTGATCGGAGTAAAGGGGAAGAGAAGGCCGAAGGTTGGTCGGCTACCGAAGGTCGGTCGGTTGTTTAGATTAGGGTTTACTTGGCTCTGATACCAAGTTAAACCGTGTATTTGTTATTGATTTAATTTGTGATGCAAAGAAGTCCTATAAATAGGACCATTGCCTAGCTATTACAAGGAAAGTAAATCATTTACAATCACTGAGATAAATCAATGGTAAATAATATATGATCACATAAATCTCTGCCTTTAATTATGTCTAATATACAGGGCCAACAGTAGCATATTGAGCTACTTCTGCAACAGTCTCGATGGATTGACGTGGGTGGTTGAGCGCGAGTGCGAGAAGGTACACGCCGCTGGTGGCGACCCTCCACCATTACCACTGTCACTACCACTGCCACGACAGTATCTGGCACCTTGTCAGGCCAGTGTGGATGCGGACCCATCAGGTCATGCTCACGATTTGACTCAGATTAGTCCGTACTAATTGTACTTTTTAGTAGTTACATTAGTTGTACTTTCTTGTTATTATTGTAAATATGATTTATATATTACATTTTCGGTTGTTTATATTTGTAATGTTTGTTTGATGGTTGTTGTATATTAAATGTTTAGTTTGATAGTTTGGTTTCGACTTAATAACAATTTGTTTATTTTTTTAATCATAAATTTTGGGCAAATATTTATAAAATTTGTTAACAAAAAACAATTTTATATAAGTATGTTTAATAATAATTAAAAAAAAACAATTTAATACGTGTCGTTTAACAATGGTCATTCACTACTATAGAAATAGGCATTTGCTACGGCCAAATTTGTAGCAAACACCCTTTCTGCTACGAATTTGCTACGGATTTGGTTCGTAGCTACAAGTCCCGTCGCGAATTTATTTGCTACGAACTTTAGCTACGGAAATTATGTTTGCGACAAATTTAGCTACAAAAAATGGTGTCGGTATTTTAGCACTGAATTTGCTATGAAGAAGGTTGCTATGAAATTTCGCTATGGGTTTTTAGCTACGGATGTTTTTAGCTACGATTGTTTTTAGCTACGGTTGTTTTTAGCTACAGATACTTATAGCTACGGAAAATTTTAGCTACTAATGTTTTTAGCCACAGATATTTTTAGCTATGGTTATTTTTAGCTACGGAGTAGTTTTGCTACGAATGGGTTGGCTATGATAATTTATAATGTTTTTGCTACAGACTTTAGCTACAAATTTACTATAATTTGGCTACAAAAATTTGCAAGCTTTTGCTACGATTCTGCAATGGAATTTAGTTACGAATTTCGCTTGACTTTGCTACGGATATAGCTATCGATTTTAGAAGATCTTTGCAACAAATTTAGCTACACTATTTGCCTGGAATTTTTCAAATAAATCCATTTTTTATATTGTTTTCTATTTTTCCTTTATAAATATTATATTCAAGTTTCATAAATATAAAAAACTAAAACTAGAAATAAATACTCAAACCGTATAACATAATAATTCAAACATAACAATAAATATTAAAAACTCATACTAAAGATCCAAATCATCCAAACATAACCGAATGCAACACGATAAACATCCGAATAATTCAAACATAACCAAACCTAACACGATAAAAATCCAAATTGTCTAAAAGCAATATAATAAAATTCAACGCATTTTAAGTTGGTGGCGGGTTTTGTGACAACATTTGAATTTTCTCATTCATTTCGGCATACAACCCCGCGCCTTCTTCAATTTTCTCCATCATAGCATGTTTCTCTATCTTATCTTGTTCCAACTCCGCTATTTTTCTTCAACCGTTCCACCTATAACATCAAAAGAAAAAATAACCCGTTAATATCCATTATAACACCTAATAAGTTATGACACATCATAACATATTATAACCAAAGAGGTGGGATCCGATACAAACCATGTTGATTATAAAAACGATTAGAACAAATGTGGTCCATATATTTTCTTGATTGTAAGTCCCGAAACCGAAATCACAATGATATCGCACAACTCGTAAGGTGGCGGAATCACACGAACAAGTTGTAAAAGAAATAAAAGATGAAGTAGAAGGATGATTGATATTCAAATGATTCACAAATCTTGCATACAAGTGTTTGTCTAATACAAGATTGCCCAAAACCACCAACCATGCACCTATTACATCACTTTCTATTTATAGAAGGAGTTTAGGGAGTGTCTCCCTAAACCCTAGGCCCATAACTACCCAAATAGGCCCAAAACCCATAATTAACCCATCACACCTACTAATCCACCTATCATCTTATCCATAAACCTTAAAGGGCCTAACAATCTCCCCCTAGGTTTATTGGATAAGCAGACGCATCAGACTCTTGGATCGAGAGGACCTGGAGGAGGATCAGCAAAGAGATAGTTCTTCAAAATGTTGGCAGCAGCACTTGTCCATGATTTTACACATTCTTCATACTTCTCGCTGGTTCGAATTTGATGACTTGCAAGAATCAAGATGTCTTCCTCATGAAAACTCATTAGGTCATACGATTTAGGGATCCTGATGGATTGTTCTTCAGTAACAATCACAGCTTCGGCCATTTTTGGATCATAGGCCCAGAATTTGAACTTCTTCAGTATTCCCTTCTCAAACTTTCTTGTGAGGGGAATGACCTTCTCTTTGTCAGTGGGAGGCCAGATGATTGATTTCACTGTTCTTTTGGTGAAAGAATCTCAAACACCAGGATTTCTTCTTACTATGGGCTCGGCAGTCTTCATGGTTGTGAAGTTTGTTCTCACTTCATTTTCAAGACGTGAGTGGAATGCCCAACCTCTGCCTCTCTTACTCAGATCTGGATCATAATAAGGAGCTCGTAACAGAGTCTTCAGATCAATCTGAGTCCAGGATTCGAATTGGCTTTCCTTGGCATAATATTCCCTGTGCCCACTCTTTCGAGTAATCAACCACATCTGCTTGTCTGGCTCAAACCTCCAACATGCTACTTCTGATTTGTTTCCCACTTCATCATAATAAGTAGATCCTAGCTCCATCACAAGTCTGTCGGGCCTTGTTGTGGGATCCTTTAACTGAAAGTTTTCATCCAGAGGATTCATGTCTTGATTCTTCATTACCAGCAGCTGTTTCTTTCTTTGCTTCTCTTGTTCTTTCTCCAACTTTCTCTGCTCACGTTTCTTCTTTGACTTGCTGCTTAGTTTCTTTGGTTTTGCAGCTAGATAAGCTTCCAAAGTTGCTGTGCGTTTAGCTTCAGCTGCTGCATGAGCTGCTTCTCTTTGCTCTTGTGACTGCTCAGGTCTTCCAACATAGAACTGCTCATCCTCTTTATCAGCAAATTCATTTCCAAACTTCTTTTCAAGTTTCGCCTTCAGATCATAGACAGTTGACATCAACATCCCTAAATCCCCTTGTAGTTGATCTATAGTGAGATCTCTGTTTGAGAGTTGAGATTGTAGAGATGAGATCTGGGCTTCTTTCAATGCAGCATCTTGTTGTAGAGAAACAATCTGAGCACTTTTCAGTTCTCCGTCTTGTTCCAATATCACTACACGCCTTTTCAAACTTTTAACATACTCTTCTTCATCACTATCGCTTTCATAGACTTGTCTCTTCTCGCTTGCATATCGAAATGCAGCTTCATCATGCTCTGTTGTATGAGCCCCACTTGAGCTTCCTGCTTCAAACTGAACACCACCACTTGAACTGCCTGGCCGTGAGGGGGTGGCTTCAAAGTCGAAGTTGAAATCATACAAGTCTGTGTCTTCCAGGTTTGTTTTCTTTGATGCATCAGTTGTTTGTGGATCAGGTTGAGGGTCAATTGCAGGAGTGGACTCAGAGGTAGTCGAGGGCCCAGAAAGAGTGTTGTCAGGTGCATTGTCGGTCTTTTGTTTCTTTGAAGCTGATTCTTCAGTCACATCAGCTGTTTCTAGAATATCAGTAGTGGGAATGGATGGAGGGTCTCCATCACCACCATGTAAACTTCGAATCAAAGCTGCAAGATTATCAGACGTCATTGGCACTGGCTCACGAACAGCATCCTCTTCTTTATCAGATGTCACTATCTCTATTTCACTTTCGAAATCTGTTTCTTCACTGGAGTCTATTTCAGATTCAGTATCAACCATAAGAACTTCTTCTTCATCATCACCTGCCTGCTGTACTTACTGCATAAGCTGCACATCATGCTCTTCCGCTATTTGTGCATTAATTGGAGGCAGAACTGGAGCAACAGGGATGACTTGAGGAGCTGGTGCAACCGGAGCTCCTTGCACAACGTCAGCAAACCTCCCATGCTTCTCAAGAGCATATCTCCCTTCAAAGTTATGATGTTTAGCTCTTTTATTTCTGCATGCATTCTCAAAGCATCTTGGCCCCATTGGCTTCAAATTGATGTAGTTTGGCCCCTTGACCAATGCTGGGTATCTCTCATCAAGAATCATCTGTATAAACCTTGGGTACAGCATAAATATCTTCTTCTTTGGATCCTCCAACATCTTCTTCATGTTATCAAAGATGAAAGTTGAGAAGCTGTAATCCCATTCATTCACAAGTGCTACAACTGCTGAAGTTTGTGTCTTGTTTAATTGATCCCATCCACCCTTGTTTTCAGCAACACATTGGAGGAAAAAATGAACTAACAGCCTCCAATATGGTGGAAATAGCTTCTTTAACACAGTAGGATATCCTCCTTCATAGCTCATTCTCCTCAAAGCAGCTTGAACTCTGGCTTGATCGTATAATGTAGGATGATGCGGCTGA
This sequence comes from Helianthus tuberosus, assembly GCA_030545235.1. Classification (NCBI taxonomy): domain Eukaryota; kingdom Viridiplantae; phylum Streptophyta; class Magnoliopsida; order Asterales; family Asteraceae; genus Helianthus; species Helianthus tuberosus. The sequence continues at coordinate 122,929,843 of CM060417.1, read as the reverse complement.
TCTCCTAGTCTTAATACATCTCAAATTACTGCTTCAGATACGATAATCTTCGTCTTCTGTACAGTAGCTTCAATGGATCCCGCACCTTGCCTGTCAATCTTTGCAGTATTCCAAAAGGCGTTGATGCAGTTGCTGCAGATCACAAGATTTGTTCTTAAGGCATGTGTGAGAGTACAGTTGTTCAGACCCCTGATTAGCAATCCAAACAACTCAGCTTGATCAGCTGGAGGATTTGACAGAAAGCCTGCTTGATTGTGGAATTCATTCACCTCTAATTTCCGTTGATTTCCTTCTTGCAACATTGCGCCTGCCATTTTCTGCACTTTACAAATTATCGTTAGATGATTTTGAAGGTTTTACTTACATTTTGAGTTAACGATGAGTCGACAAAGTCAATTCGTCGGAAACTTGAACATAAGCAACACTTTTCAAAGTAAGCAGTCCAAAGACAGTTCAAAGGTTCATTAGAAAAGGGTTCAGATGATCAGGTCAAACAGTCAAAGGTTACAAAAATGGGGTTCATTTCGAATGAACTTCTTCATCCGGAATGGAATTCCGTCCCTAGTCATCCGTAATGAGCCACATCAGTTCGGAATCATCCGGAATTATCCGTGATGATGAACTTCTTGTCCGTAATGATCCGGAATCATCCGTAATGCTCGTTGATGATCCGGAATGAAGTACCTATGGTCCGAAATCAGTCCGAAATGAAGTAAATTGAGAGCGAATGCTGAGATGAATCCGTGATGGTTCGTAATTGTAATACGCATTCTTGTCAGTTATGCATTAAATACTCCGAAATGGTTTTGGGCCAGGCCCATTTCGAATGATTCGGAATGATGGGCCTGTTCAGAATTTGACCAAGTCAAATCCTGATGGGCCTCATTTCGAACAGTGGGCCATCCAGACTCAAAACATTTTAACATAATTTTATTCAGCCTTTTCAAAAACAACAAAATACCCCCCTTTCAAAATCAACGAAACACCCCACTGAGCAATCACAAAATATTAAAATAATAATAACAATTAACGAAAATAGTATGCACAAAATACCAACATAGGGGTGATTTTGGGAAGACTGTCACGGGATCAAATCATTCTTGAACTGATTAAGGGACACTTTTCAGCTCTTCGTTTACTTAGGCAGGTCCATGCAATTGTTGATATGTTTGTCCTCTTAAATCCACCGCTCAAATTTCAACTTTTTGCTTTGTGATACGCTTTTAGGTAGATTTATACTATGACATCTGTGTGTCCCATTCCAAGGCATACCCCCGCGATCAAGGTAAGCACAACGGTTCATCGTAGCAGGTGAGTATACTGAGATCATCCTTTTTTATTTTTCAACGCCAGACTTCCTGGTGAACAGGTCAGTACTTCCATACAGCAGAGAGACCAAGGAAGTTCTGACGAGGGTGAGACAGATACCTTAAACGGCACGAATTTGGCTATGATAGCTTATGAAATTTTCTTATTTTGTGAGATTTCTTCCGTTTTCAGGTTTTGGCCCTTTTTGTGGCTCTTTTAGCAAGATATCCTGACTGTGCCCAGGTCTGCATATAGTCTGGATGCAACAGAGGGACAACCCTGATATCCCAGATGATGTATCAGTATAAAGACCCAAAACCTCAGATGTTGGCTATCTATCAACGCAGGATTTAAGACCATGAATTCATACACCGTTGGTCTGTTACCCACGAGATGTCCAGTCCATTATGTTTGTATCACTTTGCTTCTTTAGCTTTTCGAGCGGCAGACCTATCAACACATCGCAGTGGAGCCTAACCTGTTTAACGTTGAAACCTTACGTGTGTTAATCAAGTTCTTTATCACGAAAGCTCATTTCATTTCCCAGCAACTTTTCTCCCCCTAAATTTGTGCAAAAGTAGAATACTTTATGCCCAAATTTACCAGATGGAACACATAGAAACCCCTTATTATTATTTACAAGAGGTTTTTTTTTAATGCTCAGTCGGTGAAGCAAATCATTTTCAAGAGGTCTACAAGCACACTGAACCTAGAGATGCTGACAGGTTTGGTAAAAAGATCTGCTGTGTTAGCATCAGTATGGATCTGTTCAAGCTTAATAAGACCTCTGTCAAAACAATCTCTTATGAAATGAATTTTAATGTCAATGTGCTTGGTTTTGGAGTGAAAAACAGGGTTTTTAGTGATCTGGATGGCGGCATCGTTATCACAATAAATAGTTGTATCAAGATAAGTTAAACCGTAATCTTCCAATTGATGCTGCATCCAAAGAACCTGGGAGCAGCATGCAGATGCTGCAACGTATTCTGCTTCCGCTGTGGAAAGAGATACTGTCTGCTGCTTCTTGCATTGCCAAGAAATGAGTATGTCTCCCAAGAACTGGCATCCAGCTGATGTGGACTTCCTATCCCTGTCAGTTCCTCCAAAATTGCTATCTGAAAAGGCAAACAGATCAAAGTTTGAATCTCTGGGATACCAGAGTCCGAGTTTAGGAGCTCCCTTCAAATATCTGAAAATTCTTTTAACAGCAGTTAAATGAGTGAGTTTAGGGTTAGCCTGATAACGAGCACACTGACACACGGCGTACAGAATGTCTGGCTGACTGGCAGTCAGATACATTAGTGAGCCGATCATCGAGCGATAAAGTGTCTGGTTGACAGGACTACCTTCTGGGTCCTCAGTTAACAACAGTCGTTCTGCAATTGGGGAGTCACTTGGCTTTGAGTCTGTCATGCTAAACTTTGCAAGGACGTCAGTTACATATTTAATTTGGTGAATTAATATTCCTTGATTGTTCTGACGGACTTGCAGACCCAAAAACATTGTCATTTCTCCTAAAGAGCTCATTTCAAACTTTTTCTTCATGACTTCTTCAAGCTCCTTGCAAAGAGCATCATTAGTTGATCCAAAGATGATGTCGTCAACGTATATTTGAACAAGGATGATATCCTTGTCAACACGTTTGATGAATAATGTCTGATCGATCATTCCTCGGGTGTATCCATGAGCGAGCAAATGCTCTGCTAGAGTCGCATACCATGCACGAGGTGCTTGATGTAATCCATACAGAGCCTTGTCCAGCTTGTAAGCATACCCTTCCTTTTCTTGATTAATGAAGCCCGACGGTTGAGCAACATAAATTTCTTCCTTGACCTTCCCATAAAGAAATGCCGTCTTAACATCCATTTGATAGACAGTGAATCCCATAAAAGATGCGTATGCCAAAAAGATACGGATGGCTTCTAGACGAGCGACTGGGGCATATACTTCATCATAGTCAAGGACTTCCACTTGACTGAAGCCTTGGACTACTAATCTGGCCTTATTTCTCACAATCACACCAGAATCATCTTGCTTGTTACGAAATACCCATCGTGTGCCAAGGGCTCGTTTTCCTTGGGGCAGCTTCTCAAGTTTCCATACTCCGAGCCATTCGAACTGATTGAGCTCTTCATCCATTGCATCGACCCATCCGAGTTCCTGCAAGGCAACATTAATATTTTTAGGCTCAATCTGTGATATGAAGCAAGAATACAAGCACGTGTTGATGTCTCCAGATTTGCTGCGGGTTTGAACGCCAGCAGATACTGGGCCGATGACATTTGTGATTGGGTGACTTTTCTGAACACGCTGAGGAAGTGCTGTTGCAGGAGCTTGCAGATTAGATTGCAAATTTGAAAAGCTTCTGGAAGCTATTCCAGATGGCTCCCCCTCACTCGGTGTTGTGGGGTTGATCACATGTGTATCTACAGTGCAATCAGACGGAATTGAATTTTGAAACAAAGAGGCTCCTTGAACATTTGACAGTTCGGCAGAGTCTTTAGTGTTGTTGGTTTCACTATTTGAGTTATCTATTGGAGGTTCAGTACGCGATGCCTGAGTGGTTGAGGAATGGCTTGTATTTTCTTTGTCAAATCCTGATGGATTCACAGTGAGTTTTCTGATTAAACTCTGCAATGGCACATTCTCATCTTCATCTTCAACAGGAATAGGCATTTCTTCTGCTGTGTTCTCTGTAATAACAAATTCATTAGACAAAATAGGAAAAGATTTGAACAAGGAGGAATAATCATATAGCCAATCAGGGCCAATGCGAGCGTCTTTTGGATTTTCTTCCAGCCAGTCTACATGATATGCTTCTACAACTTGCTTCTTGACCTTATTGTACACACGATAAGAGGTATTCTTAGCATAACCAATGAAGTAGCATGGATCTCCTCGAGCTTCAAATTTTCCCTTGGAGTCCATGAGAAGAAGGACGCATGGGCACCCGAAAGTACGAAAGTGTTGCACCGAGGGTTTTTGACCTTCAACTATTTCATATGGAGTTTTCATGTGACGCTTGTTAATCAAGGCATGATTCTGAATGTAGCAAGCCGTATTTACTGCTTCAGCCCAGAATATAAGTGGAAGCCCTGAATCTATCAGCATCGTGCGAGCAGCTTCGATGAGAGTACGGTTGCGTCTTTCTGTAACCCCATTTTTTTGAGGGGATCTTGCTGTGCTGTATTGACGGTCGATTCCCTTGAGGGCACAAAATTCGTTTAGCTCAGCATTCTTGAATTATGTTCCATTGTCACAGCGAATAATCTTCACACGTTCATTTGACTGATTCTCCATGAGTATTACAAATTTCTTAATTAAACCAGTTGTCTCACTTTTCTGCTCCAAGAAGAATACCCAAGTGAAACGTGAAAAATCATCTGTGATGACCAAGCAGTAAGCCTTTCCTCCGATGCTGAGTATATTGACTGGACCAAATAAGTCCATATGCCGCAGTTCCAAGACCTTCGAAGTGGTGTGAACAGGTTTAGACTTATGAGGCCTACGATGCTGCTTTCCTCGAGCACATGCTTCACATTTCTCTATTTCCATGAAATCCTTGATTGGCAAGTTTCTGACCAGACCTCCTTTCGCTAATCGATTCAAATTTTTCGTGTTCTGGTGACCCAACCGACGGTGCCATAGCATAGCATCATGTTCAACAATTTCTGAAAACAAACAAGTAACTTGATCAGTAGGAGCTTTATTCATATCAATAACATAGGCATTTCCTCTTCGTTCAGCTTCTATCAGAAACCAGTCTTCAGGTATGAGGATTCCTGGTTTCAGGATGACACACCCACTCTTAGTGAAGAGAACTTCCATTCCTTTGTCACACATCTGCGATACACTCAGGACTATGCTTAAGCTTAGGGACATAGTTAACATCTGAAGAGGTGAGGATGCCATTCTTGACAGTGCCTTTCATGGTGATTCTTCCTGATTCTCCTCCCACGAAATTGACACATCCGTCGTTGAATATCTTGATATCATTCAACTGGGATATGTCTCCCGTCATGTGTCTAGAACAACCACTATCGATAAACCAAAGTCTAAAGATAGCCCTCCATAGTCGTTCCTGCACATAAAACGGAATCAGTTAGAGACTGGAACCCAGGCCATAGAGGACCTGAGTTTACCATCGCTATCTGTGTAGGTAACTTCGCGAAAGATCATATAGTTTTTATCATTGTTTGTGACATTGGGTGGCGCGGTAGAAGTTGATGGTTGTGAACACGGAGACTGGGATCTAACAGGACTTTTTGGTCTCCAATCTTTAGTGTCCGATACACTTCTGTTTGATGAAAATGATTTTGTCTTGTCTTGAAACCTGTTTGTTTGGAAAAAATTTTGCTTTTCCTGTTTAGCAAGATTCCAGTCTCTGTCAGAAGGCCTTGCCTTGGGATGACGATGTTTGATAAAACTAGAGGGCATGGCCTTCTAATGGTACATGTTCCTAGAGTAGTAGGGACGATGAACACAATTTCTTGCGATGTGTCCCGGAATTCTATAGTTAAAACATGTCTGCCTTTTTGAGAAAAAGACATCTAGTTCGGCTTGCGTTATTCTCGAGAACTGATCATGTCTTTTCAATTCATTTGACACTGAGTGCTTTGGAGTGTGCTTGTTCTTAGAGGAACCCGCTTTACAGCTGTCAGCACACGAGTAAGTATCCTCAACTTTACCCTTGAGCTTGGGTTCAGTTTGCTTGAGATTTGAGGTTTCCCTTCTCGCATTCTTCCTTTTCGGCCTTCTGTTTCTACGTGATCGCTTTCTTTTAGGGGGAACAGATTCAGTCGACTCTGTTCTGTTGAGGTTATTATTGGGGTCAATAGGTGAGCTGTCTGTAAAGGTGACTTTCACATCTTCCTTTTCTGTAGAGTTCATGTTCTCAGGAGAATCTTGAGAGAAGGATTCCATAATAATTTCTTCTACGGTTTCATCATTTGATTCAACTGTGGAATTGACTTCAATGAATTCCTTTTCCATAGTTTCCATGTTTCCATGAGTTTCTACAGAATTGGTCTCTATGGATGTCTCCTCTTCAGTCAAGTCACCTTCTGAGTTCTCGACATTGGATGATTCTGGTAACTCAGATGATGAGCAGTCTGTGTCTAAGACAACTTGACTTTCTTCTTTCGTAATGCTGTAAGAATCTGATTGATCATCACAATCGGAAACACTCGAAGATTTGAGCTCATTATCTGGGATCCCTGAATCCTCTGTTTGATTGCCAAGATCGTCAGATGATCCCTGTTCAACAGTAAATTCTTCATTATCACTATTAGTCACATCAAAATCATCATTGCTGCAGGGAGCATCTGATGTGTCATTCAATGTTTCAGACATACAGGTGTGGTATTCCGAATCATTAGAATGGTTTTCTGAGTTATTTGAAACAGATGTTTCGAATTCCTTAGACGACATATCAGGCTCTCCTGCCACATCATTCTCAACATTTACAACATTTTCAGCATTCTCAACACAGTCATTTTTATCACATGCATAATCTAAAATAATAGCACCAAATTCATCAGTCTTAGTGGGAACACCCCAAGTCTCAGCAAACCAAGAAAAAACACAGTTCCAAGCATAAATGCCATTTTTGTCATCAACAACATTATCAGTAGCACTTCGATGTGATTCATCATCCTCCTTAGACTTCTCTTCAGTTCTTACTGACTCTGCACACAAACTAGAATAGTTAGTATTTTCAACAGAATCAGAGTTTGATGAACTTTCCTTCATCTCCTCTGCGAGTTTGTTAACCGGTTCCGTTTTTGTTTCAGTTTCGGTTTATGCATTTATCACGGTTTCATTTATCTGATCGGACTTATTATCTGCTGATTTATTTTGAACATTTTCATCTTTAACAAAACTCATTGGTTTCTTGAAATCAGCATATGGACTCCTTTTAGACTTAGATGCATCATAATCAACATAATCACTAGGTTTGCCGTACATCATAGTATCATAATTTTCCATTTCCTGCTCAGTGACTGGCAATCTGGAATAATTATGATTATATGGTGGCAGGACCTTTTTATACCCCGAACCCTTTCCCTTGTTTTCTTGATAGGCAAGTTGCACATTACACAGATTTTGAACTGTGGCACTGGAAGTATCAAACTTCTTGATGTTTAACTCGTTCTGTTTGTACTTTCCAGTGAGGAGCTCTAGCTCACCCTTCACAGAGTCACATTCAAGAGTTTTGACTGTGAGTCTATGTTTATAGTCATGAACCCAACATTGCTGCTGGTTCACGTCTCTGTTAAGTTGAGCTATGTCCTTTTTAAGTGCTTCAATCTTTTCATAGAGAATTTTATTATTCTCTCGAAGACTGATGTACTTTCCCATCACAGTATTATAATATGTAATTAATGCTGAATTTTGAGATCTCAGCAAAGCAACTTTCTTCCTACAATGTTCAGTACATAAAAGGGAGTTTACTGTCTCAGCGAGTGACTTTGGTTCCTCAGTCATGGCCATCAAACACTGATGAACCTTGTCCATAGCAGCATATTCAGACAGCTTCATAGATTCCATTTGAGCAACAGCATCAGCCCAGTTGAAGACATTCTGCTCTTGAGCAATCAAAGCTCTTCCAGCCCCATAATTACCCTATCCACTTGAGGTAGCAGTTTCAGCAGGCGTGACGGGAACCATAGACCTCTCCTTGTTCCTAGCTGCAGCTGCCTGAGTAGCTTCATACCCTGTAAGAACCTTCTTGCAATCCCTAGCAAAATGCCCTGGCTCATAGCACCTGTAGCACCTCAGCCTGTTTTTCAGAAATCCTGGACTAGCAGACATAGGACGACGTCCATATCTTTTTGCAAACTTATCGGCTTTAAATGCTGACATAGCCATGTTCCAAGCCACATCCAGCTCATCCAAGTCCTCTTCCATGACTTGATTCACTTATGGTGTTATTTCTGCTGAAGGTATGAGATCTCCTGCCAAGAATGCATTGAAACTGTTGATCATAGAGGCTGCAAGAGCAAGTTTTTCTTCATTCTGTTTGGTTAGAAAAGCCATGTGATCCACTGATGGAGTGTTCTGAGGAGCAGACTGAGTGTTTGAACTGAAAGCAGCATTTGCGTGTAGTGGCTGAGGCTGAGATTGAGATGGTGGCTGGGTGTTTGTGATGTTGACAGTTGGTGCATGAGAGGTATAAGCAGCCATCCCATTGGTGCAACAATGGGACTGAAGACAATATTTGGGTTGTGATTCACAACTCCATGAATAGGACTAAAGACCAGATTTGGATGAGCTTGAGACATCAGTGCAGCATTGTTGGGACTAGTTACTCCAGCAGCCATCAGAGAGTTCTTGTGATTGATTTCTCTTTGCTGATTATCAATCTCGCAAGATTTAATGGTGGCAATCAGCTCTGTTAGAGTCATCTCATTCAGATCCTTGGTACGCTTGATCATAGAAACCTCGGCATCCCATCCTTTAGGTAGAGAGTTAAGCAATTGACGATTCATTCCACTGTTTGAGATGTTAATTCCAACACTCACCATTTGAGATACAAGTTTAACAAACCTTCTAATCTGATTTTCAATAGTTTCTCCATAGATATGATTGAAGGAACTGAATTGTTGATTCATTATGTTCACCCTACTGGCTTTCATGTTAGCATTTCCTTCAAACAGATGTGTTAGTGTATCCCAGATTTCTTTAGCACTTTTGCAGTTTCTGACTCCAATCGAAATGTCTGGGCCGAGTGCCATCAAAAGAGTTCCATAAGCAGCTTCATCACCTGCAATGACCTTTCTGTCATCATCAGTGTAAATGTTCTCGGGCTTCGGAATTTGAGTTTGAGGGTCATCTTCAGTAGCGTACATGATAATACGTGGCCCATTCTTGATGCTTCTCCAAACATGAGGCTCTTTTGCCTTGCAGTATTGTTCAAAACGAAATTTCCATTCGTAGTAGTCATCACCGTACAAGAACCTTGGAACTTTGGTGGATGTGCCGATAACTTGGTCAATTTCTTGATGAAATGCCAAAGACCGAGTCTGAATTACTGCAAGAGTGGCATTAGCGAGATCGGCTGCAGTTACAACTCCATTCATAACACCGGATTGGTTCAACATGATTGAAATGTGGTTCGAAATGAGGTCAAAATCTGAGGTCCGAAATGAAATCTGAGGTTCGAAATGAACACTGATCCGAAATGAAACAAGTTCGAAGTGAACAGTGGTCCGAAATGACTTTTATCCGAAATGAATTCTAATCCGTGATGATGAGTCCAAAATGAGACAAGCAATCTTCAACAGTGAGATCCGTAATCACTAACTTTTATCCGAAATGGCTAACTTTAATCCGTAATCTGATGATTTTGATTCGAAATCTGATGATCTTAATCCGAAATCTGATGATGATTGTCCGTAATCTGATAATCTTATCCGTAATCTGATGATTGTGGTCCGAAATCTGTTGATTGCAATCCGAAATCTGATGATATGATCCGTAATCTGATGAAGACGATCCGTAATCAAGCAAACTTCAAGTCCGTGATGATTAATAACTGTCCGAAATGGTCCAAAATCTTCTGAAGACAGTCCGTGATCAACAGAAACAATCCGAAATACAGCAGAAACTCCAGAAAACGGAACAGTAGCAAAAACCGGAACAGTAACAGCGAACAAACCAACGCGATATCAGATCCGAGCCTGGAAATCAGGTTCAACAGGCTCTGATACCAATTGTAAGTCCCGAAACCGAGATCACAATGATATCGCACAACTCGTAAGGTGGCGGAATCACACGAACAAGTTGTAAAAGAAATAAAAGATGAAGAAGAAGGATGATTGATATTCAAATGATTCACAAATCTTGCATACAACTGTTTGTCTAATACAAGATTGCCCAAAACCACCAACCATGCACCTATTACATCACTTTCTATTTATAGAAGGAGATTAGGGAGTGTGCTCCCTAAACCCTAGGCCCATAACTACCCAAATAGGCCCAAAACCCATAATTAACCCATCACACCTACTAATCCACCTATCATCTTATCCATAAACCTTAAAGGGCCTAATATTGATCAAGGGTTAGTATTAATTACACATCATCATATTAGATTTAGTTATAAAAATTAGAGTATTAGGGGCATTTTAGGAATTGTGTATTATTTAAAAAGATTCTCTACCCGTAAATCTCTCTAATAAAGCTCAAATCCACCCCAAAATTCCGATGGATTAGCAATCTTCAAAATCAAAAAGGTTTGTTTTCTTGCAAAAAAAAAAAAAATAGTTGGTAGTTACGAAAGTAGCACAGTCAAAACTAGCACAGTTGAAATCAGCACAAACAACCGGCAATATCACAAATGAAATCAACACAAACAACTAACAATGTTTACTCTTTTGCTAAAAATAGTTGCAGAGAGCTACGAAACCAACACAAACAAAAGCAGCACAGTCGAAATCAGCACAAACAACATAAACACTTTCGAAACCAATATGTTTGAAACAAGTACAGAAGTCAAATAGATTCGAAACCAGCACCATCAATTTTAAAATCAGCACAAACAAACTCGAAACCAACATCTACTTCATCAGTCTAGTTCATGAAGTTCATATAAAGCTATTAATGGTTATCTTGTACCAACTTGATACATTAACTAATAATTTAAAACATGGTTGATAATTTATAAAATATAAACGAAAAACAATAAAATTTTAAAAAGATTATCGTACTTACAATTGGTGCCTCTCGTGTCATGTTAAAAATTATGTATGAAAAACTGGAATTGAAATAGGAAACGCCGAAGATACTGGATCCACAAATTGGAACTTAATCAAACAAAGATAATGGAATGGATGAACAAAAATTAATCCTTATATGAAAAGTCAAGATACTAGCATGAAAATCTCAAAGTCCATATACAAATTTTGAATGCCATAAAATTAGGGATTCTTTTTGCATAAAAAATGGATTTTACCAAAATACCCTTATTAGTACTTGTTAACTAATGCCACATGTCGTCCTACTATTGGTTCCTAACGTTTTTACATAAAAAATGGTTTGTATAAGATCCTAGTCGTATAACCAAATATACCCTAATAAAAGCTATCACACCTATAGTTGGAGAACATTACAAACAAACTAACTCGGTATAAACTAATTCATTTAAACCACCCATTAATAATCTTTATCATAAGAAAACAGACTTTTTTCTACCAAAAGAGTTAATACATACCTCATCGTTGTCACTTCTCTCTTGTAAACCCATCATCACGACACGCGAGTCAGCGATAGTGCCGATCCCATACATTTTGCCCTTTTTTTTTGCCTCCAATAGTTTGCGACAACAATTCCATGTCAATTTCCGGATGCAAGCTGGTATCCTCTCCATATTTGTCGACAACATATTTATTGTAAGTTTCCTGTGATGGGCGCATAAAACAATCAATAACTTAACTTTATATAATTATATAATAAAGCATTTCTATTAAAAGCGCTCGCATTTTGCACTAAGGTGAGGCGAGTCGCCCGGAGTGCACATCATATCAGTCCATGCGCAGTTCTGGCAAAATTTTAAAATTCCAGCAAGTTTTATGCTGGATTCTGGCATATTTCGGCCAGAGTCAGCTCTAAACAGCCTATAAGTTTACCAAAATATATTTCCAGCTTCATTCTTGTAAATGTTGAAATATCTAGCCTAAAACTTAAAAGATAAACAGAAGAAGATTAGAAAGTAGCCGGGAAAATAAAAAAGATGTATATTGTCAAAGGTCAATAAGAGGTAGAATACATGATGCTTTGTTGAAAGTGTTTCCTATTACATAAGAGCGACAACACATACTCAAAATTCTTATTCTTATTTCTTACAAAATTCTCTTAAGTTTTAAGTTATTTAAAAAGGATTTTAGTTTTCTGATATCGATTAGATATATTTAACTATTAAGTATATTAATTTTTCAATACATTATATATTTTTTTTCATTTAAGTTCGCTTTTTTATTTCTCAGCCCTCGCTTTTATTTTTTTGCACCTAGCATCTTTGATAGCTATGTAAATAGTAAAAACATACATTTACAAAATATCAGAACTTACATAAGCTTCACTCGCCCTCGTGTCAACCCAAGACACGTTATGCTCATGAATGTTCTCTTCTATGTCACCGCCTTCTCCCGAACCGTGCTCAATCGAGCTGCTAGACCCCAACAACCCATCTAGGGGTCTCGACCCTTTCTTTGCGTGTGTTCGTAACCAGAATTCACCAAACGTGACGCGCCGCTTCAAGGTATTCTCCTACATCAAAACCCAAAATTATTATATATATATATATATATATATCAATTGATACATGTTTGCTACAGTATAGGGGTATTTTTTATATGATAAGATTTTGGGGTTCGTGTTAGGTTCGAGTTCATTTAAAATTTTCGGGTTCAGGTTGAACCCGCCAACCCGATCCATTTAGCACCCCTAAATACCCGAGCTTCATCTTTATGTTTAAACTTAGCTCAAAACGAACTTTACTTATAAAATTTTTATCAAACTCGTAAAAAAACAAAGTTCGTATAACTGATGTTTTTCAGAGGTAGACTTTACATTTCGTTGTTATATAATATTAGTGGCGAAAGTTAAATATTAAATTGAAGGGGGGCTGATGAATTGAACCGGTGCCGAACAAATGCCTGCCGCAAAGTGCGGGGGGGGGGGGGGGGGGGGGGGCTACTAGTGTTTACTCCGGTGTCTATATGTGTGTGTGTGTGTGTGTTTTAAAGATGGCAAATTAACTTTTCTTACCGTGTTTTTTCTAACCGTGAGAAAGCTCTTCGAGCCAAGGGTATGCCTGCCACCCGTTGCTTTTCCTCTGTTATCGTTGTTTTGAGAAGCTTTACTTTTCCATGAAATAGTATTCCAAGCATGCACTAGCGTTTCCCAAGACTCTTAACTCATCTACAGTGGCTTAAATGGAAGAATGGGAGTCAAATCATTCTCAACTTCCACACCCTATTGGATCGCAAGGGCCTTTGGCTTTATCACGAGCCCTCTTCAACAAATCAGGAAACTTCCCCTTAATGCACTTCTCCCAACATGAGTGAATTGAGGAATTCGAATTATCTTCCCATCGTTAGTATTGCTACATAAAATCACTTATTAATAATATATTAATTATTTATTAAGTCATAAGCATTATCATATACAAATGGGTAGTAAGTATACACCTGAAAACGCTCCAACAAGCGTTTGCGGTGATGGGAAGGAACATCTTTCCATCCTTTCCATGGACCCGACCACATAGACTTTAAGTTGGATCCAATGGTCCGAGAAACTTTATCATGATCATTGAATCTACAAAACGAAAAGAATGTACCACTAACAACATTAGTAACGATTTTATACATATATAAAGAGAATAATAACATATAAAAACTTACTCATCATTTTCAACCCAAATCCAAGTGCGATTTTCGGGTGTGGGTAGTGGAGCTGGAATAACAGGTCCACGCCAAACGGCAGTGACATGCTCATCAACATCGTTAAGCTCGTGCTGCCATTGACCCCTACCAACACCTTGACCCTCACCACATCCTGCAGAACTGCGTGCCATATTTTCTACAACAAAAATGAACTTATTAATATTCATAAATAAGGACTTTTATATAAAATAAGTGTAAATAAACAATATTCAATGTACAAATGTTTTTCAAGCTTGGAGTAGTTTGGTTAAATTAATTAGGTATTCTTTAAAAATATACCTGATAACTGTTACGAAATATAAATTAGATTTTCGAGTTTGGGCTATCTCTAGAAATCACAAATTCACTAAACGGTTAGATATGAAAAAAAAAATGCAGCATGCGATAGGAATATATACGCTTAAGCATTATATAAAGAAAACTACTGTAAATGACCCTATCAGCTTTTGCAAAAATAAATTGCACATGTCCTTTTGCAAAAATTCAGCATAATTTATGTCGCAGCCCCCGACCCCTATCCCCGGGAGCGGGTGCCGCGAGACTTGGATCAGTGGTATCGGTGTTTATTAATTTGGCAGCGGAATACATCAGGACCGTAGTTAGGAAATATTTTTATCAGAGTTAAACACCAAACTTTTATAATAATAATTGGGATAAAATCCAAATTTCATCTGACAATACATTTGTAGGGATAAACCCTAATTATTGAAAATGTAAACTCCTTTTCTTAATTGGTAACTTTTATAGCCACAACTTTAAGCCTTCAGTGCTTTCCAGCTGGCTTCTATTAGCTTCAAATTAAGTTACCTGAAACGCATTTTAAAAAGGTTTTATCAGCAAGAAATACTTGCGAGTACATTCTAATTTGTAAAACATCAGTTGTTACACATTACAGTATTAAGGGCGATTACAATGTTTATATCTACACAATTACTCGTTCAGTACGTGTCACTCGACGGATCTGTGACTATGGTCATATCACACATTGGATACCCCGTGCCCAATTGTGAAGGTTATCAAGTACTGTATACAAACCCCATAATACTGGCAGCAATTGTAGAATTACAAAGACTTAATCACTGTAATTGTAATTGAAAATAATTGAGGTTTTGGTAAAATAATTTGGTAGAAAAAGAGAATAACTCACAAAAAGAGTTTATAAAAGAGAATGTACTCACATTGTTGACTTAGGTGATACTACTAGAGCTTCCTGGTGATTTTCCTGGTTATTATCTATTAAAATTGAACAATGTACATGTGTTAGTAAAATAACCCAAATCGCATTAACCGTACAACTCGAGACAGAACTCCAATGACTGAGTCAGGCAGAGCCTTGACATGCATTACGGAGTCCTAGATCAATCGGGTGTAACACGAGACAAAACTCTAACGACTGAGTCAGGCAGAGGCTTGACATGCGTTATGGAGCCCTAGATCGATCGTGTAGGGTAACAAATAGGGGTTATAATACTTACGACGAGGCAGAGCTTCGCTTTATAGGGGTATTATTTCCCGAGTATAATTGCTACTATATGTCAGAGGAAAGAAAGAAATTTGAACGAGAACAAATGAGGGTCTCGACCCCTATTTATAGCCTGGCCGAAGGGCGGTTCACGCCCCGCGAGAGTTACAGGGTCGGCCTTCGCAGCACGCGAGGTAGACTGGCTAGGCACTAGCTTTGGTGAGTCAAGGGTGTAGCCTTGATACGTAACCGGACACGTGGCGGACTTGTGTGTCCCGCAAGTCAACTAGCTCGCGCCCTGCGACAGTTAAGGGGGTCCGGGTCGCGGCCCGCGACAACCCTATTTTTGTGTTTTTATTTGATTTTTATAATTACTAAGGTATTCTAGGTCCGTTTCTCGTATACAGGGTATATTAGGAACGTTTAGGGTCGTGTTAAGGGTGTTTTAGGAGGGTTGTTATATCCTCCCCACCTTGATTTAAATCTCGTCCTCGAGATCTACTGGAACAGGTGTGGATATTTCTTTTGCATCTCTGACTCGAGCTCCCAAGTGTATTCTGGTCCTCTCTTGGAATCCCATTTCACTTTGACTAGAACTAATCTCTTGTGTTTGAGATTCTTGATCTTTCTATCTTCAATCTGAATGGGCTTCTCTACAAACTTAAGTTCCTCATTTACCTCTATGTCCTTTAGAGGTATCGCTAATGATTCGTCTGCTAAGCACTTTTTGAGATTACATATATGAAACACATCATGTATTCCTCCCATTTCCTCTGGCAGTTATAGTTGATAAGCTACAGGTCCTGTTCTTCTAATAATCTCAAAAGGTCCAACATACCTGGGGCTTAGCTTTCCTCTTTTAACGAATCTGACTACTCCTTTCCATGGAGAGACTTTTAACAATACCTTATCTCCAACTTGAAATTCCAAAGGTTTTCCTCTGTTATCTGCATAACTCTTTTGACGATCTCGTGCTGCTTTTAGTCTTTCCTTGACTTGAATAATTTTGTCTATTGTTTCTTGCACTATCTCCGGTCCAGATATTTGCTTTTCTCCAATCTCTGCCCAACAGACTGGAGTTCGGCACTTTCGTCCATAAAGTGCTTCAAACAGTGCAACATTAATGCTAGTATGATAATTGTTATTGTAGGAAAATTCTGTTAATTGTAAATGATCGTCCCAATTTCCTCCAAAATCAATTACACAGGCTCTAAGCATATCTTCCATGGCCTGAATTGTTCTTTCGCTTTGTCCGTCCATTTGAGGGTAATAAGCTATGCTTAGATTTAACCTGGTTCCCATTGCTTTTTGGAAACTAGTCCAAAAACGAGAAGTAAAATGGCTATCTTTATCAGATACAACAGATAAAGGAATTCCATGTAATGAAACTATTTCATTTACATATAACTTGGCTAACTTTTCCATACTGAAATTTTCCTTCATTAGTAAGAAATGAGCAGATTTGGTCAATATGTCAACAATCACCCAGATTGTATCGTTACATTTTCGTGTCTTGGGTAATTTGGTAACTAAATCCATTGTATCAATTCCCATTTCCATATTACCATTTCTAATTGTTGCAATAACCCTAAGGGTTTCTAATGCTCGGCTTTAACCTGTGAACAGGTTAGACATTTAGCAACGTAGTTTGCTATATCCTTTTTCATTCCTATCCACCAGAAATTCTTTCTTAGATCTTGATACATCGTATCACTTCCGGGATGTATCGTATACTTAGACTTATGGGCTTGTTCTAAAATTTTGTGGCGTAGGTTTCCTTGTTTAGGTATCCACTTCCTTTCCTTATGGAACTTCCAAATTTCATCTATTCCTTGTTCTAGTTCTTTAATCATTCCTTTTAAACCTTTAGCATCGTCCTTGATTGTTGTTTTCTGTACCTCTCTAATTTGCTCATTTAAATCTACTTGTAGATTTAACCTGAGAGAACGTACTCGTTTTGGCTTTTCATGATACTTTCGACTTAAAGCATCAGCTACTACATTAGCTTTTCCTGCATAATACTGAATATCACAATCATAATCACTAAGAATTTCCATCCATCGTCTTTGTCTCATATTTAATTCTTTTTGCCCAAAAAATATACCTTAAACCCTTATGATCTGTGAAGACAACAAACTTATTACCATAAAGATAGTGTCTCCAAATCTTAAGGGCAAAAACTGTGGCTCCTAATTCTAGATCATGGGTTGTGTAATTCTCTTCATGTTTCTTAAGTTGTCTAGAGGCATAGGCTATAAACTTTTGACGTTGCATTAACACACATCCATATCCTAACTTAGATGCACCACAATAGACTATAAAGTCCTCGGTTCCTTCTCGTAACGTGAGTATGGGTGCGTTGGTTAACCTTTGCTTAAGAATCCTAAAGGCTTCTTCCTGTTTTGGTCCCCATTCAAACTTAACTGATTTGCAGGTCAGTTTGGTTAATGGAATGGCTATCCTAGAAAAATCTTGGATAAACCGTCTATAATATCCTGCCAGTCCAAGAAAACTTCTTACATCTGTTGGTGATTCAGGGACTTTCCAATTAGTAATTGCCTCGATCTTTGTGGGATCCACATGAATTCCTTCATGATTAACCAAATGTCCAAGGAATTGCACGTCTTGTAACCAAAATTCACATTTTGAGAATTTAGCATAAAGCTTCTCTTTTCTCAACAATGTCAGAAGTGTATACAGATGCTCTGCATGATCCTCTTTACTCTTAGAGTAAATTGGAATATCATCTATAAAGACAATTATGAATTTATCCAGGTATGACTTACATATCCTGTTCATCATGTCCATAAATGCGGCTAGGAAATTGGTTAGACCAAATGGCATGACGGTAAATTCATAATGACCGTACCTTGTTCTGAAAGCAGTTTTAGGAATGTCCTCTTCCTGTACTTTCAATTGATGATATCCTGAACGTAAATCGATCTTAGAAAAGAATCGAGCTCTTTGAAGTTGATCGAACAAATCATCGATTCTCGGTAGTGGGTACCGATTTTTAATCATAACCTTGTTCAATTCCCGGTAATCAATGCACATACGCATTGATCCGTCTTTCTTTTTGACAAACAACACCGGTGTTCCCTACGGTGATGAACTAGGTTGTATAAAACCTTTATCAAGAAGTTCGTCCAATTGTTTCTTCAGTTCCTGCATTTCCGTTGGTGCTAATCGATATGGTGCCTTGGTAATCGGTGCCGTTCCTTGTATTAGGTGAATTCTAAATTCAACCTCTCTATCCGGCGGTAATCCAGGTAACTCTTCTGAAAAAATGTCTGAGAATTTTGATACTACAAGAATATCTTTTAATTCTTTTCCTCTAGTGTTAATGATTATGGAAATCATATACACTATTCCTCCTTTCCTTTCATAACTTGCACCTTTCATCATAGAGATGAATTTTGTTGACCTAGTTGGTTTGTCTCCTTTAATTATGATCTTTTCACCACTTGGGGTACTTACTTGTACTGACTTTTGATCACACAAAATACTGGCATGATTGGCTACCAACCAATCCATTCCTAATACACCATCAAATCCAGCTAGATTCATTGGGTAAATGTTAGCAGAAAAATTACAGTTTAGAATTTCTATTCTTGCTCCCCGCAAGATTTCCTTTATCCTAATGGAATCTCCATTTGCCGTCTCCATCAGACTGTCTTGTTGAAGTTTAGTTAATGGTTGGTTGAGAAGTTGGTAAAAAGAGGTATTGATAAAACTTTGGTTTGCACCAGAGTCAAATAATACCTTGGCAAATATATCATTAACTAAGAACGTACCGGCAATAACATCAGGAATCATCTTCGCTTCCTTAGCTATCAAAATAAATGCTCTAGCATTTTTCTTAGGTCCTTTAGCTGTCTTAGTCTTGCTGGTTGTTGCAAGAGCTAGTTTCGGACAGTTCGGTTTGATGTGCCCAGCTTCTCCACAATTGTAGCATATTCTGGCACTAACCTTTCTCCTGCAATCTTCTTCCTTATGTCCTGGGTACTTGCAAAAATTGCGGGACACAGCACACTTTCCTGAGTGCTTCTTTCTACAAAACTTGCAGTAGGGTGCAGAAGAGCCTGATCCTTTTCCACAGTAAGAATTACTAGAATGAAATTCCTGGGTAAGCTTTTGAGCTAAGTTCCTTCTCTGGTTCTCCTCTTGTGTGCGTACCAATTCATCAGTCAGGGTGTTAGCTAGTTCTACTGCTTCTTCCATGGTTTGTGGCCTAGCTGCCTTGACTATGTGTCTGATCTCACTAATTAATCCCCAAATATAACGGGAGATTAATATTGGCTCAGGTGAGGCTAAGGTTGGCACTATTCTAGCATATTCAAAGAATATGGTAATGTAACCTTTGCATTCTATTCCAGTCATTTTAAGGTTTAAGAACTTATTGGCAATCTGTTCTTTTTTATTAGGAGGACAAAATTTTCCTTCAACCATTTCCTTAAAGTTGGTCCATTCCATATTATAAACTCTGTCACTTCCTCTAGACTGGAGAATAGTGTTCCACCATTCTAAGGCTGCACTCTTAAAAAGATTGGAAGCAAACATAATCTTATCTTCATCTACACATTTACTTATTTTTATGACTGCTTCTGTCTTTTCTATCCAACGTAAAGTTACAATGGCTCCTTCATTGCCTGAGAATTCTATTGGTTTGCATGCCAAGAATTCTTTATAAGAACAACCATAAGAAATGATTTTTTTTCTTTTTGGAATTGGAGCTTGGATCAGGGGTTGGTGATTTTCGTTCACACTATGACTTTGTTCAGTGGGTTAACGTTTACTTCCAGTTACAGATTTATTATTTTCTGCTTCTTTTACAGTCTTGATAATATAGGGCATAGCATCTATAATTCCTTGTGCAACTATATGTTCGATGGCACGCTTATTCACTTGGTTCTTGATATTATCATTATTCTGGTCTTCCTGATTAATTTCGTTCGACATCTGAATTGTAAACATTTATCAGGTACAAAATAATATTTAATTCAGACATTTATACAACAATTACACAAGCAGGTTGATCAAAAACGTCAAACATTGCGACTTTACTCTTTTTATATATATTTATACATATGCATCGGTTACAAATTCCTACTGAAAATAAAACACACTAGTAGGTATGCATCGATATCTATTTTATTCTTTTTATTTTAGTCTACTCTTTTTTTTTTTTATCAAAATACAAAATTACACACATTTTCATATATTATACTAGGTGTCATTCATCCCATACTGCATCTCCCGCTCATCATATTTCCAAACTAGCTTCTCTCCTATTTGTTGGATTCTATTTGTTTCATCCACTAAATTTTCGCCATACTGACAGAGTTCCTGCACATATTCTTGGCTCATTGGTGGGTTTACTGGGTCAGGGTAATGAGGTATGGGTTCTTCGTAAGGGTCTGAGTTGTTTATCATTTCCTGAAATGATCTATCGTCATCCCACCACGCGGGGTCACGTTCTAAAGGGATTGGGGTTGGGATTCTAGGTAACTCATTGGGGTTGAAAGCAGGTATCAGGAATTGGTTTCCTTGATCAGGTTCTAATATTTGGTGATCTGGAAATAAGGGTAACATCATTAAGCTCGTGCTGCAACTGCAGCGACATGCTCATCAACATCCTTAAGCTCGTGCTGCAACTGACCCCTACCAACACCTTGACCCTCACCACATCCGCTACCTCGACCACCACCTTAACCCCTACCAACACCTTGACCCTCACCACGTCCTGCTGAACTGCGTGCCATATTTTCTACAACAAAAATCAACTTATTAATATTCATAAATAAGGACTGTTATATAAAATAAGAGTAAATAAATAATATTCAATGTACGAATGTTGTTCAAGCTTGGGGTAGTTTGGTTTAGATTAATTAGGTTTTATTCTTTAAAAATATACCTGATAACTGTTATGAAATATAAATTAGATTTTCAGGTTTGGGCTATCACTAGAAATCACAAATTCACTAAACGATTATATATGAAAAAAAATGCAGCATGCGATAGGAATTTATACGCTTAAGCATTATATAAAGAAAACTACTGTAAATGACCCCTATCAGCTTTTGCAAAAATAAAATTCACATGTCCTTTTGCAAAAATTCAGCATAATTTATGTCGCAGCCCCCGACCCCTATCCCCGGGAGTGGGTGCCGCGAGACTCGAATCAGTGGTATCGGTGTTTATTAATTTGGCAGCGGAATACATCAGGACCGTAGTTAGGAAATATTTTTATCAGAGTTAAACACCAAACTTTTATAATAATAATTGGGATAAAATCCAAATTTCATTTGACAACACATTTGTAGGGATAAATGTGAGCGCATTGTAGGACCGTAAACGACTCCAAAACGATTGCGTAACGACACGTGTGACGTGCGGAATCCGTACACGTGCGTGGACCGAACACAAGAACGTATATAACCTGTGATTCAATAGAATATATGAAAAGATACAAGCACCTCAAATCACCTTTTGCACTTTCTCTCTCTACTTTCTCTCTCTAAGTTCCAAGCTCCTCAAATGTAGCAAATGGCAAAAGTTCTAAAACTAAACAAGACACTCCTATTTATAAGCCATGGAAATTAATGAGAGTTCTCATTAATTACCATAATGCCACCTAGCTTTTTCTATCTAAATATTACAATATAAGACCTTGACTTGTTCAGTTTCTTGCTACGGTTTGAATTGACGGAGGCGATAGACATATCTGCACTCACAGACTCCCTCTTGGATATTGCCTCAGTCAATCTCGTAGCGTCTTGTCTTTTCTCTCTCCCTCTCTGAGTCTTCTTGAAGGTTTTACATCTTCAGCAATCACAGACTCCCTCTTGCTCGAACAGACTCCCCGTGGATCTGTCTTCAGCTTCAGTTGCTCCCCCTTTCGTTAGACTCTTTCTTCAGGCTCCCCCTTTCATTAAGCTTCCGTGCTTTTGGGATCGACACCTGGCTTTCCGGATACAAGCTCCCCCTTGCGATAAGCTTGTCTTCAGACACCCCCTTAGACTCGGCTATCGGGATTGTAATCTGGCATAACATCTACAAATCTCAAACATTTATAAGTGAAAACGTTTTGAACATCCAGGATTGAAAACCTGGCTCTCTCAGCATAAGCTAA
The DNA here is from genome assembly GCA_030545235.1 of Helianthus tuberosus. Classification (NCBI taxonomy): domain Eukaryota; kingdom Viridiplantae; phylum Streptophyta; class Magnoliopsida; order Asterales; family Asteraceae; genus Helianthus; species Helianthus tuberosus. Next base: position 122,907,495 of record CM060417.1, on the reverse strand, counting down.
AATATTTCAAATATGCGACAGTGAAAGTGTTTTCAGTTGTCCAGAATTGATGACCTGCCTCTCAAAAACTTTTAATCAAGAACCTGGCTTTATTTCACAAATATAATAATATGAATATATCCAGGATTAGCTTGACTTTCTCTATCAAATTGCTTTATAGATTTGGCAGTTTAGGAATCCAAAATCGTAACCTGGCTCTTTACAACAGATTTTAACAATTTAAACATCCAACACCTTCACGATTTATCATCCAAGTCCAAATTAATGACCTTGGAGACTTCATAAACTGTTTTTGATTTTTTATTTTAAAACTACAAGTTTCAAATTAATGAACTTGTTTATTTTTAGAAACACGTTCAGCATACTCAGATTTTGAAACTCGGCTTTCAAACATCGGTTGTCGAAACTAAAATGGAATAAAAATCTTTTTGTATTTTTCTGAAATTTAAAGCAGTAAACAAATATTTACAAACATATTTACAGACAAAATTTTTGTTTGAGTTCGTGTCAGAGGATCATATCAGTTTATGACAAATCACTAGTACCGTTGAGCTTTAAACACTTTAAGTTCTAAACGATTCACTTAGATTGTCAGTATACTGATCCACTTAAATTTTCACACAAATTTCAACTGTTTCGAGATACGAGATTAGTGCGTGTCCCACCTCAGAATATACTCCCGTATCAAGATTCCCTAGATTCAGTCTTACAGGTGAATATACTAGATTGATATCTGTTCTCTGGGTTAGTGCGAGACCTTGAGAGCTCAGGTATGAGCTACCGTTCAATCAAAGAGATGAAGGCTCGACTTTTTGGTGTGTTCCCTGATGTGCGTTAGGTGTGATAGGTTTTTAATGTATAATTTAAGCCCTTTTACACTTTTTAGCCAAGTTTTAAATTTATAAAACACGATATTTACTAACACTAAACACACATATGGGCAAGTGCACCCATCGTGAGCGTAGTATAGTGTTGGTAAGATACCGAGGTCGTCCAAGGACACAAGAGCTTTTAGTACCGGTTTATCCTCAACGTCTAATCAAATCAAAAGTTAGAAAAAGGTTTTTAAACTAGAAAAATAAAACTAACTAAAATGCTGAAAAATAAAATAAAAGTAAAAACAGATAGACAAGATGAATCACTTGGATCCGACTCGTGTGTAGTGTAACCTTTAATTATTTTCACACTTTTGCACTTTTTAAGAGATTATCTTAGTTATTGTAGTAGGCCCCTCTTTTGAAGGTGACGTTACCCTCAACCCAATACTTTGAGTCAGCAAGGATACAATCCTAAAGGGTCGGATTATTGAAAGATAATTAATTAAGTTATTAATGCATAATGTGGTAGGCCCCTCTTTTGAAGGTGACGTTACCCTCGGCTAAGTAGTCTGAGTCAGCAGGGATACAGTCCTAAGTAGCCGGGTTAAAGTTTTAATAGTAGCTTACATATGAGGGGATCAAAGAGTTTGGACCCCCGCCATCCAATACCGGTGGGTATCGAAGGAGGTCCTACTAAATTTGACCCAGGTCCTTGCAGGATCTATACACTGAACAAGGCAAGACTCTTACCAAACCGTTCCCTTAACCCCCGACCAGGTAGCTAACATATCTCCATATAGACCGTGGAGATATGAATGGTGAAAATCTTTTATTTTATATAGACAGTAAAATAATCCCAAGACACCACAGACAAACGATAAGGAAGAATCACCTTCAAAATAAGAAACTAGTTATTAAAGTCATTAATACATAACCAAATAAAAAGTGCGAAAAGATTAAAAATAAAAAGTATTACACTAGACACTTGTCTTCACCAAGTGATGTAAGAGACTTAGGCAAACATGGCCTTTGATTGTCAAGAACTCTTACGATCAATCTTGGATCCCGAGACTACTACACACACTCTATGATGGATGATGGATGATGGTGGTGGATGTGGGTTGTGATGGTGGTGGAGGGTGGGTGTAGTGTGAGAGAGGTGGTTTGCCAAGGGATGGTTTGAAAATGAGCCAAGCACCCCTATTTATAGCCTGAACAGACGCTCGGGCACGGCCCCGTGTCCATTGGGCACGACCCCGTGTCCATCCTCCTTCTCTTTCTTCATTAATTGCAGTTTATCTGCATTAGTTGACCACGCCCCCGTGTCCGCTGGGCACAACCCCGTGTGCAGAAGCGTATCTGTACTATCAAGATTTCCTCAGATTCTACGAATCTTAGAGTTGACCACGACCCTGTGTCCGCTGGGCACACCCCCGTGGTGGGTGATAGAAGCTTCTACAACTTTGTCTTTTCTGCAGACACTTGGGCACGCCCCCTTGCTCACTGAGCACGGGGCGTGTTCAGCCTTCTGTTCTCTTGTTTTGCTTGGGAAGATGTTGTCGGGGGGTCGGGCATGCCACGTTTATTCCTTTTCTTGTATTTTTGTTAGATTTAGCTTCCTTTTTGCTTCTTTTGTTCATTTGAGCTCATATAATCCTGAAAATACAAAAGGAAGACAAAAACACACTTTTTCCAACATTAGTACTAAAAAAGGGTTAGTTTTATGCCTCATTTGATGTAATTTATATGTTGCATTTTGCACACATCAAATACCCCCACACTTGAATCTTTGCTTGTCCTCAAGCAAAACTCTTTATAATGTTGCTTTACAATCCCAAATGGAATGGGTAGAAGAGAAGGTTTTGGGCTTGTCATAGAGTGTCGGGATTTCCAAGATTCTTTATTAAGTTTTATTTTTATTTATTTACAATCCTATTCGTCATGATTTATTTAAAACATTACATAAGATAAATTACTTATTAGGGCATAACATGCCTTTTTAAAATTCCATTTATATACAAGTTCACATACCTCACGGGGGATCACTCAACACTCGGCCGAAGATGTATTTTTGTGAAACACTCGAGAGCGGCATGGAACTTACTTCTACCATAAGCTTGCCAAGCAATCAATCCTCCTCCTTTTTAACTATATACCTTTGTAAATATCAGGAGGACTTTTGGGGTGAAGGGTTAGGCTTGGGTTAAAGGTAGGTGGTTGGGTTAGTGGTTAGTAGAAAAGGGCGAAAGGCGTAAAAAGCGTCGGTTTTTGCAAAACATATTGTTTTTATGACTTTTTATTCCAATGAAGCATTATTCAAAAAATTTCTTTTTGTGAGCTTTGTTTATTGCTAACTTCATTTTTCTTTTCTTCTTTATCAATGGTTTTTTTTTTAAACGATAAGGAAGTCACACAAAAACCGAGCTTTGTTACTAAAATAAAGGGTTTAAAATGAAAAAGGGTTTTGGTGGGTAAGAGGGTGTTTGTTTTGGGTTAAGAAATGAAAAGGTTTAGGCTCAAAGGGGTTAACTAGGGGGATTTTGGGTAGGTGGTAAAAAAAAATAATGGTGTAGAAATAAAAAGGGTTAGTCCTAATGCCTCCATCATTTACTTACTCGGGTTTAAGTTGGTAAGGACCGGGAATGTATTGTCGTGGCAAGTTCTAGAGTCATAAGAACCAAGCGACTATTCACACAAGAAACGAAAAATGAGCATTTAGTTTAAATATATGTATTTGTATGCTCAATAAAGGCTCAAAACTCACTTTTTGTGGGAATGAGTTTTTTATGTGATCAAGTATATATAATCAAATTTTAACTAGGTTTGTCATGCCGTTTCATAATTTTCTTATGTTGGTTCTTTTTATCATGACGCTATCGGTTGTAAATTTGTAAAAATATCACCTTTTTAGAACTTGAAATTCCCAACTTAAACCTAGACAAGTAAAAAAAATGAAAATTTTTTGAAAAAATTTGGGGTGTTTAGCGGTTCCAATAGAGTTTTGTGTAAGGCTTGTAATTAGCACTTGCAAAATTCAAGGTTTTAGCATCCCCCCATACTTAAATTACACATTGTCCTCAATGTGTCCCAAAAATAAGTTTTAGGTTGATTGGACGTGTAAAAAGGTGTGAAAAAGCAAATTTTATGTTACTGGGCGTCTGGACACGGCCCCGTGTCGGATGAACATGACCCCGTGGTCAGAGTGCCACTAACGTTAACTTACAGAAGGTGGACACGGGGGCTTGTCGGCTGAGCACGGCCCCGTGTCTTGCAAAAATCTGCAAAATCAACAGGTCTGGGCAATGGGCACGGGGGCGTGTCGGCCGGACACGGCCCCGTGTAGACAGTCTGCAAATGTGTAAAACAGGTTTCTAGGTTTGGTTTTGCTGTCCCGGCTATAGTAGTACAAATGTTTAGTCCTCTAAGCCTCGTATGTACCTGTTTCATCAATAAACACTACAGCAAACCATAGTAAACATCCTAAATTACCATCGTTCAAACATCCACGTCACAAGGTTAAAAAGAAAGAAATGCAGAAAATAAAAAGAGTTAAAGGAAGTAAATTGTTCAACACACGGCACGCAGGCCGGAAATTGTTCATAAGAAAAGAGGGTTAACCTGTGGGTTCACCAACCAGCTGCTCCTAACTCTGCTCCTCCCGCCTAGTCCATGTCCTCGTCTTCATCATCATCTCCTCCTCCGTGCCCTGCCATGTACTCCCGGATGTTCCCAATGTCATCCTGAATGTCAGAGACGTTTCTCTCAATTGCTCCGACCCGGGTGTACGTATTGCTGGCCATATTGTAGGTGTTCCTGGTGCACATGAGGTTTTCCTGCAACAAATCATGTAAACTTTGAAAATTAGGAAAACCGTCTCCTTGCGAGGAGGACTGGCCTGGATCACCATGGGGCTGATACTGGTATTGAGGAGGAGGCTGAAAGTGTGGAGCGTGAAGGACGAGTGCCTCTTGGGGGTTCCATGCATGCCCCTGGACTCTTTGGAAGCTAACCGTCCCGTCTTCGGCTTCATAAATCAAGTTCATGGAGCGGCAGATGTGTATGTCCACTCTTCCCAACCATGGGCTCTTTTGGAAAGACTTGGGCATGTTCACGAAATGCTTGAAGAGACGGTATATCCAGCCCCTGAAGAAGATAGGGGTTGGTGGGGTAGCGAGCCGGTTCCAATGCATGTTTCGGAGCAGGAGGTACGTAACATCAAGGTGGGTGCGGGTATGAATGCAATGAAGGACCACCAGATCTCTTAACCCTACGACGCCACTGCTATCATGTCTTTGGCTAAGAGAGTAAGTGAGGACCCTATGGATGTAACGGTAAAGAGGGTCCCTCAACTTAGTGCTCTTAGTGATGCTTGGGTTGTAGTGCCCTTCTCCTATTTGAGCCCAAGCGGCTTGGCGTTCGTTTTCTGATAATTCGCGTAACCCTCCGGTGTTTTCTTCATTACCCGCATCTTCATCTGCATAGAACTCAACTATCGACCCAAACTGTGCCATCGAGATAGAGTACTTAGTCCCCCCACATCGGAATTCTACCCCATCATTATCAAATGGGTCGCATCTTGAATTAAATACGAATGTGCTATAGAATTCCAGATTATATTCGTGGACTGAACGAAGTCGAGTGGTTAGGGCGGCTCTTAGTGGGCCGGTGACTAGGTTATTAAACCGGTCAAGCTGGTTCACTGTTGCTAAAAGATCCATGCACACTTGTCGTGGGTATTCCTCCGGTCTGGTTCGAAGCACGTCGTACCTTGCTCTAGCGTCCAGCTCATTTGCATTGAACCTCGTGAATTTCTTGGACATCTGAAAGAATACACCAAACAATTAGCACGAAACAGTGAAATTTCTGGAGAAAACTGAAAACAGTCGGCTGAACATGGCCCCGTGTTCAGCGGATACGCCCCATGTTGGATCGATTTTGGCTGGACACGCCCCCGTGCTCAGTGAGCACGTCCCCGTGTCCAGACGTCTGTTTCCCAAAAATCCCATTTTTCGACCCGGTTCCGAAAACTTGAAAATTTTTGGTCCAGTAGGGGCGGTTTTCCCCGAAAATGAAACCCCAAATGCCGTTTTTCCCAAAACAACCCGTTTACCCCTTCAATTTTATCTTTTTCGGTTCAAAAACAAGGGTTTGGTGTTTTTGTGAGAAATCGGGCAAATCGATGAACAATACAAGTTGATTTACTTCCTATAACATGTATCTAAACTAATGCTAACAGATCTAAGCAAAAATTTGAGGTTCGATCCGGATGAAGTTCAAGAACCCTAGATTTTTCCCCAAGTTTTGGTGTTTTAACTACATGCAAGTGCTTAATCTAACTACTAATGATGATAGGATCATACCTTGATGTTGTTAGAAGTAGAGGAGACGTCGGAATCTTGAAGAAAAATCGCCCGAACCAGAGAGTTTTTGGGGAAACGGGGCGTGTGGAATGAAGAAACTGTTATGAAAAAGGGGTTTTATCCCGACAGTTGCACGGACACGGCCCCGTGCCGGGCGATTTTTTTTTAGTGCTCGTGTGAGTGCCCTTGTTTCCCAAAAAACTCGGTTAGAAGACTTACCGATTTAGAGGTCAACCCGTTTGTTCGTAACTTACCAGGTATGATGTTGATGCTTTTATTCTTCGACCGTTTGAAGCGAGATTTCTTCCTCCTCGTCCTCAATGAATCCTTGATAGAGCTTCAGCCGTTGACCATTAACTTTGAATGGAATGCCATTCCGAGATTTAATTTCTACTGTACCGTGTGGGAAAATATGGGTGATGGAAAAAGGTCCTGACCACCTAGACTTTAATTTACCAGGAAACAATCGAAGTCGTGAATTAAACAATAGAACTTGATCTCCTACTTGAAATTCATTTGGTTTTATGTGTTTGTCGTGCAAATTTTTCATTCTTTCCTTATAAATTTCAGAGTTTGAGTATGCATAATTCCTTAATTCGTCTAATTCATTTAATTGACAAAATCGATTTTTACCGGCAAATTCTAAATCAAGGTTTACATTTTTAATTGCCCAGTAGGCCTTGTGAGCTATTTCTATTGGCAAATGACAACTTTTTCCATAGACGAGCTTATATGGGGTTGTACCTATTGTTGTTTTATAAGCAGGTCGAAAAGCCCATAAAGCATCATCTAATTTATCGGCCCATTCCTTTTTATTTAACCCTACGGTTTTTTCAAGTATTCGTTTTAAACCACTATTAGTCACTTCGGCTTGTCCGTTTGTTTGAGGGTGATATGCTGTTGAGACCCGGTGATAGACCCCATATCTTGTTAAAAAAAATTCAAGTTGATGATTACAAAAATGGGTACCTCTATCACTTATTAATGCTTTAGGTGTTCCAAAACGAGAGAATAATTTTTTTCAGAAATCTTACCACGACTCTTCCATTATTTGTTGGAAGTGCCTCGGCCTCGGCCCATTTAGACAAGTAATCTACTGCCACAAGTATATATTTGTTTCCTTTTGATGGTGGGAAGGGTCCCATAAAGTCGAGTCCCCACACATCAAAGATTTCACAAACCAGAATGCCATTTTGTGGCATTTCGTTTTTGGAAGAAATATTACCTGTCCTTTGGCAAACATCACATGTCTTGATAAGACTTTGGGCGTCTTTGTAAATGGTTGGCCAATAAAATCCTGAATCAAATACCTTTCGTGCGGTACTAGCGGCACCATGATGTCCTCCGTATGGGCAGATCCTGCTTATAAGCTACAGTTCTGACACATTCGATGATCTCGAATGGTCCTATATATCTTGGGCTCAACTTGCCCTTCTTACCAAAACGCATCACTCCTTTCCAGGGTGACACTTTGAGTAACACTTTATCGCCTACCTCGAATTTAAGAGGTTTACGCCTTTTATCTGCGTAGCTTTTCTGCCTATCCCTGGCAGCTTTGAGACGATCACGGATCTGCACAATCTTGTCCGTTGTCTCTAGGACTATATCAGGTCCTGTTAGTTGGACATCCCCAACTTCCGCCCAACAAACTGGCGTTCTGCACTTTCTTCCGTACAAGGCTTCGAAAGGTGCTACTTGAATACTTGAATGTTGAAAGGTGCTGCTTGAATACTTGAATGATAGCTATTATTGTATGAAAATTCAATCAATGGAAGATGGTCATCCCAACTCCCTCCTAAATCAATAACACAAGCTCTTAACATATCCTTAAGCGTTTGAATCGTACGCTTGCTTTGTCCATCCGTTTGAGGATGATATGCAGTACTGAAATTTAATCGAGTGCCTATAGATTGCTGAAAACTTTTCCAAAAGTGTGATGTGTATCTTGTATCCCTATCAGAGATAATAGACACTGGCACTCCGTGGAGAGATACAATCTTATCCACGTACAGCTGAGCTAACTTGTCAGAGCTGTGGGTTTCTTTAATAGGCAAGAAGTGGGCCGACTTGGTCAATCTATCGACTATAATCCAAATAGTATCATTTCCGTGCTTTATCTTGGGTAATTTAGTGATAAAATCCATGGTTACCATTTCCCATTTCCAAGTGGGAAGTTCAGGCTGTTGCAGCAAACCTGACGGCTTCTGGTGCTCTGCTTTAACTTGCGCGCATGTCAGACATTTAGCCACATAAGTGGCTATAGATTTCTTCAAACCTATCCACCAATAATTTGCCTTTAAATCCTGGTACATCTTATCACTGCCAGGATGAACTGAATATTTAGAACTATGAGCTTCTTGAAGTATCACATCTCGAAGTCCTCCATAAATTGGAACCCATATTCTACGATTCAATCTTAGGATTCCATCCTTGCCATACGACAATTGTTCAGCCGTTACGCCTAACTTCTCATTTGGATAGTTTTTGTCCAATACAGCTTCCTTTTGAGCGGCTAACAACCTTTCATTCAAGCTGTTCTTTAATTCAATGCTCTTGGCATTGACTAATAGGCTTAACCCTTTCCTTCCTGCTCAAAGCATCAGCAACTACATTTTCCTTGTGTAAGGACCTTCAAAAATGTCCCAAACTGACCCGTAAGTAGAAAAACGGACCCCCGAAACCCTAATCCATATCAAAAATCAAGAAATCAAGATTCTTGATCCTCTCGCGGGCCACGTAAAGGATGGCCAGACCCTTACGCGAGCCGCGTCAACTTGAAGTTCGACCAGATGAGCATCCGGGCCACGTATCATCCACATGGCAACCCTACTTATGACCCATCCGACCTACTCATAGACTAGGTGGCCACGTGGGCCGCGTAAGGGTTGAGCCAAAGCTCACGCGGGCCGCGTGAGACCCAAATTCCAGCTATAAATAGAGCGGATCATGAGCAGTTCACTGGTGTCGACGAAACTTTCAAAATCAATCATATTCCGCTCAAATTTCACTTTCAAATTACTAGGGTGCTGCTACGATACCGGGTATTAACTCGATCGCTGCTACGATTCAATGTCCGATCGATTGAAACTATCCGATGAATGTTTAAGCGCTGCTCAAATTAGGGTTATACTTTGTCATTCGTCGTAAATTCAATGGATGTTTAAGTATTGCACTTTGTCATTCATCGTGAAGGTTTAATCTCGTGAGTTATCGTAAATGCTGTATTAGTTACTGACCTAGTTCGTGTGCATTATTGTTTAAATTAGGTTATCAGGCTAATCAGTAGGCTAAACTCTGCCCGTATAAATCTGCAAAGTGTGTCATTCTCTTTTATCAAAAGTATTTTAAAATACTCTAATTATTTTCAAATGTTATAATTACAGGGATTAAGTAATGGTTATCTTGAATCACTGGCTAATTGGGGTATTGTGCACATTACTAATTTCTCACGGTTAGGCTAATAAATCCTAACAGTGATAAACGTCACTACTTGGGGAAAGACCCAATAGTGGTATGACCATCGTCACCAGGTGACACGGCGCCAGATAAAAATAAGATAAAAGCCATTGTAATCGCTCTTATGCTGTAATTTATAACTATGTGTCGTTTTGTGCAAAAATGAATGATTCACCAGTATTTCCCCGCTGATAAAATATTTTTAAAACATGTTTCAGGCGACCTGCTGTGATTCAAGGAAAACGTGCTACGGAGCACTAACAAGCTTGAAGAGGTGGCTCAATAAAAATGAATAAACATGTTTTATAAAATCAGGGAATTTCCTAGTAAAATTCCTCTATTGTAAATTACGGGGTTATCCCGAATTATGAAATAAAATAATCGGGCATTACAAGTTTGTTTTCAAAGATCCTGATAAATCTTCCGTTGTCGTATCAATTAATAAATACCACGGGTTCCTGTCCCGCGGCTCCTGACCGGGTCAAACCGGGGCTGGGGCCGTGACAGGAAAATGTGGTATCAGAGCCACTGATTTAAGCCTATTAAGTATTTAAAATACTTAATTTTCCTGATTACTGTCTTGTGATTATATGTGTTTTAACTGACTATTTGTTAGTTACAGTATGGGTAAGCAAAGAATGTCGAATATCTATCTTAAATTAGATAGTTCACCGAAAGATAAGGGAACTTCATCCCAATCAAATTCCTCAAGATACTCAAATGATAGTGAGGAGGGAATATTTGTTCGTAAGGCACAGTATGAAAAACCACTTACCCCTAATAAAAGAAGTTTGATTATTAGAAAAAGTCAAGAGAAAATGAGGAAGTCACAACCAAAAGAAGGAATAATTAATAAGGAAGCCCATGAAATAAACACTAAACCACCATGGGAAGATGAGTTAGATGAACAATGGGCAAATCTCTATATGTTAGCCACTATAGCAGTAAATGCTAACTTATAGTTAAATCACTAAACCAGTACCATCACCTATGCTACCTACAAAGCCAGAAACTTTAATCTATTAAATAACCACTAGTAGATTTCAAATTTTAGTTGTAATAAATATGTGTTGTTTCAATAAATTGTTTGTATAAATTAGATAATTATAATTAATATTTAAATTTTCTAATTGCCCTTATGTAATTATGTGAAAATTAAAGTTACAAATTTTTAATCTAGAATTTTGTGTGTTTCTTCATAAATGCTAAACAGCATGAATGAATTGTCTGAAGCCCTTGAGAATCTCAATCTTTATCCTGTTAACGTGGAAGTTTCCAGAGACTTTACTGGTTACTTGGCCGATGTTGAGGAACCTATGGAATTCCAAACTCCACCTCCGGAGAAATCAAAGCCAAAGAAAAGAAGAAGATTTGTGGGTTGGAGGCGTGTGCGAAGAAGGAAACCAGCAACTAGGAAAGTTCCCAAAATAGAAAATCCCATGGATAAAGGAAAAGGGATCGAGATTGGGGAAAGTTTTAGGCAAGTAGGAATAGAAATTGGGGAAAGTTCTAAGCAAGCCGATGAATTGCTACTGCAGGAGGAACTAGACCGCATACTGGCAAATTGTGATATCCTTAGGCCTATCAATGAAAACCTCTTCCCTTATCCCACTGAAAACCAACTTCCAATAAATTTGGAACCAGCCATCCCAGAACCTCTGATCCATACCCAACCTCAAGGAATGGACGAATGGTGGACCAACGACTGGCAATTTCAAAACCTCCTAAATAATCCTTATACCTTTTTCCCTCAGTTCGACCCAGAACCTGCACCAAACCCACCAATGAGTAATGAAAACTTAGCTGAACTCCGCCATTTTGGCGAGGAGCTGATAGATGCAGGGAATAGGATCCGGGAGGTGGGAGAATAAAATCTCCTGGAAGTAAAACGAAAGGGAACGTCGCTTCTAAGATGCCAGCTGACGGGAGATAGTGTGGTTATGAAGCTGTGGTTGTATAAAAAAATATATAACTCTGTAAAATAACCTAAAAATAAAACTTTTGTAAGATAACGGTGTGTATGGATGCATAATATAATATATAAAATATCAAAAGTCAAAAGATCGACAATTTTGGCTATATTTGTTTGCATGATTATGTGCAATTATTTAATTAGGTTTGGTTATTTATTTTATACTAATTATTTATATAAATTAATTATCAGATGGCACACGCTGGTAATGAACCTGATAATGAAGTTAATCAATCTGAGCATAACAATGAAGATCAATTTCTGAATAGGCAAGATATCGAGAATATCGTTGCTCAGGGAATAGCCAATGCTATACCAGCAATACTTGCTGCTGCTCGAAATCTAGTTGAACCTCAACAAATTATTCCTAGCAAACGCACACACGGTGACAATTTCAGTAATAGTGTAAACGGAGGCGGCAACCATACTAATAACAACAATGATGAACTGCAAGCCCCAATTCTCAAAAGAATGAAAGCTGCAACGCCTGGTTGCACTGATAAGGAATTTCTTGCCTGTAAACCAGCTGAATTTGCAGGCAATGAAGGGGCGACTGCGGCGCTGCGTTGGTTGGAGAAAACCGAAGCAGTGATTACTATAAGTAAATGTGCTGAAGAAGACAAGGTCATGTACGCGTCACATCTTTTTAAAGAAGGGGCGCTAGAATGGTGGAATACGGTACTTCAAGCCAAAGGAAGAAATATGGCCTACGCCATGAGTTGGGAAGAATTTAAACAGCTAGTGGAAAGAAAATTTTGTCCCGAATATGAAAAGGAACAAATGGCGAATAAGTTCCTGAACCACCGGATGGTGAATGTAGACTGTCGTGGATATACTTCGACATTCTTCGAATATGCAAGAGTGGTACCAACCCTGGCTTCGCCAGAACCGGTACTTATTTCCCGCTATATTTGGGGATTGATTGGCGAAATTTGAGATATCGTCAAAGCTGCGAGACCACGCACTATTGACGATGCTGTGGAATTAGCTAATACCCTAACTGACAGACTGGTATGCACAAGAGAAGAAACCCGGAAAAAGGAAGTGGCCCAAAAGATTACCCATGGATTCCGTATGGGTAACCGTAGCAATTTCAAGAGAAAGGGAACCAGGCAATCTTCCACTGTTCCATTTTGCAATTCATGTAAAAGGAAACATTTTGGAAGATGCAAAGGATATTTCAATTTCTGCAAAATCCTGGGGCACCAAGAGGAAGATTGCAGGAAAAAGAAAGCAACAGTCTGCTACAACTGTGGAGAAGCTGGACACTTTAGGCCAGACTGCCCAAAACTGGTCAAACCAGCTGACAACAAAATCAAACCTGCAGAAGGAGCTACCAGGAAGAATGCAAGAGCCTTCCAGTTTACTACTCAGGAAGCAGAACTAATTCCTGACGTAATAGCTGGTACGTTCCTAGTTCACGACGTTTATGCAAAAGTATTATTTGACTCTGGTGCAAACCAAAGTTTTATAAATACTTCATTCTGCCAAGCTCTTAAATTACCTTTAACCAAACTTAGGCAGATTTTCACAGTAGAAACGGCAGATGGGAATTCTGTTAACATAAATAGGATTTTGCGGGAAGGAAAGATAGAACTTGTAGGTCATAAATTTTCTGCAAACCTATTACCTATGAATTTAGCTGAATTTGATGTTGTATTAGGAATGGATTGGTTAGTAGCCAACCATGCTCGAATTCTTTGTGATAAGAATTTCGTAGAAATTTATACACCCTCAGGAGAATTAGTGGTGGTTACAGGAGACAAGCCACGAAAGCCACTGAAATTCATTTCGGTAATGAAGTTGGCCAGTTATTCAAGAAAACAAGAAGTAGTGTATATGATTTCAGTAATCATTAACACTAAGGGTAAGGAACTCAAAGAAATTCCAGTAGTATCAGAATACCCAGAGGTATTCCCAGAAGAACTACCTGGATTACCACCTGATAGGGAAGTAGAATTTAGAATTCATCTAATTCCTGGAACTACACCAATAGCCAAGGCACCTTATCGGTTAGCACCCACCGAAATGCTAGAATTGAAAAAGCAATTAGATGAATTACTAAGCAAAGGATTCATACAACCTAGTTCATCCCCGTGGGGAGCTCCAATGTTGTTTGTGAAGAAGAAAGATGGTTCGATGCGAATGTGTATTGATTATAGAGAGTTGAATAAGGTTACAATTAAGAATCGATACCCATTGCCTAGGATTGATGATCTTTTCAATCAACTCCAGGGAGCTAGATATTTTTCTAAGATAGATTTACGCTCTGGATATCATCAATTGAAGGTACAAGAAGAAGACATACCTAAAACTGCTTTCAGAACTAGGTATGGTCATTACGAGTTTACAGTCATGCCCTTTGGGTTAACAAATGCTCCTGCAGCATTTATGGACATGATGAATAGGATCTGTAAACCATACTTGGATAAATTTGTAATTGTATTCCTCGACGATATACTTATTTATTCCAAAAGCCAGGAGGAGCATTGTGAGCACCTGCATGCACTCTTAACTTTGTTAAGAAAGGAACAACTTTACGCCAAATTCTCGAAGTGTGAATTTTGGCTACAAGAAGTGCAATTTTTAGGTCACATGGTAAATCATGAAGGTATTCATGTAGATCCTGCTAAGATAGAAGCGATCACCAAATGGAAGGTCCCACAATCAGCTATGGAAATTAGAAGTTTTATAGGGTTAGCCGGATACTATAGACGGTTTATTAAGGATTTTTCCAAGATAGCTGTACCATTAACTAAGCTAACCTGTAAGGCAGTTAAGTTTGAATGGGGACCTAGACAAGAAGAGGCCTTTAGGATTTTGAAGCAAAAGCTAACAAACGCTCCAATTCTAGCCTTACCGGAAGGAACAGAAGATTTTGAAGTATACTGTGATGCTTCAAAACTAGGATTAGGATGTGTACTTATGCAACGCAAGAAGGTAATTGCGTATGCATCAAGGCAATTGAAAAAGCACGAAGAAAACTATACAACTCATGACTTAGAGTTAGGAGCCATAATTTTTGCCCTTAAGATTTGGAGATATTATTTGTATGGAAGTAAGTTTACTATCTATACAGATCATAAGAGTTTAAGATACATATTTGGGCAAAAAGAATTGAATATGAGGCAAAGGAGATGGATGGAAATCCTAAGCGACTACGACTATTATATTCAGTATCACTAAGGAAAAGCAAACGTAGTTGCAGATGCTTTAAGTCGTAAGTATCATGAGAAACAACGACGAGTTCATGCTCTTAGATTAAGTTTACAATTAGACTTAATGGAACAACTGAAAAGCATTCAAGAAACAGCAATCAAGGATGATGCTGAAGGAATGAAAGGACGAAGAAAGGAATTAGAGCAAGGCAGTGATGGAATTTGGAGATTCCATAAGAAACGAATTTGGGTACCTAAACAGGGAGAATTAAGAAATAAGATCTTAGAGGAAGCCCATAAATCTAGGTATACCATGCATCCTGGTAACAATAAAATGTACCAAGATTTTAGAAATAATTTCTGGTGGATAGGAATGAAAAAGGACATAGCTAGATATGTTTCTAAATGTCTTACTTGTTCACAAGTTAAGGCAGAACACCAAAAACCTTCAGGTCTACTACAACAACTAGAAATGCCTGTATGGAAATGGGAACTTATAACCATGGATTTTGTTACTAAGTTACCCAAAACCAGAAAAGGTAATGATGCGATTTGGGTAATTGTGGATCAATTAACCAAATCAGCTCATTTCCTACCCATGAAAGAAACCTTTAGCATGGAAAGGTTAGCCAAGTTGTATGTAGATGAAGTAGTATCTTTACATGGAGTTCCACTCTCCATTGTATCGGATAGGGATAGTCGTTTCACTTCCCACTTCTGGACAAGTTTCCAGGAAGCAATGGGAACTCGACTAAATCTAAGTACTGCATACCATCCTCAGACGGACGGACAAAGTGAAAGGACAATCCAAACCCTGGAAGACATGCTTAGGGCATGTGTGATAGATTTTGGTGGAAACTGGGATGACCATCTACCCTTAATTGAATTCTCCTATAACAATAGTTATCACTCAAGTATTGAAGCTGCCCCATTCGAAGCACTATACGGACGTAAGTGTAGAACTCCAGTATGCTGGGCAGAAATAGGAGAAAGCCAATTATCAGGTCCTGAAATAGTGCAAGAAACTACCGACAAGATTACTCAAATCAAGGAAAGACTAAAAACGGCTCGAGATCACCAGAAAAGTTATGCAGACAATCGACGCAAGCCGTTAGACTTCCAAGTTGGAGACAAGGTACTATTAAAAGTTTCTCCTTGGAAAGGAGTAGTTCGGTTCGGTAAGAAAGGAAAGTTAAGCCCAAGATACGTAGGACCATTTCCAGTAATCCAACGTATAGGACCAGTTGCTTATCGCTTACAACTACCAGAGGAGCTCGCTGGGGTACATGATGTATTTCATGTATCCAATCTCAAGAAATGCTTATCTGATGAATCTCTGGTAATACCTCTTCAAGATGTGGAGGTAAATGAAAAGTTAAAATTTGTTGAGAAGCCACTACAAATAGAAGACAGAAAGGTCAAGTTTCTCAAACACAAAAGACTCATACTGGTCAAAGTCAAGTGGGATTCAAAGAGAGGACCCGAGTACACTTGGGAGCTAGAATCGGAGATGAAAAGAAAGTATCCTCACTTATTTCAATGAATCTCGAGGACGAGATTTTAAATAAGGTGGGGAGGATGTAAGGACCTTCAAAAATGTCCCAAACTGACCCGTAAGTGGAAACCCGGACCCCTGAAACCCCAATCCATATCAAAAATCAAGAAATCAAGATTCTTGATCCTCTCGCGGGCCGCGTAAAGGATGACCAGACCCTTACGCGGGCCGCGTCAACTTGAAGTTCGACCGGATAAGCATCCGGGCCACGTATCATCCACATGGCAACCCTACTTATGACCCATCCGACCTACGCATAGACTAGGTGGCCACGCCGGCCGCGTAAGGGTTGAGCCAAAGCTCACGCGGGCCGCGTGAGACCCAAATTCCAGCTATAAATAGAGCGGGTCATGTGCAGTTCACTGGTATCGACGAAACTTTCAAAATCAATCATATTCTGCTCAAATTTCACTTTCAAATTAGTGGGGTGCTGCTACGATACCGAGTATTAACTCGATCGCTGCTACGATTCAATGTCCGATCGATTGAAACTATCCGATGAATGTTTAAGTGCTGCTCAAATTAGGGTTATACTTTGTCATTCGTCATAAATTCGATGGATGTTTAAGTATTGCACTTTGTCATTCATCGTGAAGGTTTAATCTCGTGAGTTATCATAAATGTTGTATTAGTTACTGACCTAGTTCGTGTGCATTATTGTTTAAATTAGGTTACCAGGCTAATCAGTAGGCTAAACTCTGGCCATATAAATCTGGAAAGTGAGTCATTCTCTTTTATTAATAGTATTTTACAATACTCCAATTAATTTCAAATGTTATAATTACAGGGATTAAGTCATGGTTATCTTGAATCACTGGCTAATTGGGGTATTGTGCACATTACTAATTTCTCACGGTTAGGCTAATAAATCCTAACAGTGATAAACGTCACTACTTGGGGAAAGACCCAATAGTGGTATGACCATCGTCACCAGGTGACACGGCGGCCAGATAAAAGTAAGATAAGAGCCATTGTAATCGCTCTTATGCTGTAATTTATAACTATGTGTCGTTTTGTGCAAAAATGAATGATTCACCAGTATTTCCCCGCTGATAAAATATTTTTAAAACATGTTTCAGGCGACCTGCTGTGATTTAAGGAAAACGTGCTACGGAGCACTAACAAGCTTGAAGAGGTGGCTCAATAAAAATGAATAAACATGTTTTATAAAATCAGGGAATTTCCTAGTAAAATTCCTCTATTGAAATTACGGGGTTATCCCGAATTGTGAAATAAAATAATCAGGCATTACAAGTTTGTTTTCAAAGATCCTGATAAATCTTCCGCTGTCGCATCAATTAATAAATACCACGGGTTCCTGTCCCGCGGCTCCTAACCGGGTTAAACCGGGGCTGGGGCCGTGACACCTTGCCAGGATGATAGCGTATTTCACAATCATAATCATTTAGTGTCTCCATCCATCGACGCTGTCTCATATTAAGGTCCTTCTGATTAAACAAATGTTGAAGGCTCTTGTGATCAGAATAGATCACGCACTTGGTTCCATAAAGATAATGTCTCCAGAGCTTTAGTGCAAATACAACGGCACCCAACTCCAATCGTGGGTGGTGTAGTTCTTCTCGTGCACTTTTAACTGACGTGAGGCACAGGCAATAACTTTGCCTTTCTGCATAAGCACACATCCCATGCCAGTGTGCGATGTGTCACAGTACATAACAAACTCTTCAATTCCTTCTGGCAATGTCAACACCGGAGCATTGCTTAATTTCTGCTTAAGAATATCAAAGGATTCTTGCTGCTTGGGACCCCAGTCAAACTTTACATTCTTGCGGGTCACCGAAGTCAAAGGTACAGCGATCCTAGAAAAGTTTTCAATAAAGCGTCTATAGTATCCTGCCAGACCCAAGAAGCTACAAATCTCTGTAGGTGTCTTCGGCTCTTGCCAATTCATAATGGCTTCAATTTTGGCGGGATCCACCTGGATACCACGCTCACTTACTACATGTCCAAGAAATTGGACTTCACGAAGCTAAAACTCACATTTTGAAAACTTGGCGTAGAGTTTCTCTTGTTGTAAAAGTTTAAGGATACACCGGATATGTTTTTCATGATCGGCTTAATTCTTTGAATATATAAGTATGTCATCAATAAAGACAATGACGAACTTGTCCAAATGTGGCTTGCAAACGTGATTCATGAGATCCATGAATGCTGCAGGTGCATTAGTGAGACCAAAAGGCATCACTAAGAACTCATAGTGACCATAGCGTGTTCTGAATGCAGTCTTGTGTACGTCTTCGTCTCTGACCTTCAACTGGTGATAACTTGACCTCAGATCAATCTTTGAAAAGTAACTTGCTCCTTGAAGCTGATCGAAAAGGTCATCGATCCTGGGTAACGGATACCTGTTCTTGATTGTAACCCTGTTTAACTCGCGATAATCGATGCATAGACGCATCAATCCATCCTTTTTCTTCACAAATAGAATCGGTGCTCCCCAAGGGGATGAACTAGATCGAATAAAACCTTTTGCCAACAAATCATCCAACTGAGTCCTTAACTCTTTCATTTTAGTTGGTGCCAACCGATAAGGTGCTCTTGCAATTGGTGCTGCTCCAGGAATAATGTCGATTCTGAATTCCACTTGCCTATCTGGAGGTAAACCAGGTAGTTCTTCAGGAAAAACTTCTGGATATTCAGAAATGATGGGAATGTCTTCAATCCTTGGCTTTGGTTCATTAATGGTTATCTGTGCCTTGTAAATGACACAGCCTTTCTTCAAACACCTAGATGCCTTAAGCATAGACACTTGCTTAGGCAATCCATACTGAGTATCTCCTTGAATCGTAAGTGGCTCACCATAAGGAGTCTTGATAACCACTTGCTTCTTATCACAAACAATCTGGGCTTGGTTAGGAGATAACCTATCCATACCTATCACTATGTGACAACCCTCACTAAACCAGGTATCCGTACGACTTAATTAATAATTAATTACTGCTTAATTACTGTGCTTGTTTGAAATTACTGATGAACTGCTACTTGATTTCTGATACATGCATATACCTGCATCATACTTTACTTACCGTCACTACATTATTTACATGCTGAACCTTAGTGACAAACATGATGCACAAAAGCACAGTAGCACTATCACGGATAACCTATTGAACATGCTGATAAAGCCAGCATCAGGCAGACACTGCCTCTAAGGCCTGTATGAGCCAGAAATATTTTGCTACACTAGTGGTGAGTGTAGGGATACAAGGGTTGTAGAACTGCGTCTCTAGGAATAAGTTACAATGACTGGATGTGCCTAAAACGTACTCTAAGTACAAAATTCAGCACTTTACATAACAATTCAGCTTTTAGGTAACTAATAAAGTGCCAAAACATGAGGAAAATATTACTAGACACTTTCCAAAGTGTCAGAAATGAGTTGTGTCACTAAAAAGGGTATTAACGACACTTTAAAGCTTTGTTAAGCACTTTAACGGATTACTACCCAACCGAACAACCGGACTATACCCGGAACAGAAAATATTGTTATTTTCATTATTTATCTTTTTCTGAGCCAGTTAGGGTCCCTGAATACCCTAACACCCGTCATAACACACGACACACAACTAACCGGGTTAAGTACTTAACTAATTTGATTAACCTAACTAATGTCTAACCATTTAGTTGGATTCGAACTAGTACCCCCCCTCCCCTTAGAAACCGTCCCCATGAAGAGGGACACCCCTTGTACCATGTTGATTAAAATACTCTTAATTGCCTAATATCTAGGAGACATTTAAACCTTTGGTTATTAATCATGAGTTTTTCCTATAAGATCAAGAGTTAACCCACCATTCACTTAACACCTCAAAACTCAACAAACACACACTTTCTCCCTCTCTCAAAGGCTTCGGCCGAACACACCCCACCACCATCCACCATTTTCGAGTTTGTTTCAAGCCATTCCAAGTATCATCAAGCGTTAAGGATCGCATATAAGGAACCTTGGAGCAAACAGAAGGCGAAGGACCTCTTTATCTTGCTTTTATCCACGCGTTTTTCATCTAGATTCTTCCCTAGCCTCGAGCTAGTGGTATGTTGCTTGAATCACCTTCTTGAACTATTCTAAAGTGGTTAAAACGATATGTAACGGTTAAAAGTCGCAAACATACAAGTTGAAGCTTAAAAGTCTACTTAAAATGCTTTAAATGTTGGTTAATAGCTCATATGTTGTGTAAATCATGTAGTATTTGATTTGTGTGATTATTTGGACCCGATCTATGTTGTGGTAGCTCGGATCATCATTTAACCCGGTTTAGTCATGATCTTGGATTATGACATAAAGCTTGTTTAAGTGTAACAAGGGTTAGAAGATGAAACTCTACCACACACGAATCATGAACTTGTGTAAAAGTGTTTTAGCTTGTAAAATAGGGATTAAAACTAGTAGATCTACGGATCTACAGGTGGTATTTTCAAAGGACCGAGTGTCAAAGAAATCATACTTTAAAGAAGGATCTTACACTAACAAGAATGATTTTTAGAACACACAAGTGTGTAAGCACTTGTGTAACACAAAGTTTCGACAAAATAACTATTCTTGTAAATGTTGACAAGAAGTTGTGGAAGTTTATTTTCTTTAAAAACGAGGTTTTTACAAAATCGGATTGTTTTATATAAAGATCCACTAAAAGTAATGAGATTTACTTCGTAGTTTGGATAAATCACAGGTTCATGAAATTTATGCGATTTATATACATATTTTGACTAGTTTGTGATTTGAACATTGTTTTGACTGAATAAGAAGATTGTTGGTTTGATTTGTAAAAGAAAATGATACGCTTAAAAGCGTGGCCACCTCCAGTTACAGAGGAAACTCTGGCGAAATTTTTCCAAAAACCTAACACTTAGAAATATTTTCACTATAAGTGTTAGAAATACATTTTGACTTGTTTTCAAAACATAGATTTCGCTGCGACTTTATTTACAAAATATCGGAGGTGGGATTTCACAAAATAAAACGTGATACATATATATATTTAGTATATATTTTTCACAACGTCACTTGTATAAGTGTTTATGATTATTTTGTGAACTACGTAAATATTATTTTTAGGGTAAAAATAATATTACTAAGTATTATTTTGGGAAAATCACATGTATTAAAGTATAATATTTTTGAGAAGAATATTTATATTTTGAAGTTGGAAATAAAATATATTAAGTGAGACTTAATAGAGTAATCCG
Source organism: Helianthus tuberosus (assembly GCA_030545235.1). Taxonomy (NCBI): domain Eukaryota; kingdom Viridiplantae; phylum Streptophyta; class Magnoliopsida; order Asterales; family Asteraceae; genus Helianthus; species Helianthus tuberosus. The sequence goes on along the minus strand of CM060417.1, from coordinate 122,885,968 downwards.
AATTATACGAACGCACATGTATTAAATCCCCCATCCTTGGGAAGGAAAATGATTACCAAGTATACAGAATGTAAACACGAAATAGTTGCCTAACTATTTCCCGAAAACTTAAACCATAAAGCTAAGGCATGGCCGTCTGTCTAATAGAGTTAGTACGTGTAGGTCGTCATACAGCTGATTGAATTGGAGGCATACTTGGTAGAGACGCACCACTGTGAGTTCATGTCCCCCTTTTCTCTAACTGTTTTCAGTTTTCTTAACTGCGGGGGTGAAATACATGTTACTTTGATTACAAGTACTTTATACATGGTATGGTTAGCGTAAGGAGGTTTACTACTTAGATCATGTGAGTGGGTAGGCAGAAACTGGAGGCCATTAATCCTCATTGTAGGACCGAGGGACGTAAGCGGTAGATCTATCTGGGTGTAGCGAGCCCAACTCTAGGCCCAACAGAACGGACCTCAGGGAGGCCCAACAGAACGGACCTTGGAGTGACTTTGTACCCAACGCTAAATCTGCTAGGTTTGAGTCTTCCTACTTGCACTTCACACATATCAATGGTCTTGCAAGCCATTGGTGATCTCTTTTCCTTATTTGCTACATACCAGGATTTTTATACTTACAAGTGTTTTACATACTCACTTACACATGAACTCGCTCAACATTATTGTTGATTTTTCAACTTACATGTATTTCAGGAAACTAAAGATCTGGCGCGGTATGTTATGTTTTCCCGCTGCATATGGGTTACGAGGTCATCCGGGTTTGGGGAATGTGACTCTTTCCTGGACAAGTCACAGTCCTTAAACTGCGTTTATGTCATGTTGATGTTTATGATTGTTGAACAATGTCATTAGGATGTGTTTCCGTTAAGACAATGTTGTTGTATTTGGTTTTCAAAACTTAATTAAATGGATGATCTTGCATGGTTTTATTTCATATAGCTTTGTTATGGTTAAGCTATGGTATTAAGAAGTCACACCAAAATTAACCACGCTTCCGCAAAGCCAGGGTGTGACAGCTTGGTATCAGAGCTCTGATCATAGCGAACTAGGATTCCTTCTCGAGTCTAGACTATGATCACTAGGGCTCTCACGAAAACATTTTTACTGCATACCACTTAAGTCCAGATCCAAAACTTTTATAAACACATGTTGAGCACATTTTATTTATTATTTATAGGCTCAGTCTTGGAGGCTGAGGCTCGGTCTTGGAGGTCGAGGTTCGGTCTGAGAGATCGAGGTAGTTGGCTAGTTGGACTAGGAAGAGTAGGCTTAGTCTTGGAGGCTGAGGCTCGGTCTTAGAGACCGAGGCTCGATCTAAGAAATCGAGGTAGATGGCTAGTAAGACTAGGAAGAGTAGGCTCAGTCTTGGAGGCTGAGGCTCGGTCTTAGAGGCCGAGGCTCGATCTAAGAGGTCGAGGTAGATGATAGAGCAGTCTTAGAGACTGGGAAGAATTTGGCTAGTGGGACTAGGAGAATTATTTGATTGACTAACATGTTTATATGATTATATGAATGATTATTATACGTATATGTGTTTGTGTTACAAACGTCATGCTTTCATCATGTACTAGAAAGATGGACACTACGAATCCCATGGCCATAGTATCAGACGACATAGTTTCATCGAAGCACGAGGTGTACATTTCCGATTCTACCGGCACAGACAATGACGACTATCAGCCCTTTTGCGCTGCCTGAAGTCGTAGCAGAGCCTACTGATGGCCATCTTGTTGGGAGTTTGCCACTCGCGGTGATCCCTGCTCCTGTGCCCCCCTTGCCGCTTATCCTGTTGTTGATATGCCCCCCCCCCCCCCGACGTGGCCTCGGACGACGATAACGATCTACTAGAGGAGGACCCATTCGAGGGCAGGGCCCTATTGCTGCTGGTATTAGACTACTGCATGCGGACGCTCCTGTAGGGGGAACTCATGTCCATTCCCCTATCCCAGACTCATTTGAGTTTCTGACATCCGCATCTTTGCACATACAGGGAATGCAGCACCACTCACACGACGCCGACCCTGATATGGCATCATCAGCTGCACCGGTTCCCGCACCCAGCTTTGAGTTTGATCACAGTATTAAGGGTGATCTTGTTCTTCCACCTGGTTTTGATCCAGACTATGACCTTGAGTTCATACACTTAGACCAGCCCTTGGAGGATCCTGTAACCCCCTGTGTTTGTTGATCCAGCTGATCTTGAGATGGAGTTTTTGATCCGGAGCCAGCCGTGGCCCCTGAGCCAGGCGTTGCTCCTGACCCCGCATTGGAGCATGACCCTGTTCATGCCGATGCACCTGTTGTTGCTCCTTGATTGATCATCTGCTTGGACGAGAGAAAATTTGGGGTAACTGTGCAAGACAATTTATTATTACGGGGGCCCACGTAATAACGACTTGTAGTGCACAGAAATCCTGGTGGACTCTGCGGGTCAAGCTAATGAAAACCAATGTAGCAGGAAATATCTAAAACACGAATGACCAAGGCGAGGCGATGTAGCCTCGAGTTCATTCTATTACAAGCAACAAGCCAAATTGGCAAGCCTATGTGAAGGCTCAGAAATTTACTTCCCCACTCATACATTGAGTATATTTGCGTGTGAAATTGGGTGATTACATGATGGCTTATGTTGCTATATATACCTCATAGACAATTGAAACGTTGTCTAACCCGCTTCACACCACTTCGACAAAAGGGAATGACACCCAGACGTGACATAAACACCAGTACGTTGCCAAGGACAGAAGCCGAGCTGCAAGAACGCATCTCACAGATAAATGCACGACATGAAGCCCTCCGCTCTAAGTACAACGATGGCATTACTGGAAATAACCCTCCAACTGGCGGCACCTATAAACAGTCCCTGAACTGCAAGCCTTTGAACTTTGATGGAACAGGAGGCGCCGTTGCATTTGTTCGTTGGTCTGAAAAGACCGACTCCATTCTAAGAATGAGTAACTGTTCGCCCCAACAGAGTGTTACCTATATCTCGGGGATATTTTTAGATGGCACACTCTCTTAATGGAACCTCCAGGTTCAGACCCTTGGCACAGACGCTGCTTATGCACTGAGCTGGGACGAGCTCAAGGAAACGATTGAGAAGAAATGTTGTTTTAGGACTGGAATTTAGAAGCTTGAGGTGGAGTTCAGGAATTTGAAAATGGACGAACCAGAAATTCCTGAACTTGTCCAGCGATCGCACGACTTATCTAGGGTCGTCCCCTACTTAGTCAAACCGGAGTTCAAAAGGATTGAACGATTCATTTGGACACTTGCACCCCAGATCAGGGGTATGGTTACTACCTCGAAGCCCTCAACCATTGCAGAGGCTATCAATATGGGTGATTTATTTATAACATGAGATGTTATGTGGTTGATAACATGAGATGTTATGTGTTGATATTGTTGTATACTTACGTACACTCTACTTACTATGACCTAACCTATGTAAAACATCTTTTAGAAGATGCCACCAAGACGCGAAATGCGCATGCCCACCTCAGAGGCGGACCTTCAAGAGATAATTGCGGCAGCTATAGCACAGCACGAGGCCCTACGCTCCGAACCTAGCAGAGGTACCTCAGAAAATAACGGTTGTTCCTACTGGCACTTCCTCAAATACAAGCCTTCGAAGTTCGACGGCACTGGATGTGCCATAGCTTTTGTGAAATGGATTGAAAGCATGGACTCCATCTTTCAAGTAAGCGGTTGTACGCCGGAACAACAAGTCCTATACGTTTCTGAGCTGTTTCTAGATGAAGCCTGATTATGGTGGAATCTTCAGACCCATATAAAGGGTGCTGCTGCAGCATATGCATCAACCTGGGGTGAACTGAAAGGAATGATGCATAAGAAGTATTGCCCCCAAACGGAAACCCAGAAGTGGGAAGATGAACTTCGGAGCCTGATGATGGAAGGTCCGAAGGTGTTGGAGTACGTGCAAAGACTTCATGATTCGTCACGAGTTGTTCCGTACCTGGTGAAACCAGAATTAAAGAAATTGGAACAATTCATTTGGGAACTGGCGCCTCAAGTCTTGAGCTTAATGACAACATCAACGCCACCAACAACTGATGTTGCAAGTAAGATGGGTCTGGCACTCGTTACGGAAGCAATTAGACTAGAAAAACTTGCAAACCCTGACAAGGAGACTCAGGTAGAGTCGTCTGGAAAGAACAAAAGGAAGCTTACCGAAGATACCCAAACGAATAAGGATGAACAAAGATCTATTCGAGGTTGTTTTGACTGCGGGGACCAAGGGCATTTCAAGAAAGACTGCCCTAACAACAAACAGGCCAATGATAAGGTCTACTTAGAAACTAAACCAAGACGTGCTGGGTGCAAGTATCACCACGAGTGTGGATGTCGAAGGTCTAGGTGTGGGAGGAGAGGACACAACCAGGATGGTTGTGGGATGAAGGGTCCCAGACAAGGAGAAAACAGTAACAACGCTCAAGGTGGAAATGGGAAAGGAAATGGCCGAGTGCCAGGATGCTTCCATTATGGGGATGTTGGACATCTTAAGAGGGAATGCCCGAAGTTGAAACAAGACCATGAAAGGACATCCAACATCGGAGCTTGTGAAGTATGCCAGGATCCAGGCGTGACTACTGGTACGTTCTCTATCAACCAAAACTTTTGCATCTATTTTGTTTGATACTGGTGCCAATTCTAGCTTCGTATCGTTAGAATTTAAGAATATGCTTGGTTTGGCCGCTAATAAGTTAGATATTCCCTACTCAATCGAATTGGCCAATGGAAAGTTAGTAGAAGCCAATGAAGTGATCAGAGGTTGTGTGATCAAATTGGGAGAGCGTGAGTTTGCTTTGGATCTACTACCAGTCCAGTTGGGAAGCTTCGACGTGGTGGTAGGAATGGATTGGTTATCAGGCAACAAGGCAGAAATTGTTTGTCACGAAAAGGTCGTTCGTATCCCGACCGAAGATGGCGAAACAATTGTGGTTCACGGGGAGAAGCGTGATACGCCGTTAAGAATTATCAGCTGCCTGAAAGCGCGAAAGTGTTTGCAGAAGGGATGTGCTGCCTTCCTGGCACACATTGTAGACAAGAAAGCTGCAGAACCGAAGATCGAAGACGTCCCTGTCATGAGGGAATATCCAGAAGTCTTCCCAGAGGACTTACCTGGACTGCCACCTCAGAGGCAAGTAGAGTTTCACATCGATTTAGTTCCAGGCGCCGCGCCTGTGGCTAAGGCACCTTATAGACTTGCTCCGTCTGAGATGCAGGAACTGTCGACACAACTTCGAGAGTTGTTAGACAAGGGATTTATCCGACCAAGCTTCTCGCCTTGGGGAGCTCCGGTCCTGTTTGTCAAGAAGAAGGACGGTAGTTTTCATATGTGCATCGACTACAGAGAATTGAACAAGCTGACGATCAAGAATAGATATCCTCTGCCAAGAATTGATGATCTGTTTGATCAACTACAAGGTTCAAGCTTTTGCTCAAAGATCGACTTGCGATCTGGATACCATCAGTTAAGGATACAAGAGGAAGGTATCCCGAAGACAGCCTTCAGAACTCGTTACGGACACTACGAGTTCCTTGTTATGCCGTTTGGTTTGACAAACGCACCTGCAGTCTTTATGGACTTGATGAATAGAGTTTGCAAGCCGTACTTGGACAAGTTCGTGATTGTGTTTATCGACGACATCTTGATCTATTCAAGAACAAAGGCTGAGCACGAACAACATTTAAGAGCTATTTTGGAATTGCTGAAGAAGGAACAGTTGTATGCCAAGTTCTCTAAGTGCGAGTTTTGGCTACGTGAAGTCCAATTTCTTGGACATGTGGTGAATGGAAATGGAATCCATGTTGATCCCACAAAGATCGAAGCGATCAAGAATTGGGAAACGCCAAAGACGCCAACCGAGATTCGACAATTCTTGGGTTTGGCTGGCTACTATCGAAGATTCATTGAGGATTTTTCGAAGATCGCTCAACCATTGACGCTCCTCACGCAGAAAGATAAGAAGTTTGATTGGGGAATCAAACAGGAAGAAACGTTCCAGATATTGAAGGATAAGCTCTGCAATGCGCCAATCTTAGCACTACCGGAAGGTCCAGATGATTTTGTGGTATACTGCGACGCTTCGCGTCAAGGATTGGGTTATGTGTTGATGCAACGCCAAAAGGTGATTGCTTACGCATCGCGTCAACTTAAAGTGCACGAAAAGAACTATACCACACATGATTTGGAACTTGGCGCAGTGGTATTTGCATTAAAGATCTGGAGACACTACCTTTATGGTACAAAGTGTACAATCTTTACAGATCACAAGAGCCTACAACACATATTCAACCAGAAGGAGCTGAATATGAGGCAGAGACGATGGGTTGAGTTGCTGAACGATTACGACTGCGAGATAAAGTATCATCCAGGGAAGGCGAATGTAGTCGCCGATGCCCTAAGTCGAAAGGAGAGGATCAAGCCCATAAGGGTTAGGGCTTTAGCAATGATTATCCGAACCGATCTTTCCTTGCGCATTCGTGCCGCGCAGAAAGAAGCTCTCAAGGAAGGAAACCTTGAAGAAGAATATCTCCGTGGGATGGAGAAGCTTTTGGTGCCAAACGAGGAAGGAACGTTATGTTTCGAGAAAAGGATTTGGGTTCCTCTGTTTGGTGATATAAGGAAGGTTATTTTCGTTGAAGCTCACGAGTCGCGGTACTCTATCCACCCAGGAGCGGATAAGATGTACCAAGATCTCAAAGATTATTATTGGTGGCCTAGGATGAAAGGCCATGTTGCTGTTTATGTGAGCAAATGTTTAACATGCGCTAAGGTTAAAGCGGAATACCAGAAGCCTTCAGGACTTCTGCAACAACCTGAGATTCCCAAATGGAAATGGGAACAAATCTCCATGGATTTTATTACAAAGTTGCCAAGAACGCCAAGAGGTCATGACACTATCTGGGTGATAGTTGACCGCCTAACAAAGTCCGCACACTTTCTGCCAATCAAAGAGAAGGATAACACTAGCAAATTGGCTGAAATTTATATGAGAGAGATCGTCGCACGTCATGGAGTGCCTCTCTCAATCATCTCTGATAGAAACGGAAGGTTTGTGTCAAGGATATGGCAATCCTTCCAAGAAGCCTTTGGCTCACAATTAAATCTGAGCACTGCGTTTCATCCGCAAACTGACGGTCAAAGCGAGCGAATGATACAGACTTTGGAAGACATGCTGAGAGCGTGTGTTATGGATTTGGGCGGTAGCTGGGATAAGCATTTGCCTTTGGTCGAATTTTCATACAACAACAGCTACCACACCAGTATTGGTGTCGCGCCATTCGAAGCTCTTTACGGATGCAAGTGTCGATCACCTCTATGTTGGGCTGACGCAGGTGATAGACAGCTTGCTGGTCCCGAAATCGTCCAAGAGACGACAGACAAGATTGCGCAGATTCTAAAACGCATCGAAGCCGCTCGCCACAGACAGAAGGCCTATGCGGATCCGAACCGGAAACATGTGGAATTCCAAGTTGGAGAAATGGTTTTATTGAAAGTTTCACCTTGGAAAGGTGTGGCACGCTTCGGAAAGCGTGGGAAGTTAAATCCGCGCTACATTGGTCCTTTCAGAATTTTGGAAAGAATAGGACTAGTAGCATACAAGTTGGACTTACCTGCTGAACTCCACTCAGTTCATGATACATTTCATGTATCCAACCTGAAGAAAAGTCTAACTCAAGATACCATTGCCATTCCCATCGACGAGATCCATGTTGACGACACGCTCCATTTCGTTGAAGAACCGGTTGAGGTTACGGATTGGAAAGTAAACAAGACCCGCCGGAGCAGTGTCAAGCTCGTCAAAGTTCGTTGGAATGCCAGACAAGGTCCTGAATACACCTGGGAGCGCGAGCACCGGATGAAAGAGAAATACCCCCAATTATTTCCTAAGAACCCTGCATCTAGTAGCAGAACTTAAATTTCGGGACGAAATTTATTTAACGGGGGGAGAATGTGACAACCCTCACTAAACCAGGTATCCGTACGACTTAATTAATAATTAATTACTGCTTAATTACTGTGCTTGTTTGAAATTACTGATGAACTGCTACTTGATTTCTGATACATGCATATACCTGCATCATACTTTACTTACCGTCACTACATTATTTACATGCTGAACCTTAGTGACAAACATGATGCACAAAAGCACAGTAGCACTATCACGGATAACCTATTGAACATGCTGATAAAGCCAGCATCAGGCAGACACTGCCTCTAAGGCCTGTATGAGCCAGAAATATTTTGCTACACTAGTGGTGAGTGTAGGGATACAAGGGTTGTAGAACTGCGTCTCTAGGAATAAGTTACAATGATTGGATGTGCCTAAAACGTACTCTAAGTACAAAATTCAGCACTTTACATAACAATTCAGCTTTTAGCTAACTAATAAAGTGCCAAAACATGAGGAAAATATTACTAGACACTTTCCAAAGTGTCAGAAATGAGTTGTGTCACTAAAAAGGGTATTAACGACACTTTAAAGCTTTGTTAAGCACTTTAACGGATTACTACCCAACCGAACAACCGGACTATACCCGGAACAAAAAATATTGTTATTTTCATTATTTATCTTTTTCTGAGCCAGTTAGGGTCCCTGAATACCCTAACACCCGTCATAACACACGACACACAACTAACCGGGTTAAGTACTTAACTAATTTGATTAACCTAACTAATGTCTAACCATTTAGTTGGATTCGAACTAGTACCCCCCCTCCCCTTAGAAACCGTCCCCATGAAGGGGGACACCCTTGTACCATGTTGATTAAAATACTCTTAATTGCCTAATATCTAGGAGACATTTAAACCTTTGGTTATTAATCATGAGTTTTGCCTATAAGATCAAGAGTTAACCCACCATTCACTTAACACCTCAAAACTCAACAAACACACACTCTCTCCCTCTCTCAAAGGCTTCGGCCGAACACTCCCCACCACCATCCACCATTTTCGAGTTTGTTTCAAGCCATTCCAAGTATCATCAAGCGTTAAGGATCGCATATAAGGAACCTTGGAGCAAACGGAAGGCGAAGGACCTCTTTATCTTGCTTTTATCCACGCGTTTTTCGTCTAGATTCTTCCCTAGCCTCGAGCTAGTGGTATGTTGCTTGAATCACCTTCTTGAACTATTCTAAAGTGGTTAAAACGATATGTAACGGTTAAAAGTCGCAAACATACAAGTTGAAGCTTAAAAGTCTACTTAAAATGCTTTAAATGTTGGTTAATAGCTCATATGTTGTGTAAATCATGTAGTATTTGATTTGTGTGATTATTTGGACCCGATCTATGTTGTGGTAGCTCGGATCATCATTTAACCCGGTTTAGTCATGATCTTGGATTATGACATAAAGCTTGTTTAAGTGTAACAAGGGTTAGAAGATGAAACTCTACCACACACGAATCATGAACTTGTGTAAAAGTGTTTTAGCTTGTAAAATAGTGATTAAAACTAGTAGATCTACGGATCTACAGGTGGTATTTTCAAAGGACCGAGTGTCAAAGAAATCATACTTTAAAGAAGGATCTTACACTAACAAGAATGATTTTTAGAACACACAAGTGTGTAAGCACTTGTGTAACACAAAGTTTCGACAAAATAACTATTCTTGTAAATGTTGACAAGAAGTTGTGGAAGTTTATTTTCTTTAAAAACGAGGTTTTTACAAAATCGGATTGTTTTATATAAAGATCCACTAAAAGTAATGAGATTTACTTCGTAGTTTGGATAAATCACAGGTTCATGAAATTTATGCGATTTATATACATATTTTGACTAGTTTGTGATTTGAACATTGTTTTGACTGAATAAGAAGATTGTTGGTTTGATTTGTAAAAGAAAATGATACGCTTAAAAGCGTGGCCACCTCCAGTTACAGAGGAAACTCTGGCGAAATTTTTCCAAAAACCTAACACTTAGAAATATTTTCACTATAAGTGTTAGAAATACATTTTGACTTGTTTTCAAAACATAGATTTCGCCGCGACTTTATTTACAAAATATCGGAGGTGGGATTTCACAAAATAAAACGTGATACATATATATATTTAGTATATATTTTTCACAACGTCACTTGTATAAGTGTTTATGATTATTTTGTGAACTACGTAAATATTATTTTTAGGGTAAAAATAATATTACTAAGTATTATTTTGGGAAAATCACATGTATTAAAGTATAATATTTTTAAGAAGAATATTTATATTTTGAAGTTGGAAATAAAATATATTAAGTGAGACTTAATAGAGTAATCCGAATTATACGAACGCACATGTATTAAATCCCCCATCCTTGGGAAGGAAAATGATTACCAAGTATACAGAATGTAAACACGAAATAGTTGCCTAACTATTTCCCGAAAACTTAAACCATAAAGCTAAGGCACGGCCGTCCGTCTAATAGAGTTAGTACGTGTAGGTCGTCATACAGCTGATTGAATTGGAGGCATACTTGGTAGAGACGCACCACTGTGAGTTCATGTCCCCCTTTTCTCTAACTGTTTTCAGTTTTCTTAACTGCGGGGGTGAAATACATGTTACTTTGATTACAAGTACTTTATACATGGTATGGTTAGCGTAAGGAGGTTTACTACTTAGATCATGTGAGTGGGTAGGCAGAAACTGGAGGCCATTAATCCTCATTGTAGGACCGAGGGACGTAAGCGGTAGATCTATCTGGGTGTAGCGAGCCCAACTCTAGGCCCAACAGAACGGACCTCAGGGAGGCCCAACAGAACGGACCTTGGAGTGACTTTGTACCCAACGCTAAATCTGCTAGGTTTGAGTCTTCCTACTTGCACTTCACACATATCAATGGTCTTGCAAGCCATTGGTGATCTCTTTTCCTTATTTGCTACATACCAGGATTTTTATACTTACAAGTGTTTTACATACTCACTTACACATGAACTCGCTCAACATTATTGTTGATTTTTCAACTTACATGTATTTCAGGAAACTAAAGATCTGGCGCGGTATGTTATGTTTTCCCGCTGCATATGGGTTACGAGGTCATCCGGGTTTGGGGAATGTGACTCTTTCCTAGACAAGTCACAGTCCTTAAACTGCGTTTATGTCATGTTGATGTTTATGATTGTTGAACAATGTCATTAGGATGTGTTTCCGTTAAGACAATGTTGTTGTATTTGGTTTTCAAAACTTAATTAAATGGATGATCTTGCATGGTTTTATTTCATATAGCTTTGTTATGGTTAAGCTATGGTATTAAGAAGTCACACCAAAATTAACCACGCTTCCGCAAAGCCAGGGTGTGACACACTATGTCGAATCCTGCCAATTTCAATGGAAGCAAGGAAAGCGGAAAAGAGTGATTCCTAATGGATATAAAACATCCATCTAGAACTGTCGAAGCAGTCTCTATCGTACCGTCGGCCAATTCTACTTCATACTTTATGCTTAGAGTCTTAACAGGCAGATTTAACAATTTACAAAACTTATTCTCTACGAAAGACTTGTCTGCACCCGAATCAAACAATACTCTAGCATAAACATCATTGATAAGAAAGGTACCTGTTATCACGTTGTCATTCTGAATGGCCTCTCGTGCATTCATTTGAAAGACCCGAGCATTGGCCTTTTTACCCTCTTCAGGTTTCTTTGCATACTTTGGGTAGTTGGACTTGATGTGCCCCTTCTCGTTGCAGTTGTAACAAGTCACATCCTTTATCTTCTTGCAATCCAACGTTTTATGCTCACTCGACTTGCAGATCCCACAAGCTCTTGGCTGCGATTGGGATTTTGATTCGAACCTGCATTTCCCTATATGACGCTTCTTGCAGGTTTTACACTTGGGTTTTTCATTCGACTGCTGGTTATCCTTTCTAAACCCAGAACCCTTCTTGTTCTCTGAGTTCTCTTTATACTTCTTATCAGAACGGCGCGAGTTCTCATCCTCACGCTTCCTTTTCCCTTCTTCAGAACTTTTGAGCGATCTCTGCCTGACCGCATCGAGAGTAAGGGATAGGGACAGATCAGCCACTGACCTAAAGGTAGTAGGTCTTGATGCTTTCACGCTTGCCTTGATCTCTGGAGCTAAACCTCCAATAAAATGAGCTATACGCTTTGGTTCCGGTGTAACCAAGTATGGAACCAGTCGAGACATGGTATTGAAACTGGTAAGGTATGCTTGACAATCTAAGTTCTTCATGACCAAGGTCAAGAAGTCAGTCTCAATCTTCTCAACTTCGTGTTGAGGACAGAAATTTTCTTTGATCAACGCAACAAACTGATCCCAAGACATGCTATACAGCGGGATCTTTCCTGTAGCTTGGATTAGCGACCTCCACCAAGCTAGAGCTTCACTTTTGAACGATTATGACACAAACTTCACAATATCCTTATCAGCACAACCACTGATATCAACTACTGTGTCCATCTCATCTAGCCACGTCATGCAATCAATGGCTCTTTTCTCCCCTGTGAAATCCCCAGGCTTACAGGAGACAAAATACTTGTAAGAACATGCCTTAACACGTGGCTCTTCATTGAGCACAATATTCTTAGACGGGACACTCCTTTGATTTGACGAATGATGAGTTTCGTCCTTATGAGATACATGAGTCTTGGAAGGTGGTTTTGCGTGAGCTACAGATAGGGTCTTGTTATGATTACCACTGGACTCCTTGAATTGCCTGTCTAGAGCTCGAGTAACAGCATTGTCTATTAATTCCTGAAGATCTGCACCAGCTACATTAATCCTGGTGGTATCATGATTCTCTCTCGGGTGACTGTTAACTTCCTCCGATTCAGCCATGTAGCTTGATTGCTACAAAATAGTTGACAATATCTTATTCAGAGGTTATTTATGGAATCATCATTTTTGATGATTCATTAACCATGGTACTATAAAACTATATTGGTTAATTTGTTAATTATATTATTCAGGATATTAATCATTCTTTATTATAAGTCATTAAAGATTTCAAAGTGGCACAAAAGGCCTAGTCACATGGACAATTTTAAATTATAAGCCATGATTTCAGAGAATCGAGGCATTAAGGTTTGAACATAGTTCATTATCTTTTATTGACAGGGAGTCGTAGACTACAACTGTCTTTTGTCTTATAGGACAATAAGTGTAGCCCTATAGGCACTTCACCACTAATGGATGTTTGTAATATATGATCATCTTAATTGATGATTTGAACCCATGATTTCAAGATCATTAGGCTAGATAAGGGGTTGTAAGATCCCAATATAAGGATGACATGTGTGACTTTACCGAATCACATCTGCCAGGAGTGCTAACATGTTTTCAGATGTCAACAAGGATTTGAATCTTTTTTAAATAGTTTTTACCATCATGGCCAGGTCTATAATGACACGTAGGCTAGGTTATACCCTTTTAAGATTCCTTTTAATATATATAGGCAGATCAAATTTCAAAATGGAATGATATTTTAATTTATTTCATATATTATATTCATGCGTATGATGACAAATGAAATTTAAATAAAACATTCCAATAAAATTTAAAAGTACATATTTGCCCTAAACGGGACTTTAAAGAAATAACATTGTCCACGTAGGGACTGAAATAAGAAATACTAGTCCTCGCAGGGACCTACTACGTAAATAAAAATGTCCACGCAGGGACTTAATTGGAAATAAAGATTACAACATAAATAAATAAGGAATTTTCAAAAATCCATCTTCTTCTTCCCCTTGATCAGATTTGCCAAACCCTTGAGAAATCCCCGGTGGTTTCTACGCTCCTCTTGAACCTCTCGTTCCACCTGGCTCAACCTCTGAAGAATCTCCTGCTGCTGCTGTGGCTGGATCAATGGCGGCTGTGGCGGCTGCTGCTGCGGAGGTTGTGGAGGTGGTGGGTATTGATACCCGTATGCTTGGTACCCAGACTGGTATGAAGCTGCATAAGGTCCTTCAGGGTGAAAAGCATTGTAGTTGGCCGCCTCGAGGTATGGGTCAACGGCTGGGGCATTGTAGTAGTTGTAGCCAGGGTAAGCTGGCTGCTCAAAAGGGTTATACGCCGCTGTACCGGCGTATGAAGGAATCGGGTTATCATAACCCATGTGTGGCGGTGGTGGTGCGACTGGCGTAGAGTCCACCTCAGAAACTGGGTTTAAAGGCCTACCCAGTTGCGGGTCTTCATACAATGGCGGGTAGTGGCTGCCACTGGAGTGTTGAGGGGTGCTGAAGTGAAAATCCCCTCCTCGTACGGACATCCATGCACCTGTTCTTCTTCGCCCTGGCGGTTCTAGAGGCAGTTGCTGCACTGGTGGCGGCGATGGCGTAACCGCCTAAAAATGCGAATCCTCAGAGGGATCCTACTGCTGCTGTTGAGGTGGGTTGAAAGGAGGAGTGAACTCCCAATGGTAAGTGGCCCACCTTTCGGCAAAACTATCTGGGCCCCTGTATGGCGAACCATGAAATGATGATCCGTCAGAAATCTCTATGGGATGCGTTGGCGTCCCAGTTGGTGGCATCTCAGGATCGGGGTCGTCATCCATCTCCATTTCCCGAGTTTTAGGGAAATGGTTTTCCGGTCCCAATGGGTTATGGCCCATTGGTTCTTCAATCTGGTTTGCCGGGTTGAACCGGCTCTGGAAATAATTGGTCGGGTCCTGAAAAGCCCAATGTGAACTTGACCACTGCAACGGCAAGTAGGAGTGGTGAGAATCATTGGGCGACGAGCTGAGCGAGACAGAACGCCTCGCAGGTTCCAAGTATGTCCTCCAATCCTCATGAGGACTAGAGTTTTGAGTAGCTGCCGGTGAGAAGGCCCGACTTCATGATCGTTTGGAGCAGTGAATGGTGCCTTACCTCGTCCTCCTCTGCCTCTGAATCTTGGCGGCATTTTCTTAGATCCTGTCAAAACAAAAGAAAAAACAACAAGGAAAAACAATGAAGGACAAAATAAAGATTAGGATTAGTCCTAAGTCCTTTGCCTAGACTCGAAAGTCAAGGAATGTGCAACTGTGTCATTGAGATTAAACACAAAAGGCTAGTGTTTAATTCACTCAATGTTAGCTCTGATACCAACTTGTCACACCCCAATATTTCCACGTATTACCGGTGGGCCCGGTGGGGAGTATCGTGACGTAGTTGATATCATCATGGTCAATAATCACAGTTCAATGCACAGCGGAAGTCTAAAAGTAAATTATTACAAACCGAGTTGAAAGTAACATAAATATTACACAACGGGATGTAAAGGGATCCACATGCGGATCTTAAAATAAAAAGAAGTATTGTTCAACAGACTTAAGTGATAAAAGCTTGCAAAACTCTTTATTTCATCACTCAAGAGTTCCAGCCCATTTCGCTTAGTACCTTCACTTAATCTTTTTGAAAATACGTCAGTTTACACTGGTAAATACAATTAACCGACACTTTTGAAAATGTTTATGAAAATTGATTTAAATGCATAAGGCACAAATATTCTTTTATAACTTGGGATAATTATTTAAAAATAATCTTGTAAAAGAATTATATGTTTGTCATACATTCAGTAGCCCGGGTTAGAAGTACCAGGTTAAAGATTAATAGACACACCACATTATATAATCCCACGGCGAGTTATTCTCAACAAGCGGGTATATCTTTTTACATACGCACCAGCAGGTGTATGCCTACACCCCGTGCTTAAGTCGTGGCCATTTCAATGAATGAGCCGATGATATCCAGGACACGGTCATTAACCCCCCCAAATGCTTAAAATAAACAAAACAGATTAAACGAGTTATCTCAATGATTTAACCATTATTAGATTAAAGATTCAATACCCGACCAAGCGGTATTATTAAATACCATACCCCAAGCCCGTATAAAGGGAAAATAAGTTAAAAGTATTTACCTGAGCAAAAATATAATTTTTATCCCAGCCGTATAACAATCAGCAAGTATAAGTATCTTTACTGGGCTCCTTAATCTGGAACGAAGGTTTTTAATAACCTATTAGATTCCTAACGGGTCTTATTTAAGTCTTAACTTAGACCGGTTAGTTTTAAGGAAATGTTTACGGTTCAAAACGCAAGATTAAGCGAAGACCAGATTAGAATGTGATTTAGACCCGAAAAGTATGAAGACTTGTATAATATGGGTAAACTAAACACATTCTGGATTTTGAAGTAAAAATGATAAGGTTTGACCCGTTTCGGTTAATTTATGCAAACTAGTTACCTAAACCGTTTCGAACGCGTATATGCACAACGGGTAAACAAATGAGTCATGAACAGGTTCCACAAGTTAATATGCTTTAAATATGTTGTGATATCAGTAGGATACCTTCCGTTATGCCCAAAACAATTTTAAAACCAATCTATGCCCCGTAGGGGTATTTTGGTCATTTTAATGTTTATAAAAGAGGCTAAATAATAATCTGAGTTTCTGGTCTAAAAAATTCTGTGAAAATATTTATTTTATGTTGTTATATCAGTAAGATATCATATATATGTGAAATTTGTCATTTATAACCAAACTATGCACCGTAGGGGCATTTTGGTCAGTTCACATATGCTTTAAGGGTCAAATTTGGAAATATGAGTTTAAAACTTTTACTTACTGTTAAAGTATAAAAATTTATTCATAACATCAGTAGGTAACAAGCCTTAGGTGCAAAATATGGTTTTAAACCATACTATGCGCCTAAATCGTATAAAAGTCAGTATTTGACGGTATTCGGGTTGATTAAGAAAATCTGAGATTTTGACCAGCCTCTACTGTTTAAAATAACTTATTTAATATACAAAATCAGTAGAAAAAGGTTTGGTATGTAAATGATGTGTAAACTCATTTTATTAGCAAAAAGGGCATAACCGTCAATTACCGAGTTAATGCAAGAACCCTATGTTATGATCAGTTTAAAATTCCATAAAAATTTCCAAAAATCCCTAAATATTATATTACATTAGTGGGTAAAAGGTTCGGTGTCAAAATTTGGGTTTATGCCAAAAACACCGTTTAATTAATAAAAACGCTTCAATTTACGATATTGAGCATAACTCCTAATTTAGACCACAAACTGATCTCATATTTTTAGGACATGTTTATAAATCAGTAATAAAGGTTTTTGTCTTCTCACATTTTCAAAAATCTCGTTTTAACATAAAAAGGGCATTATGGTCAACTTTTAAGCATTTAACGGAAACATGCAAATGATTCAGATTATTAAGGAACCATATTGTATAATCTCAGAGGGTTATACTAACATGTAATATGGTCCTAATGGAACCTTAAGGCATATCTAAAACAAGCTAAATCGGGTCAGAACTGAAAGTCAAAGCAAAAGTCTTCTTTTGCAACTCTCGGTTGCGAACCGAGCCTAAACTTAGAATTGTCGGGTTGAACATGCTTAGACATTTTCTTACATTATTTACCAAGTTATTTTAGTGTTAAAACATGTTCCATAACCCCTACATTGCTAGTTATGAATTTATTTGCAAAAATAGCTTCTGTTGACTTTTTAATAATAAGTTTAACCCAACAATTGACCAAGTTAGAGTGATAATCAGTGGGTGCCCTTTTAAGGGTTTATTACCCACATAATTACCAACTCATAGCCACTTTCAATTCGAACAATGGCTGGACCATTAGTGATTAATCACTAAGTCAAAGCTTAATTACGACGGCTTTGACTTTTGGTCATTAAACTAAGAAAACTTGAACTTAAGAGGCTAAGAACACTTACTAGGGTCCTTAGCACGAGTATGGAGCTTTAGAAAACTTCCTTGAGTTCCAGGAGGCTCCCAAGAGTGAGTTGTGAATAAATTTGAGAATGTGCAAATGAACTAGTAAACAAAGGGCCTTTATATAGGATTTCTAGAGCTCCAAGATTGATCCACATGCCCCTACAATTGATCCCTGATGATTCTAGGTGTCCCTATTGCATGAAAATCTGTTGGCTCAGTCCCTGGTATCGATTTGGGGCATGCAAAGGCGGTGGAACTGGCTGGACTTGCAGCTGTCCAAGTCTGCTGATGCTGGTAGTCCCTCGCGGCCCGCGTAAGGATTTGGTCTACCCTTACGCGGCCCGCGACAACCTTGAAATCCGGTAAAAACTTTTGCAACTTTTCATTTTCAGTCCCTAGTCCATTTTAACTTTATTTAACTTTCGTTTATTGCACTTAGGACCCCCATAGTTAACTTTTAAGGGCCTTGGGTCAAAAACTAACTCCGTTAAGCTCCCGGTTAGTCGTACGATCACCCGAAAAGTCTTGTTTACTTCGAAACTCCACAAAATAAATATCCAATATTCTTGGAAGCGAAATATACAATTAATACAATGTTTTTGGGATCGTTGAAAGGTCACTCAGAGGTTACTTTCAACATGTTGACACTTTTAACCCTTATGCTTCGTAAGATCCTTATTTTAAGCACAAACGACTTCCAATGTTCGATAAATTATTCATCAGAGAATACGAAGGTCGTGTGAGGTCACTCAGAGGCACAAGAATGGCATGTTGACACTTTGGATCCTTTTACCTACATATTTACATCGTTTGACAAGTTTAGTCCCTTTAGATTGATTCCTTACACGTTTAAAGTCCATGACTCGTGTCTTTATTACATTGGTCGTGATTTTACGAGGTGTTACAACTTCGGCTTTTTCTGCCATCTGTGTCTGGTCAGCTTCTCTCTTTTGCTGTTCCTCATCATTATCAGCACCGATCTCTTCAACCAAACTTTCAAGCTTCTCATCAGCTTCTTCTTTGTTCTTCAAATCCTCTTCATCCTGCTGTTCTTCAGTAACAGGTTCTTCTCTAACTGCTTCTTCTTCTTTTTCTTTCTCTTCCTCAGCAACCTTCTTCAAATCATCAACCAACTCATCAACATTCTTTCTTCATCCCTCTTCTTCAGACTTGCTGTCATTACATCTCGAATTATCTTGTCCAACTTTTTCAGATAATTTCTATCTTTTTCAACATTGAAGTAGTACTCGTCGGACAGAGGAATAACAGCTAGTACATCATTGTACACCACTTCTCATCTGTGAACAACTGGATCTCCATTTTTGTTGACGTAACACTCTCGCTTCTTGTCGTATCTTCCATAAAACTTTGCTTCTTCAAACTCTTCATGCATCTTTTCAATTCTGCAATCTGCAAAGAATCTTTCTCGATCTGTTTTCTCCTTTAGAATTTCTTCTTTTGTTTTCTCTCTCACAGCAGCAACACAAGCTCTATGTTTGTTGAATCCATATTCTTCTTCTGGAAGAAATTCAATCCAGTCGAATCCTTCATCATCTTGGACCACAACACATTCTCTTGAATTTTCTTTCTCAGAGTTGTTTTCAATTCGTTTCAAGTTTGGTGGTTCCTCTTTGCTCCTGTGATAAATCGCTTTACGATAGTAATCGTCTTTGAAAGGATTAGCGGTTGCTTCAACAGTAGAGTTTCTGCATTCTCTTTTGAAATGACCCTTTTGCTTGCATTTGAAGCAAGTCACTTTTGACTTGTCGAAGCCCAGCTTTGTTGATGGTCCACTGATTGATTGTCTGCCAGTAATTTCCATGAACCGCTGAGCTCTTCGAATGCAGCTAGCCAAGCACCATCTCAGATCAATGAGTTCCATCTCTTCCGGATCTATCTGGTCGTAATCTTCCTTTGTTAGTTCGGAATTTCCAATTTTCCCAGTTACCAGACTTTCGTAGGATTCCAGAATCGATGCCAGAAAACTCATTTGCTGTTTAGCACCGTTGATGCTCATTGCTGGAGAAATTTTCAGCTTTAATGCGATGTTGCAGAGAATTTCTTCAGATTCTTCAGAGTTTGAAGTTGTGGAACATGAATGATATCCTGGATTGTAGCTTGATGAGCCTTTCTGTGAGTCATTTGACTTTTCAACACTGAATACAGTCTTTGGCTATTCACTGACTGTCACCGAAGGTACACTGCCCTTGTAGTAAAGACCTACATTCTGTTGATGTGGTGAACTGCTCATCTTGCTTTGTTTCTGCAATTCAAGCTCGTGACTTTCAATCTTTTCTATCAAAACATCAAGAGTAATCATATCATACAGTACATCATTTTTCAAAATGAACACAAACGTTTGCCACTGATCAGCTCGTGGTAACGCTTCAATGATTTTATCAATGAGCTCCTCACGTGTTTTTATAATTCCAAACCTATCGAGTTCGATTTTAAGGTGACAAAATCTTTCAATCATTTGTCTTACAGATTCACCTTTAAAACCGTCAAACAAATCAAATTCTTTTTTAAGTAAAGCAATTTTGTTCTTTTTTATTTGTTTTCCTCCCCCGGCTTTAACTCTCAAAGCTTCCCACACTGATTTTGACGAACCATCATGATTTAACAATGAGAAAATATCATCTCTGATGGACTGTTGGATTAAAGCGATCATTTTCTGTTCGTATGAAAATTTTCTTTTATCCTCATCTGATAAGCTATTGAGAATGATTTCTTCGTTTTTATCATTCACAGGCCGACTGTACCCGAACTCTAGACAGAACCAACTCTCGTGAGCATAAGCTTTCGTCCAGTTAAAAACCTTTCTTTCCACCAAGTATAATCTTCAATATTTTCGAGTTTCGGTGGTTTAGAATGTGTTCCATAGAAGTTATCATGTTTTATGTTATCGTTAATTGCTTTCTTTATCGTTTTCGGTGTAACGGTTGATGTTTCGGAGGATTCTGAAGTGAACGCCTTGTAAAACGTGTTGTAGAATTCTTCAGCCATGACGTACAACTCTTCGTTTTTCTTTCTTGCGTAAAGCTCCTTGAATTTTTTTCGCCTCGTTTATCACCTTTAATCACCTGCAAATACACAAACAAACGATCAGTTTTAAACGAACTGAATATGTGAAAATGTGTGACGGTGGAATTTATCTAGGACTCGTGCATATGAACAATCAGAAACTTTGTCGGTATGTGCAAGTTAACGATAACTTGTGTGACTGAATCTTTTCACACTTGAATCTTTTTGTGTCAGGAATAGCCTATAACACTATAGAGGATGGACTTCACAACCAAATTCAAATATCTCACTAAGTTCGGATGGATGATACTTTATTGTTCAGATGGGCCAAGTATAGTGGGCTTCGAATCAAAAACTCAAATCAGTGGACACGCAATTAAACTCCAATCCTCTTATAGCAATTTTATTGGATCCATTTTTAGTATCCGATTATGAAATATTGCAATTTTGACCTAGACACCTGATTGGGCCGCCACTTAAACCAATTAATGGGCTAACAAGATTGCAAATGATTTTGCTTTCCACAATCACAAATATATCGAATATTTTGGGCCGAACAATCGTACTTCATATGAAACATTAATAGACTTCTGATATCACTTTAATGAAATTCGGACCAATTAATTCAGTTTGTCAACATGCAATATGAATTATATAACTGATGAGGATACGTCATTGGTTCAGCAAACATAGAACCGGACTATAGCACTTAAAGGTCGGATCGCACCTCACGCTGTAGACGGAACAACGGAACACGTTGGTACGCCATAACTAACTGGGGGCCCACAGCTTTAACTGCCCTGACAATGACTGGTCCGACCCTAACTACCTCGCCACGTCAGCACACCCAAAAACTATAAATACCCTGCCAAGACTCCAAGCAAAGGGTAATCACTACTTTCTCTCTCTAAACTCTCCTCTCTCTCCCTGACCTACTTCCTCCTCACAAATACTTATTCTCACGCCCGAGCTTGGTCACAGAGAGGCCCCCCTCCCTGTGACGAGGCTAACGGTGTGCTTTTCCTTGTGATCTTGCAGGTTTTGCTAGGTCATCTGAAGCTCTGCTCTAACCAGGTCGGACCAACTGGTTTTGAGTCTTCAGTGGCGCCATCCTGTCGAATTCACTCAATTCACTTTGCTAATTCTGTTTATTCCAACTCATGGAATCTACAACAGTCGCTCCCACAAACACTTTCCCGTCTTACAATGACATTTGGGAGGGAAATGTTGCGTCCACAATTTCTCCAACAGCAGTTGCCGCCACAGCGGCTTCGATAGGATCCACGTCGGCACCTCCAGTTGCAAGTTCTGTGATCGCAAGCTCTGTCGCCACGCTCTCCGTCACCGCTCCAATCGCCACGCCGTTGCCTACTTTCGACAACGCTTTCCTTCTACACGGAACGTTGATTTACTACGGCACCTACAACAGCAGCAGCAGCGAGAGGAAATGTTACAGAGCCTCCGCATGAACTTGTTCAGTAGTGTTTATCCAGGGGCCAATCCCGTTTCTGGTGGAACCTTCACCTCTGGATCTATGGTAAGTCCTATAATCTCCACTCCCATAACATGTGTTGCACAATTTTCCTCATTTACGAGTGCTCCGATGAATAACGGTCTCCATGACCTGTTTCGCCAGGGATCTATGGGTCTAAACCCTCAAGATCAGGAATTGATCATGCCGTATCACCCCACGTCTATGACTTCTCAGTCAAAGTTCACGTTGCGGATTGTTAATGCCCCACTCCCGGCCAAGTTGAAGATACCCCCTACGCTGAAATTTTACGACGGTACGTCCGACCCAGACGATCATATGTTCGCATTCGTCGGAGCAGCCAAGGTCGAACAATGGCCCATGCCGGCCTGGTGTCACATGTTCGCTCAAACTCTCACCGGATCAGCAAGAGTATGGTTCGACGGGTTGCCAGAGGGATCCATTGATCACTTTGAAGATTTCCGGCGTATATTTCTGCAAAATTTTTGCCAGCAGCGACGCTGTAAGAAAGATATCACCGAGGTTCACCATATAAAACGCCACGACGGAGAATCCGTAGAAGATTTTATCGATCGTTTCAATCGTGAGAGCATGCAGATAAGCGGAGCAGTTGACCAGCTCCGAGTTTCTGGATTTTGTCATGGAGTCCGGAACAATCAACTCGTAGAAAAGCTCCACGAAGATCTCCCAAAAACCATGGAGATACTTATGGAACGGGCCCGAGCTTTTGTCCGAGGAAAGAGTGCCTGCGGTCAACCAAACGAAACAGCGACAAGAAATGCCAAGGCTCGAACCACATCGTGGAGACGGAACGCGTCACCACCAAAGGATAGAAGCAACAACTGGAACAGGAGCCGTGGTCCGTATCAGAAGTCAGATCGAAGCAGTTTTCGAACTGGAAACGTGCGTCTTAACACCTTCTCCGAGCTAACAAAATCGCTAAGTGAAATCCTTAGTACGGAAACCACCCGGTTTCCTACACCGTCGAAGCAACGACCTACCCCGGATAAGCACTCAAAAAGTATTGTGAATATCACCGAGACAAGGGGCATACAACTGATGAATGTTGGGCTTTGAAACATGAGATCAAAAAAGCTGTACGATCTGGAAAACTATCGCATCTCGTGAAAGAAGTAAAAGATGGGAAGAAATCCGCAGCAGCGATCGATAATCCAAACATCGAGGCCGGAATCAATATGATTCGGTCTACCGAGCCAAGAGGGGTAAAGCGATCAAGCCAACATATGGCAGCTTGGATGCACCAACCAACGTACTTTCCTCCGATTGATCCGGAAGATGCTCGAGACGGACCAATCACGATATCGGCCGTAGTCGCAGGACACTTGGTCCGGCGAATCTATGTAGACGGAGGAAGTGCCTTTGAGATCATGTACTTACAATGTTTCCAACAGCTAAACCCCCAAACGAGGAAGAGATTGATTGAAGTATCCACCCCTCTGGTAAGTTTTTCGGGGGAGGTAGTTCGTCCGATAGGGCAGATTACCCTCCCGACCACATTCAAGGATTATGACAAGAGTAGAACTGTTCAGCTAACCTTTTTGGTTGTTGGTACTCACTCGTCTCATAACAAAATACTCGGGCGACCCGGGTTGCGATCTCTCGGAGCAATTAGTTCGACGATACATGGTGCCATAAAATTCCCTACCGAAGCTGGGGTAGCCACTATCCTTTCGGAATCAAACTCATTCGTAGCCGAAGTGAGACATGCAGCGGAAACGAGCTCCAAAAATTCCGAAGTGCCTACAGAACTTTGGGCGATCAATCCGGACTTCCCCGAACAGCAAGTAGCTATCGGTGCCCAACTCCCAAAACGGACAAAGAAGCTCCTATGGGAATTATTGAGCAACTCGATCGATGTCTTCGCATGGAAGCACTCCGATATGCAAGGGGTCCCTAGGTCTATGGCACAGCATCACCTGAACGTAAAAGAATTAATCAAACCAATAGCACAAAGAAAAAGGCATATGGCGCCGGATCGAGCCAAGGCAATTGCAAAAGATGTAAAGAGTCTCCTAGATGCCGGGATCATTCGAGAAGTCCGGTATCAAACTTGGGTGTCGAATCCCGTTATGGTGCGGAAAAAGGACAACTCATGGAGAATGTGCATCGATTTCACCGATCTAAACGATGCGTGCCCGAAAGATTGTTTTCCGTTACCAGAGATCGATGAGAAGATTGACTCCGTCGCTACGTTCAGGTTGAAGTGTTTTCTAGACGCTTACAATGGATACCACCAGATATAAATGGCAGTCGAAGATGAGGATAAGACAACCTTTGTCACTAATGAAGGAGTGTACTGCTTTACTAAGATGCCTTTCGGTTTGAAAAACGCCGGTGCTACGTATCAGCGTTTAATGAGCAAAGCTTTCAAATACCAGATCGAACGAAACGTAGAGGTATATGTTGAGGATATCGTAATCAAAAGTCACGATGAAGCCGCCATGCTGAAAGACATACTCGAGACATTTACCCAACTCCGAAGCATCAACATGAAGTTAAACCCCAAAAAGTGTACGTTCGGGGTAGAAGAAGGGAAGTTCCTGGGAGTAATGGTCGGGTCAAAAGGCTTACGAGCCAACCCAGACAAGATCGATGCTGTTCTTACAATGAAGCCTCCAACGTCGGTTAAGGAGATCCAGTGCTTAAATGGACGATTGGCCGCCCTCCTTCGATTCTTGTCGAAAGCAGCAGACAGATCTCTCCCATTCATGGATGTGCTCAGAAAAAGCTTCAGATCGGAGTTTAAATGGACTGAAGAAGCCGCACGAGCCTTTGAAGATCTTAAAGCCTATCTCGGCACCTTGCCGACACTCACCGTACCAGAAAAGGATGAGGTACTAACGGTTTACCTAGCAGCATCGTATGGTGCTATCAGTGCAGTACTAGTCGCCCACCAAACCGGAGCGCAAATCCCCGTCTACTACGTAAGCCAAACACTAAAAGATTATGAAACAAGATATTCAAACTTGGAAAAGTTAGCTCTGGCACTAGTCCATGCTTCGAGAAGACTTCGTCGGTACTTTCAAGCCCACCCGATTGAGGTACGAACGGATCAAAGAATCCAACATGTTCTCCGACGACCCGAAGTTTCAGGATGCATGGCAAAATGGGCGATCGAGCTGAGCGCATTCAATATCACCTTCAGAACCAAAGGTCCGTTGAAAGGGCAGGTGATAGCCGATTTCCTGGTAGAAATGCCGGAGGATAAAGAGATGGAGGAAACGGAGAAAGCTCCAGACAAGCCTTGGTCTTTGTATACAGACGGGGCTTCGAGCGCCGAAGGGGCAGGAGTAGGCCTAATTCTCACCGATCCAGACGGTACGGATATAACGTATGCTCTCCGACTAGAATTTAAGAGTTCTAATAACGAAGCCGAATACGAGGCCCTATTAGCCGGTCTCCGTCTGGTAGTGAAAGTCGGAGCAAGAAATGTCGTGGCCCATGTAGATTCATTGCTTGTAGCGAATCAGGTGAACGGAGAATATGAAGCAAGGGAAGTCAACATGATCGAATATCTTGAACAGGTAAAGCAAGTCATGGCATTGTTCGATTCATGTAAAGTTGAACACATTCCCCGCAGTAAGAACAAAAAGGCTGATGCGTTGAGCAAGTTGGCATCCGTATCATTCAGTCACCTGGCCAAGGAGGTGAGGGTGGAGGTGCTAACCGCGCCTTCAATTACCACTCCTCATGTTATGCAAGTTGAAGCTCCATCACAAACGTGGATGACACCTATAATCAACTACTTGGTGCACGATGTCTTGCCGGTCGATAAAGCAGAGGCAAGAAAGATCCAAATCAACTCTCTTCAATACCAGATGCAGGAAGGAGGTTTGTATCGAAAAACTTTCCTTGGGCCTCTGTTAAAATGTCTCGACCCGGAGCAGGCCAGCTATATCATCAGAGAAATACACTACGGCATTTGCGGTATTCACGTCGGGCCAAAGATGATCGTAACAAAGGTGAAAAATGCGGGATATTATTGGCCCGGGATGCATGAGAGTGCGGTCAAAGAACTCCAGCAATGTGACGAATGCCAAAAACACGCGCCAGTAAGCCTTCGAGCAAAGAATGAGATGATCCCGGTAACCGCTGCATGGCCTTTCCAAAAGTGGGGCGTCGATATAGTCGGTCCTTTTCCACGATCGAGCGGACGGTGGATTATTTCACCAAGTGGGTGGAAGCCCGGCCATTCACAATCATCTCCGGCTACAACGTAACAAGATTCTTTTGGGAACAAATCGTATGCCGTTTTGGTCTTCCACTTTACATTATAAGCGACAATGCAAAGCAATTCGCGGAAAACCCATTCAAGCGTTGGTGTGAAAACATGAAGATCAACCAAGTCTTTTCCTCGGTTGCCCACCCCCAGGGGAATGGGCAGGTCGAACAGATAAACCGACGAATCGTTGATGGGATAAAGAGAAGACTTGGTTACGAAGGCAAGGGATGGGCGGATGAATTACCGAACGTTCTATGGGCTCACCGAACGTTACACAAGACTAGTAACGGAAAAACGTTGTTCAGTCTTACATATGGCACTGAGGCCGTGATCCCCGCAGAGATTGGACTCCCAAACCAAAGGTGCAAAAATTGGGAGGAAAACGAGCGTGAGCTCCGATCCAATCTTGATCTGCTAGAAGAACGACGGAACATCGCGGCGATTAAAGAAGCTCGGTACAAAAAGAAGATCGAGAAGTACTATAACGCCCGCGCCAAGCTTTACAAATTCAAGGTTGGAGACTTTGTGCTCCGAAGCAATGATGCGAGCCGCGTCGAAACCCCAGGAAAGCTAACCCCGAAGTGGGAAGGACCATACCGAGTCAAAGAGGCCAGTGAAAAAGGCTCGTATGTGTTGGAAAAAATCGATGGAACCACCGTACCCAGGATATGGAATGGGGTCCATTTGAAAAAGTGTTTTATGTGAACAAGCCTGCTATGGCGAAGAAAGATCGCTATTTTTACTCTTTATTTCCAATTTCCATGTAAAAATCGGGAGGGTAGTGCCCCGAAAGTATTTCCATTTTTCCTTGTAAACCGGGAGGGTAATGCCCCGGAACTATGTTTAAGAAAAGTTGACAAATAAAGCGATCTATGTTTTTACAAAGTATAAAACATAGCATACATATATATGTATATATAAGTTCGAACAATATCAAAATGTGCACAAACGGGTCTCGACCCATGCCTCGCGCCGATCGAGAAGGCTTAAATAGTTCCAAAAATAGTAAACTCTATTAAGCAAAAGGTCCGTACCTAATGTGGTCCGACTACAAAAAATCTGTCAAGCACGAGAAGTTAACTTCTCACCTAGATTCGGCCACTTAGATGACCGAGCAGTAACCCGGCTGAACAGCGAAAAGTTTGGACGCAAACTCGAAAGCTGAAAAGCCAGACATGAACATGTTTAACTAAAAAATATATGGCTTCGAACAAAGATAAGTAAAACATGGTTCGTCAAAAATACGAGCAAGGAAATTAAATTGTTTGATACATGCCACAACGAAAAACGAAATACTGTACGGTTACAGAAGTAAACATCAAATCAAACTTCGTAGTCTTCTTTCACGATAGGGAGTTCGCTCCTCTGTTTAATGACGGACAAAGGTTTATCTACTAAATCCGCAACCTTGCCAAGAACGGAGATATGAAAATTATCAAAGGCCTTTATCGCGGCATCCAATGCATCCTTTGCTCCTTCGTCATATCTGGAAACTTCCTCGGCCGAACAGACTGAGTCCAAAGCAGCTTTGAAGCCTTGTTTGATTCCTTCGTTCACTCCAACTACGTTTACACTGTTGACCAGGTCCGCAACGACCTTCTCCAGCTCAGGGCTTTGATGAACCAATTTGACTACCCAGGCAACCCCGTCCGTCAGAAACCATCGTTTAGTGAGCATGAGCTCCGACACCTGGGCATATAATTCGACCATTTCACCATCACAACGGGTCAGCATGCCCTTCGCCTCGTCAATCGTAGCCTTGTGCGACTCGATCGCTTTGTCGCGAGCTCTTTCAAGTTCGTCCTTATCTGAAGAAAGATAAGATTTAATTAGCAAGAAAAGTAAGCATTGAAAAGTAAATCACAAACGCACCGTTCATCAGGCGGTGATGATCGGCCAGAAGCTGGTCATAAGATGTTTGCATTTCTTTCAGCTCAGCCGTGTGCCTCTTCTCCGCACCGGATAACTTCTTCTCCAGATCACCAAATTTCAACTTGAAAGCTTCCAAGTCTTGAAGGGCTTTGTCTCAAGCTTCATAAGCAACTGCAGCCGAAGCCTGGGAAGATTTATTAACTTCTCTCGCTTCCAAGACCTGTTCTTTCAAACGGTCAATTTGAGATCGGAGAGAAGATAGCTCCTGCTTTGTTTTCGACCGAACATTGTCCTCACTTTTCAAGTTAGCAACTTCATGCTCAAGCTTGCGACAGTTTGATTCCGACTCGATCCAACACTTATAAGTCTCCACCACCAGAGAATTCGACTGAGCTTGATTCAGCATTAGGGCATTCCCAAGCTCTGGACCGCTCAACTTCCGATAATGCGCATGCTCGGCCGGAGTCCCCAAATGAAATGATGCCATCTTCGCTGACAGAGCATCCACAATCCTATCCTTGTTCATCAGTGACCACTCAGGCACATACTTCTCTAAAGCATGAGTAGGGTCCAAATCCGTAGCATCGCCCGAACCTAACTCCCGGCATAAGAAAACGGCTTCAGTTTCATACCATAAAGGGGAGGAAGAGGCACTATCCCCACCATCAAATTGTTGTGGACTTGGCCTTGAAACGTTGGAAGCAACTCCCGTTGTAGGCTTACCAGAAGGAGATGGGTCAATCTTCTTGAAAGATAGAGGGTCGGGCATGTGTATATCCCCAATGACTTTAGTAGCCCCCCTTCAAAAGATAACGGGCTCATTGGGATATTGACCGGACGATCCCTTGGGGTGCGACCACCATGAAGATGGGCGTCTAAATTTGCTAACAGGCCTCCGGCAGCAGAAAACTCGGTAACCTAGTCATCCTCATCATCCAATGTGATGGTCTTGAAGTCCATTTTCTTTTTCTTCACCTGCTTGGGTTTCGGATCGGACTTCGAGGAAGTAGTCTGTCTTCTTTTCAAGCTAACTTGGGGACGTTCCTCATCATCACCATCATCACCCTCCTCTCCCCCTTCAGCATGTACCCCTTCATCTTCGATAGAAACATGTACCCCCTCGTCTTCAATAACAAACTTGGAACCGGATCCTTTCGTTCCGCTCGATCTGGTCTTTTTGCCTTTATCACTAGCAGCCACCACCGCTGCCTGAACCGAAGAAATGTTCAACACTTGTGCCACAGGAGCTGAACCCGAGCCTCCCTGGTCACCCGAGCACCCCCCGGGTCAGCCGGAGCTACCGGTTCCCGAATCGGATAAAGGTTCTCCTACACGACGCTCAGATACGGAGGATCACCCTTCGGCGTCCTAGTGGCCCGGACATCAAGCTCCTTGGAATCGAAGGACTTCAGCCTTAAAGCTTCTTTTAAACCCATAGCTGCACAAAAAACAAACAAAAAATAATATCCATAGTTCGGTATGATATAAAGTGTACAAACGAGTAAAGTAATCAAACACAAACTCCGGGAACACCGTATCAAGTTCAAAGCACGACTAACCCTTTCCGTTCCACCTAAGGGTGGGATACCACTCCGGTTCGGTCCACATCGTGCTGATCCGTCCCATGACAAGAATGTGTTCCGGAAACTTTTGTACGCGCCCTTCCTCCTTGATCAGAGTCGCATACAGATCTCTGTTGTATTCAAAGTCTTTAGGAAGAGGGGGTGGGAGGCACGACCTTTTCAATCTCCATGTCATCTCAGCAGGAATGCATCGGTCGTCGACCCTAAAGAAACGATCATTCCAATCTTTTATACTGGTGGTAATCCATGAGTAACAACAAGAATTCTTATTCTTGACTTCGAAAGTATACCAACTACCAGACCGATTCAACTTGTAAAAAGCCCGGAACACATCGAAATCCGGGTCGGAGCCCAAACCACGACAGGACAACTCGAATTGACACACCTTGGCAAGGCCGAAGGGGTTCATTTGAGAAAGGTGAACCTCGTGAAATAGCAGAACGTCGATCAAAAACTTCGTCAGAGGGAGACGATAGTTACAGTAATCGAACAAACGAGTATAAATCCCTATCTTCCCCAGGGGAAAAGGATAAATAGGCGTATTCTTTTCAGGGAGAACGGGGTGTAAAGAAGCAGGAATTGCATATTCAGAATATTAAAGCAACCGGACAAGTTGCTTTTATTCGCCATTGTATAAGGAAGGTACTAACCTGCTTGATGACTCGTTTCGCCTTAGAGGAAATGAAGAAGAAGATGAAGTAGAAAAGTGAAGATAAAAATTACTTTTTACCCCCCTTTTATAGGGATAATACACCACCTCAAAGGCAACCAGTCAAAGAGTGACACGTCACGATAACTGACGCATATCAAACGTCACGTCAGAAGGAAAGATAAAGCGACCGTCAGTTACCCAGCAAAAGTCACCGCCCAAAAATTTAAAATTCAAAAAATCAACAAACGACAAATCAGGGGATCAGCCCGCCAAAAGTTACGCCGTTATAGTTCGAAGCTTTTACCTAGGAAACGCTACGAACTAGGGGGACTTGATGAGGATACGTCCTTGGTCGGACCGAATCGTCAGCAAACATAGAACCGGACTATAGCACTTAAAGGCCGGATCGCACCTCACGCTGTAGACGGAACAACGGAACACGTTGGTACGCCATAACTAACTGGGGGCCCACAGCTTTAACTGCCCTGACAATGACTGGTCCGACCCTAACTACCTCGCCACGTTAGCACACCCAAAAACTATAAATACCCTGCCAAGACTCCAAGCAAAGGGTAATCACTACTTTCTCTCTCTAAACTCTCCTCTCTCTCCCTGACCTACTTCCTCCTCACAAATACTTATTCTCACGCCCGAGCTTGGTCACAGAGAGGCCCCCTCCCTGTGACGAGGCTAACGGTGTGCTTTTCCTTGTGATCTTGCAGGTTTCGCTAGGTCATCTGAAGCTCTGCTCTAACCAGGTCGGACCAACTGGTTTTGAGTCTTCAATAACCGATGCTTCACATGCAATTGTCAGTGAACATGTATTGTCTCTATTGAACTTCTTGATGATTGGGCCTATGATATGTATTGGTTTTGGTTTATTGGGCCGATGATGTAATCAAGCCATGCAACCCCTCACATGTAATCTGACATAAATCGAGCCACTCAAAATCACTTTATCAATTCACACTTGATGCCACATTTTTTTTATAATAAACTAAACAGACCTTTTCAGAGGTTTGATTTTAATTGGACGCTTCAATTAAATTTCGTGTAAACTGATTTGCTTTTAATGATATCTTTAAAACTTTGAAATACTATTGGACCAAATTGTCTTTTAGATATCACATGGACCTTATTGAGCCGAGATACACTTAATTGGACTGAGAGCATAAAGGCTTTTATTTATTGGGCCGCTACTTCTTAGCACATGAATGGATAGAACTTCAATTACTTTTGCAAACAAATCACATGGGTTACGTATAATGGCCGACAACCATACTCAATTGTTCAAAAGCTTATTGGACCACCACAACCACTTTTAACTCTTTTAATTGGGCCGATACTGTTATAATGGATCAATGTGATCAATGTGGCCGACAATTTCATTCAGCACATGCAATCCACTTCACTCTAATTGGACCTCAACTTTGATGTGGCTGACAAACTGTAAAGAATTTCTCTAAAATAAAAAATAGTCACATGATATATGCGCCGAATCAATTAACTACCTGACAACAATTAAATGATATCTCAATATGATGGGCCGACAACTCTGATAGTAATTCACTGCTATTGGACCGTTTATTAAATGGATCGGATGACTTATAAAAATTGCACTTCACCCGGATACCCGTTCGGTCGGAGGACCATCCGGGTGGTGAACAAAGTAAAAAAAAAAAACTCCTCCGATCGGAGGGCACTAAATATGAACGGATGACCCTCCGTATGCTTGCAAAATCACTTTTATCAACTGGACTTATGTCCTTCGAACGGAAGGCCCTTCGTGAGGCTACAAAAAGTAATTTTTTAAGGGACCTTATGTCCGGATGGTCATCCGAACGGATGGCCATCCGGGTGAAAGATGAACAGCAGCGAAAAACATTATTTTCGGTCACAAAAATCTCGATTTCTCTCAAACCACTTGGAACTAAGATCTGAAAATTTGTAGGCTTTTAAAACAATTGTTTTCGCACAATATGTCAAAATTTCAGCCAATTTTAACCGTGAAAACCTCGTTAATTTTGCGTTTTTGTGACGAAAAGTGAAGAAAATGAGTAGAGTAAGAAATTTCATAGATCTGATGTGAAAATGAATCTGAAACTGATGAAATCTCGTGAAATCTTGCGTGTTTGATCCGTGCAATCGAGCTCCTGCTCTGATACCACTTGTGAGCGCGTTGTAGGACCGTAAATGACTCCGAAACGATTGCGTAACGACAAGTGTGACTTGCGGAATCCATACACGTGCGTGGATCGAACACAAGAACGTATATAACCTGTGATTCAATAGAATATATGAAAAGATACAAGCACCTCGAATCACCTTTTGCACTTTCTCTCTCTACTTTCTCTCTCTAAGCTCTAAACTCCTCAAATGTAGCAAATGGCAAAAGTTCTAAAACTAAACAAGACACTCCTATTTATAGACCATGGCAATTAATTAGAGTTCTCATTAATTACCATAATGCCACCTAGCTTTTTCTATCTAAATATTACAATATAAGACCTTGACTTGTTCAGTTTCTTGCTACGGTTTGAATTGACAGAGGCGATAGACATATCTGCACTCACAATAAACCCTAATTATTGAAAACGTAAACTCCTTTTCTTAATTGGTAACTTTTATAGCCACAACTTTAAGCCTTCAGTGCTTTCAAGCTGGCTTCTATTAGCTTCACATTAATTTACCTGAAACGCGTTTTAAAAAGGTTTTATCAGCAAGAAATACCGGCGAGTACATTCTAATTTGTAAAACATCAGTTGTTACACATTACAGTATTAAGGGCGATTACAATGTTTATATCTGCACAGTTACTCGTTCAGTACGTGTCACTCGACGGATCTGTGACTATAGTCATATCACACATTGGATACTCGTGCCTAATTGTGAAGGTTATCAAGTACTGTATACAAACCCCATAATACTGGCAGCAATTGTAGAATTACAAAGACTTGGTAGAAAAAGAGAATGAATGACTCACTGTTAGGTCCGGTTTGTACAGGATCTGATTGACACAAACGTAGACGAATCGACCTTGATCAATGTAACATCCCGAAAATGCGAGTTCTTAAATTTGCAATGCGGTTGCGAATAAAATAGTGAAATAAACCGACTAAGAGTGGCACTAACCAAGTTAGTTGGTCACTTATAAGTATTTAGGAGCTAAAACAAATAAAGTATGAAAAGTGAGGGACTAAAAGTGTCTAAATGAGAACTATTTTTAATAAAATAACTAAATTAAAACACAAACACATTTGTCTGTGTTGTGGAGATCGACCAGGAGTCAGGGGCGACCCCAAGCTCTATCAAAACCCTAGTTCATCACAAATTGAGGGTCCAAATCTGATCAAAAACAAAAATCGAGCATAGATTATTGATCCTCATCACAAGAGGATTACAAGGTATGTAAAATTTGATAAAAACTCTCAACTTGAAATTCTCATGAAATTGGGAAAATCTGAAATTTATGGTTGCATGTTTGATTTATGATGAATTAGGAACAATATAGTGTCTAGAGACAAACCCTAGACAAATACAAGTTGAAATCATTTGAAATTTTAGTAAGATCCATGAACACCATTGTAGGTGATTAGTGGGTTATGTAGAACTTGATAAACACTAGGAAATTGGGTGTTGTTCTAGTGTAATTTGACAATTGTGAAGTGACTTCAGAATTTTAGAAGCTAACAATTGTGTAAAATGGGTTGATTTATGTGAAATTCGGGCTAGATGATAAGCTAGGGATTTACTATATAATCATGTAAAATTCTGCGTTTAAAGTGTTTGTTGAAATGCCTCAAAGAAGGCTCGAAACTAGAATTTTGAAGTTAAAACACCTAATTGTGATGTTTTGGCTATTATGCGATATGTGATTAAAAAGGAGTTCTAAACATGATGTAAATGAACTCTATAGGAAAGGATACCGGAACGTCGAGTGGACAAGCCGGTGGTGAATTGCGGTTGAAGGGCGTGCACTAAAGGTATGTAACTTGACCTGTTGCATTATGTGAATTGCTATTTAATTATGTACGGTTACATTGTAGAATAAAGTTGTGTTGATTGTAGCGACCATGTTCGTTACTTAAATCCGTAGGTTAAAGATTTGTTCGTAGTCGTTTGGTAGTCATCAA
This sequence comes from Helianthus tuberosus, assembly GCA_030545235.1. Classification (NCBI taxonomy): domain Eukaryota; kingdom Viridiplantae; phylum Streptophyta; class Magnoliopsida; order Asterales; family Asteraceae; genus Helianthus; species Helianthus tuberosus. Next base: position 122,851,267 of record CM060417.1, on the reverse strand, counting down.
AATGGAGGATTCCGTAGATGAGCCAAACGGGTCGAATAATGGTGTACATAGTAGTGTTAATATTTTAAGTAGACAGCGATGGCGGAAATGGTCACAAGAGCATGAAGCCATAGGTTTGGTAGTGAAATGCCGGTGATAATAAGCCCCAGAAGTTGGGGTAATAAGCGCCTTAAGTTTACTAGTTAAATAGTAGCAAATTAAGTAAAGTTGAATGGGTCGAATAAATGTATAATGACATATAGTCCTTCGGTCCGTAAATTAAATTTTCGGTATGATAATTGTAATAGGCACGTCGGTAATGAATTTATAGACGTATAGGAAAAAGAATCACCTAAAACGGACTTACGAGTCAAAAGTTATGGCCAAATGAAGTTAAAAACTTGAATTTTCGGAGCTGGAAGCAAGTGCAGGATTCAGCAATGAACCTGCTGGAAAACCGTCTCCCCACCGCCACGCGAGGGGACGACTCGAAACTGTCGTGACACGCAAGGAGTCCTCACGCCACGCGAAGACCTGTCGCGCCACGCGACAGGTGACAAATCTGAAATTTTATTTTATTTTCGATGGTTTGATACTAGAACTTGTTTATATGCATTATAATCATGTCAATACTAACTTTTAAAGTGGTTTTGACCCTAGGTGAGAAAGGGGATCTTACGGATGGCAGTCAAGCAAGTTTTTGAAGAACCGAACACACTTAGAAGCTTCCGCAATATATATATAACTTTAATAGACAATGTTTTGGAATGTAAACAATTGTTAAACAATTTTTGAATGTTTTAACTTAGTCGTTAGTTGACTAAGGTTTTGCTACTTATGAACTTTACTCATGGAATCTATGTTATAACTAGATGTCTTTTATCTAAAATGGTGTGAATTATTATTAATTCAAGTAAATATTAGACGGGTGTTACAAGTTGGTAATCAGAGCTTAAGGTTGTAAACAAAGTGTTCGGTTCAAGCTTGATCGATCGTCCGGTAAGAATTAACTTATTATTTTTATAGATTATATCTTATCTAAGAAATGAGAAATGAATGGATATGCATGGGAAGAGTGTGTTAACACACTCAAACCCGGAAAGTGCATTAAAAGTGAACGGTTAAAGCAAGTTGGGAACTTGACTAAGCCGAAACAAATGAAGCAATGTTATAAATGAAATGTTTAACGTTTAATGTAAAACATTTCAGTTTCAAGATGTCGAAAGAAAGTAATAATGATCCGGTGCCGACAAGCACCGAACAAATGAAAGAGATAATTGCCGAAGAAGTAGGAAAGGCAATTGAAGGCAGTCTAACCGGGTTTATAGACAAGATTCAAAGCATGGTGTTGTCGCTTGTTGAAGAGCGAGTTAAAAGGTTGGAGGATAGTGTCAACCTTATAAAAGAAAAATCGGGAGAACGCAAAGGGTGTTCGTACAAGGAATTCATGGCGTGTAAACCACCAATCTATAACGGGGAGGTCGACCCGATAATATGCCAAAGATGGTTAAGTGATGTCGAAGGGGTGTTTGAACGGACCCATTGTGAAGTAGGCGACTTTGTTGCTTACGGAACGGGTCAATTGAGGGGCCAAGCCAAGGATTGGTGGGACAATAAAAAGAAGGAAATAGGAGCCGAAGCGGCAAGGGTCATGACTTGGGATGAGTTTAAGGTACCGTTCCTTAAACACCATAGTCCCAAAGCAGTTATCAATAGGATCAAAGAGGAATTTATCCAGTTAAGACAAAAGGGAGAATCAATTGATAAAATCACGGGCATCTTCATGGATAAGCTAAGATTTTGTGACGAGTTAGTCACCACTGAAGAGAAAAAGATATACTACTATTACAATATGCTGAGTACTGAATACCGGGAGTTTATGACTCCCACAAAATATGAAACTCTCACAGAAATCATCAACACTGCCCGGGAGCGGGAAATTGAGTTAAAGAAACAAGTTGAAAGGGGTGAGAGAAGGGCACAAGATGTGAATCCAATCCCTACAAAGAAAGCTAGAACTGCTGAATCAGGGAAGAAAGTGGAGGCTAAAGGCGGGTCACCAAGTTGCAAAGTATGTGGAAAGGGGCACAAAGGTGAGTGCCGCTTCAAAGACAAGCCGTGTCCGGTATGTGGGAAGACGGGGCACACTGCATCGTTATGTCCCGAAAAAGTTTCCATTTGTTACAAATGTTATCAACCCGGCCACAAAAAGTCTAAATGCCCCGAGTTGGTTGGAAAGAGAGACACAAAAGAGTCTCCAGCAGAAGCTGCCAAGGCGAAGGCTAGATCCTTCCAACTTACAGCGGCTGAAGCGAAAACAGAACCCGATGTGGTCTCAGGTATATTCATAATTAACTCAATTCCAGCACGTGTATTGTTTGATACGGGTGCGAATAAATCCTTCATTTCGCATGGATTTATTCGACATCCTTCATTTGTATTGACGAAATTATCTGTGCCCTTAGAAGTTGAAATAGGGGACAACAAAAGTTTTATAGTTTGTGATGTTTGTCGAGGCTGCAAATTAAGCATCGACGATGAGGAATACTTGATAGACTTAATCCCTATGTCAATGGGGGAATTTCAAGTAGTCGTTGGGATGGATTGGCTATCTCAGCACCATGCAAAGGTCGTGTGTTTTCGTAAAAAGATAAAGCTGACATCTCCGAGCGGGAAACACGTCACTATCTTTGGAGAAAAAGGAGGCAACCCCATAATATGCTCAATGTTGAAAGCTCATGTAACACCCTTGTTATTATTTTAAAGGTTTTCGTATAAATAACGAAAATAAACATGTAATTACTATTAAGTATCCTTAGAAAATACGAGTTTACTAAAACTTTTACAATTTTAAAAGTTTAAACAACTTAATGTAATTGAATTCGTCGTTTTAAAGATACGACGAAACGCCGTGCGGAAGCTTGTATTTTATCGTGTTCGGTTCCTCATCGAGCTTGATCTTCATCCGGGCACTCTTGGCGATCACCTATGATCAAAACCAACTTAAAAGTTAGTTTTGATAGTCAAATATTAAGTTCAAACAAGTACAGGGGTTAAAAGGGAAAAATTTTAAAAATTTCCGGAGTTAGGGGCGTCGCGTGACGCCAAGGGGCGTCGCGTGACGCTAGGCCCCCTTTTTCACAGACTGATGCTTAATCAGTTGCAGTACATACCCAGCTCAACCCGATTTCACGGAAATGGCCATAACTTCTTCGTTATTGATCCGTTTTACCCGATTCTTTTTCCTACGCGTCCGTAATTTAATTCTCCATCTTATGGAGTTAAAATCCAACATCCGGATTAATAAAATTTCAGACTTTTAAGTCTTCGACTTATTACCCTTTTACCAAATTATGACCCGTTCATGTTTTTATCAAACAAAACATGTTTGTTTGATCCTTAATCTCATGATATTCATAATTTCAATAATTCCTATCATATTAGGTTCAAGTCACGGGTCTCTTACGTATCTTAAACCCGTTTACGCTCATATGCGTATTTTGACCCGTTAAGGGTATTTAGGCATATTTTGAGCATGAAACGCTTTCATTCATTTCTAGCTTTATTATACAACATTTCTTATCAAGTAATCTTCCACCACAACTATATTTGTGGTGGACTTAATGAGGTGATCTATATAATCCGAGTTTTTCTCGTCGGATTTCTAATTTACGATAAAGACTCTTATAGAGTCATTTGACCAAAGGTTTACATCTTTCGCTTCTTATACCTATTCCAATTATTTATTTGATCATAAAATTCGTTTCGAAACTACCTTTAAAGGTCGTTTGTCCAATTTAGCTTATAAGGGCGTTTTAGTCCATTTAGCCAATCATTTACGATGAAGGACTTTTGAAAGTATATTTGACCCATAATCCCTCTTTTAACCTATGATTTTGTTTGAAAAATCATTAAGCTTTCCAAACGCAATGTTCATTACTTAAAACATTCGGTTTACTTATCAAGTAACCAAATGTTTATTTTGACTTCTTTTAACACTCATTGATCCACATGTTCTAAATGAGGGTTACCCTTTTTCACATACCTGGCGCGGATCAATATATTGACCCATTTTTAATACCTTGCTTTTATAACCGCTAATTCATAGCGTTGCTAATACCCATTTGACATTTACTCCTGAAATAATATAACTTGACAATAATCATTAGTCGTTATTGTCAAAGGGTGATATCTTCACCTTTTGACCCATTTGATCTAAGTGATCGATTATGTTGGCGAGATGATATTTATTACCATCTCATCTACATGAATTGCTCCAGTTTACACCGTGCGGTCATTTCACTTATTAATCGTTTCTTAACGCTTTTTAGCCTATCATGGTTTACGTCATACAATGTCTTTCAAAACCAATAGTTATGGTCAACGCGTGACCAATTTACCGTTTTACCCTTATTGTTTGTTTTGGTTTACCCTATAAGGTAACCATTCAAAAGTTCACTTTTCATTTGTCATAAAATGATCGAATTACCGATTTAACTCCTTTTAAACCATCAACATGGTTTCTTGTCATGCTCGACTATCTTGTTTCGTACGTCTACACGCCGGAGCATCATACCTCAATTATGTATTTATCTTATTCGTAACTACTACGATAAGAGAATATTCTAAAATATAAGACTAGTGTAAGCTATACTTACCTTGCATCCGAATTACGCTTTTCCTTCATTCTTGATTCGTTTGACCCGCTTCCTTCCCCAAGCTTTCACCTAGCTTGCCAAGCGTCAAACTATCATTGTAATTGTAAGATGGTTAGGTTAGTCATAATCATTTACAACTAAACCATCCTACGCTTTTATGTCGAATTTATCATTCGATCATACTCTTGGTCGGTTTGACTTTTTAAAGTCAATCGACTTATCGACTTATTCAAAGCACATTTGTTTTATTGAATTTCACTTAGGCATTTCGTCCGAACCTTTAACGAACTTCAAATTTTACACACTAACTACTAGGTAACATGATTTCAAGCATCTATATCATGATCTTAACATCAATTCTTTTATATCATACTAAACCCATTTCATGAGAAGTATGATCTTGTACCCAATTTCATGGTTTAATCAAACACTTTCTATTTGATATCATGCATGTTGATTCTAAGCATAGCTATATCATAAATTTTATCATAACATTAAAACTCACTTATCTAAGTGTGTTAACTCATCAAGTTCTTCAATTCATAGCATGTTATGCATGATTTTCACTTAGGGTTTCGTTCCTAAGCAAGTATACATCACTAATCTAGCCATAGCTTCTCTAATCCATGCCTAATTCGCGATTAGGATGATTATCCAATTTTTTACAACTTCACCAAACATCAAGATTTTACATACCTTATGATCCCCTAGCTTGGGTGATCATTAATCCATGTTAAATTGTGAATTTAGGCTTCATTTGATCCTTCAATTTGTCAATTTTTGAGCTTGCTAGGGTTTATGTGAGGAGCCCCTGGCTTCTCTGGATCATTCGACCAGAACACACACTTAAAGTGTGTGTTTTGGTGTCTAGTATTTTATTTTAAACAAACTTGTTTCAAGTTTGCTATAATTGGTCCCTATACATTATTCCAAGGTACATAAAGTGTATTATTTAACCAATTATCCTTATTATTCTTAAAACACTTAACTAACTAGGTTGATATTCCTAGTTACTTAGTGGGTCCCGGGAGTTATTACCCGGTTTATTTTAAGTCCCGTTAACTCGGGCTCTTATAAACTCAATTCCTTAAAACTTTGATTCGCTTGTATTTAATATTAGGATTTCTTATTTAAATCCAAATATTTACTGGGTTATTATTTTTTTACTACTAACGGTACTTTACCCGTCTTTTAGTATTAACGGAGTTTGATTACCAAACCCATTTTCGGGGTGTTACAAGTCTACCCCCCTTAAAGAGGTTTCGTCCCTGAAACCTTTTCTTACATAATTCATCGAGTTTAAACTCAATGTATTTGATCCGAGAAATCTTTTAAACATTACTTACACTTTTAACCAATTGTTAGTATTACCAGAAAAGTATGGTAACATCTTTTTGGTTACTAATTGTCTACGTATCTCATACGACATAATGCAACTTGAAATAACGTAATCTCGTTATTCCCACTAGTTTAGTTAACTTAGCGATATCCATCGCTTTCATATACTATCGAATTCTTTATGAATCCGTTACTTTGACCCGTTTAAAAGTCTTTAGTGAAATCTTTCACTTTTAGCCACAATTTCTTTTGTTTTCAAATTTATTTATTCGGTTCAGTTATACCGAATCCACCGCTTACAAGCAAACCAAATTTATTTAAATGACCTTAACCGGTCTCACTAACTAGACTTATTAGTCCAGTTACTTTTTACCGCTCGCTTGGTTATAATGTGATTCTACTTCACATTGCATTTCTTGAACGTGATCGTGTCACATCATGTTTAATTTATATCAACCTTTCATTTTCGAAAATATCACTTTTTGAATATATCGTCTTGCGCCTATCAGTGTCAAGACTTGTATCTTTCATGTTTACTATTTAAATTCGTATCAGAATTTATATTTGTTAAAACGTTATTTCTTACTAAAACCGAAGTTTTAGTTTAGGATCTTCTCTTTATCTTTTGTCAATTATCCGTACCAGGATATTGACAGTCCATAATTTATTCTTTTACAGTCTTAGTTTTATGCGGGGATTCTCAACTGTTTTCCCTCACTTTGTCTAATTAACCCGTAGGTTTTATCGCTTAGCCTTATGGGCTATTTTATTAAGCTTTCACCTCTTTAAGGCGAGGTCTTTATAATCTATCTCTTTATAGTCATGACATGTGGGTCATTTTAGTCTCGTAAACCTTTCCATTTTTTTTTATAACCCCAAAGGTTATGTTGATCCCGTAGATCATTCTTTACTCATGTCATTCTTAAAATACATGTTTGGTGTCAAGGCATCCTATTATTATTATTATTATTATTATTATTATTATTTATCATTTATTTTCGCCTTGGTATTTTTCTTTGACCTTGACCGTAGTCTAAGGCTACATTCGTTTCCTTTTGGACAATTTTTCCGACTTTATGACTTCTCACGTCATTTATGCGTCGGTTTATCTTATGCTCACCCTTATCCAGTTCACATACATTCGAATTTGATTATGTCCCATTACCGGGCTCATTATTCTTTTGCTTTTAACGCTACCATTATCCCGCTTGCGTTTACTCATGTCGTCCGGCATGATATTATATTCGACCCGTTCAACTTTAAAATAGCTGAACATAATTTATTTAAAATTTCTATTTACATCATCTTGTCGTCTTTTAGTTATGACTCAAAACCTGAGTCTTTTAACTTTCCATCCGAGTTCCCGTTTCTCGGTCTACGTATGTGTTTAATTCTTACCCATCAACCGGGTGTTTTACTGAAGTCGTTATTATTGCAACCCTCCCGGTATGCATTAAGACTTCGCTTCACTTTTATATTCCGACTTTGTCCTCAAGTTTGACGTTTTACAAAAACGGTCCGTTAAGAGGCATATTTGCATTTTTCGGGTTCGAGTGTAAGTACACCCCCTCCCATTGCATATCTTAATCATTTTACATTAATCTTTGTCCCTTCACTCAGGCTCATTATCCTAATGTAATACGCTTCCGTCACTCGGCTGTGCGTTTACATTATTATCAAATATTTTGCTTATTTGATTCATTTGGGTACTTTTTAATTTGTCCCATTCACCCTATCCTTACTACATCGGATGTAAATGTGTCCGTTATAAGAAGTTCATGGTATCATATGCCACTACTTACTTGGCCAGAGTAAGCGATTAACACATGGCACGCATAACCTTTTTATAGTTTTCACATCACGCCCTATGTAAGTAATGCCTCTATTTGTTTCTCTTGGAAACAATATCCCGAATACATTTTCTATTCGGTTTTCCAAGTTTCTAATTTACATATGCAACAATCTTTCTCTACATGTTTGTTGCATATTGCTATTTGTGCGTTTACATTTAAAAGCGTGCACCTGATAATGTTTGCCCCAACGGGCGTTCCTTGCCATTAACCTTGTTCGCGGTCGTTACGCGATTTAGTCCTTGGTGAGCATGCTCCTCTTGTCATACTTCGGACCGTTCCTCTATCATATCCGTAATTTGTTCGATCCTCGTTATCTTCAAATGCGAGTTTCCTCTGATTAAAACATTCATAAAAGTTAGTAATGTCAACTTTACTAAATGCCCGTATCTTAATACAAGGCTTTTCTACTATACGCGTCAACGCGCTTATTTTCGTCAACAATGTCAATCATTTTAATTAGGGTAACGTGTATTACACGATAACCCTATGTGTTGTTTACAACACTTTAACACGCTAAACCATTAACATACATGTACTTACCGGATTTGCGATCAAGCCTCGAACCGAACACACTTTATTCTTTAACCGTGAGCTCTGATTACCAACTTGTAACACCCTTGTTATTATTTTAAAGGTTTTCGTATAAATAACGAAAATAAACATGTAATTACTATTAAGTATCCTTAGAAAATACGAGTTTACTAAAACTTTTACAATTTTAAAAGTTTGAACAACTTAATGTAATTGAATTCGTCGTTTTAAAGATACGACGAAACGCCGTGTGGAAGCTTGTATTTTATCGTGTTCGGTTCCTCATCGAGCTTGATCTTCATCAGGGCACTCTTGGCGATCACCTATGATCAAAACCAACTTAAAAGTTAGTTTTGATAGTCAAATATTAAGTTCAAACAAGTACAGGGGTTAAAAGGGAAAAATTTAAAAAATTTCCGGAGTTAGGGGCGTCGCGTGACGCCAAGGGGCGTCACGTGACGCTAGGCCCCCTTTTTCACAGACTGATGCTTAATCAGTTGCTGTACATACCCAGCTCAACCCGATTTCACGGAAATGGCCATAACTTCTTCGTTATTGATCCGTTTTACCCGATTCTTTTTCCTACGCGTCCGTAATTTAATTCTCCATCTTATGGAGTTAAAATCCAACATCCGGATTAATAAAATTTCAGACTTTTAAGTCTTCGACTTATTACCCTTTTACCAAATTATGACCCGTTCATGTTTTTATCAAACAAAACATGTTTGTTTGATCCTTAATCTCATGATATTCATAATTTCAATAATTCCTATCATATTAGGTTCAAGTCACGGGTCTCTTACGTATCTTAAACCCGTTAACGCTCATATGCGTATTTTGACCCGTTAAGGGTATTTAGGCATATTTTGAGCATGAAACGCTTTCATTCATTTCTAGCTTTATTATACAACATTTCTTATCAAGTAATCTTCCACCACAACTATATTTGTGGTGGACTTAATGAGGTGATCTATATAATCCGAGTTTTTCTCGTCGGATTGCTAATTTACGACAAAGACTCTTATAGAGTCATTTGACCAAAGGTTTACATCTTTCGCTTCTTATACCTATTCCAATTATTTATTTGATCATAAAATTCGTTTCGAAACTACCTTTAAAGGTCTTTTGTCCAATTTAGCTTATAAGGGCGTTTTAGTCCATTTAGCCAATCATTTACGATGAAGGACTTTTGAAAGTATATTTGACCCATAATCCCTCTTTTAACCTATGATTTTGTTTGAAAAGTCATTAAGCTTTCCAAACGCAATGTTCATTACTTAAAACATTCGGTTTACTTATCAAGTAACCAAATGTTTATTTTGACTTCTTTTAACACTCATTGATCCACATGTTCTAAATGAGGGTTACCCTTTTTCACATACCTGGCGCGGATCAATATATTGACCCGTTTTTAATACCTTGCTTTTATAACCGCTAATTCATAGCGTTGCTAATACCCATTTGACATTTACTCCTGAAATAATATAACTTGACAATAATCATTAGTCGTTATTGTCAAAGGGTGATATCTTCACCCTTTGACCCATTTGATCTAAGTGATCGATTATGTTGGCGAGATGATATTTATTACCATCTCAGCTACATGAATTGCTCCAGTTTACATCGTGCGGTCATTTCACTTATTAATCGTTTCTTAACGCTTTTTAGCCTATCATGGTTTACGTCATACAATGTCTTTCAAAACCAATAGTTATGGTCAACGCGTGACCAATTTACCGTTTTACCCTTATTGTTTGTTTTGGTTTACCCTATAAGGTAACCATTCAAAAGTTCACTTTTCATTTGTCATAAAATGATCGAATTACCGATTTAACTCCTTTTAAACCATCAACATGGTTTCTTGTCACGCCCGACTATCTTTTTCCGTACGTCTACACGCCGGAGCATCATACCTCAATTATGTATTTATCTTATTCGTAACTACTACGATAAGAGAATATTCTAAAATATAAGACTAGTGTAAGTTATACTTACCTTGCATCCGAATTACGCTTTTCCTTCATTCTTGATTCGGTTGACCCGCTTCCTTCCCCAAGCTTTCACCTAGCTTGCCAAGCGTCAAACTATCATTGTAATTGTAAGATGGTTAGGTTAGTCATAATCATTTACAACTAAACCATCCTACGCTTTTATGTCGAATTTATCATTCGATCATACTCTTGGTCGGTTTGACTTTTTAAAGTCAATCGACTTATCGACTTATTCAAAGCACATTTTTTTTATTGAATTTCACTTAGGCATTTCGTCCGAACCTTTAACGAACTTCAAATTTTACACACTAACTACTAGGTAACATGATTTCAAGCATCTATATCATGATCTTAACATCAATTCTTTTATATCATACTAAACCCATTTCATGAGAAGTATGATCTTGTACCCAATTTCATGGTTTAATCAAACACTTTCTATTTGATATCATGCATGTTGATTCTAAGCATAGCTATATCATAAATTTTATCATAACGTTAAAACTCACTTATCTAAGTGTGTTAACTCATCAAGTTCTTCAATTCATAGCATGTTATGGATGATTTTCACTTAGGGTTTCGTTCCTAAGCAAGTATACATCACTAATCTAGCCATAGCTTCTCTAATCCATGCCTAATTCGCGATTAGGATGATTATCCAATTTTTTACAACTTCACCAAACATCAAGATTTTACATACCTTATGATCCCCTAGCTTGGGTGATCATTAATCCATGTTAAATTGTGAATTTAGGCTTCATTTGATCTTTCAATTTGTCAATTTTTGAGCTTGCTAGGGTTTATGTGTGGAGCCCCTGGCTTCTCTGGATCATTCGACCAGAACACACACTTAAAGTGTGTGTTTTGGTGTCTAGTATTTTATTTTAAACAAACTTGTTTCAAGTTTGCTATAATTGGTCCCTATACATTATTCCAAGTTACATAAAGTGTATTATTTAACCAATTATCCTTATTATTCTTAAAACACTTAACTAACTAGGTTGATATTCCTAGTTACTTAGTGGGTCCCGGGAGTTATTACCCGGTTTATTTTAAGTCCCGTTAACTCGGGCTCTTATAAACTCAATTCCTTAAAACTTTGATTCGCTTGTATTTAATATTAGGATTTCTTATTTAAATCCAAATATTTACCGGGTTATTTATTTTTTTTACTACTAACGGTACTTTACCCGTCTTTTAGTATTAACGGAGTTTGATTACCAAACCCATTTTCGGGGTGTTACAGCTCACAAGCTTATGAAGCAAGGCATTCATGATATACGCAAATGAGCCCGAGAAAGAATCACTGAAGATTGAAGATGTACCGGTAGTACGAGACTATGACGATGTGTTTCCGGAGGATTTTCCGGGGATACCGCCTGAACGGGAAGTAGAGTTCGGGATCGAATTGATTCCGGGCGCAAAACCCGTAGCTAAAGCACCGTACCGACTCGCACCGTCGGAATTACAAGAGTTGATGTCCCAAATTCAAGACCTGCTTGACAAGGGATTCATAAGGCCGAGTGTGTCTCCTTGGGGCGCACCGGTACTGTTCGTGAAAAAGAAGGACGGAAGCATGCACATGTGTATAGATTACCGGGAGTTAAACAAACTCACGGTAAAGAATCGATACCCGCTTCCGAGAATAGATGATTTATTCGACCAATTACAAGGTGCGAATTGGTTTTCAAAAATTGACCTTAGATCAGGGTATCACCAACTAAAGGTCAAGGAGGAAGATGTGCCAAAGACGGCTTTTCGCACGCGATACGGACATTACGAATTCCTCGTGATGTCATTTGGGCTAACAAATGCACCCGCGGCTTTCATGGACCTCATGAACCGGGTTTGCAAGCCAATGTTGGATAAGTCAGTTATCGTGTTTATCGATGATATTTTGGTGTATTCAAAAAGCAAAGCTGAACATGCACACCACTTACAAGAGGTGTTAGAGACACTTAGGCGAGAGAGGTTGTATGCAAAATTCTCTAAATGTGCCTTTTGGCTACGAGAGGTGCAATTTCTCGGCCACATCATAAGTGCCGATGGAGTATTGGTAGACCCGTCAAAGATCGAGGCCGTGTCAAAATGGAATCCTCCGAAGAACCCTTCGGAAATTAGAAGCTTTTTGGGGCTTGCAGGATACTATAGGAGATTCATTCAAGATTTCTCCAAGATTGCGTCACCGCTAACAAAACTAACCCGGAAGGAAGAAAAGTTCATTTGGGGTGTTGATCAAGAAAGAGCGTTTCTAACGCTAAAAGAGAAGTTAACTCAAGCTCCGGTACTAACATTTCCGGATGGGGTCGAAGACTTGGTGGTTTATTCGGATGCTTCACTATCGGGGCTCGGATGCGTTTTGATGCAACGGGGAAAAGTTATAGCTTACGCCTCGAGGCAATTGAAGATACACGAGAAGAAATATCCCACGCACGATCTCGAGTTGGCTGCAGTGGTATTTGCATTAAAAATATGGAGGCACTATTTATATGGGGTAAAGTGCACCATATTCACCGATCACAAGAGCTTAAAATACTTCTTCGATCAGAAGGAGTTAAATATGCGACAAAGGCGATGGTTAGAAACGGTGAAAGATTTCGACTGTGAAATACACTATCACCCCAGAAAGGCAAATGTGGTGGCGGATGCTCTGAGCAGAAAAGTGGACTATGTCCCAATACAAGTAAGATCGATGCAGCTTGTGGTGACCTCGGGTATACTTGAACGTATTCGAGAGGCGCAATTAGAAGCAGTTAAAGAGGAGAATTGGAAGAAAGAAAGAATAATCGGTCAGTTGAAAGATTTGTCGGATGGGAATAACGGGTTGAAGACTCGATCCGGAAGGATATGGGTTCCAAATACTTGTGGGGTGAAGACGCTTCTGCTTGATGAAGCTCATAAATCCGGATATTCAATTCATCCGGGTGCGACCAAGATGTACAATGATCTGAAACAAAACTATTGGTGGCCTGGAATGAAGAGGGATGTGGCGAAGTATGTGGAAAAATGCTTGACATGTCTACAGGTCAAGGCGGAGCACCAAAAACCATACGGCAAACTCCAACCGTTAGAAATCCCGGTTTGGAAATGTGTTGATGCACAGAATGTCTGTTGACTACGTCTACATCAAGTCTTAAGTCAAGAAAGTCAAGATTAGGGTTTATAATGTTAATTTCACTTATGTGAACATAGGTTAGAAGTGATTCCGCTTTTATGTACATTAGGTGATTCCACTTATGTGTCACATAGTGATTCCGCTTATATGGACATGCCATATAAGTGGAATCAGTCACATAGTGATTCCGCTTATATGGACATGCCATATAAGTGGAATCAGTCTTACTATAAATAGCTGAACATGTGTCATTAGTAAGGGACATTGGAGTGGAATCAGGTCATTAGCTTGGTAAAGGAACTCTGTCAAATTGAATTCAGAAAGCTAATAAAGAGAAGAAATTGAATGAAACAGCTGTTGTTACTTTGCGTGCATTGATTCCGCCTTTACACGTGAAGATGAACTACCTTGACTGATCGTTTAGGGTCACGACACGGTCCAACAAGTGGTATCAGAGCTTCAGGAAGAGGAGTTCATACTACATCAGCTGATTCGACACTATTATCTCATTTCTACTCAATTTCTTTTTATATTTTCGGTTTAAACAAGTTCCTTCGGACAAAATGAGCTGAAAGTCAAGTATATTGTGCGAAACTAGATTTTAAACAATCCTTAACAGTATCAGACCTTAAAACAAAGTAAAAATCAATCAATTTTTTTCAAAAACACGATCATTTCACGAACAGGAACTTTATTTTCAGATCTGGAACGAATTTGTTGTCAAAATTGAAAGTTAAACATATCATTGTGTTCGGAATTAAGTATAGATCATTCCTTGAAAGTATCAGATTGTAATTCGGATTAAAACTTGGTGAAATTTGGTTAAAAGCTGATTCCGCTTTTGTGTACATCGAGAGTTAATCAACTGATTTCGCTTTAACGGACATTAACAATCTGATTTCGCTCATCAGGACAAGTACTGATTTCGCTCATCCGGACGAGTAGTGATTTCGCTTATACGAACTTAGTGATTTCGCTTATAAGGACAATCAGCTATTTCGCTCATATGGACAAAGTCTAATTTCGCTTATGTGTCATAAGTGATTTCGCTCCAAGAGACAAGAACTGATTTCGCTTCAACAGTCAAATCAGATTTCGCTCCAAGAGTCAATTTTGCTTTTTCGCTCATAAGGAACTCAAGTGATTTCACTCGAGTGAACAATTGTGATTTCACTCGAGAGGACATTATTGTTGATTTCACTCATGTGTCATTATTTTTCAAAATTTCAAAACTTGTCTAAGTGTTTGATAATTTTGAAGGTGATTAAAGATTTACAAGGGGCGAATATCAAGAAGAAGATTTAAAATGTCAGAAGAAAGTGCTCATGATAGATGGTGGAGAAGAGACAGTGCGAGATGGGAGATTGACAAATTGTATGAACCATTTAAGGAAGAAAAAAGAGCCAAGAGATGGAATGAAGAACTAGAGTGTTACATGGATCCACAGGGTAATCCAGTGGTTGATCCTTCAAAAGTGGATTTTGAGGCAGTAACAAATTTGTTTCCAAGAGAGGGCACTTTCAACACAAGAAGGCTTTCTGATAAAAGTTACTTGCCGGATTTAATGAAAAAGGTAAAAGAAGTTTTTGAAGCAAGTCTACCAAAGGTGGTAGAAATGAAAAAGAGGAAAGAACAAGAACTGGAAAAACTGATAGAGGAAGTAAAGAAAACGGCAGAGGAAACTGTTGAAGAAGAACAGAAGATAGAAGATGAACAGAAAGAAGAAAAAGAGGAGAACAAAGTTGAAAATCAGAAAAAGACAGAAGAAGGAGGAACATACAAGATGGAAACAAAGAAAGAAGCTGATAATGGAGAGATAAATGGAAAATGCTTGAAATGCGAAAAATCCGAAGCAGAAAATGTCAATCTCTTGAAAGATATGGAGAATTTAACATTGGAAAACAAAGCTTTGAAGGATGAGAAGAGAAAGAATCTGATAGTAAACAGATTCTTGAAATGAGAGAAAATTGTGAAAAATTGACGTCAGAAAATGACAAACTGTTGAGTAGTTTGAATAGTTTGACATTGGAAATTAATGACTTGAGAGAAAAAGAAAAAGATTTTGGGAAAATCAAAATTGAAAATGAAAACGTTTTTTGGATAAAATTGGAAAATGAAACATTAAAAGAAAAAGAAAAAGATTTTCAAAATCAAATCAAGATTTTAGAAGATGAGAGAGATATTTTTGGTAAAGATAATCTTCAAAAACAAATTGAAATCAATTCTCATCTTGCTAAAATCATTCAGCTTGAAAAAGAAGCTGAAAAAGCTCGGATGAAAATCAAAGAGCTTGAAGTTAAATTGAAAGGTTTTGTGACTTCGGCACCATATGAGTGTCCAAAACCGATCAATTCTGTTCCAATAAGTGACAATGTCACAAATTTTGACAAAGTTAAAATTGAAGATTGTGATGAAATATCTGATGATGAAAAAGAAAAGAAAAGAAAAATATTTTTAGATTTACAAGAAAAATTTAAAAATACTGTTTTGCAATCTACTGAAACAGGTGAATGTTCGAAACAAAAACTTGTTAAGAAGAGTGTAGAACAGAAACAAAAAATTAAAAATTTGAAAAATTTTAAAAATGAAAATAAAAGCTCATCAGATAAGTCATCCAATCATTATCAAAAATCACAAAAATATAAAAATGAAAACTCACAAAATGTTGGTAATAAGTGGTGCAGGTTTGACCACAGTGCTTCAAAGCCAAAATCAGTTTTCAAGAAGAGTGATGATCACCACAAAGCCAGACAATGTTATGATCTAAGCATATTGTGTGAAAGTGGTGAATGGTACGATAACAGAGTGTGCTACACTTGTGGTGTGAGAGGACACATTGCTGTTAACTGCCAGAATTGGAGTTATGAAACAAGAAGATGCTATAATTGTCATATCAGAGGACATATTGCCAGAGATTGCTCGAGGAAATCGATGGGAAGATCGAGGGTTGAATCTCAAAGAATGGCAAAGAAGCCAGTCAATGTCAAGCCCCATGAACAGAAGGTTCTAAAACCAAAAGTTCAGGATCAGACAATTCAAGAAAAGAAAGTTAAACTTTCACAGGGGCAGAAAGACAGACTGCGAAAGAAAAGGAAGAAGGCGAGAGAGTATCTCGAGAAAATTTTGTCTTCGGGTTCACCGGACAGATTGAATAAAAGTTCTGATGAATCAACTCACTCGACTGCAAAGCCAAGTAAATTGAATTCTTCAGATGTAAATCTGAGGACAAAAGAGAAAAAGGAGAAAAAGAAAGTTGTCGGCGATGAATCTGACGTCTCAAAGTCAGACAAGCCACATTCAGGCAATGATTCTGGTTTGTCAAAGCCAGAAGAGCCTGTTGTTGAGGTAAAATCTGAGAATTCAGGTTTAACAATGGATGATGCAAATTTTCCACCATTGTTGAACAAGAATTCTAAATCACCCAAGGACAGTCAGGCTTGGGTGAAACTTTTCAAATAGAAAAATCTGACTTGCCGGAGTTCCCAGGTTGGTAAGCGTGGAACATGAATCGGCATCTTTATTGAGAAATTCACTTTGGTGATATTTAGATTTACATGTGGTAAATCAGGGACATTAAGTTGTACTTGATTTTCTACTAGTGTTTGTGTTGATAGAATCTTGAATTGTTAAATCTTTAAAATGGTAGAAAGAGAACAAGGTGATGAAACCCCGAATTTGTGAAATGACACATAAAACTAATTTTCCGGAAAAACCATTTGATTAAAATAAACTTCAGTGTTTTGAAATCATAATGGGAAAATAGTTTGTTGTCAGGGGGAGTTCTGATTGTTAAGCCGAGTGGATGGCGATTTGAAGTGATTTGATATCAGTTTGTCACGTTTCTTGTATAGTTTGTTTTCAAATTTTCCAGAAAATCAAAATTGAAACATATTTTGATTTTAGGGGGAGAAAAATTTTAAAAAAATTAGAAAATTTAAAAATGTCAAAAACATTGAAAAATCAAAAAATGAGTTTTGTTGTAAAAAAGAGGAAATGATAGTAGATCAGTTGGACTGTCACAGCACGCTAAAGAAATGGAAAGTTATAATGTGATAAACGGTCTCACTAATGATGTGACGATAGGCTCAGCTAGACTAGTAGATTTGCGATAACGATACAAACATAAATGAAAAAGCCTAGTTCTAGTGGGAAACATGGTCAAAAGCATAGTACTTGGTTTTGTCCTTCTTGATTGTGTGCCTACTCAGTAATCGCTGATTGTCGAAAGACATAAAACTGGTTAAGTTTGTGAACTTTCACAACTTTGCTGAAAAGTCGCTGTGATTGTGCATTTTATTTTGCAAAGATTTAAACTTGTTTTATTTCTTTATTTTGTTTAAGCATCGGACATCCTCTGCGTATACGTGAGTATCGACCTGGATGTTGTTGCCTAAACGTTCTGCTTTATTTTCTTTGGTGTTTCGTTAAAGCTTTGGATCACCTCTGCGTATACGGGAGTATCGACCTGGTGGTTAAAGCCTAAACAACTTCAACTTGTTTTATTTTCTTACTTTGTTTAAACATTGGACTTTCTCTGCGTATACGGAAGTATCGACCTGATTGTTAATGTTTAAACATTCTGCTTTATTTTCGCACAAATCACAGTCGATAAAAGTTTAAAGGCATTACTTGAGTCAGTGTATTGCATGATGAGGGGATATGCTGAGATCGTGGGGTCCATAAGAATTTAGTGCTATCTAAATATATCTAACGTATCGGTAAGCATTTCGAAAGTTTTTAGTTTGAGCTTAAGAGGATAAACATATAGTCAATCTATGTGAATCGTTTAGAACTTAAAATGATTAAAGCTTAACGGTGCTTGTGATTTGTTTCATGAACCGATCGAGTTCCAGGCTGGCGACAAAGTCGTGCTCAAGGTATCTCCATGGAAGGGGGTTATCCGGTTTAGAAAGAGAGGAAAATTAAGCCCGAGATTTATCGGGCCGTTTGTGATTGTTGAACGAGTAGGAAAGGTAGCTTACCGCCTTGAACTACCGGAGGAACTAAGCGGGATTCACAGTACGTTTCACGTGTCGCAACTGCGAAAGTGTCTAGCAGACGAAACAGCTTATATCCATTACGATGATATCGAGGTGGATAATAGCCTGAATTATGCAGTGAAACCAGTGGAGATTTTAGATCGAAAGGTCAAGCACTTGCGAAACAAACAAATCGATCAAGTCAAGATCAAGTGGGAGCATAGGAAAGGCTCGGATACTACGTGGGAGTCCGAAGAGGAGATGCGACGTCTCTACCCTACTTTATTTGGTACGTACTTTGGTTTCGGGGACGAAACCTTTTTAAGGGGGGTGGACTTGTAACATCCCGAAAATGCGAGTTCTTAAATTTGCAATGTGGTTGCGAATAAAATAGTGAAATAAACCGACTAAGAGTGGCACTAACCAAGTTAGTTGGTCACTTATAAGTATTTAGGAGCTAAAACAAATAAAGTATGAAAAGTGAGGGACTAAAAGTGTCTAAATGAGAACTATTTTTAATAAAATAACTAAATTAAAACACAAACACATTTGTCTGTGTTGTGGAGATCGACCAGGAGTCAGGGGCGACCCCAAGCTCCATCAAAACCCTAGTTCATCACAAATTGAGGGTCCAAATCTGATCAAAAACAAAAATCGAGCATAGATTATTGATCCTCATCACAAGAGGATTACAAGGTATGTAAAATTTGATAAAAACTCTCAACTTGAAATTCTCATGAAATTGGGAAAATCTGAAATTTATGGTTGCATGTTTGATTTATGATGAATTAGGAACAATATAGTGTCTAGGGACAAACCCTAGACAAATACAAGTTGAAATCATGTGAAATTTTAGTAAGATCCATGAACACCATTGTAGGTGATTAGTGGGTTATGTAGAACTTGATAAACACTAGGAAATTGGGTGTTGTTCTAGTGTAATTTGATAATTGTGAAGTGACTTCAGAATTTTAGAAGCTAACAATTGTGTAAAATGGGTTGATTTATGTGAAATTCGGGCTAGATGATAAGCTAGGGATTTACTATATAATCATGTAAAATTCTGCCTTTAAAGTGTTTGTTGAAATGCCTCAAAGAAGGCTCGAAACTAGAATTTTGAAGTTAAAACACCTAATTGTGATGTTTTGGCTATTATGCGATATGTGATTAAAAAGGAGTTCTAAACATGATGTAAATGAACTCTATAGGAAAGGATACCGGAACGTCGAGTGGACAAGCCGGTGGTGAATTGCGGTTGAAGGGCGTGCACTAAAGGTATGTAACTTGACCTGTTACATTATGTGAATTGCTATTTAATTATGTACGGTTACATTGTAGATTAAAGTTGTGTTGATTGTAGCGACCATGTTCGTTACTTAAATCCGTAGGTTAAAGATTTGTTCGTAGTCGTTTGGTAGTCATCAAAATGGAGGATTCCGTAGATGAGCCAAACGGGTCGAATAATGGTGTACATAGTAGTGTTAATATTTTAAGTAGAAAGCGATGGCGGAAATGGTCACAAGAGCATGAAGCCATAGGTTTGGTAGTGAAATGCCGGTGATAATAAGCCCCGGAAGTTGGGATAATAAGCGCCTTAAGTTTACTAGTTAAATAGTAGCAAATTAAGTAAAGTTGAATGGGTCGAATAAATGTATAATGACATATAGTCCTTTGGTTCGTAAATTAAATTTTCGGTATGATAATTGTAATAGGCACGTCGGTAATGAATTTACAGACGTATAGGAAAAAGAATCACCTAAAACGGACTTACGAGTCAAAAGTTATGGCCAAATGAAGTTAAAAACTTGAATTTCCGGAGCTGGCAGCAAGTGCAGGATTCAGCAATGAACCTGCTGGAAAACCGTCTCCCCCACGCCACGCGAGGGGACGACTCGAAACTGTCACAACACGCGAGGAGTCCTCGCGCCACGCGAAGACCTATCGCGCCACGCGACAGGTGACAAATCTGAAATTTTATTTTATTTTCGATGGTTTGATACTAGAACTTGTTTATATGCATTATAATCATGTCAATACTAACTTTTAAAGTGGTTTTGACCCTAGGTGAGAAAGGGGATCTTACGGATGGCGGTCAAGCAAGTTTTTGAAGAACCGAACACACTTAGAAGCTTCCGCAATATATATATAACTTTAATAGACAATGTTTTGGAATGTAAACAATTGTTAAACAATTTTTGAATGTTTTAACTTAGTCGTTAGTTGACTAAGGTTTTGCTACTTATGAACATTACTCATGGAATCTATGTTATAACTAGATGTCTTTTATCTAAAATGGTGTGAATTATTATTAATTCAAGTAAATATTAGACGGGTGTTACAATCAATGTGCGGAATCCATTGGATCAAGTCACAGAAGTACGACAAGGTTTTCAATGTTTAAACACCGTCTGAACTTTCTATTCAACTGATATGAAAGTACACAAATGCCAGTAGAAGTCAGACTTGACAGAGTTCTCCTAAAGTGACAAAAGTTCTAAATGACATACCCTGATGGGGTATTTATAGGCAACTCAGGATCTTACTAAGTGTTGTCCGATCGGATGACATTGCTGCTGTCCGATCGGATGACAATGCTGTCTGATCGTATGGCCCATCCGACCGGGTGACACTATACAACCAAAGTTCAGCACTTTTACATACAAGATCCGTATCCTGAGTTGACGTACATACATACATATACATAATTGTTCACAAAGGACATAAACATACAAAATACGACTAAATGCTGACGGAAGCTACAGACGTATGAACTAACAGACTCCCCCTCGGATGTAGCTGCAGTTCCTTCCAGCATAGTCTTTAATTCTTCATGTTACGCCTTCATTCTCGCGATCTCTGTCTTCTCTTTTCAGCTTTTTCCTCTAACATTCTTTGCCTTATAAATCTTCCTTCCTCAATCCACCATTTTCTGTAAACCAGATCACCATCACGCTTCCTGTCCCATTTGGGAATCTTGTTCTCCTCTTTCTCGATCGGTGTTTGATCCGTTGGTGGCGGCCTCATGAACTTCATTTTTCCAAGCTTTGCTGCCCTTTCAGATATAGCCTTTGATCTTTGTTCTCATTTGTACTTTTTCAGGAACTCATCAATCTCAAGATCTCTCCAGTTCGACTTCCAATATCTTCCTGAGTTGATGTCTTGAGCAAAGCATACATCCACAATATTTTGATACTGCAAAGCTTGTTCTTTGTCTCTTTTCTCATACACTATCTTGTTATAGAATAAGCAGTCGATGTCTTTCTTCGAGCAATTTACTAGCCACATCGGGTCTAGTATGCAGATTTGTAACACCTCGTAAAATCATACCCAATAAAATAAAGACACGTGTCATGTAATGCAAACGTGTTATGAAAACGGATCCAGATAAAGATGTACGGTAGGATTTAAAAGTGTCGACATGTTAATTTATACCTCTGAGCGACCTATTAATAAATCCCTAACCATGATATATTTAATCAACATCTCAAATTATGCAAATAAATCTGGTTATCCTAAATAACAAATTGATTATAACCTAAGTCATGAATCCAATATGAATTCTTGGTATTTCCAACATTTAAAAACCTCCCACAAAGATCCAAAATTTGTGTAAGTACATGCAAGGCATGCAAGAGCTGAAAACTTGGTCCCCTCTACTGAAAAGAAGCACAAGATTCGGACTTGTAAGAAATGCATGAGCAAAGCCTAAAAGTTGCAAAAATTTTTGTCTCTGGTCATCGGTTATGGACCGTAAGAGCTAAAGCTTACGGTCCGTAAGGAGATGCTTACGGACCACAAAGGAAATCGCTTACGGTCCGTAAGGCTGTCGCTGGCAGCAGAATTGGACAGGTGCCTGTTCAGCAGGTTGCACCGCCTTAGATAAGTGGTTTTCGAAAATCAAGGGTCTTGCAACTGGTTTTGGCATCATAGGGACACCTGGGATGATCTTGCAACACATGTAGACTAGTTTGGCATGATCTTGTGCATTTGGGTTCAATATATAAGAGAATGAAGTTGCAACCATTTTGTTCACTTCATCCAAACTCACTTCAACTGATCTCTGGAGCTCTCTGGACAGCAACCAACTTCTCTTAGGATCCATAAGCATACGTAGGACTCTTGTAAGCATCCTTAATCCTTTTTAATTCAGTTTAGCTTAGTTAATTAGCTAAAAGTCAAACCGTCATAATTAAGGTTTGACTTCGAGATTAATTAAAATTTGTTCAGTCAAATCTTGAATTAAAAGTACCTATAAGTAGGTAATTATGTGGGTAATAAACCCTTAAAAGGGTACTCTCTGATTCCCACTCTAAGTAGGTCAAATGTCGGGTCAAACCTAAACTTAAAAAGTCAACAGAAAGCTTATTTTCAAATTAGCACATAATTAACAATGTATAAGCTATGCAACCTGTTTTATCATTAATATAACTTGGTAATTAATGTAAGAACATGTCTAAACATGTTCAACCCGACAATTTTCAGTTTAGACTCGGTTCGGAACCGAAAGGCGCATAATTTGACTTTTGCATTGACTTTCGATTCTGACCCATTGTAGCATGTTTTAGAAATGCCTTAGAGCCCTATCAGGACCAGGTTTCATGTTAGTATAACCCTCTGTGATTATTGTGACAACTCGTATTTCAGAACCCATCTTTGTGTTAATGTAACGTATGTGAACACTATGTAATTATGTGAACTTGATGATTAATGAAATGTTATGTTTGTTATGTGTAACGAATGTGAATGTATATAAACGAACTCAAACACACAACACAACCCGATCGCACAAGCCCATTCGGGCCACATGCTTGTACTCGAACCATAAGGGCAGCCCATGAAGGGTTCGGCCCACTACCTTGTATCGCATAAACCATGAGGAGAGTGTATACTCCTCATTTGTTGCAAATCTCATAATACACACCAAACCCTACTCTCTCTTGAACTCCTCTCGAACCCGACGGCAAACATCCCCATCTCTCGAAGACTTTCTTGTTGGATTGATCTAGTTCTTCTCTCAATCGGTTAGTGTTATATCCTTGCTTGATTCTTGTATGATTGATGCATGTTGTACGATTGATTATATGATATTTGATGTTGATGTCAAGGTATTATGTTAGTAAACCCTAGATAAACAACCCGCTAGATCAATAAGGGGATTGTATGTTTGATAGATACTTTGATGTTGATCTAGATAATTGAGAACCGAATGAATGTAATCGGCTGCATGTATGTGTAATCGGACCCATTATATGATCGAACTTGAGGTGTTGTATGATGATATGAAACCAATGATTTGATAAGTTATTGTTTATACTTTGAATAAATGATTTTTAGGGTTTATATGTATTAGATGATAATTGCTTGGTTTGATCGAGATTATGCATGATTGAAACTGTTAGTATTGTTAATTGATAAAGTTCATAAATGGAAACCATATAACTGATTGCCATGATTTCGGATCTTAAATAACTAATCGCACAAGACTCCCTGATCGCACAAGATCAGATCATACAAGATCTGATATGATCGCACAAGGCAGTCGCACAAGATAGACTGATGTACAATTAGTTAGAACACAGTGTACAACACCACTTTGCATGATCGTACAAGACCTTGTGGATCGCACAAGATAGTGCCGATCGTACAAGGCTTGGGCCTCACACGAATTGTACTACTGTTGGGCCTCAAAGCCCAAGTCCGGTCGCACAAGTCTTGTCCAGTCGCACAAGCTGAACTGGACCGCACAAGGTTGTTAAACTGTTTAATTTGTTGGGCCGTGTACATGTTGGACTACTTATGTTAATTGGGCCGGGTATGATTGAATCGCACAACCCATTGTGGATCGCACAAGTTATGCTGATCGCACAATAGGTTGGGCCGTCTGTTATTGGGCCATATCTTCGGGTCGCACAAGTTTGGGACATGTTTGGTACTTGACTGCTACTGTTAATGTGTTAACATGTATGAGGGGTTTGCCATGATCAATATGTGTTCATAACCTGTTAAACTATGTGAAACGTATGTGCACTACTTGAAACCTAGACCTGACTTGTATGGTAACCATGTTAGGACGTGGTTGACCTCTAGCAGCTCGATTGACCTTTCGTTTATCTGCCGAGCTAACCTAAGGTGAGTTCACACTTCTACAAAGCATGGGATTCCTAGGGGTTGGGAATGGGTTAAGGAACATGGATTCCTCGTCCTTCTTGGGTAGGACAGTACGGGTTAAGGAATGTAATTCCTCATCCTCTTGGACAGTTTAAACTTCACTAGACCAAAACTCTATCACGAAGTCCCTCCTTTTTATATCGACTTAATCGTCGGGCCAATAGCGAGCGGGTCATTAGTTAGATAGCGCTATTTAGGTCTGACAAGCCTCACACCGTGCCGCAGAGGACGGGCGTGGACTAATGGATCTGGGCACGTCAATGATGATAGACATTGACGCTAAGGGCACATAAACATGACTAAAGTCAGTGGTCGATATGGTAACGAGTCTAGTAGTATATACATGGGGTAGCCCCCACGGCCAGAGAGCCAGATAATTAAACAAGGGGTAGCCCCCATGGCTAGATAGCCAGAGTAAACGGGATTAAACAAAACATGTTTTTCAACTATGGGGTAACCCCCACGGCAGGGATGCTAGTTAAAGGAAACTGTTTTTGGAACAACTTAAAACGAACACCCAACTGTGAACTCGCTCAACTTTGTTGTTGAATCGTTACTACATGCTTTACAGGTCACTAGGTACTTAGCAGGAGCTTGCATGGGGAAGAGTCGTTGTGGGACATGGACAGCTGTGTGCCATGTTAAACATTGAAACGTTTAAACTTATGTTTTGGTTTTAAACATTATGCTTCCGCTTGCAACTTAAACTATGTTTTGTTTGGACACCAATTGTATTGGTTAGATTTTATAATTACTTACATGCTTGTTCAATATGATTGGTGGCTGGATCCTGGTCAGTCACGCCTCCAAGCGGTGATACTCCGCGTGTGGATTTTGGGGGTGTAACAGATTGGTATCAGAGCCATTGGTTATAGTGAACTTGGTTTTAATAAGGGAAAAAGTTTTGTTAAAACCAGACTATAACCTGTACAGTGCTCAACGATCCACAACGACGCTTCGCTCCACGTGCAAGACTCGACATTCTAGGTGATATGGTTTATGTTTTATTGCCTACTTGCTAGATTACATAGAACTTTGCTTATGGTATTCTTAGATAAACGTAGCAATGATAGTTTGAAAACACATGAGTGCTTACTCTCTTCTGTCATCACACTTTCACGAACCTCTCTCACTCATGTTTTCCTTTGATATGAAGATCATGAGTGGACGCGTTAAAATGACTCAAGCCCAGTTGACGGCTCTGATTAACCAACAAGTTGCTGCGGCACTTGCAGCCGCACAAGCAGGAGGTATACCCTGCAGTCTAAACTCACTCTAGGATCTTTAGGTCCTACTCTCGTGAACCAACCTTTGTGTTAAACTTTGTCCTTTCTTACACCCACGACAGGTCAACATGCTCAGCCACCTGTGTGCACCTTCAAAACTTTTATGGACTGCCGACCTACTACTTTCAGCGGCACTGAAGGAGCCGTAGGCCTCCTCCACTGGTTTGAGAAACTTGAATCTATCTTCGAGATGTGTGAATGCCCTGAGGCTCGCAGGGTGAAATATGCTACTGGTACCCTTGAGGGGATAGCGCTCACGTGGTGGAACGCTCAGGTCCAAATGCTGGGGTTAGTTGCTGCTAACGCCACCCCCTAGAACGATTTCAAGGAATTGATCCAAGAAGAATACTGTAGCCGTGATGACATTCATAAGCTGGAGGTAGATTTTTACAACTTAAAGATGACGGGGTCAGAAATCGAAGCTTATATAAGAAGATCAAACGAGTTGGCTATCATGTGTCCTACTATGGTAGACCCTCCCATCAAACGTATCGAACTGTATCTCAAGGGTTTAGTGCCAGAGATTCAAAGTCAGGTGACCTCAGCAAACCTTGGCACCATTCAACAGATCATCAAGTTGGCTCATCGTCTCACGGATCAGGCGGTGGAGCAGAACAAGTTACCAAAGCGTATTGGTGCAACTACTACTGATACTCCCAGGGACAACAAACGTAAGTGGGATGGAACTTCTAGCAAAGGTTCAACTTCTGTTCAGTCTCAGTCACAACAGAGAAGGACTGACGACTACAAGAGCCCTAGTCAGCAATCATCTGGTAGTCAAAGTCAAGGTGGGTACAGGGGAATTCACCCCAAATGCAATCGCTGTAACCTACACCACAATGGGCCATGCACCAGGAATAACTGTCATCGGTGCAACAAGCCAGGTCACGCTGCAAAGGATTGCAGAAGTTTACGCCCCGCGAATCTGAATCGTCAACAACAACCCCCACAGAATCAACGCCAGCAGCAGCAGCAGCAAGGTACCAACAGAGGATGCTTTCAGTGTGGAGCTGAAGGCCACTACAAGAGAGATTGTCCCCAACTGAACCAGAATCAAAACAACAACAATAATAACAACCAGGGGAATGGGAACAACGAGGGTAACAACGGCAATGGTGCAAGGGGTCGTGTGTTCGTTATTGGACAAGGTGATGCAAGGAACGATCCCAACGTCGTGACGGGTAAGTTCCTACTGGACGACTTTTATGTTACTGTTTTATTTGATTCGGGTGTCGATACTAGCTACGTGTCCTTAAAAGTTAGCCAAATGCTTAAGCGTACCCCAACACCTTTGAACACCAAGCACACTGTAGAACTAGCTAATGGTAAGAGTTTAGAGGCCACACACGTAGTCAAGGGTAGTAATCTTGTTCTTGCTAATCAGACTTTCCCTATTGACCTCATTCCTATCGTCCTGGGTAGTTTTGACGTTGTTATTGGGATGGACTGGTTATTCCAACACCAAGCAGAGATTCTTTGTAACGAGAAGATTGTCCGTATTCCTCGTTCAGGGGATGAACCTCTCATGATTCGTGGCGACAAGAGTGGTGCTGTTGTGAGCATCATCTCTTTCCTTAAGGCCCAAAAGTGTTTGAGAAAGGGCCACACTGCTATTTTGGCTCTCGTTACTGACACCTCGAAGAAAGAAAAGAAGATAGAAGATTTTCCGATCGTACGTGACTTTCCTGAGGTATTCCCTGAGGAATTACCTGGTCTTCCGCCTCATCGCCAGGTCGAGTTTCAAATTGAGCTAACTCCTGGAGCAGCGCCCATAGTTCGAGCACCTTATCGATTAGCCCCATCAGAATTGGAAGAACTGTCCACGCAACTACAAGAGCTTTTGAATAAGGGTTTTATTCGTCCTAGCTCTTCGCCATGGGGAGCTCCAGTGCTATTCGTGAAGAAGAAAGACGGTACCTTCAGGATGTGTATCGACTATCGAGAACTCAACAAGGTGACGGTGAAGAATCGTTATCCTCTTCCACGTATGGATGACCTATTCGACCAGCTGCAAGGGTCGAGCTTCTATTCAAAGATTGATCTAAGATCGGGATATCACCAGCTGAGAGTCCGAGAAGAGGACGTCTCCAAAACAGCCTTTAGGACTCGTTATGGACACTACGAGTTTTTGGTCATGCCTTTTGGGCTGACAAACGCACCTGCGGTTTTTATGGACCTTATGAATCGAGTGTGCAAGCCTTACCTAGACAAGTTCGTTATAGTATTCATCGACGACATCCTGATCTATTCTAAGAGTCGGGAGGAACACGAGCGGCATTTACGACTCATTTTGGAACTCCTTCGAGCAGAACAGATGTACGCCAAGTTCTCGAAATGTGACTTCTGGCTTTGTGAAGTCCATTTCCTAGGCCACGTGGTAAACAAGGATGGGATTCATGTTGATCCATCCAAGGTAGACTCGATCAAGGACTGGCCTGCACCTAGAACACCAACAGAAATTCGCCAATTCTTGGGTTTGGCAGGTTATTACAGAAGGTTTATCAAGGACTTCTCCAAGATTGCGCAACCTCTCACTTCGCTAACTCAGAAAGGTGTCACCTATCGTTGAGGTGATGCACAGGAAACTGCGTTTCAACACTTAAAGGGTAGACTTTGTAGCGCCCCTATCCTCTCATTGCCTGAAGCCACAGACGATTTTGTGGTTTATTACGACGCATCCATTCAGGGACTTGGATGTGTGCTGATGCAACGTGACAAGGTCATTGCTTATGTGTCACGTCAACTTAAGATTCACGAACGGAACTACACTATGCACGATTTGGAGCTGGGAGCTGTTGTTTTCACACTTAAGATATGGAGACATTACCGGTACGGTACCAGGTGTACCATTTACACCGATCACAGGATTCTCGAGCATATCTTCAAGCAAAAGGAGTTAAACATGCGTCAACGACGATGGGTTGAGCTGTTGAATGATTATGAATGCGCGATAAAGTACCATCCGGGCAAAGCCAATGTGGTGGCCAATGCCCTCAGTCGAAAGGATACTACACCTAGGCGTGTACGAGCGTTGCAACTCACTATTCAGTCTAGTCTTCCTTCACAGATACGAGATGCTCAAGTAGAAGCATTGAAACCAGAAAACATCAGGGCTGAAGCTCTACGCGGCTCAAGGCAACGGTTAGAACAAAAGGAAGACGGCGCCTACTATGTAACAGGATGCATTTGGGTCCCACTCTATGGCAACCTACGAGAGCTTGTGATGGATGAGGCACACAAGTCTCGCTACTCAGTACATCCTGCTTCGGATAAGATGTACCATGATCTCAAAACTACGTACTGGTGGCCTAGCATGAAAGCTCATATAGCAACTTACGTTAGCAAATGTTTGACTTGTGCGAGAGTCAAAACCGAATATCAGAAACCATCGGGCCTACTCCAACAACCAGAGATACCGCAATGGAAATGGGAGCAAATTTCCATGGATTTCGTTACTGGCCTGCCTAGATCTCAACGCGGAAATGATACTATTTGGGTGATCGTGGATCGACTCACAAAGTCTGCACACTTCTTGGCTATCAAGGAAATGGATAAGTTCTCCACTCTAGCAGACGTATATCTTAAGGAAGTTGTCTCGAGGCACGGGGTGCCCACCTCTATTATCTCTGATCGTGATGCACGTTTTACTTCTGAACTGTGGCAAGCAATGCACAAGTCCTTTGGCTCACGTCTAGATATGAGCACAGCTTATCACCCGCAAACGGATGGGCAGTCTGAACGCACCCTCCAAACCCTTGAAGACATGCTTCGTGCATGTGTTATCGATTTTGGCAACGGCTTGGAAAAACATCTACCCTTAGTGGAATTCTCGTATAATAACAGTTACCACACCAGCATCCAGGCCGCTCCGTTTGAGGCATTGTACGGGCGTAAATGCCGATCATCTCTTTGTTGGGCAGAGGTGGGGGATAGTCAGATCACTGGCCCAGAACTTGTGGTAGACACAACAGAAAGGATTGCTCAAATACGAAAACGAATGGCGGCAGCTCGTGATCGTCAGAAAAGTTAAGCTGATAAGGGCAGGAAACCACTCGAGTTCCAGGTTGGGGATCGAGTGCTACTTAAAGTCTCACCCTGGAAGGGTGTTGTTCGTTTTGGCAAACGAGGCAAACTTAATCCACGATATGTTGGACCATTCGAAATCATAGAGAAAATAGGTAGGGTGGCCTACAAACTAAACCTACCAGCAGAACTCAGTGGAGTTCACAACGTTTTCCACGTGTCGAATCTAAAGAAGTGTCTGTCAGATGAGACCCTCATAGTTCTTTTGAAGGAACTCACTATCGACGAGCAGTTGCGATTCGTCGAGGAACCAGTAGAGATTACTGACCGAGATGTGAAGATTCTCAAGCGCACTAGAATACCTCTCGTTCGAGTTCGTTGGAACTCCCGTCGTGGCCCAGAGTTCACCTGGGAACGCGAAGACCAAATGAAACAAAAGTATCCCCAATTGTTCACAAACAGTACAACCACTACTGAGGCTGAAGCTACTGCGGAATTTCGGGATGAAATTCCAGATCAACGGGGGGAGGATGTGACACCCCAGGAAAACCAGGAAAACCATGCAACTTAACTAGCTTCCTCAGTGAGTACGTACCAAATTTTGGGACGAAATTTCTTTCAACTTGGGGATAATGTGACAACTCGAATTTCAGAACCCATCTTTGTGTTAATGTAACGTATGTGAACACTATGTAATTATGTGAACTTGATGATTAATGAAATGTTATGTTTGTTATGTGTTATGTGTAACGAATGTGAATGTATATAAACGAACTCAAACACACAACACAACCCGATCGCACAAGCCCATTCGGGCCACATGCTTGTACTCGAACCATAAGGGCAGCCCATGAAGGGTTCGGCCCACTACCTTGTATCGTATAAACCATGAGGAGAGTGTATACTCCTCATTTGTTGCAAATCTCATAATACACACCAAACCCTACTCTCTCTTGAACTCCTCTCGAACCCGACGGCAAACATCCCCATCTCTCGAAGACTTTCTTGTTGGATTGATCTAGTTCTTCTCTCAATCGGTTAGTGTTATATCCTTGCTTGATTCTTGTATGATTGATGCATGTTGTACGATTGATTATATGATATTTGATGTTGATGTCAAGGTATTATGTTAGTAAACCCTAGATAAACAACCCGCTAGATCAATAAGGGGATTGTATGTTTGATAGATACTTTGATGTTGATCTAGATAATTGAGAACCGAATGAATGTAATCGGCTGCATGTATGTGTAATCGGACCCATTATATGATCGAACTTGAGGTGTTGTATGATGATTTGAAACCAATGATTTGATAAGTTATTGTTTATACTTTGAATAAATGATTTTTAGGGTTTATATGTATTAGATGATAATTGCTTGGTTTGATCGAGATTATGCATGATTGAAACTGTTAGTATTGTTAATTGATAAAGTTCATAAATGGAAACCATATAACTGATTGCCATGATTTCGGATCTTAAATAACTAATCGCACAAGACTCCCTGATCGCACAAGATCAGATCATACAAGATCTGATCTGATCGCACAAGGCAGTCGCACAAGATAGACTGATGTACAATTAGTTAGAACATAGTGTACAACACCACTTTGCATGATCGCACAAGACCTTGTGGATCACACAAGATAGTGCCGATCGCACAAGGCTTGGGCCTCACACGAATTGTACTACTGTTGGGCCTCAAAGCCCAAGTCCGGTCGCACAAGTCTTGTCCAGTCGCACAAGCTGAACTGGACCGCACAAGGTTGTTAAACTGTTTAATTTGTTGGGCCGTGTACATGTTGGACTACTTATGTTAATTGGGCCGGGTATGATTGAATCGCACAACCCATTGTGGATCGCACAAGTTATGCTGATCGCACAATAGGTTGGGCCGTCTGTTATTGGGCCATATATTCGGGTCGCACAAGTTTGGGACATGTTTGGTACTTGACTGCTATTGTTAATGTGTTAACATGTATGAGGGGTTTGCCATGATCAATATGTGTTCATAACCTGTTAAACTATGTGAAACGTATGTGCACTACTTGAAACCTAGACCTGACTTGTATGGTAACCATGTTAGGACGTGGTTGACCTCTAGCAGCTCGATTGACCTTTCGTTTATCTGCCGAGCTAACCTAAGGTGAGTTCACACTTCTACAAAGCATGGGATTCCCAGGGGTTGGGAATGGGTTAAGGAACATGGATTCCTCGTCCTTCTTGGGTAGGACAGTACGGGTTAAGGAATGTAATTCCTCGTCCTCTTAGACAGTTTAAACTTCACTAGACCAAAACTCTATCACGAAGTCCCTCCTTTTTATATCGACTTAATCGCCGGGCCAATGGCGAGCGGGTCATTAGTTAGATAGCGCTATTTAGGTCTGACAAGCCTCACACCGTGCCGCAGAGGACGGGCGTGAACTAATGGATCTGGGCACGTCAATGATGATAGACATTGACGCTAAGGGCACATAAACATGACTAAAGTCAGTGGTCGATATGGTAACGAGTCTAGTAGTATATACATGGGGTAGCCCCCACGGCCAGAGAGCCAGATAATTAAACAAGGGGTAGCCCCCATGGCTAGATAGCCAGAGTAAACGGGATTAAACAAAACATGTTTTTCAACTATGGGGAAACCCCCACGGCAGGGATGCCAGTTAAAGGAAACTGTTTTTGGAACAACTTAAAACGAACACCCAACTGTGAACTCGCTCAACTTTGTTGTTGACTCGTTACTACATGCTTTGCAGGTCACTAGGTACTTAGCAGGAGCTTGCATGGGGAAGAGTCATTGTGGGACATGGACAACTATGTGCCATGTTAAACATTGAAACGTTTAAACTTATGTTTTGGTTTTAAACATTATGCTTCCGCTTACAACTTAAACTATGTTTTGTTTGGACACCAATTGTATTGGTTGGATTTTATAATTACTTACATGCTTGTTCAATATGATTGGTGGCTGGATCCTGGTTAGTCACGCCTCCAAGCGGTGATACTCCGCGTGTGGATTTTGGGGGTGTGACAATTATACACCTTGGTTCAATAGTTATCCGATTCATATGCATGTTCCCGTTAATTGCTTAAATGTTGACTATTATGCCCATATGACCTTAAAACATGAATTTTGAAAATGTAAAAGAGTAGAAACCTTAGTTACTGATTTATAAACTTGTACCCAAAATTTGACATCAGTTTGAGGTCTAGATTAAGAGTTATGCTCAATAGCGTAATTAGAAAGCTTTTTGTTAATTAAACGGCATAATTAGCATATAGCCTAGTTTAACCCACTTTTTGATATCAAACTTTTTACCCACTGATGTAATATAATATTTTGGGATTTTTGAAGGTTTTTAATTAATTTTAGGCTGAGCATAACATAGGGTTGTAGCTTTAATTCGGTTATTTCCGGTTTTGCCCTTTTGAGCTATAAAATGAGTTTTACAAATCTTTTTTACCCCAAACCTTTTGCTACTGATTTATATGATAAATAAATTATTTTAAACCTTCTAGAATAAACAAAACATCAGCTTTCTATATAGAACCCGGAAATGGCTCCAAATCGCCTTTTTAAGCATTTTTAACGCATAGTATGCATCAAAACTATTTTACACATATAAGGTTGATACCTACTGATATTTTTAAGTATATTTTTATACATTAACAGTAAGCTAAAGTTTTAAACTCAGAATTCCAGATTTGACCTTTAAAGGCTATGTGAAATTACCAAAATGCCCATACGGTGCATAGTTTGGTTATAATGGATAAATTTCACATATATTTAGTACCCTACTATTATGAATTATAAAAATGAGTATTTTTACTAATTATATCAGACCTGTTACTCAGATTATTATTTAAACTCTTTTATAACCTTTTAAATGACCAAAATGCCCTTACGGGGCATAGATTGAGTCTAAATTCGTTTCGGGCATAATAGAAGATATCTTACTGATGTCACAACATATTTAAGGCATGTTAACTTAGGAAACCTGTATATGGATCTTATGGTTACCCGTTACGCATCCTTCGCGTTCGGTTCGGGTTATGTAACTAGTTTGCATAAATTGACCGAAACGGGTCAAACCTTATCATTTTAATCTCAAAATCCAGAATGTGTTTAGTTTACCCATATTATACAAGTCTTCAAAATTGTCGGGTCTAAATCACATTCTATTCCGGTCTTCGCTTATTCATGCGTTTGAACCGTATCTTCCTTTAAAACTAACCGGTCTAAGTTAAGCTTAATTAAAGACCCGTTAGAAATCTAATAGGTTATTAAAAACCTTCGTTCCAGATATTGGAGCCCAGTAAAAGCTATCTGTACTTGCTTATTTGATATACGGCTGGGATTGAATTTATATTTAGCTCAGGTAAATACTTTTAACTTATTTTCCCTATACGGGCTTGGGGTACGGTATATAAAATACCGCTTGGCCGGGCATTGAATCTTTAATTGTATGAAGGTTAAATCATTGAAATGTCCTGTTTGAAAACGTTTTGTTTGCTTAAAGCCTTTGGGGGGTTAATGACCATGTCCCGGATATCCTTGGCATCATTTTACGAAATGACCACGACCTAAGCACGGGGTGTAGGCGTACACCCCCGTCAGTGCCTAAATAAATAATGTGGTGTGTCTATTGATCTTTAACCCGGCACGAACCGGGCTACTGAACGCATAAGAAACATGTAATTCTTTTACAAGTATTATATTCAAATAATTATCCCAAGTTATAAAAAGTTTTGTGCCATGTGCATTCAAATCAATTTTTAAACCTTTTCAAAATGAGTCAGTTAAATTGTATTTACCAGTGTAAACTGGCGTATTTTCCCAAAAAGGTTAAGTGCAGGTACTACTCGTAATAGGCTGGCCTCTCCTTAGCATCAATAAGAGTCTCGCAAGCTTGGATGCATTTAAGTCTGTTGAACGAGTTTCCTTTTTATTTTGATCCGCCTGTGGATCTGTTTCAACTGTGTTGTGATACTTAAATATTACACTTTTATTCAGTTGAAATAATATCTATCTTTTGCTTCCGCTGTGCATTTAAATATTGTGTTGTTTGACTATGATGATATCAACTACGTCATGATACTCCCCACCGGGCCCACCGGTAATACGTGGAAATATCGGGGTGTGACAAGATTCTCCTCGACTCCCTCTTTGACTTGTCAAACAACGAAATTACTGCCTCAACTGTTGTTTCATTGTAGAGCCATCCTTGGAATAAATCATGAAAATCCTGCTCTATTGCCCTAAGAGGCATGTTCTTCAAACATCTTGGAGGCTTAACATCTAAAGTTATGTCTTTTTCTCCATTCTCCAGTATGGTCACAATCTGCTTTGGTCGTTGCGGCTTCCAATCAGGATAACCATTTTTAGCCTGCAACTTCACATAGTTCCACAAGCGCTGATCATGTTGTTTTACTTCTAAACCATGATAAAACTGCTTGAAGTTCTTTGTCTTGACTAACTCATCTACATCCCACCACGGGAGGGTTCTTATGTCTGATAGAAATTCAAAATACTACACACCCTGTTCCCGTCTAATGGCGTAGACCTGCAGATCTTCCAGATATCCCCACGATAGAATGTCACCCCATGAGATGTCTTTGTTGTGTGTGAAGAACTGAAGTGCCCTGAGAGACTTCCTTTCCTTCGGCATCACTTTGAACCACTTTTTCCTTTCTTCAGCTAAAATTTCTCTTGGAATGGTTTCTGGAACACCTTCAGTAGAAACTTTTTCCACAATTTTTCTCCTGATCTCATCTTCATTTCGATCCTTGAACATTTCGGCCAACGATGGAAATGTTTCATCAATTCCAGAATAATGGAAATCAGTTTTTTCATCAGAAGAATCTGAAGCTTCCTCAACAATAACATCATTGTAGTGATCAGCTTCCTGAGCATACCTAAACTCGAATTCCCTTTCAGGGGACGGAGGTATCTCATCTTCTATGTCAAACTTAAATTTCCCATCATTCAAACCCAATTCCTCCAACATCTCTTCCCTGGTCCTCGAAACCTCGAGCTCCCCCTCATGTTGATCATGTAAGAAAATAACAGTTGGATTTGTGAGGAATACCTGATCGACATGCTGTTTACCAGATGTAGAAGCTTCATGATGTAGATCATCCTCCTGCTCATTGATTGCATCGTTCAGCAACTCTTCAATCTTTTGTTGAACATTTGGATTCTCAATCAATAACCCAGAGGCACCCTGATCATCATCATCATTACCCTTGTCGTCTTTATCATCTTTCTTATCAGACTTATCATCATCGTCATTTTCATCTTCATCTTCTTCATCATTACCAAGCAACTCTTTGTCAGAATCATCATCAACAATCTCTCCTCGAGCCTTCCTAGCCCCTTTTCGTCTTTCATCAATTCTAACTCTGCGAACGATCTCTTTAATGCTATAAGGTACTGAAGAAGCTTTACCAATAAGAATGAAATTCGGTGTCTCTTCCTCTACTTCTTCATCGTCCTTCCATTTCAACATTAACACTTCTCTTGCTTTCCTTTTCTTTTGCAAAACATTTACTCGGTGAAGAATATCATTAAGATCAAGAGTTTCAGAAGAATTACCAACCAGCACGAATCCCTTAGGATATGCTTCTGCATCAACCATTTCCACATCAATTTGGCTTGAAGATCCACCAGCTTCTTGAGTTTCCTCAATAACACTTTTGTTCTTTTGTGTGGCTTCTTCAGCCAGTCGCCTTTCTCTTTCAATTCTTCTTTCCTCAGCTCTTTTAACCTCAATCTCATTAAAAGCAGCATGAACATCAATCTTTAGATGGCTTTCCATGACAGCATATAGCATGTTGAGCTGATTATCCTTCATCACTTTATTAGCTTTCAGGGTTTCCATTTCCAGCTTCATAGCTTTCATTTCATTCGCTGATGCTTCATGAAGATCACTTATCATCTGATTCAATGTCTGGTTAATATCGTTCATCTTTAGCAGCTTTTTATTTAAATCTGAGATTTCTTGTTGCATGATATCAAAGAGCTTTGCGTTATCATCTTCCATCTTTTCCAACTTTTCTTCTTGATCTATCAAAACCATTCTAATATCATCACTGGTCTTAATCAGCTGTTCAATCTGCTTCTTTAAAGTGTCACGCTCAGCTTCAGCTTTAGCCTTTTCTTTTTCAAGTTCAGCAACTTTCTTTAACAATTCTTTCACAGCTTCATTGTTGAACATATCATAATCGTCATCTGGAATATCTTCGCTATATACTCCAGTTGCAGGTGGAAGATTTCCAAATAGATTTTCAAAAGCTGCATTTCTTTGTTGAGAAGATTCAGGAAAATCTGGAATCGGCTGATCTTGTGGTGGAGGTGGTGGTGTAGCTGCTTTATACCCCGTGATTTCTACATAATCATCACCACCTGTCTTCTTTTGAACTTCAACCTCAGGTACTTCAACACTTTGCACCTCTGGAATCTCAACACTTTGACTCTTTTCTGCTTCAGTAACCTTTGATTTTTCAACATGTTTTTCTTTCTTTCCCTCTTGACTTTCAGGTACAGAAGCACTCCCTTTCTTTGCACGGACTCTTCTTGGAACAACCCCAGCTTGAACTACTTTACGCTTTGCTCTAAGTTTCTTTTCCTTAGGTGGAACATAAGTAGAATCCTCCTCATCGGATGCTTTCTGCTTCTTGGTTGGCTTCTTCTTTAACTGTGCTTTGCCTCTACCAAGTGTTGTAGGATCCAATTCTGATTCTGACTCAGTAGCCTCAGAATCTGCTTCACTAGAATCATCTTGAACCTCACCTTCAGGCTCTGCAACTTTGACAACTTCAGCTTGAACACTCGAACTTTGATCTTTCTGATTAGCACCTGCAGCTTCATTGAGCTGTACAAATTGTTCAAATGTCACCTTTGCCAGATCAATTCCTTCTTGTGGTATGCTTGATGGATCTAACATTGGTTCATCCTCCAATCTTTGTTGTGGCTCTGCAGAAGGCCCTGCAAAACAAGCATTGACAAATTTATTAGAAATATGTAACAATTTAAAATTCTAACTGCCTTATGACTCCCCCTTTCATTATACCCTTTACTACAATCTTCGGAATAGAAACTGCAGGGGACTTCTTTGGCGTTCTCTTTCTCTTTCCATCTCTTACAAACCACCATCTAGTTTTCTTTTCAACCATCTCACTCATTCTTTGATCTTCATTATCCGAATCACTCTTCTCATGTCTCCATTTATCATCCTCTGGAGCAACATATGATGGCCTGCTAATTTTACATATCATTCCCTTAACTCTTTCATCAGTTCCTTTGGTCAGTCTAGTGATGGTTTCAGATGTCATGTTTCTCAGTCCCAAAATATCACTATTATTCTTTGGAATATCCTTGAACTGATCATTAATCATCATCATGATGAATCGTGGATACATGATATATTTTTCACTTCCAGCTTTGATATTTTCTTTCATGTATTCAAAAATTACTTGTGAAACATTGTAAGGTCTATTCAGTATCAGACATGCGATTGTGTTCATGATGTAATCAGATGCTTCATCATATGCTCCTTTCCTATGAGATAGAGCATGTATCACACAGTGAATCATGAACCTGTAAGCACTAGAGAACATAGTTTTTATCATCTTTCCATTGATACTCCCCGTGAATCCCATTCTGTACCATAATCCTTTAGCTAGACGTTCGGGAATCATGGTCGGATCATTGTCACTATCACCTAAGTCTAAGACTCGTCTCAGATCTTCAACATTAAACTTCATCTCCAAATCTACATCCTTTCCATTCTCATCCTTCTTTCTTACAGCAGAATAAATTGACTTATCAGATTCTTCGTATCTAGCTGAGTTCCAGAAAGTTCTCACATGAGATTCATACACAATGGTTTTATCAGTTAACGCTTTCCCAATCTTTCTCTCTCTTAAAAACTTAGCTATCTCTTCAACCACAGTATTCTCTGTATTTGTTGTATCTAGCAAGCAATAGACGTTATGACCCTTGTCCCAGTCTTTTCCTTTTCCCTGCCAAAATATTTATATTAAATCATTATGCACAAGGTTCGGGACATAAAGAGAGATGATGAAAATTTTTGAAAAATTCAAAAAAAAAATTCTAACACTTGGGATACTCTCTATGTGATAGTATTGACGGATCGGATGGATGTCCGATCGGATTACTGTCTGATCGGATTGCCATTCTTGTTCAATGAAGAAAGTTGACATAATCAACTGTTCATCAATTGGATGACCACTCGATCGGAGTGTTGTCCGATCGGGTTGCCACTAGACTTTTGACAAACATGAAACAGTTGAATATTTTTGTCTTTTAGTGGCTGTTCGTTCGAATTGCACAAGCTGTCCGAACGGATTGCCACTTTGCACAGATTTCAAGACATGTCCTTATGAAAGGAGGGCTGTTCGATCGGATGACATTGCTGTTCGAACGACTTGCCACTCAGTTGAAAAGTTTTGTCATTTAGTGTCTGTCCGATCGGATTGCAATGTTGTCCAAACGGATTGCCAATTTGACAAGAAAGCACAAATTTCAACATAGAGTTGTGGATAAAATGGTTGTCCGAATGGATTGCAATGCTGTCCGATCGGATTGCCATGGTATGATTGAAAGACAAAGACACATGATTCATAGCATCAAACATTCTAACAATTTAGGCACAGATTCCTAGACACAAACACTTAGCAAATTTTCAACAATAACATGTATAGAATCTGGTGGTCGCCCGATCGGACTGCCGTCCGATCGGTCAGCATCTCGTTCAAAGAACAGTCAAGAACAAATATGAACATGAAAATTTTCTCAGTCAAATCATCAAATTGAACATAGTTCTACGTAGAGAATCTTGTCGCGATCAAAACCCTATGTTCATTGTGTTCTAATTCGGCCGATTCTAAGTTTAATTTAACATTTAAAGGTCCGAAAGCTGACATGTTCTAATCATCAGATCTACACATTTAAACATGTTATAATCCAAATTGAACCAGTAAATCTGTAGATCTGACCCTCGTGATCAAAACCTCATGCTTGAATCTTATCAAAACTGCCTAAATCTTCCTAGATCTAACAATAAATGACCGACAGATGACGTCATCATGAAGAACATTCAATAATCAACATGTTTTAACAGATTAGAGCATGAAAAACTTACTTTTGCCATTGTAAAAGTTGTGCTAACCAACGATCCAATGATCTTGTGCAAAGAGTGTGTGAAAAACAAAGATCAGAATGAGAAAGTTTGAGAGAGAATAGGGCAGTCGGTCGGTCGAACGAGTGAAAAGTTTGACTGACATGTTGACTCCCTATTTATAGTGTCACTTGAATCGGAGAGTTGTCCGATCGATCAGCTGTTCGATCGGCTTGCTGCCTGAGCCAAGTTCACTTCTCTTTTGACTTTTAAACTTTGACCTTTTGATCTTTTGACTGGTTAACCTTTTGTTGTTTTTATCAGTTTTAAGAATCCATTTAAGTATCCAGGTCCAAGTTAATGACCCTTGGTACTTAATTTGCCTACAAAGTCCAACTTAATAACCTTGGTTGATCCGAAGTAAAGCACACTGCCGTTTTGTTCAACTTTTTCAAACAATTTTCAAAAAAAATACAAGTTTCAAATTAATGAACTTGCTTTGACTTTTCATTTTATCAGGTTTAACATAATAAGCTCCCAACCCATCTGTCCATCTCAGAAACTTCCTGCATCTGCCTTAAACTGCGAGTCTGAAGATCAGCTTTCCACTTTGGTTTGTCGATAAAACAAAGCAGAAATGTAAAATCTTTTTGTGATTTTAAGAAAGTTTAAGACTAGAAAGCTATGAAATCTTTTTGGGTTTTGAAAGTTAAACTGAAATGAAATGAAATACAATAAACATAAACTATTTACAAACATATTATTGGTGAGCGTGTTAGGGGATCATATCAGCTGCCGACAAGCTACAAGTACCGTTAAGCTTTGATTACATACTAAGAATTAAACAATTAGCTTAGATTGCCGATATACTAATCCATTTAAGTTTTCACACAAATTTCAATCTGTTCAGGATACGAATTAGTGTTTTAGAGACTTAACTTATACGCGTGCACCACCTCAGAATATACTCCTGTATCCAGACTACTATATTCAGTCTTACAGGTGAGTGCACACTAATGATATCTGTAATGGGTAAATGCGAGACCATGAGAGCTCAGGCTAGAACTTCCGTTCAATCAGAGAGATGATGGCTCGTCTTTAGGTGGGTCCCCCTTGGGGATCTTCTTTACAACAGCACATGATTAGCATCTTTCAATGTTTCATCATTTTTATGCTGAGGGTGGGCTTTAAGAATAAAGCAGTGCAGAGTATTATACGAGGACTAGGCTATTGCTCGCTCAAAATCAGAAGTCCTGGTATAATACCCCAGATATCATCACGTACAAAGACCTAGTATGTCAGAAATAGAGTCTTTCAAACAGGATTTCAGGGGTTGTCTATATATCCGAGAGATGTTCCCCACGTAATAAGCAAGAAATGATTTAGGTTTATATCCCGAACAAACTTACTAAATGTGTAAAAACCTATCTGCATATCATCAGCGAGACTGCTTAACACTTTTAAACTTTACATTTCTTTAGCGTACTGCAACCGTCTAGCTGATGTACTATCATTTCCCCTTTTTACACAAGTTCATTTTCGGTTGTCTATTGTTTTAGGATTTTTGAAATTTTTTTATTGTTTTTGTATTTTCTGAAAATATAACCGATCTCCCCCTAAATACCAAAACAAGTAAAAAATCGACAAACCATTGCAGATTGCTTTTCAACATCATCTACAGTGGTACCTTCATCTACGCCAAGAATTCCCTCCGCAACCGATAGTAACTTCATACCATTAAGTTTCAAAAGATATTGAAAACAAGTTTTATCAAATGATTTGGTATGTAAGTCAGCTTTTTGTTCATCGGTGTGGATTTTTTCTATTCGTATCAACTTCTTCTCGAAACAGTCTCGGATGAAGTGATGACGAATTTCAATGTGTTTGGTTTTAGCGTGATGAACAGGATTTTTTGTTATGTTAATGGCTGCCTCATTATCAACAAAGATAGGGGAGTTAAGAAATTGCAAACCATAGTAGCGCATCTGTTGCTGGATCCACAAGATCTGGGAGCAGCAGCTGCTAGCAGATACATACTCGGCTTCACATGTAGACAAAGCAACAGAGGTCTGCTTCTTGCATTGCCAGGTGACCAATCGGGGTCCGAAAAACTAGCATCCCGCTGTTGTTGACTTAGCGTTCACTTTGCAGCATCCGAAATCGGAATCAGAATATCCCTCAAGCGTGAAATCGCCTTCTTTTGGGTACCACAACCCCAGTGATGGAGTTCCTTTCAGGTAGCGTAGTATCCTTTTCACAATTGTCATATGCGAGGCTCTGGGGCTTGACTGAAATTGTGCTGCGAGGCAGGTTTGATACATGATATCAGGTCTTGATGCCGTCAAATAAATCAGTGATCCGATCATGGAACGGTACAACGTTTCATCCACCTTCTCTCCGATGAGATCAGGGTTTATCCCATGGTTCGTCGCTAACGGGGTGGACATTGGAGACATTCCGGACATCCCGAATTTCTCCAGAACATCATGAACATACTTCGTCTGATGTATGAACGTTTCCTCGGGCAGTTGATCAACCTGAAGCCCTAAGAAGAACTTCATCTCACCCATTGATGACATTTCAAACTTCTGCTTCATTACTTTTTCAAAATCTTTGCAGAGTTCTTCATTTGTCGACCCAAAAATTATGTCATCCACATAAATCTGGACTATCAAAAGATGGTTGTCGACTTCTTTTGTGAAGAGGGTTGCGTCTATCTTTCCTCAGATGAAGTTGTTGGCTATCAGATGTTGAGACAACGTCTCATACCAGGCTCTCGGGGCCTGATGTAAGCCGTATAACGCCTTATCCAAGAGATAAACCTTATCCTTGTGGATTGGGTCAGTGAAGCCCGGTGGCTGTCCGACATATACTTCCTCCTTCACTTTACCATAGAGAAATGCCGACTTTACATCTAGCTGGTACACTTTAAATCCTTTCCAAGATGCAAATGCTAAGAAGATTCTGATTGCTTCAAGTCGAGCAACGGGAGCATACACTTCAGTGAAATCTATCCCCTCCTGCTGACTGAAACCCTGGACCACGAGTCGAGCTTTGTTGTGAACAATAACCCCTCGATCATCCCTTTTGCACTTAAACACCCACTTCGTGTTTATCTTCCTATGACCATCAGGCAAGTCCACCAGTTTCCATACGCCTAACTTCTCAAACTGAGTTAATTCCTCCTGCATAGCGTTGACCCAGGAATCTTCAGTTAGTGCTTCCTTGTACGTTCGCGGCTCAATCTGCGAAATGAAACAACTAAGTGAAAACTCTGTTTGCAAAGGAGCAACTGTTGTATAAAAGCAAGTAAGGCCTTGGTCAATTTGTCTTCTGGTGCGGACGCCTGACTGTAGCTCTCCTATTATTAACTCTTCTGGATGATATGAAAGAGTTATTGGCATCACCTCGCCTGGAACATCTACCTCACTTTCCAAATTTGTAATGTTCTGGTCTGCGACTTGTTCACTGACAGGAATTGTTTAATTTGAAAGTTGGATTTGCTCCCCTTCAGACTCTGAATCACCACGATCGAATGTTGGCATTTCATCAGATTCTGAATTATCATTGCCTGCCGTCTGATTATTAGGAGCTTGTTCATGTTCTGAAGATGTCTGAGTTTGATGAACTTCATCATTTTCTCCCGCATTACTTGGACCAGCTTCATCATCATTTGAAGTTTGTCACTGATGTCTAGGAAATTCAGCTGGGAATCTTTCTTGTGTTGCTTCATATTCTCTTAGAATATCCAACTCGT
This sequence comes from Helianthus tuberosus, assembly GCA_030545235.1. NCBI lineage: Eukaryota > Viridiplantae > Streptophyta > Magnoliopsida > Asterales > Asteraceae > Helianthus > Helianthus tuberosus. Next base: position 122,807,448 of record CM060417.1, on the reverse strand, counting down.
CAAAGAACTCTGGTTCTTCTTCTAATGCAAATGAATCCCACAGAGTATCATAATTGAAGCACCATGAGTCGTCGGGATTCTGTGGCAGCATTGTATAACCTTGGCACTCAACATTTTGTGCTTCGATGATCCGCTTGAATCTTGGAATAAAGACTCTTCTCATTGGACTTGCATAACCTACGAAGATACCTTCAATGCTCTTTGGACCAAACTTGCCATATGGTTCTAGAATAGTACATGGAGACCCGAATGGTTCCAGATACTTCAGGTTAGGTTTGCGATTGCTAATCAGCTCGAAACACGTCTTGTTGAACTTTTTCACCGTAAGAACCCGGTTGAGCGTATAGCAAGCGGCTGACACTGCTTCTGCCCAGAAATTGACAGGTAACTTTGAATCTGCAAGCATTGTCCTGGCCGTTTCAATCAGTGTTCTATTCTTTCTTTCTGCTACTCCATTTTGCTGCGGAGTATAGGGCGCACTGAATTCTTGCAATATACCTCGTTCATCACAGTATTCTTCCATTATGTTGTTCTTAAACTCAGTACCATTGTCACTTCTTAATCTTCTAATTCGGGTTCGGTACAAGTTCTCAATCTTTCTGAAAAGCGTCATCAAACTCTCAAATGTCTCATCTTTTGTCTTCAGAAACGTTACCCATGAAAATCTCGAATAGTCGTCTGTGACAACTAAGCAGTAGAGATCACCAGTTATGCTTTTAACATTCACAGGACCAAAAAGATCCATGTGAAGTCTCTCTAACGGCCTCAAGACTGAATTCATCTTCTTTCCATGGTGAGATTTCTTTCGATGTTTACCTTTGATACAACTAATACACTCCCCCTCAAGATGAAAACCTTTCAGATGAACCCCATTTACTAAGTCGTTGTGTACCAGGTAGTTCATTTTACGCAGATGAATGTGGCCCATCATTCGATGCCATAGTTGTGACTCCTTTTCAGTGGCTCTTGACATGAAGCAGTGAGCCTGACCCGTGGTAGTAGTTGCTACACTCATGTCCAACACGTACAGATCGTCGACTCTTGGTGCTCTCATGATGAACCACTCTTCGGGGATGACAAACCCCGGCTTCAATATCAAACATTCTTTGTCCGTGAAGTGCGTCGAATACATTCGGTCACAAATTTGAGATATGCTCAGAAGATTGTTTTGCAGCTCGGCGATGTAATTAACTCTTTCAAATGTGATTATCCCATTCGATAAAGTTCCCTCACCAATGATACGACCTCCCTGATTACCAGCAAAACCAACATAACCTCCATTAAATCCTCTCACATCGTACAGCAGGGCTTTTACCCCTGTCATGTGCCGAGAAGCTCCACTATCCATAATCCAACGTGAGATGGATCTCGGAAGCTCCTGCACATTTTACAAACATTTAGTGAGATTTTGAAGCAACCCAAGCCTCTTTCGACTCAGGTAACTTGACATTTAGAATTGTGGTTTTAGTGTACAATGGCGGGAAATTTTTGTCATTCATCTTTAAACTTTATTCAGACCCAACCTCAACCTCTTTGTATAAGAAAAATTCGTCTTTCTGAGGTTGACCAGATGGTTGGTCTTTCTTCGGAACATACTTCTTCTCTGGTGAAGTAGAAGTTTGTTTCTCAAGTTTCCCATAGTAATCCAAAGGAACATTCATCTTTACCGGTGTGGTAGAAGATGATTGTTTTGCAGACTCTGAAACCTTTGGTTTTGGAGAACTTGCTTTCTTTTCAACAGATTTTGGCTTCCATGTTTGTTGAGATGACGCAACCCGCTTGTAAAATTTGTCATTTTTATTTACCAACTTCTTTACAAGTTCAGTTTTCTTGACTGACTCTTTTGCAGATTCAGTTTTAACTTTGGCATTTTCCTTCTTTACTATCTTTTTCTCAACAAACATTGGAGCTTTTCCTTTTACATCGTCTTTTCTTTTCGGATTCTCGACAACCACAGACTTAGGCTTCGAGTTGGTGCACTTTCGTGCAATGTGTCCAACTTGATTGCATTTGAAGCATGTTCGGGTGTCAACTACCCAACTTGTGCCTTCGGTCTGAGGCTGTGAGGCCTTCTTCTCAAAGAATTCTTCATTGGTTTTCGAAAAAATCTCAGATTCTTGCTCGGAGTGTGAACTCGAGCTTTTCACAAACACCTTTTTCTCAACAAATTTCTTGTTTTGAAAGTTTCTTCTTTGATTATTCTTACCACCCTGATAACCACCCGACCATTTGTTTTGGTTGTTGTTAGAAAAACGTGGCGGTACAACAGGTTTTTTGTAGTAAGATTTATCTTTTTCAAAGTTCAATTGCCTTTCAGAACGTTTCAAACATTCGATTTCACAAACATCAATCTCAAACAGTTTAAACACATTTTTCAATTTGTCGACATTCACATTTTCTAATGGAAATTCAAGATCCGAATACAATTTATCTGAACCCGACATCTTGTACATCACAAGAGTAGGTTTTTCACTTAAGTTGTTTTTGGATGTTGATTTCGGAATGTAATTATTTAGAAAACATTCCTCGTCCTCAGTTGAATCACTGTCAGATTTTAAAACATTTTCAACCACATTTTTAATAACTTCAGACTGAACACTGTCCTCATCAGATGATGAAGTGAATGTGATGTCGATTGTTTCTGGAAGTTTAATCTCATTTGTTTCATCATCATTAACCAACCCAGACTTTTTCTTTGAAAAATTATTCAACACAGGCGGTGGAACTTGATGATACCCAACCCCAGTTCCATCAGAGTATACATCTTCGCCAGCTTTGTTCTTCCCAATGGGTTTGGGAACTATAAGTTGAACAACAAAACTTGCGGAGTTGTAACTGTTGAGTTTCAGATTGATGCGTTCATTTTCAATCTTAGCTTCCTGAAACTGAAGCTTCAGATTAGCAATCTCATCCAACTGTTGGTTGATTTGCTTTTCTTTTGACTGAAGGACCCCTGACAGTTGAAAATTTTCTTTGCTTGTTTTACTATTTCTCTCATCAGAATCTTTTGTCGTTCTTTTTAGCTTCTCATGATTTTCAGAAAGTTGTCGATTTTCATGAATTAACTTTTCATTTTCTTTTCTTACTCGGTCTACTTCAATTTTATCTTTTTCAAGTTTCTCAGTTAATTCCTTAATTTGATCATTTGAAGCTTTCACCAATTTGTCACGACTTAAAATTTGATTTTCAACTTCTCTGACTCTTTCAGTCAGTTCTTCAGTCTTTTTAGCACTGAGATATGCATGTGTACTACAAATCTTGCAGTCTTTCATGCAATTTTTGCAGTCACTATCAATCTTGGCTTTATCAGTCTTACCTGACCCATTTGTTGAATCATTAGAACTGACCTTGCTCTTTGACTCAGTTCCGGACTTAGAATCTACCTCTAATTCCTTTGCTGCGAGCACTTTATCTGCCATTTTCTTTAGGTTCTCTGCATTCATCTCTTTCGTCGTGTCGATAATCCCATCATCGACCTTTTTCGACTTTAACTTCTCCTCCTCAGCTTCTCTTGCCCACATTCTCTGTCTCTCTTCCTCCTGTTCTGCTATTTGTTCGATAAGAGTCTCAACAAGAAGTGTTGAAGGTTTAACAAGTATATTTCCCTTAGGATCCAAATAGCATTCTCTGTCAGCATCCCATCTCTTTGCACTTTTTGCCTCTTTCCAGGCACGATAATGTCTATCTTTCATGGTTTGTGCTAACACCTTTCTGTTGACATATTTTTCTTCTTCAGTACGCGTGTCTTTGAATGGCACAATCTTTGCCATGAAGGCATATCCCACAGCATCTTCTTCAGGTAACAGATCACTCCAGTAAAATCCCTCATCATCGTGAATAACTGCTAATGCTCTTGACTTTTCTTTGGGTGCTTCTTCTAATTGTTTCATTCTTGGAGGTTCTGCTTTGTTTTGATGATAAATGGCCTTCTTGTAATAATCATCTCGAAATGGATTGGCCGTTTCATCAGAAGCTGCGTTTCGACATTCTCGTTTAAAGTGCCCCTTTTGCTTGCACTTAAAACATGTAACCTTCGATTTATCAAAGCCCAATTTTGTTGAAGGTCCACCAATGGAGTGTCTACCAGTTATCTCCATGAACCTCTGAGCCCTTCGAACAACACTCTCCATACACCATCTAATATCAATCAACTCCATTTCTTCGGGGTCAATTTGATCATAGTCTTCCTTGGTGAGGTTAGTGTTCCCAATTTTTCCGGCTACTAAACTCACATAAGATTCCAAGATGGATGCCAGAAATACCATCTGTCTTTGCTGCTTCTTCACTGAAGTTTTATGCGTTGTTGAGATTTACAGCAATGTTGCACTAGAAAATGTTTTTCAGAGCAGATTGTTGATGCTGTTGACTTGGAGTCGATGAAGACGATCCTCCATGATATCCGCTGCTTGGAGTAGGACTGCTGTTTTGATTCTCTTGATTCGGCATGCTTGAGCTTTTAGCTGTGAACGCAGTCTTTGGTAACACAGTCTTTGGAATCATGCTTCCTCGATAGTACAAGTCAACATTTTGCTGGTACTGAGTACTATTGACTTTATTCGTTTTCCTAATCTCCAGCTCGTGGCTTTCAAACCTCTCAATCAGTAAATCAACTGTCAGATCCTTCTTCTCCACAGTGTTCCTCAACAACAGAGCAAAGTACATCCAATCCTTTTCGTCAGGTAATGAATCCATTAACTTATCAACCAATTCTTCCTCGGTAAACGTAATCCCATGTCTAGAAAGCTCGATCTTTAAGTGGCAGAACCGTTCTATCATCTTTGAGACCGATTCATTCTTCATACAACCGAACAGATCAAATTCCTTTTTCAACAATTTTCTCTTGTTCTTAACAATTTCTTCTCCACCCACACACTTTTTCTCTAATTTTGCCCATAAATCTTTGGAATTTTTGTAATCGATTAAAGATATGATATCATCCCTCACTGATTGATGTAGCAATGCGATACATTTCTGTTCAGCAATGAAATTTTCTTGTTCATTATCGATTAAATTTTCATAGTCACTTCTTCCAATGTCAAACCCATTCTGCAAACACTTCCAACTTTGGTAGGCGAACGCCTTCAACCAGTCCTCGAACCTACTCGCCCATCTATTATAGTCTTCGATAGCCATAAGCTTGGGCGGTTTGTTGTATGTGCCATAAGCATTATCCACGCTTAGTGAGTCAGCAATGGCTTTCTTAGGATTCGGGTTAGGAGCAGTGTTGTTTGTGTTGCTTAACGTGGCGTCTCCTGTGTTGCTGGTGTAAGCAAATATGTCACTAAAAGGGTTTAGGAAATCGTCCCCCATTTTAGAGTACCTGAAACAATTTACAAACACTTAGACAAATTTTTGTGATTTTTCGAAAGTTTCACACTTGTGCACTTGAATCAGATGGCTGTCCGATCGAGTGTCACAGTCAGGTATCAAGTAGTGTACACAAATCAGAATGCAACTCGAACGAATGGTTGTCCGAACGAGTGGTTGTCCGAACGAGTAGCAGACAGACTTTTGACTTTTCAACCCTTCACCGATCGGATGACTGTCCGATCGAGTGGCAGGATGACGTAATCACCAAGGATAATAACAAAAATGTTGTCCGATCGACCAGCTGTTCGATCGGGTAGCACTGATGATGTCAGCAACAAGTTTTCTCAGAACAATCTAATCCAAGTTGTTCGTACAGCTGTTCACATGAATGGATGACGTCAGCAAATAATATCTAAGAATAGCTAGGCCAAACCGTCCGTACAGCTGTTCGAACGAATAGATGACATCAGCATGCAAGAACAGTTCAACATGGTTTTTGATGATTTTGATTCAGTTTTTGATGGAATTTTCTTATGAAATTTTGAAGATTTGTACTATGATTGATTGCGAGTCGATTGATATCAGTTTTATCAAAATTTAACCGTAGATTCACGTTCAATTTTACGTTTTTCTGGTTTTTAAGGTATAAAAGTGAAGAACAATGTAAGAAATGAGTAGAAAGTGAGAGAATTCGTCAAATTTCCGGTGAAATTTGACTCTAATCGGCAAGAATAGCTAGAATTCTGGTGAATTCACTGTCGTAGATCTCGATTCAGTCTCTTGGAAGCTCTGATACCGCTTGTTAGGTCCGGTTTGTACAGGATCTGATTGACACAAACGTAGATGAATCGACCTTGATCAATGTGCGGAATCCATTGGATCAAGTCACAGAAGTACGACAAGGTATTCAACGTTTAAACACCATCTGATCTTTCTATTCAACTGATATGAAAGTACACAAATGCCAGTAGAAGTCAGACTTGACAGAGTTCTCCTAAAGTGACAAAAGTTCTAAATGACATACCCTGATGGGGTATTTATAGGCAACTCATGATCTTACTAAGTGCTGTCCGATCGGATGACATGGCTGCTGTCCGATCGGATGACAATGCTGTCCGATCGGATGGCCCATCCGATCGGGTGACACTATATAACCAAAGTTCAGCACTTTTACATACAAGATCCGTATCCTGAGTTGACGTACATACATACATATACATAATTGTTCACAAAGGACATAAACATACAAAATACGACTAAATACTGACGGAAGCTACAGACATATGAACTAACACTCACAAAAAGAGTTTATAAAAGAGAATGTACTCACATTGTTGACTTAGGTGATACTACTAGAGCTTCCTGGTGATTTTCCTGGTTATTATCTATTAAAATTAAACAATGCACACGTGTTAGTAAAATAACCCAAATCGTATTAACCGTACAACTCGAGACAGAACTCCAATGGCTGAGTCAGGTAGAGCCTTGACATGCATTACGGAGTCCTAGATCAATCGGGTGTAACACGAGACAGAACTCCAACGACTAAGTCAGGCAGAGCCTTGACATGCGTTACGGAGCCCTAGATCGATCGTGTAGGGTAACAAATAGGGGTTATAATACTTACAACGAGGCAGAGCTTCGCTTTATAGGGGTATTATTTCCAGAGTATAATTGCTACTATTTGTCAGAGGAAAGAAAGAAATTTGAACGAGAACAAATGAGGGTCTCGACCCCTATTTATAGCCTGGCCGAAGGGCGGTTCGCGCCTCACGAGAGTTATAGGGTCGGCCTTCGCGGCCCACGAGGTATACTGGCTAGGCACTAGCTTTGGTGAGTCAAGGGTGTAGCCTTGATACGTAACCAGACACGTGGCGGACTTGTGTGTCCGGCAAGTCAACTAGCTCGCGCCCCGCGACAGTTAAGGGGGTCCGGGTCGCGGCCCGCGACAACTTTATTTTTGTGTTTTTATTTGATTTTTATAATTACTAACGTATTCTAGGTCCGTTTATCGTATACGGGGTATATTAGGAACGTTTAGGGTCGTGTTAAGGGTGTTTTAGGAGGTTTGTTATAATTTATAAGGGGTTTTCACAATTGCTCAATTTTTAATTAAAATATGGGTTATTTTTCACATCAAATTCTACTTTCTATATGAAATAAAAACAACAAATCAGTAACAAGTTCTAAATATCATATAAAATTCTTATTTTTTGTTAAACCATGTATCTGTTTTCAACAACATACGACCAACATACGACCAAAAGATTGTATAAAAAAACCTCAAACGAAACAAAAAACTGAAAGGATTGAAACCGATCCGAAACGAAACCGAAAAAACCATCAAAATGAAACAAAAAATCAAAACCAAAACGATACCGAATAAACGACCAAACAGAAACAGAAAAACCGAACCAAAACGAAACACAAAAAAACCTGAAAAGATCAAAACCGATCCGAAATGAAATAAAAATAATGATAAAATTGAAAGCAATCCGAAACGAAAACAAAAAAATGGATCAAAACGAAATAAAAAAATCAAAACCGACCAAAACAAAAAAAAATAAACTGAACTAAAACGAAACAAAAAACTGAAAAGATCAATACTGATCCAAAATGAAACAAAAAAAACCGATTAAAACAAAACTAAAAATCACAACTCAACCGAAACGAAACCGAATAAATTGACCAAACGGAAACAAAAAACCAAAACCAAAACGAAACAAAAAATAACTGAAAATATTGAAACCGATTCGAAACGAAACCGAAAAAACCAACCAAACCGAAATAAAAAACAAAACGAAACCGAAACCCGTCCCGACCCGAAACTGGTCCCGTGCGGAAACTCGTGTCGGCCTAAAACCCGTTGCGATCCAAAACCCGTCCCGTGCGGAAACTCGTGTCGGCCTTAAACCCGTTGCGATCCAAAACCCGCCCCGTGCCAAAACCCGTCTCGGTCCGAAACTCAATTTGAACTGAAACCGTTCCGATCCAAAACCTGTTTCGTGTCGTAACCCGTCTTGTTCTGATACTTGTGCGGGCCCGAAACCCATTCTGATCCGAAACATGTCCCGTTTCTTTAAGGTGCTAACCCACATCAACCCATTTCTTTAAAGTTTTCGACCCGCTTTGACCCAAAAATAACAAGATGAAATCTCAATTGACCCGTTGTGACCCGTTTAGTGAAAATATCTTACCCAAACTAACCCATATAATTTTAAAAGCAACCCAAACTACACACTTGAAAGCCTTTGGGTCAAGATTATCACCTCTAATTAAACATGATTAAGTGTTAATTGCATATAACTAAATAGATATTAGATATGTAAATGAACTAGTTTTGTGCCCTGTCCGTATTGCGGGGCGCTAGACCGAATATTTCTCTACCAATTAAAACAAAACACTATCATAGCTTTGCTAGATGAAAAACTAAAACAATGCCAAGGCTATAACTTTTAGCTGGGGGCAAAACTGAAATTTGTCAAAACAATGAGCGAGTACAAGGCAGCTGCATGACACAAATATAAATTATATCGAGTCAACCAATTAAAATAAAACACAACCATAGTTTTGCTAAAAAAAACTAAAACGATGGAAAGACCGTAATTTCGAACCGGGGGAAAATCATAATCTTTAACTGGGGTAAAATCATAATTTGTCAAAAGCTAAAAGAGTGGAAAGAATGTGAATTAGAATTAGGGGCAAAATCATAATTTTGAAAATGGGGAAAATCGTAATTTTAAACTATGCGTAAAATCGTAACTTGTCTGGGCCAATGTGGGAGTGACGTGCAGCTGCTTGGCACTGTTCCCCCTCATGGTCTTTGTGGTATACTAGTTTATGCCCCGCCCGTGTTGCGGGGGCGCTTGGCCAAATATTTCTCTACCAACTAAAACAAAACACTATCAAAGTTTTGCAAGAAAAAAATGATACCGATGAAAAGACTGTAATTCTGAACTGGGGATAAATCGTAAGTTCAGCTGGGGTATAATCTAATGTTTTAAAAACCGATCTAAACCGGCCAGTTGTACCGATTGAACCATCTGGTCAAACCGGTTAAACCGCCCGGTGCACCCGGTTGAGCCGCTCGATACACTCGGTGAAACCATTTTTGAGCCAAATCTGGTACGGTATAAAAATCGGATTTTAAAACATTGGTATAATCATAATTTGTCAAAAGCTACAACGGTGGCAACATTGTAATTTTGAACTGGGGGCAAAATCGTAAGATTTGACTGGGGTAAAATCGTAATTTGTCGAAATCTTCAACAATGGTAAGACTGGAATTTTGAACTGGGGGGCAAATCGTAATTCTAAGGTTGGATAAAATCGTAATTTGTTCGGGCCAATGGGGAAATGTCAGGCAGCTAGCTGCCTGACTATTCCCTCCATGGATTTTGTATATCAACTAGGGTCCAAATCTTAATTCTAAGCATGGGTAAAATCATAATTTGGTTGGGTCAATGGAGAAGTGCCAGGCAACTGCCTGACACTATTCCCCTCCATGGATTTTGTATATTTATAAAATGAGTGCAAATAATATGAAAACGTTATAGAAATTAATTACCAGAATGATCTAATATGTTTAACTAGGGATGAGTTCGATGTCAACTAGTACTGAATATCCTAAGAATGGGCACCGGTACCGAAAATACCTGGTACGGTACTTGTATTTGAGTGGTAAAACCGATAAATATCGGTACCGTACCAAACCGGTACCAAAAACGTCAAAAATTGGTACCAAATATATTCGGTACCGGTACCCAGTATCATTTGCTCATCCATATGCTTAATTTAGTACATATTATTTGTATAATTTGTATGATAGCTATATTAAATGTATTTATGTTTACATCAGTCCGTGTAAAATTGACATTCTTTAACTATTTTTAAGTAATTAATATTTTTGCTTTTGTTTTTTCTATTGTATATATTATTAAGTATTTTTTAATATTTTTTTATTTATTTTTGCTTATTGATTTTCTTACGCGTCTTTTTTATTGTTTTTTGAATATTTATTTTGTTAGTTTTGCTATGGATTTTGCTACCACTGTTATTAATTAATTTTTTTTTGTTTTCGCAACGTATTTTGCTATGGATGTTGCGATGGATATTAGGAAATTATTTTTTGAATACTTTCTTTTTCTTATTTTGCAATGAATTTTTCTATGGATTTGCTACAGATTTTGCTACGTTAGTTTTTAAGAAATTTTCTAGATTTTGCTACCAATATCTCTACGGACTCTATTTACTTACCGATTTTGCTACCGTTTTTTTAAACCTCGGTTAGTTAGTTTTTAAATATTTATTTTTATGATTCAGCTAAGGACTTTGCTACCAATTTTACTAAGTTCTTTTTATTATATTTATTTTCACAATTTTGCTATCGATTTTGCTACAGATTTTATTTTACTTTTTTTAGTTAATTTATTAATACTTATTTTCATGGTTTTGCTACGGATTTTGCCACCGGTTTTGCTACATTATATGTTTTATATTAATTTCGTCAATTTTGCTACGGATTTGCTATGAGTTTTGCTACGAAATTCATTTGCGACGGAAGTTCGTAGCTAATCCGTAGCTAATTCGTAACAAAATGTGTTCGTAGCTAATCCGTAGCTAACTCGTAGCAAAATTTGCCACTATTTTTTCCCGTAGCAAAATTTCATAGCAAATACCTCTTTTTTGTAGTAGTGGTTTTTGATAGTATGGTTTCGATTGAACAACAATAGTTTTATTTTTAGAACACATAAATTTTGAGTAAAATATTCATAAATTTTGTTAAAAAAACAATATTATATAAATATGTTTGAAAAAAAAAACAATTTAGTATTAGGAGGGGGTTTTCATAAAAAATGTGGCCATATATCTTTGAGGAAAAAACATACTCCCCTTGTACACATGTATAGCTAGCTCTATAAGTGGCGTATAGGCACACCGTCAGACAAAATCTAACAAAATGTTCTTTGGCGATTAAAACGTTCTCTTATGTAACTTATATGCTACGTATATCGCTATACGTAAGTATAGATGCAAATGATGTGTTAATAAATAAAGGGGTGTCCAAGCAAACATGTAACTAGAACTACTTTGGATATCCCTTCATAATTGATTCGCCGCCAACTATACCTGTCTCTCCAATGACTACAAGAATGTCCGGACAACACAATAACAATACTTTTATTACATAGTTTAGTGACTTATAACGTTGTACCCAATACTCTTCAGCCCAACAACATTCTTCACTTCAACCATTTTCCCTATAAACAAAACTCCACATTCACTTCAACCACTTTCCCTATAAACAAAACTCCACATAATAACTCCATATTTTGATCAAAATATGCCACTTTTGATGGATTCTAAAATGATCATTCATACATCATTCATCTTTTTGTTCTTTTGGTTAAGTAATCCAATCAAAAACACAGTTTCCCAACCTTCTTCAACTCACTGTCCACTAGAGTTCAAGAACCTCACAACCGTACTAAATTCGACATGCGACGGAGGGACATGGAACGATTTTTTACGAGACAAATGTTGTAAAGAACCGTTTAACATCTACCTCGATGCACTAGCTGCGCGTGCAAATCAGACCGGAAGAATATTCTTGAACTCGACTGAACAAACAAGTTGCTTGTACAATATTAAGAACAACATAACAGATGTTTTTAGTTGTGGGATTGATAAGCTAACCATAACCAGTGGTGTAAAAGGCTGCTCAGGTTTTTTGGTTCAAGATGTGCTTAATAAGCTTGGTGATGAAGTTATAGGTCTATCGACAGGCTGCGGTTTACTTGACCGTCGTGAAGGTTCATGTGAAAACTGTGTAAAGAGTTGGAATGAGATCAGAGGGATAGAAGCTGGAGATGATGTTGATTTATGCAGATTTGCGGTGTTGACTTCGTTGACCAGTAGTCGAATCGATGACTTGATTTGGGTGCAGAATATTCGTAGATGCCTTGGCAATGTTAACAACGGTAATGAGATACATTAAAAGTTGAGAGCATAAACATATCACATATGAATTTGTTGTTAGAGAGATTAAAAAAAAAGTTAACATTTCTTGTTTATTATTATTATACTTTGTATTTGGAGACACACTAAACCTCTTCATCGTTCTCCACAGGTTCTAAGGTATATGCTGACAAGAGTGCACAAGAAAAAAAAGAGACAGCTGGTACGCTCTTCTATGTATCTTGTTTTATTTGTAACCGCGTAAAATGAAAATGTTATAATGCAACTCGAAAATTCTGGGCCGAACCGCTAACTATGGTTTCAGGAAACTTCAAACCAAACAGGCCAGGTTAGATGAGTCGGCCAGACCGTTTGGCTTTAGCGGTTTGGCGGTTTGAACAATTTTTTTTTTTTTCAAAAATCATTGGTTTGTATTAAAAAAATTAAATAATAAGATGATTCATGGTTATAAACTATAATACATATACAACTTACAAGTGCATATTCCAAAAATAAAAAAGATTAAATAAGGTTAAACTTCCAAACTGCCGGTCGAACTCTTAAACTTTCAACGCACCAAAACCAAACCGTATAAATCTGAAACCGTCCAAACTGGTTAACTTGCTTTGGTTTGGGTGGTTCAATTGGTTTCAACGACTTATATCGACCCCTGATATGAATCATACTAAATGATTGCTTTGTTGCTCAAACAGAGATAGTTGGACCGCTGTCAGGGTTTTTAGCATTAGTGATAGTCTGTGTATATATCATTGTAAGACGATGTCAGAACTCGAGTGCAAAAGCACAGGAAGACGGTACATCTACTGCCTTAGTCATACGGTGAAACTCTAGATCAAGAACAAACATGTGTAAATTCATATCTTTTGTTTGACAGCCACGAAGCGTGATCTGCCAAAGAAGTCTGAATATCTTAAGGTTCCGCTTAAGGATATCCATTATGCTACTAACAACTTGGACCAATCAAACTACATTGGTGAAGGAACAGCAGGTACGCATTTATCTACGTCGTGCCCAAAACATGTAAGGAAACTAGTGTGTGCCAAATATGGCATTATGTTGTATTAATCTTTAGCTAAACACTAATGTAATGAGAGCATAACAGGCAAGGTGTATAGAGGCAGGCTAAAAAATAAACGACGTGTTGCCATCAAGCATATCATCAATGAGGAATTTGTAGAAACTTTTTTGAGGGAAGTTAAGAATCTAGCGCTAGTTAAACATCCGAATCTGGTTACATTGCTAGGGTATTGTGACAATGGGGATGAATGCTTCCTCATTTATGAACTATGTGTCAATGGAAATCTCGCAGAGTGGCTTTTTGGTAACATTTGAACACATATAGTTTCTCTTTTCCATGGTAAGCCTTAATTTGATCATCTTTCTGACGAGTTCATTCATAATCAGGAAAGGATAAAGCGTTGTCATGGACTCAAAGGCTTGAGATTGCAGTAGATTCCGCTCGAGGACTTTGGTTTCTCCACACATATTCAGAGGGTTGCATTGTTCATCGGGATATTAAGGTTTAAATTGAGATTAATAATTTGAAGGATTAATGTCTCTGGTTTATAACTAACTGTTATATAAAACTGCAGCCGACAAACATACTCCTAGGGCCAAAACTTGAGGCCAAGTTATCTGACTTTGGATTGTCCAAGGTTATTGACATTGGAGAAACATATGCAAGCTCAGAAGTCCGAGGAACATTCGGTTATGTTGACCCCGAATACCAAAGTGACCGTCAAGTCAATTCAGCAGGTGATGTGTATAGTTTTGGAATAGTGCTTCTACAAATTATCTCCGGAAAGAAAGTTATAAACATGAATGCAAACAAACCGATGTCATTAGTGAGGACGGTAAATATCTTTTTGTTAGTAATTTTTTCACTTTTTGTATAGAGAAGCAAATAAAATCTAAAGATTAAAAAATCACACAGGCGAAGTCACTAACCAGAGGTGGAAGCGTAGTAGGATTCGCTGATCCAAAGCTTGAAGGTGAATACTCTACAGAAGCCTTTGAACTTGTGTTTAAGCTAGCAATGTCATGCACAGGACACAAACCAGAACGACCGTCAATGGGTCAAGTGGTTGAGACGTTGGAGAAGGCCCATGAAATATCGGTCAGAGTGATGGCTTCGAAAACACCACTTAACATTCAAACACAACAAACAATGTGAGTTCCATGTACTTATGGCATACAATGGCCAGAAATCGATTTTGGTAACACCAATTTCTGCTTACTTGAACAGTTGATATCACGGTTTGTTGGATAGAGATTATATAATAGCTCTTACATTATAAGAACTTCACATCCAGTAACCTTCGTGGTTCAAAAAATAAATTATACCGCTTGGACTTTGAATTTGTAGTATTAAGGTGTGTAAAATGGTATCATTCTTCAAAAAGTTTAAAGATCAAGTCCCACAGTGACAATTGGTGTAGAATTACAAATATATATCAGATTAATATTCAAAAAAGGTATTAGCAATTCATTCGATATCACTAGTCTTTAGAAAATCGACAATATATCAGACCCGATTGATTTTTCTTGCAAAAAAATCTTGCTCTCTTCTCACGGGTCATGGTGGTCTTTCCCGGCCAAAGTTCCCCATTTTTCATCCTCCTCATGGATCTCCTCTAGCGTATTTGATCCGTGAAGGTCCTTACACAAGGACTTTTCGCCTCGGAACGCACCAACTTTTCTTTCTTTCGGGTAACAGCTCTTGTGAATTTACTTTAATTTTTCACTATCATTGAAATCAAATCAAAGCTAACAACGCAAAATAACTTGTTTGTAAGAAGGTAATCAACATAAAAAGAATTATATTAGTGTGATCTTCGTGACCACCAAAGCTATCAACTATGTCATTTATTAGGTGAAATGCGACTAGATTCTTGGTGTTACGGCAAGTATCCAATAATCTACTTTACCATAACAATGAAATGCATCTGATTTGACGCCTTTGTGTTTCCACCTATTTCACACTTATATGGGGGGTTGATTTATTAAAAACACTATTAAATACACATCTCATGCACTGTTGACAAGATATACTACTTGTTGCTTCCTTGTATTTTGGGAAGTGACTCGCCACAAACTCAAAGCACATTGTTTTATTAAACGGTGCAACAAAATTTCTTTAAGGATAGAGATTACCCGCCTCAAAGTCACGTGTAATAATTTATTCTCATAACCATTATTTAGAAATTAGAACCCCATAACCTCAAAGAAGATGGACAAAAAACCTTATAAAAAGGGGACAATTGCATATTTTCTCTTAAAAAATTGCTTAATTGCGTATTTACCCAACTTAAAATTAAAATTGCATATATCTCATTCCTTAACTATTAAAATTGCATATATCCCCTTCCTTAACTAATAAAATTGCAAATTTACTCATTTTGATTTATTTCATTAAAAACAAGTTATATAATGAGTTTTTTACCCTTATTTTTACTAAAACTTAAAAAAAAAACATATTTATTCATTTTTACTAGTTTTTGATTTTTACTAGTGTAGCGTTTTATTTCAGTGTTTAAGTTTTAGTAAAAATGAATAAATATGTTTTTTAAAGAATTGTGAAAAATCCACAAAGACTAGTAAAAATAAGGGTAACAAAGTCATTATATAACTTGTTTTTAATAAAAAAATCAAAATGGGTAAATTTGCAATTAAATTAGTTAAGGAATGGGATATATGCAATTCTAATAGTTAAGGAAGAGGTCCAAGAGGATATATGCTATTTTAATTTTAAGTTGGGTAAATACGCAATTAAGCAGTTTTTTAAGAGTAAATATGCAATTGTCCCTATAAAAAAAGTTATTATGGTCTCGTTATCATTTCGTGGGATTTTAAACCTCAAACGTCTCACTCGATCTTTAATGAAAATGTTACCGACTTGAACACAAATGTATGTGTTCCTTGTTGTCGATGGAATCTTGAAAAAGCAAGGGGGTTTTGAAGGATATCCAAAGAAACATCAGGAACTTGTGGTGGTTAATTGAAGCATGCTTGCTTGGACCATTATGTAAATCAATCAACGTTAAATCATTCGTATTTGGTTTTGTCAAGATAGAAGCCAACCACATATTATTAGCTTACAATACAATAACGTCACATATTTTTTTTTTATATCAATTATTATTATAATAATGTTTTTGTTTGTATCTATCCTTAAGTCAAGTGATTGTAATTTAAATCAACTTTGTTGAAATATAGATCTTTATCGTGTATAACTTGATTGAATTTTCATCGGTTTCTTTATCGTGTATAACTTGATAAATATAGTTCTTTATCGTGTATAACTTGATTGAATTTTCAACGGTTTCTTTATCGTGTATAACTTGATTGAATTTTCATCGGTGCTATTTTTAAAAATATATTAGATCTAATGTTATGTTAATAACTATTTTTTTACTTTTATATAATTTATTTTACAGTATACGTATACGGACTAAAAGAGTACATTTCTCATTTAAAACACTTATCTATCCTAATGAATTTACAGTATACAGGCTAAGAGAGTACATTTCTCATTTAAAACATTTATCTGTTACTGTCCTAATGAATTTACAGTATACGAACTAAGAGAGTACATTTCTCATTTAAAACTTTTATCTGTCCTAATGAATTTATAGTATACGGACTAAGAGAGTACATTTATCATTTAAAACATTTATCTGTTTTAATGAATAAAATATGTTTATGCTTTTTTTCTAGTACTCATATTCTTTAGAGGACATTATTCCATTAAAATACATTAAGAACCTATGCTGTGATATATTGTGATACATCGAATAACAATAAGCATCACCTTGTACACCAATAATCTATAGTGGCTCAATTTTGCATCTATTGTGTACAAGTAGAAGCATACAGAAAAGGCTTGCATCCCTTTTGAAATATCAAGGATATATATTGCTCAATTTTTAGCCTTATCCATTTGTTTGGTGGCCTAGTAGCGATATCAAAGAGTGTAGTAAAGGCGTTTCTACTAATGTGGTTAATGGTTCTAGTTCTATATGGTGGACACTGCGTTATAAAATCCTTTCTTTTGATTCTATGCGGAGTTGTGAACTATATCCATTCCTTTCATTTTATGTGAACTATATCGTAAACTCTTGTGAAGGGGAAGCTTGTTCTACCTTTTTATAAAGCTTTAGATTCCCCTACCAACACATTGCATTGGTCTAAACTCATCGTTAACCCTTGTGACCCATGTATATGGTTAGACAGAAATGTATCCACCTTTGGAATAAGGGTGTGAATGATGAGAAAATGAGAATATTCATATTTTGATGGCGCAATAAAAATATTACACGAATAATGGATGGACTTTAATGAAAACACTCATAAAGATAATACACGAAATATAGTTGGACTTTAATGAGAACTAGGTTGTTCTCATTCGCGTGTTGTGGTGGGAAATAATCCTTTTTTAAAAAGCAAAAATAATCATAGTAATTTAAAGTCTAGTTATTGATAATGATTTATGTTTCGGTTATACATTTCCAATACAATAACATAAATTAATATTATTTGAAACTATATATAAAAAGAGGAAACATGTAAAAAATTATGACGTCATAATGAAATTCGTTTAAAATTTAAAGCAGTAACTTTTTTAAAATTCAGGGTTTGTAGTGTAATGCGTTTTAAAAGAGTAAAAATAACTTTATTGAAGTTCATGAGGCGTTTGATAAATTTATTAAAACTCAGGGGGTAAAAATGTAAAATGGTTTTAAAAACTTAACAAAATTTGAAGGGGTCAAAGTGTAAGAATCAAAACATTTGTGGACTCAAAACATAGAAAAAAGAAAGAATACAGTGCCTTGTAGGATGGTTACAAATGCCACAAAAAATTGAGTAAATTACATAAATGCCATAAAAAGGAAAAGTTAAATATATGAGTGTAGATCGTATTATTGTAATTAAAAGCAAATTGGAGGCCAATGCATGTACTGTAGCACCAGTGCTTTAATATGTATTATAATATAATTATAACTAGTTTTTTCTGACGTCGCGCGTTGCGGCGAAACCAAGCAAATAATAATGTAAAACAAACGTGATTTGAAAATAAAACATGTTGTTTAGAAAGCCAAACCATTAGAACGGTTTAGTTTATCATCGTGCCGTTTTACGATACCAAATAAATACTTTATTTAGAGTACAACTTCGTTTTTAACAAAACTTATAACATAATGTCGGGGAAAAAATCAAGCACAACTATGTACTTAAGTTTTTTTTTAAGTTATAAATGTAAATTATTAAAAAAGTATCAAATTAATCGATAAATTAATATATGTTATAAAAAGAAAAAAAATTATTAAAAAAATGGTATAGGAAATATATGGTTTTAAAAAAGGGAAAAAATTAAAATATGTTATTAAAAGTAAATATGATAACAAACTAGTATAATATATTAAATAAAAGAAAAACAAAAAACGATATATTGTTACAAAAATAAAGTTACTATTCATCGTCGTTCGTCAACACATACCAAATAAATAATTTATTTAGAGTACAACTTCGTTTTTAACAAAACTTATAACAGAATGTCGAGGAAAAAATCAAGCACAACTACGTACTTAAGTTTTTAGAAAAAAGTTATAAATGTAAATTATTAAAAAAAGTATCAAATTAATCGATAAATTAATATATTTTAAAAAAAAAAGAAAAAAAGAATTATTAAAAAATGGTATAGGAAATATATGGTTTTGAAAAAAGGGAAAATATAAAAAATATGTTATTAAAAGTAAATATTATAATAAACTATTATAATATATTAAATAAAATAAAAACAAAAACTATATATTATTATAAAAAGTAAAGTTACTATTCATCGTCCTTCGTCAACAATATTTAAATATGATATAATATAATATATATAATATGACTAAATTGCACAAATCAACCTTTATGTTATACCTGAACTGCACTTCGTACATTTCACTATAAAATCGGCAAAAATCAACCTTTATGTTCATTTTTTGCTACAGGGTCAACCTTACCACTAACATCGTCTAAAAACTCAGTTAAATAATGAGGGCATTATTGTCATTTCATTCTATTTTTTAATTATTAAGTAACTAGTCAATAGCCCCCGCGTTGCGGGATGTGATGTAAAATCATTGCAGAGATGTGGCGTTTAACAATTGTAAGTAGCAATCGAACGACGATCAACCTAATATAAAAATAAGAATTCTAACACTAAGTGACTCACGTAACGTGACACATAGACGAAGTAGAATTTATACGACACATATTAGAAAATCGAGGGGGTAAGAAAAACCTGACAGATCAAATGTAACCACTAAACACCGTACTAAGCAGCCACCGAACGACGATCATATCCAAGAAAAAGCCTAAAGAAAAACTAATAAAAAAAACTTAACTCATTTTAACTTTTGTGGAAAAGTTATAAAAATCTAAAGTTTTATAATGAAAAACATGAAAGTTCAAAAAAATAATAAATAAATAAATAACAAACCCATAAAAGACAAAATAGACACTATTCCTCATACATGTTATGAATTAATAAATATATATGAATTAAAGTAGCTCTATAACCCACCATCTCAAAACTCACCCTCTTCTATTAAAGTTATAACCCACCATTGGAGAATTGATTGATTCGGACAAAGATGGTAGAATTCAATTTTTTACTTGTAGTAGCAGAGAAAAAGGATGATGATGATGTTTAAGCAATTTTTCAAGATAAAATCTATAAGCTCCACTTAAACAAGATGTCATTTTGTTATTACAAGAAACTTAATTCAACCCAAAGTTCATGTATTCAGCCTCAAGTTTCAAGATTTAATTTAAGGATACCGGGATTCATGATCATGAAAAGCCCTATAAATCTTATATAAATCATTAAATCTCCTTGGCCCATCGGTAGTCGGAGTTAATGTCGGCCACTTTACCGAATTTTATACTTTTTTTAACCTAACCTCAACCCAAACAAACACCCTTTAACTAATATATCTACCGTTGTGCCGTCGTACCGCCACCATGATCTTGAGCTTTCTACGGTGAAATCTGATAAGTATCAAACTTGAATCAAGAGAAATAGATGAGAAGACCAGAAAGAACTTTAGAGAGATAATTAGATTTTCATATTCTTCGTTTATGATAGAAACTTTAACATAGTGGCTATAAATAGCCATACAAACACTAACCCACTACTTGCTAAAATTACTCAATAAACTAACACTCCTATTTCCTGATGTTACGTGACATGAGAATATGGGTAATCCCACTCTTCTCTTTATTTCCTAACAAACTAGTTAACAAAACATAAAAGTAAATAAATAAATAACATAACACGTTGGCACACATCAAAATCTCAAGGATTCATAGGTGTTTTGTGCACCAGATCCTTCACTTTATACACAGGTAATCACTAGTACACTTGCTTTAACCCACCATCTTTGTTTTTTGAACCATCAACATCGCATTGTTGGAGAGAAAAATTAGAAATGGTCATTTTCCCCGGTCGGAAATGAAACGCAACAACCCACTTCTGCATATTTTATTTATGATTTATATAAAACAAAAAGACATTAAAAGGATATGTGAAATGACTGTAATGATCTCACGTGCAACACATGTGAGGGCATTTAACCAAGATAACAAACGAGGTTAGTGGTAAAGGTTGACTCTGTAGCAAAACATGAACATAAAGGTTGGTTTTTGCCGATTTCATAGTGAAAGGTACGAAGTGCAGTTTGGGTATAACATAAAGGTTGATTTATGCAATTTTGTCTTATAATATTCATAATTTTCAACTTCTCAATCCTTGTGTTTTTCCATAGCCCTCAACTCTTAGGCTATATGAGGCAAAAGTAGAATGGTAGCACTCCAATGACAAACTCAAACTCTTATCATTTTTACTATATCATAACCTTTCTATTGGTTGGAAGAAAATAACATGGTGTATGTAATCGATGACACCATGAATCCGTGAAATATGAACTTCACCACCTTCGATCATCAGTAAAATCTCCGTCATATGCGAGTAGGATATAACAAGAAATGTATAAAGGAGATAGAAAGACAGGCTACAAAATATGAAAGACTTTAAAGAAATTGGTGTGGTTTTATAGAAGGGAATACATGCACACGTTTATACAATAGAATTGATTGATACATTTATCTTTCTTTGATATCACATGAAAAGATGTGAATATGCTAGTGCAATGATATTTACAAAAATATATCAATACTCCTTATTTAGTCTTGTGATTGGGCGATACATCAATTCGGTACTATTTATTATTATTCTCATCCATTCATTTCACTGGATCGTGATGCACATGAATGTATCATATTCAGATTTGTTTCAATATGATTTTACATCAAGTCACGTATAACAATTATCCAAATATTTATAAAATTTTATTATATAACATGACAATGTAAAATTAAAAATCAATGACTATTAGTACTTCATAAATTCTATTTATAAGAAGATAGTCCTCAATTCGTTAGTATAAATATCGTACTTTATAAATTCAATTGATAAGAAGATAGTCTTGAATGTAGAATAGAGAAGAGAGAAAAAGTTATATTTTTCTATAGTATGAACATGAGAGATGTTAGAGAAAACGTACCAATTTCAATCAATATAATTTTTCATTCTAATTTAATTAATTAATTGGATCCTTTCCACTGATCAGATTTCCATCGCATATTATGGGTTGATTGAGAATATGAATACTTCTGTGGTGAAGAGAGAAGTTGTGGGTGCGATAGTTGTCGTTACATGGTATGCTATCTAGAAGCTTAGGAATGATGAGTTTTCTCTAAAAATCGAACAGGAAGAGTTACGTTGTTTGAAGACGTAATAGATTTTTCTTTTTCTTTGGTACTCTTCTAGAAAGAGAAAATGTATAACATTTCATGGATAGAGTGGTCGCAAAACCCTCTATTATTCATGCAACTTTTTTTTTGTTTTGAACTTATAGTTTCTTGTTTTTTTTTTTTTTTTTTTTTTTTTTTTTTTTTTTTTTTTTTGAACTTATAGTTTCTTGTTAGCGGGTTCCTTTTAATTCAATTCCATTTGTTCAGATTTAAAAAAAAAAATCAATTAATGGGACTCACGGCTAATCTACAAAAAGCTCATGATGATTTTCAGGTGAAATAATTTTGTAATCTACATATTAGATCTTAAATTTAGCCTGAGACATGAACCATTTTAATTTAAAGATACATTGCTAAACCAGATTAATTATAATGATTGATGAAAGAGTTGTATAATACATACTAAACCAGCTTTTTTAACGCTTGAGGAAAGAGTTGGTACGCGTCAACTTCATATTTTCCCTAATCTATATCTATGCTATATAATAATTTAATTGTGTAATTTCAGAGGTCTCACATCTTATTGTGGATAAACAATTATATTTTAGAAAATAACGTATTGGTTATCATAGACTCTTCAACGTATGCTACATAATAATTTAATTAGAAAATAACGTATTGGTTATCATAGACTCTTCAACGTATGCTATATAATAATTTAATTGTGTAATTTCAGAGGCCTCACATCTTATTGTGGATAAACAATTATATTTTAGAAAATAACGTATTGGTTATCATAGACTCTTCAACGTATGCTATATAATAATTTAATTGTGTAATTTCAGAGGTCTCACATCTTATTGTGGATAAACAATTATATTTTAGAAAATAACGTATTGGTTATCATAGACTCTTCAACGTATTTGACCAAACATTGAATATTTCACTAAATATTTGGGCAAAATAAATATTATGATTTTGATAGAAAAGAACAAATTAAATCGCCTTTTATCGTCTAGAATAAAATACATCCCGCCTCCTAGCTCAACCGGTTATCCCCATGTTGGTTAAGGTTGGGCCGGCTTCCTCCTTGGAGGTTGCCGGTTCGACTCCCGGTTGCGACATACGGGGGGTGGGACGTCCCAATGATGGATCGTATCCTACTGAGGCATGGTGCGGTCTTGAGGGCAACCCGGTTTTACCCAGCTGTTACCCCAGCGAGTCTCTCGTGTGGGGGCAGTATGGTTTCCGGGCGGAAGTCAGCTTGCGCAACGGCCGGGGCCCGATCGAACATCGCGTCCGGAAAAGCGGGGCTGACGGGGGATTGTCTTCGACATGAACCCGGTGACCTAAGAAAGTCACCTTCCAAAAAAAAATCGTCTAGAATAAAACTAAAAAGTGGTAGGTAGATATTTTGATTCGCAAGAAGCGTGGACCATTAATAAGTGAGTAGAGAGATCCTACATTCCTACTCAATCATACTTTTATTTTGGGCCACTCGTTTGTGTTTGTTTCCTAATGTGATTGTAAGTCTAGACGGCACCGTGAAACACATTTCGATATTGGTAACAAGAGACATGTTAAATAATTCTAACTAGTATTAACCACCTATATGTTCCGGCGGGGATATAAAACCGTGTCAAATAGCATTAATGTCACACCACTACGAGCGACCACTAACACTGAATTTGCGGCGTGTTAATGTAAATAAATTAGACCGAAACGTAAAACATAAAAAATAATAACCAAGTCAATTTAGGACCCGCATGTTATGACGAAATTGTCAAATTGGAGAAAAATAGATGACATAAAAACGTTGAATCGCACATGCACATCGCGTCGTGTTAACTCGCAAAACTTAGAAAGGAACGTAAAAACGTTGAACCGCACACGCACGTTGCGCCGTGTTAACTCACAAAATTTAGAATGTAAAACAAAAAATTTGCAAATGATGGAAAGTATAGATGACAAAGTTGAAAGTAAAAAGGTTGAGAGATTAAATGGTAAAAGATGAAAAGTTTTGGGTTTAAAGTAAAAATTTTAATAGTTTTGGGTTAAACCTAATTTGTTAAATACCTTTGGACTAAAAATAAAAAATCAAATTATTTTTGAAAAACTTCCAAAGCATCAAGAGTACAACACATATATGCATAAGTAACTTGCTATAGTATTTAAACTAGAATTACGACCCGTCGCAATACGGCGGGGATTCTTTAGTTATAACTAAGTCGATTTAGGACGCGTACGTTATATTGAACCTGTCAAACGGGAAAAAATAGACGATGTAAAAACATTCACCCACACACGTACGTTGCGTCGTGTTAACTCGAAAAATTTAGAATGAATCGTAAAAACGTTAAACCAAAGACGCACGTTGCGATGTGTTAAGTCCCAAAATTTAGAACAAAGCATAAAGTGAAAATTTTGCGGAAAATGAAACTATAAAGGACCAAAGTTGAAAGTAAAAAAAGTTGTGAGAATAGATTGCAAAAGATAAAAAAGTTTTGTATTAAAAGTAAAAAAAAACAAATAGTTTTGGGTTAAAAGTAATTTATGATATACTTTTGGGTGAAAAGTAAAAAAAAAATCAATTTTTTTTTTAAAACCCCCAAAGCCAAGGTTACAACAACCATATGCATAACCATTTTTTCTTTGAAAACCCCCAAAGCCAATATTACAACACATAAGTAAAAAAATCAAAGTGGTTAAATTGCAAAAGATGAAAACTTTTGAATTAGAAGTGAAAAATCAAATTAATCAAGGGGGTTAAATTGAATAAGATGGAAACTTTTGAATTAGAAGTGAAAAAACAAATTAATCATAAGGGTTAAATTATCAAAGATTAAAACTTTAAATTTAAATTGTCAAAGATTAAAACTTTAGGGTTAAAAAGGAAACAAAGATTAAAACTTTAAACTTAAATTGTCAAAGATTAAAACTTTAGGGTTAAAAAGAAATTTTTTATTTTATTTTATTTTTATTTTTTTTAATCTTCGAAGCTAAAGGTACAACAACCTTAATCACAATTAAGTTGCTTATTTATAGGTTAATTTAAATTTATTATATATTCAGCTTAAATTACACATTCATGCTATGAACATTTTATTTGTTATATGAGTAAGATGCCCGGATAGTCCCTGTGATTTTGTAAAATAACACCTATAGTTCTCAACTTTTTGAAATTACACCGGTGCTCCTTGTGGTTTAGCAGTTTGTTACTCGGATAGTTCCTGGAGTGGATGTCTGTTAGTTTTCTCCATTAAGTTCATCTGAAATTACTTATTTCCCCTCCCTTTCATCTACACCACCGTCCCTTGCCCCTTTTCCATCAGTAACGACCATTGCCGCCATACAACCCTTTCCACCGGTAGCGGAGATAGAAGCAAATGACGACGATAAGGTGGGCGTTTGATACGTAGACGGCGCTGGAGGTGCAGGTTTGAAGACCAACAAACGGTGCCACTTAATTTTTCCGGGAGGTGTTCGTTGGTGGTGGTAGGTAGCCGGTGGTGGAGGTGTTGGACGGTGTTTGTGGGGTAACCGAATACAAGTTCTTTAGGTTTAGGTTTGGATCTGTGAGGCTGGTGGTTTTGTGATGGAGTTTTCACATATTATTATTTGACTGACAGGTGGAGAATTGAAGGCTTATGGTAATGAATTGGGTAAAATTGGTGGTTTTATTGCTGGTGCGTAGGGGAGAAATATATGAACAATGGAGTTTTAGGCAAGGTTGAAGAAGAAAATATGAAGATGAAGAAGATGTAATGGAGCAGGAGTAATATGGTGTGAAAATGGAATGAAAAAGAAGATAAGGATGGGCTCATCTATTAGTTTTTCTTATATTTTAATAAAAGGAATGGGTAATTTTGTCATTTTACATAGATTTAACGGAGAAAACTAACAGACATCCACGCCAGGGACTATCCGAGTAACAAACTGTCAAATCACAGTAACACCAGTGTAATTTCTAAAATTTGGGACTATATGTGTTATTTTACAAAACCACAAGGACTTTCCAGGCATTTTATTCTTTATTATATAGTTAGCTTACGTTGGGAAATTTGGATCATCTTCAATAGACGTCATCAAACTTGTCACATATGTGGCATGTGTTCAAACCCGTTATCTCATGGTCCTCTCATAACCCTTACGGGATACAATAGAGGCCATCAAACACGTCACATACGTGCTAATTTACCCACCGATTAAGGTATAGTTAGTGATTCTACCGCATCTCTCTCTCTCTCTCTCTCTCATTTATTTTGTTAATCTATTAAAAAAGGTTTAAGGATGAGAAATATTCATATCATGGGTTTCGGGTTGGTTGAATTAACACAATGTTTTTGATGGTTCTTTCTATAGTATGTATGATTTAAATGAATTCGTTTCAGGTCAGCCTAGGCAGTTAGACCCCAGCTTGGGGCACTGCCTCCTTGAACTCCCAAGAAGGGGGATCAGTCCCCTTGACCTCATTGTTCACCAAAGCCGAGAATCATATTAGTTTTGAACAAGCTTGTATACCGTATTCCTCGCCTAAAATAGCTTGATGAAACTAAAATATTTACAATAATCATTTTGTTTTTGTTAGAAATGTGACATATAATCAATGGATATCTCACACCTTATTTATATCCAACAGTGAAGATTCTTGAAAATTCCAAGCGTAAAGATGGGACGGAACAAATGGGGACTAAGTTTGAGCCTGGGGAGTTTTCGTTTAAAGATATGCTAGTTGGGAAGACTGTTAATATTGATCATCAAGTTAATAGTTTTTCTAGTTTGCATGAGAGGGCTATTGTTGGCAGAATGGTTGACGTGGAAGCCTTGAAGAGTATCTACTTGTTCTTGCATGAGATTTGCCCGGGTTACGGTAACGTCCAGTATCTTGGTGGTCTAGACTTGTTAATCTCGTTCGATGATCAGGAGTTAGCTTTACTGGTTCACGAGGCTGCTAAAAAAGATAATACTAAATTTTCTTCAGTTTGTTTATGGAGAGGTCAATCTTTTAGTTATGAGAGATTGGCTTGGATAAAGATCAAAGGTATTCCTTTACATCTTTTTACTCATGATGTGATCAATCTAGTCGGAGGTATGGTTGGAAAAGTCGTATACAAAGCCGTTAAGATGGAGTCAGACCTCGATCTTTCGTTTGATTATGTCGGTATTCTAGTCGGTGAAGGGAAAAAGATATCCGAAGAGATCATTTTGGAATGGAAAAATCAAAAGTTTAGAGTGTGGATTAGTGAAGAAATGGGTGATTGGATACCGGATTTCTATCCAGTTAAGACGTTTGAAGACCAAGATACGAGCGATGATTCTTCGGATGAAGATTCAGACGAGGATGTTATCGTCGAAGATACGCCGGAATGTGAACCGGCGCCGGCAGCCGATGTTGAAGTCAACTGTAACGGTGATGATGCTGTATTTTCGGAAAGGAATGATGATATTATTAATGATGGCATTAATGGCCATTCAAGTCCCATAAATAAGGAATTGATTTCGGATTTTATGCCTGCTGTAAACTTTAATTTTGAACAAGCTATGGTAGATGAGCCTTTCGCTGGTAATAACTCAAAGGTGGTTAAGAGAAAGAAGTGTAAAAAATCAGAGTTGGGCCGGCCCAGTATGACTTACACTAGTAGCAATGAGAGTCAAAGGATTGTTAAAAAGCCCAAAAAGAAAAATAGTGATTTGTTTGGGCTAAATGGGCTGCTGGGAATTTCTGATTCGGATCCAACAACAGAAACTGATAACTCAGATGGTGAAGAGGAAACCCCATTCGATCTTAATTGCTATCCTGTTGACACAGAGAACATCAACCATGACTGTCCAATCGATGCACAAGCTACGCAACTGGAGATTAATCCGATTGAAGCAACGGAGGATGATGAGGTCCCGATCATTGTCCTTCAAAATAACGACGCTGAAGCTACGAAGTTGCTGGGTTCTAAACTCGGTGTTGACCTTGCACAACAAGACAAGACAAGTTGATATTGGATTCCATCATCAATGAAGGCTTACAAAAAGGTAATAAATGAATTGTTTGTCGGTGAATGTTAGAGGTTTGGGTTTTGGTTCTAAGGCGGGTTGGATTAGAAGAATTAAATTGGAGATGGGAATTTCTTTTATAGGGATCCAAGAAACTATGTCCTGTAATGTTGATTTAGGGATGGTTTCTAATTTCTGGGGAGGTCTTGGTTTCGATTTTGAGAAGGTTGATTCTGTTGGGAATTCTGGGGGTTTATTGAGCATTTAGGACCCGAAAGTTTTGATGAAAGATTTGGTTTTAAAAGATACTAATTTTCTGCTCGTGTCTGGTTTGTTAACGGATGGGACAACTCGGCTGAATATTATCAATGTTTATGCTCCGCAAAATAATGGGGATAAAAGAGATCTTTGGGCAAAAATTTCTCAGGTTTTAAACCGGGGTCATGGTTGGTGGATTGTTTTTGGAGACTTCAATGCAGTTCGAGAGCCAAGTGAAAGAAAAAATTCCTGCTTTGATCCAGTTTGTGCTAGAGAGTTTAATGAGTTTATAGATTCCACAGGTCTTCGTGAATATAACTTGAAAGGTATGAAGTTTACCTATTTGGTTAATAGACGGGGGGAATGCAAAATGAGTAGAATCGACAGGATTTTCGTTTGTGATGCTATTTTTAATAAATGGCCAAGTGCGTATGTGAGAGCTCTTAAACGAGAGTATTCTGATCATGCTCCCTTATGCTTGTCCTTGATTGATAAGAATTTTGGTCCTAAGCCTTTTCGTTGGTTTAATTCTTGGTTGGACCGTCCGGGTTGTGAAGAAGTGATTTTTGCGGGTTTATTGGGATGGCCTAATAGTGGGCCGGCTGATTTGAACTTAATCAGAAAATTGGGGTCGCTTCGATGCAAACTTAAGACGTGGATAAACGATCTCAGAAATAAAGAAAACGAAGACATGAAGTAGCTGAATTTGGAAAAGGAAAATATGGAATGTCTTATGGAACATAAGGAGTTGGATGAAGCGGAATTATGGGTTTGGGCGGAGTGTAAAAAGAGTCTTCAAGAGATTGATTTATTTAAACATCGGGACATGCGACAGAAATCTCGGGTGAAATGGGCATCTCTTGGAGACGAGAATACGAGTTTTTTCCACAGTATTGTTAATGGTCGCAAAGCTGCAAATGCGATCCCGGGTTTGGAAATAAGAGGCGAATGGGTATCAAAACCGGCATTATTGAAGAAGGAAGTTTTACGTTTCTTTCGTGATCATTTTAAAGAACCTGTTTCTACCCGGCCGAGCCTTTTTTGTGAAGGTTTGACCCGTCTGAATGAGCAAGATGGTTCGACTTTAATTGCTTTGTTTTCTAAACAAGAAATTAAAGACACGGTTTTCAGTTGCGGCTCCAACAAAGCTCCAGGTCCTGACGGGTTTAATTTCCACTTCTTTAAGCGGTTTTGGGATGTCCTCGAAGATGATTTTTTTCAGATCATGTCGGAGTTTCATGAGACAGGTTGTATTAATCCAGGTTGCAGTTCCGCGTTTATAGCTTTGATCCCTAAGGTTAACTCTCCTGTGGGACTCAAAGATTACAGACCTATTACCCTGATTGGGGTGATTAGCAAGGTTATTTCTAAAATCCTTGCTAATCGCCTTAAAAAGGTTTTGGGAAAGTTAATTTCGGAGACCCAATCGGCTTTTTTATCAGATCGTTTTATTCTAGACGGGCCTCTAGTGGTTAATGAAGTTTTGGAATGGCTTAAAAGGAATAAGAAAAAAGCGTTCTTATTGAAGATTGATTTTGAAAAATCGTATGACAATGTCAATTGGTGTTTTTTATTATCTGTTCTATCTCAAATGGGCTTCCCCGAGACGTGGTGCAAATGGATAAAAGGTATTCTTGAGTCGTCTTGCGCGTCAGTGCTAGTTAACGGGTCTCCTACTTTCCAATTTAAGAGTGAGAAAGGCTTACGTCAAGGTGATCCTATATCGCCTTTCTTATTTCTTATTGTTATGGAGTGTCTTTCTTGGTTGATGAACAAGGCAAAAGATTTAGGTATTCTCAAAGGTATTAATTTCCGGGTTGACAATACGGATCTTAATCATCTTTTCTTTGCGGACGATGCGCTTATTTTGGGTGAATGGTCCCGAGAAAATCTCCAAAACACGGCTCGTATTCTTCGTATTTTCTACTTTTGCTCGGGCCTTCGTATCAACATTCACAAGTCAAACTTATTTGGGGTTGGTACGCAAGATGGGGAGGTTGATAGTATGTTGGAAGTCTTGGGGTGTAGAAAAGGGGCTTTCCCTTTCGTTTACTTGGGGATTAAAGTGGGCGCAAAGATGACTCGAATTAGTAATTGGGATACGGTTTTGAATACTCTTAAGAAGCGCCTAACCGGTTGGAAAGCGAAGCATTTATCTATTGGTGGCCGGGTGATTCTTATTAAATCCTTTTGCAGAATCTGCCTATTTATTATCTTTCTCTCTATAAAGCCCCAAAAGCGGTTATAGAGAGTATGGAGAAAATTATGAGACGTTTTTTATAGGCGGGTTGTAGTGAAGAGAAGAAGATTAATTGGATCGCTTGGGATATCATTACAACGCCTAAAAAGGAGGGTGGTCTAGGTGTCTCTAAATTGGAAGACGTTAACAACGCGCTTCTTCTTAAATGGGCGTGGCGTTTTAAAACTGGAGGTAATTGCTTATGGAAAAAAGTGGTCATCGGATGTCATGGGTTTAGTAGAAATTGGTCGCTTCTTCCGTGTACGGCTTCGGCTAGTGGATGTTGGAAGCAAATTGTAAAGATTGGAGAAAAGAGGATTTGGTCCGGAAAAACTCTTGGGAGTTATTTTGAAAGAATCGTGGGAGACGGATCGGCTATCAGTTTCTCGATGGATTCATGGCTACGGGAAGAACCACTCCGGTTAACTTACCCTCATTTATTCAGGCTCGAAACGAAAAAATGGGCTGTTGTCGCGGACAGGATACGGGTCGTTTCTGATTCAAAGTCTCTGCATTGGGATTGGCGTGCAGAACCCTTCTCTGCTGCTGAAGTTACCGATTTATTTAATTTAATGGAGGATATTTATGACTATGATTGGAAGGGTGGTCTTGACAAATGGAGATGGAAAGCTAGCGGCTCAAGTTTATTCACTGTCAGCAGCGCTAGAAGGTTATTATCTAGCTACCCGAGACCAACCTTGGATTTACAAATGAAATGGAAGTGTTGGACTCCTCTAAAATGTAAGATTATGGTTTGGAGAGCGATTCTTAATCGGTTGCCAACTAAAGTCGAGTTGTACAAACGTGGAGTTAGCCTTCAAAGTGTTTTATGTGGGTTGTGTGACACGGACGCTGAAACGTCTACCCACATATTCACGGGATGCTTCTTTGTTGCTGAGATTTGGAGCCGTGTGGAATATTGATGCCGCTTGAACCCGTCGATTGTCTTTGATGTTAATGACTTAATGAAGATAACCAAGAGCCAGCCGCTTTCCAAGCAAGCTAAGTACATTTTGCGAGGTATAATCTTTACTACTTTATGGACCATTTGGAATGAACGCAATGATCGTATTTTTCAAGGTAAAAGGCGACGCGCTACAGAAGTGATTGAGAGCTTCAAAATGACTTCGTATTTTTGGTTTAAAAATAGATCTAATGTGAAAGGTATAGATTGGAATGTTTGGTGTAAATATTCGCTAGACTTGATGTAATCTCGTTTGTTTGCCCGGGTGTCCTTTCTTCGAGGACTTCTCGGTTTGCTTTTTGAATGAAATTTACCTTTCAAAAAAAAGGACATTCACTATGTATGATTTAATGCGTATGAATATGTTGTAAAAAAATATGGCTGATTCTATACACACCCCCTCCTCCTGATTATACCCCCCCCCCCCTTGTGAGAGGAAAACTGCCGGTCCCACGCAGGCCCCACCTGTAAGTATGTGAGAGGAGAGGGGTGTAGAAAGTAATTAAGGGGGGGGGGGGGTGTAGAAAGTAGCACCCAAAAATATACACAATAAATGATGAGGGTACGTTTTTGTTTATAGTTTCAAATAAGTTAATCTATCTTTACTCAATTATCTATCTAAATTAAAAAATGATGTAATTATAATGTTATTTTGACTAAAATGACGAAAATGCATTATCTTGGATTAAAATTATTAATGTATGTTACAGTTTTTCATAAAATATACAGAAGAAAACAGAAGAATTGACTTAAAATAGGCTATTATTGGTCATCTGCACATTTTTTATTGTGAATCATTGGAATGTACTAATTGTTGGTACCTTGTGTATTGGTAGGATTTTGAGTTAAGTGGGTATACCAAATGGTAGATTGCTTGGATATGTAGCTTTCAGGTTCAGCATTATGTGTTCAAAAAATAGTTTCATATTCAGTTGTGGTCTACGTAGCACGGATACGGGTACGGGACTGGGGTACGGGGACGATACGGGTACGGGGAACGGCAAAACTCAAAAATACAAGATACGGGTACGGAAAAAAATAATATTAAAAAATAAAAATATATTAACAAAGTCCAAAAAATAAAAATATATTAAACAATGTCCAAAAATATATTAAACTCTAAAAATTGCACCTAATTAAAAATTATCAAATTAATTGATTAATAATTCACCTTTAAAAAGTATTAATTATCATATTAACCGATTAATAATTAAAGGATATTAAATTTGTGTTAAATTTAGTTAACAAGTTTACTTGCGTTTAACAACGTTAAATAGTATTAATTTACAAATTAATTGTGACATTAGTTAATAAAAACGTATTTGAAAAACTTATGATAAAAATCAAATAATGTATACATTATTAAATCTAACAGTAGATCAGATAAGTAATAAAATAATTAGCTATTATGTTAGAAAGTTAAAGAATTATTCTTTTTACTTAAAAGTGAACAAAGTGAAAGGGGTGATAATGTAAATTCATTACAAGTGATGGGTTCAAATAGATCAATGGCCAAAAGAAATGTTATTAAACTGTATCTTCTTTAATTTTCCATCTTATATGACTGCTCATGTTGCCGTCTCCCATCTCTATTCCCGCCTGCCATCCGATTACCTGTAGATATGCAGTGTAGATATGCATATATAATTATAAAGGCCGATCTTATGTATTTGGAAGTTAAAAGGGTTAAAACCCTAAATATTTTAGGAAACGTTCCCGATACTCTGTTTTGGAAGTCCCCAATATAGGGTACGGTTTTGTAGAAGTCCCCAAAATCCGGGTACGTTTGGGAAACGTCCCCGAGCCGTCCCCTACGCATTTCCGTCCCCGAGCCATCCCCAGGACGGGTACTCGATGCGATATGTTGTCCCCATGCTTCATAGGTTGTGGTACATTCATAGAAACATCACAAAACTAGGATAAATCAAACTAAAACATCTTAAACTAATGTTTAGGATCAAATATAAAGCCTCATAAAAATAAGAAGTGTACAAAAGCTCTTAAAAAAAACCCACTACACCAAAAAAAAAAAAAAAAAAAAAAAAAAAAAAAAAAAAAACCTAAACACCCATCATCACACAAAAATGGAAATCCCCCACCCCTACCCTCCAATCACCCACCCTAAAAAAAGTGTTTTTTTTTTCCAAAGGGGGGTGGGGTTTAGGTTTTTTTGGTAGTGGTGGGGGTGGGTGTTTAGGGTTTTTTTTTAAATTTTTTTTAAGGAGGGGGGGGGGGGGGGGGGGTTAGGTTTTTTTTTTAGGTTTTTGGGGGATGGGGTGGGGTTAAGTTTTTGGAGGGGGGTGGGGTGGAGCTAGGTGTTTTGAGGGGTTTTTTTTTTTTTTTTTTTTTTTTTTTTTGGTGAGGTACAGTTTTTTTTTTTTTTTTTTCGGGGTGGGGGGGGGGGGGGTTAGGATTTTTGGGTAGTGGTGGGGTGGGGTGGGGGTGGGTGTTTATGTTTTGAATGATAGTGTAGTGGTTTTAGGTTTTTGGACACTTGTTACTCTATAATGTCTTCTTACATTTTTTATTTTTATAAGTTTTTATAAAATAACTTTAACCCCTTAAACTAAACCTCATTATTATTGTTGTTGTTATTGAACAAGACAAATAGTAGTGCAATAGAAGGTTCTTTAATAAATTTCTAAAGGTTAGTTTAAGTTATGCTCTAATATCATATGTGTTAGGATCTGAGATTGGTTATGATTGTGTTTGTTTGTAATATATGAATAATGAATGAACATGATTCAATGATTTATGCAGCAGAAATGAACACAAACTTTGTAAACACAATCAAAGAGGAAAATAGTTTAGATAAACACATGTATTTCTTTAGTCGAAAGATTACACATCAAATCAAAAGATTACAAAGCATGCTTACAAACTAAACTCCCCCTCAGGCTGATGCTCCCTGATTGATTGCACAAGATGAAAGGATTGGAGGAGAAGAACTCACTCAGTCAATCAAATGTAACAGTACAGTGTACTGTTCTATTTATAGGCAGATCAAACCACTGAAGCATCTAAGCTGACGTCACCATGAAAGTGACATCTAACAACCTAACAACCTTTACCCACTGTTCTAATACAAACACTGCTAAACTTAACCACTGATTCTATACAATATAAGTGACACACTAAACTACTGCTTTCTCCTTTCATCAGCACTGATGTTTGACTATCAGTGCTTTCCTCAAAGTTGATCAGTCCTTGAGTGGGCAGACCTTTAGTCAACAACAGTACTTAGGGGCTGTTTGGCAAGTGCTGAACCAGTAAGTGCTGAACCAGTAAGAGGTCTGAATGGGTAAGAGGCTCTGAACCAGTAAGTGCTGAACCAGTAAGAGCTGTTTGATTGTATCTCTGAATGACTGTGCAGAATGACTATATTACCCCTCTGAACTATTATGTGCTGAATGAAATGTATCTGTTTGGCAAGAGTTCTGAATAGTGTACAGATTGATGAAAAATTGTAAAAGAAAAATACAAAACGCCATAGAAAATCCAAATTACACATCAATCCTTTAAATTCCATGGAAACATACGAAAATCCAAATACAAACTAACACAACATACGAAATCCAAATACAAATAACACAACTCTGCATACAATTTTAATTTGAATCATTTGGAAGCAACTGATTAGCAATCTGGTTACGTAAAGAAGTCATATAGTCAATACCTTGTGAACCCCACTCTATGTCTTGAACTAACAGGCCATCATTTTCCCCACTTTGCATTTCATGAAACATCGTGTTCTCATCATAGTCCATAAATAACTGATCATAAATATTGCATTTCCTTATAAAATTATGGATGGCGAAACAAGCAATCACTATGTCTCTTTGTATTGGAAAAGAAAAGGGAGCCATTTGCTTTAGGATTGGGAATCTCGCCTTTAGAACACCATATGCACGTTCAATGACATTTCCGAGTTGTGCGTGAGCATGATTGAATCTTTCTTCCTTAGTTAACGCACGTTGTCATCGAAAATCGGCTAACCAATACCTCGTACCACGGTATGGAGTCATAAATCCACGAGTGTTGGTGTACGCAGCGTCACAAAGGTAATACTTATCTGTATCAGTATCAAAACTATCATATAAAAAACAAATAATGTATGAAATGAACATTGAAGAATGGTTAAAAACCTGGTGGCGGAAAAGGAAAGCCAGAATTTGGGTTGAATGCAACTTCTTTTAAAACTCGTGAATCATGTGCAATGCCCTCCCATCCGGCCCATACGAATGTGAATATCATATCAAAGTCACAAATTGCTAATACATTTTGAAAGCATTCACCTTTTCCTCTTCCTCTGTAACGAGTCTGTTGATCAACAGGCACGATCGCATGTATAAGAGTTCCATCTAAGGCACCTATTGCTCCAGGAAATATTTCTTTTAGCCTTCTATGTCGTTCGGAGTTATTTGCGCTTACATTAGAAGATGTTGGAACTATAACTTCTCTTGCGAAATTCATCATTGCCTTTAGGACCTCATGAAAACATCTATGAATTGTTTCCGTTGAGTGTTGAAACCTTCGTTTAACCATTCGAAAACGTTCATTATGTCCAATGACCATAAAAAACATAGCCAACTTTTCTTCCAAGCTTATTGACCTACTACTTTGCACCCAATTTTTTTGTTTAAAATGATTGCACAATAGTATAAATGCATCACGTGAAAGACGCATCATCTCATGACATTGTGTAGAAGTACCATGCAATAATTCTTGCGTGTATTCATGACCGGTTAATGCCGAATTCAAGTCTCTTATCCTTTCAACATTTATTCTCGAGGCTAATGAAACCCAATACCAACAAAAGATCATGATAACTATAATCTCATCGTCCGGATCCATAAGGTACCTAGCATAACATCCACATTAACATAACATTCACATTAACATAACATCGACATTAACATAACATTCACAACATTCACAACATAAGGTACCTAGCATAACATCCAAAACATAACATCCATAACATAACATCCAAAATATAACATCCAAAACATAACATCCTAACATCCAAAACATAACATCTAACCCAAAAAAAAAAAAAAAAAAAACAATCAAAGCACAATATTAGTTAAACAATCCATACTTCGCTCCCGCATTCTTAACCCATTTCTCACAATTCTGCGGCTTAAGACGTACCCACAGTTTCCTAAGATCGGCACTCTCACCAAAAAGCAAAAGCGTTGTTTCGTATTTCTCATCCGACTCATCCCAACCCAATGTCTCCAACTTCTCCAAACATGCATCCATATCATCAGAAAGTGTGTGTTTCTCAATCATCATCTTTGCCAACTTGCTAATATCTTCACCAACTTCTATAAGCTGTGACTCTAATGTTGCCTTACGTTTTCGTTTCTCTCCTTTTTCTTTTTTTTGGGACCGAATACTTGACTCCTCACTAACACCTTTACCTGGGGAATCCACTTGAGTGCATTCGACATCCATACCATCCAAATTGTGGTCATTCACTTCCTCAGAAGGATGAGGAAGCGTAGAACTTGGCCCCCAACTATCAAACCCATTTGAAGTAGACCCCTCAAACAATTGACAACAAAGCTCGGGGAAAGCAAGTGGCGCACTTCTCAAAGCTTCTACATACTTGTTAGACTGTGTGAAGAAATATTTTAAATTACTATAAAATTAATTGAATATACCACTACTAATTATTAGTATAAAAAAGATACCTTCATCTCAATTTGCCACTCTTCTTCTGACAAGTTAAAGCTGTTAGTAACTGGATCATAGACATTCCCGGTTTTGTTTTTAAGCTTTAACCAAGCTGCAAATTTTCCTTTTAGAAAATCATAGTGATTCTTCATTTGACGTTGTTCCACTATGAAATTATGTTGTGTTTTCAAATTTTCAGCTACAGTTTTCCATGACGCTTGTTTAAGACTGCTTCCTTCACGTCCATTAACGGTTATTTCATGAACACATGCTTCAAGAAAGGTTTTTTCAACACCTTCTTGCTTCCAATTAATCCTAATCCTTTTTGCCATTTCTTTGGTTCTTGGATCCTAAAGATTAGGGATTTAAACCACCTCAATCATACCAATTATCCAATATTTCTAATATAACAACTATCTGAAAGTGTTCACTAGAATATCTAGAAAGAAAACATGGGTACACACACATAAACACACAAGGGCCTAGTTCGATATTGGGGCAAATCCATAAACATATCATCAAGAATTGAACAAATCCAGAAAATTAAACAAATCCATAAACATATCATCAAGAATTGAACAAATCCAAATCATAATAAACACATCATAATAATCAGAAAAATAATAATCAGTTTAATAATCAGAAAAATAATGACTAATAAACACATCATAATACAAATCCAAATCATAATAATCAGAAAAATAATAATCAGAAAAATAATGACTAATAAACACATCATAATACAAACCAAATCATAATAATCAGAAAAATAAACACATCATAATAATGAGTAATATAAATGAAAATCAGTTTAATACAAAAAAAAAAATAAAAAATAACCAAGGTAAAACGAACCTGGGTGGAGTGGCTGTTGGGTGGAAGAGAGGGAGGAGGGAGGGCGGCGGTCGTCGGCAGGAGAGGGAGGCTGAGGGCGGCGGTCGGAGGAGGAGAGGGAGGCTGAGGGCGACAATCGGAGGCAGGAGAGGGGTTGTTCGGTGGAAGAGAGGGAGGATGAGGGCTGTGGGAGGTGTTCGGTGGTGAGGAGACGAGGAGAGGAGGAGGAGGGCGGCGGGAGGTGGTGAAGAGACGGGGTGGGGGCGGAGGTTTTGAGAGGTTTTTAGGGTTTCTTGTCCATCAGAGGTGAAAGGGGTGAAAGGGGGCAACTGCGGTCTTTTTTTCATTCAGCATGTATATATCTCTGAATGATTCAGCACTGTCCAAATAAGAGGCTTCCCATTAAGAGGCACAACCAAACAGCCCCACCTCTGTCCGAATAAGAGGTCCACCTCTTAATGATTCATTAAGAGGTGTGCCAAACAGCCCCTTAGATAGCATCAGTAGATTGAACCAGCAATGTTTAATTCTTAACAGTCTTCAGGGCTTCATCAGCAGTTTGAAGGACAGCAGCTGTTGTATACGGACAGTGGATAGAGGACATCAGATGTTATAAACACTTTCAAGGGGAAAGCCTGGTGTAAACTACTGCTTATGATGAATCCACTGTTGTGAACCAGTTTTGGCTTTTATTATCTGTTCCTCTGATATGGTTCAATCCCAACAATCTCCCCCTGGAACAGATAATGATAAAACTCTTCATTATTTTGGATCTTTATTGTCTCATCAGAAGTTCCCTAACTTGTCCTTTAAATTGCAGTTCAAAATCCATAGAACTTGTGTCATCCTCATCCCTACACAGTATAAGCTCAAGGAGATCTTGTAGATCTTCAACACCCAGGCCCAGTGCTTGTTCCCTTGATATGTGCTTTACTTCTCCATTGGATCTGAACAGGGTCAATACATGGGTCTTTTGATCAGACATCCATTTTAGTATTTTTGAACCCAATGGGTTTCTTGGGAGAGGTTTATTTACTGA
The DNA here is from genome assembly GCA_030545235.1 of Helianthus tuberosus. Classification (NCBI taxonomy): domain Eukaryota; kingdom Viridiplantae; phylum Streptophyta; class Magnoliopsida; order Asterales; family Asteraceae; genus Helianthus; species Helianthus tuberosus. Next base: position 122,768,355 of record CM060417.1, on the reverse strand, counting down.
TGAGGAGTTTGGTGATGCTGGCCTTGTGAAAATTTGTTGAGCAGTACCCTGAGCTTTTGCTAGTTCAGAGTTTTCAACTGACATTTGTTTGAAAGCCTTGTTTATGATATCATTTGCTACAGCTATATCTTCTGCAGTTTTTTTTCATTCTGCTCTTGTCTCTTTCTTTGATCTATTTCAATGACTGATACATCTGCTGATGTGAACAGTGGTTCAGAAATATCGATCTGTTTCGGCTCTTTGTATTCAGGCTTCTGTGATAAACTAGGATCTGTCATCCTTCTTTTCTTTAACCTTTCATAAGCCTCATCTGTGTATTGCCTTGTCCATTTTGCTATGGCTTTGGCAGGTCCAACCTTTGCATCAACCAGCTCTTGTTTCTTTCTCTTGTATTCTGAGGTAAGTTTATCAATGGCCCTTTTGTATTTGCTCTAGTTTGGAGCTGTCTTTTTCTTACCTGGATCATTCTTGATCATCCTGATTCTGTTAACTTCATGCTTTAGTGCAATGAGTGGCCATTCACTGAATTGTTCTTCATTAGCTGGATAAAATTTTTCTCTCATAATAAATGCAAGATAATCCTTTCTCATTTCCTTTTGTAGGACGGCTCCAGGTGGCAGATTTGGCATATCTTTGCTTAGGTCTCTTGCATAATCTTCCATTTGTTTGACCTTAGTGAGTAAAAATTCCATTCTCTCTGAAATGGATTTGTCACCTTGATCTTTGCATTCAATTCTAGCTCTTATATCTGCTTGCCTGGCTTTGAGTTTTAGATATGCATCCATATTTTCTGGGTTCCTGAAGCCCATGAGAGAAGGAAAACTTCTTTTTGAAGGATCATCTTCTGTATAGAATTGTCTCGTCTCATCCTTTACAGCTTCCAATTCCAGTGGATAACTTGCAGCAATGGATACAAGATTAGCAGGGTTTATTGGTTTGACTAGAGTTGGTGGAGTGGATGGTTGTGGCTCGACAACATTGTAGGGTGTGGAGGATAAAGGAATGGGTGCTGGTATATCATCATAACCCTCATGTGATTTCCTTTTCCTTGTGTAAAGCCTTTTGGGTGAAGGGAGTTTTGGTTGAGATGTGACAATGGGTTGTATGGTGATTGTTGAAATGGTGAGGGCAGTGGTAGATGGCTGGCAAACAGCTGTTGAAACAACTGGTGTTTCAACCTCTGTTGTCATTACAACTACTGATGTGTCAGTATATGTCTTCTGCTTTTCAGCAGGTGGTGATTTGGTGAGTGGTGATGTAGTTGAAGAGATGGCAGGTGTTTGGCTTGCAGTTGTCGAAACTACTGAGGTATCAGTTGTTGATACAACAGGTGTTACAACAACTGTTTGGGTGGAAGTTTGAGATTTGGTGGTTTGAGGTTTGGAGCCTTTGGGAGGTGGTTTGGAGGCATGCTTTGTGGGTCTGGATGGTGTGGATTTGGGTTGCCTCACTTGTCTAGTGGACTTCTTCTTTTCATCCTTAGGATTTTCATCATCCTTTGGCTCAGAAGTACCCTGTGCATTCAGCTCTATGTAAGCTCTTTTCTCATGTTCCCACCTGGCTTTATCCTTAGCCTCTCTATCTCTTTTAACACTTGCTTTTGCTTCTGCAAGTGCATTTGTGGCAACATCAATTTTCTTACTACCATCTGGCAAAGGAATGTTTTTAGTCATGTTTTCCTTTTCTGGTTCAATATAAAGACCATCTTCAATTCCCTTCTTCTTCCACTGCTTAATTTTCTCCCCCTTTTTGGCATTATCTGGAGGAAGTTTATCAATGAAGAGAACGATGGGAGGAGCTTTGCCAGTGGTGTTCAGGATGTGGGCCTTTATAGCCTTGATGTCTGCTTGAGTATTTCTAAACCTTGACTCCATCATGTTTCTCAACTCTTGAACATGTATTGCATGCTGCTGATCAGCCATTTGTCTTTGTTGTTGGAGCAGGGGTTGGAATAAATTCCATAACTCATTTGCAGCAGGTGCTTGAGTTGGAACAGCAGTGGTTGAGACCTTTTGAGCTTTCAACAACTGTTGCATCATATCTTTTATTTCAGCAACAGATGTCTCAAGGTTGTCAATTCTACCCGTCAATTCCTGATATTTTAAATCATCACCCAAGTTAATGGGATCATCTGATTCCCCACCAGCAGTGGTTGTATCAATGTGTGACTTAGGAAATGAATCCCAAAAATCACCCATTGATGCCCCTTGTTCTTGGTCCTGGGGTCTTCTTTCTTCAACACTTGATAACCTTTTGAAGGTACCAGTGGTCAAAACAAGCTCACTAGTCGTTACCAGAGGTGCTATAGAAGAAATTGCCTTCAAGGGATTCTGATTGATGAAACAACTGGCCAAGTGTAGATCTGTTGATCCAACACTTGTTGTTGCTGCTCCACTTGAACTACTGTCAGGAATTACTTGTAACTCCTGCAGTGTAACCTCCTCAAATGTTGCTGGGATATCAGAGGTATAAGCATCAGACCCAGTCACTTGTGGGAGTGTACTCTCAGTGATAGGTGATTGAGAGGAACTGGTTTGTGTCTGAGCTATAGTAACTGCATGCAACAAGGGTATTATAGATTGTGGTAAAGTGAGGGGTGAAGATATGGGTGTTGAAAGAGACATGTCCTTGGGATCAGGACTGAGGAAGATGGATCCAATTGAATCCAGAGCTTCATAATGTGGGGTCCCTGTGTTTACAACCTGATCCTTTTGTGAGGATGCAGGAGGAGTTTGAGGCAAGGGTGGAGATCTTTCTTCCATCTGCTGTGAGGAAGTAGCAGCAGTGGTTTTTGGTGACATTTGTGTTGTCACTGGCAGTGGCTCTGGGATCTCATCTTCCAGATTTGCCTTTTTAGTGGTTTTGGGGGGCTTTTTGGATGATTTTTTTAGGCTTTTTGGTTATGGCAGGTGTGGGTTTCATAGCAGTGGGTGTGCTACTATGATCACCTGGAGCAGTGGGCTCAGCAGCAGATACCTGAGGAGCAGTGGTAGTTGCTAAAGTCTGCTCAGGCACCTCTGCTTGTGTTTTTCCAGGTGTTAACATTCTAGCGAATGTTTCAGATGTTAAACCATGTATTTAAAAGGATTCACCTTGGATAAGCAAATTTTCATTCTCCTTTCCGAATTTTTGTTTAAAATAGTAGCTTAAAAACCTTGGAAAAAGTAGAAATGATTTGCTATCAACATTTTTTACTAAATCATCAAAGATCTCCTGGGAATAGTTAAAATTTTCATTATGTAAAATAGCGAAACCCAGGTTTTGGATCTTTAATAGTATTTCATTAAAAGCAGTTGTTTTATTTGAAACACACATCAAAAGGGTATGGAATAAAAACCTTGGTGCAGAAGGGAAGAAGCCTTTTTGTAAGGTGTCCCTTTTCATTTCTGCACCATACCCTCTTTCCAGAAAATCAGTTTTTAACTCGTTTTTGGGAAAAGAAGTTTTACCTTCCTGGTCATCGAGTGCAAAGACTTCTGAAATTGATTGTGGAGTGATTTGGATCTTTTTTCCCTTTATGGAAGAATTAATGGCTATAACTTTTTCACCTTGATACTCAAGTGTGGCATTTTTCCAGAATTCTATCTGGTTTGTTCGTAAATAGGAGCATCAGCAGTCAACAAAGTTTTGTACTTTGAAGCTGCAAGAGTGTCAATGATGGAATCGAAGGTTTTGGTGGTAGTGGGTTTTGTGAGTAGACCCAAGTAGTTGTGAGGTGCTTTGTATGGTATTTCAATGGGTTCAGCGGCCTTTTGAGCGACCTTTTTGGAAGATGAGGATGATTTTGATTTTAATTTTGTCATTTTGATGAAGAAGAACGAAGAATGATTTGAGACGAAAGATTGGAAACTGCTTTGAGAGAAGAATTTTGGAATTCAATTCGACAGTGTAAAACCCTGTTTGGGGGTTTTGATCAGGGTTTTATAAGGGAAAAAGTGAATGCTGACGTGGCAGCGGTTTACAAAGATCTGATGGCTAATAATTGACCACGTGCCAACCTCTGATGGAAAGATGAATAATGAAGGACAGTTGTTTAAGGAACCACTGATAAAGCAAATATCAGTGGTTGCAACGGTCAAAGTGAAAACAGTGGGTGATTTTAACTATCAGTGGATAGCTTTATCAGTGGATGGAACACTGATTTTGAACAACAGTGCTTATCAGGAAATGAGAGAACAGGGGTTGACTTTCAGCAGTGGACAGTATTTAGGAAACAGATGTTTGAACAGAACAGTGATTAGGAGTAAGGTAGTGGTAAGGATTTGAGGGCTATTATGTCAGCAACTGTTAGTGCAACAGTGGATAAGCTTTTGACAAATTTTTTTTTTTTTTGAACATCTGCTGCTCTGATGAAAGAAATGATTTTGTCTTGTGAAACCACAACATCATTTTCACCATCTGCAAGATTGTTATTCTTAACAAAACACATTTTAGATGCAAATTGTCAAGTTTAATATGTCAGCAGTTTTTACAGAAATTTGCATTCAAGGTTTTTGCCACATGTCTATTATAAGTTTTGAAGCTTTTATAAAATCCTGACAGTGGTTTAGTACCCCAGATGATGGAAACCTTTTCACTATGGCAACTCATTTTGTGTCATAATATTTAAATTAGAACATGAGTACCAAGTATTTTTAAGGTCTGTTAGCAATCAATCTCTGATCTGTGTAAAATATAAACTTGAGTGGGACATGACCTTGACACTTGTACCATATCCTTTTAACCTATTTTTAAGGATAATATCACCAAAAATAAGGGTTCTATATCCTGACAGGTATTTGAAACTTTTGCTATAAAAAACAAGTAAAAGTTCAAAATATATTACTCTAAAAAAAAGAATAATATATCCTGTTTTATTTTGAGAAAAACTCTTTCAAGAAAAAAAATTAAAAGTTTTTCTGAAAACAGCATCAAACAAGATCTGGTATATTTTCAAATTATACTTATAATCACATCACTCTCAAGTTTTATGAAAATGGTCAGTGGTTTGAAATACATTGTAATAACCACTGTTTGAGACCATTTTCTTGTTAAATTGATTGCAAAAATGAGGAGACATGTTCACATGTGTTTTTGAAAGTCCTGTTATAACCTTTGTCACCATGTGATGATTCTGAAAAACTTGTCTAGTCCTCCTGTAAGTTTAATCACTGGTGATACTATTGTTACTTGAACTTTCCTGAATCAATGAATGCACACAGTTGCTTGATGACCATTGTTCACCCAATTTTGGACTCTTAAGTGTTTTATATTTATGCTCTTTTCCTTTGACTTCAAAAGTTTTGAGATAAACACACTTTTGAGTATTTGTGATTTTTCTTCTTCCCGTTTTACCCTTCCCATTCATAAGTACTGAAATACTCACTGGGAGGTTTTATTGAAGGAATACTTATTCCAGAATCATTTTGCAGCAATGTTTTGAGAGATATGGTCATATTTGTACATGCTTATGTCAAATCTCACATTACATAAGATTTGGACTTTTTTAACACCTGATTTTCTTAATGTGTTTTTAACAAAGTTGCTTTGGCCCTTTTTAACAGGATTCCCAACCTGTTTTTCAACACATAAGATCTAATAACTAAAGTTTTAATTTCCCTCTTTTTATGTTAACAAAAACACTAATGTTTTTACGAACATAAGTTTTTGTTGACCTGAGGTACATACTTTAACGACAAACATGATGGATACAGCACAAAACTTCATAACAACAATTGAAATCAATTTTGTAAAGAAAATAATTATACCATAGTTATCAGACGTATTTTCAGATCTGAAAACTATAGGTGTTCTATGTATGACATCACTTGTTATGTGAAGTTTGTGTATCTTATGACATCTTGGTTGTTTTACAGAGTTTTTGAATAGCAATTTTGAACGTGATCACTCGTTACTCTGTTTTTCAACTAAATACGATCAACCTTAGCATCAATGAATTTTGAGCTGAACTGTTATGTCAAATTGATTGTTAGATCGAATTTGACTGTCCAAGCTCTGATACCAATTGTTAGGATCTGAGTTTGGCTATGATTGTGTTTGTTTGTAATATATGAATAATGAATGAACATGATTCAATGATTTATGCAGCAGAAATGAACACAAACTTTGTAAACACAATCAAAGAGGAAAATAGTTTAGATAAACACATGTATTTCTTTAGTCGAAAGATTACACATCAAATCAAAAGATTACAAAGCATGCTTACAAACTAAACTCCCCCTCAGCCTGATGCTCCCTGATTGATTGCACAAGATGAAAGGATTGGAGGAGAAGAACTCACTTAGTCAATCAAATGTAATAGTACAGGGTACTGTTCCATTTATAGGCAGATCAAACCACTGAAGCATCTAAGCTGACGTCACCATGAAAGTGACATCTAACAACCTAACAACCTTTACCCACTGTTCTAATACAAACACTGCTAAACTTAACCACTGATTCTATACAATATAAGTGACACACTAAACTACTGCTTTCTCCTTTCATCAGCACTGATGTTTGACTATCAGTGCTTTCCTCAAAGTTGACCAGTCCTTGAGTGGGCAGACCTTTAGTCAACAACAGTACTTAGATAGCATCAGTAGATTGAACCAGCTGTGTTTAATTCTTAACAGTCTTCAGGGCTTCATCAGCAGTTTGAAGGACAGCAGTTGTTGTATACGGACAGTGGATAGAGGACATCAGATGTTATAAACACTTTCAATGGGAAAGCCTGGTGTAAACTACTGCTTATGATGAATCCACTGTTGTGAACCAGTTTTGGCTTTTATTATCTATGTCACACCCCAACCGATGGCGGAATCATCGGGGCATGGCACTGAGCGAAACAGATTGTCCAGAAGTTTCCATAACAACTAACTTTACCATTCAATTTAAATTAACATGTCCCATACCATGTCTCAAACAGTATGTAAATTATTACAGATAAGCATTAAGACAAATATTCTGTTCCGACAACTCAGATTCAAAATAAAAATAGTTTATTTATTGGTTTCTAGGACTCCATTTCCTAGCTTCAATTTCATCACAGCGCAGAGAGCATACAAGCAACCTAAGCACCTGTCACATACGTTAAAATAAAGTCAATACATAAAATGTAAAGGTGAGCATACAAGTTTGATATAGCATATAGAGTTCGAATTCGTTTACGCATAACCAGCACGTACACATAGTGAAATGAAGCACGTTAGTTATCGACATAGATCCATCGATACCAATGACTGCGGGTTGACTGCCCGAGGCAGTTCGCAATACATGATTACCACCGTAATCCATGCAAGTAAAAGATCCTTAACAACCCCCGTGTGAACGGGTGCTGAGTCCAAACTATAGTACTATCGTTGCTAAGGCAGGTAGACAGCATTCCATGTGTAAACATAACAAACAAGCATTCATAAGCCACGTATAACATGCATTAACGGTTAGCGTTCAAATAGCTTGAGTAGTGTGATAATTGTAGTTTGAATATTCGTAACGTATGTAACACCCAAAAGTGCTAAAAGCAAAAAGGGATCGAGTATACTCACAGCGTTTGTTGGATTGAAGGGAGCGCTTAGCGAGTGCGGTTAGCCTGAATAGATTCGATAGCGTAACGATAAGTGATGCGTAAATTAATACAGAGTGAGAGTGGGTAGGATAGCTAATCGTGCGGATTAGTTATTCGTGCGGATTAGTCATCCGTGCGGATTAGTTATTCGTGCGGACAAGTTATTCGTGCGGACAAGTAATCCGTGCGGATTAGCAACTCGTCCGGATTAGTCATCCGTGCGGACAACATGTTCGTGCGGATAACTATTCGAGTGGGTTGTTTCTTCCTAAGCTAAGGATGTGTTTGTGTATGATGGTTTGTACTTTGAAGTTTTCGTTGTAGCATTAAGAAAACAATTAAGTATCTCTACCCTTCAAGCCGGTCGCGCGGACAACAATCCGTCCGGATGGTAGTCCGTGCGGACAACAACTTTAAAGGTGAGTCACTTGGTGAATTGGGTGAAATCTGTCCGGATAACAGTCCGTGCGGACAATCGAAAATTCGTCCGGATGGCCCGTCCGTGCGGACAACGACAATCCGTCCGGATAGTCTGTTCGTGTGGACGGCTTGTCCGTGCGGATGAACATGTTGGAAATTGTTTAGGTCTTAGTATCTCATGATCCGAAGAGTAATCCATTCAGAGCGTTGTTCGTGCGGATTATTCACTCGTCGATACTCAAACCTTGTTTGGTTGTGGGTCCCAAGTGTGGTTCGTCCGGATGACAACCCGTCCGGATAATCCGTCCGTGCGGACATCCTGTCCGTGCGGACAACATCCTCGTGCGGACAGCATCTCGTTCTGGTTGTTCCGTTCGTCCACTCTTGGTCGCCTTTGTCGTTCTATCGAGACGTTCTGATTACGTGGCAACCATTTGGAATCGCATTCTTACCCGCATGACTAAGCTGGCCAGGAATCACCCTAGCTTGACCGGTCAGCGACTCAGAAGGGTCATTCCGGTCTAACCCGAAATCAGATGTCTTGTGGGTAGAACCCAGATCTAGGACTAGCGCGTCACTAACATTAAGTAGGAGACTAGAACGGATCCGATTCCTACCGTCCTTGAGGGTAAAAGAAGGAGAAAACTTGTGTTTATTTCTTTCAACTCTTTTATCCTTTAGAGAAGTTTAGATTTAGGTGAAGTTGTTGTAAAATCTTGTGGAAATCGTTCAGATCTGAGTTATCCTTGGTGGAATGAGGTCAAGCTTGAAGTTCATGAGGACTTCATGATGACGTCACCCTAGAATACCTCAAATCTTGATGATTTCATGGTTAAAAGTTGAGATTTGAAAGACAGAAAGGTGTAGAAGTGTGTATAGATCAAGAAGGTACAAGATTTAGGGCGAGATCTTACCTGGATTGAGAGAAATCGAAGAAAAGGTGAAGAATGCGTGCAGGTCGGACGTCACTTGCCAAAAGTGGAAAGTTTGGAGAGTGATCCGGGTATTTATAGGATGCCAAAAGGGGAAAGGGTCGTCCGTGCGGATTGCACGTCACCCGGATTGGTTATCCGTGCGGATGACAATCCTGGTCCGGATTCCCTCAACACTCCTCAGGCGGTCATCCGTCCGGATGGTCTGTCCGTGCGGATTGGTTGTTCGTGCGGATAGACAATCCGTGCGGATTGGCGCCTGGTGGTGTGTTCGGTGCGACGATCTTTGACGTTTCGATTTCGATTGCGAGCGATTCGATAGGGTTTCCTAGTCAAATTACTTTGAGTCCCAACTACTTCGTACATAACACGGTTCGATTCGGAATTCGGGTTCGAGTTCGATTATATTCGAGTTCGATTATATTCGAGTTAGATTTCGAGTTTCGATTGAGTTCGCTTGATTACCACAACGTAACATAAAATAAACATGCACAGGTAACACGTAAGGCACACACACACACGTATAAACAACAAGTAAAATACATAGCTCGAGTTACGATCAGAGGCGAAGGTTAGTTGGTGCCCGGGGGTGCACCCGCCCACCCCAATGTTTCGGTTAGAAGTGTATAGGTTCCGATTTTTCGTCTGGAAATTTTAAAAATTATATAGGATCGCCTCCCCCCAATTATTTTTCCTAAATATTTATACATTATATAAATTAAAATAAAGTTTGTTACCACTTTGTATATCCTAAATATTTATACAATACATAAATTAAAGTAAAGTTTGTTACCACTTTGTATATAAGTGATAGGTAGTTTTGTAAATATATTTTAACTCTTATTTGTTTAACCCTAGATTACCTACCACACAATAAACTTTATCGCAAGTTTTTCTGTGTAAGAACAAGTCCTTTAAATGAATGAATTTTTTTAGTTTTATTTGGAACTATTATTATTTGACCTGACCCAAATCGATAGCCAACCCGACCCGAAACAAAATATAGGAAAAAAAATTTGGGTCTCATCACTTTACGCCCCCTCGAAACTTTTGGTCAAGCTCCGCCACTGGTTACGATTCGATGTCGATTCGATTAGCATAGCTTGATTGTTAACTTTATCGCATTGTTACTTCCTATAGTTCACAGTCGCAGGTCGATTGAAATACGATTAATACTCATCGATTATTGCAAGTAACAACACTTACTCCACATAATATAATTAAAATAAAGACATTTCTACCAGTCAAGTCGCGCGAAACCGGTCGTTGACTTTGACCTTGACTTTGACTTGTGAAAACACGGGGTGTTACAATCTATTCCTCTGATAGGGTTCAATCCCAACAATATGTAATGCTCAGGACAACTTACATGCAATGCATCCTTCACGATTACATGACCATCAACGTCTCCATCTTTCACCCAAAACGTTTCCAAACAATTCTTCCACCTTCACTTATTCTTACTTTTTTCATATTATCACGATCATTTACATATATTTATTATAACTAAGTATAGTTTTAATATCATATAGATAATATTAATAGATTGTAAACATATACACAAACTTATACATATATAAATGTTTACATATATAACTATGCACAATTTCTCAAACTTTATTTGAAAAGTTAAACATAACCTAAGTTTTATTATGTTAAATTAACAAATATTTTATAGAGCTTGTCTATCGCCACGAACAATTCTTCCACCTTCACTTATTCTTACTTTTTTCATATTATCCCGATCATTTACATATATTTATTATAACTAAGTATAGTTTTAATATCATATAGATAATAGGGGATGGATCATGAGAAAACCAAAAAAGCCTAAAAAAAAAACCTAAAAACATACCAACATTTTTTTTTTTTTTTTTTACAATTTTTTTTTTTAAAAATTGTTACTTTTTATGTATGGAAAAAAAATAAAAAAAAATAAAAATTTTTTTTTTTTTGTTGTATTGCAGCACATGTGCAATAATACATAAAGCTTAAACCACTTAACCCACCCCCCCACCGACACCCCCCAAAAACCTAAACCCCCCCACCCCCACCCTCCCGAAAACCTAAAACTAAACCCTAAACATAAACCCGAAAAAAACCTAAACCCCCCCCCCACCCCCACTCCCCAAAAACCTAAACCCCCCACCCCCACCCCCCCCCCCCCAAAAAAACCTAAATTCACCCTCCCACCAAAAGCCTAACCCCCCCCCCCCCCCACCCCCCAAAAACCTAAACCCCCCTCCCCCCCACACCCAAAAACCTAATCCTAATCCTAAACTTCCAAAAAAACTAACCCTAAAAGCTAAACTAGACTCAAAAAGCTAATTTTAAGCATGTAATGCTATTGTAGTACCATGTTATATTGCACATGTGCACTACTATGATAATAGTATTGAAAACAAGACGACACCATAAATCTTTTTTTATGTCATAAAAAATATGCTCAAATATACTTGAATGAAAGATACAAAAATTTGTGATCTTATGGTGCCATTTTTGTTTTAAAATGATAACGTATGGAGAAATAGGAAATGTTTAAAAAGTTATATATTTTTTTTTCCAATTTTACCCCTCCTTCATTAAAAGTCCCCCCCCCCCCCCTCCTTCATTAAAAGTCTCCCCCTCCTTTTTAGTGCTTTTTTGGTTAGTTTTTTGGTTTTCTCATTTATATCTAGTTTTCTCATGATCCTCTCCCATAGATATGGGGATGGATCATGAGAAAACCAAAAAAGCCTAAAAAAAACCTAAAAACATACCAAATATATATTTTTTTTTTTACAATTTTTTTTTTATAAAAATCGCTACTTTTTATGTATGGAACAAAATTTTCAAAAAAAAAAAAAAAATTTTTTTTTTTTTGTTGTACTGCACATGTGTACTAATACATAAAGCTTAAACCACTTAACCCACCCCCCACCGACACCCCCCAAAAACCTAAACCCCCCACCCCCACCCCCCAAAAACCTAAACCCCCCCACCCCCACCCTCCCGAAAACCTAAAACTAAACCCTAAACATAAACCCAAAAAAAACCTAAACCCCCCACCCCCCAAAAACCTAAACCCCCCACCCCCACCCCCCCAAAACCTAAATTCACCCTCCCACCAAAAGCCTAACCCCCCCCCCCCCCCCAAAAAAAAAACCTAAACCCCCCACCCTCCCGAAAACCTAAAACTAAACCCTAAACATAAACCCGAAAAAAACCTAAACCCCCCACCCCCACCCCCCAAAAACCTAAACCCCCCCTCCCCCCTACACCCAAAAACCTAATCCTAATCCTAATCCTAAACCTCCAAAAAAACTAACGCTAAAAGCTAAACTAGACACAAAAAGCTAATTTTAAGCATGTAATGCAATTGTAGTACATGTTATATTGCACATGTGCACTACTATAATAATAGTATTGAAAACAAGACGACACCATAAATCTTTTTTTATGTCATAAAAAATATGCTCGAATATACTTGAATGAAAGATACAAAAATTTGTGATCTTATGGTACCATTTTTGTTTTAAAATGATAACGTATGGAGAAATGGGAAATGTTTGAAAAGTTATATATTTTTTTTTCCAATTTTACCCCTCCTTCATTAAAAGTCCCACCTCCTTTATTAAAAGTCTCCCCCCTCCTTTTTAGTGTTTTTTTGGTTAGTTTTTTGGTTTTCTCATTTATATCTAGTTTTCTTATGATCCTCTCCCATATATAATATTAATAGATTGTAAACATATACACAAACTTATACATATATAAATGTTTATATATATAACGGGCTTGGTTATATAAGAAACTCTATCTTTTTAAGAAAACTATGGAAACCCATTGTGAACCATTGATTAGCTTACATCAAACTTGATCAATGGCTATGATTATTTTGGTATGAATAAAATTAAAAAGAAATAAAAAGTACTGTCATTTAGTACCATTGAAGGGCATTTTCGGAAGTCAACTAAGACATTGGAAAACAGAAATCACTGCCATGCAGTAGCCGTCTAATCAAGAACTGCAAACAAAATTCAAAATTTTTTCTTCTTTACCATTATACTCATTGCTCCTCTGTTCCGGAACGCTAACACAGAAGCCGATAGTGTCCAACTTGGAGAATGAGGAAGTCGTTCATAATATTGTCGTCGTCCGTGAAGTTGAAACGATTAAGGAAGATTCATACTTCAATTAAAAGGTTAGTTTTGTTGTAATCGGTCATGTAAAAGGTGGTTTTGTTCAACCGATTTATCGGAAAATGGCACCTGAGTTTGTTTTCTTTTATATATGTAGGACTTCGAAACACAGATTAGGGCAAAAAAGGTCTGAGAGCCGTAGAGTTGTGATTATATCCGACGAACCCAAGACAGGACCTTCCAAACAACAATCTGACTTTGGTCCGACCCAACGGGAGTTAGGTTAGAATTTTTATGTCTCTTAACATTGTTCAAGGTGATCTATATATGGATAGTGTGTTGGATAAGAAATTGTGCATAACAGAATTTTGTTGGCTGCCTTGCAGTGTATGATGATACCGATAGTGTGTCACCAAGCCATGGGAAAAGACGGAAAGCAGGTAACGGTTAACCAGTAATATTGTTTATAATTTGTATAATGTCTTGTTGGGCTAATCGTTTTCGTTACGAATCTATCGGTGCTAAATGAAGGTTGTGTGGAAAGCAAACGGGGACATAACAAAAAGCACAGTGGTAAGTTCCTTTTGTTACAATAGTGGCTAATTGCGTATCCAGTTAAATCTGAGTAACATGTTTGAAACTGTAGGGAAGAAAAGCATTGTCGGGGATAGTTCTGGGTGTGGAAATAAAAGAAAACGTGGTTAGTTAAATATTGTTGGCTTTGATTAACATGTGTTAATTGGGCATGACCTTGAAAATTCACTAACATGTGATAATCAGCAGGGGAAAGAAACAGCGCCGATGATAATTCTGGCAATGTAATGCGAAAAAACCGTGGTTAGTTATTTTTTAAGCCCTTCAAATTTTTGGATGTTACGAATGAAAAATTGTTACATGTTGTCATAGGTGGTTGTAAAGTAGACTAATTGTTTGGGTTGTTGTGGTTTCGTATAAAATGTTATTTCAGTAAGTAGGGCAGAAGTGACGGCTACATCGAAGGGTGGGACGTTAAGGACCAAAAAGAAGAAGGGTTCGGAGGACAATGGGAAAGGTAAAGCAGGGAAACCAAAGGTAGTTGATAACAAACCGGAAAAGGTTCAGAAAGCCCGTAAGCGAGCAAAAAAGGATGAATTTCCAGGCATAAGGACAAGATCTGCACCACTGCAGTTTTATAAATGTGTACGGGCATTGACAGAACAACAACGTGACGCAGTCAGGCAAATGGGCTTTGGTCGTTTGCTAACTTTCAGCGTTGATGGTTTGCCGGCTAAGTTAACTTATTTTGTTGTGGACAATTTTAATCCCGATAAGATGGTGATATGTACGCCTGCCGGTGATATCAAGGTGAACAGGAAAGTGATACATAAGTTATTAGGGATTCCGACTGGTGGACAAAAGATTAGTTCGATTGGTAAGCTGCCGATGCTGATTGATGCCATTGCGGATTGGAGGGCGAGATACCCGGGTGTAATGGTGCCTCCAACAAAGATGGTGAAAATGATAGATGAGTCCGATGGCGAAGACAGTTTTGATTTCAGGATGGATTTTGTAATGTGTTTTGTGGCAGTGCTGGTTGATTGTCATAAACAAAGTTGTTTACGGGAAGAAATCTTAGAGTATCTGGATGACGAAATGGACTTTGCAACAATAGACTGGTGTGACCTTGTTGTAGAAAAGCTGAGAACTTGCAAAGATACCTGGAATCGGCTTGACCCACAAAGTTTCTTCGTCGGTCCTCTAACGATTCTGATGGTAAGTGTACTTTTAATTATTTTAGATAATTAACATGTGTTAGAATACTTGATTATTTCCGGGCTGAACGGATCGTTGTTTCTTGTAGTTGTTGTACATTGATAGCATTGAGTGCACGGGGATGGAGGTAGACTGTGCGGTGTGTCCTTTAGCTTTTTGGAACTTGAAAAGATTGCGAGAGAGAGAAAGGCTTGAAATACTTGCTGGTGGGTTTGGACTAGGACGGTTTAAAGGATTAACACGTCCCAGAAACTATAACGTGGAACACTGGGCAAGTAAAGAGGTAAAGTTATATGCTCTAACATGTGTTTTTTACAATTAGTATATAGTGTTAGTATCAAAATGTTGAAAAACTATTTTCAACAGGAGAGGTTGACGATAGTATGACAGTTAATAAACGTGACAAAGAAGAACAAAGTCAAAATTGAGGGGATGTTAGAATCGCTATTGGTGGAGAGCCATGAAGACGAAGAAGTACAAACGTTGAAGGCAACGTTTGAAAGTATGTTTGAGAAGAAAGTTAGTGAAAGTGAGGATCACGATGACGCGGTAGATTTAGCGTCACACAAGATCAATTCGGTCTTGGGAGATTTGAGAAATGATGAAAGGTTTCACATCAACGAAGGAGAGAACGCTGGTTAGTAACTGTTATTCTTTGTGTTATTTAGTTTAATAATTTGGAATCCATTTATCGTTGTGCAAACGATTTCGTAGGGGATGGCGGGGACGACGATTTTTCGGATGGGTCACCAATAGCGAGCTTGTACAGGAAGTCGCTTATCCGGCAAAACAAAAAAATCAGTAAAAGTAGATTGAAAGCAGTAGGATCTTCAGCAATAGACTTTGATGCCCAAGAAGGTGTGCTGACAATGTTTATGAAATGAACACTGAACCACGTGTTAATGTGATACCTGTTGTGTTGGTTATCATTCTTAAAGTGATCACTGTAACACATTTGACGGTGTGGCAACCTGTATTGATTGACATATTTTTTTGGGGTTGCAGCTGATGTTGCGGGCCAATCAATCGTAGATGATGGTGGAGAAGACTATGCTGAAAAGATGGAAGATGGTGGAAAGTCGGGTCAGGTGAGGAGATCTGCAAGACTCGGGAAGTTAAAGCATGTTAGTGAGACAGAAGAAGGGTTTGTGACCCCAAAAAGAAGAAAGACAAATATGAAGTTTGGTGGACAATACACGGATGGTGGCAAAGAAAAAGGTAAATTGTTACATGTATTACCATTTTAAGAGTACGTTTATAGCGCGAAAAGAGTTTATGTACCTGTACTATATGTTATGGAATGAAATGTTTAGTCTAACACATGTTAATGTGATAATGATCGTATAGTTTAACATTCTATTGTGGTTGCAGCAGATGGTGCGGGGGAATCAAGCGTAGTTGCTGATGGAACTGAGTGTACCGGAGCGCTGGAAGAAGGTGGTATGTCGTTGCGGGTAAGGAGATCTCCCCGTCTGAATAAGTTAAAGGATGCTCCTGAAATGAAAGCAAGCTTTGTGACCCCGAATTGCCCGAAGACAAATATAAAGATTGATCGGAAAAAACGGATGATGGACTCGAATCAGGTAAACTGTAACATGTGTTACCAGTTTCATCATACATTTAGATTTAGAAGTACACGTTGACGGTGACGCGTAGTTTGTTGCTCGTTAAAATTTATTACCCTCTAATATGCGTACGTGTCTGAAACCCATTTAATATTTCTGTGATGTTATAGGCTTCAACAAGACTGAGAAGCAACTGGAAGAGAGAGAACTGGGGTTTAGTGAATTTGGGGAAGAAACAAATGAAGTCGTCGAAGGTGATAAGAGTGTTCATGATGCTGGTAATTCAAGTGGAGGTGACTGTAGTATTGGTGGGGCCGAAGAAAATAAAGGAGCCGGAAGCGTGGATAAAAGTGATGCTGAAGAAGTGTATAAGCCACTGGGTTTAATGCGTGCAATACTGCGTATTAAAGCAGCAGAAGTGCATGGTGCACGTGGTAGTTTCCGTACCCTTTCAGAATGTCTGACTTTAAAAGTGTGTTGTATTACTTTATTCGTTTTAACATGGGGCATCTTGTTTTGACAGATTACCGTGGTTCGGACATGCAGTTTGTTAGTAAAGATGAACATAGAGTGGATACAGACAATAAAGTGGCTGCGAATGACAATGATCACCAGAACACCGATCTAGAAGCGAATGACGCCAAAAAGGATGAGATTTACGAATCACTGTTTATTTGTGATCAAGAGGTAGCCAAAATGGTCGAGATGGAGGTTAAGGATAGCAAACAGGTTGAAGGGAATGAGAATGAAGGTAGTCTTCGGAAACCGTTTTATTTGTTTAGCCATGTTTAGGCATGTCTAATTTATTCGAAAAATGTTTATGCAACTACAGATAGTAAGATTGAGAATGAAGTTAGGGCTGCAGCTGATGGAAGAAAAGAAGAGAGTGGTGGCGTCGTGTTTGCATCTGTGGAAGGTGCTGTTAATGATAAGGACGAACATGTGGTTCTGGATGGCAAAGGCAAGGGGGCTGTTGATGAGTGTGACCGTGATTTTAAGGGTAATTATTTATGCAGCTTCTGGTACTAAGTTGTGCATGAGATGTGATAAGAATGTTTTATGCAGCTGAAGAAGGTAAGATTGAGCATGATGGGATGCATTCAACTGATGTAAATATGCAAGGGTGCAGTAGCGCGGTGGTAGACTCTGTCACAGGCGCAGCTTTCGATAAGGACCAGGATGTCGAGGGTAAAGGGAAAGCGGCTGAGGAGGTGTGTCAGCCGGAAAAGAACGGTAAAGATTTTCATGCTCTAACATGTGTTAACTGCTCCCCTACCTGTATCATTTAGTGAGTTAACATGTGTTAATCATATACACAGTGTGCGAAGGCGATACGATTTTTGATGAACGGAATTTAGATGGCCCCAATTGGAGTCTTGGAATGACACAAATTGGGGGTGAATTGGACGTGTCACAGGAAATCGGTACGATAGAGCATTAAAGAAACTCAGTATTGATGGGTTAGTAGGAGTCATCTGTAATATACTTATTTGCATTAAACGTGCAGGGTGCACAAGTGGGAAGGTGGATGATATTGCTTGGACAGAAACAGTGCTGGAGCGTTCCGGTGAGCTGAAATACATTCATTTACTGTGAAAAGTGTTGTATTCTTTACTGCGTAACGTGCGTTATTTATTTTATATGTTTTAGGCGATATGGAGGCTACCACAGACTTGAGTATGGTTATAATGGTAGAACCAGTTAGCTCCTATGACCCGGCCCTTGCAATCCACAAAGGGCAAACTGGTCTGGAATTTTGTGGGGGTGATATGAATGAGGTGGGGGACAATATTCCGCTTGCAAACCGTGTGCGTATGTTGGCTGAGTTGGGGGCCCAAAAAAGGAAGCTCCCTTTCAGAGAGAAAGTGGCAGCGAAACCAAACAGATCACCTTACTATATAAGGTCTGTTGACATGGGTCAGCCAATAACTAAGAAGGAGGCAAATCTGTGGGAGTACATATACGTTGATGAAAGCCCATTGCACTCTTTAAATGGGCATTCTCGTAGGAAGCGGTCAATGGAGGCAAACGTGTAAGTAGAACTGCAACTTGGTTTATTGTTTTATAATAATAGGGTAAACCATGAACCAAGTTCCACACTAGATAATTCGTTATATTTTGATTTTTTCCGCAGGAGGGAACAGGGTTCGTCGTCGGTTGTTGATGTAGATAGTCCGATACACATGGCTGTGTAAGTAGGGGGTCACCGTACCAAAATTTAGTAAAATAATAAATAACATGTGTTAAAGTATGCAATTTAATTTATAATTTGTACATCTGAAACCAGGGAGTTGCTGTTTAGAAGCCCTACCCATGTAGAAGCGTCTCGGGCTATGTTCAAGAGTTTAAACGTTGGCAATGAGGTCTCAGATGGTATTATCGACTGTTGGGCGGAGGTGCTAAACTTCCAAGAGAAACGGAAATCACGGGAGGCTTACAGTAGGCAATTCTTTGGTACCAAAGTTGTGGTGAGTGTCATGTATATAGAGATTACAGTGTGGCGACTTTTTGAGCTTATTAATTTCTCTGTTGTGGTTAAAGTTTCCGTGGATGCTAACAACTGAGAAAGGTGGAGTCGAGGCGCGGATGCACAAGTTTCGGCTTGGAATAAAAGGTGCAGTTAACAGCGGTGAAAATGTTCCTGACTTTCGAAATCACGACATTGTTTTCTTCCCGATATTGGAGCACAAACACTTTTACTTGCTAGTGTTTGAGTTACGCGACCCGGGAATTTATGTCGTTGATAATGACAAAGCCCGCCAAGGTCAGTTGATAGAAGATAGTGTCTACTACCTCCACAAGGACACAGCGTATAAGATCGTAAGTTTCTTATAAACTGACAATTGTTGAACAAATAAGTGTGATAATATTGAGGAACTGCTTTTTTATTGAGCATGGCTTGTATATGTGTATGCAGAAAGATATGTTTGTGCAATATCTTCGGGAGGTTGGGAATCCGCGAGCCGATGACATAGAGTACTGCAACATCCAGCGTATGCCGGTTCCTTGGGCGACCACCGCAAACACAACTGATTGTGGGGTCTTCTTGATGCGGCACATGGAGTGCTACATGGGGAAAAACAAAAGTTTTAACTGTGGGTTCAGCATGAGTGGGGCGAGGAAGATGGCGGAGGTGCGAAAGTTGAGAAAGAGGTATGCTGCGCACATCTTATGTTCGGAGGTGAATGTGCTGCTGCCAAAAATCAAGCAGGATTGCCGAATAGAGTAACACGTGTTAGGGGGGTGAAATGGTAGTTACTGTAGCACCAGTGTGCATTAATTGCGCCAGCTTTGTTTTTGGAAACATGTAATGTACTTTGATGGATTTGGGGATGTTGCTTTAAACTTATTGCGGGGTAGGTGTTTTGTTGGGTATGGCATCGTCACGATGTCTTTTTGGGGATAGACTGTCTATATACAATCTGATGTTTAGTAACTTGGTAATTCTATACTCTAAAGAATATTGATGTGTTGTTGGATGTGTTAGAATATTATTAATCTAGTTGATTGACGTAGGTGATAATGTTTTAAATGAGGTTGTTTGAAATTATATAAAGGTACGTGTAACATTATAGAAAATGAGAAAATGCTGCTTCCAAGGGGACCACTCTTTCTAAAAATGTAGTAGGAATATTGGAAATTGGGGAAAGTAGGTGGCAGAAGTCTACAAACATAGGGGTTGGTGTCTATAAAACAACTTTATTGGGAAAGGAACCATTGCTTTTTGGCCCCTTATGGTCACATCAAAGTCAAGTCACAAAGACCTATATTAAATGTACCCAGGGAAAACCTCTATAAGTATTGTAGTGAAGAACCAAAGTCATATTCTGTAATACTTCACCACTTCAGTTAACTATAAACTGTTAGCGGTTCCAAAGTGGTGTAATGTGATGGACCCGTGTAAAGGTAAGGTTACGGCTACCCAACCAGGCATGGAGAAGCGGACGCAAAAGGGGAAGGAAGCATGTGAGGGCCGGTACGGGGTGTGCTACGAAAGAAAAGTGTCTCACAAAAATCGAGAAGACGGGAAAACTGGAGTAGCATCTGGTGATGATGCTTCAGAAAGCGGAACCAAAAATGTAACTGATGTAGCTGGTGTGTCGCAAGAAACGTCACGCCGTAGGGAACACGTTGTTCCAAAAGCTGAAAAGTTGAAGGGGCTACCAGATGAGTTGGTTAGGTTGCTGACGGATCCAGACCATGAATTATGTGGTTGCCCGTTGTGTCCATACTCACCCGAAACAATCCAGTCCTGGTGTTACCATGACCCATGGGAGAGTGAGCGCAGCCCCTCTCCTCTGTACTTTCATGATGAGGAATTTCCCACACCATGATGAAAAGCTTGTTAGAGATGGAGGATAACAATGGGTAGTTAGTATGTTGAAAATGGTTGAAGATGTGTTAACCTGATGACCCTATGTTGTAACAAAACGACATACCAATGTCGTTTTGTTGGTATTTTATTATGTTTTTTTTTTTTTGGCAATCGGTTGATGTCATTTCTCTTTAGTCCATCAATGTGTTTTAGACGCGGGGGGGTGTAACCTATTAGTAGAATGTGTGTTTAAGTTGGCTAGACGTGAAGTTTAATTCTATAACCTGACGTGGTTTAATATATAAGCTGTTTTTGTGTGGTTAACACAGATTGTTTTGATCCTTTCAAGTTAAAAGAACCAAGCATTATGGGGGCTAACATGTGTTAAGCATCTGTTTTTATGCCATTGTAAAAAAATAAAACACAAAAACACAATTATCAAATGCAGATAATATTAAGATAAGCCCATTAATAGCAAACAGAGGTCCCCAAAGAAGTAGGGCTACAAACACAAAAGTGGCCAAGGCCGTAGAGTTTCTTACAATCCTATTTATGGTTAATGGGATCAAAATAGTTCCACCTTCTTACACACGTAACAGAGAAGAGCAGGATGATGTCAAAAGACTGTTACATGTGTGTAAGAAGGCCAAAATGAAGAGAGTCTCCCATGACATAGTACTAGAAAACGACAATAAAGATTTTAATCAGAGGGTGAGTCGCCAGAGGCGGTCTGCCTTTGCTGCTTTCATTGCAGCCACCTTAAGGCAGTTGTGTGAGTCGTGGTCGTCGACATACAGACCACAACGCTTGCATAAACGAAGCTGCTTTGGAAGTTTTGGTGGTTTTGCCTTTGCCTTCTCACCGGGCCCAGAAATGCGAGTATGAGTACCACATCCTTTATTGCGTGCAACTTCTGGATTAGCAACTTCGACTGGAATGTTGATTGGCTGTCCAACTATTTCTTCCATTTGACACTCGTTTGATTCATTTTGAATTGTAGACAATGGTTGCTTGGAAAGCACATTGATCTTGAAATCCCTAAGTTGGTCAACCAATTTTGCCAACGAATCCTCATCGGTTCTGGCCACATCAACGCATTCAGTAACGAGGTCGAGGATTTCATTCCGCATAACGGACGGTGCGTGTGGGTTGACTCCGTATCGGCTGGAAATTGAAAAAACCTGTTTGGGGAGGGCATCTCGACGCCACCTATCGTTTATGTATTGTGGTGGAATCCTTTCAACATTTTTCAATCGATAGACGCAAAAGACATGGCGACACAGATATCCGATACGTGTGAAATTCCTGCATGAGCAACTGGCGGATTGGTCTACAGTGTTATACGTAACCTGTTTTGAACATAGACAGCAAAAAAGAAAGCCCTTTAGATCTAACATATGTTAGAGGATGGGTAATAATGAAATTGCCTAACATGTGTTACCTGATAGACGTTTGTGATGTTGTTCCTTTTATCCAAATGAGTGACGTCTATCAGAAGACTGGAATTGCTGGACTCGGTTTGGTTTGTGATGTAGCATAAAAACTTCCCTTTAATTATCTCTTTTTGAACTTGCGCGAAAACAGCGTTTGTGTAAATGGTGAACGCGTGCTGTTCTATCGCTAAATCAGTATTGCCAGTGAACATCGTGGATGAGGTTTTGTACTCCGATACACGTTGACGATATCGTTGGCTGTCTACCCTATTTTCAAAGCACATCATAAATTGTACAAGGGTGTTTGCGCTTGTTGAGTTGACCTTGAAGGCAGCGTTAGAGCTTTCGCAGCGGGAAGTGGTCTTCATTAAGCAACACATGGGCAGTTCCCTGAAGTAGGCTGGTACCCAGAGATGTTTGATGTTGTACATGTCGTTCAACCAGCTGTGGTCTTGAAGCCCAAATGTTTGTAGGAGGTCATTCCAGCGGGACTCAAACGTTTCAGGTTTGATATAAACATTCAAAACCAACCGGTGAATGCAGGACCGAAGATCAGTGTTATCGAGAACGTCGGCAGAGATCTAAAAACAGTTTGAGAAGACATATAAAAATTGTGTTATGTTGAATAACACATGTTAAGGGCTAACAAATTAAGCTAACCTTGGAGGGTAGTTTTTTCATTATATGCCACATGCATAGACGGTGTCGTGATTCGGTAAAGACCATAGGAACAGCTTGTAGCATGGATGGGTCTTGATCACTCAGCACGAGAGTTGGTTGAGTACCGTGTGCCTTCAAGAAAGCCTTAAGCAACCACACATAAGATTCAATGGACTCGGTTGATATCAAACCCGCTCCAAATGTAACACATTGGAAATGATGATCCACACCCGTGAATGGCACAAAAACCATCTTGTACCTATGAATAAAAAATTGATTTGATGTTAACAATATGTAAAACTTTTTTGGGTTAGGGTTGTATACTTGGGGATCAGGCCTAACACATGTTAATGGGGGGGGGGGGGGTTTGACTAACCTGTTAGTGCTGTAAGTTGCGTCAAACGCGAGGACATCGCCAAAAGCTTTGTAGTTTAGCTTTGAAATCTCATCAGCCCAGAATACAGAAGACAACTTTCCATTTGATACAGTGTAATCAAAATAGAAGTTGGGTAGGTTGTCAAAACGCTCACGCAGGCGTTCAAGGAAAACTTGTGCATCGCGTTCACCAATAAAAATTCGCAACTGGTGGCTAAAGTTTTTAAAATCCACCGGAGTCCCATTGACATTGTGATGCCCTCCTTTTAAAGCTACAAGACATCTATAAGCTCTCATTGGTCCGATACGGTTTAGACTCATATTGTGAATGAATTGTTTCGTGGAGAATGACAGCTTCCGTGATATCTTGCTAAGATCACGGTTGTAACTCTCAACAAGTTCATGATTATGAATATCATTGAAACTCAGAACTGTGTATGAATCATTCGAGATTGAGACTAGTATGCTTGCCTTACAGTCACACCATGTGAAGTTGGTCCTCCGGTGCTTAACAGAAGATTCATCTAGGGTGTCAAAAGTCCTCTTGGGTTGTGGTTTTCCATATTTTGAGCATCGAAGATACTTGTGTGTGGGAATTCCATTCCAGACTTTAGTTTGCCCTTTTTTTACAGAAAAACCTGCTTCAAACGCATAAAGTTCATACATCGAAAGAACATCCGCAAAAGTTGGATAAGATTTCCCACACACTGGTATGAACTTATCAGCGACGTTAGGAATCCAGTAACGGGTTCCCTGAGGGGTATCAAAAACAAAGTATGGATTCGATGGCCCTGCATCATAAAACGAAAAAGGTTAGGAATCTGCTATACATGACATGACAAAAGGTTAGAAATCTGTGATATGAGAATAAAGTGGGCTCCCATGTAATATATACAACCGTCTAACTGGCCGCGTGATGATTCAGCAAACATAGAAGGACCATGAGATGATCCAGAAACAGCAACAGTCATGGCCTGCATATGGGAATCTTGGGATGCTACATGTGAACATTATGGAATATGTTTGAACAATGCCATATCTGGGGAAGAAAAAAACAAAACCAGTGTATAGAAAAAACAAACCTTCTTCATTATCCATAACCTGGTCATCATTAAACGCGCTGTTCATGAAATTGTTGGATATCACAACATCCGGGGATCTAACAGGGGCTTCAGATGACCGAGAACAATCAACATGCATATAAGTGTATACAGAAGCTTCGAATGGAACGAGTGAACATGGCCATGCAGTATAGTTTGGATTATTAGATTAAAAAGTTGTAAAAGACAAAAAAAAAAAACAGGACTTCGTGAACAGTTAAATTACATATATGGACAAACCTGGAGCATTAAATTCCTCATCATTTTGGAAGTCGCTGCAAAAGAACCGGTTGGGGAAACTATGGACCGGCGACATTAATTCTGAGGTTGGTGGATTTGTCTCCATGGATATTAATGGAGAAATGAACAGGGGAGTAGAAGATGACTATGTACTTCTGTTGAAGAATATATAAAATGAGAAATTGTAAAAGAAATATGGGGGTGGGTGCATTGTACAAATGAGTTGATGTGCATTAAATGCTGATGTCAATTCAAATGGGGGATAATATCTTGCCTAACCGAAATTACATATATAACCTTGAAGCAAAAAGTAACAAGAAGTGTGGGAGGGCTACGTGGCTAAATGATGGCCACTATTATAGTTTGCTAAGTTTTCTAAGAATATGGGGTTTCTTACTAAGCATTATCCTATATATAACTATGCACAATTTCTCAAACTTTATTTGAAAAGTTAAACATAACCTAAGTTTTATTATGTTAAATTAACAAATATTTTATAGAGCTTGTCTATCGCCACGAACATGGGCTCGTTCTTTGGTTACTGATAGACACACACAATATAGTGTATGTAGCATCACTATTCGTAAACAATTATGACACCCCATTGTGGTTGCTCTAACCACACAAGCTAAGAAGCTGTTAATACAATTTTTTTTAACGGCAAATTTGGATCACTGATGGACCACTGGAGTATTATCGTGTCACCAATCGAACTACCCGATTATATCCATCTTCACTAGGCATAATTCCTATACACCAATTTAGGAGAAAACCCAATAAATATGGAAAAACCCCCATTGTGAGAATCGAACCTAGGACCTATTGGTCCTAAAATCTTATCCCACCCCCAAGATATCACTAGGTTATAAAGCGATGGATAGTTGTTAATACACCTTAATTGCTATACATAAATGTTAGTAGTTAGTTGATGTTAAAGCCCCCGCACCCTCGCCTGCGCCGAAGTGTTATGGCATTCCACAGTCGCGTCGTCCGACGTGTCCCAGTTCTGCGCTCAACGGTGCTATGGTAACACATAGTCTTAGTTTAGGAGAAGAGATGAGAAATAATGAGAACCCATATTGTGAGGTTTTGGGTGACTTAGGGAAGGGTTTAAATATAAGCAAGCATCAAGATCGCAACTCTTCGGCTGATTTGTTAAAATTAAATTCGATCGTTAGGAAACAATGCAGACAACTCTTCAAATTCTTTTTTATTATCATTTTGTCTATATATATTTTATCAATTTAATTGTATTTACGAACACTTCAATTGTTTTAATTATATTTAAGAACACTTTAATTGTTAATTTATATTTAAAAAATCATTTTACCCATACCCATGTTAAAAGACCATTGTGCCCATTTATTAACCTCATTAAGCTGTTGTACAATAAGCATAAAATATTGTAATTACTTAAATTTTGCTGGTATCCTTTAGAAATGCTTTATAATATATATAAGTATAAGTATAGATAGATACCCTCACTAAAAAAATACTTTTTTAAAATTGCATTTGAAACAATAGTGTCATATACATTATACAATAAACAATCTTCGACCATTTACCTAATTTCTAAAGTGACATTTTATAAGGGCAAAATAATTTTTGTTTTGTGGACCATCATTAATAGTTAGGGTGGAGGGTATAGTCAAACAACTTAGGGTGTTTGAGTGAAATCCTACCCAATAATATTATGCCATGTCAACTCCCCATTCTACTCCCCATTTTACACTCAATCACTAGGTATAGTCAAACACCCCTCAATTTAAAAAAAAAAAAAAAAACTTGATTGGTCTCTCCTCTCTCTCCTCTCCTCTCAAACACATCAGTGAACACTCATCGAAAATGGCAACCTCTATCCTCCTCACCGATTTCCCCCAAACCCACGGTATACTCACCGATCGGTGACATACCCTCCCCACACAACTCCCCGACCTCTATACCCTCCACCCTTAATACTATTAAAATTTTGCAATTATTGCCTTCCACGAATTGGAACTTTGAATAAAAAAGAAAAAAGTACAATCACATAAGCTTTTTTATTAATTTAATTATCTATATCTATATTTAATAGAGGAAACCCGTCACGATACAACAGAACGATCAGTTTTACTTCAGTATTAAAATTTAAATAAAATTAAAAAAAATGATAAAATAAGATGAAGGTGTGTCTTGTTAGGAAGTTATACAGCCGCTACATTGAAAGGAAATATGTGATCGGTCTTTAGGTTGTTAGAATGATGGATAATTGAATTTTAAACTTTCACTTTATAACCAATATATCGTATCGTCTTAATATATCGTGTCTTAGTATCTCACGTATGAAATTTCAAGCTTTCACCTTATAACCAAATATATCGACGCTTGTATTGCTCTCCCACAACTCCGTTTTCACGGTTTATGTAAGGACTTGCAAAAATGCCCCTAAACGAACCGTAAGTGAAAACCCGGACCCCTGAAACCCTAATGTGCATGAAAAACCAAGAAAACATGAAATTTGGTCTTCTCGTGGGCCGCGTAAAACATAAGAAGACCCTACGCGGGCCGCGTCAACTTAAGATTTGACCGGATAAGCTTCCCCGGCCACGTGTCGCACACGTGGCGGCCCTACTGATGACACGCTAGCCCTAGTCTACGAATAGCTGGCCCTCGCGGGTCGCGCAAACTCTTATTAAGTTTTACGCGGGCCGCGTAAAACTCATATTTCAGCTATAAATTGCTTGGTTCATGGCCTGTTCATCTGTGTCGAAAACTTTTCTCAAAAACGAAGTATACTGCCTAAATTCGAAGATTTAAGGTATCAAGGCACTGCAACGATACAGGGTATTAACTCGATCGCTGCTACGATTCAATGTCCGATCGATTGAAACCAATCCAATGGATGTTTAAGTGCTGCCCACATTAGGGCTATACTTTGTCATTCCTCGTGAATTCGATGGATGTTTAAGTATTGCACTTTGTCATTCGTTGTGAGGGTTTTAATCTCGTGAGTTATCGTAATTGCTGTATTAGTTACCGACCTAGTTCGTGTGCATTATTGTTTAAATTAGGTTACAAGGCTTATCAGTAGGCTAAAACTCTGCCCATTTAAATCTGCAATGTGAGTCATTCTCTTTTTATCAATAATGTTTTACAATACTCCAATCATTTTCAAAAGTTATAATTACGTGGATTAAGTCGTGGTTATCTTGAATCGCTGGCTAGTGGGGTATTGTGCACATTACTAATTTCTCACGGTTAGGTTCATCAACCTAACAGTGATCATCATCACTACTTCGGTGAAAGGACCCAATAGTGGTATGACCATCGTCACCAGGAGGTGACACGGCACCAGATAAAAATAAGATAGAAGCCATTGTAATCGCTCTTATGCTGTAATTTATAACTACGTGTCATTTTATCAAATTTGAATGACTCGCCAGTATTTCCCCGCTGATAAAATATTTTTAAAACATGTTTCAGGTGACCTGCTGTGAAGCAAGGAAAAGTGCTACGGAGCACTAATAAAGCTTGAAGTAGTGGCTCAATTAAATAAATAAACATGTTTTGTAAACCAGGGAATTTCCTAGTAAAATTTCTCTATTGTAAATTGCGGGGTTTATCCCAAATTATGAAATAAAATAATCAGGCAAAAATTTCAAGTCTTAAAAGATCATGTTTAAACTTCCGCTGTCAACTCAATTAATAAATACCACGGGTTTCTGTCCCGCGGCTCCTGGACCGGGTAAAACCGGGACAGGGGCCGTGACAGAAAAAAGGTGGTATCAGAGCCACTGATTTAAGCCAATTAAGTATTTAGAAATACTTAATTTTTATGATTGCCATTCTGTAATTCTGTGAAAAATTAATTTACAAAATAGTAACTTAGAATTTTTGTGTGTTTCTTCATGTATGCTAAACAGCATGAATGAACTATCAGAAGCACTTCAAAAATTTTCTATCCATAGCTCAGATATGGATACCACCAGTACCTTTACTGGCTACCAGGCTGACACTGAAGAGTCAATGGTATTCCAAGCCCAACCTCAGGAAAAACCTAAACCGAAGAAAAGAAGAAGATTTGTAGGCTGGAGGCGTGTGCGTAGGAAGAGGCCAGCAACACAGAAAGTTATAAAGACTGAGGATCCCAAAGATAAGGGCAAAGGAATATAGATTGGGGAAAGTTCAGGACAAGCTCAAGAAATGCCACCCTGGGAAGAACTGGACCGTCAACTAGCAAATAGCGACCTCATCGGACCTGCCAATGAGACTCTTTTCAATTACCCAGCTGAAGCCCAACTTCCAGTCAACCTGGAACCGGCTATTCCAGATCCCCTTGTTAACCCCCGACCTCTGGGAGAATTAGAAGAATGGTGGACCACTGACTGGCAGTTTCAGAAAATCCTGAATAATCCTAATACCTTTTCCCCCAATTTGACCCGGAGCCTCCACTACAACCACCTATGAGCTCCGAGAACTTGGCTGAACTCCGCCACTATGGCGAGGAGCTGATTGATGCGGGAAACCGAATTAGAGATGTGGGAGAAAGAATCTCATGGAAGTACGACGAAAGAGAACGTCGTTTCTGAAGTGCCAGCTGACGGGATCGTATGTGGTTATGGGAATGCATGTTTAATAATAATAATATAATCATAAAAATATAATTATGTGAAATAACTTAAAAAAATAAAACTTTTGTAAGATAACCAGTGTGTACGGATGCCTATTATAATATATAAAATATCGAACGTCGAAAAATCGACAATTTTGGCTATACGTGTTGACATGATTATGTGCGATTGTTTTGTTATGTTTGGTTGTTAATTATTGTATGCTAATCACTTATATAAATTAATTACCAGATGGAACACGCTGGTAATGAACCCGTTAATGAAGTGAATCAATCTGAGCAAAACCATGAAGATCAATTTCTGAATAGGCAAAATATCGAGAATATCGTTGCTCAGGGAATAGCCAATGCTATTCCAGCAATCCTTGCTGCTGCCTGAAATCCAGTTGAACCTCAACAAATTATTCCTAGCAAACGTACTCATGAAGACAACTTCAGTAATAGCGTAAATGGAGGTGGCAACATTAATAATAATGATAATGATGGGATGCAAGCCCCATTCCTTAAAAGAATGAAAGCTGCAACGCCTGGTTGCACTTATAAGGAATTTCTTGCCTATAAACCAGCTGAATTTGCAGGCAATGAGGGAGCGACTGCTGCACTGCGTTGGTTAGAGAAAACCGAATCAGTAATTAAAATAAGTAAATGTGCCGAGGAAGACAAGGTCATGTATGCGTCGCATCTTTTTAACGAAGGGGCGCTAGAATGGTGGAATACGGTACTTCAAGCCAAGGGAAGTAATGTGGCCTATGCCATGGGTTGGGAAGAATTTAAGCAGTTAGTAGAAAGAAAATTCTGTCCCGAATATGAGAAAGAACAAATGGCGAATAAATTCTTGAATCACCGGATGGTGGATGTAGACTGTCGAGGGTATACTTCGACATTCTTCGAGTATGCGAGAGTGGTACCAACCCTGGCTTCGCCAGAACCGGTACTTATTTCCCGCTATATTTAGGGATTGATTGGCGAGATTCGGGATATCGTCAAAGCTGCGAGACCCCGCACTATTGACGATGCTGTGGAATTAGCTAACACCCTAACTGACGGGCTGGTACGCACAAGAGAAGAAAACCGGAAAAAGGAAGTGGCCCAAAAGATTACCCAAGGATTCCGTGTGGGTAACAGTAGTAATTTCAAGAAAAAGGGAACTGGACAGTCTTCCACTGTTCCATTTTGCAATACCTGTAAAAGAAAGCATTTTGGTAGATGCAAAGGGTATTGCAATTTCTACAAAATTCCGAGGCATCAAGAGGAAGACTGCAGGAGGAAGAAATCAACAATCTGCTACAACTGTGGAGAAGCTGGACATTTTAGGCCAGACTGCCCAAAATTGGTCAAACCAGCTGATAACAAAGCCAAACCTGCAGAAGGAACTACCAAGAAAAATGCAAGAGCCTTCCAGTTGACTACTCAGGAAGCAGAGCTAATCCCTGACGTGATAGCTGGTACGTTCCTAGTTCACGACGTTTATGCAAAAGTATTATTTGACTCTGGTGCAAACCAAAGTTTTATAAATACTTCATTCTGCCAAGCTCTTAACTTACCCTTAACCAACCTTAGGCAGATTTTTACAGTCGAAACGGCAGATGGGAATTCTGTTAACATAAATAAGGTTTTGCGAGAAGGAAAAATAGAACTCTTAGGCCATAAATTTTCTGCAAACCCGTTACCTATGAATTTAGCCGGATTCGATATTGTGTTAGGAATGGATTGGTTAGTAGCAAACCATGCTCGAATTCTCTGTGATAAAAATTCCATAGAAATTCATACACCCACAGGAGAATTAGTGGTGATTACAGGAGATAAGCCACGTAAACCATTGAAATTCGTTTCAGTAATGAAAATGGCCAGTTATTTAAGAAAACAAGAAATAGTGTATATGATTTCGGTAATCAGTGACACTAAAAGTAAGGAACTTAAGGAAATTCCAGTAGTATCAGAATACCCATATGTATTCCCAGAAGAACTACCTGGATTACCACCCAATAGGGAAGTAGAATTTAGAATTCATCTAATTCCTGGAACTACAACGATAGCCAAGGCACCTTATCGGTTAGCACCCACCGAAATGTTAGAATTAAAAAAACAGTTAGATGAATTACTAAGCAAATGATTTATACAACCTAGTTCATCCCCGTGGGGAGCGCCCGTGTTGTTTGTAAAAAAGAAAGATGGTTCGATGAGAATGTGTATCGATTATAGGGAATTGAATAAGGTTACAATTAAGAATCGATACCCATTACCTAGGATTGATGATCTTTTTGATCAATTGCAAGGAGCTAGATACTTTTCTAAGATAGATTTACGCTCCGGATATCATCAGTTGAAAGTACAAGAAGAAGACATACCTAAAACTGCTTTCAGAACTAGGTATGGTCATTACGAGTTTACAGTCATGCCCTTCGGACTAACAAATGCTCCAGCAACATTTATGGACCTGATGAATAGGATCTGTAAACCGTACTTGGATAAATTTGTAATTGTCTTCATCGACGATATACTCATTTATTCCAAAAGTCAGGACGAGCATTGTCAGCACCTGCATGCACTCTTAACTTTGTTAAGAAAAGAGAAGCTTTACGCCAAATTCTCGAAGTGTGAGTTTTGGCTACAAGAGGTACAATTTTTAGGACACATGGTGAATCACGAAGGCATTCACGTAGATCCCTCTAAAATAGAAGCGATCACCAAATGGAAAGTCCCGCAGTCAGCTATGGAAGTTAGAAGCTTTCTAGGGTTAGCTGGATACTATAGACGATTCATTAAGGATTTTTCCAAAATAGCTGTGTCGTTAACTAAGCTAACATGTAAAGCAGTTAAGTTTGAATGGGGACCTAGGCAAGAGGAAGCTTTTAAGATTTTAAAGCAAAAATTAACGAATGTCCCAATTCTTGCCTTACCAGAAGGGATAGAAGATTTTGAAGTTTATTGTGATGCTTCTAAGTTAGGATTAGGATGTGTACTAATGCAACGCAAGAAGGTAATTGCGTATGCCTCAAGGCAATTGAAAAAGCACGAGGAAAACTATACGACTGATGACTTAGAATTAGGAGCCATAATTTTCGCCCGTAAGATTTGGAGACACTATTTGTATGGAAGTAAGTTCACTGTTTATACAGATCATAAGAGCTTAAGATACATATTTGGGCAAAAAGAACTAAACATGAGACAAAGAAGATGGATGGAGATCTTAAGTGACTACGACTGTGATATTCAATATCATGAAGGAAAAACAAACGTAGTTGCTGATGCTTTAAGTCGTAAGTATCATGAGAAACAACGACGAGTTCGTGCTCTTAGATTAAATCTACAGTTAGATTTAATGGAACAACTGAAAAATATCCAAGAAACATCAATCAAGGATGATGCTGAAGGTATGAAAGGACGAATAAAGGAATTAGAGCAAGGAAGTGATGGAATTTGGAGATTCCACAAGAAAAGAATTTGGGTACCTAAGCAAGGAGAGTTAAGAAATAAGATTTTAGAGGAAGCCCATAAATCTAGATATACCATGCATTCTGGTAATAATATGATGTACCAAGATTTAAGGAATAATTTCTGGTGGATCGGTATGAAAAAGGACATAGCTAGATATGTATCTAAGTGCCTAACTTGTTCACAAGTTAAGGCAGAACACCAAAAACCTTCAGGGTTACTCCAACAATTAGAAATGCCGGTATGGAAATGGGAACTTATAACCATGGATTTTGTTACTAAGTTGCCCAAAACCAGAAAAGGTAATGACGCGATTTGGGTAATTGTGGATCGATTAACCAAATCACCTCATTTTCTACCCATGAAGGAAACCTTTAGCATGGAAAGATTAGCCAAATTATATGTAGACGAGGTAGTATCCTTACATGGAGTTCCACTCTCCATTGTATCGGATAGGGATAGTCGTTTCGCTTCACATTTCTGGACTAGTTTCCAAGAAGCCATGGGGACGCGATTAAATTTAAGTACAGCTTACCATCCTCAAACAGACGGACAAAGTGAAAGCACGATCCAAACCCTAGAAGACATGCTCCGGGCATGTGTAATAGATTTTGGTGGAAACTGGGATGACCACCTACCTTTAATTGAATTCTCCTATAATAATAGTTATCATTCAAGTATCAAAGCTGCCCCGTTCGAAGCACTGTATGGACGCAAGTGTAGAACTCCAGTTTGTTGGGCAGAAATAGGAGAAAGCCAACTATCAGGTCCCGAGATTGTGCAAGAAACCACCGACAAGATCACTCAAATCAAGGAAAGACTGAAAACGGCTCGTGATCGTCAGAAGAGTTATGCAGACAATCGACGCAAGCCGCTAGAATTTCAAGTTGGAAACAAGGTTCTCTTGAAAGTTTCTCCTTGGAAAGGAGTAGTTCGGTTTGGAAAGAAGGGAAAGCTAAGTCCAAGGTACGTAGGACCATTCCCAGTAGTACAACGTATAGGACCAGTTGCTTATCGCTTGCAACTACCAGAAGAGTTAGCTGGAGTACATGACGTCTTTCATGTATCCAATCTCAAGAAATGTTTATCAGACGAATCATTGGTGGTACTTCTTCAAGACATACAGGTGAATGAAAAGTTGAAGTTCGTGGAGAAACCACTTCAAATAGAAGACAGAAAGATTAAGTTTCTCAAACACAAAAGACTAGTACTGGTCAAAGTCAAGTGGGATTTAAAAAGAGGACCCGAATACACCTGGGAGCTGGAATCTGAGATGAAGCGAAAATATCCTCACTTATTTCAGTAAATCTCGAGGACGAGATTTTAAATAAGGTGGGGAGGATGTAAGGACTTGCAAAAATGCCCCTAAACGAACCGTAAGTGAAAACCCGGACCCCTGAAACCCTAATGTGCATGAAAAACCAAGAAAACATGAAATTTGGTCTTCTCGCGGGCCGCGTAAAACATAAGAAGACCCTACGCGGGCCGCGTGAACTTAAGATTTGATCGGATAAGCTTCCCCGGCCACGTGTCGCACACGTGGCGGCCCTACTGATGACACGCAAGCCCTAGTCTATGAATAGCTGGCCCTCGCGGGCCGCGTAAACTCTTATTAAGTTTTACGCGGGCCGCGTAAAACTCATATTTCAGCTATAAATTGCTTGGTTCATGGCCTGTTCATCTGTGTCGAAAACTTTTCTCAAAAACAAAGTATACTGCCTAAATTCGAAGATTTAAGGTATCAAGGCACTGCTACGATACAGGGTATTAACTCGATCGCTGCTATGATTCAATGTCCGATCGATTGAAACCAATCCAATGGATGTTTAAGTGCTGCCCACATTAGGGCTATACTTTGTCATTCCTCGTGAATTCGATGGATGTTTAAGTATTGCACTTTGTCATTCGTTGTGAGGGTTTTAATCTCGTGAGTTATCGTAATTTCTGTATTAGTTACTGACCTAGTTCGTGTGCATTGTTGTTTAAATTAGGTTACAAGGCTTATCAGTAGGCTAAAACTCTGCCCATTTAGATCTGCAATGTAAGTCATTCTCTTTTTATCAATAATGTTTTACAATACTCCAATCATTTTCAAAAGTTATAATTACAGGGATTAAGTCGTGGTTATCTTGAATCACTGGCTAGTGGGGTATTGTGCACATTACTAATTTCTCACGGTTAGGTTCATCAACCTAACAGGGATAATCATCACTACTTCGGTGAAAGGACCCAATAGTGGTATGACCATTGTCACCAGGAGGTGACACGACGCCAAATAAAAATAAGATAGAAGCCATTGTAATCGCTCTTATGCTGTAATTTATAACTACGTGTCATTTTATCAAATTTGAATGACTCGCCAGTATTTCCCCGCTGATAAAATATTTTTAAAACATGTTTCAGGTGACATGCTGTGAAGCAAGGAAAAGTGCTACGGAGCACTAATAAAGCTTAAAGTAGTGGCTCAATTAAATAAATAAACATGTTTTGTACACAAGGGAATTTCCTAGTAAAATTTCTCTATTGTAAATTGCGGGGTTTATCCCAAATTATGAAATAAAATAATCAGGCAAAAATTTCAAGTCTTAAAAGATCCTGTTTAAACTTCCGCTGTTAACTCAATTAATAAATACCACGGGTTTCTGTCCCGCGGCTCCTGGACCGGGTAAAACCGGGACGGGGGCCCTGACAGTTTAGGCTGCTCCCATTTTGCTCGCCACTACTACGGGAATCACTTTTGCTTTCTTTTCCTCTGGTTACTAAGATGTTTCAGTTCGCCAGGTTGTCTCTTGCATGTCATGGATTCAGCAGCAGTTTGAAAGGTTAATCTATTCGGGAATCTCCGGATCTATGTTTATTTTCAACTCCCTGAAGCATTTCGTCGCTTACTACGCCCTTCCTCGTCTCTGTGCGCCTAGGTATCCACCGTAAGCCTTTCCTCGTTTGAACCCACTGTTGCAGAAATCGGCCTAGGCGGCCGATTAATCGCCGCCTAGGCGCTAGTCGGCTAGTAATCGCCTAAATTTGAGCAAATCGGTCAATTAATCGGTCCAGGTCAAAATCGGTCCTAGTCGGTCAAAAGTCGGTCCTAGTCGGTCAAAATTCGGTCTAGTCGGACTAATCGGACCATGGTTTTTTTGCTCAAAATCGGTCCTGGTCGGGATTAATCGGTCCTGGTCGGGATTAATCGGTCCTAGTCGGGATTAATCGGTCCTAGTTGGTCAAAAGTTGGTTAATTTTTGAATTTTTATGTGAATTTTGAAGTATTTATGTGAATTTTGAAGTATTATTTTTATATTATTGGGTATATATATATAATTTTGAAAAAATACATATAAAAATCCCATTCCGATTAATCCCGATTAATCCCGATTAATCCCTAGGCTGTACCTCACCGCCCGACTAGCGCCTAGCGCCTTCTACAACATTGTTTGAACCTCACCCTTCATTTTAAGGCTATGCGATCCCAAGGTGCTGCTAAATGGATGGATCTTATCAACGTCCAAGAATGATAAACATGCATGGAACCGCCGAATCGGAAAAATTGGGTGCTATCATATAGCTTTGTATCGGCTAAGTTCACAAGTTGGAGATAAGCGGACTCGAACCGCTGACATCCGCCACAGGGTAAACCATCGCCTCTCAGGTCCCCCGACTGATTCTACCATAGAGGCCAACGATAGACAATAACTCCCCCCAACACAGCTTACAACTTTCATCGTACTGTGCTCTCCAAAGAGCAACTCTTCTCAAAATCTCACTCAAAAGCAGAAGCAACAAACGGGTCAAAACCAGCAGCAGCAACTGCTGCCTCGGATTCAGGGACGCGAAACTCATACCTAAATCCTCTGGACGGCCTGGTATTTTCTGATATCAGAGTCTCATCATCATCAATGTCCATTTGTACATCCAACTTCTCTGTTATATCATAGAGATCACATAAGATATTGCCACATAATGCGATTTCTAATAAACCCAACATATGGCAATCAACAATGTTTGTAGAATTTTGACCCGTTTCAACTTAGTTTTGCTTATGTATGGTTTGATTCATCTTTCTTTGTATAATGTTTTCTTGAAATTGTGTCTAATAATTGTATACAAAACAAAGGAGTTGAAAGCTAACTGTTGTCACTAACTACTCAATTTAATTAAGTAACTTGTGCAACCTACAAGTTTATATCACCTATGGATTCAAGAATTATGAAAACATTTCCACTAATCTAACCATATAATAAGACCCT
Organism: Helianthus tuberosus; assembly: GCA_030545235.1. Lineage (NCBI taxonomy): Eukaryota > Viridiplantae > Streptophyta > Magnoliopsida > Asterales > Asteraceae > Helianthus > Helianthus tuberosus. Next base: position 122,731,611 of record CM060417.1, on the reverse strand, counting down.
TTAACATAAATTACAAACCCAACATAGAACAGAAGCGAACAACATATTACGAACACAAATCATAAATTTAGAGATCATGATTCAAAAGAAGATAGGTTGATTTCGTGTACCTGGGTCGCACAGAGACGGACATAAAGAAACAGACATTAGCGGTTCATTCACTTATGTGCCCCAGTTCCATTGCAGGGGAAGCATGACTATGCGTTCTCTCATTTTCCTACAATAGATATTGCACTTTTTAGACATAGCTTTTGTTCTAATTAACTTTCCATAACCTGCTTTGCACCCAAAATGGTTGATCCATGATCTTAAGAAACGCCAATTCCCAAACACTTCAATTCGAAACAACCATTGTAACTGTTAAATTCTTAAAGAACACAACTGTTATACTGATGCTGCTATAGCTGTAAATGTTCATAATCGTAAATTCTATCTTATTTCATAACTTCCTACATTGTCTAAACGCTTAAAGCTTTAACCTTACATGCACATCCCAAAGAGACCAGATAAACAACAAACAAAATTTAGATAACAACAAATAACAATATTGCCTAGAAGCTAACTGTTCGTAACCTCAAATTCACTTACACATCCATTTCATCAAATCCCAAGTTATCCATACCCATCTCACTAGATCCCCCAAAGAAATCAAGAAAAGATTAATAATTTTTCAAAAAAAAAAAAAATCAGGAAAAGACTTGTAACATTGTCATCAAATATCCGAAAAAACTTCAAGAAATAAAGAAAAGGTTCATACTTTATTCAGGAAATACAGAAAACATTCATACCTAGTTAAAAAAGCATATGACCAAAAAAAGCACCGAATCCCACTGAGGGAGGACTAATATCATCCTTTCAAAACAATAATGTTAACGCCATGGGAAGACTGATATCATCCTCAATTCCGTAATCAAAAGCTCTAATTCGACTAATCGAGCCGAATCATTGGCAAAACACGGTCGTTTCCGAACTACATAAAATACAATCGATATAAACTTACAATCATAATCACAAACAATCTTTTCACAAAAATTAAACCCAACTTAAACATCTAATCTCAAAACAAATAATCCAGTTGTAACAAAACAAATAATCACTTTGTTAGTCATGTACATAGCTCATGAAGATGCATATGAAGTAAATATAGAATAATCAGTTCAAAACTCTGAAACTATGAGAGTTTTCTCTTAAAAGAAAAGGTCAAATAATCTTGCACCAAAAAAAACCCACTACCATGTGAACATTTATTAGTGTTTAATGACATGTTAATCCCGAAAGCAAATGAATGTGAAATTCAGCCTTTCAAAGCCGTCATGTGTGGGGTAAAAAATCTTATTTTCAACGCCTTCTGACAAATTAGATTCTCAAAGCGTCAGTGTAAAACCACCGACGACGGATTTTCAAATCGGTGACATAGAATACTAAAGATGAATCGAGAACCATATGGGAACAATCGAGGGTTCCGATGAACGCCATAGGCACCCTTGGACCAACGAACACCACCGGTGACAGTGGCTCTCTAGCCTACAAACCAACAAATCGCCAGTGACAGCGGCTTTCTGCTCTCTCTCTCTCGCCTCCCACTTCTCCCCGTAGGGGGCTTTCTGTGCGACACCGCCAACATAAGGAGGATAACATGCAGATGTAGGTCAGGGAAACTTAGGAATCGACACTGTTCCTAAGACCAAACTCAAATTGTATATATAGTATAATATATTGAGGCCTATCCCCCACATCCTATGTCCATCCCCTTTAGGCTCATTCTCACACCCGCTTACGTGGATGCCTACGTGGCTGATCATCCTTTAAGGACTACCCTCCTCCACACCCCATAATTTAAGGATCCACAAAGACATCCAAAGCATGAGTATATCATCAGGTCAACACACTTGCAAGTTCTGTCATCATATATCCAAATACCACTACACCTATCCCAAAATTTCAAGGAAACATAAACTTTATGTCAAACCAACTTACTGAACATAGAAACAAATTTTTAAACACAACTTCAAATAATAATTTTCTTTCAACTTTTATAGTTAAGAATAAAAAATGAAAGATCATGTTTTTACATTGACGTAATGATTTATAGCATGATTTGTAAAAAAATATATATTCAAAATAAACTTTTCAAATTTATATATAGAAAATGGGAAGTTAATACGGACATGATAAATAATCACTAAAGAACATGATTGAAAGAAAGGTAAGCAGACCTTTCTTTCACCCAACTTTGTAGTCTCTTCAACCTCTCTGCAACTAAACGCTCCAACCCAATTCATCATTGATCCACCGCCGCCACCTCCAACGCAACAACCATCGTCAGCACCACTTCCAACGCAACAACCACCGTCGCCGCCACCGGCATGTCAAAACTTATCGTGGTCGTTGGATTAAAGCTAGCCTCGTACGCCTCTGTGTGTGTGCGTGTGTGTGTGTGAAAACAGTTCGACGCATCGTCTCCTCTGCTAGCGGTGGTGGTGCGAGCGGATATAATGACGGTGCTCCGGTGGTGGTGCTGTACCATCTGGAATCTCTCTCTCTTTATGAAAAACAGTTTGACACGTCGTATCCGCCGTTTAGCGATGGTGGTGTGACCGGAGATGATGATGGTCTCTGTTGGGAAATGGGGGTTTTGTCAAAACTGCTGTAGGGGAAAGGGTTAAAGGAGTGTGGGGAGGTGTCCGGTGGCCGGATTTGGTGGTGCCGGAGATGGGTGGTGGAACGGTGATGGTTAGTTGGTGTGAGGGTTTCTTAGATGAGAACAGGGTGGAGAGGATGAAAAAGTGACGATGGGGTGTACGTTCCTTGGGGGTATGATGCAAGCAACTGTATAATGAAATTACCAAACCGTCCTAATACTATTCACAATCTTGCTTTATTAATATATAAGATAATAATAATAATAATAATAATAATAGATATAGATATTAATTAAGGCCTGGGCTATTCGCACACCCCATTGGTCTATTCACACACCTAAAACGCTCAGCTTTGGCCAAAGCGGGGCGCTTTAGGTTAAATTCAACAGACAAGGGCTGAGCATGTCAGTCCTTGTCTGGTGACCTCGAACCAAAGCGCCCCACTTTGGCCAAAGCGGGACATTTTGGTCTGGCAGTTTATTTTTGGGGCAAAAAGTAGGATTTTGGTGAAAAAATGGGTTATTGGTTTGTTGTTTGATTGTATTTGGTTGTGTTTTTTGTTGAAAGGTTGTAGATTTTTGTTTTATTTTTATAAAACTTATATAATTTAAAGTTGATTTAAAGTTATTTTATTTTTACAAAACATATATATATATATTAGTGTTATTAATTTATCAAGTAATAAGTTACTTTTTTTTTTGTCAATTTATATGATATCTTTGACTAATTTATATTGTTATGTTCTTTTAGTATTCCTGATGAAACCAGAGCTGTTATCTCGGTTGTTAGTACTTTCGTGATAAATACAATGTTCATATTCTTTATCCTTTGCTTTCCGCAATTCAAGCAGGCACGGATGCTATGCCCACGTATTTGCCAACAAAGGTTTGCCAATATTATTTAAATGTTGGATGAAACCTGTATAAAACTCAAAGTTTATAAATAATAAACTTCAAATCCATTTAATTTTATAAAAAATATAAATAAAATATAAAAATATAAAAATATAAATATAGATAAAACGTTAAATTATTTTAGTCAAATATAATTAATTAAAAAAATAGACTCTAAATATTAAAGGGCATTTTAGTTATTTTAGTAAGACTTAACAAAAAAAGTTAACAAGGCTTGCCCTTAGTACTCAACATTGTGACAAGATTTGGCCTTAGTACTAGTCAACATTGTAACAAAGATACATCAATTCAAATTCAAGAGCATACTTGCCTCAATGGAGACACATGCTTTTTTGGTGATGTCATTATATTCATGCAAAAGGGGGATTTCAGATTAGTCTGCCTGAAAGATTGATCCTTAACTAGTTTTCTTAAGTAAAGAGATTTCAGTAAAGGTTTTTTGGCCCATGTGGTAATGAATGGATCAATTCGGGATATTGTCATCCCGGGCAGGTTAAAAAAACGGGTCGAAGGTGGCGCACAATACATCTTTTAATAAGGCTCAAACTATCAAGTGTGTAGATAGCCACCTCCAAAAGGTGTTTTTTGTCCTATATGTACATCCTATAGTGTCGAGCTGTGGTCAAAGCGCGGCGTTTTGATCCGGTCAACCAGACAAAAGACTGACGGGTGTCTGACGGGTCTGTTGACCGGACCAAAACGCCGAGCTTTGGCCGCGTTTTTGTCCTGTCAACCAGACAAAAGACTGACCCGGTCAGTCTTTTGTCTGGTTGACAGGACCAAAACGCCACGCTTTGACCACAGCTCGACACTGCAGGGTGTGCATATAGGACAAAAAACACCTTTTGGTGTGTAGGTAGCCAATGTGGTGTGCCAATAGGCAGTGGCGGATCTTGCCCGTTGAACGTGCCAGGGCCGAAAGACACGGGCACTAAAAAAAGCCAGGGCAAGCCCGGGCCAAACATAGTATATATAAAAAATTTCAATCGAAATACGAAAAATTAGAACTACGGCCGAAAAACTTGCCCGGGCCGTGGCCCTGCCACAACCCTATTAAGATCCGCCCATGCCAATAGGTACACCCTTTAATAAACAAAACTTTCTTGCACGTTTGATATATTGTGAAATAATAAAATGTTTAAAATCATACGTGGATGTTCAAACTAGAAGTACTATAGGTCAACTCACCAATATACGTTGCAATCTATGGAACAACTTTCCTAAAATTTGATCACATGTAATTTAATTTCAATAATCTGTACCTTAACTATGAAGACAGTGTCCCACTTCAGCCCCTTTGACTGTTGGAAGGATAAGGTAAGATACTAGATAAAATAAAATTTGTTAATTATAAATTCAATACTTAACAACAAATTAGGATCATCAAAACTATGATCGATGGCTAAATTAGACAAAAAAAAATGTAGATACCACAAATTACATACTCATGTTATTGTTCACTATCAGGTAATTAACCCAACCCAGAAGAAAAAAAAAAGGAATCAGTGTCACAATGTTCACATCTACATCATAATTCCATCACATAATAGATTTCGAAAGAAAATAATAAAATTCGAGAGACAATACTCTAATGGAAATGAAGGGCAAGGATTGTGCGAACCTGATTGACCATATGGGAGCCAAAGAAACCGAAAATGATCAAAGAAATCGAGAAAATACTCGGTCCATATCATGCCAATTCATAGACCTCGAAGGCCGTCGATAGCCTACCAGAAACCACCAGCCTATCCATATATATGTCTAACTGTCATTTCCCCATCTTTAATGGGAAAGGCTCTTCTTAAAACGGGAACAACGATAGGGGGATTGTGTCACACCCTAACCGATGGCGGAAACATCGGAGTGAGATAAAAACGAGATTGCAGAGACTTCATAATGGCTAATTGTGACAAGTATTTAAAATAACGATTTTTCATTTCATGCTAAAGGTAATACATTATTTCAAAAGAAAAATACAACATTTAGAACATAACAAATTAAACAACAAAACATGAATTTAAACTAAGTGCATTTCTAGTCAATCCGACTAGATTTCTTTTCAACGCATTAACATCAAGCTCCTGCAATATATCTTAGAGTAACATGTCAACACAAAGCATTGGAGAGCATACAAGTTTAGTATACTAGCATATATATATAAAAGGATTTAACTATATCCACATGGCAAAAACGTATACTAAGGCATAACATATCATGAACTAGCATGCATCACATACGTGTCAACCCAAAGATTCCACTAGCGTAATCTTGTTGTCGCAACGCCAAGAACGTTTGTATGATTACTTAACATAGACCCAACAAGGGCAGTGTGCTACTCTTATAGCGCTATACATGTTAAGGCAGATTCGTACGAAGTTAATGACAAAGTATAGTGCAAGAATGGATTCTAGCATGCATGTATTCTTAAAGTATAAATGTATAAAGCATGTATAACAGATTCGTTTGTATGAATAACGTATTAGCATAAGTGTGATTGTGTGAGTTTTAATACGGTAATATATATTACGCCCAAAAGTGTGAAAATGGGAAGGGGGTCATGATACTCACAGTTTGCGAAGTAATTCCACGTAGTGAGTTTGATGAGTCTTGAGTATTTGGAACACCGAATTTACTCTATGAGGGAAACGAAGGTGAGTTGCGGTTTTGTTTAACGGGTCGGATTCGGAATTTAGGGGTTAACGTATATGAATGTAAAATTTAAGTACCATGAGATGGTCATGCAAGGAGGTAGGATGAATTCTATCTATTCAACCTCATTATATGATTCATCAAAGCACAAAATCATTAACTTTGTTGATGATTTCGGTTGGTCATGAATATGAAAATAATAAGAACTTAAACCTACTAAATCTAAAACAACCAAGTGAGCTAGCTAGATGTGTGCATCCCAAATGTTATGGGTGGTTTTCTGCTCATATATCCTGAATAATATTCTGACTTTATTGCTTTAAATTGTGATCAGGATACCGGATCAGGATGTTGGTAGCAACCTGATGCAGTATCCTGGTAATGGCTAATTATTCACGTGCAGATTAGCAAGGAAAGCTTATAACGTTCAAGTGGACCAGTTCTCCCAAAGACTCGGGCTAATCAGTTGAAATGGGGACATTGAAGCCGGAAGAAGTGGACTACAATGTTCACTAAGGGAATATTCACCGTATCCCGGTTTTGTAGGCTAGTTTGTTAGTTTCGTTTTACTATAAATAGGATTGATCGGATCAGATAGAACACACACAAATTTTCGTACACTCTTGCTCTCTACTAGCTGCAAACACTCACAAACACTTATACTTGTGCTCGAAACTCATTGTAACACTTAGTTAATTCGTATCATATCCTGCACTGTATCCTGACATTTGAAGCAATAAGAAGAACAAGGCAGCTGCTATTGTCAGCTCCCGAGGTTTTGTGCCGGCGATCTAGATTGATCAAGGGCTTTCCTCGTATATCCCATGTCACCCTTTACCTTTTTCGCTCATTGTTTGATTATAGTTATAGCTCGATATCCTGAGCTATATCTTGAAAACTGTTTTTGTTAACAACGTAACCAGCATATTCTTCACGAATACTTCTAGCACACTACCTCACTAAACTAATTTGATCACTTAATTACTTAGGTAATTTTTGACCAAAACAATTTGGCGCCCACCGTGAGGCAAGTGGTGCTACTTCTACTAAAAGCTTTCGTAAAATCCTTACTTGGTTTTCTATTTTCGAAACTTTTTGCCACACTATTTTCAATGGCCTCAAAATCAAACATGAGCTCTTCCACCGTATCTGCTACAACCTCTACAACAATTGGTTCGGTGCTTCCACCACCTCCGAGGACACAAGCTTCATCTCAGCCTCAAGCTCCTCCAAGAAGGACCGAAACTCATGTGGCTCGGGATTTCATTCCCACTCAGAATGTTCAAGGATCTGCTGTCTCAGGGGGAACTCCTATTTTGGCTTCTAATGATGAAATTCTAACTTTGTTTGGTAGTATACAGGATCAGATGAAGCAGTAGTAGGAAACAAACCAAATGCTGATAAGAGAGATACAACTCCTGAAATCCAGCTCAAGTAGGTCTGTCGAGGATACTGTCAATCCCTTACAGCCTAGAGCTTTGAACTTCAGTTCGGCAGTATACACCGAGGATAACAGAGGCAATATTGTGCCTAGCCATTCTCGGAATCATACTCCTGAGGTACCCTCTTCAGTAAGGGTGTCAACCGTGAGAAGTTCAGGATATGCTTCAGGATATGGCCAGAATCCTCAGACTGGTAACGTGTCTAATAATACTAATACTCTTGTTACTAATGGTCTTGGATCTTTGTAGGATGCAAGTATGACATCAGCATTCTCTAGGGAGATTCAGAAATTGAAGGACGTGATATCCAGTGTACCTGGGGTGGTCCAGCCAATTCCAGAAGTATCCCAGGATAGCCACAGGATATCTCGGTTCGCATATCCTATTTGTGATGCTGAAATCCCAAAAAGATTTCAAACCCCCAACATGAAGCTCTATGACGGAACTACGGATCCTGAAGAGCATATTGCTCAGTATAGGGAAAGGATGGAAATTAACCCTATCCCTCCGAATCTCAAAGAAGCATGCCTCTGCAAGGGTTTTGGCTCTACTCTGACAGGATCAGCCCTAAAATGGCTCTTAAACGTTCCACCTCATTCAATTACATCATTTGCTCACTTAGTAAATTTATTTAATAGTCAATTTTCTTGCAGTCGAAGTTTTGAAAAACTAACCAGTGATCTCTACAGGATAACTCAAGGGCCTCGGGAATCCTTGAGGGATTATGTGAACAAATTTGGCAGGGAATCTCTGGATATCCCACATCTTGATATTGCAACAGCTGTGCAGGCATTCAAAATGGGGCTGCAAAAAGATTCCCAATTTTATCAGGATCTTGTAATGAATCCTTGCAGGAACCTGGATGAGGCACGAAACAGGGCTTTAAGATATATTCGACTGGAAGATGACAAAAAGATGCAAGAGAGGATGAATTCATCCTCAACCTATGAATCAACTAATAGGAAGTCAGAATCCTCATACAAACCATATCACTCTAAGCCATATGGCAGGAATGACAGCAAGAAAGTTAATGTTGTTGAAGACGAGGATCCTGAGGAGTATCCTGAGTTGTCAGAATATTGTTTTTCTGTTAATATACCTGAACTAATGTATGCTATGCAGGGTTTAGGAGACATAGCGAGGTGGCCCAGGAAGAACAAAAAAAAAGCTGATTGGAAGGATAAATCCAAGTGGTGTGCCTTCCATGAGGATTTTGGACATGTTACGGAAGATTGTATTGCTTTGAGGAAAGAAATAAGCTATCTCTTGAGCAAAGGATACCTAAAGGATCTTCTGGGAAGAAAGAAGAATAAGGGACAGGATATTGAGAAGGATCCTGAATGAGCAGCATCACCTCCTGCGGATGCCAAAATAATTAACTTTATTTCAGGAGGATCCGACATTTGTGGAACCTCTTATTCTGCAGCAAAAAGGCATGCATAGGAGGCTAAGGCAGAAAGAGGAGATAAGCCGACCAGGATGACAACCCTCACAACTGATAAAGCGATAACGTTTGACAGTGATGACAGGGATACTGTCCAGGATCCCCATCACGATGGTTTGGTAATAACTTTATATGTTGCTAATCACCTTGTGCGTAGGATACTGGTGGATAATGGCAGCTCTGTCAATATTATTCAGCTAGAAATGCTGAAAAGGATGAATGTTTCCCCGATGGACATCACTTCAAAATCCACTGTACTTGTCGGGTTCAGTGGAGAGGCCAAGAATACCGTGGGAGAGATAAAGCTGCCAGTATATGTTGAAGGAGTCAACTCAATGCAACGCTTCTGTGTTATGGACTCCTTATCCTGCTACAATATTATATTGCGTAGGCCATGGATCCATGATATGAAAGCTGTGCTTTCAACCTATCATCAGTGTTGTAACACCCCATGTTCGAAAGTCAAAGTCAAGGTCAAAGTCAACGACCGATCGCGCGACTTGACTGATAGTGAATTTCTTTTATGTGTTTACTTTAGTTGTATTATGTGGAGTAAGTGTCAATAATCGCAGTAATCGACGTGTGTTATTCGCTATTTAATCGACTTACGACTGTGAACTATATGAACTAACAATGCGATAAAGTTAACTAAAACGATACTCGAACTATGCTAATCGAATCGACATCGAATGGTAATCGCACTCGCAACTCGAAATACGCATTTTGATTATTGATATACGTGTGTGTGTGCCTTATGTGTTACTTGTGCATGTTTATTTATGCTATGTGTGGTAATCAATCGAAACGCAATCGAAACTCAATCGCAATCGAAACGGTATGGTAATTGGTAGAGAAGAGATAGTGCGAGATATGAGTAGTTGGGATTAAAAGTAATTTGAATAGGAAACTCAATCGCATCGCTCACTCGAATCGCATCGCCACGCGCTACACACTAATCGAAACAGCAAAGCTCGTCGCGCCGAGCACTTGAACCAGGTGCCAGCCGACCGAACTGCCACCGGGCCGGGCTGCCACCCGAGCGAGGTGCCATCCGACCGAAGTGTCACTTGGCCGGGCTGCCACCCGGGCGAGATGCCATCCGACCGACCAGCCCTTTCCACTTTGGGAATCCTATAAATACCCCTTGTCACTTTCAACCTTTCTACTTTTGGCAACTGACGTCCGACCAGCTCGTGCTCCCCGCCTTTTCTTCGATTTCTCTCATTTTCGGTAAGATCTCGTCCTAAATCTTGTACTTCCTTAATCTACACGCACTCCTACACCTTTCTATCTTTTGAATCTTAATTTTTAACCGTGAAATCATCAAGATTCAAGGTGTTCTAGGATGACGTCATCATGTGTTCTTGAAGAACTTCATGATTTGACCTCAATCCACCAAGAACAACTTAGATCTAACCGATTTCCACATAAACAAACAAAGATCCTTCATGGATCTAAAGATATTCGCAAGAAAAAGGATTGAAAGATGGTTTTTCAACCTTCTTTCAACTCTTTTACACTCAATGCACTCAAAACCGATAGAGTCGGAGCTTGTGCCGACTTACTACTCATCATTGTGGTTGTGTTGGTTCAAGATCCGTATTCTGTCCACGAGATTATCGATTCCGGGTTAACCAAGGACAATCGTCCTAAACCGGTGGGCTGACCGAACTTGGGTGGTTCCTGTTCGATCGGGTCACTATAACGTAGGATGGAGTTCTGTTGGTTAGCACGATATCAACACGTCTTGATAAAATGACAAACTATCAAAACAACCAAGTGTAAGACGAACATGTCGACCAGGATGGGATGCCATCCGATCGGACTGCTGTCCGAACGGACAGCCACCCGGACCACCGGCCACCCGTACGGCCTGCCACCCGTACGGCCTGCACCTTAGCCCCACTTTTTTTTTTCAAATCAAGCTTCAAGAGTTTTGGAACACCGAACGGATTGCAATCCGATCGAGTTAACACCCGATCGACCGACCATCCGAATATGTGATGTTTCGAAACTTCAACACTTAAACAATTTTCAACATGTTCAATGCACAAAGGATGCCACCCGATTGAACAACCGTCCGATCGAGTGACACCCTGCTGTGAACTTGTTCTCACTGAAGTGCCCAACCGAACGGGTTGCCGTCCAATCGAACGACCGTCCGATCGACCGACCTGAAAGGTAGGGATACTTCAATGACTTCAAAATTCTACAACGAAAACTTCAAAAGACAAGCCATCATACACAAACACATCCTTCCCAAAGGAAGAAACCACCCACTCGAACAGTCATCCGATCGGATGATCGTCCGAACAGACAACTACCCGAACGGATCAACATCTACACGAATGGCCGACCGGCCAGATCACCATCCGACCGGATCACCATTCTGTACTTGGTTTACGCGCCGCTTATCTTTTATGCTATCGTTAACTGTTCAGGCTAACCTCGCTCTACGCGCTCCCTTCAATCCATCAACACTGTGAGTATACTCGAACCCTTTTTGCTTTATGCACTTTCGGGTGTTACATACGTTACGAATATTCAAATCACATCGAAAACACGACTCAATACTATTTCAACACTAACCGTTATTGCATGTTATACGTGGCTTAATGAATGCTTGTTTGTTATGTTTACACATGGAATGCTGTCTACCTGCCTTAGCAACGATAGTACTATAGTTTGGACTCAGCACCTGTTCGTAGGGGTTGTTAAGGACAATTACTTGCATGGATTACGGTGGTAATCATGTATTGCGAACTGCCTCGGGCAGTCAACCTGCAGTCATTGGTATCGATAGGTCTATGTCGATAACTAACGTGCTTCATTTCACTATGCGTACGTGCTGGTTATGCGTAAACGAATTCGAACTTTATTATATCTATCAAACTTGTATGCTCACCTTTACACTATGTGTATTGACTTTTACTTTAACGTATGTGACAGGTGCTTAAGTTGTTTATATGCTTAGCTTGCTGTGAAATTGAGGCAAGGAAAGGTTTAGGATGCTCTTTGTGCTGGTGATGAAATTGAAGCTAGGGAAGAGGTCCTAGAAACCAATAAATAAACTATCTATGTATAAATTTGAGTTGTCGGAACAGAACTACTTGACTAGATTTTTGTCTGTAATAATTATATTATCATCTATGACATGGTATGGGACGTGTTGCTTTAAATATTTGGTAAATATAGTTGTTATGGAAACTTCTGGACAATCTGTTTCGCTCAGTGCCATGCCCTGATGTTTCCGCCATCGGTTGGGGTGTGACAGATTGGTATCAGAGCCATAACTATAGGGAATTTGGCAAGACTCGACCTAGTCCTGGTCGAAGTCTTAGAGACCTAGTCTATAGTTAGGAACCACCAGACCGACTCGTGCTAGTCCAGTAGGGACTATGTGTGAGCGTACTTACTATTTCTCGCTATTCTCACCTATGCTACACTATCACTACACTCGAAATTTCAAAGAAAGATGAACGAGTAATTAGGCCGAGATTAGGTGTGAAAACCGCAAACTCTTGACCACATCGCTTGTTCGACTCGCATTTTATCCTATGAACTGGAGAAATTGCGCCGGACTAGGAGTGAAATCCGTACTTCGACGTGACTTTTTCCTCTATTTTATCAAAACAGGGACAAAAGTTATTCAGACAGGGGTGAAACCCGAACCTTGATAACTAGGTCCGTGTTTTGCTTAGTTTTACAAAACTCTCACCAAAGTCTCGACGGACTCCAACGACTTGAAGTCACGCTGAAGCCAAAAGGATGCGTGCCATTCGCCCAAGAATCGAGGCAAAGGCACAATTCCAAAGGTCAAAGTGTGCTCAGAAAGTCCTTGTGAATAGTCGATCACCTTGGTTAGTTAATGTCTAATAGCCGCAGACAGTCTATTTCTCGATTTTTACGTGTTTTGATTCTGAGCCTGCAACTGCTGACTCTGATGATTCGTCGATTTTATGTGTTTATATGTGTATTTAACTGTTTATGTGTTTAAATTTTGGAGACTTATTCGATTTTTTCCTTCACTTCGATCGACACGCACTGCTTATCTACCTCAAAACGTAAACAAATCGCATGTGTTAATCACAAATCGCAACTTGGAATGATAGAGAAACACGTATAGTCACAGGCAGGTGAATGCATGCAACATAGGAAGGTGAATACGTGCAAAATATGTGCTTAGGTGAACTATGTGCTTCTGTGATTCTATGCCTTATGTGCTTACGTGAAATACGTGCTTATGAGCCTACGTGATTTCTCGAGAATTGATGTGTTCCTGAGCTTTAGTGGTACTAGACGTGTGAGGTGAGATTCGATTATGACGTGTCTGAGACCTATGATGATGTCTATTGCAGACAATGTCATCTGGACCATCATCTGGACCCCGTCACCCACGACTCTCCCGCCGAGAGCAAAGAGACAAACGTCTTGCTGCTATCATCGCTAAGCAAGTCGCAAAAGCTATGGGTGAAGTATACAAGAATGTGAGCAAATCGTCTGAAGAGTCCAGAACCGAAGCTCCTAAAGTCACAGCCAAAGCTGTCTTCAGTTTCAAACAGTTCAAAGCATGAGGACCAAAGGAATTCAATGGGGAAGAAGGCCCTACGGCATTGTTTCAATTGTTTGACTCCATCGAGGTCACACTACGACAGAGTGGTTGCCCCGATGATCTACGCATTCTAGGATCGTTGTGCGACCTGAATGAGTCGATCAGAAGAGTTTTGGATCCGAATTAAAGGCGGAATCAATGACACGGACGCTCGATTCAATTATAATGTCTCTTGTATTGATATAATAGTCTTACAGCACCTAGAGACAATTCAGCAGCACTTCGTTACCGAATCACAAAGTTAATTCTGTATCAAATGACACCCTATGCTCACCTATATATACTAGTGGTGATTCCGTTTGAAATGACCAAAGCCACTTTCAAACGGAATTAACAAAGTTAATTTCGTTTGAAATGGTCCTTGGCTGTTTCAAACGAAATTACCATTAATCTCACTAAAATCAGTTTCTAGCACCCGAGCACTTGTTTATCCTATCCTATTACATAACTCGACACAAGACGAAGTCAACAGACATAGTGCACTAACAGACCCCCCCTTGGATGTTGACGAAGTCTTCAGTGTCTAATCTTCAGTATGACACCTCTTCAGTCTTGATCAGTCTTTAAACTCTTTCCAAATTGTCTAACAGTGTAAGCATCCATCAATCTTTATCTTCTTCAATCAGCTTCTATCTTTGAATGTTGTATTTCAAGATCTATCTCTGACTCTAACATTAACAAATTCTTCAGGCTCCCCCTTTCGTCAAGCTTCCGTGCTTTAGGGATCGACACCTTGCTTTCTGGTTACAAGCTCCACTTTGCTTTGAGCTCGTCTTCAGACTCCCCCTTAGACTCAGCTGTCAGGATCGTAGTCTGGAATCACATCTGCATCACTCAAACATTTATAAGAAATAACATTTTGAACATCCAGGATTAAATGACCTGGCTCTTTTATCATATAAACAATTTTACAATGAAAAAAATTTCGATTTTCCAGAAATCGTAACCTGGCCTTATTCAACAGATTTTAACAATATAAGAATCCAAATCCCCCACAGTTAATCATCCAAGTCCAAACTAATGACCTTGGAAATATCACAAACTGTTTTGATTTTAGAATTTTAAAAACTTTCAAGTTTCAAATTAATGAACTTGTTTATTTTCAGAAACACAATCAGCATACTTAGATTTTGAAACTCAGCATTCCAAACATCGGTTGTCGAAAATAAAGTAGAATCAAAATCTTTTTGTATTTTTCTAAAACATAAAGCTATAAAGAAATATTTACAAACATATTTACAGACAATATTTTTGTTTGAGTTTGCGTCAGAGGATCATATCAGTTTTTGACAAGTCACAAGTACCGTTGAGCTTAGTTACACATTAAGAATTAAACAATTCACTTAGATTGTCGATATACTGATCCACTTAAATTTTCACACAAATTTCAACTGATTCAGGATACGAACTAGGTGTATTAAGAACTTAAACTCATTCATGTGTCCCACCTGTTGAATATACTCCCGTATCCAGATCCCAATATTCAGTCTTACAGGTGAGTATACCTAGATGATATCTGTAAAGGGTTATTATGCGAGGACCGTGAGAGCTCAGGTCAGAACTTCCGTTCAGCAAAGAGATGACGGCTTCGACTTTAGGTGTGTTCCCTTTAGAGAATCTTTTCTTCAACAGCACATGATTAGCATTTTTCAATGTTTCATCATTTTTTATGCTGAGGGCGATGCAATATTTCAAGCAAGCAGAAAGTATTATACGGGGACTAGGCCATTGCTTCCGCAAAATCAGAAGTCCCGGGATAGTATCCCAGATATCACTGAGTATAAACACCTAGTATCTCAGAAAGAGGGGTCCTTCAAAAGAGATTTCAGGGGTTACCTATATATCCAAGTAGTGTTCCCCACGAAACAAGCAAGTTTGAATTTATGTTTATATCCCGAAAAAGTTTACTAAATGTATAAAAATCTATCGGCGTATCATCAGTGAGACCGTTTAACGCTATATAATCATTACATTTCTTTAGCATACTGTAACTGTCTACTGATGTACTATCATTTCCTCTTTTTACACAAAAACTCATTTTTGAATTTTATCATGTTTTTGGCTTTTTCAAATTTTCTAATGTTTTTGGATTTTCTGACAATATTACTCCCCCTAAAATGCAAAACCATTTAAAGAAAATTTGACAAACCGATACTGATAGCTTCGTCTCGCTATCCATTTTCTGCTAATGTGTACCAAATTGCATGAAAAGCAGTAAATACCCCCATGATTTACAACACATTGATTTTTTTTTTTACAGTTTGAAAACCGTTTTTCAATCTTGTGAAATTAATCATGTTAGTTCTGCCGTGAGGGTTTCGGCATATTCAATCAACATATTTTTGTAATTTTTGATTTTTTGACAAATTTAAAAACAAACACATTTTTGGTTATTCAAAATTTTGATAAAAGAAAAACATATTTTTTTGTTTTTAAATTTGTCAATTTTTAGGGTTTTTGAAATATTGTTTATTTATATACAAAAATCAAACAAACTCCCTGTTTTAACCAACACAGGGTTCAGCAGCCTCCTCTTCTTCTTGTTGTGCCAGGCTGCTCCGAATTCCATTTTCACAATCTTCAATTTTCTTGAGCACCTGCACATTCAACTAATTCAATCACTTGAACAAATTAGCCCAGGTCTGTTGGACCTTAGGCATTTCAACACAATATGCTTCATTTAATTTCGGAAAATCTTTGTCATTTTGTACAAAGACTTTTTCAACTTTGACTTCAACTTTTTCATCATTTACCGAGGTCACTTGTTTCTTAGCAGACCATGTTTTACCTTTTGGAGTACCTCTTTTGTAAAAATGTAACTCTTTTTGAACATTTTGATTTTGAACAACATTTGGTTTCCAAAACTCGTTTGGTTTTGTTGTGTCAACAGTTGTTTTCCAACTTTGTGTTGTTCTTAATCTGGGTGTGTGAGAATTCCAAGTCTGTCTTGAATTGCACCTATTTGGGTTTGATTTCCAAGTTTGGTTCGAAACAAACTTGTTTGTGTTGTACCTCCAAGTTTGTTTTGAATCAAATCTGGTTGACCTGTGTTTCACATCCTCAGATTTCTGTTTCTTAACATTTTCAGACTTCTTTTTGTCAACATCAACAGGTTTCAGAGTTGGACACTTGCGTGCAAGATGTCCTGTTTGATCACATTTGAAACATGTTCTCTTGGACACATCTTTAACCTGTGGTTGTTGCTTTTTCTTTTGAGCATAGAACTCTTCATTAGACTGACGCCTAAATTGGAGTTCTTTCTCTTCTTCTGAACTTGTTCCATGAAAAAAATTCATCTTTTCCTGATAATTTGGCATTTCATTTTTCTTCCAATTCTGTTTCTTCTTATAACCCAACCCAGCCTTCATGTTTTTCTTCTTGAAACCAGGTTTGTTATAAAAAGTTTTGTGACCTTTTCCAGCAAACTTTGAAATTTCAGATTTTCATTCTCAACCATTTTGAAAACTTTATCAACCTTTTCTGAGATCACATTCTGAATCGGGAATACAACATCTAAGAATAATTTGTTCGATCCAATCATGGTATAAACCAATCCTTTTGAATCATCATTCAATTTTTTCTCAGATTTTGAGTTTTTCAGATATCCATCATGAAAATTACCTTCATTTTCATCCTGTGATTCAGATTTACCTGTATCAACTGACTCTTCTTTCAACACACTTTCAACGACTTTACCTACCACCTCTGAATCACTAGAATCATCAGATTTGGAATAGGTTACGTCAATGTTATCTGGCAATTGATCTACCATGTTGAAAGCTTTTTCGACCTTTTCATCATCATAAAATGCAAACTTTTCCGGTGGTGGAACTTGATGAAACTCTGAGCCAATACCTTTCTTGTTTTGCTCAGAATCTTTTCCATCCGGTTTTATGTTGAAAATCCTTTCAAGCACATATGACGACACGTGATAACTTTTTAACTTGTTGTTATCCTGTTCTAAATCAGCAATCTGACGCTTTAGCTTAGCAACATCCTCAATGTAAGAATTAACAACTTGTTGCTTTATTTCATAATTTCGCTTAAGCTCATTAGTTGTTTCAGAATAGTAATTCATTCTTGATAGAGCAAATTTCATTTCACTCTTTACTTTTTCATATGACTCTTTTGTAATGTGATATGCCAATTTTATTGAATCATATTCCTTTTTCATTTCTTGACAAACATTTTCTTTTTGATCATATTCTTCTGTTTTTTTCAAAACATTTTCTTTCAAAACTTCATTTTCTTTTTCTAACTTTTTACATTTTTCCAAAAGTTTTTCCTCATTATCTTTCAAAACTTTTTCATTTTCAAACATTTCTTTGTATTTATTTTTGAAAACTTCTTCTATTTTGGTAAATTCAAGATCTCTTGTTTTGAATTTTCCATCTTTTTCAGTACAAGCACTGCACGTTTCCATGCATTTCTTGCACTGTTCAACGTTTTTAATTTGAGTTTCAGAATCAGAATTTACCTCAGTGATTGGCACTTCGGTGTTTACTGCAACTTTTGTTTGATTAGCATCTTTCTGCTTTCCTTCAACACCAACTTCATCACCAGCAACTTCCAAACTCTCATTTTCTACTACTACTACTTCTTCTTCTTTCTTCTTCATTTCTTCATTAACGACTTCTTTCACAACTTCTTCATTCATAACAACTTCTTCTTTCACTTCTTCAGCTACCTTCTTCAACTCATCAACCATCTTCTCAACATTATTCTTCATTCTCTCTTCATCCCTCTTCTTCAGACTAGAAGTCATAACATCTCTTAAGAGTTTTTCAAACTTTTTCTCATATGATTTATCTTTCACAGCATTTGAATAATATTCTCCGGCTCGAGGAATTACTAGAAGAACATCATAATAAATTATGTCCTTCTTGGGAACAACCGGTTCACCATATCTGTTGACATAACACTCTTGCTTCTTATCCCATCTTTTGTAGCTGACAGCATCTTCATATTCTTCTTGCATTTCATTCATTCTGTTCCAAGCCATGTTTTTTTCTCTATATGTTTTCTCATTCAGAATCTCTTCTCTGGTTTTCTCTTTGATTTCAGCTATGACATTTTCTTCTTTGGTTTCTTCTTTAATTTCAGCAACAAAAACATAATGTTTGCTCTTTGATGGGTTTCTGCCATGAGCTGTAGCTCGATTATCCACGCGATCTTCTTCAGGAAGAATCTGACTCCACTCAAATCCTTCATCATCATGGATTACTGCTCAAGCTCTTGATTTATCTCTAGGTTTATCTTCAATCATTTTCGGCTCTTCTTTGCTTCGGTGGTAGATTGCCTTTCGGTAATAGTCATCATTGAACGGATGTTCATTTCCACCAACCGCAGAATTGTTGCACTCTCTCTTGAAATGACCTTTTTGCTTACATTTGAAGCAGGTCACTTTGGACTTATCAAATCCAAGTTTTGTTGATGCACCGCCTAATGATTGTTTCCCAGTAATCTCCATATATCTCTGAGCTCTGCGGACGCAACTTGCCAAACACCAGCGAATATCAATAAGTTCCATCTCTTCTGGATCAATCTGGTCGTAGTCTTCTTTGGTCAACTCTGAGTTACCAATTCTCCCTGCAACTAGACCTTCATACGATTCCAGAACAGATGCAAGAAAACTCATTTGTTGCTTGGCTGCATTAATGCTTATAGTCGGGAAATTCTTCAATTTGAGAGCAATGTTACAGAGAACTTCTTCAGATTCTTCAACACTTGCTTTTGATGAAGACGAATGATATCCCGGATTGTAACTTGATGAGCTTTTCTGTGGCTCTTTTGTCCTCTCACCACTGAATGCTGTCTTTGGTGATTCTCCAACTTTCACCGAAGGTAGATTACCTTTGTAATAGAGACTAACATTCTGTTGATGTGAAGAACTGCTCATCTTGTTTTGTTTCTGCAATTCAAGCTCATGACTTTCTATCTTTTCTAGCAAAACATCAAGAGAAATTGTGTCATATAAAGCATCATTTTTCAATATGAATACAAACGTTTGCCGCTGATCAGCTTGTGGTAACGCTTCTATGATCTTATCAATTATTTCTTCTCTAGTTTTAACAATACCAAACCGATCAAGTTCAATTTTTAACTGACCAAATCTCTCTATCATTTGTCTAACTGATTCATCTTTCAAACTATCAAACAAATCAAATTCTTTCTTTAATAATGCAATTTTATTTTTCATGATTTGTTTACCCCCCTCAGCTTTAACCCTTAAGGCTTCCCAGACAGATTTTGATGTTCCGTCATGTTGCAATAAAGCAAACATGTCATTCCTGATTGAAGATTGAATCAAAGCAATCATTCTCTGTTCTGCTGAGAATTCTGCTTTGTCTTCTTTGGGTAAGTTCTTGAGTGGAAGCTCTTCTCCTTTATCATTGGTCGGCCTCTTATACCCAAACTCCAAACAAAACCAGCTTTCATGAGCATAAGCTTTTACCCAATTGATGAATCGATCTTTCCACCAAGTATAGTCTTTAATACTTTCCAGAGTTGGGGGTTTTGAATGTGTGCCGTAAAAGTTATCATGTTTAATGTTCTCATTTATCGCTTTTGTAATGGTTTTTGGTGTGACAGTTGAGATTTCTGAAGACTCGGATGTAAACGCGTTGTAGAACGTATTGTAGAACTCTTCAGCCATGATGTGAAATTCTTGAATTACCTGGAGACACAAACAATCAAACAAACACAATCAATTTAAACAATATCAAACAACTTGTAATAAACTGACACTTGATTGACATGAAATGATCTTGACGCGAAATGTGCACTTTCAAACGGAATAGTGATCTTCAAACGGAATAAGATTTAAAACGAAATCACTTGGATGACAACTTCAAACGAAATCAGATGTATGTTTCACACGGAATTAAACTTTCAAACGGAATCACTTGTTTCAAGCGAAATCTTCAAACGGAATAACACTTTGAAGCGAAATAGCTGATTTCGTGTGAACTTTTCAAACGGAATTACCCTTTTCAAGCGGAATCAGATGTCACTCAAACGAAATAAGTAATTTCGTATGAAAATGCCTCAACTTTTCAAGCGAAATCAGGATGCTCGTTCAAACGGAATTAGTATTTTGCTCCATTTTTGTCACTTTTAAGCTGAATTTTGGTCTGATTCTTTCAAGGGTTTGTTAAAACACTGTTTCGCATGTAATGTGTGAAATTCAATCCATTTTTTCCGTAAAATCTTGTGAATTTTGAAAAAGAAGGTGTAGAAGTCAAAAAACCGATGAAATCAAGCTAAACTCTTCCTCCTGTGCTCTGATACCACTTGTAGGATCGTTGTGCGACCTGAATGAGTCGATCAGAAGAGTTTTGGATCCGAATCAAAGGCGGAATCAATGACACGGATGCTCGATTCAATTATAATGTCTCCTGTATTGATATAATAGTCTTACAGCACCTAGAGACAATTCGGCAGCACTTCGTTACCAAATCACAAAGTTAATTCCGTATCAAATGACACCCTATGCTCACCTATATATACTAGTGGTGATTCCGTTTGAAATGACCAAAGCCACTTTCAAACGGAATTAACAAAGTTAATTTCGTTTGAAATGGTCCTTGGCTGTTTCAAACGAAATTACCATTAATCTCACTAAAATCAGTTTCTAGCACCCGAGCACTTGTTTATCCTATCCTATTACATAACTCGATACAAGACGAAGTCAACAGACATAGTGCACTAACACGCACTCTCAACGCAACTGGCGTCTTCCAGTCCCGCGCCTTAGACTGGTGGACGGCTGAGAGGAACAAACGTGGGAACGATGCAGCCTACGGTCTGTCGTGGGACAAGCTCAAGGAAGTCATGCTGGAAGAATTCTGCCCTCCTCATGAGCACCAAAAGTTAGAAGACAAATTCTGGCACATAAAGCAAAAGGATGGTGAAAATGCTGCTCTCACTGCTCGCTTCAAGAAGTATATCCGAGCTTTGCCCGACTGCGTTGCGGATTTCGTGCAAGCGACCAAGACTACAACGATTGAAGAAACTTACCTACTGGCCGCTGAAATCAATGACAAGCGGGTCAAGGCTGGTGTCTGGGATAAAGCTTCGAAGAACCTTTACCAAGCTACCACCGCCGCACCAACTGCTGAAACCGCCACCGCATCGAGCAACAAGAGAAAGAACAAGAGGAAGAACAGCTCCAGCAACAAGAACTGTGCAATCACTGCCGCACCGATTCAAGCTGTACCAGCTCAACAGCGTCAAGTAGCGGCGCCTGTGGCAAATGCACCGCTTGCTAAGCGTGCATATACTAGGCCCCACCCGCTTTGCCCTACTTGCACCTACCACCACCCGACTAGCATCGCTTGCCGTTTCTGTGCTCATTGCAATATGTATGGCCATTTCACTACCAACTGCCGTGCTCGACAAGCTCCTGCTCATCAAGCTCTTCTTACCGCCCCACAGGGTCAACAAGCTCCTCAGGCACCCGCGGTCAACGCCAGAGTCTGCTTCGCATGTGGCGATCCTAACCATTTCGCCAACATGTGCCCGAACAGGGTTGTGAAACAAGAGCCCCAGTAGCAGTAGCAACACCAGCAGCAACACCCTCAGCAGCAGCAACAAGCCGCACGCGCCAGGACTTTCAACATCAATGTGCGCCAAGCCCAGACTGACAACAACGTGGTCAATAGTACGTTCCTTGTGAATGGTATTTATGCATCGTGTTTGTTTGACACTGGAGCTGATAATTGCTTTGTGTCGTTCGAATTCGAGAAACTTCTTAGTCGTAAACGCTCCCATCTCCCCTCGACGTTTGTTGTTGAAGTCACTACGGGAAGAACTGTCGCTGTTAATTCTGTTCTTCATGATTGTACTCTTGAGCTCAACAATCACATCTTCCCAATCGACCTTATTCTGATGCAACTTGGAAGTTTTGACGTCATAGTAGGCATGGACTTTCTTCGCGAAAACCATGCTGAAGTTGTGTGCTTCGATAAGATGATTCGATTCTCGCTCGCAAATGGTGACTTATTGTGTGTCTACGGTGAAACTGCTTCGAAAGGCCTCAAACTCATGTCATGTGTCCAAGCTAGCAAGTATCTCCGCAAGCAATACAGAGCTTTCTTGGCTAACATTATAGTAGCGGGGAAGGAAAAGAAAGGAAAGACAGAAGTGAAAGACGTTCCTGTGGTTCGTGAATTTCCTAGTGTGTTTCCTGATGATCTTCCCGGTCTACCGCCAAGTCGTGATATCGACTTCATTCCTGGAACCAATCCTGTAGCCAAAGCTCCGTACCGACTCGCACTGTCCGAAATTCGTGAACTCTCGAGTCAGCTTCAGGAATTACTTAAGAAAGGCTTCATTCTCCCGAGCACCTCTCCTTGGGGTGCACCAGTCCTTTTCGTCAAAAAGAAGGATGGGTCGTTCAGGATGTGCATCGACTATCGGGAATTGAATAAGTTAACTATCAAGAACTGCTATCCCCTGCCTCGCGTTGATGATTTGTTTGATCAACTACAAGGTGCTACGTGTTTCTCGAAGATCGATCTACGCTCAGGCTATCACCAATTATGCATTCAGGAGGAAGATATACCCAAAACCGCTTTTCGCACTCGATACGGCCACTATGAGTTCGTTGTTATGCCCTTTGGATTAACCAACGCACCCGCGGTTTTCATGGATCTGATGAATCGCGTGTGTAAACCATATCTCGACCGTTTCGTCATCGTGTTCATCGACGATGTCTTGATCTATTCCAAGTCGAAAGCCGAACACGCGCAACATCTATGTTTGGTTCTCGAGCTACTCCAGGGGAATCGACTCTATGCTAAGTTCTCCAAGTGTGAATTTTGGCTAGAGGAGGTTCAGTTTCTGGGTCACATTGTCAATAGTCAGGGTATTCACGTCGATCCTATGAAGATTGAAGCCGTTAAGAGTTGGATTACACCTAAGAACCCGTCTGAAGTTCGTTCTTTTCACGGACTAGCGGGCTATTATCGACGATTTATCGAAGGATTCTCAAAGATCGTTGTGCCGCTTACCACTCTCACGCATAAAGACAAGCCTTTTGTTTGGGGAACCGAACAAGAGACTGCCTTCCGAACCCTCAAGCACATGCTTTGCAATGCTCCTGTTCTCACTCTACCCGACGAAAACGACGACTTCATTGTCTATTGTGATGCTTCCAACTTTGGTCTTGGTTGTGTTCTCGTCAGCTCAAAATCCACGAGAAGAACTATACAACCCATGATCTCGAGCTAGGTTCGATTGTTTTTGCGTTAAATATTTGACGACACTACCTGTATGGTACAAAGTGTACGATCTTCACCGATTATAGGAGCCTACAACATATGTTTGATCAGAAAGAACTTAATATGCGTTAACGCCGATGGGTAGAACTTCTCAATGATTACGACTGTGAGATTCGTTATCACCCAGGCAAAGCAAATGTCGTTGCCGACGCACTCAGCAGACGGAGCTATCTGCTCAGCATTCGTAACATCCAAGCCCAATAAGACCTCGACACCCTCATCCGCGAAGCCTAGCATGCCTGTTTTAATGAACGCACTCTGAAGAAGGAACGAATCTACCAAGATAGAGCCCAGCTTGTGAATAAGTCGAATGGGATATTCCACTTTCTGGACTGAATTTGGATCCCTAAACGGACCAATTTGCGACAGATATTGATGGACGAAGCCCACAAATCCCGGTATTCAATTCATCCCGGTGCCGATAAAATGTACCAGGATCTTCGCTACAAGTACTGGTGGCCGGGTATGAAAAGGGATATAGCTCTCTACGTTGGGAAGTGCCTGACTTGTGCAAAGGTCAAGGCTGAACACCAAAGACCCTCTGGCTTACTCGAACAACCGCCAATCCCTATGTGGAAGTGGGAGAGTATAGCTATGGACTTCGTAACAAAGCTTCCGCGCACGTCATCAGGTTACGACAGCATCTGGGTTGTTGTTGACCGTTTGACCAAATCCACTCACTTTTTGCCAATACAGGAATACTACATGGTAGAACGATTAGCCCGAATCTACACCAACGAGATTATTTGTAATCAAGGGACGCCTCGCGACATCATCTCTGACCGTGATGCTCGGTTTTTCTCGCGACTGTGGGAAACGTTTCAAGCAGCTCTCGGTACTACGCTTAACTTAAGTACCGCATTCCACCCTCAAACCGATGGCCAGACTGAAAGGACAATCCGTACTCTTGAAGACATGCTCCGTTCGTGTGTCTTAGATTTCGGTGGTAATTGGGATACATACCTGCCGTTAGTCAAATTCTTGTACAACAACAGCTATCATAACATCATACAAATGGCACCATTCGAGGCTTTATATGGAAGAAGATGCCGATCGCCTATAGTGTGGCACGAGATCGGGCATTCGCAATTAACCGGTCTCGAGCTATTGCAAGAAACGACATACAAAATTTTCCAAATTCGAGACAATCTAACGAAAGCTCGGAATCGTCAGAAAAGTTACGCCGATAGACGACCCAAGCCCCTTGAATTTGACGTTGGTGACTACGTACTCCTAAAGGTTTCACCTTGGAAGGGTGTGGTCCGATTCGGCAAGAAAGGAAAGCTCGCGCCTTGATACGTTGGACCCTTTAAGATTCTGGAAAGAAGCGGCAAAGTGGCTTACAGACTCGAACTACCGGAGGAACTTAGCAACGTTCACCCGACTTTCCACGTCTCAAACCTCAGGAAGTGCCTGGCTGAACCCGATTTACATGTTCCATTAGAGGACCTGCAGGTGAACGAAACATTACACTTCGTGGAAAAGCCTGTTGAGATCATGGATCGCCAAACCAAGCAGCTCAGACGCTCGCGCATTCCTTTTGTGAAAGTCCGATGGGAAGGCAAACGAGGCGCAGAGTTCACTTGGGAACTCGAAAGCGACATGAAGGCGAAGTACCTGCAGTTGTTTGTTATGGCTTCGACCTAATTTCAGGACAAAATTCCCTCAACTTGGGGAGGTTGTAACACCCCGTGTTCGAAAGTCAAAGTCAAGGTCAAAGTCAACGACCGATCGCGTGACTTGACTGATAGTGAATTTCTTTTATGTGTTTACTTTAGCTGTATTATGTGGAGTAAGTGTCAATAATCGCAGTAATCGACGTGTGTTATTCGCTATTTAACCGACTTACGACTGTGAACTATAGGAAGTAACAATGCGATAAAGTTAACTAAAACGATACTCGAACTATGCTAATCGAATCGACATCGAATGGTAATCGCACTCGCAACTCGAGATACGCATTTTGATTATTGATATACGTGTGTGTGCCTTATGTGTTACTTGTGCATGTTTATTTATGCTATGTGTGGGAATCAATCGAAACTCAATCGCAATCGAAACGGTATGGTAATTGGTAGAGAAGAGATAGTGCGAGATATGAGTAGTTGGGATTAAAAGTAATTTGAATAGGAAACTCAATCGCATCGCTCACTCGAATCGCATCGCCACACGCTACACACGAATCGAAACCGCAAAGCTCGTCGCGCCGAGCACTCGAACCAGGTGCCAGCCGACTGAACTGCCACCCGGCCGGGCTGCCACCCGAGCGAGGTGCCATCCGACCGAAGTGTCACTCGTCCGGGCTGCCACCCGGGCGAGATGCCATCCGACCGACCAGCCCTTTCCACTTTGGGAATCCTATAAATACCCCTTGTCACTTTCAACCTTTCTACTTTTGGCAACTGACGTCCGACCAGCTCGTGCTCCCCACCTTTTCTTCGATTTCTCTCATTTCCGGTAAGATCTCGTCCTAAATCTTGTACTTCCTTAATCTACACGCACTTCTACACCTTTCTATCTTTTGAATCTTAACTTTTAACCGTGAAATCATCAAGATTCAAGGTGTTCTAGGATGACGTCATCATGTGTTCTTGAAGAACATCATGATTTGACCTCAATCCACCAAGAACAACTTAGATCTAACCGATTTCCACATAAACAAACAAAGATCCTTCATGGATCTAAACATATTCGCAAGAAAAAGGATTGAAAGATGGTTTTCCAAACCTTCTTTCAACTCTTTTACACTCAATGCACTCAAAACCGATAGAGTCAGAGCTTGTGCCGACTTACTACTCATCATTGTGGTTGTGTTGGTTCAAGATCCGTATTCTGTCCACGAGATTATCGATTCTGGGTTAACCAAGGACAATCGTCCTAAACCGGTGGGCTGACCGAACTTGGGTGGTTCCTGTTTGATCGGGTCACTATAACGTAGGATGGAGTTCTGTTGGTTAGCACGATATCAACACGTCTCGATAAAACGACAAACTATCAAAACAACCAAGTGTAAGACGAACAGGTCGACCAGGACGGGATGCCGTCCGATCGGACTGCTGTCCGAACGGACAGCCACCCGGACGATCGGCCACCCGTACCGCCTGCACCTTGGCCCCACTTTTAGTTTTCAAATCAAGCTTCAAGAGTTTTGGAACACCGAATGGATTGCAATCCGATCGAGTTACCACCCGATCGACCGACCATCCGAATATGTGATGTTTCGAAACTTCAACCCTTAAACAATTTTCAACATGTGCACAAAGGATCCCACCCGATCGAACAACCGTCCGATCGAGTGACACCCTGCTGTGAACTTGTTCTCACTGAAGTACCCAACCGAACGGGTTGCCGTCCAATCGACCGACCGTCCGATCGACCGACCTGAAAGGTAGGGATACTTCAATGACTTCAAAATGCTACAACGAAAACTGCAAAAGACAAGCCATCATACACAAACACATCCTTCCCAAAGGAAGAAACCACCCACTCGAACAGTCATCCGATCGGATGATCGTCCGAACGGAAAACCACCCGAACGGATCAACATCTACACGAATGGCCGACCGACCGGATCACCATTCTGCACTTGGTTTACGCGCCGCTTATCTTTTATGCTATCGTTAACTGTTCAGGCTAACCTCGCTCTACGCGCTCCCTTCAATCCATCAATGTTGTGAGTATACTCGAACCCTTTTTGCTTTATGCACTTTTGGGTGTTACATACGTTACGAATATTCAAATCACATCGAACACACTACTTAATACTATTTCAACGCTAACCATTACTGCATGTTATACGTGGCTTAATGAATGCTTGTTTGTTATGTTTACACATGGAATGCTGTCTACCTGCCTTAGCAACGACAGTACTATAGTTTGGACTCAGCACCTGTTCGCAGGGGTTGTTAAGGACAATTATTTGCATGGATTACGATGGTAATCATGTATTACGAACTGCCTCGGGCAGTCAACCCGCAGTCATTGGTATCGATAGGTCTATGTCGATAACTAACGTGCTTCATTTCACTATGCGTATGTGCTGGTTATGCGTAAATGAATTCGAACTTTATTATATCTATCAAACTTGTATGCTCACCTTTACACTATGTGTATTGACTTTTACTTTAATGTATGTGACAGGTGCTTAAGTTGTTTATATGCTTAGCTTGCTGTGAAATTGAGGCAAGGAAAGGTCTAGGATGCTCTTTGTGCTGGTGATAAATTTAAGCTAGGGAAGAGGTCCTAGAAACCGATAAATAAACTATCTATGTATAAATATGAGTTGTCGGAACAGAACTACTTGACTAGATTTTTGTCTGTAATAATTGTATTATCATCTATGACATGGTATCGGACGTGTTGCTTTAAATATTTAGTAAATATAGTTGTTATGGAAACTTCTGGACAATCTGTTTCGCTCAGTGCCATGCCCCGATGTTTCCGCCATCGGTTGGGGTGTGACAAGTGTATCAAGATCCCTACCCCCTGGGGGGTTGTCAAGGTGGAAAGTGATCAACAGGAAGCGAAGGAGTGTTATTCTTCTTCGATGAAATCCTCTACAAAGCCCAAAGTAGGATAGCAATTAAAGATACGAGCCCAGGATATCGTGGAGGCTTCGGAGCAGGATGTTAAGAAAATTATCCTGGATCAGGATAATCCAGATATCTCGGTGCTCGTAGGAACTAATATCCCTCAGGATATAGAAGATCAATTGACTAACTTTTTGAAATGCAGGATGTCAACATTCGTGTGGAAGCATGAGGATATGACAGGTATTTCCATGGATATTATAACTCACAAGCTCGGAATTGACAGGTCTTTCAAGCCTGTTCAGAAAAAACAAAGGAAGTTTGCTCCTGAACGGAATGCAATAATCCAAGAAGAGGTTGAAAGATTATTAAAGAGCAGGATGATTAGGGAAGTCAAATTTCCCAAATGGCTAGCGAATGTAGTTGTGGTTCAAAACAAAAATGGGAAATGGAGAGTTTGTGTAGATTACACAGACTTGAACAAAGCATGTCCTAAAGACCCATTCCCTCTGCCTCATATCGACTCAATGGTGGATGCTACTGCCGGTCATGAAATGTTAACCTTCATGGATGCATCCTCAGGATTCCAGCAAATACAAATGGAACCTTCAGACCAGGAGGATACCGCTTTCATGACACCAACAGGTATTTATTGTTATACTGCTATGCCTTTTGGTTTGAAAAATGCAGGTGCAACATACCAGAGATTGGTGAATATGATGTTTAAAGACAAACTGGGGGACACCATGGAGGTATACATTGACGATATGGTGGTAAAATCTAAGAAGGCTGAGGATCATCTCCAGGATATTGAAGGAGCGTTAGATATCCTGGATCAGTACAACATGAAATTAAATCCAGCTAAATGCCATTTTGGTGTGGGGGCAGGAAAGTTTTTGGGATACATGGTGACTAAAAGGGGGATCGAGGCAAGCCCGGAACAGATCAAAGCTATCCTGGATATCAAGTCACCTTCAAACATGAAGGATGTACAAAGATTAACGGGGTGAGTAGCGGCATTAAATGTGACAACTGGCACCAAACCGGTAATTTCCGTACACTTTAAAGACTGCAATTAGGTGCTTAAATGTCAACATTTTCTGATGTCATACTAAACAAGTGAATTCATGCACATTTTATACTACAAGAATTACATTATGCAATAATGAACTGCGATGCGTCAGAAATACTAAGTAAACTCACCGGTAAGACACATTGTGTCAACAAATCTGCAGAAAACAGTTAGACAATAGAATTGGAGCCTAGGTGTAGGTCCAATGACAAGAATACATTAAAACCCAAGAGTACATACAAGGGTTTATATATAGACCATCCGGAAGCTAAAATACGCACTAAAAAGCACCCGAAACGCACTTTAAGTGCAGAATTTTATTAAATTCAGCTCAAATCAGCTTTTAAACATATAAATATCATGCAGAATTTACGTTTTATTATCCAGAATACTTCCCCAAGTGTTGGGAATTGAAAGGGTTACAAAAAGATACTTGAAAGACACTAAACGGTGCAATTTAGCACTTTAACGAACCGGTACTTAACCGAACAACCGGACATTACCCGGAACACAAAAATATTGTTAAACACATTGTTTTTATTTCCCTAAGCTTGTTATGGTCCCCGAACACCCTAACACACTATATATTACTTGACACACATAAATCACTAACTAAACACTTGGAATCTAACTAATTTCTCAAACCATCCATCACCACCCAACTAAACCAACCCCCCCCCCCCCCCCCCAAAAAAAAAACCGGTTCTAGAAGTGGGATCCCCACTTTGATTTTCTTAATTTGTTTAATGGGATTGTTTAGTACTTGGGAAGCACATTAACTAATGGTCAATATAATGTTGGAAGATTGTATTATAAAATCCTTTAGACATTCATTCCTTCATATCATCTTCATCAACAACACTCTCACTCTCTTCCTCCCTTCATGCTTTCGGCCGAAACTCACCACACCCACCATCACCATCATTCAATCTCCTTCAAACATTATAAGGCCATACAAGGGTGTTAGAGAGTGTATAAGGAAGCTTGGTGTTCACGGATCTTGAAGGACCTCACTCGTTTGCTTTTAACCACTTGATCTTCATCATTGTTCTTCCCTAGCTTTAAGCTAGTTGTAAGCATCTTGAATACTCTCATTTACTTCTATTTTTAGTGGTTAAAAGACTTGTTATGTTGAAAATCTTAAGAACATTAAAGAATATGAACATGAAACTTGAACATAAAGTATATATACATGATGAATCTTGATGAAATAATGATGTTTTGCTTATGAGTGATGTTTGTTGTTGTTGTTATTTGAGATAATGATTAATCATCACATGAAGCTTGCTAGGTGATGTTTAAACACTTAATCTAGCAAGTAGGGGGATGATTATGTAACATCCTAAAATAATCATCTTATGGTTAAGGCATGAACTTGAAGAATGAATGATTTCTTGGAAAATATTAAACAAAACAAGCTAGTAATCTTGTGAATCTAAGATTCATGAGTGGTTTTTCTAAAAGAACCAAGTTCAAAGTATGATTTTTAGAAGAACTTGGTTTTTACTTAAACCTACACTATTTTTATTAGAAAGACAAGGGTATAAACACTTATGAAGCAAGAAAAATACAAAAGAAATATTTTTAGAAAAATCATCCTACAAGTTGTAAAGAATCATATTCTTTAAAAATGAAGTTTTTAAAGAAGCAATCACACTTTAAAGGGGTAACAAGACTTACTAAATACACTAGTAAGTTACTACACATTTCTATAAATTTTCAAGTTCATGAAATAGAGAAATTAGTGTATGTTGTTGATGATTGTTGTTGAAATTGATCGATAATGATTTAAAAAAAATAAATAAACACATGTTTTGAAAACATGGGAAACCTCCATTTTTAGGGAAAACTCTGTCAAAATTTCTATGGAATTTTGACACTTAGAAAAATATAAGTTTCGAGGAACTTATTCCCTAAAAATGTGTCTAGAAAATTTACCAAGGTTTCCCTAATTTTTGTGATAAGAAATGATGATTTCTTCAAGATTAAAAAAAAATTGATATTAAGTATGTATATTTTTGAGAAAAATATATATATTTATTGATCACCAAATTTTGTGCTAAGTGTATGTATTATGTATTATACGTAATAGTGTATTAGGACTTGAAAATACACTAAATGCTCTTGAGAAGTAAAAACACAAAAATACACATACTACATACAAGATACCTAATTCGAGTGCAAAATACAAAAAGCTTATATTTATTTTTGAGAAAATAATATAAGTAAGACACTTAGTTAAAAGTATAAATTATTTTTAACACGAGAAAACATATACAAAAGATAGTTACTTGTACTTGTGTGATACAAGTCTAGTGACTAACGTTAAGGAAACACGTATAGGTCACGACGCTAATTAAGCAAATCCGGTGAAGTTTACGACGCAAGGAACGCAAAGTAGTGAGTTCATGCTCCCCCTTTTCTTTAACTGTTTTTGGTTTTATAACTTCGGGGGTGAAATACATGTTACAACTGTTATAATGTTTACAAATGGTATGATGGAGTACCAAAACATTCAAGTGAAACACTCTAGATCATGTCTCGAATAGGGTACCATAAGCACTATTAATCAACGTATACATTCAGACCGCGGAACAAAAGGTTAGATCTAATGGGTTTCAGGCAACCCCACTCTTGGCCTACTTCTACCAATGAGTGCTTCTGTGTCTCAGTCAAAGTCAACAAAAATGCCTAGGTTTGGTGGCTTCCTATGTCGTGACACATGTTAGTGGCCTTGCAAACCACTAGCGATCTCACACATTCAAACATTCATAGTACGGAGTTACAGATACGTGTTACAAATACATTCAAACATTCATAGTACAGTCACAGATACGTGTTACAAATACATTCAAACATTCATAGTACGGAGTTACAGATACGTGTTACAAATACATTCAAACATTCATAGTACAGTCACAGATACGTGTTACAAATACATTCAAACATTCATAGTACAGTTACAGATACGTTTTACAAGTTACAATCAAACATTCATACATTCTACAAGTTACATACCATGTTTTCATTCAAAACAATCACTGCATGAATTCACACCAACATTTTGTTGACGTTTTTTCTAAAACTCACATGTATTTCAGGTAACTAAAAGTGGATGTGCGCGCGGTCTCACTCATGCTCTTGGATGTCGTCTATGTTTATTTTTAAATAAAGTTGTAAACTTTCAAGACAATGTTTTATGCTATCTCGCGATGTAAACGCTAAACTTATCTTTTCAAGTTATGAAATGTTTGGCATTTGAAGTTACTTTTACGAGCATGTAGTATGTTTACCTTTCGTATGCAATGAGAACCTTTCATGATCACACCTCGTGCTTCCGCTGCAGAAAGGGGTGTGACAGATTGGTATCAGAGTTGCGATTGTAGTGAACCAGGATTCCTTCTCGAGTCTAGTCTACAATCTTTAGGATCCTTTCACGAAAACAATTTTTCAAAAAGTTTTCATTGCATAAAACGTCCTGCGACATCCACTACCTGAAACTGTTTACAAGAGTCAAGAAAAGACACTATGAGACTTAGGGTGCACTAGAGTAGCACTTGTCATTGATCAAGAATTATGTGCAATTATGTGTGATAATTGATATTTACATATGCTAGAAGTAGAATGTCACAAGTATACGTGACTTTACCTGAAAACAATGGCCTACCTGAAGGAAGAGATACGAGGATGAAACGAACTGTGCAGACTGTGCAAGGAGTTACGTAATTATAGATGCATACATAATTATGGAATTCAGTGTACAGAAACCACAACAAGTCTTGTCACGTATAGATCCCCTCAGTACCGAAAAAGGTCAAACGTGAATACCCCTCCCCCAGCCTACTAAGTATTCTGTTGGAGTAATAATTGTTTGATGTCACTTATGTGGTATATGCCTGAATATATATACTACTACTGTCTCGTAAGACGATATCAAACAAATATCTAACCCTGCTGTGTTGTGTTCTGATAGAACATGGCGCCCAGGAAAGCTGTGAATGCTGGCAATGATGATCAACCCCCTCCTCCTCTTCTACCGAGGACTGCTGAAGAGCTGAACGCTCTACTGGAAGAAAGGATCTCCGTTGCTATCGCCCAATATGAGGCGAACCGTACTGCAGACAGTGGAGGACCAAGCAATGCTAGGCGTAATGGGAATGGAGATTCGTCTGGAGGAAATGCAGCTCCAGGTAACCTTAGGACGATTTGCTAAACATGGAGAAATTTATGAACGGTCTTTGTTTCATTGTTTCTTCGATTGCTCACGTGTGAATTGGTTGAATCAATTCCAGGCTGCACTTTCAAGCAGTTTCTCGACTGCAAACCAATGAACTACGACGGCACAGGAGGTGCAGTAATGTTTGTACGCTGGACAGAGAAGACTGAAGCCACTATCCGTATGAGCAAGTGTACCGCAGATCAACAAGTCACTTTTGC
The DNA here is from genome assembly GCA_030545235.1 of Helianthus tuberosus. Lineage (NCBI taxonomy): Eukaryota > Viridiplantae > Streptophyta > Magnoliopsida > Asterales > Asteraceae > Helianthus > Helianthus tuberosus. The sequence goes on along the minus strand of CM060417.1, from coordinate 122,697,587 downwards.
TACTGGGTTGTTTGTCGATGAAGCTTTGACTTCGTGGAACTTGCAAGTCCAAACCTTGGGTGATGATGCCGCTTATGGCCTGACTTGGGATGAACTAAAGGAAAGAATGAGAGAGATGTATTGCTCTCATGCTGAACTCCAAAGGTTGGAGACTGAGTTCTGGCACTTGACCATGGAAGGTGCTGACATTAATGGTTATACTCGAAGGTTCCACGATCTGTCTAGAGTGCTTCCCTACATGGTGACTCCTGAATTTAAGCGCGTTGAACGCTACATTTGGGGATTGGCCTCAGAATTTCGTGGCATGGTAACTTCGGCCAAACCTCAAACAATCACTGAGGCTGTAACTCTGGCTGTCAGCCTTACTGAAGACTGTGTTCGGATGAAGAAGTTGTCGCTGAACCCAACTGAAAAGACCGAGACGCATGCTGAGTCATCTGGTGACAAGAAGAGGAAGCATTCAAATCTAAACCAAGTAACCCGCAGCAACAGCAAGGGTTCGAACAACAAGAAGCGTGACACTAACCCACCTATGGGGGCAAAAACCCTCGCGGTTGCAAGCAATACAGGGACTAAGAAGTATCAGGGTACTCTGCCCAAATGCAACCGCTGCAACTTTCACCACGTGGGAAATTTTCGCATTGGGAAATGCAAGAACTGCGGGAAGCCAGGCCACCGTGCCGAAGATTATTGGGGAAAAGGTATTGGAGGCCGTAATGGTAATGGTAATGGAAACAATGGTGGTAATGGCAATGGTAACCGGAATGGTAATAGAGCTGGGCGGAACCAAGGATGCTTCAGTTGTGGAAGCAATGATCATTTCATGAAAGACTGCCCAAAAGGAAACAATGCTCAGGCTCGAGCATTTGTAATTGGAGCAAGGGACGCACGCGAGGACCCTAATGTGGTCAACGGTACGTTCCTCATTAACAATCACTTTGCATCCATATTATTTGACACTGGCGCCGATTATAGCTTCATGTCTGTGGAATTTAAACGCATGCTTGGAATAGAATCTAGTAGATTAGAAATTCCTTATTCCAAAGAACTAGCCAATGGCAAACTTGTCGAATCGGGCGAAGTTGTTAGAGGCTGCACATTAGAACTTGGTGAACGAAGATTTAGCATTGATCTCTTACCTATTCAATTGGGTAGCTTCGATGTAGTGGTCGGAATGGATTGGTTGTCCAAGAACAAAGCTGAAGTTATCTGTCACGAGAAAATCATTCGCATCCCTTTGGCGAATGACAAAACTCTCATCGTACATGGAGAAAAATGAGATGTGCCTCTGCGAATCATCAGTTGCATGAAGGCACAGAAGTGCTTAAGGAAAGGATGTGTTGCCTTCCTAGCATACGTCATAGATAAGAAGGCTGTGGAGCCAAAACTCGAAGATATTCCTATGGTGAAGGAATTCCCTGATGTTTTTCCCGAAGATCTGCCAGGACTACCTCCGCAACGACAAGTCGAATTCCGTATAGACTTGGTGCTAGGAGCCGCTCCTGTAGCCTAGGCACCCTATCGGCTTGCACCATCCGAAATGCAAGAATTATCCACACAACTCCAGGAGTTGTTGGATAAAAGATTCATAAGGCCAAGCTTCTCGCCTTGGGGAGATCCAGTATTGTTCGTAAAGAAAAAGGATGGAACTCTGCGGATGTGTATCGATTACAGAGAACTGAACAAGCTCACAATCAAGAATCGGTATCCACTACCGAGGATTGATGACTTATTTGATCAATTGCAAGGATCAAGCTACTATTCCAAGATCGACCTTCGATCTGGATACCATCAGTTAAGGATACAAGAGGAAAGCGTACCAAACACTGCATTCAGAACACGCTATGGGCATTATGAGTTCCTTGTGATGCCATTCGGCCTGACGAATGCGCCAGCGGTATTTATGGATCTGATGAACCGCGTATGCAAACCATATCTCGATAAATTCGTGATTGTATTTATCGATGATATCCTGATTTACTCGCGAACGAAGGAAGAACACGAGCAACACCTCAGAACTATTCTGGAACTACTAAAGAAAGAGAAGCTTTATGCAAAGTTCTCAAAATGCGAATTCTGGATTCGCGAAATACAATTTCTTGGTCATGTTGTGAACGAGAAGGGCATTCATGTAGACCCATCCAAGATTGAAGCAATAAAGAACTGGGAAGCCCCCAAAACTCCAACTGAAGTTCGACAATTTTTGGGCTTAGCGGGCTATTACCGACGTTTCATCGAGAATTTCTCAAAGATAGCTCAACCGCTAACGACCCTTACACAGAAATACAAGAAATACGACTGGGGTGACAAGCACGAAGAAGCCTTCCAGCTACTTAAAAACAAGTTATGCGATGCACCGATACTATCATTACTCGAAGGCACTGAAGACTTCGTGGTATACTGTGACGCTTCCCGACAAGGTTTGGGTTGCGTGCTTATGCAGCGCCAAAAAGTCATCGCTTACGCTTCAAGGCAATTGAAGGTGCATGAAAGAAATTACACCACGCACGACCTGGAACTAGGTGCGGTGGTATTCGCCTTGAAGATCTGGCGACATTATTTATATGGTACGCGATGTACAATCTTCACAGATCACAAAAGCTTACAACACATATTCGATCAGAAAGAATTAAACATGCGACAACGACGATGGGTCGAGCTGCTGAATGACTATGACTGTGAGATTAAGTACCATCCTAGAAAGGCAAACGTTGTAGCAGACGCACTAAGTCGAAAAGAAAGGGTTAAGACCCTAAGGGTTCGAGCATTAGAAATGACTTTTCGAACGAACCTCACTGCACGTATTCGTAATGCACAACAAGAAGCTCTTAAGGGAGAAAACCGTAAAGCTGAATACATCCGGGGTATGTTGAAATATATGGTGCCAAATGAAGAGGGAGCCTTATACTTTAAAAAGCGTATTTGGGTTCCGCTCTATGGTGGCCTACGAGAAGTCATCCTTGATGAAGCGCATAAATCGAGATACTCGGTCCATCCAGGATCGGACAAGATGTATCAAGACTTAAAAGAATACTATTGGTGGCCGAGACTCAAAAGCGATGTTGCTGTCTATGTTGGAAAATGCCTAACCTGTGCTAAGGTTAAGGTTGAATATCAGAAACTGTCCGGCCTGCTACAACAACCAGAGATACCCATGTGGAAATGGGAGCAAATCTCAATGGACTTCATAACAAAATTACCCAGGACCCCGAGAGGGCATGATACGATATGGGTGATAGTTGATCGGTTAACAAAGTCTGCACACTTCCTACCGATCCAAGAAAAAGACAGCACTGGAAAGCTTGCTGAGATATACTTAAAGGAAATTGTGGCACGTCATGGAGTGCCTATCTCAATCATTTCAGACAGAGATGGACGCTTTGTCTCAAGAATCTGGCAATCCTTTCAGGAAGCCTTTGGATCTCAACTAGATCTAAGCACGACATTCCATCCACAAACAGATGGCCAGAGCGAACGGACTATACAAACATTAGAAGATATGCTTCGCGCATGTGTCATGGACCTAGGCTGCATCTGGGATACTCACCTACCTTTGGTTGAGTTTTCCTACAATAATAGTTATCATACAAGCATAAAAGCCGCACCGTTCGAAGCTCTGTATGGCCGCAAGTGCCGCTCGCCCCTATGTTGGGCAGACGCTGGAGATAAACGTGTGGTTGGCCCTGAAATTGTACAAGAGACAACCGACAGGATTATGCAGATCCGAGAGCGCATTAAGGCGGCTCGAGATCGACAAAAGAGCTACGCTGATCAAAGACAAAAACTATTAGAATTCGAGGTGGGAGACAAAGTGTTGTTAAAAGTCTCACCTTGGAAGGGCGTAGTAAGATTTGGAAAGCATGGAAAGCTGAATCCCCGATACATCGGACCATTCAAAATTTTGGAAAGAATTGGTACCGTGGCATACAAGTTGGAATTACCGGAAGAACTTAATGGAGTACATGATACGTTCCATGTATCCAACCTCAAGAAGAGTCCAACACAAGAAAACGTGATCATCCCTGCGGATGAAGTACATATTGATGACGCCCTCCGATTTACAGAACAACCCATTGAGGTTACAGACTGGAAAGTCAACAAGACCAGGAGGAGCACTGTTAAACTTGTCAAAGTACGTTGGAACTCTAAGCACGGACCTGAGTACACGTGGGAACGTGAAGACCAGTTCAAAGAAAAGTACCCCCACCTGTTCAAGAAGACTCCTGCGAGAGTTAGTTCAGCCTGAATTTCGGGACGAAATTCTTTTAACGGGGGGAGACTGTGACAACTGGCACCAAACCGGTAATTTTCGTACACTTTAAAGACTGCAATTATGTGCTTAAATGTCAACATTGTCTGATGTCATACCAAACAAGTGAATTCATGCACATTTTATACTACAAGAATTACATTATGCAATAATGAACTGCGATGCGTCAGAAATACTAAGTAAACTCACCGGTAAGACACATTGTGTCAACAAATCTGCAGAAAATAGTTAGACAATAGAATTGGAGCCTAGGTGTAGGTCCAATGACAAGAATACATTAAAACCCAAGAGTACATACAAGGGTTTATATATAGACCATCCAGAAGCTAAAATACGCACTAAAAAGCACCCGAAACGCACTTTAAGTACAGAATTTTATTAAATTCAGCTCAAATCAGCTTTTAAATATATAAATATCATACAGAATTTACGTTTTATTATCCAGAATACTTCCCCAAGTGTTGGGAATTGAAAGGGTTACAAAAAGATACTTGAAAGACACTAAACGGTGCAATTTAGCACTTTAACGAACCGGTACTTAACCGAACAACTGGACATTACCCGGAACACAAAAATATTGTTAAACACATTGTTTTTATTTCCCTAAGCTAGTTATGGTCCCCGAACACCCTAACACACTATATATTACTTGACACACATAAATCACTAACTAAACACTTGGAATCTAACTAATTTCCCTAACCATCCATCACCACCCAACTAAACCAACCCCCCCCCCCCCAAACCGGTTCTAGAAGTGGGATCCCCACTTTGATTTTCTTAATTTGTTTAATGGGATTGTTTAGTACTTGGGAAGCACATTAACTAATGGTCAATATAATGTTGGAAGATTGTATTATAAAATCCTTTAGACATTCATTCCTTCATATCATCTTCATCAACAACACTCTCACTCTCTTCCTCCCTTCATGCTTTCGGCCGAAACTCACCACACCCACCATCACCATCATTCAATCTCCTTCAAACATTATAAGGCCATACAAGGGTGTTAGAGAGTGTATAAGGAAGCTTGGTGTTCACGGATCTTGAAGGACCTCACTCGTTTGCTTTTAACCACATGATCTTCATCATTGTTCTTCCCTAGCTTTAAGCTAGTTGTAAGCATCTTGAATACTCTCATTTACTTCTATTTTTAGTGGTTAAAAGACTTGTTATGTTGAAAATCTTAAGAACATTAAAGAATATGAACATGAAACTTGAACATAAAGTATATATACATGATGAATCTTGATGAAATAATGATGTTTTGCTTATGAGTGATGTTTGTTGTTGTTGTTATTTGAGATAATGATTAATCATCACATGAAGCTTGCTAGGTGATGTTTAAACACTCAATCTAGCAAGTAGGGGGATGATTATGTAACATCCTAAAATAATCATCTTATGGTTAAGGCATGAACTTGAAGAATGAATGATTTCTTGGAAAATATTAAACAAAACAAGCTAGTAATCTTGTGAATCTAAGATTCATGAGTGATTTTTCTAAAAGAACCAAGTTCAAAGTATGATTTTTAGAAGAACTTGGTTGTTACTTAAACCTACACTATTTTTATTAGAAAGACAAGGGTATAAACACTTATGAAGCAAGAAAAATACAAAAGAAATATTTTTAGAAAAATCATCCTACAAGTTGTAAAGAATCATATTCTTTAAAAATGAAGTTTTTAAAGAAGCAATCACACTTTAAAGGGGTAACAAGACTTACTAAATACACTAGTAAGTTACTACACATTTCTATAAATTCTCAAGTTCATGAAATAGAGAAATTAGTGTATGTTGTTGATGATTGTTGTTGAAATTGATTGATGATGATTTAAAAAAAAAAAATAAACACATGTTTTGAAAACATGGGAAACCTCCATTTTTAGGGGAAACTCTGTCAAAATTTCTATAGAATTTTGACACTTAGAAAAATATAAGTTTCGAGGAACTTATTCCCTAAAAATGTGTCTAGAAAATTTACCAAGGTTTCCCTAATTTTTGTGATAAGAAATGATGATTTCTTCAAGATTAAAAAAAAAGGAATAATGGAATTTAATAATCCAACCTATCACCAGTTGGCCGGCAACGGACCCAACTTCAAAAATAGCCACTGGCGGTCCCAACTTTTGACATTTTGTAAAACATTGGACCCTTGCTAACACCGTTATAACACTGATGACGTGGCATGCTGACGCTGACGTGGCACGTGACACGTCATCATGCCACGTCAGCGTGCCACGTGCCACGTCAGCATGCCAGGTGACATGTCATCATGCCACGTCAGCGTGCCACGTGACACGTCAGCATGCCAGGTGACACGTCATCATGCCACGTCAGCGTCAGCATGCCATGTCATCACTGTTATAACGGTGTTAGCAAGGGTCCAATGTTTTACAAAATGTCAAAAGTTGGGACCGCCAGTGGCTATTTTTGAAGTTGGGTCCGTTGCCGGCCAACTGGTGAAAGGTTGGATTATTAAATTCCATTATTCCAAAAAAAAATGATATTAAGTATGTATATTTTTGAGAAAAATATATATATTTATTGATCACCAAATTTTGTGCTAAGTGTATGTAGTATGTATTATACGTAATAGTGTATTAGGACTTGAAAATACACTAAATGCTCTTGAGAAGTAAAAACACAAAAATACACATACTACATACAAGATACCTAATTCGAGTGCAAAATACAAAAAGCTTATATTTATTTTTGAGAAAATAATATAAGTAAGACACTTAGTTAAAAGTATAAATTATTTTTAACACGAGAAAACATATACAAAAGATAGTGACTTGTACTTGTGTGATACAAGTCTAGTGACTAACGTTAAGGAAACACGTATAGGTCACGACGCTAATTAAGCAAATCCGGTGAAGTTTACGACGCAAGGAAAGCAAAGTTGTGAGTTCATGCTCCCCCTTTTCTTTAACTGTTTTTGGTTTTATAACTTCGGGGGTGAAATACATGCTACAACTGTTATAATGTTTACAAATGGTATGATGGAGTACAAAAACATTCAAGTGAAACACTCTAGATCATATCTCGAATAGGGTACCATAAGCACCATTAATCAACATATACATTCAGACCGCGGAACAAAATGTTAGATCTATTGGGTTTCAGGCAACCCCACTCTTGGCCTACTTCTACCAATGAGTGCTTCTGTGTCTCAGTCAAAGTCGACAAAAATGCCTAGGTTTGGTGGCTTCCTATGTCGTGACACATGTTAGTGGCCTTGCAAACCACTAGCGATCTCACACATTCAAACATTCATAGTACGGAGTTACAGATACGTGTTACAAATACATTCAAACATTCATAGTACAGTCACAGATACGTGTTACAAATACATTCAAACATTCATACTACGGAGTTACAGATACGTGTTACAAATACATTCAAACATTCATAGTACAGTCACAGATACGTGTTACAAATACATTCAAACAATCATAGTACAGTTACAGATACGTTTTACAAGTTACATTCAAACATTCATACATTCTACAAGTTACATACCATGTTTTCATTCAAGTATTTAAACATTCAAAACAATCACTGCATGAATTCACACCAACATTTTGTTGACGTTTTTTCCAAAACTCACATGTATTTCAGGTAACTAAAAGTGGATGTGCGCGCGGTCTCACTCATGCTCTTGGATGTCGTCTATGTTTATTTTTAAATAAAGTTGTAAACTTTCAAGACAATGTTTTATGCTATCTCGCGATGTAAACGCTAAACTTATGTTTTCAAGTTATGAAATGTTTGGCATTTGAAGTTACTTTTACGAGCATGTAGTATGTTTACCTTTCGTATGCAATGAGAACCTTTCATGATCACACCTCGTGCTTCCGCCGCAGAAAGGGGTGTGACATTAAACATGTTTATCTCGAGATCCTAGGAAAAATGCAAGGAATTCTATTATATCCTGAAGAAGAATAAGAAATTCGAATAGGGAGAGAAGCATGAAGCGGCCTTGCAGGAATTGAAGCAGTATCTTTCAACTGCACCTCTGTTTATGAAGCCCGAGGATGGTGAACCATTATCCCTGTACCTTGCAGTATCAGGAAATGCAGTAAGTGCTGTTCTTGTAAAGGATCACGAAGGTCAGCAGTATCCTGTCTATTATGTTAGCAAAAGTTTATTAGATGCTGAAACTAGATATTCTCTTTTAGAAAAATTAATATTGGCCCTAGTTATGGCATCAACAAAGCTTAGACATTATTTTGAGACACATAGGATTCATGTTAAAACTAATTATCCTGTTAAGAATGTGCTTAGGAAACCTGAGATGTCGGGTAGGATGGCTAAGTGGTTAATAAAATTAAGTGCCTATGATCTAGTATATGAACCTAGAAATGGTATAAAGTCTCAGGCTCTAGCAGACTTTGTGGCTGATTTCAGTAGTGATATTCAAAATGAGGTAGACTTAGAAGTACAACAGCTAGAAGAAAACTTAGAATCCTGGACGTTATATACTGATGGTGCATCTAATGTAAGAGGTGTAGGATTGGGTATACTACTAAAATCGCCACATGGGGACATATTACCCCAGGCTATTAGATGTGAATTTCCTGCCACTAATAATGAAGCAGAATATGAAGCTTTAATTGCGGGATTAGATTTGGCCAGGAATATGAATATTAAAAGTTTGCAAGTATTTGTTGATTCCTTGTTAATTGCTAACCATTCTAAAGGATCCTATGCAGTCAAAGGTGAAAGGTTAATTGGGTATCTTGAAATTCTCAAAAAATTAGCAGGATATTTCAATGTTTTTGCACTTGAACAGGTACCAAGAGAGGATAATGCCGAAGCAGATGCCTTGGCAAACTTAGGATCTTCAGTCAGAATACCAAAGGGAACTGAGATTCCAATACTACATATCCTATATTCCGCACTGGATCTTTTCAAGTCTTAGGATAAAGAAGTAGCAAGTATTCAGGATCCTGATGATGAGTATTCTGAGGAGGATCCCAAGTCCTGGACGGCTCCAATCGTGAGATATCTCAAGGAAGGACATATTCCAAAGGATGAGAATCCTAAGGCTTTTAGGATGAAGGTATCCCGATTCACTATTATAAATAATATTCTATATAAGAAATCTCTTGCAGGACCATACCTGAGGTGCTTAGAGGATCCCGAAACTAAAGAAGTGCTTCAGGATATACACGAAGGGGATTGTGGCAACCATACTGGGGTCAGATCATTATTCTCAAAGGTGTTGAGAACAGGATATTATTGGCCGACGATGAGGAAGGATGCTGCAGAATATGCTCAAAGATGTGATGCATGTCAAAGGCACATCAATATATTGCATCAACCTGCTGAACCACTATATCCTATTGCTTCCCCTTGGCCATTCATGAAATGGGGTATGGACATAGTGGGAAAATTGCCAAAGGCTCCAGGAGGAAAGGTTTTTATGCTGGCAATGACATATTATTTCTCCAAGTGGGTTGAAGCTGAGGCATTTGTTCAAGTCAGAGACCAAGAAGTAGTATCCTTCATAAAGAGGAATATCCTGACTAGGTTTGGGATACCAGCTGAGATAATTTGTGACAATGGCTCTCAGTTTATCAGTAAAAGGACTACTGATTTTTGCAAAAGTTGGAGAATCAAGATGATTACATCCACTCCGGTACATCCTCAAGCAAATGGACAAGCAGAATCCTCAAACAAGATAATAGTCAACAATTTGAAGAAAAGATTAGGAGCTAAAAAAGGAAGATGGACAGAAGAATTACCCTTTGTTTTATGGGCTGATAGGACAACAGTAAAGAGTGCAACTGGGCAAACCCCGTTTTCCTTAGTATTTGGAGCAGAAGCAGTGATCCCAACAGAGATGGTGATACCTACAGCAAGATCCAACCTCCCGGATTCTGAGAAGAATTTTGAAGCTCTATGCCAAGAGCTGGATATCGTTGACGAGACAAGGGATGCGGCAAAATTAAGAATAGCAGCATATCAACAGAGGATATCCAGAGCGTACAACAAAAACCTAAGTACGAGAAGGTTTCAAGTTGGAGATTGGGTATTATGGAAGGCTTTTCAGAATACTACTAATCCTGCTGACGGAAAATTAGCTCCAAAGTGGGAAGGACCTTATGAGATTGAATCAAAATCTGGGAAAGGAGCATACAGGCTTAAGAATATAGAGGGGGATATACTACCAAGATCCTGGAATGCTATACACCTCAAAGCCTATTTCAAGTGAGTTTAGAATTTAATTTCTAACTCAGGATGGTATGAACTCTATCTCTTTTAAATATGTTTGATTTAATTTATTATTTGAACCCAATACTGACTTAAGCATCGGAGGGCTGTTAGCCAAGCTAACACCCACCTTAGTCTAAGGTTGTTTTGCAGAATATTCTTCGGGATATAACTCCAGAATATACACTCAGGATGAATCGAATGATTAGAGGATTGGCCCCCTCTCTTAGGTTTAAGGGATCTTGATCCCTTCACAGGTTTAAAGGTATTCACCTTTCTCTCGAATTGGGTTTAAACACCCCGCCTGGAGCGTAAGTTATCCAGGGATAGTTCAAGATAGCGGGACCAGTCCATGTAAAAGTGGCTGACAATTTTGTTATTATTGGCTATATCCTGGATCCTAAAGGTATATGAGGATTGATCACCCTCTCTCATGAAAGGGTATTTTCATACTCTCTAAGGTTTAAAGGTTTTCACCTTTCTAAGTCTTGGAGTTTATACACTCCCGCCTGTAGCGCATGAAAATTTGGGATTTTCCCCCGAATACTTAAGGGTTTATCCCCAGAATGTTAAGGATATATCTCCAGGATATTTTAGGGTTTATCCCCTGTAATACGAAAATTATACACAAGTGTACAATCAGCTGCAATTGATACCCAGAAGATTCCTAAGTATTCAAAGACATTATACACAGGGGACATTCCCACTAAGGCATTATGGAAAGCACAAAGGATCAAGCTTGGGCCTAGTTCACTAAGGATCCCAAACTGGGGACATCTTCGATGGAAAGATTGGAAGAGGATTGAAGTCCAAGGATTGAATTATCTTCTGTTTTTGGTATGATCTTTCCTTTTTTGTTCTTAAAAAGTCTTATCTAAATTGTCTAAGTTTTAAAACTCTGTTTGACAAAAGTCTTGTTAGGATATTTGTAAGTATTCTGACCAGGATATATTCTGAGGATATTTGGTCAGAATGTTTGAAATATAATACTTAGATTGAAAATAGAAACTGCATTCGAATCAAACAACAGATATCAAAACAAGCTTTGCAAAATAAAAATGTATGACAATGGATAAGGCCAAAAGAAGTTAGTTTATTAACATAGCAAAAGTTTGTGCTTTTGGTTTCATCTCAAACCGAGACCCATCCACCAAAAACACAATTATTTTTTAACCATAACTACTTAACAGTTGATGGTTTCATCCTGAAAACCAAGACCCATCCGCCTCCAACTGTTATACTGTTCAAAATAAAGCGTACTGATTCATGACCAGGGGCTTCATCCTGAAACTCAGGACCCATCCACCTTTGGCCATCATATTGTCTTAGTGCAGAAAAGTAAATTGTTCAAGAACCATAAACCATCAGAAATTAAAAAGTGGGCTTTGGCCTCGGCAACAATATCCATCATTGCCCAGTTCGCTGCTTTCAAGGGGCAGCACCCTCTTCAACCATGGCCTCATCAGCGTCCGCACCAGCAACCTTTTCGGCATCCTTCCCAGCATCACCGCCAGCATCCTTTACAACATCAACATCGGCCACCTTGGTAGGATCCTCAACCGCAGGCTTCACAGGATCGCCACTGAGATCTCTCAATTTTGCCTCCCAAGCTTCCACATTCCATGAAGGGCATTCAAGGCCCATGGCCCTGGCTTCATATGCCATTTTCAACCGGGCTTGGAGAAGAGAGATGATGACGGAACCCTTAAGGCTTTCCTGATAAGAAGCCATGTCCTGTTCATGCTGAACCTGGGCTGCATCATGTTTGGCCTGGGCTTCTTGAGCAACCTTTTGAAGAGCAGCCTGATGTTCTTGGACCATCGCCTCGTATTTGTCTTCATAGTGCTGTGACTTGGTGGTGGCAATGGCTGCTTGGTCTGCTACAGTGGCCTCTGCCTTCATCAGCTTGCTCTCTAGCATCTTGTTCAATCCGCATGCATCCTCATAGAGGAACACTAGGCGTTCCAGACCCTGCAGTCAAAGGAATAGGTATCAATATATGGGTATGTGTATTCAGTATATGTGTGCAGGATATAGAATGTGGATACTAACCTGATTAAGGAAGCCGGTCATGAATTTACTGGACTCTGTAAACCCGTGATTCTCAAATGGAAACACATCGGATGTAGCTGGAGAATCTGCTTCCTTCCTCTTGCGAGAGCTAGGACCTTGAGACTTAGATGTTGTAGAAGGCTTGGGAGCAGTAGCGGTTTTTGAACTAGTGGGCTTTGACGTGACTGCTGGCTTAAGGTTAGTTTCCTGTTTGACTTGCATAAGGCCGGAGTAACTATCCAACTCATCAAGCTGGAAGCCTTCAAGATTGACAACTGGCACTATGAAAAAGGGAGAAATACTTAACTTTTAATACTTACGTACTATAATTAATCTGATATCTGTAAATATACTTACCAGACATTTCAGAACTTGATCTTTGACATGAACTTATGAGGGACAGGGAAAAGGTTCTCTCACTCTCAGGAAGCCGATAGATATCCTTGATCCTGAGCTCTGATTCTGCACTCAGAGGGGCTAGTTCTTTGAAGTTTGCTGCAAAAGAAGTGAATATATCAGTTCAGGATATAGTTTTAAGATATATTTAGGGATATTCCTAAAACCCTAAATCCTACCGGAAGTCAACCATTTCACTGGCAGGTCAAAACCCTTAGCAATGGAATCTCTTTTTACGAAAAAGAACTTTCGTTGCCACTGATCTTCGTTCTTTATGGCTTTGAGAATAAGGGGATTCTTGGAAGTGGAAAAAAGGAGAAAACGGCTGTTGCCGTGAGAACGAAGACGGTATGTGTTTTGGTCAAAAATTACCTAAGCAATTAAGTGATCAAATTAGTTTTGTGAGGTAGTGTGCTAGTAATACTTTGTGAAAAATATGTTGGTTTGTTAGTTTGCAAAAACAGTTATCAGGATACGGCTCAGGATATCGAGCTGTATCTATAATAAAACAATGAGCAAAAAATGTAAAGGTTGACACGTGATGTACGAGGAAAGCCCTTGATCAATCTAGATCTCCGGCATAAAACCTCGGGAGCTAACAATCGTCGGCTACCTTGTTCTTCTTATTGCTTGAATAACCAGGATAAGTGCAGGATAATGCTCAGATCGCTACTAAGTGGTACAATGATTGTAGGTGATGAGTGTTAGTGCGTGATTACTGCTAGAAAAGAGAGTGAATGAGTAGGTGAACTTGAAGTGTGTGTCCTATGGATCTGGCATCCCCTTTATATAGTTACAAGAATTAACCAATTATGCTAAAAATCCGGGATATTATGCTAAAATTCCAGGATCCTGCGAATATTCCCTTTTGACCGTTGTAAACCCTTTCTCCAAGCTTCCAACGTCTTTCTTGTAACCACCTTGACCTATTCTTCAGGGAGACCAAGCCTCATGACCGTTTGTACCCTGCAGCCAAAGCAAATTGTTAACAGCACGTAGGATACCCTCGCAGGATGTTACCAATATCCTGGTCCAGTATCCTGGCAGCGAAAATAGACATATAAAGTCAGGATATAATTTCGGGATATAGGTTAGAAAATTCCACCCACAACAATTGTCCTAAAAAATATAGCTGTTGGGATCCTTTGATCTTAACAGATGTATTTTTCCAACGTTATAGAGATGTGATGTGACCTGATGCAGCTTTCAAGGCTAGTATTTCTCATAGTTAGCTATCTTCGCCCTATATCTTCTACTTTCTTCTTGTTAATTATCACATTGTACTAGACCATTCAAGTATTCCCTCTCTCTATTCTTTCTTTGTGCATCTTTTCCGTCGTCACCGATCTCATGGCAAAATGCACTCGTTCATGCTCCGGCGACTCCAAGCCAACCTTCATGGCACACAATCTGTTTGGCAAGCCCGAGAAAGAGGTTTGCAATTTTGATAATGCCGACTTGGCCGCTCTACGTGCCTCTGGAGCCTTCCCTGATGGTATGTCATCCGGCCATTTGATTGGAACATCCGGTCAGATTTTTCTTCAGCTGAGTGGGTTTGTTTTTTGGCTTAGTCACTTAAGTTCAAGTCAGCATTCATCCTCCAATACGTCGGGTAAGGATGTATGTTCTAAATGCATTTCTGCACATGTTTGGTTAGTTGATGTATTAACATATAAAAATTGAAATTACTTCCCGTTTATGTAGATTCCAGCAAACTTGTTCCAATTTTCGATCTGGAAGAGCTTGACAGTTTCCCGGCAACCGTTCCAGTAAAGAAAGAGCCTAGCTCCAAGCCTTCCATAGCATCCAAGCCTTCAACTAGTTCTAAACCTGCAGCCATGCCCAAGCCTTCCTCAGCAGCGAAGCTCCGTGCTTCTAGTTCCCGTAAGAGGAAAGAATCTGATTCTCTTGTCATCGCTGAAGTCTTTTCCTACGAGAACCTTGGTTTCATGGAATCTAGCCATTTCACGACTTCTTTCCTTAACCAGGTAAATGTCCTTATCCTACATCCTGCACACATATGCTGAATCGATACCCTGGTTAGATTATATTAACAATACCTGAGTTCTGTTTTGTAGGGTCTTGAGCGTCTGACGCATCTCTATACCGAAGCTTGTGAAACAGTAAAGATCTTGGAGGCCAAGTTGAAGAAAGATAAGATCACTATCATGGATCAGGGGAAGATCGTCGCAGCCAGGTCACAACATTATGAAGATAAGTTAAAAAAGGTGACTCTGGATGCCGAAGCTGCAGTGAAGAAGGCCTCTCAGAATGCTGAGATCGAGCTGGTTGTCACCGAGGTCCAACATAAGCAATATATGGCTTCATTCAGGGATGGCCTCAAGGGTTCCGTCGTAGTTTCCCTCCTTCAGGCCAGGCTTAATATGGCTTATGAAGCCAGGATAGCGGGCTTTAAATGCCCAACCTGGACCGTTGATGTCTGGGAGAAGAAACTGAAGGATCTTGGTTGCAGTCCTGTGACGTATCCTGCCAAGCCGGAGATTGACGAATCTTCCAAGGCGGGTGAGACGGCGGAAGAAGCTGGTGATGGTGGTGCTGGTGCTACCCCATGAGCGGGTGGCAAAGTGAGCGATGATGGATATTTATGCCTACGCCGGAGCCCGCTTTTTTAAGTTCAGTGGTTGTTGGTTGTTGAACACTTTTCTTTTTCTTGCATGTTGAACGATTTACTTTCCTGCAATTTAGACATTAGTACAAAAATCCTTAAAAATATATTTCTTTTATAACTTGAAAAACACTTAGCGAATATAAAAATTTGGTATAACACAAACTCCCATAGTTAACAAGTTTCGTTTTTTTTAGATAAGGGTCTTATACTTAGAGCAAATTTAAACAAGAATCCATACCAGAGAGATTTAGGCAAACACTTTGTAATAGACCTTTGGACCATTGACAATGTCCCCATTGGGATATAATGTTGGCATAGGTTTCCTTCTTGCTCCAGCATAAATGTCCCCAGTAGGATATTTCATCAATATATGACACACTTGAGTATCTCTTCACTTAGTGATTAAACTCCGTAACTTTTCACCAACAGAAGAACGTGTGTAAACACAATCGTAGTTCGTCATTTCTTTGGAACTTGTCAAAAAGTTTAGTTTCACTGGGGATAAACCCTTAATATTCTGGAAATAAACCCTTAGTATCCTGGAGATAGATCCATAATATTCTGGGGATAAACCCTTACGTATTCTGGGGAAAATCCCAAATTTTCGTGCGCTACAGGCGGGAGTGTATAAACCCCAAGACTTAGAAAGGTGAAAACCTTTAAACCTTAGAGAGTATGAAAATACCCTTTCGTGAGAGAGGGTGATCAATCCTCATATACCTTGAGGATCTAGGGTATAGCCAATAGTAACGAAATTGTCAGCCACTTTTACATGAACTGGTCCCGCCACCTTGAACTATCCCTGGATAACTTGCGCTCCAGGCGGGGTGTTTAAACACAATTCGTGAGAAAGGTGAATACCTTTAAACCTTTGAAGGGATCAGGATCCCTTAAACGTGAGAGAGGGGGCCAATCCTCTAATCTTTCGAAATATCCTGAGTGTGTATCCTGGAGCTATATCCCGAAGCATATACTGCAAAACAACTGTAAGCTAAGGTGGGTGTTAGCCTGGCTAACACCCCTCTGATGCTTAAGTCAGTAATGGGTTCGAAACAATAAATAATATTAAAATTTAATAAAAGAGATAGGATCCATACCATCCTGAGTTAGAATTTAAATTCCAAACTCACTTGAAATAGAGCTTTAGATGTATAGCATTCCAGGATCTTGGTAGCATATCCCCCTCCACATTCTTGAGTCGGTATGCTCCTTTTCCTGATTCTGATTCAATCTCATAGGGTCCTTCCCATTTCGGAGCCAACTTTCCATCGGCAGGATTAGTAGTATTCTGAAAAGCCTTTCTCAATACCCAATCTCCAACCTGGAACCTTCTAGTCCTTATATTCTTGTTATATGCTTTAGATATCCTCTGTTGATATGCTGCCATCCTTAGCCTTGCTGCGTCTCTTGTCTCATCAATAGTATCCAATTCCTGGCAAAGGACTTTAGGATTCTGCTCAGGATCCCGGAGGTTGGATCTTGCTGTTGGTATCACCATTTCCGTTGGGATTACCGCTTCTGCTCCAAATACTAAGGAGAATGGGGTTTGACCAGTTGCACTTTTCACCGCCGTCCTATCAGCCCATAAAACAAAGGGTAATTCTTCTGCCCATCTTCCCTTCTTAGCTCCAAGCCTTTTCTTCAAATTGTTGACAATTATCTTGTTTGAGGATTCTGCTTGTCCATTTGCTTGAGGATGTACTGGTGTGGACGTGATCATTTTGATTCCCCAACTCTTGCAAAAGTCAGTAGTCCTCTTACTTATAAACTGAGATCCATTGTCACAAATTATCTCAGCTGGTACTCCAAACCTAGTCAGGATATTCCTTTTTATGAAGGATACCACTTCTTGATCTCTAACTTGAACAAATGCTTCAGCTTCAACCCACTTAGAGAAATAATCAGTCATTGCCAACATGAAGACCTTTCCTCCTGGAGCCTTTGGCAGTTTTCCGACTATGTCCATTCCCCACTTCATGAATGGCCAAGGAGAAGCTATAGGATACAACGGTTCAGCTGGTTGATGTAATATGTTACTGTGCCTTTGACATGCATCACATCTTCGAGCATATTCTGTAGCATGTTTCTTCATCGTCGGCCAATAGTATCCTGTTCTTAATACTTTTTTAGAATAACGACCTGCCCCCAGTGTGGTTACCGCAATCCCCTTCATGTATATCCTTGTTATGGGTCATTTTCTGAGTGTACATATCCTGACTAATATCCTGCTTTTGGCTTTTTGCTTGTGATCAGGATACTGGATTAGGATATTGCTAACATCCTGGGCGATATCCTGGGGTTAACTAAATTAACCACGTGCAGGTTAGAGGTTGTGGGCTACTAACGATCAGATGGACTTCTTCTCCTCAAGACTCGGGCGTATCTGTTATGTGAGAGACGTTGAACCCGAAAGACCAGGTCTACAACGTTCGAGTGGGGAATATTCGCCGGATCCCGGTTATTTAGGATAGTTTGTTGCATTTCTTTTACTATAAATAGATGGGGGCGGATCAGATTAAGGCACGCAATTTTTCACACACACTTTCGAACACTTTTGCTCTCTAGCTCACTGCAAACACTATACACAAACACTTGTATTCGAATTACATTGTAACACCTAGTTAATCCGCATCACATCCTGCACTGTATCCTGATATTTGAAGTAATAGAAGAACAAGGCAGCTGCGATTGTCAGCTCCCGAGGTTTTGTGCCGGCGATCTAGATTGATCAAGGGCTTTCCTCGTACATCACGTGTCAACCTTTACTTTTTTGCTCATTGTTTGATCACAGATACAGCTCTATATCCTGAGCCGTATCCTGAAACTGTTTTTACAATTAACTCGGATAACATATTTTTCACACATATTTCTAGCACACTACCTCACTTAACTAATTTGATCACTAAATTGCTTCGGTAATTTTTGACCAAAACAATTTGGCGCCCACCGTGGGGCAAGTGGTGCTATTTTTGCTAAAAACTTTAGTAAAATCATTACTCGGTTTTCTTTTGTCAAAACTTTTTGCTACATTGTTTTCAATGGCCTCGAGATGAAACATGAGCTCTTCCACCATGTCTGCTACAACCTCTGCAACAATTGGTTCGGTGCTTCCACCTCCTCCTCCAAGAATGCAAGCTTCATCACACGGAGCTGAAAGTCATGTAGCTCGGGATGTTATCCCCGCTCCAAGTACCCAGGGATCCGGTCCTGTTTTGGCATCTAATGATGAAATTCTGAATTTGTTTGGTAGTATACAGGAACAGATGAGGCAGCAGCAGGAAACTAATCGGATGCTGATGAGAGAAATACAACTCTTGAAATCCGGACCAAGTAGACCTGCTGAAGAAACTGTCACTCCTATACAGCCTAGGGCCTTGAACTTCAGTTCTGCAGTTTACACTAAGGATAACCGGGGGAACGTCGTCCCAAGCCATTCTCAGAATCATACCCCTGAGATACCCTCCTCGGTCAGGATGTCAACTGTGAGGAGCTCAGGATATGCTTCAGGATATGGCCAGAATCCTCAGACCGGTAATGTGTCAAATAATAATATTCTTGCTACTAACAACAATGGGTCTTTGCAGGATGCAGGTATGACGTCAACATTTACTAGGGAGCTTCAGAAATTGAAGGACATGATATCTAGTGTACCTGGAGTTGTCCAACCAATTCCAGAAGTATCTCAAGACAGCCACAGGATATCCCGCTTTGCATATCCTATCTATGATGCTGAAATCCCAAAAAGATTTCAGACCCCCAACATGAAACTGTATGATGGGACTACGGATCCTGAAGAGCATATTGCCCAGTATAGAGAAAGAATGGGGATTAACCCTATCCCTCCGGAACTCAAGGAAGCATGCTTATGCAAGGGTTTCGGTTCTACCTTGACAGGATCAACCTTAAAATGGCTGTTAAATGTTCCTCCTCACTCAATTACTTCGTTTGCTCATTTGGTTAATTTATTTAATAGTCAGTTTTCTTGCAGTCGGAGTTTTGAGAAACTAACCAGTGATCTTTACAGGATAACTCAAGGACCTCAGGAATCCTTGAGGGATTATGTTAACAAGTTTAGTCAAGAATCCTTGGATATCCCACATCTTGATGTTGCAACAGCTGTGCAGGCTTTTAAGATGGGGTTACAAAAGGATTCTCAGTTTTATCAGGATCTTGTGATGAATCCCTGCAAGAATCTCGACGAAGCTCGTAACAGGGCTTTGAGATATATCCGCTTGGAAGATGACAAAAAATACAAGAGAGGATGAATTCTACCTCAACCTACGAATCAACCAACAGGAAATCAGAATCCTCGTATAAACCATATCGCTCCAAGCCATATGGTAGAAATGATAACAAGAAAGTGAACGCTGTTGAAGACGAGGATCCTGAAGAATATCCTGAATTATCAGAATACTGCTTTTCTGTTAATATACCCGAGTTAATGTATGCTATGCAGGGTTTAGGAGACAAAGCTAGGTGGCCTCGAAAGAATCAACAGAAAGCTGATTGGAAGGATAAATCCAAATGGTGTGCCTTCCATGAAGATTTCGGACATGTGACCGAGGATTGCATTGCTCTAAGGAAATAAATAAGTTACCTGTTAAGCAAGGGGTATCTGAAGGATTTGCTGGGAAGAAGAATAAAGGGCAGGATCCTGAGAAGGATCCTGAACGAGCAGCATCACCCCCAGCAGATGCCAAAATAATTAACTTTATTTCAGGAGGATCCGACATTTGTGGGACTTCGTATTCTGCGGCCAAGAGACATGCAAAGGAAGCTAAGACTGAAAGGGGGGACAAACCAACTAGGATGACTACCCTTACAACCGATAAAGTGATCACTTTTGATAGTGATGACAGGGATACTGTCCAGGATCCTCACCACGATGCTCTTGTAATAACATTATATGTTGCTAACCATTTTGTACGCAGGATATTGGTGGACAATGGTAGCTCCGTCAACATAATTCAGCTGGAAACATTGAAGAGGATGAATGTATCTCCGATGGACATTACTTCAAAGTCCACTGTGCTCGTTGGTTTCAGTGGAGAAGCTAGGAATACCGTAGGAGAGATAAAGTTACCAGTATATGTTGAAGGGGTCAACTTGATACAATGCTTCTGTGTGATGGACTCCCTATCCTGCTATAACATCGTACTAGGCAGGCCATGGATCCATGACATGAAGGCTGTGCCATCGACTTATCACCAGTGCATCAAGATCCCTACCCCTTGGGGGGTTGTCAAAGTTGATAGTGATCAGCAGGAGGCGAAGGAATGCTACTCATCCTCAATGAAATCCTCAACCAAGCCTAATCCAGCATAGCAATTAAAGATGCGGGCCCAGGATATCGTGGAGGCTTCAGAGCAGGATATGAAGAAAGTTATCCTAGATCAGGATAATCCTGATATCTCGGTGCTCGTAGGAACCAATATCCCTCAGGATATTGAAGAACAATTAACTAACGTTTTGAAGTGCAGGATGTCAACATTTGCATGGAAGCATGAGGATATGACAGGCATATCCAAAGACATTATTACTCACAAGCTTGGAATTGACAGGTCGTTCAAGCCTGTTCAGCAAAAAAGAAGGAAGTTTGCTCCTGAACGAAATACAATCATACAAGAGGAAGTTGAAAGATTGTTGAAGTCCAAAATGATTAGAGAAGTCAAGTTTCCAAGATGGCTGGCAAATGTAGTCGTGGTACAGAAGAAAAATGGGAAATGGAGAGTCTGTGTAGATTACACGGACTTGAACAAGGCTTGTCCTAAAGACCCATTTCCTCTTCCCCATATTGATGCAATGGTGGATGCTACTGCCGGGCATGAGATGTTAACTTTCATGGATGCATCCTCAGGATTTTAGCAGATTCAAATGGAGCCATCGGACCAGGAGGATACTGCCTTCATGACACCAACAGGTATATATTGTTATACTGCTATGCCCTTTGGTTTGAAAAATACAGGTGCAACATACCAGAGGTTGGTAAACATGATGTTTAAAGATAAGCTGGGGGACACCATGGAGGTATATATTGACGATATGGTGGTGAAATCTAAAAAGGCTGAGGATCACCTCCAGGATATCCAGGGAGCATTTGATATCCTGGATCAGTATAACATGAAACTGAATCCTGCTAAGTGCCATTTCGGAGTGGGGGCAGGAAAGTTTCTAGGATATATGGTGACGAAAAGAGGCATAGAGGCGAGCCCGAAGCAGATTAGAGCTATCCTGGATATAAAATCACCTTCGAATATGAAGGATGTTCAACGGTTAACAGGCCGAGTAGCAGCATTGAACAGATTTATTTCAAGATCCTCAGAAAAATGCAAGGAATTTTATGATATCCTCAAGAAGAATAAGAAGTTCGAATGGGGAGCAAAGCATGAAGCAGCCTTGCAGGATTTGAAGCGATATCTCTCAACTGCACCTCTATTGATGAAGCCTGAAAATGGTGAACCACTATCCCTATACCTCGCTGTATCAGGATGCTGACCAATATCCTGCCTTTGTTTGGTTATTTGTAATCAGGATGCTGGAAGAGGATATTGCTGACATCTTGGGCGATATCCTGAAGCTTATTGAATTAACCACGTGCAGATTAAGGGCAGAGGCTTGCTAACGGTCACAAGGACTTCTTCTCCTCAAGACTCGGACGAATTTGTTGAGAAAGAGACGTTGAGCCCGAAAGACCAGGTCTGCAACGTTCCAAGAAGGAATATTCGGTGAATCCCGCGAGTTTAGGGTAGTTAGTTATCTTATCTTTACTATAAATAGATGAGGTCGGATCAACTTAGAAGACATCATTTCACACTTACACTCTCGAACACAATCACATTCTAGCTAGTTGCAAACACCACACTTGTATTTCATTTTCGTTGTAACACTTAGTCGATCCGTACCACATCCTGCACTGTATCCTGACTTTTGAAGCAATTGAAGAACAAGGCAGCTGCGATTGTCAGCTCCCGAGGTTTTATGCCGGCGATCTAGATTGATCAAGGGCTTTCCTCGTACATCTCGTGTCACTTCCTTTACTTTTTGCTCATTAATTGCTCATTGTTTGATCATCGATACAGCTCAGTATCCCGAGCCGTATCCTTAAACTGTTTCTGCAAGTAATTTAATTAACACATTTTTGACATTTACTTCTAGCACACTACCTCACTAAACTAATTTGATCACTTAATTACTTCGGTAATTTTTGACCAAAACAATTTGGCGCCCACCGTGGGGCAAGTGGTGCTCTCTTTACTAAAATTTTTTGTTAAATCGCTAATCGGTTTTTTATTTTCAAAACTTTTTGCTACATTGTCCGCAATGGCCTCACGATCAAACATGAGTTCCTCTACTATGTCTGCTACGACTTCTGCTACTACAGGTTCGGTGCTTCCACCACCTCCTCCAAGAATGCCGGCCTCTACACAACCTCAGGATATTATCCCTACCCGCAGTGTTCAGGAATCTGCCCCTGTTTTAGCATCTAACGACGAAATTTTAACCTTGTTTGGAAGTGTGCAGGAACAAATGAGGCAGCAGCAGGAAACGAACCAAATGCTCTTAAGGGAAATACAACTCCTGAAGTCTGGCTCGAGCAGATCCGCTGAGAATATTGTCACTCCATTACAACCCAGAGCTTTGAACTTCAGTTCAGCCGTGTATACAGAGGATAACAGGGGGAATATTGTGCCCAGCCTTCCTCAGAATCATACCCCTGAAATACCCTCCTCGGTCAGGATATCGACCATAAGGAGTTCAGGATATGCTTCAGGATATGGGCAGAATCCTCCAACTGGTAACGTGTCTAATAATAATAATACTCATGCTATTAACAGTGGTGGATCCTTGCAGGATACAGGTGTAACATCAGCACTCACCAGGGAACTTCAGAAGTTGAAAGACATGATATCTAGTGTACCCGGGGTGGTCCAGCCGATCCCGGAAGTATCCCAAGATAGCCACAAGATATCTCGTTTTGCATACCCTATATGTGATGCTGAGATCCCGAAGAGATTCCAAACTCCCAACATGAAGCTTTATGACGGGACTACGGATCCTGAGGAGCATATTGCCCAGTATAGGGAAAGAATGGAGATTAACCCTATCCCTCCGGAGCTCAAGGAAGCATGCTTGTGCAAGGGATTTGGTTCTACTCTAACAGGATCAGCCTTGAAATGGCTGTTGAACGTTCCTCCTCACTCAATTACTTCATTTGCTCATTTGGTTAATTTATTTAACAGTCAATTTTCTTGTAGTCGGAGTTTTGAGAAACTAACCAGTGATCTTTACAGGATAACTCAAGGGCCTCAAGAATCTTTGAGGGATTATGTGAACAAATTTAGTCGAGAATCCTTGGATATCCCACATCTTGATGTTGCAACAGCTGTGCAAGCTTTTAAGATGGGATTACAAAAGGATTCTCAGTTTTATCAGGATCTTGTAATGAATCCCTGCAGGAATCTCGATGAAGCTCGTAACAGGGCCTTGAGATATATCCGTCTGGAAGATGACAAGAAGATGCAAGAAAGGATGAACTCATCCAACACTTATGAATCGACTAACAGGAAGTCAGAATCCTCATTTAAGTCATATCGGCCTAAGCCATATGGTAGAAATGAAAACAAGAGAGTGAACGCTGTCGAAGATGAGGATCCTGAAGAGTATCCTGAGTTGTCTGAATATTGCTTTTCTGTTAATATTCCTGAATTGATGTATGCTATGCAGGGTCTAGGAGACAAGGCTAGATGGCCTCGAAAGAATCAACAAAAGGCTGACTGGAAAGATAAATCGAAATGGTGTGCTTTCCACGAAGACTTCGGACATATGACTGAGGATTGCATTGCTTTAAGGAAAGAAATAAGCTATCTTCTAAGCAAGGGATATCTGAAAGATCTCTTAGGAAAGAAGAAGAATAAGGGTCAGGATACTGAGAAGGATCCTGAGCGAGCTGCATCACCTCCCGCGGATGCCAAGATAATCAACTTCATTTCGGGGGGATCCGACATTTGTGGAACTTCTTATTCGGCAGCAAAGAGACACGCAAAGGAAGCCAAAGCCGAAAGGGGAGACAAACCTGTCAGGATGGCTACACTCACAACTGACAAAGTGATCACATTTGATGCTGATGACAGGGATACTGTCCAGGATCCTCACCATGATGCTCTGGTAATAACGTTATATGTGGCTAACCATTTTGTACGCAGGATATTGGTTGATAATGGCAGCTCCGTCAACATAATCCAGCTAGAGACACTTAAAAGAATGAATGTGTCTCCTATGGATATAACTTCGAAGTCCACTGTACTTGTTGGATTCAGCGGAGAAGCCAGAAACACAGTGGGAGAGATAAAGTTGCCGGTGTACGTTGAAGGAGTCAACTCGATACAACGTTTCTGTGTGATGGACTCTCTATCCTGCTATAACATCATACTGGGAAGACCATGGATTCACGATATGAAGGCCGTGCCATCAACATATCACCAATGCATCAAGATACCTACCCCTTGGGGAGTTGTTAAAGTTGATAGTGATCAGCAGGAGGCGAAAGAATGCTACTCATCCTCGATGAAATCCTCAACCAAACCTAGTGCAGCATAGCAATTAAAGACGCGGGCCCAGGATATCATGGAGGATCCGGAGCAGGATGTGAAGAAAATTGTCCTGGATCAGGATAATCCTGATATTTCGGTGCTCGTGGGAACCAATATCCCTCAGGATATTGAAGAGCAATTAATTAATTTTTTAAGATGCAGGATGTCAACGTTTGCATGGAAACATGAGGATATGACTGGCATATCCAAAGATATCATCACTCACAAGCTTGGAATTGATAAGTCGTTCAAGCCTGTGCAACAAAAAAGAAGGAAGTTTGCTCCTGAGCGGAACACGATTATCCAAGAGGAAGTTGAGAGATTATTAAAGTCAAGAATGATCAGAGAGGTTAAGTTCCCAAGGTGGCTTGCAAACGTGGTTGTAGTACAGAAGAAGAATGGGAAATGGAGAGTTTGTGTAGACTACACAGACTTGAACAAAGCTTGTCCTAAAGACCCATTTCCTCTCCCCCATATTGATGCAATGGTAGATGCTACTGCTGGGCATGAAATGCTGACTTTCATGGACGCATCCTCAGGATTTCAACAGATACAAATGGAGCCTTCTGACCAGGAGGATACCGCCTTCATGACGCCAACAGGTATTTATTGTTATACAGCTATGCCTTTTGGTTTGAAAAACGCAGGTGCAACATACCAAAGATTGGTAAACATGATGTTCAAAGACAAACTGGGGGACACCATGGAAGTATACATTGACGATATGGTAGTAAAGTCAAAGAAAGCTCAGGATCACCTCCAGGATATTAAAGGAGCATTTGATATCCTGGATCAGTATAATATGAAGCTGAATCCTGCTAAGTGCCATTTCGGAGTGGGGGCAGGAAAGTTTCTTGGGTATATGGTGACGAAAAGGGGGATAGAGGCAAGCCCGGAGCAGATTAAAGCTATCCTGGATATAAAATCACCCTCGAATATGAAGGATGTACAAAGATTAACAGGCCGGGTAGCAGCTCTAAACAGATTTATCTCAAGATCCTCGGAGAAATGCAAAGACTTCTATGATATCCTAAAGAAGAACAAAAGATTCGAATGGGGGGAAAAGCATGAAGCAGCCCTACAAGATTTGAAACGGTATCTCTCAACCGCACCTCTATTGATGAAGCCGGAAAATGGTGAACCACTATCCCTATACCTTGCTGTATCAGGGAATGCTGTAAGTGCCGTTCTTATAAAAGACCATGAAGGTCAGCAGTACCCTGTTCATTATGTTAGTAAAAGTTTGTTAGATGCTGAAACTAGGTATTCTCATTTAGAAAAATTGATACTAGCATTAATTATGGCATCAACGAAACTTAGGCATTATTTCGAGACACATAGGATTCATGTTAAAACAAACTATCCTATTAAAAATGTGCTTAGGAAACCAGAGATGTCAGGCAGGATGGCCAAGTGGTCTGTAAAGTTGAGTGCTTATGATTTAGTATATGAACCTAGGAATGCCATAAAGTCTCAGGCTTTAGCTGACTTTGTGGCTGACTTTAGTAGTGACATTCAGGATGAGGTAGACCTAGAAGTTCAACAACTAGGAGAATCCTCAGGATCCTGGACATTATATACTGATGGTGCATCTAATGTAAGAGGAGTAGGATTAGGAATACTACTAAAATCGCCACAGGGGGACATATTACCCCAGGCTATTAGGTGTGAATTTCCTGCTACCAATAATGAGGCAGAATATGAAGCTTTAATTGCAGGGTTAGAATTGGCTAAGAGCATGAGTATCAAAAATTTGCAAGTATATGTTGACTCTCTGTTAATTACTAACCATTTTAATGGATCATATGCAGTTAAGGGAGAGAAATTAATCGAATATCTCGATATTCTCAAAAAATTAGCAGGATATTTCGATGTTTTTATACTTAAACAGGTACCAAGGGAAGATAATGCTGAAGCAGACGCCTTAGCAAATCTGGGATCGTCGGTCAGGATACCTGAAGGGACACAAATACCAATAGTACATGTCTTATATCCTGCAACGAATCCTCGGGATAAAGAAGTAGCTGGTATTCAGGATCCTGGGGCGGAATATCCTGAAGAGGATCCTAGAACCTGGACGGCTCCAATCATGAAATATCTCAAAGAAGGACACATTCCTGGAAATGAAAATCCTAAGGCATTTAGGATGAAGGTATCACGATTCACTATTATAGATAATATTTTATACAAGAAATCTCTTGCAGGACCATATTTAAGGTGCTTGGAGGATCATGAAGCTAAAGAAGTACTTCAAGATATACATGAAGGGGACTGTGGTAATCATACTGGGGGCAGATCATTATTCTCGAAAGTATTGAGGACAGGATACTTTTGGCCAACAATGAGGAAAGATGCTGCAGAATATGCTCGAAGATGTGATGCATGTCAAAGGCATAGTAACATACTACATCAACCAGCAGAACCACTATATCCTGTAATTTCCCCTTGGCCATTCATGAAGTGGGGGATGGATATAGTAGGAAAGTTACCGAAAGCTCCGGGAGGAAAAGTCTTTATGCTAGCAATGACGGATTACTTCTCTAAGTGGGTTGAAGCTGAAGCATTTGTTCAAGTAAGAGACCAAGAAGTAGTATCCTTCATCAAGAGAAATATCCTGACCAGATTCGGAGTACCAGCTGAGATAATCTGTGACAATGGCTCTCAGTTCATAAGTAAGAGGACTACTGACTTTTGCAAGAGTTGGGGAATCAAAATGATCACATCAACTCCGGTACATCCTCAAGCAAATGGACAAGCAGAATCCTCTAACAAGATAATTGTCAACAACTTAAAGAAAAGGCTTGGAGCCAAAAAAGGAAGATGGGCAGAAGAATTACCCTTTGTTTTATGGGCTGACAGGACAACGATAAAGAATGCAACAGGTCAAACCCCATTTTCGTTGGTGTTTGGAGCAGAGGCAGTGATTCCAACGGAGATGACAATACCTACTGCAAGATCTATCTTAAGTGATCCTGAGAAGAATCCTGAAGCCTTGAGTCAGGATTTAGACACTATAGATGAAAAGAGAGATGCGGCAAGGCTAAGGATGGCAGCATATCAACAGAGAATATCCAGGGCATATAACAAGAATATTAGAACCAGAAGATTTAAGGTTGGAGATTGGGTATTAAGAAAGGCCTTCCAAAATACTACTAATCCTGCCGATGGCAAGTTAGCTCCAAAATGGGAAGGACCGTATGAAGTTGAATCAGAAGCAGGGAAAGGAGCGTATAGACTCAAGAATATGGAGGGAGATATGCTACCGAGATCTTGGAATGCTATACACCTTAAGCTCTATTTTAAGTGAGTCTAGAATTTAATTTCTAACTCGAGATGGTATGAATTCTTACTTCTTTTAAATGTGTTTGGTGTAATTTGTTCTTTATAACCTGATACTGACTTAAGCATCGGAGGGGTGTTAGCCAAGCTAACACCCACCTTAGTTTACATTTGTTTTGCAAGATATGTTTCAGGATATAGCTCCAGAATATGCACTCGGAATAACTCAGAAGATTAGAGGATTGGCCCCCTCTCTCACGTTTAAGGGATACTGATCCCTTCACAGGTTTAAAGGTATTCACCTTTCTTCCGAATTGGGTTTAAACACCCCGCCTGGAGCGCAAGTTATTCAGGGATAGTTCAAGGTGGCGGGACCAGTCCATGTAAAAGTGGCTGACAATTTCGTTACCATTGGCTATATCCTGAATCCTAACGGTATATGAGGATTGATCACCCTCTCTCACGAAAGGGTATTTTCATACTCTCTAAGGTTTAAAGGTTTTCACCTTTCTAAGTCTTGGAGTTTATACACTCCCGCCTGTAGCGCATGAAAAATTGGGATTTTCCCTAGGATACAAAGGATTTATCTCCAGTACATCCTTGGGTTATACCCTCGGAACGAGAAAAATTGCTTATGCCATGGAAACTGACATTAAGTAGATTTCTAAGATACTTGAAGACATTATATACAGGGGACATTCCCACCAAGGCGGTGGTGTAAAGCTAAAAGGATGAAGTTTGCAACTAATGCACTAAGTACCTTGCACAGGGGACATCTTCATTGGAAGAGTTGCAAAGGGATTGAAGTTTGGTAATAGGTTTATATCCTATGTCTGGTATGATCTTTCCTTTGCAAGCCTCATTTAAATTTTTAATAACATCATGTTAAGTATCTTGACACATATCCTCAAAGTCCTTTTAAGGATATTTGATCAGGATGTTTGAAACTAGTATTGGTTTGGAATTTTGATCATCATCAAAACTTGGTTTTGAAGAGATAAACTATTTTTTACTTTTTAAAGAAATTTTTACAAAATTAAAAAAAACGTATGGAAGATCTATTTGATAAAAGGCTTTTGCAGTATGTTGCTGAGCATACTAATCAGGATATTTTGTGTAATAACAGTATGAAATTTTTACAAAGCTAAAACTTACACTAAACAATGTAAAGTAACAAAAAATAAGTCAAAAGATGAAATTATTCTTAGAGCAATCAATACTGGTTGATAACCGAAGGTTTCATCCTGAAACCCAGGACCCATCCACCTTCGGCTATCAAATTGTTTAGAGACAGAAATGAAAATTGTTCATAAAAACATAAAATTGTTCGAAAGATTTAAAGAAAACAAGCTCTAGGGGGTAGTGCCTTCTTGGTCCATAGCGGTTTCAGCAACATCCATCTTGGGATCCGCCTCGGCATCCTTCTCAGCATCAGTTGCCTTTTCAACTGCTTTAGAAGGATCATCGACAGTTGATTTGGAAGAGGTACCGCCAAGATTCTTCAGCTTGGTCTCCCAAGCACCAACGTCCCAGGAAGGGCATTCGAAGCCTAATGTTTTGGCTTCATGAGCCATCTTCAACCTAGCCTGGAGAAGAGAAATGACGACGGAACTTTTGAGACTTTCTCGGTAACTGACCATATTCCGTTCGTACTGCACATGGGCAGCTTCCAGATCGGCCTGGGCTTGAAGAGTAGCTTTGTTGAGAGCAACTTGGTGTTCTTGGGTCATAGCTTTGTATTTCTCCTCGTAATGACGAGACTTGGCGGCCGCAATCATGCCTTGGTCAGAGATTGTGATTTCTGCTTCCTTTAGCTTAGATTCAAGTGTTTTGTTAAGCTTGCAGGATTCTTGATATAAATGAACCAAACGCTCAAGACCCTACAAAGGTAAGAGGACAGGGATTAATATTATTAAATCTTTGAAAATAGTCTAAATTGCAGGATATGACATGAAGATATTAACCTGGTTAAGAAAAGAAGTCATAAAACCACTGGCTTCAATGAACCCGTGCTTTTCATAAGGAAAGGTGTCAGAAATGACAGGGGAATCGGGTTCTTTCCTTTTGCGGGAACTCGAACTCCGGGGCTTGGTAGCCGGTGAAGGTTTAGGAATGATGATGGCTTTGGAGCTGCTGGGTTTGGATGTAGCAGTGGTCTTGGAGCCATATTCTTTCTTGACCTGGATCTGGTCAGAATAGCTATCCAGTTCGTCAAGGTCAAAGACTTCAG
Source organism: Helianthus tuberosus (assembly GCA_030545235.1). Taxonomy (NCBI): domain Eukaryota; kingdom Viridiplantae; phylum Streptophyta; class Magnoliopsida; order Asterales; family Asteraceae; genus Helianthus; species Helianthus tuberosus. Next base: position 122,666,919 of record CM060417.1, on the reverse strand, counting down.
GGATCTTAGCTGGCGCTGCATAAAGGGAAAAGTTTTAATCTTTACTTTATCATTATATTGTTTTGACTAATTATTTTGAAAGGAATTCTTACCAGACATCTCGGATGATGAGTACTGACTTGAACTCGGAACGTGTGTAGTGAAAGTCCTGTCTATTGCAGGTAACCGGTAAACGGTGTTGATTCTCTCTTCTGACTCAGTGGTAGGGGGAGCAACTTCCTTAAAGTTCACTGCATAATGAAGAATATTAATAGGGGATAACAATTAAATCGTCTGTAAGGATATTTATGATCCTACCGGTGGTTAACCACTCCACCGGAAGGTTAGCACCCTCAGCAATGGAATCTCGTTTGACAAAGAAGAATTTGCGTTGCCATCCATCTTCATTTTTGGTGGCTTTGAGGATCAGGGGTTTGCTGGAGGTTGAAAAAAGCAAAAACCGGCTAGAGCCGTGGGATCGGAGGCGATAAGCGATAGGTAGATCCTCGATGCAGAGGTCAGAACAGTGGAGGTTTTTGATTTGGTTGAGTACAATTAATACTCTCCAAACCATGGGCATGGTTTGAGCAAAAGAGATGCCAGTAATACGAAAGAATTGCATCATGAATTCTGGGAAGGGGTATCGAAGGCCTAGTGAAAAAGGATATGCTGGAAAACAGATCCATTCGGTAGAACTAACATCCGATCGGATTGACCGATCAAATGGCCTGAAGACTGTGCTATCAGGGAAAGCGCCGGAGGCTCTTAAAGCTGCAATATCTGCGTAGTCAAAGGCGCAGATCTCCTTTTCGGGATTTTTGAGAAGATTCTGCTGGGTGAAGGTCTCGGCGGCCATTGCTAGAAAGATGAAGTAAATTAACAGGAAGAAAGTCGAAAATGGAGAATTACCTGAAGGGTCTGTTGAAGATATCTGCTTTTCAAACAAGAAAAGAGAAGATATAGGGGCATTGTGGATCTCCATGGAGTAAAAAACGCGTTGGAAGTTATGATGTGATCTTGACCGTCGCTTCATTTTAAATGCCTTGAATTATGAAGTAAATTTTTGAAATATATCCGTTGGATTGGTATCCCAACTGATATATTTGGGGACAATTGTTAGGGGTCATTTTCTTAACATATGAATCCTGACCAATATCCTGCCTTTGTTTGGTTATTTGTAATCAGGATGCTGGAAGAGGATATTGCTGACATCTTGGGCGATATCCTGAAGCTTATTGAATTAACCACGTGCAGATTAAGGGCAGAGGCTTGCTAACGGTCACAAGGACTTCTTCTCCTCAAGACTCGGACGAATTTGTTGAGAAAGAGACGTTGAGCCCGAAAGACCAGGTCTGCAACGTTCCAAGAAGGAATATTCGGTGAATCCCGCGAGTTTAGGGTAGTTAGTTATCTTATCTTTACTATAAATAGATGAGGTCGGATCAACTTAGAAGACATCATTTCACACTTACACTCTCGAACACAATCACATTCTAGCTAGTTGCAAACACCACACTTGTATTTCATTTTCGTTGTAACACTTAGTCGATCCGTACCACATCCTGCACTGTATCCTGACTTTTGAAGCAATTGAAGAACAAGGCAGCTGCGATTGTCAGCTCCCGAGGTTTTATGCCGGCGATCTAGATTGATCAAGGGCTTTCCTCGTACATCTCGTGTCACTTCCTTTACTTTTTGCTCATTAATTGCTCATTGTTTGATCATCGATACAGCTCAGTATCCCGAGCCGTATCCTTAAACTGTTTTTGCAAGTAATTTAATTAACACATTTTTGACATTTACTTCTAGCACACTACCTCACTAAACTAATTTGATCACTTAATTACTTCGGTAATTTTTGACCAAAACACCTATACCTCGCTGTATCAGGGAATGCTGTATGTGCCGTTCTTATAAAGGACCATGAAGGTCAGCAATATCCTGTCTATTATGTTAGTAAAAGTTTACTAGATGCTGAAACTAGATATTCTCATCTAGAGAAATTGATATTAGCACTAGTTATGGCATCAACAAAACTTAGACATTATTTTGAGACACATAGGATTCATGTTAAAACCAATTATCCTATTAAAAACGTGCTTAGGAAACCAGAGATGTCAGGAAGGATGGCCAATGGTCAGTAAAATTGAGTGCTTATGACTTAGTATATGAGCCTAGAAATGCCATAAAGTCTCGGGCTTTAGCTGACTTTGTGGCTGATTTCAGTAGTGACATTCAAAATGAAGTAGATTTAGAAGTACAGCAGCTAGGAGAAAACTTAGAATGCTGGACATTATATACTGATGGTGCATCTAACGTAAGAGGTGTAGGTTTAGGTATACTACTAAAATCGCCACAGGGGGACATATTACCCCAGGCTATTAGGTGTTAATTTCCTGCTACTAATAATGAGGCAGAATATGAGGCTTTAATTGTAGGATTAGAGTTGGCTAAAAATATGAATATCAAGAATTTGAAAGTATATGTTGACTCCTTGTTAATCACTAATCATTTTAATGGAACCTATGTAGTTAAAGGAGAGAAGTTAATCGAGTATCTCGAAATTCTCAAAAAATTAGCAGGATATTTCGATATTTTTACACTTGAACAGGTACCAAGAGAGGATAATGCTGAAGCTGATGCCTTAGCAAATCTGGGATCATCGGTCAGGATACCGAAAGGGACCCGAATACCAATATTACATATCCTATATCCTGCGATGAATCCTCAGGATAAGGAAGTAATAAGTATTCAGAATCCTGATGAGGAGTATCCTGAGGAGGATCCTAAGTCCTGGACGGCTCCAATCATGAGATATCTCAAGGAAGGACACATCCCAAATAATGAGAATCCTAAAGCCTTTAGAATGAAGGTATCACGATTCACTATTATAAATGATGTTTTGTATAAGAAATCTTTTGCAGGACCATATCTGAGGTGCTTGGAGGATCCCGAAACCAAAGAAGTACTTCAGGATATACATGAAGGGGATTGTGGCAACCATACTGGGGGCAGGTCCTTATTCTCAAAAATATTAAGGACAGGATATTATTGGCCGACGATGAGGAAAGATGCCACAGAATATGCTCGAAGATGTGATGCATGTCAAAGACATAGTAACATATTACATCAGCCTGCTGAACCGCTGTATCCTATTGTTTCCCCTTAGCCGTTTATGAAGTGGGGTATGGATATAGTGGGAAAGCTTCCAAAGGCTCCAGGAGGAAAGGTTTTCATGTTGGCAATGACGGATTATTTCTCCAAGTGGGTTGAAGCAGAAGCATTTGTTCAAGTTAGAGATCAGGAAGTGGTATCCTTCATAAAAAGGAATATCCTGACTAGGTTTGGAGTACCAGCTAAGATAATTTGTGACAACGGATCTCAATTTATAAGTAAAAGGACTACTGACTTCTGCAAGAGTTGGGGAATCAAAATGATTACGTCTACCCCGGTACATCCTCAAGCAAATGGACAAGCTGAATCCTCAAACAAGATAATTGTCAACAACTTGAAGAAGAGATTAGGGGCCAAGAAAGGAAGATGGGCAGAAGAGCTACCCTTTGATTTGTGGGCTGATAGAACGACGGTAAAAAATGCAACTGATCAAACCCCATTTTCCTTCGTGTTTGGAGCAGAAGCGGTGATCCCGACGGAAATGGTGATACCTACAGCAAGATCCAACCTCAGGAATCCTGAGCAGAATCCTGAAGTCCTATGCCAGGAGCTGGATACTATTGATGAGACAAGAGATGCAGCACGGCTAAGAATGGCAGCATATCAACAAAGGATGTCCAGAGCATACAACAAGAATATAAGGACCAGAAGGTTCAAAGTTGGAGATTGGGTGTTAAGAAAGGCTTTTCAGAATACTACTAATCCTGCTGATGGAAAGCTGGCTCCAAAATGGGAAGGACCATATGAGGTTGAATTAGAATCAGGAAAAGGTGCATACCGACTCAAGAATATGGAGGGGGATATGCTACCGAGATCTTGGAATGCTATACACCTTAAGCTGTATTTCAAGTGAGTTTAGATTTAATTTCTAACTCAGGATGGTATGAATTCTATCTCTTTTAAATATGTTTGATTTGATTTATTCTTTGAAACCCAATACTGACTTAAGCATCGGAGGGGTGTTAGCTTGTTTGAAGATGTTTTGCAGTATATGCTTCGGGATATAGCACCAGGATACACACTCAGGATACTTCGGAAGATTAGAGGATTGGCCCCCTCTCTCACGGATAAGGGATCCTGATCCCTTCACAGGTTTAAAGGTATTCACCTTTCTTCCGAATTGGGTTTTAACACCCCGCCTGGAGCGCAAGTTATTCCGGAATAGTTCAAGGTGGCGGGACCAGTCCATGTAAAAGTGGCTGACAATTTCGTTACTATTGGCTATATCCTGAATCCTAAAGGTATATGAGGATTGATCACCCTCTCTCACGAATGGGTATTTTCATACTCTCTAAGGTTTAAAGGTTTTCACCTTTCTAGGTCTTGGAGTTTATACACTCCCGCCTGTAGCGCACAAAAATTTGGGATTTCCCCCGGGATACGAAGGATTTATCTCCAGTATATTTTGGGTTTTAGCCCTGTAACACAAAAAATTGTCTATACAATTGGAACTGATTTCCTGAAAATTTCTAAGTATTCGAGGACATTATGCACAGGGGACATTCCTACTGAGGCAATTGTGTAAAGCTCAAAGGATAAAGCTCAGACCTAGTACACTAAGTGTCTCAGACAGGGGACATCTTCGTTGGAAAAGTTGCAAAAGGATTGAAGTTTGAGAATAGGGTTACACTCTATTCCTGGTATGATCTTTCCTTTGTAGACGTTATTTAAATCATTTGAGTTTTTGAAACTATGTTTGACAAAAGCTTAAGCATCCTGATTAGGATAAATTCTCGGGATATATTCTCAAAATGTATTTTCAAAATATGTTTCAGGATATTTGATTAAAATATTTGGAAGTAATACTAGTTTGAAATTAAAACCTTGATCAAACACGTATTAACAAAACAGGTTTTAGAAAGTGGACTATCTCTTATTCTTTAAAAGTTTTCTCTAAAGTTGATTGAATTTTTAGAAGTTCTATTTAATAAAAGTTTTCATAATATATCACTGAGTATATTGATCAGGATATTTTTAAAAGATAGTTGTAGGAAATTTTGCAAAGCTAAGATCTACACTAAGAAATACAGAAAACAACAAATAAGTCAAAAGCAAGTTATATTATTAACATGTCAAAAGTTGTGCTTTTGGTTTCACCTCAAACCGAGGCCCATCCACCAAAAGCACAATTAGTCTTTACCATACTTACGTAATAGTTGAAGGGTCTATCTCAAAATGGGACCTGTCCACCTTCAACCGTTACGACATTCAAAACAGGTTATACTAACCGATGACCAAGGGCTTCATCCTGAAAACCCAGGACCCATCCACCTTTGGTCATCGTATTGTTCTAGTGCAGGAAATATAAATTGTTCAACGACAGGAAAAGTAAATTGTTTGTACAAACCACAACCATGAAATTTAAAAAAAAAAGTGGGCTCCGGCCTTGGCACGTATATCCATCATCGCCCACTTCGCCGCCTGTCACACCCCGACCACGTAGAGCATACAAAACGTGGCGGAAACATCGGGGAGTGTTGTAACAGAATTAATGTTTCACAACCATGGAAATTAAAGTTTCGTTTTATTCATCAAACAAGCGAGTTACATTGTTGTAAACAAGAAACAAAGAGTACATAACATAAATTAACTAGTTCTTGTCTCTTTTTAAGTCACTACGGCACAGGTCCGCCTAAGTATGTCTTGATAAGTCCTATGCTTCATCTCCTGAAAACACATGTGAAAATAGGTACGTCAGCATAAAAATGCCTGTGAGATACATAGGTTTTGTGAAAACAGGATTCATGACTTATATTTGAGAAAATATTTAGTCATGAGCCTTGTAATTTGCTTTGTCTTGTAAATCATTTGAAAAACGATACGATCAGATGATATGTATAAATAAGAGAATAATGTATGGTTAAATGAATAACCATGTAAAATGATTTTTGTATAAGATAAGTTGTTTGTAAAACAATGTCTTGTGATAAGTATGTTATTTGTATAATATGTTATATGTCTCAAATTGAAATGATTCAAATAACGCTACGATATGTAATACCATACAAACACTTATATATAGGAAGTACCAGCGGCGTATCCACCATGCTTGTATCATATTACACACGCCTCGTTACTTAAATCACTTACTCAAACCAAACCATCAGGATGTAATGTTTAACAATTGTAGAAATGTTTATGTATGGTCAAATACGGTTCACACGGTTCACAGATACAAACGGTTCACAGATACAAACGGTTCACAGATACAAACGGTTCACATAGTCAAATAGTTATAAACGGTTCAAAATGTAATATACTGTGTTCATATGCTGGATGAGCATATGCAACAAATTGTAATGTAAAACAATGTACTAAATATGCACTAAATGGACATACATAGCATAAAATGTATTGAAATCATGTACTATAAATGTACTAATGAACATAGCAAGTATATGATGTGAAAACAGGAAAGCATGAAAGTAACAAGTAGGCACATGTGTTCTACCCCAAAACGTTTGGAAAACAGTAAAAGAGGGGTCTATGTACTCACTTGAGATTGCTTAGTAGTCCTTGAGTAACAACCAAACAATGCTAGAGATCACGGATATCAAACGGCACCAAATATAGGTAACTATGTTAATAACCGGACCTAAATCGGATGATTGGATAGAATGAGGGTTCGTAAACCAAACGAGTATAGAGACTCGTGTCATATGGTTTAACAAAGCCTTCATGCTAAATGACACCTAACCTAAGTGTTTTCAACCCTTTACGACCCGTTTTAGGTAGCTTATGCTACTTTAACGCGTCGTTCGCGTGAAACGCGTTCGGAACGTCTAACTAGTCCTATGACAAGTGTTATATGCCTAAACAGGTTACATAATCAGTTATGTGACAAAAGCTTAGGTTACATATGCTTAATTGCCGATTACACATGAAAAGGGTATTTTGGTAATTTACCTAAGGCATATATACTACCTATCATACAACTACTTAACGAAGCGACCATAAGGTATAACCTTGGAAGGTTATTCCCTATATACTATGGTCACCTAATGTATTTGGTCGGATCCTAATGATCGACCAAATGGGTCGGGTTCGAAGGTATAAGCGATTTATCAGATCGCTTACCCTTACGACCCTAGACAACGTGGTAATCAGTAGGCATAGTCCCAAGGGACTATAACCATCGTGATTACAATCACGTTGCGAAGTTCAAACGAACTTCGCATTGACCATAAACTGGTCAACGCAGAAAGTCATACATAGTTTGACTTTCGGACTCGAAAAGCAATAAAAGAACGAAGGAATACTTACGAAGGGTCCCCGAATGCTAATCGTGATCAAAATAACTCAGGTATGAAACAATGGTTCCAACTTAGAGTCTTTTTAATCAGATTCTTGTGGGTTTTGCAATGGGGTTGGATGGGTATTTATAGTTTTCGGGTAACCGTTAAGATCGTTTCATGGAAACCGTGCTCGAATCTTGTGCGTACACTTGTTGGAAAGTTATGGTGGCTAAAAATGATCCCCCATGAGCTGAAAGGGCAAGTTAGAATGTGTGGGTGTGGATTAAACAGCTGGAATCAGCTGACTAATCGATCTTATCTGTTCTGGAAGGCTGACGCGGCCCGCTTCAGGATCAGACAAAACTCAGGCGGGCCGCCTGGAGCTTCTGATCAGAAAACATGTTTCCAAAATGACAGTTTTGGTCCCTGTTGGTGTTTAAGATCATTTCCGACACTTCTAAGGCCCGTAAAGCCAACTTTAAGGCCCTAAAATGATGCCTAAACATTGTGGACATGAAACATGCTCAAAAATATGTCGGATGTCAGTTCGTTTGGTCGTACGAACGCGATGTTCGCTTAATTACGACGGAATGCGCACAAGCGCGAAAAACGATCCAAATGGCGTGACGAATGGATTTTTCTTGTGCCAAACACTAAAATAAAATATTTTAGTGCTTACATAAATTTTTGGATGTCCGGATGTATTCAGAACGTAAGTTATGCGCAAAAATGCAAACTTGTGCACTTTTTGACACTTTTAGTCCCTGAATGAGCCAAAAGTATATTTTAGCACACCGAACCCCTCAAAACCTATTTCTAAGCTATGTAAAGGATATTTGTGGTATGTTTAACTTATGGTCATGTTCTGGAATGTCTGTTACAGTTCAAATTGGCATACTTTCGCAGTTTGTCAACTTTAGTCCCTGTAAGCGATTTAACTTGATTTTGCCATACCAAAGCCTTCAAAACTTATTTCTAAGTTATGTAAAGGTTATATAAGGTATGTTAAGCCTATTTCACTATTCCGGAGTGTTCGTTGCATTAAACTGGTTATATTTACGCATCAGTGCGCGTATAACCTTCCAGAAAGCGATTTAAAGCTTGAAATCGAACAAGAGTTGATATGTGTAAACGATACACATATTTTTACAAATCCCAAGTATTAAATACAATATTTCATTGGTTTGGCATTTGTTTGATGGTTGAAGTGACACAGGTGTCACACCGCCTAAGGGGCAGCACCTTCTTGATCATCAACTTCTTTCCCAGCATCTGCACCAGCATCCCCCTCAGGATTTTTCTCGGCATCATCACCAGCATTGGCCACTTCCTCTGCCACCTTAGAAGGCTCTTCACCAGCATGCTTTGTAGGATGAGCGACGGGATGACCTCCAAGATCCTGTAGTTTCGCTTCCCAAGCCTTTACATTCCAGGAGGGGCATTCGAAGCCCAAGCTCTTGGCCTCATAAGCCATCCTTAACCTGGCTTGGAGAAGGGAGATAACAACGGATGCTTTGAGGCTGTCCCGATATGAACTCATATCCTACTGGTATTGGAGGAGGGCGGCATCTAGTTTGGCTTGAGCATCCTCATTGGCTTTGTGGAGGGAAGCTTGGTGTTCCTGGGTCATTTCCTTGTATTTATCTTCATAATGCTGGGACTTGGAAGCTGCAATTGTTCCTTGATCAGCTATGGTGACTTCAGCTTTTTCGAGCTTAATCTCCAGCATCTTATTAAGCCCACAGGCATCTTCATACAAGTGCATGAGACGTTCCGAGCCCTGCAGTTAAAGATACAGGTATCAGTGTAAAATAAGCAGGATAATGACTAACATGCATGTTCAGGATATTGGAAGGGAATTTTTACCTGCTTGAGGAATGAAGTGGCTTCATTAAATCCATGATTCTCGAGAGAGAATGTCTCAGAGGCGGCTGGAGAATCCATTTCTTTCCTCTTCCGGGAGCTAGAGGCCCGGGTCCTGGATGCCGGAGGAGCTTTAGGAGCGGTAGTAGTCTTTGAAGTAGTAGGCTTTGGTGTGGCAGATGACTTCGGCTTAGATTCTTGTTTGACAGGTACAAGGTTGGAGTAACTATCTAACTCGTCAAGTTGGAAGCCTTCAAGGGTGACACCTGGTACTGCACAAGGGAAGATATTTTTAAAACTCATAATACCTCTGAAAAATAATTGGTTTGATAAATAAAGATAATTACTGAGAATATGCTTACTAGACATCTCTGAACTTGAATTTTGGCTTGAATCTGTAAGAGACAGGGAGAAAGTTCTTTCACTAGCAGGAAGTTGGTAGATTCCTTTGATCCTGGACTTGGATTCCGCACTTGGGGGTGCTAAATCTCTGAAGTTTGCTGCATAAAAACATCAGGATATAAGTTTGGGATATAGTTTAAGGATACACTTAGGGATATTCCTAAAACCCTAGATCCTACCCTTGGTTAACCATCTAACCGGCAGATCGAAACCCTTGTCGATAGAGTCTCTTTTCACGAAAAAGAACTTTCGCCGCCATCGGTCTTCGTTCTTGGTGGCCTTAAGAACTAAAGGGCTCTTGGAGGTGGAAAACAAAAGAAAACGGCTATCGCCATGGGACCTCAACCGGTATGCTATAGGGAGGTCTTCAATACACAGGTCAGGGCAATGGCGAGATCTGATTTGATCTAGCACCATCAAAACTCGACAGACCATTGGCATAGTTTGAGCATAACTAAGGCCGGTGAGGTTGAAGAAACGAGAGATAAAGGGTGGAAATGGGTACCGGAGCCCCAAAGAAAAGGGGTAGGCGAAAAACAGACCCACTCGTCTGATGACACGTCTGATCGGATCTCCCGATCAAAAGGGCGAATGACTGTTCCAGTGGGAAAGGCGCCATATCGGCATTGTTGAAGCAGCAGATTTCTTTTTCCGGTTCTCGTATGAGGTTTTGACTCACGAGGGTTGGGACTGGTTCGTCCGAACGAGATCTTGTCCGAGATGCCATGAAGTGTATTAAGCAAACTAAAAGAAACTCTGGAAAAAGAACAGAGAATGAAGGAAAGGATGATTACCTGAGAATCGCTTGGAGAGTAATGATAACAAGAAGAAATATCTCAGCTAATTATAGGCTGAATATAGGGGGTAAAGAGTAAATTTTGCATTGAAAATGGCACAATGTCACCTCAACCATCGTTTCATTTTAATTGCCTTGATTTACGAGATAGAATTTTTAAAATATATCCGTTGGATTGGTATACCAACAGATATATTTGGGGACAATTGTTATGGGTCATTTTCTGAGCGTACATATCCTGACTAATATCCTGCTTTTGGTTTTTTGCTTGTGATCAGGATACTGGATTAGGATATTGCTAACATCCTGGGCGATATCCTGGGGTTAACTAAATTAACCACGTGCAGGTTAGAGGCTGTGGGTTACTAACGGTCAGATGGACTTCTTCTCCTCAAGACTCGGGCGTATCTGTTATGTGAGAGACATTGAACCCGAAAGACCAGGTCTACAACGTTCGAGTGGGGAATATTCGCAGGATCCCGGTTATTTAGGATAGTTTGTTGCATTTCTTTTACTATAAATAGATGGGGGCAGATCAGATTAAGGCACGCAATTTTTCACACACACTTTCGAACACTTTTGCTCTCTAGCTCACTGCAAACACTATACACAAACACTTGTATTCGAATTACATTGTAACACCTAGTTGATCCGCATCACATCCTGCACTATATCCTGATATTTGAAGTAATAGAAGAACAAGGCAGCTGCGATTGTCAGCTCCCGAGGTTTTGTGCCGGCGATCTAGATTAATCAAGGGCTTTCCTCGTACATCACGTGTCAACCTTTACTTTTTTGCTCATTGTTTGATCACAGATACAGCTCTATATCCTGAGCTGTATCCTGAAACTGTTTTTACAATTAACTTGGATAACATATTTTTCACACATATTTCTAGCACACTACCTCACTTAACTAATTTGATCACTAAATTGCTTCGGTAATTTTTGACCAAAACAATCCTGAAGCACTTTTTTAGCTTCAGGATCTTCCAAGCATCTCAGGTATGGCCCTGTAAGAGATTTATTGTACAAAACATTATTTATAATGGTGAATCGAGATACCTTCATTCTAAACGCCTTAGGGTTTTCATCCTTAGGGATGTGTCTTTCCTTGAGATATTTCATGATAGGAGCCGTCCAGGATTCAACATTCTCATCAGGATCATGACCAGGATCCTGAATGCTGGTCACCTCCTTATCCTGAGCCTTGAAGAGATCCAAGGCAGGATATAGGATGTGAACTATTGGTATTCGGGTTCCCTCAGGTATCCCGACTGATGATCCTAGGTTTGCCAAGGCATCTGCTTCAGCATTATCTTCTCTTGGTACCTGTTCAAGTGTAAAAACATCAAAATATCCTGCTAATTTTTTGAGAATATCGAGATATTCAATTAACTTCTTACCTTTGACTGCATAGGACCCATTAAAATGATTAGTAATTAACAAAGAATCAACATATACTTGCAAACTCTTAACATTCATGTTTTTAGCCAATTCTAATCCTGCAATCAAAGCCTCATATTCTGCTTCATTATTAGTGGCAGGAAATTCATATCTAATAGCCTGGGGTAATATGTCCCCCTGTGGCGATTTTAGTAGTATACCCAATCCTACTCCTCTAACATTAGATGCACCATCAGTATATAGTGTCCAAATATCTGAGTTTTCACCTAGCTGTTGCACTTCTAGGTCGGCTTCTTCTTGTAAATCATTACTAAAATCAGCCACAAAGTCCGCTAGAGCCTGAGACTTTATAGCATTTCTAGGTTCGTAAACTAAGACATAAGCACTTAATTTAACAGACCACTTAGCTACCCTACCAGACATCTGAGGTTTCCTAAGCACATTTTTAATAGGATAATTAGATTTAATAGGAATTCTATGTTTTTCAAAGTAATGTCTAAGTTTAGTCGATGCCATAACTAAAGCTAATATTAATTTTTCTAAGTGTGAATATATAGTCTCAGCATCTAGTAAACTTTTACTAACATAATAGACAGGATACTGCTGACCTTCGTGACCCCTTTACCAAGTAATGACTTTATCATCCGTAAGCATGGTCATCCTTGTGGGCTTATCTCCTATTTCCTCCTTAGCCTTCCTGGCATGCCTCTTAGCTGTAGAGTAAGAAGTTCCACATATGTCAGATCCCCCGGAGATAAATTTAATTATCTTGGCATCTGGTGGTGGAGGTGCAGCTCTCTCAGGATCCTGGTCAGTATCCTGAGCTTTCTTCTTTCAAGTATCCTTTGATCAGGAAGTAGCTTATCTCCTTTCTCAAGGCTGTGCAATCATCTATCATATGCCCAAAGTTTTCATGGAAGGCACATCATTTAGATTTATCCTTCCAATCTGTATTCCTTGGATTCTTTTTCGGCCACCTAGCTTTGTCCCCCAGTCCCTGCATAACATACATTAACTCAGGAACATTTACAGAAAAACAATACTCTGAGATTTCAGGATATTCTACATCGTCCTCATCCTCAACAACATTCACTCTCTTATTATCGTTCTTAGCATATAGCTTTGAACGATACTGTTTGTAGGAAGATTCTGACTTCCTATTTGTCCATTCATATGTTGAAGACGTGTTCATCCTCTCATGCATTTTCTTGTCATCTTCAAGCCTTATGTATCTCTAAGCCCTATTCCGAGCTTCATCTAAATTCCTGCAAGGATTCATTACAAGATCCTGATAAAATTGACAATCCTTCCGTAACCCCATTTTGAACGCTTGTACTGCCGTAGCAACATTAAGATTCGGGATATCCAGGGATTCTCTACTAAATTTGTTAACATAATCCCTTAGGGATTCTTGTGATCCTTGTGTTATCCTGTAAAGATCACTTGTTAGTTTCTCAAAGCTCCTACTACAAGAAAATTGACTGATAAACAAATTAACTAAATGAGAAAATGATGTAATAGAATAAGGGGGAACATTTAAAAGCCATTTTAAGGCCGATCCTGTTAAAGTTGAACCGAAGCCTTTTCATAAGCATGCTTCCTTAAGTTCTGGTGGGATTGGATTTATTTCCATCCTTTCCCTATACTGGGCAATATGCTCCTCAAGATCTGTCGTCCCATCATACAACTTCATGCTGGGAGTCTGGAATCTTTTTGGAATTTCAGCATCACAAATTGGATGAGCAAATCGGGATATCCTGTGACTATCCTGGGATACTTCCGGTATAGGCTGCACTACTCCAGGAACACTTGATATCATATCCTTCAATTTTTGAAGTTCCCAGGTCAATGCTGGTGTTACACCTATATCCTGCAAAGAATCAGAATTATTAGTAGCAGGGATACTGATATTGGCAAATATGTTACCAGCCTGTTGACTTTTGCCATATCCTGGACCATATCCTAGGCCATATCCTGGATCCCTCAGGGTCGATATCCTGGAGGATGATGGTATCTCCAGCATGTTGCTCCGGGACTGACTCGGTATCATGTTGCCTTGATTATCCTCGGTAAATGTTGCTGAACTAAAGTTCAGCATCCTGGGCTGTAGAGGAGCAGTTGTATCCTCCACAGGTTTCCTGGAGTTTGACTTCAAGAGTTGTATATCCTTCATGATCGTCTAGTTAGTTTCTTGCTGCCTCTTCATTTGTTCCTGTATACTACCAAACAAAGACAGAATTTCATCATTAGAAGCAAGGATATGGGTTCTCCCTGAATTTCCAGATCTAGAAACATTCTGAGCAGCAGGAATTTCTCTCGGTGTGTGGCTTTCATTTCTCCTCTGAAAAGTTTGAACTTGTGAAGGTGGAGGAGGTAATGAACCAGCAGCAGCAGAGGTTGAAACAGACATGGAAGAAGAGTTCAAATTCGATTGAGAAACCATTAGAAATAGTTTTGAAAAGAATTTCGAAAACAGAAAACTGAGTAATGATTTTAACAAAGTATTGATTAAAAATAGCACCACTTGCCCCACGGTGGGCTCCAAATTGTTTTGGTCAAAAATTACCTAAGCAATTAAGTGATCAAATTAGTTTTGTGAGGTAGTGTGCTAGTAATACTTTGCGAAAAATATGTTGGTTTGTTAGTTTGCAAAAACAGCTATCAGGATACGGCTCAGGATATCGAGCTGTATCTATAATCAAACAATGAGCAAAAAATGTAAAGGTTGACACGTGATGTACGAGGAAAGCCCTTGATCAATCTAGATCTCCGGCATAAAACCTCGGGAGCTGACAATCGTCGGCTGCCTTGTTCTTCTTATTGCTTGAATAACCAGGATACGGTGCAGGATAATGCTCAGATCGCTACTAAGTGGTACAATGATTGTAGGTGATGAGTGTTAGTGCGTGATTACTGCTAGAAAAGAGAGTGAATGAGTAGGTGAACTTGAAGTGTGTGTCCTATGGATCTGGCATCCCCTTTATATAGTTACAAGAATTAACCAGTTATGCTAAAAATCCGGGATATTATGCTAAAATTCCGGGATCGTGCGAATATTCCCTTTTGACCGTTGTAAACCCTTTCTCCAAGCTTCCAACGTCTTTCTTGTAACCACCTTGACCTATTCTTCAGGGAGACCAAGCCTCATGACCGTTTGTACCCTGCAGCCAAAGCAAATTGTTAACAGCACGTAGGATACCCTCGCAGGATGTTACCAATATCCTGGTCCAGTATCCTGGCAGCGAAAATAGACATATAAAGTCAGGATATAATTTCGGGATATAGGTTAGAAAATTCCACCCACAACAGTATGCGATAGGGAGATCCTCGTCACAAAGATCAGGAACATGACGAGATTTGATTTGGTCTAACACCACTAAGACTCACCAAACCATAGGCATGGTCTGGGCGTAACTAAGGCCGGTGACCTCAAAGAAACGGGAGATAAAGGCTGAAAAAGGATATCGGAGTCCCAAAGAAAAAGGATAAGCTAGGAAACACACCCATTCATTTGAAGCTATGTCCGATCGGACCTCTCGGTCGAAAGGACGGATGATCGCCCCGGCAGGGAAGGCACCGGAATCCTTTAAAGCAGCAATGCCGGCATTGTTAAAGGAGCAAACCTCTTTTTTGGGTTCTTTAAGAAGATTTTGGCTTTCAAGGGACGGGGTTGATTCGTTTATGCGTGATCTTGTACGTTAGGCCATGGAGGATTTCAACTAGGAAACAGAAGAAAAACAGAGAGGGAAGGAAAAGAAAGTACCTGAAATAAGCCAGGAATGAGATGATTATGACGCCAATGGCTTGGGTAAATATAGGCAAATGTAGGAGGGTGATGAGTAAATACCAGTTGGAAGTTGCACAATGTCATTTCAACCGTCACTTCAATTCAATTGCCTCGATTTGAGAGATAAGGTTTAAAATATATCCGTTGGAATTGGTATACCAACAGATATATTTTGGGGACAATTGTTATGGATGGTTTTCTGCTCATATATCCTGAATAATATTCTGATTTTATTGCTTTAAATTGTGATCAGGATACCGGATCAGGATGTTGGTAGCATCCTGATGTAGTATCCTGGTAATGGCTAATTATTCACGTGCAGATTAGCAAGGAAAGCTTATAACGTTCAAGTGGACCAGTTCTCCCAAAGACTCATAATCAGTTGAAATGGGGACGTTGAAGTCGGAAGAAGTGGACTACAACGTTCACTAAGGGAATATTCACCGTATCCCGGTTTGGTAGGCTAGTTTGTTAGTTTCGTTTTACTATAAATAGGATTGATCGGATCAGATAGAACACACACAAATTTTCGTACACTCTTGCTCTCTACTAGCTGCAAACACTCACAAACACTTACACTTGTGCTCGAAACTCATTGTAACACTTAGTTGATCCGTATCATATCCTGCACCGTATCCTGACATTTGAAGCAATAAGAAGAACAAGGCAGCTGCGATTGTCAGCTCCCGAGGTTTTGTGTCGGCGATCTAGATTGATCAAGGGCTTTCCTCGTATATCCCGTGTCACCCTTTACCTTTTTCGCTCATTGTTTGATTATAGTTATAGCTCGATATCCTGAGCTATATCCTGAAAACTGTTTTTGTTAACAACTTAACCAGCATATTTTTCACGAATACTTCTTGCACACCTCACTAAACTAATTTGATCACTTAATTACTTAGGTAATTTTTGACCAAAACACCAAACATGGAAAGTGTTTGGGGGCGTGATGTATGCTTGTCCATTTCTTGGAAATTGTGAGATTTAGTGGCATAAAGATAAGAAATCAACAAGTGGGGTAGTGGAACAAAGTTAGAGAGCCAAACCTTGGACAGTCTCAACACTTGTAGGTTGCTTAGAACCTTATCAAAACAGAAAGTTTAAAAGGTGTTTGAACCTCTAAACTTATAATAATCAACCATACTTGTAAGTCCCGAAACCGAGATCACAATGATATCGCACAACTCGTAAGCTGGCGAAATCACACAAACAAGTTGCAAGAAATAAAGAGATGATGAAAAAGAAGGATGATTATATTATTCAAATGATTCAAATCTTGCATACAATACTTTGTCTAATACAAGATTATCCAAAATCACCAACCATGCACCTATGACAACACTTGCTATTTATAGAAAAGGATTAAGGAGGATGCTCCCTAAACCCTAGGCCCATGACTTACCCAAAAAGCCCAAAACCAACAATTAACCCAACACTCCTACTGTAACACCCCGTGTTTTCAAGAAGTCAAAGTCAAGGTCAAAGTCAACGACCGATTTCGCGCAACTTGACTTATAGAAATTTCTTTATTTTGATTGTATTATGTGGAGTAAGTGTCGTTAATTACAATATTTGACCCACAACTGTGAACTATAGGAAGTAACAATGCGATAAAGTTAACTAAACGAAAATCAAACTATGCTAATCAAATCAACATCGAATCGCAACTCGAGCTACGCATAATTAGTTATTGTTATACGTGTGTGTGTGCCTTATGTGTTACTTGTGCATGTTCATTTATGTTATATGTGGTAATCAATCGAAACGCAATCGAACTCAAAATGCAATCGAACTCAATCGACATCGAACTCGAATCACAATCGAACTCTGATAATTAGTGGAGAAGGGATAGTGCTAGATATGAGTGGTTGGGATTAAAAGTAATTTGAATAGGAAACTCTATCGCATTCGCATCACTCGCAATCGAAATCGAATCAGCAAAAATCGTCGCGTCAAACATTCGAACCAAGTGCCATCAAGCCGGATAGCCATCCGACCGGATAGCCACTTGTACATGAGTCAGGTGCCATCCGACCGAGATGTCATCCGACCGGATAGTCATCCGGGCGGTGTGCCATCCGACCGGACAACACTTTCCCCTTTTGGAATCCTATAAATACCCATGTCACTCTCAAACATTTCTACTTTTGGAAACCTCTGTCCGACCAGCTCGTGTTCCTCACATTTTCTTCGATTTCTCTCAATCCCGATAAGATCTCGTCCTAAATCTTGTACTTTCTTGATCTACACGCACTCCTACACCTTTCTACCTTTTAAATCTTAACTTTTAACCGTGAAATCACTAGATTTCGGGTGTTCTAGGATGACGTCATCATGAGTTCTTGAAGAACTTCATGTTTTGACTTCAATCCACCAAGAACAACCTAGATCTAACCGATTTCCACACAAATACACAAAGGTCCTGTAGAGACCTCAACATAAACATAGTGGAAAAGGATTGAAAGATGGTTTCTAACTTTCTTTCAACTCTTTTACACTCAATGCACACAAAACCGATAGAATCAGACTTTGTTCTAGTCTCCTACTCACTCTTAGTGTTGTACAAGTCCAAGATCTTGATTCTACTCACGAGACCACCGATTTCGGGTTAAACAAGAACAACCGTCTTGAGCCGGTAACCGGCCGAACAAGGGTGATTCCTGGTCGGTTTGGTCACGCGGGTCAGAATGGAGTTCTATTGGTTAACACGTTGTCAACGCGTCTCGATAAAATGAAAAACAATCAAAACGACCAAGTGTAGGACGAACGGAACAATCAGGACGGAATGCTCTCCGACCGGATGACCATATGAACGGATTGCTGTCCGAACTGATAACACCTTGGGTCCCACACCTCATCAACTCTTTCTGAAGTTTGAGTATCGAATGAATTACCATCCGATCGGACTACCATCCGACCGGATTACTCTTCGGATCATGAGATACTAGGACTTTAAAGACTTAAACAATTTTTAACATGTTCATTAACAGGGTTGCATCCGACCGAGTGACTCTTCTGCTATGAATTGTTCCCCACAAAGTAACCTCATCACTAAGGTCGCCGTCTGACCGGACTACCGTCCGACCGGATGATAATCCGAACAGATTGTTATCCGCACGATTGACCGTCCGATAGACCGACTAAAAGGATAGAGATACTTCAATGTTTTCAAAATGCTACAACGAAAACTTCAAAAGACAAGCCATCATTACACAAACACATTCATCTCATAGGAAGAAACAATCCACTCGAATAGTCATCCGACCGGACTACCGTCCGACCGGATGACCATCCGAACGGATTGTTATCCGCACGATTAGCCGTCCGATCGGATTACCATCCGACCGAACTGCTATCCGACCCATTCACACTTTGTACCGTTTTACACGTCACTTATCGTTATGCTATCAAACTACTCAGGCTAACTCTACTCGCTAAGCGCTCCCTTCAATCCATCAACCGCTGTGAGTATACTCGATCCCTTTTTGCTTTATGCACTTTTGGGTGTTACATATGTTACAACTATTCAAATCACATCAAACACACTACTCAATACTATTTGAACGCTAACCGTTATTGCATGTTATACGTGGCTTATGAATGCTTGTTTGTTATGTTTACACATGGAATACTGTCTACCTGCCTTAGCAACGTTAGTACTATAGTTTGGACTCAGCACCCGTTCACACGGGGGTTGTTAAGGACAATTACTTGCATGGATTACGGTGGTAATCTTGTATTGCGAACTGCCTTGGGCAGTCAACCCGCAGTCATTGGTATCGATGGATCTATGTCGATAACTAACGTGCTTCATTTCACTATGTGTACGTGCTGGTTATGCGTAAACGAATTCGAACTTTATATGCTATTATCGAATTTGTATGCTCACCTTTACATTATATGTATTGACTTTATTTTAACGTATGTGACAGGTGCTTAGGATGCACACATGGTAGGAAATTGAAGCTAGAATAAAGCTTTAGAGCCCAACAAATAGTTGTCTGTAGTGGTCAAATTAAGGGTCTCTAGAAGCAGATAAACAATTGCTGATTATTTAAATCTGAGTTGTCGGAATAGAATATTTGCCTGGATTTTTGTCTGTAATAATTTATTTTACTGTTTGAGATACGGTATGGGACGTATTATTTAAACTGAATAGTAATGATAATTGTTATGGAAACTTCTGGACAATCTGTTTCGCTCAGTGCCATACCCCGATGTTTTCGCCATCAGTTGGGGTGTGACAGATTGGTATCAGAGCCATAACTATAGGGAATTAAGCAAGACACGACCTAGTCCGGCTCGATGTCTTAGAAACCTAGTCTATAGTTAGGAACCAACAGACCAACTTGTGCATATCCGGTAGGTATTATGTACGAGCTTATCTCTCGATATTCTCGCTTATGCTACACTGTCACTGCACTCGAATTTTCAACCATGAAAGAGTAACTAAGTCAAGATTAGGTGTGAAAACCGCAAATTCTCGACTGAAGTTGCTAATCAACCCGTATTCTAGTTACAAACAAGGAGAATTATGCCAAATCAGGAGTGAAATCCGTATTTTGTTGAATAATCTCCTCTATTTTATTAAAAACAGGAACGAAGTTGTTAAGCTAGGGGTGAAACCCTAACCTTGACGACTTGTTTCGCTCATTTTACAAAACTCTCACCAAAGTTTCGATGAATTTCAAGGACTCGAGTATTTAAACAACCGAAAGGATGTGTGCCATTCACCGCATGACAGTGATAGAGCACAGCCTATTAGGTCAACAAGGACTTGTTGTGCATCCTTGTGAATAGTCAAACCACTTTGGGTAGTCAAAGTCTAATAGCCGCAGACGATCTACTTCTCGATTTTTATGTGTTTCGATTCCGAGCCCGCAACTGTTGACTCTGATGATTCGTCGATTTTAAGTGCTTGTATGTATGTTTACCTGTTTAGGTGCTTAGAGTTTGGAGCTTTGGGTAGTCGAAGTCTAATAGCCGCAGACGATCTACTTCTCGATTTTTATGTGTTTCGATTCCGAGCCCGCAACTGCTGACTCTGGTGATTCGTCGATTTTAAGTGCTTGTTTGTATGTTTACCTGTTTAGGTATTTAAAGTTTGGAGATTTACTAGATTTTTGCCTTCACTTCGATCGACACACACGACTCGCATTGCACTTCTACCTCAAAACGTTAACAAATCGCTAAATTGTGGACGACCTTATGCTATGATATACGCTTATACTACACGACTCGATAGACTAAACGCGAACGCTATATTCGAACACTCGCGAACTGTGAATGATAGGTTTCTGTATTCTGAGGCAGTCAGAATGCTCTACGTGTCTTTATATGCTCCTATATGCCTCTTATGACTATATGGTTAGGTGTTTTGTGACTTCGTGCTCTATATGCTTACGTGTTCTGTGGATTATGTGCTTATGTGCTTATGTGATTATGTGTTCTACGTGCTTATGTGCTTCTGTGTTTTTGTGAATCGATAATTATGTGACTACGCGCCTACGTAATTGTATGTGTTCCTGAGCTTTAGTAAATGTTAGACGTGTGAGGTGAGATTCGAATATGTTGTGTTGAGTCCTGTGACGATGTCTATTGCAGACAATGTCATCTGGATCCCGTCACACACTTTCTCGTCAAGAGAAGAGAGACAAACGCCTTGCTGATATCATCGCCAAGCAGGTAGCAAAGGCCATAAGTGATGTCTACGAGAACGTCAGCAAATCGTCCGAGGAGTCGAGAATCGAAGCTCCTAAAGCTGCTACCAAGACTACTTTCAATTTCAAGCAATTCAAGTCGTGTGGGCCAAAAGAATTCACTGGCGAGGGAGGTCCTACTGTACTATTCCAATGGTTTGATTCCATTGAGGTCACTCTACGACTGAGTGGTTGCCTCGATGACCTCCGAACTCTGAATGCTACCGGCGTTTTCCAGTCCCGTGCACTAGACTGGTGGACGGCCGAGAGGAACAAGCGAGGGAACGATGCAGCCTACTGTCTGTCGTGGGACGAACTCAAGGAAGTCATGCTGGAAGAATTCTGCCCTCCTCACGAACGTCAAAAGCTAGAGGATGAATTTTGGCACATACTTCAACATGAAGGCGACAATGCTGCGCTCACTGCTCGCTTCAAGCAGCTCAGCATCATCTGCCCTGATCAAGTCAAGACTCCGGAGATCACAATCAAGAAGTACATCCGAGCTTTGCCCGACTGCGTCGCAGATTTCATGCAAGCGGCTAAGACTAAGACGATCAAAGAAACTTATCTACTGGCTGCTGAAATCAACGACAATCGGGTCAAGGCTGGTGTCTGGGATAAAACTTCAAAGCACCTGCATCAAGCTACCACCGCCGCACCAACTGCTGAAACCACCACCTCATCGAGCAACAAGAGGAAGAACAAGAGAAAGAACAACTCCAGCAACAAGAACTGTGCGATCACTGCTGCACCGATTCAAGCTGTACCAGCCCAACATCGTCAAGTAGCGGTGCCTATGGCTAATGCACTGTCTGCGAAGCGTGCATACACTGGGCCACACCCGCTCTGCCCTACTTGTACCTACCACCACCCGACTGCCATTGCTTGCCATTTTTGTGCTCATTGCAATATGTACGGCCATTTTACTACCAACTGTCGTGTTCAACAAGCTCCTGCTCATCAAGCTCTACTCGCCGCCCCTCAGGGTCAACAAGCTCCTCCGGCACCCGCGGTCAACGCCAGAGCCTGCTTCGCATGTGGCGATCCTAACCATTTCGCCAACATGTGCCTGAACAGGGTTGTGAAACAAGAGCCTCAGCAGCAGCAACACCAGCAACAACAGCAGCAGCAGCAGCAACAACAGGTCGCACGCGCCAGAACTTTCAACATCAACGTGCGTCAAGCCCAAGCTGATAACAACGTGGTCAATGGTACGTTCCTTGTGAATGGTATTTATGCTTCATGTTTGTTTGATACTGGAGCCGATAATTGCTTTGTGTCGTTCGAATTCGAGAAACTCCTTAGTCGTAAGCGCTCTCATCTCTCCTCGACGTTCGATGTTGAAGTCGCTACCGGAAGAACTGTCGCCGTTAATTCTGTTCTTCGTGGCTCAACAATCACATCTTTCCAATCGACCTTATTCCGATGCAACTCGGAAGTTTCGATGTCATAATAGGCATGGACTTTCTTCGCGAAAACCATGCTGAAGTTGTGTGCTTCGATAAAATGATTCGATTCTCGCTCGCGAATAGTGATTTATTGTGTGTCTACGGTGAAACTACTTCGAAAGGTCTCAAGCTCATGTCTTGTGTCCAAGCTAGCAAGTATCTCCGCAAGGAATACAGAGCTTTCTTGGCTAACATTGTAGTAGCGGAGAAGGAACAGAAAGAGAAGAAGGAAGTGAAAGACGTTCCTGTGGTTCGAGAATTCCCTAACGTTTTTCCAGAGGATCTTCCTGGACTACCGCCAAGTCATGATATCGACTTTCGTATCGACCTCATTCCTGGAGCCAACCCTATTGCCAAAGCTCCCTACCGACTCGCGCCATCCGAAATGCGTGAACTTTCAAACCAACTCCAGGAATTACTTGAGAAAGGCTTCATTCACCCGAGCACCTCTCCTTGGGGCGCGTCGGTCCTCTTCGTCAAAAAGAAGGATGAGTCGTTCAGGATGTGCATCGACTATCGAGAATTGAATAAGTTAACTATCAAGAACTGCTATCCTCTACCTCGCATCGATGATTTGTTTGACCAACTACAAGGTGCTACGTGTTTCTCGAAGATCGATCTACGTTCAGGCTATCACCAACTACGCATTCAAGAGGAGGATATACCCAAAACCGCGTTTCGCACTCGCTACGGCCACTACGAATTCGTTGTTATGCCCATTGGTTTAACCAACGCACCTGCGGTTTTCATGGATCTGATGAATCGCGTGTGTAAAACATATCTCGATCGTTTCGTCATCGTATTCATCGACGATGTCTAGATCTATTCCAAATCGAAAACCGAACACGCGCAACATCTACGTTTGGTTCTCGAACTACTCCAGGGGAATTAACTTTATGCCAAGTTCTCCAAGTGCGAATTCTGGTTGGTGGAAGTTCAATTTCTGGGTCACATCGTAAATAATCAAGGTATTCACGTCGATCCTGCGAAGATTGAAGCTGTCAAGAGTTGGATTACACCTAAGAACCCATCTGAAGTCCGTTCATTTCTCGGATTGGCGGGCTATTATCGACGATTTATCGAAGGATTCTCAACAATCGTTGTACCACTTACCGCTCTCACGCATAAAGACAAACCTTTTGTTTGGGGAACCAAACAGGATTCTGCTTTCAGAACCCTTAAAAACATGCTTTGCAATGCTCCCGTTCTCACAATGCCCGACGGAAACAATGATTTCATTGTCTATTGTGACGCTTCCAACCTTGGTCTTGGTTGTGTCCTTATGCAGTGGGACAAGGTTATAGCTTACGCATCTCGTCAGCTCAAAATCCACGAGAAGAACTATACAACCCATGACCTCGAGCTAGGCGCAGTTGTTTTTGCGTTAAAGATTTAGCGACACTACCTGTATGGTACCAAGTGTACGATCTTCACCGATCATAGGAGCCTACAACATATCTTTAATCAGAAGGAACTTAATATGCGTCAACGCCGTGGGTAAAACTTCTCAATGATTACGACTGTGAGATTCGTTATCACCCAGGCAAGGCAAATGTTGTTGCCGACGCACTCAGCAGACGGAGCTATCTGCATAGCACTCGTAAGGTTCAAACCCAATACGATCTCGAATCCCTCATCCGCGAAGCTCAGCATGCGTGTTTCAACGAACGCACTCTGAAGAAAGAAAGAATCTACCACGATGGAGCCCAGCTTGTGGGCAAGTCGAATGGGATATTCCACTTTCTGGACCGAATTTGGGTCCCTAAACGGACCAATTTGCGACAGATTCTGATGGACGAAGCCCACAAATCCCGGTATTCTATTCATCCCGGTGCTGACAAAATGTACCAGGACCTTCGTTATAAGTACTGGTGGCCGGGCATGAAAATGGATATTGCTCTCTATGTTGGAAAATGCCTGACCTGTGCGAGAGTCAAGGCTGAACATCAAAGACCCTCTGGCTTACTCGAACAACCACCGATCCCCATGTGGAAGTGGGAGAGTATAGCTATGGACTTCATAACAAAGCTACCACACACGTCATCAGGTCACGACAGCATTTGGGTTGTGGTTGATCGTTTGACTAAATCAGCTCAATTTTTGCCAATACGGGAAGACTACAAGGTAGAACGATTAGCCCGAATCTACACTGACGAGATCATTTGTAATCATGGGATGCCTCGCGACATCATCTCTGATCGTGATGCTCGGTTTACCTCGCGACTGTGGGAAACATTTCAAACAGCACTCGGTACATCGCTAAATCTAAGTACCGCTTTCCACCCTCAAACCGACGGTCAGACTGAGAGAACGATCCGTACTCTTGAAGACATGCTCCGTTCGTGTGTCATAGACTTCGGTGGTAATTGGGATAAATACCTGCCGTTAGTCGAATTCTCGTATAACAACAGCTATCATTCCAGCATTCAAATGGAACCATTCGAGGCTTTATACGGAAGAAGATGTCGATCGCCTATTGTGTGGCACGAGATCGGTCACTCACAATTAACCGGTCCTGAACTATTACAAGAAACGACAGACAGAATTTTCCAAATTCGAGACAACCTGGTAAAAGCTTGGAATCGACAGAAAAGTTATGCCGATAGACGACGCAAGCCCCTTGAATTTGACGTTGGTGACTACGTACTCCTAAAGGTATCACCTTGGAAGGGTGTGGTCCGATTCGGCAAGAAAGGGAAGCTCGCGCCTCGATATGTTGGACCTTTTAAGATTCTGGAAAGGATCGGAAAAGTCGCCTACAGACTCGAACTACGGGAGGAACTTAGTAACGTCCACCCGACTTTCCACCTGTCAAACCTCCGAAAGTGCCTAGCTAACCACGACTTACATGTTCCTCTCGATGACCTTCAGGTGAACGAAACACTACACTTCATGGAGAAGCCTGTCGAAATCATGAAACGCCAAACCAAGCAACTCAGGCGCTCGCGCATTCCTATTGTGAAAGTCCGATGGGAAGGCAAACGACGCGCAGAGTTCACTTGGGAACTGGAAAGTGACATGAAGGCGAAGTACCCGCAGTTATTCAAAGAGAAAGTCTAGAGAGATAAAGTGATTCACGGTGTTGTACAACTTCCAGCTTAATTTCGGGACGAAATTCCCTAAACTAGGGGAGGCTGTAACACCCCGTGTTTTCAAGAAGTCAAAGTCAAGGTCAAAGTCAACGACCGATTTCACGCAACTTGACTTATAGAAATTTCTTTATTTTGATTGTATTATGTGGAGTAAGTGTCGTTAATTACAATAATCGACCCACGACTGTGAACTATAGGAAGTAACAATGCGATAAAGTTAACTAAACGAAAATCAAACTATGCTAATCAAATCAACATCGAATCGCAACTCGAGCTACGCATAATTAGTTATTGTTATACGTGTGTGTGTGCCTTATGTGTTACTTGTGCATGTTCATTTATGTTATATGTGGTAATCAATCGAAACGCAATCGAACTCGAAATGCAATCGAACTCAATCGACATCGAACTCGAATCACAATCGAACTATGATAATTAGTGGAGAAGGGATAGTGCTAGATATGAGTGGTTGGGATTAAAAGTAATTTGAATAGGAAACTCTATCGCATTCACATCACTCACAATCGAAATCGAATCAGCAAAAATTGTCGCGTCAAACATTCAAACCAAGTGCCATCAAGCCGGATAGCCATCCGACCGGATAGCCACTTGTACATGAGTCAGGTGCCATCCGACCGAGATGTCATCTGACCGGATAGTCATCCGGGCGGTGTGCCATCCGACCGGGCAACACTTTCCCCTTTTGGAATCCTATAAATACCCATGTCACTCTCAAACCTTTCTACTTTTGGAAACCTCTGTCCGACCAGCTCGTGTTCCTCACCTTTTCTTCGATTTCTCTCAATCCCGGTAAGATCTCGTCCTAAATCTTGTACTTTCTTGATCTACACGCACTCCTACATCTTTCTACCTTTTAAATCTTAACTTTTGACCGTGAAATCACTAGATTTTGGGTGTTCTAGGATGACGTCATCATGAGTTCTTGAAGAACTTCATGTTTTGACTTCAATCCACCAAGAACAACCTAGATCTAACCGATTTCCACACAAATACACAAAGGTCCTGTAGAGACCTCAACATAAACATAGTGGAAAAGGATTGAAAGATGGTTTCTAACTTTCTTTCAACTCTTTTACACTCAATGCACTCAAAACCGATAGAATCGGACTTTGTTCTAGTCTCCTACTCACTCTTAGTGTTGTACTAGTCCAAGATCTTGGATTCTACTTTGTTCTAGTCTCCTACTCACTCTTTTACACTCAATGCACTCAAAACCGATAGATGGTTTCTAACTTTCTTTCAATTCTTTTACAACTGTCTTGAGCCGGTAACCGGCCGAACAAGGGTGATTCCTGGTCGGTTTGGTCACGCGGGTCAGAATGGAGTTCTATTGGTTAACACGTTGTCAACGCGTCTCGATAAAATGAAAAACAATCAAAACGACCAAGTGTAGGACGAACGGAACAATCAGGATGGAATGCTGTCCGAACGGATAACACCTTGGGTCCCACACCTCATCAACTCTATCTGAAGTTTAAGTATCGAACGAATTACCATCCGATCGGACTACCATCCGACTGGATTACTCTTCGGATCATGAGATACTAGGACTTTAAAGACTTAAACAATTTTCAACATGTTCATTAACAGGGTTGCCACCCGGTCGGATGGGCATCCGACCGAGTGACTCTTCTGCTATGAATTGTTCCCCACCAAGTAACCTCATCACTAAGGTCGTCGTCCGACCGGACTACCGTCCGAACGGATGACAATCCGAACGGATTGTTATCCGCACGATTGACCGTCCGATCGACCGACTTGAAGGATAGAGATACTTCAATGTTTTCAAAATGATACAACAAAAACTTCAAAAGACAAGCCATCATACACAAACACATTCATCTCATAGGAAGAAACAATCCACTCGAATAGTCATCCGACCGGACTACCGTCTGACCGGATGACCATCCGAACGGATTGTTATCCGCACGATTAGCCGTCCGATCGGATTACCATCCGACCGAACTGCTATCCGACCCATTCACACTTTGTACCGTTTTACACGTCACTTATCGTTATGCTATCAAACTACTCAGGCTAACTCTACTCGCTAAGCGCTCCCTTCAATCCATCAACCGCTGTGAGTATACTCGATCCCTTTTTGCTTTATGCACTTTTGGGTGTTACATACGTTACAACTATTCAAATCACATCAAACACACTACTCAATACTATTTGAACGCTAACCGTTAATGCATGTTATACGTGGCTTATGAATGCTTGTTTGTTATGTTTACACATGGAATACTGTCTACCTGCCTTAGCAACGATAGTACTATAGTTTGGACTCAGCACCCGTTCACACGGGGGTTGTTAAGGACAATTACTTGCATGGATTACGGTGGTAATCATGTATTGCGAACTGCCTCGGGCAGTCAACCCGCAGTCATTGGTATCGATGGATCTATGTCGATAACTAACGTGCTTCATTTCACTATGTGTACGTGCTGGTTATGCGTAAACGAATTCAAACTTTATATGCTACTATCAAACTTGTATGCTCACCTTTACATTATATGTATTGACTTTATTTTAACGTATGTGACAGGTGCTTAGGATGCACACGTGGTAGGAAATTGAAGCTAGAATAAAGCTTTAGAGCCCAACAAATAGTTGTCTGTAGTGGTCAAATTAAGGGTCTCTAGAAGCAGATAAACAATTGCTGATTATTTAAATCTGAGTTATCGGAATAGAATATTTGCTTGGATTTTTGTCTGTAATAATTTATTTTACTGTTTGAGATACGGTATAGGACGTATTATTTAAATTGAATAGTAATGATAATTGTTATGGAAACTTCTGGACAATCTGTTTCGCTCAGTGCCATACCCCGATGTTTCCGCCATCGGTTGGGGTGTGACACCTACTAATCCACTAAATTACTTATTAATAAACCTTCAAGGATCCAACAATCTCCCCCTAGGTTTATTGAATAAGTAGGCGCATCAAACATTTGGATCATGTGGACCTGGCGGAGGATCAGCAAACAAGTAATGTCTCAAGATGTTGGCAGTAGCACTTGTCCAAGATTTGGCACATTCTTCATACTTTTCGCTAGTTCGGATTTGATGATGTGTAAGAACCAGAATGTCTTCTTCATGAAAACTCATCATGTCGTAAGAATTAGGGATCCTGATGGATTGTTCTTCAGTAACGATGACAGCCTCTACCAAACAAGGATCATAAGCCCAGAACTTGAATTTCCTCAGTATGCCTTTCTCAAATTTTCTTGTAAGTGGAATGATCTTCTCTTTATTGGTGGGAGGCCAGATGACGGATTTGAGGGTCCTTTTGGTGAAAGAATCATGAACACCAGGATTTCTTCTTACTGTTGGCTCAGCAGTCTTCATAGTGGCAAAGTTTGTTCTCACTTCCTTTTCAAGACGTGAGTGGAACGCCCAACCTCTGCCTTTCTTGCTTAGATCTGGATCATAGTAAGGAGCACGTAACAGAGTCTTCAAGTCAACCTGAGTCCAAGATTCAAATTGACTTTCTTTGCCATAATATTCCCTATGCCCACTCTTTCGAGTAACCAACCACATCCGTTTGTCTGGATCATATCTCCAACATGCCACTTCTGATTTGTTTCCTACTTCATTGTAATGAGTAGATCCTAATTCCATCACAAGTCTGTCGGGCCTTGTCGAGGGATCCTTTAACTGAAAGTTTTCATCCAGAGGATTCAAATCTTGATTCTTCATCACCAGCAACTGTTTTTTACTTTGTTTTTCTTTTTCTTTCTCTTTCTCTTTCTCCTCTTGTCTCTTCTTGGACTTGTTGCTATGCTTCTTTGGTTTTGCAGCCAAATAAGCCTCTAAGGCTACTTCACGCTCAGCTTCAGCCGCTGCGTATGCTGCTGCTCTTTGCTCTTGAATTTGCTCTGGTCTTCCAACGTAAAACTGTTCATCTTCTTTATCCACAAATTCATTTCCAAATTTCCTTTCAAGTTTTGCCTTCAGATCGTAGACAGTTGACATTTGCATTCCTACATCTCCTTGCAGTTGATCTATGGTAAGATCTCTGTTAGTGAGTTGAGATTGTAGCAACGCGATCTGGGCTTCTTTCAATGCAGCATCTTGTTGGAGAGAAACAATCTGAGCACTTTTTAGCTCTCCATCTTGTTCCAGTATCACCACACGCCTTTTCAACCTTTTAATATATCCTTCTTCATCACTATTGCTATCACTTTCAAAGACTTGTCTCTTTTCTCTTGCATATCGAAATGCTGCTTCATCATGCTCAGTAGTATGTGCACCACTAGAACTCCATGCTTCAAGTTGAGCACCACCACTAGAACTGCCTGGCTGTGAGGGAGTGGCTTCAAAATCGAAGTTGAAATCATTCAAATCTGTGTCCTCTAGGTTTGTTCTCTTCGATGCATCAATTGTTGGTGGATCAGGTTGAGGATTAACTGTAGGAGTAGACTCAGAGGCAGTCGAAGGCCCAGAAAGAGTGTTGCCTGGTGCAGTGTTGTTTTTTGTTTCTTTGGAGCTGATTCTTCAGTAATATCAGCTGTTTCTTGAATATCAGCAGTGGAGATGGATGGAGGGTCTCCATCGCCACCCTGTAAACTTCGAATCAAAGCTGCAAGATCATCAGATGTCATCAGCACGGGCTGTCGAACGGCATCTTCTTCCTTATCAGACATTACTATCTCTATCTCGCTTCCAGAATCTGTTTCTTCACTCGAGTCTGTTTCTGATCCAGAATCAACTAAAAGCACTTCTTCTTCATCATCAGCCGCCTATTGTACTTGCTGCATGAGTTGTACATCATGCTCTTCCGCTATTTACGCATTAATTGGAGGCAGAACTGGAGCAACAGGGACGACTGGAGCAACTGGTGTAGCAGGAGCTCCTTGTACAACATCGGCAAACCTCCCATGGTTCTCAAGAGGAAACCTTGCCTCAAAATTATGACGCTTGGCTCTTTTGTTTCTACATGAATTCTCAAAGCATCCTGGCCCCATTGGATTTAAATTGATGTAGTTCGGCCCCTTGACCAACGTTGGGTATCGTTCGTCGAGAATCATCTGGATGAACCTTGGGTATAGCATAAAAATCTTCTTCTTTGGATCATCTAACATTTTCTTCATGTTATCAAAGATGAAGGTCGAAAAGTTGTAATCCCATTCGTTCACTAACGCCATGATAGCAGATGTTTGCGTTTTGTTTAGCTGATCCCATCCACCCTTGTTTTCAGCAATACATTGAAGGAAAAAGTGAACTAAAAGCCTCCAATATGGTAGGAATAGTTTCTTCAGGACAGTTGGATAACCACCTTCATAGCTCATCCTTCTTAATGCAACTTGAGCTCTAGCTTGATCATATAATGTAGGATGATGCGGCTGATCTCCCAGTCTTAACACTTCTTGTATTGTTGTCTCAGTCACTACAATCTTCGTCTTTTGCACTGTAGCTTCAATCGATCCTGCTCCTTGCCTGTTTATCTTTGCGGCATTCCAAAACGTATTAATGCAGCTGTTGCACATGGCAGGATTTGCCCTTAAAGCGTGCGTGAGAGGACATTGTTCAATCCCCTTATTAGAGATCCAAATTCTAACACCCCGAAAATATAAAACTTTATATTAGAATTATAAAGTATTAAATAAACAAGAACAAACTAACTACGAAAAGATAACCCAGTTAGTTATGAGTCTTGTGATACCAAATAAATGGATTGAAACTACTAAATTATAAATAAAACAATAGTTGAGGGACCTAAGTTGTAAAGATGGAAACTTAAATGATTAAAACAAAAATAAACCATACCAAACACACACTTAGGTGTGTCTGGTCGATCAAAAACGTAGGGGCGACACAAGAGCTCCCCACCAAACCCTAGTCTTGCAATTTTCACCAAATTGAGGGCTCCAATCTAGTCTAAATCGATTTCCAAGCACGAATTCATGATCACCTCGTTGAAGGGATCATAAGGTATGCAAAATGTTGGTGTTTTGATTCATCTCAAATTCTAGGTTATATTGTGAAAATCGAAATTAAGCTTTATTATGTGATGTTGAGATGAAACTTGTAATGAAAACAAGTTTAAAAGTGAATGCTAGTTGATAATTGCAGAAATCATGTCTAATATTATGAAATTTATGATAACCCATTCATAAGTTAAGTGGGTTTTGCAAAATAGGATGAATACTAGAATTATAACTATCACAAGTAGTATTACTTGGTGTTTATATGATGATTTTGATGTTAGTATGCATGTTTGACATGATGAAACCAAAATGTGTGAATAAAATTGGCGAAAATAACAAGTTATGAACTTGATTCTAGCTATGTAAAAATTAGACCCGCTCGGTGTCCGTTAAAATGCCTAAGGGAGGATTAAAATGTCAAAAAATCGGATGAAAACGCATGTTTGATTTTTATAGCGAATTATGCGTTAAAGATTTTGAAAAGAGTTCTAAATTGGTTGTGAATTGAACTCTTTAGGTAAGGAATTCGGATCGTCGAGCGGACAAGCCGGAGGGGATACGCGTTTGAAGGGTGTGCTCTAAAGGTACGTGGCTTTAGTCTCGTTACATTATGCATAAACGTTTGGATTTAGTGTGCTAATAGTGTCATAGTGTAGTATACGCGTTTGGTGTGTCAATGAAGTGGCGAAGCTCACTCGACAATCAAACGGGTCATAATATGGTTGGAAATGGTTTGGCTCGTCATTAAAGTGATGGTTTTCAATCGACAACTAAACGGGTCAAAACTATGTCTTAAAAACGGTCATGTGTGTGGAGACTTGAAAGTCTCATATAGTGCTAATGTTAGATGGCAATACACCAATGGATTGGTTATGCCAAGTTAGTTTACAAATCTGAGTGTTCAGGATGAACGGTAGAAATCAATTGCAAGTGTTGCAGGAAGTGTCATGCTTGAATTTGAGAAAACGAGCATGAAATCTTGATGCTAGCATAAAGCCATGTAATGGTACGGATATGCCAATAATTACAAGCCCGGGGAATGGGTGAATAAGTCTAAAATGCCAAAAGAATAGATTGGTAGACGATATGCACACATAGTTAATGGGTCGAATAATCGGAATAAGGATTTTGTGGACCATTCATTCATAATCCGGGTTTCGTTATGCAATATTTATATGGTTAGATCCGTAATTTTAATACGGTCACATAGGAAAAAGAATCATCAAAAACGGACAAACAGATAGAAAGTTATGCTTGTTTAAAGTTTGAATTTTGACAAAAATCCGGAGCTGGGCAAATATGCAGGTCCAGAAACTGGACCTGCTGGAAAACGTGCTCCCCCGTGCCACACGACGGGGAGACTTAACTCTGGCGCGACACGCGGGACTGCCCGCGGCACGCGAAGGATTAACATGAGTCTGTCGCGTGGCGCGACAGACCAAAAACCAAGATTTTTATTTTTTTTGTTATGCGTATGCTATTGGGGCTTGTTTATACTTACTATAACATTGTCAAAACTAATAATTGATGTGGTTTTGACCTTAGGTAATGCTCATTTCATTAGGATGCCGATCAAGCAAGAAATCAAGAACCGAACACAATTTTTGAAGCTTCCGCGCTATCTAATGTTGTTTAGACGATGATGTTTTGTAACCACTACTAATGTTGAATGTTTTTAAACTAGATAGTTGGATATGTTAATACTCTATAACAATGTACAACTTAGTTATTAACTAAGTTTTTGGTAGTATTGCATTTTGTTTTTGAAAAGGGCTTATTTTAAAATAAAATAATAAGAAATATAAGACGGGTGTTACACAAATAGTTCTATTTGATCTGCTGGAGGGTCCGACAAGTATCCCGCTTGATTATGAAACTCGTTTACTTCCAATTGCCGTTGATTTCCTTCTTTCATCATTGCACCGGCCATTTTCTGCACTTAAAATGTCGTCATTAGATTATTTTTAATATGAAAGTCAACTTGTATTTGTGTTAACGACGAGTTAATAAAATCAACACGTCGTAAACTTAACACAAGCAACTTGTTATAAAAACAGTCCAACAAGCAGTCCAAAAGTCCAATTTAAAGGCTCAAGTCAAGGGATCAGGTCAAAATCCGGAATGATGGGGTTCATCTCAAATGAACCTTTTCATCCGAAATGACAGTCATTTCGTCCGAGATCATCCGAGATGGGAATCTCTCAGTCCGAGATCATCCGTAATGATGATTTCAGGTCCGAGATCATCCGTAATCATCCGAAATGCATTCATGTTGTCCGGAATCACACACCTCTGATCCGAAGTCAGTCCGAAATGATGAAGGTCGAGAGAGAAATTTTTGAAGTTTGTCCATGATGATTCGAAATTGTGATACGGACTCTTGTCCTTTTCTCATTAAATATTCCGGATGGGTTTATGGGCCAGGCCCATTTCGGATGCTTGGTTTGAAATGATGGGCCTGTTCAGGATTGACTAAGTCAATTCCTGATGGGTCCCATTGAAACAGTGGGCCATCCAGATCCAATTTTTTTATTATTTTAATCAACTTTTCAAGATAGCAAAATACCCCCTTCAAAATCAATGAAACAACCCACTGAGCAACATTAAAATAATAAAATAATAATATGCACAAGGTACTGACATAGGGGTGATTTTGGGAAGATTGTCACGGGATCAACTCGTTGTCGAACTGATTAAGGGACACTTTTCAGCTCTTCGTTTACTTGGACCGGTCCATGCAATTGTTGATATGTTTGTCCTCTTAAACCCACAGCTCAAACTTCAACTTTTAGCTTTGTGATACGTTTAAGGTATTTTTATACTGAATCATCTGTGTGTCCCATTCCAAGGCATACCCCCGCGATCAAGGTAAGCACAACGGTTCATCGTAGCAGGTGAGTATACTGAGATCATCCTAAAAGTTTTCAACGCCAGACTTCCTGGTGAACAGGTCAGTACTTCCGTACAGCAGAGTGACAAGAGAAGATCTGACGAGGGCGAGACAGATACCTTAAACGGTACGAATTTGGCTTTAATAGCACACGGAATTCTCTTTTTAGTGAGATTTCTTCCGTTTCAAGGTTTTGGCCCTTTTGTGGCTCTTTTTGCAAGATATCCTGACTGTGCCCAGGTCTGCATATATTCTGGATGCAACATAGGGTCAGCCCTGAAATCCCAGATGATTTATCAGTATAAAGACCCGAAACCTCAGATGTTGGCTATCTATCAACGCAAGATTTAAGACCATGAAATCATACACCGTTGGTCTGTTACCCACGAGATGTCCAGTCCATTATGTTTGTATCACTTTGCTTCTTTTTGCTTTTCTAGCGGTAGACCTATCAACACATCGCATTGGAGCCTAGCCTGTTTCATTGAAACCATACGTGTGTTAATCAAGTTCTTTAACACGAAAACTTATTTCATTTCCCAGCAACTTTTTCTCCCCCTAAATTTATGCAAAAGTAGAAAGAGCAAGTTTTTCTTCATTTTGTTTGGTTAAGAAAGCCATGTGGTCCACTGATGGGGTGTTCTGAGGAGCAGACTGAGTGTTTGAGCTGAAAGCAGCATTAGCATGTTGAGGTTGAGGATGAGATTGTGACTACACATTTGTGGCATTGACAGCGGGTGCTTGAGAGGTAGGAACAGTCATCCCATACACATAGTTTGACTTTGGTGCTGCAATAGGACTGAAAACAATGTTTGGGTTGTGATTCATAACTCCATCAACAGGACTGAAAACCAGATTTGGATGAGCTTGAGACATCAGTGCAACGTTGTTGGGACTAGTTACTCCAGCAGCCATCAATGAGTTCTTGTGATTAATTTATCTTTGCTGATTGTCGATCTCACAAGACTTAATAGTAGCAATCAGTTCCGTCAGTGTCATTTCATTCAGATCCTTGGTACGCTTGATCATAGAAACCTCGGCATCCCATCCTTTAGGCAGAGAGTTAAGAAGCTGACGATTCATTCCACTGTTTAATATGCTAATTCCAGTACTCACCATTTGTGCACGAGTTTGACAAACCTTCTAATCTGATTTCAACAGTTTCTCCATAGATGTGATTGAAAGAACTGAATTGTTTATTCATCATGTTGACCCTGCTAGCTTTCATGTCATCATTTCCTTCAAACAGGTGTGTCAGTTGATCCCAAATTTCTTTTGCACTTTTTGCAGTTTCTAACTCCAATTGAAATGTCTGGACCAAGTGCCATTGACAGGGTTCCATAAGAAGCTTCATCTTCAACTATGACCTTTCTGTCATCATCAATGTAAATGTTTTCGGGTTTCGGAATTTGAGTTTGAGGGTCATCTTCAGTAGCGTACATGATAGTACGTGGCCCATTCTTGATGCTTCTCCAAACATGAGGTTCTTTTGCCTTGCAGTACTGCTCAAACCGAAACTTCCACTTGTAGTAATCGTCCCCATACAAAAACCTTGGAACCTTGGTGGACGTGCCGATAACTTGGTCAAGTTCTTGATGGAGGCCAAAGACTGAGTCTGGATTGCAGCAAGGGTAGCATTAGCGAGATAAGTTGCAGTCACAACACCGTTCATAACACCGGTTTGGTTCAACATGACTGAAATGAGGTCCGAAATGAGGTCCGAAATGAGTGTCCGAAATGAGCACAGATCCAAGATGAAACAGGTCCGAAATGAACAGTGGTCCGAAATGGGCTTTATCCGAAATGGGTCCTTATCCGTGATGATGAGTTCGAAATGAAACAAGCAATCTTCAAACCCCGTGATTCGAAATGACTAACTATAGTCCGAAATCTGATGATTGTGATTCGAAATCCGATGATGACAATCCGAAATCTGATGATGATGATCCGGAATCTGATGATGACAATCCGGAATCTGATGATGATGGTCCGAAATCAAGCAATCTTCAAGTCCGAGGTGACTAATGACGATCCGAAATGGTCCGAAATCCTCTGAATACAGTCCGAAATCAGCTGAACGATCCAAAAACCGAAACAGTAACAAATGCGGAACAGTAACAGCGAAACAACCAATGCGATATCAGATCCGAGCCTGGAACTCAGGTTCGACAGGCTCTGATACCAATTGTAAGTCCCGAAACCGAGATCACAATGATATCGCTCAACTCGTAAGGTGGCGGAATCACACAAACAAGTTGCAAGAAATAAAGAGATGATGAAAAAGAAGGATGATTATATTATTCAAATGATTCAAATCTTGCATACAATACTTTGTCTAATACATGATTATCCAAAATCACCAAACATGCACCTATGACAACACTTGCTATTTATAGAAAAGGATTAGGGAGGATGCTCCCTAAACCCTAGGCCCATGACTTACCCAAAAAGCCCAAAACCAACAATTAACCCAACATTCCTACTAATCCACTAAATTACTTATTAATAAACCTTCAAGGGTCCAACAATACTCAAGCTCCATAACCATAGGTTTGGTTAAAAGCAAGGTAGGTGCAAGATTGTACAAGTAAACCATGTTTATAGAAATTTTAAAATAAAAGTTTATTCAAAACCGAAAGTTTGGTCCTCAAAATGGTCTTGTTCCACCTTAGTTTACCATGGTAAACTTGTGGAAACACTCCTATAGGTGTTCCAAACCTTCAAGAAGAAAAAGAATAAGAAGTGAAGAAATATGGAAGAAAGTGAGATGAGAGCTCACTTTTGGACTTAAGATAATTCTACTTTCAACTTGATTTTTCAGTAATTAGAGAGTGTATTGAGAGTATTTGAGGGCTTGGAAAAGTGAAATGGAGGTGTAGGAGGCTTGGTTTTATAATGGTGAAAGCAGGGTTTATGTTTTAATGTAGATTGAAGGTGATTGGGGAAGAATGGAGGTGTGAAAATTGGCCAATCCATGGAGATGAAACAACTTTCTGTGGATCAACTAGGCTCATGCTACACGACAGGCAAGGGTGATGAGCCCACGCAACGCAGTCTGTCCATATTCACGCTGAAGCTTGGTTTTTCACAGTTTAGCCCCTAAACTTCGACATGTTTATCATTTTATACTAAAAGTTTATGTCTTAAAATGTTTTCGAGTATGCAACGCATATGTATGTATGTATATATTACGTATCATGTATGCGTGAATGATGGCATGTATGTATAATAAGTCTCGGTTTGGCGTATAAACACGTGTTCAATGATTGATTGCGTATAACACAAGTAGGTAACACGTATGTGCATGAAAGTGAATTCAATTATGATAAACGTCTCAGATTACAAGATTGGAAATGAAATACGAATACAAGTTCCAAAAATAGAAATACGAATATAGCTTTCTAAATATGGAAAGTATAGAAATACGATGCCTTATAGATTGGGATCGTATCCCTAATTAATTGAATCATTCGGCTCATTTACACCTTGTTCACCAGAGAGAATCATTCTTGGAGGATGTGGAGAGATCATTATTCTCAAATTCTATGTTTTGATTTCTATATCAAATTATGTTATGGAGTTGCCATTTATGAACTCAAAAATAGCTTTAGTAGTGTTGATCAAGTGAGGTTGGAAGATGAAATCAGAAACAAGTTCATAAAAATTCTTTATTCCATCAATGCGGATACTAAATTTATATATTGAACCTTTTAAACTAAGTTAAGACACATAATGACAGATCTCAATTGAATCTCTTGACCTGGAAACACTAGATATGGAAAAGTTGACAACAATTCTAACCAAACTCACACATGCATAACATCAAATAGGTGGCGTGCGTAACTGAATTTTGCAATTGATGAACTATTGCTGCTCAATTCATTGCACCCCTAGAGATCGATGAAGTAGATACCATGATTAATGTATCGTTTCTTTTGTAACTTATTCCATTATAACACTATGATTCTAAAATATGACATGGATTATGAGGGAGTTCAATAAAATTCACAGTAGGAAGTTGTCAATGTGCCTGGATTGGGGAAGAAGACGATGAATCAAATTCAGAACAGAAAGGGTTTTCTCACCACACCCTGGTCTAATTTCTTTTCACACCCTATCTAGTAAATGGCCAATAATATTTACTCTCTCTCTACATTTTGCCATCGCATATCTCGCACATGAGCCGTTAACTTGAAGTTAAAAATCTATTACCCCCCCGTTTTCCGGTTAATCGGAGTTCCATTCTCCTTCTCGTCTTGTCCTCTCCTGTATAACATCCTGTGATCGGTCGGTTCTCTTCTGATCTGTTTCATAACGAGATTGTTAGCAAGTATTGGTCGGACTTGATAGGATCTTTCGCCCTTCCTTTTCGCCCCGGTGACTGTTTCTTCAATCTTGATTGCTTAGTAGGTCTGATATCGATCGCGACTATTTTTATAGTTTAGCTAGATTGTTTCGAATCCTATTAACCTTTTAAATTCCTGGAATTCCGGCGTCGGGTGTTTTCTCGGCTTTTATGGATCGAGGGGGTAGGAGAGGTAAGTTTGTCAAAGGTGGTTATGGTTACAACAACAATCGGGTCTTCAATGAGGACGGTTGGAATTGGTGCTGAGTAAAAAACAGTTAAGGCAGGAGAAACAATTTCATAACAGAGAATTGAGGCTACGCAACTCGACCTCGTTCTTTGTTTCTAACCTTCCAAATCATTGTAACCAGGAGATGTTGTGGCAAGCTTTTTGTCACCTTGACGAGTTGGAAGATGTCTTTGTTCCGGCAAAGAGAGACGGTGCTGGTAATAGATTTGGTTTCATTAAACTTTACAAGATTAGTGATGTGTCTTTGTGGTTAGAGAAGTTGAAGGGGTTTAAGATTGATGGAGCGATCCTAGAGGTTAGCTTGGCTAAATTTAACAGAGACGGGTCGAAGGTTCAAAGACCGGCTAATGGGGATAGAATTTCAGTTTTCTCGAGGTCAGGGAAGGAGGTTCCAGCCCAGAAAGTTTATTGTGAGAAGGCTCCTGTCAATGTAAAAGTGGTAAACTCTTTTGACGGAAGGTCATATAGTTCCATTGTGAAAAATCATTGCAAGGTGAGTACAGTGAACAGAGTGGAGATTGAATTGCCCCCAATTGTTACGGAAACAAAAAAGTGTAGGGAATTCAGTTCTCTTGTTGGTGAGGTCAAAGATATAGATATTTTAAACAACTTAAATGAGTTGTTAGATGAAGGATTGGAACTTAGTTATTTGGGTGGCCTAAAAGTCCCCGTCTCTTTTAAAATCCATAAGGATGCCGATGATTATCTAAGAAGTCAGGTTGACACTTGGGAACAATGGTTTTTGAGACTTTATGTTTGGGAGGGTATTCCTACGGTATTCGACAGAGTTGCTTGGATAAAGATCTTAGGAGTTCCGGCCTGCCTTTGGGATCGACATGTGTTTAATAAAATTGGGGAAAGGTGCGGTATACTTTTGGTGAAGTCAGAAGTCTCAGCTGAAAATGGCAACCTGGCGGAAGATCGGTTAGTGGTTTTAGTCACCTCTGGGAAGAGAATTTCGGAAGAATTCAGCGTAAGCTGGAATGGTCATCTCTTAAAGGTCTGGGTTGAAGAAATTTCGGGACAATGGTGTCCAGCTTTTCTAAAAAATGAAGTGCAAGATGACGGGGTTGTGCCTTCGGAGTCTGATGACGAATCGGTGGAAACAGGAAGTCCGACGTTTTCGCCGGAATTTGGAAAGTCTGCTGATTTCGGTTCTGAGAATGCCAATGGTTGCATGTTGGAAAATACAGCAACGTGCATGGGAAATTCTCCTTTGTCCCAAGGTCCTACTAGTCCTAAGCATGCTGTTGATAATAATTGCTCTGGTGAGCAGACTTTTGCGACTGTGTTCAATTCCGAGGAGAGAGAAAATGTGGAGCCATTAGGTCAGAGCAGTGGGGCCAAAGCAGTGAACAATGAATCGGAGTCTGAGCCCAATCGGCCTAGTTGTATAACTTTAAGTCCCAAACCTAGAGAAAAATCGAGTAGAAAGGCCCATGAGTTTAAAACTCCTGATCTGAACAATGTTATACAGGAGAGTGATGATTCGGACCCTTTTAATATTGAGGAAATTTTTAGGTTGGAAAAAGAGGTGAATGGGGCGACTGTGGTTCCCACGAGCGGCCAGCAAAGGGACGATTCGGATAATAGCATCAGATCAAATACTCAGTGCGGCAAAGGAGATGAAGATGAGGTTACAGCGACGCTTAATTTAGGAGTTGCGTTGGGCATCGAGGTTAATGGATTTGAAAATCATGTGAGAAAGCTTGTTAATGGAGAAGCGGAGAATGGAATGCCTTTTGGAATGGGTGATTTCATTCCATTAACCAACCAAACACCCTTTTCTTCATTCCCTCGTAATCATCCATTCCATTCCGCCTCTCATTCCTGCATACCAAACACTATCTAAGTGTTTAAGTGGGCCCCACCTTTATTTAAACATAAACACCCCAACCCCACCCCACCCCACCCCACCCCACCCCTTCCCTTCTTCTTCCTCAGATGCGACCTGGCCAATAGAAAACCCGAACAAAAAAACTACTAGCAATATTATCATCAAACCCCAAACACAAAAACTACTAACAATACTTAACCATTAATCAAAATCCAAACGGTAAATCAAAATCCAATGAAGACATTATCTAATTAGGTCCAAACATTGTAACCAAACGGCATTTTGAACCCATTTGAATATGATTTTCAACACTGGCAATGGTTTAATTTGAAACGCTAAAGATGATGACCTATGATGATGAATGGTTCAAAGGAAATTAGGGGGAGAAATCAAGAGGCTTTGATGGAGACTTTCACAGCCATCCACGTTGTTCATCACTCTCACAGTCGTGCCGCCTGTAACCACTTATTACAACAGCTACCTAAGTCTTTAGCCGCACCAACCGACCAAAACACCATGTTTTCTACTAGGTGACGAGATCGAGAAAGTTATTTCAAATTTCGTTGCCGGTTTCCAACGAGATGGTGGTGGGGGTTGGTTTTGGTTGAAGGTTCGGACTACGATCGAAACCTACCAGAAACCTACAACTGATCGAAACCCACCATAAAATCTGCATTACCGACCTTGTCGA
Organism: Helianthus tuberosus; assembly: GCA_030545235.1. Lineage (NCBI taxonomy): Eukaryota > Viridiplantae > Streptophyta > Magnoliopsida > Asterales > Asteraceae > Helianthus > Helianthus tuberosus. The sequence continues at coordinate 122,625,072 of CM060417.1, read as the reverse complement.
AACCCACCATAAAGCCAACGAGGTCATCTCAAGGTTTGTTTCGGCACACTCGATGTCAGTCGATCAACTCTTGTTTTGTGGATTCATCTCAGATCAGAGATAGTAGCGACATGCACGACGGCACATTCAGTCTCCGGTGAAGATCTAACAAGGATGGTGGTTGCGGTGGAGGATCCGACGCACGGTGCACGACAGTGGTTGTGGTGGAGGGTTAGTGGTGGTGCAGCGGTGCTGTGTTCAGACTTCAGAGAGAATTAATAGAGAAGGGGTTTGGATGGTGGGTTACACTTTTTTAATATTAAAAATTTAAACAGACCTCACAATTTTTTATTTATTTAGATGTTTTTTAATATAAAGGGCAATTTTATCATTTGACACCCACTTAACTTATAAAATTAACCTTAATCCACTTCAAGGACTATCTGAGTAACAAGTTATCAAACCATAAGGAGCAACAATATAGTTTTTAAAAGTTGGGAACTTTAGGTGTAATTTTGACCAACCACAAAGACTATCTGGGCATTTTACTCTATATTAATTCATAACATTGGAAGAAATAATGAATTTTTTTTGTCTTTTTATGGTTTCGTTTTTGTGTGTGAGTGTGTGTTTTTTGCATAATAACATTAAGGTTTTTTTTTTTGTAATAAAACTTTGATTTTTTTATAATTTTGCCACAAAAATTAAATGAGTTTATTTTTTGGTTACTTTAGTTTTACACTTTCTCCCGGATTTGGTCGAAGTTCAGATGGTACTTAGCACTATGTTTGGTGGTCACAATTGGTCCCTCACGTTTTTTACCCTCTCGACTTTCTAATACGTGTCGGTACAAATTCAACTTCGACTGCACTTTATGTTATGTGAATCACTTGGTGTTAGAAACCTGTGTTTTTATTTTATATTTTCCTTGATTTTGGTCGTCGTTTGGTTGCTACTTAACATGGTTTACGCCTCCTTGCAACGCTGGTAGCACAGTTTTACGCTCCTCATCGTAATGTGGAGGGCCTAAGACTATTATTATTTTAAGTTTTATATATTAAATTTAGGTTAAATTTTGTTTGACAGATACTTTTCTTTTCTAATTGTAATAATATAAATTATTTTACAGTTTAGTAGAATCGATAAGATTTATAGGTTTTAACTTTTTGTAAGGTCCTTTACAAAGGAATCGGACACGTGATGCCATAAGACCATTCGTAGTAGGGGGTTTTTTGGCGTTTTCCTAAAAAAACGCCTTTTAACGCCATCCAACCGCCATAGGAGCGTTTTTGTTCCAAAAATGGGTTGGGGCATTTCATTTTAAGACCATGGGTAATGGTTAATGCCTCTTAAGGGACATTTTTTGCCACATCACTATCATAATGTTTCATGTAATGTTTAAGGCTTCTTAATATCCTTTCATTTATTAGTTTCCTTGTTTTTCCTTTTTATTGGACATTATTCTAGAAATGTTTCTCCCTCTTCATGCCCCTATAATACCCATAGGATATGGTATAAGAGCATTATCAAAACCTTTTACGCCCCTATGAAGCCCCATTACGTATGACCTAGACGCCTGATGATCAAAAACCTAATTCAATGGGCCAATAGGAAATTAGAGAATATAAATGGGTAATGATTGAATGTGGGTTATGAGGCATTATACCACTACACCCCTTTTCACTTCACATTCTATAATGCCCTAATATGCCACATATCAAATAATGCCTAAGGGTGAGACATTTGTTTCACCAACCACTACACATGGTCTAAGAATTGAACACATGACAATAATTAAAATTAGGAAAAATTACAAGTTTTGTCCTTTATCTTTATACCATATTTCAGGCAGTGTCCTTTTCAACGAATCTTGACATGTTTTGTCCTTTATAGGGAATTTTGTTGCATGTTTTGTCCTTTGACCCTAACCTAGTTAGATTTTCTTATTAAATCTGGTCATATGAAAGTCACATGAGGGTAGTTTAGTCTTTATACATATAAAGGACAATTTTTGTAAATACTAATAGATGTATAAATACAACCCTCAATTTTGTCTTTTGCTATTTTTTATAAATAGTAGTCAACTTTTTTCCTGAACATAGCAGACTTATTGCTCGGATCCGGATCTAGATCTGGACCTCTGGATAAACTCCGAACACCACGTCCCGACAGATCCTGCTTCTAAAATCAATAATCAACAAATTCTAAACCAAATCATTTCTTGATTGATCATTTCATCTATCCAATAATAGACACAAATCACATTATACATACAAACACTTCAAATTAATAACTACCTGAGACATTTCGGATACGAGTGAATCGATCGGAAGCGGAAGAAGAAAACAAGCTAAAATTGGAGAATATTACTGAATCAGGGCTAACATCACGAGCATAATTGGATCTGGAGTGGCTACAGGTGGTGTTGCTGTTAGTGTGATGTTGAACTCGAAGCTTTATCGTGATTATTGTAAACGAAATCGGAACTAATCACTGAACATCAATTGAATTAAACAATCGGAACTAATCACTGAACATCAGTCTAGTTAAACAATATGTGCATTATAATGACTAGTGAAATGAAATCAGAAACTTTACCAGTGAACATCAATCTATTAAACAATTTGTCCATTACAATGACTAATAAAAAGTTGTGACTCAAATCAAACAATCTGAACATGAATCAACTCAAACCTAATCACCACAAACATACAAACCCTAAAATCAAAACCTTTATCTTCTACTCAAAACCAAAACCTGCATACACAAAATCGAAGATTTGCAACACCACCAGAAGACCTCCGATTGGAGGATTCTGGCTGCAATTTTGATCGGAGGATTTCGGCTACACGTTCATCGCCAATGCCTCAGCGACGTTCCAGAAGCGTAAGCAGATTCTCACAGAGGATTCCGGCGGCAATTTTGAACCGGAGATAAGTCCGGCGTTATAGTCGAAGTGTGGCGGCCTGGCTGGTTCTACTCAGAAGCGTGGGAGGTGGTGCGGTGGAGGGGGTAGAGGGTGGCGGTTCTTTATGTTGGTTGCAGGTGGGGCGGTGGGTGGGAGTGATTGGTTGCAGGTGGGGAGGCGGTTGTTTTGGTGGGTGGTCAGAAATATTGAGAAGGGGTAGAGAAAGTCAGAAAGAGGGAGAGAAGTAGAGAAAGATGGGTGAGGGTTTCTGTATATTAATTTCTTAAATTTATTTATGGTTTATTGTTAATTAAAATTATAATATTTATATATATTAATATGGGTAAAAAGACTAAATTACCCTTTTGTGATTTGATTTAACAAAAAAATCTAACTGGGTTAGGGCTAAAGGACAAGACGTGCAAGGATTTTGCCTTTAAAGGGCAAAACTTGTCAAAATTCATTGAAAATGACACCACCTGTAAAAGGTATAAAGATAAAGGACAAAACGTGTAATTTTTCCTTAAAATTAAGAGGGATGTACCTTTTATAATAAAACACCATCTATCTGCTACAAATAAAACACCAAATAATGAACACTTTGTTACATACCAAATTAAACACTAAGTACCTTCTATAACTAAAACACCATTGTATAAACATGACCAAAACACCATGGATTAAAACATAATAATCATTGGCAAACAGGTGCAGTTGAAACACACATAATACTCTTCGTGCGAATTTGATGTAACATATCGCTACCCTTCACGTCAACGATCAACTCTAGTTTCCTTGTCATTAATGTATTTTCAATTATTAAATATCAATCAATGCAATTTTATTTATTAATTAAATTTAAATTATTAATGCAATATAATTTATTAATGGAAAATTTATTATTTGTTTTAACCGGAGAAATGTCACTTAAAATAGAAATGGCAGCTAATGACCTTGTAGTCCAGTGGTGGAAAGTGCTTGAGTTCTTGAACGAGGCTCAGGTTCGATCCCCACTCACTGCAAGTGAGGTGGTAAGGTTTACCCATCTTGGTGGGGTTCCTGACTGGGGTCACGGGTTCGAGCCTGGCAGTCGGGATTAAGTTTCCACGAGGTGCGAGGAAGGGCTCTGCACTGCACTCCTCCTCATTCGAACCCGAGTGGCTGTGCTTCCGATAAAAAGGGTTGAAGCGCAGTCAGTAGTGGGTTTCCAATCGATCTACACCTTTCAAAAAAAAAAAAAAAAAATAGAAATGGCATCTACATCAATCATTGGTATATAATAATGCATGATTCATTACGTTAACACGCGCATGTTCATGAAAATGGTGTGTTAAACTATTCAACAAAACGAGCATAAAGATAAAAAGAAAGAAACACGTTGTTGTCATATCAAAATAGATAGTAGATACATTCGTATAGGAAGGGGCGCAGCTTAAGAGGGCCAGGAGGGGGGGCGTCCGACCCCCCGAACTTTTCGTTTAATAGTGTTATATATGTAGTTTTCGTATAGAAATTTTTTGGTATATAAATTTTCAACCCTCGGTTCTATAGAAATTTTTGGGTATATACGTTTTATATCCTTCTGTCTTCATTGTCAAGCTTCACCACTACGTATATGTATCATTGTACCAATTAACTAATAATAGAGTGGGACAAATATCATTCTAACACATGTTATAACTAATAATCCGGATTGGTATAAAGTTGGCGTCAATAAATCATAAACCAAACCGTTTGTTTTGAACATTTTAAGCCGTTGGTTTGAATATTTTGAAACCTTCACAACGAAACCAAGCCTATGATTGGCTTAAGATGTTTGTCTTAATTTATTTATTAATTTTTTTTAAATGTTTGACTATGTTAAAAACTTTAATAGTTTGCACGTGTTGGCTGTCATTTCTTAATGGTGATATATGATATGTTTGACGAAGAGTTTCTAGTTATTTATTTTGAAGTTTGTAGGAACTTAAATTTTGGTTTCTAAAAAATTAACCTAAAAATAAAAGCTTTGACGGATATTTTTTATGGCTATAAACAACCACTAAAAAGGTTGTAGGTCTAACTTTAGCTTGCATTTTATCAAACATATATTAAATAGATGAAATTTCTACGTTTGGTTGGTATTCTAGTACACTTTAGACCATGGTCAAAACCATTTAACACATATTCTTTATACCTAACGAATTGATTTGTTTTAATTTACTAGTTTGATCTTCATCATAACATATATATGTGTAATCATATATAAATATGATCCTACTTATGTAACACTCAAATAAGAAAGTAAAGAGTTATCTTTAATAACTTTGAAATTTCAATATAAAAAGTTGATAGCTACCCATGATCAACTTTCATTATTGTCTTTCTTTTTAAAGTTAAAGTTCAACAAAAATCATCTAGTTTTTATATTATTTACTTGTTTTGAAATATTTTATAACTAGGTTAAAAACTAGATAACCTAACTTAAAAAAGTTACATGTACGAATTTGTAGAAAAACCGAATAACTTAACCATAATAAAACTAGTTTAAAACTATTACCGATTGAGAAACTGAATCAAAACATTATTAAAACCAACATTTATACTTTTAAAATAATATATTATATGTTGAAACCTTTTGTTTAATGACTAAATGATGCCTAAATTGGCTCACACACACCCAAAGTCGACGATTACTTCTGATTAACTAAACGACCTTCCCAGTTATCAAGAAAACTAAATAATTATTAATTTAAAATCAAACACCGTAGAAACGAAAGAAAAAAAAAATATTAGCTTTGCTCTTTTTTTTTGAACGGCAAATTTAGATCACTGACTGACCATTGCAGTATCATCGTGCCACCAGCGGAACTACTCGATCGTATCCATCTCCACTAGCCGATAATGCCTATACGCCAGTTCATGAGAAAACCCAATAAATCTGGGAAAAACTCATTTGAGGGGATCGAACCCAAAACCTAATAGGTCATAAGTCTTATCTACCCCTAAGATACCACTAGACTATAAATTCTATAATTTCATGGACGTTAGCTTTACTCTTAACCAAAATAAATGGCAACCTCTAATTATATCTTACTTTATCTTAAACTTGAAAAATAAAACATCTCTAAACAGTAACTAAAGTTAGAAACTTTTTTATATGTACATGCATTAATAGAACTGTAAAGTTAGAAACTTTTTTTTTAAGGTATAAGGAGTGGTTAGACACTTGAGAGTGACAAACTAAAAAATCAACCAATCAGAGTGTGTCACGTCAATCAGTGAAAAATGTTTAAACTATGCTGAAAAGTGTTGGCAATGATTAGACACTTGGTAAAGTGGTAAACTTTAAAAAAAAAGGAAAAATGTGTGATTGGTTGAGAGATGACATGGACCCCACCCCTTCTCTCTCCTTCCTCCCTTCACCGTAGCGGCATTTGGTCGCCGCATGTTTAACGAAACCGAGCGGCAAAGGGGTCGACGACGGTATTGCCGCGCGACAAACCCCCTTACCAAACTCCTTTCCCACACCACACCGTATACCCTTATTGATCAAAAAATTGAATGACAAGAAATAATTTAGCTCAGAAAAGTCTTATATTAGTATTTTATAACTGACTAAAAAAACAAAATTGAAATACTAGTCAAATAAACGTGTGAGGGAGAAGAAGTGAGCTCAAGTTGCCACTTGGTGCATGTTTGTTTATAGCTTCAAGATTGGAGGGATACAAACACTACAAATGTTTTGTGTAGTTTGATGCGCTTGGGCGGTGGGGTGCTACTTGGCTAAAAAAAGATCAAGCAAGACACACAGTCACACACACTTTCACCAGCACCTAATTCTCACTACCCACAACTCCTACCGAATAACCACTGCTCATTTGAGTTACGTTTCTCTTAAAGCTTCAATCTTTATCTATCTTTTGCTCATTTCTTGAAGTGGGTATTCTGTTTTCTCATCTGGGTCACCTTCAGTTTAAATCTTTTATCTCTGTTTTGCTCAATTCTTGAAGAATCTTGAAGTGGGTATACTGTTTTCTCATCTGGGTCATCCTCAATTCAAATCATTTTCCTCTGTTTTACTCATGTCTTGAAGAATCTTGAGCTGGGTATATTGTTTTCTCATCTGGGTCATCTTCAAATCAAATCTTTTTCCTCTGTTTTGCTCATTTCTTCAAGAATCTTGAAGTGGGTCTACTGTTTTCTCATCTGGGTCATCTTCAATTTTATCCATATCGACATGAAAACAGCTCTTTTGAGGTTCTAAGTGATGGATATTGAAGGAAGAAGGCGGAATTCTCATCCAATTAAGGTACAAAGTGTAAAAAAATTATAATTTTGAAGGTTATTTTGATGATAATATAATAATACTTGTGTTCATGTTATTGCAGAAAGAATCATGGAGGGAAGTGATGACTTTAGCTTATCAAAGTTTAGGGGTTGTTTATGGTGATTTAAGCACCTCCCCTTTGTATGTATACAAAAGTGCTTTTGCAGAAGACATTCAACATTCAGAGTCCAATGAAGAAATATTTGGAGTTTTATCTTTTGTGTTCTGGACATTAACTTTAATCCCACTTTTAAAATATGTATTCATAGTTCTTAGAGCTGATGATAATGGTGAAGGGGGGACCTTTGCTTTGTACACATTGTTATGTCGTCATGCTCGTGTCAGCACTTTGCCAAATGGCCAGCTTGCTGATGAAGAGCTTTATGAGTACAGAAGAGATGAATTCGGGTCGGGTTCTAGAGATATCGGGTTGAGTTTGAAGTCAACTTTGGAGAAACATAAAATCTTGCAGAAAGGTTTGCTTGTTTTGGCTTTACTTGGTACTTGTATGGTCATTGGTGACGGAGTTTTAACTCCGGCAATATCCGGTATGCAAATCTTGAAGTTTAAACTTTAAAGTTTTGAACTTTTTGTGTTGTTTGATTTTGATGATCAAAAGTCAAGGCCTTTTTTTTATTTGTGATTCTTGTAGTTTTCTCTGCTGTTTCTGGGCTGGAGCTTTCTATATCAAGAGAATACCATCAATGTAAGTTCATCATTCAGGTTTTGAACCTAAATAAAGTCAAAATAAAATTGTATATTAAACACATTTCAAAAGTTACAATCAACTTTTTGTCATATTGAATGTGAATTCTTGATTTTCCAATAAAAAGAATCTGGGAATTCAGTTGTCGACAGTTTTAACGGTTATAATTGTTTATATTGATCGCAACCCACCAATCCGTTTGACTCGTTAAGATAAAGGTTAGGGTTGATTTTTTTAACACGAATAGATATACGGGTTGTGTTTGGATTCCACAGTTCTACCCACCAACCAGAGACGATTGACACCTCTAGTTTTTAGTAAAACAGAAATATTTCATCGCATAAACGCCCTTTGGATTACTTGAAACTCTGTCAACTTTAGTTGGTAACCTAACAACTGAATTCTAAACCAGAAGCCATATGGGCAAAACTGTTGGGAATTTTAGGTTGTTTTCATCCCGAACAATCTAGAGTGCAAGGTGACATCTTTTTTTGTTGATATTCGTCGTATCAATTTGACCCGAATCAAAAAGAAATGCTGAAAAGATCATGATTAGCATATAAATTCATGGTTTTATTCTATAATTATTCAGATGCTTGACTTCACTTATATACAAACAATATTCTTTCAAAAAAATTGCTGTTGGTGGACAAAGAGAGGGTACCAAATTGATTATAAAATAACACTATATCATGGGACCTTTTGTGATAAAGTTTCTATCTTGATGAAAAATCTGATCACTATTTAATTATTATAGTAATAGTTTTGTTGAGGCCCGTTTTTTACAAAATCAGTTTTAAGTAGAAAACTGCGAGAAACACATAACGTGTTTCTCTACTTATGTATTTGACACGCCCTTTGTTGTTGATTATTTATTTATTTTAACCTCAAGAGTCAAGAATTTTATTGATCTGCATACTAAAGTGGATGTCACACTTTCCCTTTTTAGACGAAATGAAAACTGTTACCTTTTATAAGATCATTTATAAAGTATAAATCCATAAAAATAATCAGTGATTTTAGCTATATAAGTTAGGTCAGATTTAGTGGATACGTGATCAACTTGTTTTTATCGCTGTCATTGTCTTGTTTTCTTTAACTTCTCCACTAACGTATGAATGTGATTTCCCACTATGGATTCGTTTTCGTGTGATAAGTTATCTTGTTTGCACTGTAAAACATTGAGAGTGACTCCTCTGTGGCTCTGTCGGTTTTATGTTTTTTCTAGATGCGTTTTAGCAAACGTAATAGAAACCACACTTTAGAGGCGAAGATAATATATTCATATGTTACCGAGTACTTTTCTAGGCATGCAAAAGAACCTTGCTTTTAGTGGCAAGTTTTGCTAGATATGGGTAACGGGCCAAGGGGTCGACCCGCGAACACATTTTTGTATGCACTTTTCTTGAATCTTACAAATAATTAATGTTTTAAATTTGATTAAGATACGAACAACGTTTCGTTCATTTTGAATAATTTAACAAGTTTTAAAATTTCAGATGTAGAAGTCCCGTTTGCTTGCATCATACTAGTGCTCTTGTTTTGCCTCCAACATTACGGGACCCACCGTGTAGGATTCTTGTTTGCACCTATCGTGATAACGTGGCTCCTGTGCATCAGCACCATCGGAATTTACAACATTTTTCATTGGAACCCGCATGTTTTTCAAGCGTTGTCGCCTTATTACATGTACAAGTTTCTAAAGAAAACACGAACAGGAGGATGGAAGTCGTTGGGTGGGATCTTGCTGTGTATAATAGGTAGCTCAGCAGTTCCCTTAGGATATTGACTTCTGTTGACTTATAATTTGACTTTGTTGACTTTTTATATAACTTGTGCTTATTTCGTTCGGTTTCCAGGCTCAGAGGCTATGTATGCTGATCTTGGTCATTTTTCCCAGTTGTCCATTAAGGTATTCAAATAATTTAATTGGGCCTAACCCTAATGGGCCAATCACTAATGGGCTAAGTATTAATGGGCCAGATTGAGGGTACTGTCTACATTATCAGTTTAATGGGCTTCTTGATCTAATAATTTTAACTGCAGATGGCTTTTACCTTTGTGGTTTACCCATCCTTGATCCTTGCTTATATGGGCCAAGCCGCGTATCTGTCAAAGCATCACATTCTCGAAACCGACTACCGAATCGGTTTCTACGTATCCGTTCCCGGTAGGTCATTTACTATCTTTTTTTTTCTTTTTTTTTTCTTATTTTGAATTTGATGTGAAATTTATTTGTTTAATATTGTGACAGAAAAAATAAGATGGCCGGTTCTCGGAATTGCAATACTTGCAGCAGTTGTTGGAAGCCAAGCTATCATCACCGGAACGTTTTCGATTATCAAACAGTGTTCGGCATTGGGTTGTTTCCCGAGGGTCAAAGTAATCCACACGTCGCCTACTAATAAGCACGGTCAAATCTACATCCCCGAGATTAACTGGACTTTGATGCTCCTATGCTTAGCTGTTACAGTTGGTTTTCGTGACCTCAAACATATAAGCAATGCAGCAGGTATATGTTGGTGGCAGCTTGCTTATAAGCATCGTTTAATTACCGTAAACCGTCTTAGTAAATGGTAATGATGCTCGTTTTTCGGTTTCTGTACAGGTTTGGCGGTTATTACGGTTATGTTGGTGACAACCTGCCTAATGTCACTTGTAATGGTTCTATGCTGGCGAAAAAGTGTTTTCTTAGCTCTCGGGTTTATGTTCTTCTTTGGCTCAATCGAAATTATATACTTCTCAGCATCCTTGATCAAGTTTCGGGAAGGTGCATGGGTCCCGGTCGCGCTCTCGTGCATCTTTCTAGTCATCATGTTCGTGTGGCACTACGGAACGATAAAAAAATACGAGTTTGACGTTCAAAACAAAGTCTCGATCAATTGGCTCCTCAGCTTGGGCCCTACACTTGGCATCATGCGGGTCCATGGGATCGGGCTCATTCACACTGAGCTCGTTTCCGGGATTCCTGCCATTTTTTCGCACTTCGTAACGAACCTCCCGGCTTTTCACCAAGTTGTGGTGTTCCTCTGTGTGAAATCCGTCCCCGTGCCTCACGTAAGGCCCGAGGAGCGGTTTCTTGTAGGAAGGATTGGCCCGAAGGAATATAGATTGTACCGGTGCATAGCCAGATACGGGTACCGTGATGTCAACATGGATGACGTGGAATTCGAGAACGATCTTATTTGTAGTGTAGCCGAGTTCATTCGTACGGAACGGGCCGATGCCATTGAGGGTAATGGTGTTACTGATGTAAGGGAAGACTCTGATAATGACGGGAGGATGGCGGTTGTGGGGACCGCTTCCGCCAACTCAGAAGGCAGTATAAGGATGTGCGAGGATGAGAACGGGTTTTCATCGGAACTTCAAGAGATAGCGGTGGCGGTACCATCACCGCGACCAAGAAAGAGGGTGAGATTCGTTGTACCCGAGAATCCACAAATTAACACGGGTGTGAGAGACGAGTTGAGGGAGTTGATGGAAGCTCGGGAAGCCGGGTTAGCTTTTATTCGCGGTCATTGTTACGTGAAGGCGAAAAGAGGCTCGAGTTTGATGAAAAGATTTGTGATTAATTTCGGGTATGATTTTTTACGAAGGAATTCTCGAGGCCCAACAAACGCGTTGAGCTTCCCTCAAGCATCTACGCTGGAGGTGGGGATGGTGTACCTGGTTTAGTTACGAGTGTGTATCGGGTGTTAGATGTATCTAACGATGAACGTGTAAAGAAGGCTACTAGCATCAAACGTTATTTGTCGTGTAAGATATTGAGATGTATAAGTATAAATGCATGTAATGAAGTGTGATTTTTGTTATGATAATAAATGTGGTGGGCTTTTAGTCATTGGTTCTTCATGTTGACAATAAAGGCAACAAATGGGTCAGAATAGTGATGCATGGTATATGTTGGGGTCATTTTCAAAGTAGAAAGTGAATTTAAACTCGTTCTTTTTATCAAAGAACACCAATTTCATTTCAGGTGTATGACTTGCATGTTTTTGAAAACGATAAGCTAGTGTACTAGTTGGTTAAGTCAATTAGAAATTTTTACGGTTCGATTAATGGTTTGAAAAATGCAGGTATAATTTAGAAGAGCTGTCTTTATCATTTAGTAAGATTTAATATAAACTATTTTGGAAAAAAAAAAAAAAACTGTTCAAACTATTAATCTTGGGCTGGCCAACCCGTGCCGTCGCTCGAGTACCAAATTTTCAAAGGGTCCGAAAGGTTTTTATAAGCTTTTATATATATAGTAGATTATATATTTAATAGATGCATTCATTTATTATACTTAAAAGTGTTGGTGGTGGAGTGGAAAAAACCATCTCACGTTCAAGACTTGACTCCAACACCAAGGACTTATTTCTTTTAATTCATTTCCCCTTACCACAATTTTGACCTAGTTTTTATTTCGCATGAGGCCTAAATTATTTTAAGAGTTCTCGGAGACGGCTCTCTATTAAACCAAAGACTTTTGGCTGGCTTAGCCAACCCAATCAATCTAATCAATCTGACCGGCTTGGTTTGCCATTATGAATCATAGTTGCCAATTTAGTCCATAGTTTTTGCCAAAATCTAGTGGAACCTAACAATAAACACCTCTGGTATGAGTTATTTATTTATATTATATTACCTTTATTTTGTCATTTATCTATGGATAGTGTTATATTTATTTTCAAGCCTTTCTATCATTGCTAACGAAACACATGCCCATTAGCATATTTGCTTTGTGTTTGTGGCTTTACGGAGGGGTTTTAAAGTGGCTTAAAGGGGGAAAAGTGCTATGTGGTGTCATTTGGGTAATATCTTTTTTCTACTCTCATAGGGCATTATATGATGTTGTGGGGGTTTATGTGAAATGTGCTATGGGGGTTGAGGTGACTACATATGATTAGTCGTATATTAAAAAAAACCTTTGCTGAGGAGCTCATGGCCTCAAGCCAAGCTAAGCCCTGCCCCACAACCTTCTTTCGTGCCACCATGTTATGCTTCTCCACGTTGGGGTGCCACCCACTTGGCAGGGGCGTGGCTTGGTTAACCCCCAACAACGGATGGTCTTAGAGAATAGGAGGGAGTATAGGTGCACAAATTGTATTTTTAAACAAGGTTTGAAGGTCCATAAAATTCTTTCCTATAGCATCCAAATCAGATTATCAAAACTATATTTAAAAAAAAATCTGGATTTCGGATTTAATAAAAAGCAACTAAAATATATAATAAATATATAGAACATACTCAAAACATTTCATATTTTATATATTTTTTATAAGTTATATAACATAATTTATTAAAAATGATAACAATAAAGAAAATAAGCTCACTAAAATTCATATTTGTAGAGTTTTACAATTAATATGACAAAATTTGATAAATAATATTGAATAAATAAGAAATATACAGGACAAACTTTTATACCAAAAATAAGTACTGGATTTTTCAAATTCAGAGTCAAATATCCGGATTGGTTCCGATGCAAGAAGATTTGGAAAAAATCTAGTGAATTAAAAATTTTGAAATTCGGATTGGATCCAACCGATATGGTTCACAGGGTTTTCTCAATGGTTAGATTCTTCTAATTCTTTTTTCCTTTTGTGTTTGCCACTAGTTTTATTGCAACCAAGTTTTCCTTGTTCTACTAAAATAACTCAAACTTTTTAAACATAATTTATAATATGATCTTGTCATGTTGTAATACTTTGCATAACATGTAAACACTGTTTACCAGGATTTTTGTTGAGGTTAATTTAGATAGTAGTAGTTGGGATGGCTCTCTCCAATATCATCACAAAAATAATCATTCCAAAGTACACTACTCAATACTCATTAACATAATGCAATTTTACTAGGTGTAACATCAATATAACAAAGCTCAAAATACGTACTCTCAACACAACACAACACAACCCAAAACCATAACGGCAACAACATTAGGGGCATGCTGCAATAAATAGAAAAAGTACTTTCATTTCACCTTTAGTTTGCTCAACGAAACTTAGACTTGTATGCTAGTACCAACCAAAAGCAATAATTTTGGGCAATTTCGACAAAAAAATAAATAAATAAATAAAAACCCATGCCGATGAAGTTGTGAATTATGATGATTTTAGGCCATTTACTGTAATTTGCCCTAACCTAAACAAATGACAGACAAGATCCTTACAACTTCATGACATCCATTTTCTCCTTTTTCTTGGGGATGACATTGTCTAGCCTGCAATGCACACCAAAAAAGAGAGTCGGTTTTTGAAAAGACCAAAGAGACAACAACAAACAACAAAAATCAAGAACAAGATACAAAGATGAGTTATAGAAGTGCAGTTTTTAAGGTTTCAAGCTGGGGCAAATAAACCTACCAATCGAACATCTTTGTCAAAACTAATTACCACCATTGGGGGAACTAAACCCACAACATAAGTATTGTTTACAAAACTAAGGTGCTGTTTGTTTTTTGCAAGAAGTGCTTCCTGACCTCTTATGATTGCACCCCGCATACCACGCGCAGACCTTTGGGTCTGAAGACTGTTTGTTTTTTCGAAGACCTTTCACTAAAAAGGGTATGCGCGACATCTGTTTGGTGCAGACATGGTTCAATGTCTTCTTGGTTCTGCAGACTTCTTCTCCTCCCACGTCTTCACCCCTTCTCCTCCACCCCATCTCCTCCACCAACTGGTCACCCTCCAAATTAAACAAAATGCAAAAAAATTGAAACTGTAAAAATGAGAACAAAGTTATACCTAAATTGGTGGTGAAGAAGAAAACTTGGAAACAATAAGACAACCCAACTGTATTCAGATCTTCACACATTCATGAGTCGGCAGACTCCGATCGAAGTCGGTGACCGGCACTTCTCCTTTACCAACTAACTGAACAGCTTCAACTAATTTCTCATCAAACCATCGTGAATGTGTGAAGATCTGACTTACTTAAGGTTATTGTGAACAAAGTTAACACCGCCGAACCCGTCGAAAGTAAGACGGTGGTGGTAGTGGGTGTTCGGTGGAGAAGGTAGAAGTGAGATGGTGGTGGTGGTTGTCTGAGAAGTGAGAAGTGAGAAGAGAGAACTGGAGAAAGGGATCTGAGAAGAGAAAGAGATAAGGGGTGTTTGGTGTGGTGTTAAAAAACAAACAATCTTCTTCCCGCAGATTGCAGATGTTTGGTCCATCTCTTCTGCAACAGATGTCTGCAGATGTGGTCCGCAGACTGCAGACGTTTTACCTCTAAAAAAACAAACACCACCTAAATCAATTGAGATAATCATATGCAAGACACAATCTACGGATTGATCATACAAAAGTGGCATGAAATTATCAATACGCTCATAAACAAAAAAGCAATTACAAGTATGATAACTTGAATTTGGGTTATTATACTAACGGGCGTGTATTGTATGTTTTTAATAGGAACTTAAGAATATTAGCAGAAAATATTTTCAGGAAGCCAATAGAAATACCTAAGTTTACAATGTGAGTCATTCTCTTGATCTCACAGTTTGTGAGTCATTATCTTTTTCTCACAGTTTGTGAGACATTATTTAAAATGCTTTACAAAACGCTAAATGTTTATCAGTTATAATTACAGTGATTAAGTTTTTGTATTCTACAATTACTATCGTTATGTGGGGTTTTGTATACATTACTTAACACTCGTTAATATTGGACAAAGAGTTAGCCAATATTAGCATGACCACAAGCACGGGGGAAAATGGTGCCCTAGTAGCAATACTATTTGAGAAATTGGTAGATATAAACAAATGTAAAAACTCTTGATGCTATAAAAATATAACAATGTGTCTTTTCATAAATAGAATGTACTCGCCAGTATTTTTGCTGATAAAATATTTTTAAAACGCGTTTTAGGTAACTTGATGTGAAGCTAACAAATCAGCTATGGAGCAATGAAGGCTTAAAGAAAGTGGCTATAAAAGTTACCTAAATAAAAGAAGAAGTTTATGTTTTCAGCAAACTAGGGTTTATCCCTATAAGAGATATTATAAACGAATTTTGGGTTTATCTCAATTGTTTAATATAAAAGTTTGGTGTTTTGAAACTCTGAAATTATTTCCTAACTATGATCCTGATGTCTCATATCCGCTTCCAAATTAATAAACGTCGATACCACCGGCTCGTGCTCGCGGCGCCCGCTCCCGGGGTGGGGTCGGGGGTTGCGACACTTTCCTAACCCATTTTTAAAACTCCCGTTTTTAAACCCTAATAAGCCCTATCTTCTTCTTCCTTCCAACATCACCTCAGATGTCATAACAAAATCATCCATGGCACACCCAGTTCTGCTTGTGGAGCTCCAACTAGGGGTGTTCAGAATTCGTTTCGAATTCGAAAAATTCGAAATTCAATTAACTTCGATTCGATTATCAAGAATTCGTTTCGATTATAAAAATTCGAATTCGATTCAATTCGAGTCAAGTAAATTGAATACTAATCGAATACGAATTTATATTTTCAAATTTGATTCGAATCGAAATTCGAATAATAATTATCCATTTTTATTTATTATTTTTTATATATAATACATATATAACTTTTATTGAGCTATACTATAAATTATTTTCAAAATTTATTCCATGTATTAAAATTACTCATTATCAAACCCACTACATAGCCCATAACTAAAACCTAAGTAACAAATCTATCTAATAGATTTCTAACCCTAAAAATATTAACTTGTAATGTGTAGTAGTTATTCCCAACTTCTCGTTTTTGAATTTTAGACTTATGGTACTTTGTTTAGAACTTTTTATGTGAAATCATGCTTTATGGTTGCTTTAAAATTTATGTTTCATTTTAATAGTTTTTTTTACATGTTTTAAAAGAATCTAAATCAATTCGAATACGAATTGGGTTTTTTATTTGAATACGAATTCGAATCGAATTCGGTATGTTTTAATTGAATTCGAATTCAAGGGAAAATGAAAATTATTCGAATAATTCGATTCGAATAATTCGAAAATTCGATATTCGATTCGATGAACACCCCTAGCTCCAACCACGTATGTTACGTCTTGGACTCGAGCTAATCGTTGTTCGAATCAGATGAGTTTCAGACTGAATCGGTGAATTTCAGTTTGTTTCGGACAGTTTCGGTGTGACATTTGATCATTTTACATCAATTTCGAACATTTGAGATTTCGGATTGTTTAAATGTTTGAAATTTGCTGAAAGTTTGATATTTGAACTACAACAACATACTATATCATATCTTGTAACAAAATACATCAAAATTTTCAAAAATATAAACTACAAAACGAGAAAAAGATAATAATCAGCAACATGAATGGATCATAATCATACATCACACATCACAGATCTGAAGTACATCACCGTTTCATTTAAGTGCATGTGTAATGCGTTACTTGTGACACTTTGATGAGTTTTAGAACTGAGATCCTGATCGGATTTAGTTTTGTTTTTGGTTCAGAATTGCGTATAAAAAATTGTTCAGCATATCAGATCTGTATCAGAAAATATATCTGAAGTTGTTGTGTGGTGTAAATCGAAGATAGATCTGAAGTTGCAGCAGCATATCACGTCTTCATATTCATGTATCATACGCAAATCTGAATCCGAGTTGTTCTTAAAACGAATCTGAGTTGCTGGTACCATCGTCGTATCAAAGTTGTTCAAATCTGGAATGCATCACACTTTATTTTAGCATCATGTCAAAGTTCAGATCTGGATAGTTGTCTGAGAATTAGATTTTAGATCATGAAATTTGGATTGTGAATTTGTGAAAACTGAATAACACAACGAAAAAGAAAGACCTTTGTTATGAGATCTGGGTGATGTTGGAAGGAAGAAGAAGATAGGGCTTATTAGGATTTAAAAAGGAGAGTTTTAAAGATGGGTTAGGAAAGGACATATTTACCCCTCACATTTTATGCATGTGACAATTTTTAAGGTTTCAAATGGACGTCCTTTGGGACGGGGAGTGTAATAGAGATATATTATATAGATCAAGGAGTAAAATGACTCTTTTTAAAGGATTGAGACAAAACCGTTAAAACGAACAAACCATGGGGAGCAAAACGAAAGTTTACTAAAAAAAGTAAGTCCTTGGTGGTGGAGCCAAGTATTGAACTTGAGAGCACAACATTATCTTAAGAAGATGTTTTTCCACTTCACCACCAACACTTTTATGCGAAATAAATGAATGCATATATTAAATATATAATTTACTATATATATAAAAACTTATAAAAGCCTTTCGGGCCCGTTGAAAATTTTGGCCTCGAGCGACGGCAAGGGTTGACCGACTCAAGACCCGGCCCTGTTGCGTATGTAGGTGTTTACTACAGTTCTCCGACCTTGGCAAGTGCCCTCTTTAACTTGTCTCCCGGGGTTACATTCTTTATTGCAGTAGTATTCAGGTATCTATCTATATCTAATTATCCAACATAAACATTTCCCCTGACGGGAATAGTTCGGTTATTTGATTGGCTAAAAGTGGTGGCAACCAACAAGCCTTTTTTTTTTTTTTTTTTTTTAAGTTAGCATATAATAGTTAAAATATGATTTTGCCCCCCGTAGAAAATAAAACTTTGATTTTGCCACCAACTTAAAATTACGATTTTGCCCTTAGTTAAGAATTACGATTTTGCCTGCAATTCAAAATAAAATTATGGTTTTGCCCCCAGCTATGGTCCTGCCAAATTACGATTTTATCCCCATTTTAAAATTACGATTTCGCCCCAGTTCAAAAGAAAATTTCGGTTTTGCCTGCAGCTTAAAATTACGATTTTGCCCTCAGTTAAAAATTACGATTTTGCCCCCGATTCAAAATAAAATTATGGTTTCGCCCTCGATTCAAAATATGATTTTGCGTCCATTTCAAAATATGATTTTACCCCAGTTCAAAATTACAATCTTGCCATCGTTTTTTTTTTTGGACAAAACTGTGGTAGTATTTTATTTTACTTGGTTGACTCAGTGTAGTTTTTATTCGTGCCAAACAGCTGCCTAGCATTCGCTAATTGATCCTAAGAAATTATTGTTTTGCCTCAGCTCTAAATTACATGCTTGCCATCATTTTAGTTATTTTTTTGGCAAAACTATGGTAGTGTTTTGGTTTAATTAGTTCACTCGATGTATCTTTTTTTAGATCATATTATAAGTAGCATGTAAAAGTGGCCGAAATAAAGGCATATATATTATTAAACTAAGAAATATTCGTTTTAACGCCCCGCAACACGGGCGAGACATAACCCTAGTAATAATACAACTGAAATGAATGAACTGAATTGAATAGTGTTATGAGTTAGAGGTTTAATTATTGATTGGTTGACAAGGACGGTGCTCTCCACGTGCCTACATTGCAACACTCTTCGCTCAAATACATGCACTCTCTTCATCTTCATCTTCATCTTCATCTGAAGATAGAGAGAGAGCGCGCAACAGAGGAAAACAACTTTGTGAGGCAGTGTGAAAGAGTCTGAGCTGCCAGAGGCGCTGATGACGCCGTAGATGTTTTCGACGCCGGAAACGGTGGCTGAAGACGAATTGGCAACGGCGGTAGGGGTTAGCGGCGACCGTGGTTTCAAGGCAGTGGTTGTTGTTATTAGCGAACAGTTCCGTCTTCCGGCGGCTAGGGTTCCGTCATGGATTAGTTTCGACGGCCACGACGCCATGTGCACCACCAACATCAATCACATCTCAAATGGGTATTCATCATTTCCCCCCATTTTTATTTGGTTGTCCTTGAATTGGTTGCAAAATCGTTGCAGTATTTTTGATATTTATTGTTCCACATCAGCCAATAGTATGATGAGGAGCTATGGAGCATTCTGCATTGGGCACGGGTTTGTTTTCTAAATTTCTATTCATTAGTTATTTTGTTTGTGATGCAAATAGAAATCATCTTTTCCACTTACTCAGTGATTATGTAGATAAATCTATCAGATTGTCTTCATCATCGATGATGGCTGAATTATAGATATCGATTCAGTGGCGACCCAGGAATTTTTTCATGAGGTAAAAATTTTAGGTCCCTAGGTATATAAATAAAAACTTCGGTTCGTATCGGGTCGGTTCGGGTTGGGTCATGTAAAACAAAAAAACATCAAACTAAATTTATATAATCATCAAAAATACGTCAAACCTTGTTACAAATATAATTAAAACGTCGCCTTACGGGTTTTCATTTTTAGAAATCTATCCAAAACATCATCTAAAGCTACTTTCTTAAGCAAGTCTTTCTCTATATAACAAGTACAACTATCACTTAAATTCTCATCGCTAATTCGATTACGCAAGTTGTTTTTTTACATTCTTCATTGCCGAAAAGCATCTTTCAAAGGTTGCGGTTGCGACATATAATACAAGAACAAGCTTCAATAACCAATATACCAATGTAAAATTTACGTGAATATTTGTTGAAACCATTAACCTTACAGGACTTGACAAACCATTCAAGTTGGCGAATTGTTAAAACTTAAATCTAATGTGGATTGGGCTTGGGTAACACTTATTGGGGTAAAGGTTAATTGGGTTAAGGTTATAAGGGTTAAGTGGGTGAGTGGTTATAGCTTATAAGTTATATAATTAAAGTAGTATTTTTTTTTTAAAATCAGAGTTTACGGAAAAAAAATTAATATAAATTGCTAAGATTTTTTTACCTAAGGGGTGCGGACGAAAATTAGCAAGGGATGCGGACGAATTTTTCAAGGTGTGCGGACGAAAAATTCTGAAGGGTGCGGACGGGATTTTCGACAGATAATACCACTAAATTTTTTTTTCCGGGGGTGCGCCCGCCCACCATGGGCTGAGTGTATGTCCGCCACTGTATCGATTATCTTTATGAATGGCTGAATAATAGATATTTAAAATATATCGATTCTCATTAAGGAATCTGATGATTACAAAACAGAAGCATAGATAGCTTAGATACAAATACTGCTACAGAACTTTTAGATGTGGCGATTGCATTGGTTAGACAAGTGGAAACAGGTTAAAATTGGTTTAGGCAAGAATGTCCATTCAAAGTTGCATCAATAAATGTAGGAACTAGGTTCACTTTTTATTAAAAATATTAATAAAATAAATAATAACGAGACTCTCGTTATTTGTGGGAAATTCGACTAGTACAATACCGGTTACAAAAATAAATAAACCAATATAAAATACAATTTAATTGTACCAATCTTGATTCAAGCCAACAACTTTGGAAGAACTTCAACTGCACCATCTTGAATAAACTTCCGCTGCAAGAAAGAACAAACTGTCGTTGACGGTTTTGGTTGAGGATCGTGTTAGACACGGGGCCCTTAAAACAGATTTCGCGCCTCCTCTCAGACGGTCTGTTTCCAGGATACAACAACCGAAGCAGTAGTTGTACTGCCGGAGATGACACTCGCACCCGAGATTACACCGGGTATAAATTGGTGTTCATAAAAATTGGAACAATGTGAAGTTGTGTAAATTGAGAGTACTCCTCTCAATGAAACATCGAGACTAAATAGAATGTCTAATTCCTTGTGTTTAGTATGAACCACCAAGTTCATATAAATACACCTATAGTTTTAATCTCATTAAAACTAGTAATAAAATAGGCATTAATCTTGTCATAACTATACCATTAATCTTGTAATAAACAAGATAATGAATATGACATTAATCTCTAATTTAATGGACTTAAGTGGTAAGTCAAAACGGTCATATTCATCATGACACGAATTAAATGGTTTGAAACAACTAGTTTGACTAGGTCCAACTAGATCTTATACTACTGTTGCAAACCTGCGCGCGTGCTAGAACTGATCCGCCAGTCCATGCAACACTCTACATGGACCTTACGCCACGCCATATGGACCCGCGCGCCACACATATGCCATTGCGCATACCAGGACGCCACCTGGTCATGCGCTATCTATACTTGCGCGCAACACGGATGCTACTACGCATACCAGGACGCCACCAGGTCATGCGCCATCCAAACTCATGTGCCATTTGCAGTCTTCGCCATGGCATCCGCCTACGCCACCCAAGGGTGCGCCATAAGCAGACCCGCCATGTATCTGACCACGCGCTCATGGACAAAAATACAAGGCGGTGTGCGAAGTTCAAAGTGCACTACATAGGGCCTATAGCCCACGGCACGCGCGCATATGTGCATGAGTACAAGGAGTGCTCCTCCTTATAAACCACTTTAAGTTTTGTCATCCCACCTATGTGGGACAAGATGACAAATCTCAATCCATTTTTCTCATCTTTGTTTGTTCCAAACATACAACTTCAAGCTTCGATATCTCATTCATCTTAGCTTTATTTGGACATAGTTTGAACACAAACCATAAATAATTATTTATACAACACATATATAAATATTATTTATGTCCAAAATATTTAGTGAAAAACTCATTTTCACTAAAATTTCCAACAATCCCCCACATGAATGGAGATCGATTAAACACACAAAATTCCCCGATGAAACCTCGACAGTCGAGTATTGCAGGATAGGTAGGTGTAGCCTTTGAACCTTCCTTTGTGAAGCATACTTAGCCTCCTAGGGTTTTGTAGACGTGATGTCCTTGAACAACCCCCCATTTGTGTAGACGACAATATACATTCACACAATACTTTCCCTAGCCGGGCCATCTCCTCATGTATGTCTCCAATAATGGTCATGGAGCACTTTCCTGGTTCTGCGGGAGCTCTAGGAATTATGCCCTAATTCCATTCGAAGCGACCACACTTCTCTCCAACATAGGTGATTTCCCTTTAAATCATTAAAAGCATTATGGTTAACTATGATTTACACAAATCATAAAACCACATATTATGCTTAACCTCACAACAATGTCACTGAATAGTATAGGAATGGACTAGGACGTATCTAAACACCCTTTTATAGTTTTAGGGGGATATATGAAACATATAAACTAGCTTATATATAAACATATATATTAGCTACGCCCCCACAGTGACTACCCTTCGGTTCATGATTAAGTTGGCCTATTGAACCTAGATCTTGGGATCTCCAGTCAACTAGGTTAGGTTTCCCTCATGTCCCTTTATCCATGGCTTTAGTCCCATTCCACAACCTGATCTCTTATCAACCCACTGGTTGTTGGATCCAAAATTATCTTTGACTTCGCTAAGTCACCAACGACAATTTAAATTGAGATCAGTTGTTCTAACGTGTTCTTGACTCGCTAGTCACCTTTGCCTTTTAGTCGATTCATAAGACTTATAACTCGTGATCTCAACCTGGATCCAGTTATGTACCTTGTCTTAGAATGACATGAAACTCAATTCATGGCCAAACACGTTTTCACCATGCCTTTGGTGTGTCATGACTTACATCTTACTAGATTTTGAATCTAACCAATTGGCATTCGAGTCCAATCTACTCGATTGACTCCATATAACCATTGTGTACTCCACTTGGTCAAGCGTTTGCAATATATGCAAGTCACCCCCACATTTAAGTGTAATTGGATAGCATCCAAATGGGGCGATGAAAGGTTCTCCCTTTCATTTCGAGTTTGAGAAAACTTCTCAACTACCATTTCCACATTCAAATGCAAGTCACCCCCACATTTAAGTGTAATTGGATAACATCCAAAATGGGGTGATGAAAGGTTCTCCCTTTCATTTCGAGTTTGAGAAAACTTCTCAACTACCATTTCCACATTCAAATGCAAGTCACCCCCATATTTAAGTGTAATTAGATAACATCCAAAATGGGGTGATGAAAGGTTCTCCCTTTCATTTCGAGTTTGAGAAAACTTCTCAACTACCATTTCCACATACCCTAAAGGGTTTGTTTCTTAAATGGCATCCTCCCCCCACATTGCTTGCATTTTAATGAAGTTATATTTATAGTTTTGTTTAGCACAAAATTCGTTCTTGTGTCATCACATATTTTGAATGTTTAAAGTTAATTTAATCTCCGTCGAGCATATAAATTAACAAGTATTAGTATAGCATGCTTTAGACCACAATACTCTAGCATGTGAACAGAAGATGCATCATTCTGATTCTTCACAGCCTTAAGAGATAACGCACTATCTCTTCCGAACATTCGTTTCTTAGTTTAGGCACAATAATGAAATTTTATTTCACCATTCCAAAACCAACGGTTTTAGGAAGGTCTCAAAACCATAGTATAACTCGTTTGCCTTTTTATCTCCAAGGCTTCACCATTGACTTCCTAAGGACTTAAACATAAGTCTTAATCCAAGTCACTTTGATGAAAAATCTTTGTATAAAATCACTTGAGTCTTGAGATATAGCCAATTAGATTGACTCTCAACAACAAAGCATTCACGTATGCCTATAGTGATATATACATTAACGTTGTTGTTTCATTAATACCATGTATCGGGATACTCTCCCAAATTGAGGACCAAGCCTCCACATAGTTTAAACAACATTGATGGTGGTAGAAGCATCTACAAGTCCATCACTATTGTAAATTTACGTTAATAAATTTGCTAAATTTATTAAAATCATTTACAATAATAACATATATTTCTTTCATATGTTATATTCTTTGAAAACTTACATGTGCATTTCCATGTTGATGCTCTCAACATTAGATGACATATCTTGTTTTCGCGCATTCCATCTCAAACCATGCACCAAGTTTCTCACGAACTCGTTATACGTTTGATGTTTGATTTGTGACTTATTACACAAGTCATGATCACAACCCGCTCGTTGTGTCCATGTAAATTAATTTTTACACTTTGTATCAAAATGTGTATCCTTTTGACAACTTATTAGTAGTCCAAAATAACGGATACACCAATGATATCTAAACATCAAATCCCAAAGTGTTATTATTTCAACACACTTTAGAACGAAATAAACGCTATTACATCGTTCTGTCGTGTTTTGAGGTACTCCCTCATTAGAACACGTATAACTTGTTTCGTCTTGAAACTCTAAACTTGAATAATCACAAGTTGTCCAAAAATATAAAGTTGTTTACAATTTACTACTCGCAAGTAGTTGAGCAACTTATTATATTTATAACAACATCGAGTTGTTTTTCCACCAAATAGTCTCTCCAAGACTATTATATGGTTCAAGACTTTATACTTTGCAAAGACATGTTTTATTCGTTCAAAACATTTCTCGTTTTTGCAAGTGTTTTAATATTAAACTATATATTTATGTTTTGATTACAAATCAAGACAATAAACCTTATAATAGTTTAATAAATAAAACAATTTCAAACTCGCTCGTTTGAAAATAAAACGAATACTCATCGTTTTAATAAATGGTTTATCATATTCAAACCATTTCTAACCGCTGTTAGATAATAACGATTATCAATCGTTAAAATGAGTGGTTTGTATGATAGCCAATTCTAATATGCTAATTAGAATTTAAAAGTTGAACAACATTCGAAATATTCAGTTTTTATAAAGTAAACCGCTTCTAACACGCTCGTTAGAAATAAAACGAATACTATTATTCACTTTTGGTTTAAATGAACGTTTTCTAACACGCTCGTTAGAAATGAACACATATCTTTTCTAACACGCTCGTTAGAAAATATATAAAACCATTACAAAACAGCTTAAATAGTTTATCATAGTTAACCCGGTTCTAACCCGCTCATTAGAAATTAACGATTGCAAATCATTAAATAGTTGTTTATAAGATAAACTAATTCTAATACGCCCATTAGAAAATTAAACGATTATCTATTTCCATAAGCCGTTTTTGGTTTATATAAAATAAACGTTTTCTAACCCGCTTGTTAGAAATAAACAATTGATAAAGTCGTTAAATCGTTTCTAACACGCTCGTTAGAAAATAAACAACTATCAAACTCTTTAAATCGTTTCTAACACGCTCGTTAGAAATAATCGATTACAAAATTTGTTTCGAAGTTTATAAAAAAAATATAAACTATTTCTAATACGCTCATTAGAAATAAACAAATAAAAATCGTTTAAACATATGTGAAAAATTCCGTTTCTAACTCGCTCGTTAGAAATTTAATAGTTTAGACGAAACCGTTACAAGGTTTATTATCCAAAATAATTGTCTCCAACACGCTCGTTGGTAAATATTTGAAATAATAATATTTTCTAACACACTCGTTAGAAAATCTAAACGTTTTTCAACAAGTTAGTTTTACACAATCATCGTATCTAACACGCTCATTAGATATAAAAGATGATATTAAAACTTTCATTCTATACAATTCTAACACGCTCGTTAGAGATATAAAAAGTTTTAATGTCGTTATTCTTTCAACAACGTTTCTAACACGCTCGTTAGAAGATATTAAAACTAGTTATCTTTATAAAATAATTATTTTCTAATATGCTAATTAGAAAATAAATATATTTCAAGACTTTTAAAACCAACATTAATCTCTCAATTATGGTTACTAAAAGCTTATAAAATAAATTAAACGTTACTAACATTTAATTTGAAAGGGGTTACAAAATAAAATTTTCTAATACGCTCATTAGAAAATTTAGTATTTCAAAACCTATTGAAATACATATTATTTTGTATATGTTCGGTTTTATCTAAACACGAACAAAACCATGAACTCCAAAACTTGAATCAAAAAATCGTTTTGCAACCCGGTATTCGGATCAAAGATTGTACTCCAATCATAAAAATAATCCGACTCATTGTACTAAATAAATATTTCCCAAAAATATTTTCAAGATTTTAACAAAATCTCATTAAATATTTTAACTTTCGTGAACCTAAATCCTCGTAGAGAAGGGATTTAAGATTGTAGCAACAATCTTCACGAAAGTCTGTTTTAAGATTGTAGGAACTAGGTTCACTTTTTATTAAAAATATTAATAAAATAAATAATAACGAGACTCTCGTTATTTGTGGGAAATTCGACTAGTACAATACCGGTTACAAAAATAAATAAACCAATATAAAATACAATTTAATTGTACCAATCTTGATTCAAGCCAACAACTTTGGAAGAACTTCAACTGCACCATCTTGAATAAACTTCCGCTGCAAGAAAGAACAAACTGTCGTTGACGGTTTTGGTTGAGGATCGTGTTAGACACGGGGCCCTTAAAACAGATTTCGCGCCTCCTCTCAGACGGTCTGTTTCCAGGATACAACAACCGAAGCAGTAGTTGTACTGCCGGAGATGACACTCGCGCCCGAGATTACACCGGGTATAAATTGGTGTTCATAAAAATTGGAACAATGTGAAGTTGTGTAAATTGAGAGTACTCCTCTCAATGAAACATCGAGACTAAATAGAATGTCTAATTCCTTGTGTTTAGTATGAACCACCAAGTTCATATAAATACACCTATAGTTTTAATCTCATTAAAACTAGTAATAAAATAGGCATTAATCTTGTCATAACTATACCATTAATCTTGTAATAAACAAGATAATGAATATGACATTAATCTCTAATTTAATGGACTTAAGTGGTAAGTCAAAACGGTCATATTCATCATGACACGAATTAAATGGTTTGAAACAACTAGTTTGACTAGGTCCAACTAGATCTTATACTACTGTTGCAAACCTGCGCGCGTGCTAGAACTGATCCGCCAGTCCATGCAACACTCTACATGGACCTTACGCCACGCCATATGGACCCGCGCGCCACACATATGCCATTGCGCATACCAGGACGCCACCTGGTCATGCGCTATCTATACTTGCGCGCCACACGGATGCTACTACGCATACCAGGACGCCACCTGGTCATGCGCCATCCAAACTCATGTGCCATTTGCAGTCTTCGCCATGGCATCCGCCTACGCCACCCAAGGGTGCGCCATAAGCAGACCCGCCATGTATCTGACCACGCGCTCATGGACAAAAATACAAGGCGGTGTGCGAAGTTCAAAGTGCACTACATAGGGCCTATAGCCCACGGCACGCGCGCATATGTGCATGAGTACAAGGAGTGCTCCTCCTTATAAACCACTTTAAGTTTTGTCATCCCACCTATGTGGGACAAGATGACAAATCTCAATCCATTTTTCTCATCTTTGTTTGTTCCAAACATACAACTTCAAGCTTCGATATCTCATTCATCTTAGCTTTATTTGGACATAGTTTGAACACAAACCATAAATAATTATTTATACAACACATATATAAATATTATTTATGTCCAAAATATTTAGTGAAAAACTCATTTTCACTAAAATTTCCAACAATAAATAATGTGGCGAACATGATTATAAAACTATATTATTACACTACTGATATAGTATTTGAGCAAACAATACAGTAACTTGGCAAATCTAATAATTTTAAGTGGCATATGGTTTCAGTAACAATAAACTAGTGGTTAGAATGCTTAAACAATAATAAAAAGTGACTACCAGAATA
Source organism: Helianthus tuberosus (assembly GCA_030545235.1). Lineage (NCBI taxonomy): Eukaryota > Viridiplantae > Streptophyta > Magnoliopsida > Asterales > Asteraceae > Helianthus > Helianthus tuberosus. The sequence continues at coordinate 122,596,858 of CM060417.1, read as the reverse complement.
TTAAAAAATTATCCAAAATACTGGAAAGAGATCAAGCAACACTAAGGGCTATAAATGAATTAAGATAGTTAACTAGTAACTACCCTCCCTGGTAGATTCTCTTTTCTCTTCGTATTGAAAGAAAAAAAAAAAAAAAAAAAAAAAAAGAAGAAAGAAAAAAGAAAAATAAGAAGAAGAAAAGAAACCAGAAGATAACAAACCAAATTGGTGATAGTAAATAATGTTGCATGATAAATAGTATTAAACCATATAATTAACTATAAAATATAGTAATTCTAATATCACTACACTAAGACCATGTGTAGTGGTTTAGCTCAATAATGCCCCCAGCATGGGGCGTTTTGCGACACGTGGAAGTCCAGTCAGCATGGGACATTATTGCAAAAGTGGCGTAGTGGTAATAATGCCCAAAAACGCCCCTTCCATTAATTACACAATAATTTTTTTTTAAATTAAATAATGCAAAAGTTTCCCCATTGGTCCGTCAATCCTTCCACAATCCCTTTTAGGCGTTTTTTAAACACGCCAATCCAATTTTTTTTCAAAAATAATGCCCAAAAACGCCCTATGTAATTGGGGGGGGGGGGGGGGCGTTTTTTTTGAAAATAATGCCCAAATAATGCCCCACTACGGGTGGTCTAACAGTCCTTATGCTAATTAAAAGCATACCCGCCCATCTTTAATAAAGTCTTTATGTAAACTATAAAGCTTCAAAATATGTATAGTGAGGAGATAATCACCTCTTAAGTTATTTGAAGGATTTGAATCTAAAGCTAATAGTAATGATTGATAATCATATAAAATAGCGCTGCTTACCACATGTTAAGATGCATCTGATTGGGATACCTGAATTAGCAATAATCCTTAAATGCTAATTCTTCAACTTACTTAGGGTGTGTTTGGGATTGCTTTTTCAACCTAATTTTTGAGTTAATTACTGTTTTCGTCCCTGAGGTTTGTCAAAAATAACGGTTTCAGTCCATTAGTTTAAAAATTGCCATTTCAGTCCATTAGTTTCATTTTCGTAACCATTTCAGTCCACTAACTTAACTCCATCCATTTATTTTGTTAACTTTGAGTTAACTAACTAATTCAGGGACGGTTTGCGTCAGTTTTAGAAACACAGGGACTTAAGTGTAAACTCTAAAACATTAAAACAAAAAAAATAGTAAATTCCAAAAAATAAAAAAAATTCCAAAAAACCAAACAAATTCCAAAAAATTCTAAAAAATAATAAAAATTCTAAAAAATCATAAAAATTCTAAAAAATTCTAAAAAATCCAAAAACTCCGTTTCGGCGCGAACTGTTTCGAACCCGAACCGTTTCGAGCTGAACCGTTTCGATGCGAACCGTTTCGACGCGAACCATTTCGACCCGTACCGTTTCGACCCGAAACGTTTCGAGCTGAACCGTCCGTACCGTTTCGAGCTGAACCGTTTCGACGCGAACCGTTTCGAGCCGAACCGTTTCTACCCGTACCGTTTCGAAGCCGAACCGTTTCGAACCGAACCGTTTCGAACCGAACCGTTTCGACCCGTACCGTTTCGACCCGTACCGTTTCGAAGCCGAACCGTTTCAAGCCGTACCGTTTTGAACCGAACCGTGCCGTTTCGAACCGAACCGTGCCGTATCGAACCGAACCGTTTCGAGCTGAACCGTTTCGAGCAGTACCGTTTCGAACCGTACCGTTTCGATGCGAACCGTTTCGAACCGAACCCTTTGGACCCGAACCGTTTCGACCCGAACCGTTTCGACCCGAACCGTTTCGACGCGAACCGTTTCGAAGCCGAACCGGTACGGTTCGATACGGCACGGTTCGGTTCGAAACGATTCAGCTCGAAAGGGTTCGGTTCGAAACGGCACGGTTCGGTTCGAAACGGTACGGCTTGAAACGGTACGGCTTCGAAACGGTACGGGTCGAAACGGTTCGGTTCGAAACGGTTCAGCTCGAAACGGTTCGGCTTCGAAACGGTACGGGTCGAAACGGTTCGGCTCGAAACGGTACGGGTCGAAACGGTTTGCGTCGAAACGGTTCAGCTCGAAACGGTTCGGGTCGAAACGGTACGGACGGTTCAGCTCGAAACGGTTCGGGTCGAAACAGTTCGCGCCGAAACGGATTTTTTGGATTTTTTAGAATTTTTTAGAATTTTTATGATTTTTTAGAATTTTTTGGAATTTGTTTGGTTTTTTTGAATTTTTTTGATTTTTTGGAATTTACTATTTTTTTGTTTTAATGTTTTAGATTTTACACTTAACTCCCTGTGTTTCTAAAACTGACGCAAACCGTCCCTGAATTAGTTAGTTAACTCAAAGTTAACAAAATAAATGAATGGAGTTAAGTTAGTGGACTGAAATGGTTACGAAAATGAAACTAATGGACTGAAATGGCAATTTTTAAACTAATGGACTGAAATCGTTATTTTTGACAAACCTCAGGGACGAAAACAGTAATTAACTCCTGATTTTTTGATTATTGTGTTTTGAAATCGCAAAAAATCTATTTTGAGTGTTTGGTAAAAAATTAATAAAAACTGATTTTTTTACATTTTGTAGAGATCAAAATGTGATAATCTAAAAGTAGGTCACCCCTTACTGCAGGAAAATGTGATAATCCAAAAACTGATTTTTTATGTTTTGTAGTGATCGAAACGTTTTGTAGAGATCAAAATATATATATTTGCCAAACACTCAAATAGTTGATTATCTGATTATTGTGATATCAAACAACATAATCAAATCCAAACACTATCTTTCTGCAGCACGTTTTGTTACAGCTAATTATCTGATTCTGATTATTCAAAACGCATAATCTATTTTCAAAACTCAACCCCAAACACCCTCTTAATTATATGAAACTATGTATGAATTCAATGTAACTAAATATTATTTTTTAACCTAGTTAATGTGATTTATTTCAAATGAACTAGGGGACAACCGGGTTCATTCCAATTGTTAAAGAATACGCAAGAGAAAATAAGTAAGAGATATATATTATATGATAAACTCCAATGAGGATAATTCCACAATATATCTACATGCATATCTATATGTATATTAACCTACATATGCAATTGTAAGTTGGGGGGAATAGTGTCAGGCAGGTGCCTGACACTTCCTTATTGGACAAACTTATTTTTAATTTAATTCTATTCTCAGTTTAAAATTACGCTTTCGTTCTTCGTTTAAAAGTACGTTTTTGCCCCAGCTCAAAATAAAATTATAATCTTGGACCTAGCTCAAAATTACGTTTTTGCCCTCGGTTCAAAAACTTACTTTTAATTTTGTTCCCAGTTTACAATTACGGTTCCCCCAGTTTAAAATTACGCTTTCGTCCTTTGTTTAAAATTACGTTTTTACCCCCAGCTCAAAATAAAATTATAATTTTGCCCCTAGCTCAAAATTACGCTTTTGCCCTTGGTTCAAAAACTCACTTTTAATTTTGTTCTCAGTTTAAAATTATGGTTTCACCCTCCGTTTAAAATTACGTTTTTGCACCCAGTTCAAAATAAAATGTTGTTTATTCCTCTAGCTCAAAATTACGCTTCTGCCCTCAGCTCAAAATTACGTTTTTGCCCACAGTTCAAAATAAAATTATGTTTTCCCCCTAGCTCAAAATTATGATTTTGCTGTCAGTTTAAAATTATGATTTCGCCTCCAGTTCAAAATATAATTTACGATTTTGCCCTTTGTACAGACATATATGTTATGAGAGAGAAATATTCGGCTTATTGCCTCGCAACTCAGGGAATAGTGCCAGGCAGCTTGCCTGGCACTTCCCTATTTAACCAATCTATTTTTTATTTAATTTTATTTCCAATTTAAAATTACGCTTTTGTCCTTCGTCTAAAATTACGTTTTTGCCCCCAGCTTAAAATAAATTTACAATTTTGCTCCTAGCTCAAAATTACGCTTTTGCTCCCGGTTCAAAAACTCATTTTTAATTTTGTTCCCAGTTTAAAATTATGGTTTCGCCCTCCGTTTAAAATTACGTTTTTGCCCCCAGTTCAAAATAAAATGTTTTTTCCTCTAGCTCAAAATTACGTTTGCCTGACACTTCCCTATTAGACCAACCCATTTTTATTTTAGTTTTATTCCCAGTTTAAAATTACGCTTTCGTCATTCGTTTAAAATTACGTTTTTGCCCCCAACTCAAAATAAAATTATAATTTTGCCCCTACCTCAAAATTACGCTTTTGCCCTTGGTTCAAAAACTCATTTTTTATTTTGTTCCCAGTTTAAAATTACGGTTTCACCCTCCGTTTAAAATTACGTTCTTGCCTCCAGTTCAAAATAAAATGTTGTTTTCTCCTCTAGCTCAAAATTACGATTCTGCCATCAGCTCAAAATTACGTTTTTTCCCACAGTTCAAAATAAAATTATGTTTTCCCTCAGCTCAAAATTATGATTTTCCTCTCAGTTTAAAATTATGATTTCCCCTCCAGTTAAAAATATATCTACGATTTTACTCTCTGTGCAGACATACATGTTATGAGAGAGAAATGTTCGGCCTATTGCCCTGCAACGCGGGCGGGGCAAAAACTAGTTATAATACATATATAAGGAGAATAAAACAATAATTTTACATAATTTAAACGTTTAAGTAATTACAAGTTTAGAAAATAAGGTAAAAACCTTTAAAACATATTGTTGACTTTTAAACCAATTAACTCACGATTTTTAAACGGCTATAACTTTTTCATAAGTTAATATATTAAAAAAAACACAATAAAAACGAGCTTTTTATTCTCTTTAATTTAAGTATGGTATTACAATACGATTTTTTGATTAAAAAAATTAACATGCATGTTGCATGATTACCAGTGTCATGTGTTCCCCGTCACATAATGCGAGCATCCCTTACTAATAAATTTTATTTGTGTTTTAGGATTGAAAAAATAGACATAAAAAGTTGAGTGAATTGCAAGGATTGTCCTTTATCTTTATACGCATTTGCAGGCGCTGTCCTTTATGTTTAAAATTGACGAGTTTTGTACTTTATGTTTTCAAATCATACACGTTTTGTCCTTTAGCCCTAACCCAGTTAGATTTTTCTGTCAAATATGGTCATGTGCGAGTCACATGAGGGCATATAAGTCATTTCCCCACCCTTTTCATTTTCCCCCAATTAATACCAACCCAAACCCTACCCTTTCTCCCAACCGTTCACCAGCAACCATCCAACCACCATACAAGCACCGCCGTCACCTCGTCGTTATACCCACAACAACACCAACATTTGTCATCATCCCCGTCGATCTAAGCTGAGCTGTTAAAGCTTCGTGTCGGACAACCGTCGACCACCGGAGCTGTTCAAGCTTCGTGTCAGACAACCGTTGACCACCGGAGCTGTTAAAGATTCGCAAATCGGACACACGAAGCAATAACGCGTCGTTGAACACTCTATACATTGTATCATGATCGGAAATGTTAGCACTCAGCTTTTAAATCAGAATTGAGGCGTTACGATGAGCAAAAACATTGTGAATGAAAAGATATCCATGTTAACAGGAGGACTTGGAGAATTTTGGTCCTGTTCGCAGGTGAAATTGAGTACAGGAAGCAGAGTCCAGAGATTTACCCAACGTTTTGAGAGGATTGAAGATTGAACGGTTTGTTTGGTGTCGATGTGAGAGAGAATGGAGATTAAGAGATCGTCGGAGGGTGAAGTGAGTCTGTCTTCTGGCTGTTGTTCACCGCCATAGCCGTAGGTGTGGCCGTAACCGTAGCTTCCTCTGGCCATTCGCTTCATGGTTTGAATGCAGGAGTGTATAATGTCGTCTGCTATTTATTGTTTGACTTAATTAGCATATGATTGTTTTTTTTAAATAAAATGGTTACTTATTTATATAATTAGTCTCTAAGAGATAAAATGACAAAATTGCCCTCATGTGCAAGGCACATGACAAGATTTAACGAAAAAAAACTAACTGGGTTAGGCCCAAAGGGTAAAACATGCTTGATTTTTAAACTTAAAGGACAAAACTCGTCAACTTTAAACATAAAGGACACCGCCTGCAAAGAGGCATAAAGATAAAGGACAATTCTTGCAATTCACTCTAAAAAGTTCAAGCAGTGTTGTAAAACTATTGGGTACCATGGTGGAAATATTAGGATCAATGGTGTTCATGTTCTATTAAGGTCCATTGATTTTTCATACGATCCCACATCCGGAATCAACTTATCAGCTTCTTTCGTCACAACCATCCAATTGGATATTTGGGGGCCTTGTAATTCTTATCGGTGGAACATTTAGTTGCATATGGAGTGTTTTACAACTAAGATCTCATATTATATCTAGTCAATAATAGTAAAAATTGTATGCAAATATTTGTATCGTGTTATATGCAATGGTAAAATAGTAAATTACATACAATGTAATATGTTGTAAATATGTAATTAACCCTTTCTTAATCTACGCATCTAGACAACGGCAACAAGAGAGTACCCGAATTGTCTTTTTCTATTGCCTCTTTGGGACAATCCAATGTATGGCTCTTTCTCCTTTCCTAGAACGAGATGGAAATGCGTGGGTGCTTCAATATGTAATTGGGGTGACTGGTGTTATTTTGGGGGTAACTAGACCAGTTTTCACGTTATGCAACACGTCTATCTTGGTGTTGGAAGATTGACTTGTTCTAGCTATTTGTAGGCGGTTTATTTAACTGTTAAGAAACTTTTTATGTAAGTATTGAAGAAAAAGATAATCAGCCTGATCAATAGGAGATGATAAAGTCCTGAATGTCAAAACAGTAAGAAGAAACGAGATAGGACACCAGAAATGAACAATACATCTTCCTCAAGAATCAGAAGCTGGTCAAGAACAAGAGAAGACTATCAGAAAAGGCTATTATGATGGATCTGATGATATTTCTGATGAATATCATCAGATTCTGGTATGAACTGATCATCAGATTTTCTGATGATTTGTTCCTCAGATTTGTGATGAAGTGGTCATCAGAAATTCTGATGAAAGCCATTTGTCTGAACCATCACTATCCTGCCACAATTGACGAAGCAAGTTGACACAAATGGATTCAATGAATATGTTAAAAAGCTACTTTTTGCAGGACAAGTGCATGAATAAACAAATGTTTATTCGCCCAAGACTTTCTATAAATGGAAAGCTCTCCAGCAAATGACAACGAGTCAAGCCTAGCATTTAATACATACTACAAAACTCCATTGCCCTTTCACCACAGAATTTCACAAGTATTCATTTGTTTTAGTTAATAACCTCACAATCACCTTGTAAACCATTTTTTTTCAAAGTGATATAAACTTGAAAATTTTGTAGTTCATGTTTCTTGAAAGTTTGATTTCTATTTCCGCACACTATTTTCATATCTATTGAAATCATTTGCCATGCTACGAGAAAAGAAAGTTTTTAGTCCATCTGGGACCAACAATTGGTATCAGATCGGATTAAATAAATTATTTTCAAACGGTCAATTGCTCATTCCTTTTTCTAAATATGGCAAACTTTCAAACCTGGAACAATGCTTTCAACATTGGGTCTATGTCAAAGCCTCCGACTTTGGTCAGAGAGGAGTACCCCCAATAGAAAATCAGGATGATCAATTTCCTAAATGGACATGATCGAGCTCTGTTTCAATCCATTGTGAGTGACCCACATACACCCATGATTGAGATACCAGGCACACCGGGAACTTATGATTCACCTGAAGTACCATCATCTTGGGCCCCAAAAGCTGAAAAATTTTGGGGTGATGATGATTAGAAAAGGGTGGAAGCAGATGAAAGGGCCAAATCACTTTTGATTATGGCACTTCCTAATGACATATTCTCTCAAGTGGATGCATGTGCATCAGCTAAAGAGATATGTGATCAGTTAGGAAATCTTTGTGAATAAGGAGAAAGAATGAAAATGAACAAGAGAACAAATTGTGTTTCCTCTTATGAGAGATTTAAAAGTTTACCAAATGAAACCCTTTGTGAAACTTATAATAGGTTTGCAAAACTTTTAAATGAGCTAAAGAAAACTGGAATTGAAAAATCAAACGATGAAAGAAATGTGAAATTCCTAGATGCTCTACCAAGAGAATGGAGAAGTCTAACCAAGACTTTAGCCTCCACCTTAGAGCTAGGAAATATGAGTCTTCATGACTTATATAGCATTCTTGTCCCCAGAGAAGAAGAAATATATGAATAATCAAATCAAAGAGGGAGATCTATAGCTCTCATCTCAAATTCACAAAGAACACCCACTTGTGATCCACAAACCTCAAATTGACAAAGTGTGGAAAATTCTGATACATCATCAGATTTTTCTGCATTTGCCGAGGCAATTGCATTGCTCACCAAAACTTTCGAGCAGAGGTTAAAGGGAGGAAGCCACAAGTACCAGAAAAGTGACAAAGGGATGATGGAAGGAAAATCAAGGGATAAAGGAAAAGCAGAAGTTGTTTGTTACAAGTATAAGCAAAAGGGTAATTATGCATCAGAATGCAAGAACAAAAGACTGAAGGGTGTTGCTTACTATGAAAAGAAGTTGGAAGAAGCCAAAAAGCAACAACAAGTCAGTTTAATAGCTGGGACAGATGCATGGTTATCAGATGACTCTTCTGATGAAGAAGAAGAAGAAGAGATGGCAAATTTCTGTCTCATGGCAAAGCTTTCTGATGAAGAACCTGAAAAATCAGAACAAAAGTTGAAGTTAGATAATCTTGATCTTAAGCATAAATTAAACAGCCTTATGTCAGATTTTCTAAACCTGTAAGAAATACAGAAATCAGAAAACAAAAAATCTGATGAGTTGCAAAGAACATTGAATAAAGTTATAATTGAAAACCAATCACTAATTAAAGAAAGCTTAAACGACAAAGAAAATAATGAATTTTATGAAACACAAAGGAAGGATTTGTACAAAAAAATTCATGACAAAGAAATAAATGTAAAAGGTTTTCAGCAAGCAAAAGAAGTTATTAACTTTATTAAAAAACTACACCCAAGAACAAAGGTGAAGGTTTGGGATATGTAAAAACAAATGTTAAGAATCCTACCATCTTTGTGAAGGAAACAGATCAGATATCTGATAAACTAACACCAGAATCTGATACAAAATCTTGCAAATCAATAAGTTCTGATAACTCTTTTGAAGCTTCAAAAATCAACTTCAAAGGAAAAAGAAATGAATTCAAACAAGAATTTTCAAAAACTCCAGAAAAGATTCATTCAAAATGAAGCTAGTTCAACACCATCTCCAAACAAAAATTGAACAATCTGTTCATGGCTCAGCATGCAACAGATATTCTGATGAAATTTAATCTAAAAAAGAAAGTCTGATTAAGAATTAATCAGAAAATGTACCCAAGCAAGTCTGGGTACCAAAAACCCTCTAACTTTACCATTTAAGGACCATCATGTGTAACACATCTGGAACTGCGATTCTGGTAGCTCCAAGCACATGACTGGAGATAGGAGCTTGCTCTGTAATTGTGTTCCAAAACTGGGTAAATTACTCAACTTTGGAAATGGAGTAAAGGGGAGGACATTGGGGTATGGTTGTATAAAGTATGTATCATTGACCATTGAAAAAGTAGCCTATGTAGAAGGCTTAAAGTACAATTTGCTAAGTTGTGGTTAATTTTGTGACAAAGGATTTCAGGTAACCTTCTTACCAGAAAAATGTTTGCTAATATTGGTCTAGATGACAACAAAATCTACTTAAGTGGAAAAAGAATAAAAAATTCTATCTATTACTTTGATTTTTAAGAAGAAAATAAACATGCTCAATTGTGCTTATTTTCAAAAAATAACAAAGGTAATAGTTGGCTATGGCACAAAAGATTAGCCCACTTAAATTTTAAAAATCTAAGTAAATTAGCAAACAAAGGACTGATGAAAGGATTACCTTTCATATCCTCAAAGAAGGATAAGAATTGTGAGGCTTGTGAAATGGGAAAATAAAAAAGAAACTCACATAAAACAATTTCTGAATCATCAATTTCACAAAATTTAGAACTTTTGCACATGGATCTTTGTGGACCAATAAGCACTGAAAGTTTTTCTAGAAAGAAATATATTTTGGACAAAGATCCATGTGCAAAAGTTCTAAATTTTGTGAAATTGATGATTCAGAAATTGTTTTATGTGAGCTTCTTTTTTATTTTCCCATTTCACAAGCCTCACAAATCTTATCCTTCTTTGAGGATATGAAAGGTAATCCTTTCACCAGTCCTTTGTTTGCTAATTTACTTGGATTTTTAAAGTTTAAGTGGGCTAATCTTTTGTGCCACAGCGAACTATTACCTTTGTTATTTTTTGAAAATAAGCACAACTGAGGATGTTCATTTTCTTCTTTAAAATCAAAGTAATAGATAGAATTTCTTATTCTTTTTCACTTAAGTAGATTTTGTTGCCATCTAGACCAATTATCAAACATTTTTCTGGTAAGAATGTTACCTGAAATCCTTTGTCACAAAATTGACCACAACTTAGCAAATTGTACTTTAAGCCTTCTACAAAGGCTACTTTTTCAATGGTCAATGATCCATACTTCATACAACCATACCACAATGTCGTCTCCTTTACTCTATTTCCAAAGTTGACTAATTTACCCAGTTTTGGAACAAAATTACTGAGCAAGCTCCTATCTCCAGTCATGTGCTTGGAGCTACCAGAATCGCAGTACCAGATCTGCTGCACATGATGGTCCTGAAATGGTAAAGTTAGAGGGTTTTTGGTACCCAGACTTGCTTGGGTACTTTTTCTGATTAATTCTTAATCAGACTTTCTTCTTTAGATGAAATTTCATCAGAATATCTGTTGCATGCTGAGCCATGAACAGATTGTTCAATTTTTGTTTAGAGATGGTGTTGAACTAGCTTCAGTATGTCAACACACATACAAGTCTCTTTATCAGAATTTTCTGATTTGTATTCTTGTGATGAAAGTTGTGGATATTTTTGAAATTTTGAATGAATCTTTTCTGGAGTTTTTGAAAATTCTTGTTTGGATTCATTTCTTTTTCCTTTGAAGTTGATTTTTGAAGCTTCAAAAGAGTTATCAAAACTTATTGATTTGCAACATTCTGTATCAGATTCTGATGTTAATTTATCAGATATCTGATCTGTTGCCTTTACAACTATGGTAGGATTCTTAACATTTGTTTTTACATATCCAAACCTTCACCTTTGTTATTGGGTGTGGTTTCAATAAGGTTAATAAATTCTTTTGCTTGTTGAAAACCTTTTACATTTATTTCTTTGTCATGAATTTTTTTTATACAAATCCTTCCTTTCTGTTTAATAAAATTCAATTTTTGCTTTGTTGTTTAAGCTTTCTTTAATTAGTAATTGGTTTTCAATTATAACTTTATTCAAAATGTTCTTTGCAACTCATCAGATTTTTTGTTTTCGGATTTCTGTTTTTCTTGCAGGTTTAGAAAATCTGACATAAGCCTGTTTAATCTATGCTCAAGATCAAGATTATCTAAGTTTACCTTTTGTTTTTATTTTTCAGGTTCTTCATCAGAAAGCTTTGCCATGAGACAAAAATTTGCCATCTCTTCTTCTTCTTCTTCATCAGAAGAGTCATCTGATAACCATGCATCTGTCCCAGCTATTAAACTGACTTGTTGTTGCTTTTTGGCTTCTTCCAACTTCTTTTCATAGTAAGCAACATCCTTCAGTCTTTTGTTCTTGCATTCTGATGTATAATGACCCTTTTGGTTTACACTTGTAACAAACAACTTCTGTTTTTCCTTTATCCCTTGATTTTCCTTCCATCCCCCCTTTGTCACTTTTCTAGCACTTGTGGCTTCCTCCCTTTAACCTCTACTCAAAAGTTTTGGTGAGCAATGCAGTTGCCTCAGCAAATGCAGAAAAATCTGATGATGTATCAACATTTTTTTCACACTTAGGCAATTTGAGGTTTATGGATCAAAAGTGGGTGTTCTTTGTGAATTTGAGATGAGAGCTATAGATCCCCCTCTTTAATTTGATTCTTCATATATTTCTTTTTCTCTAGGGACAAGAATGCTATATAAGTCATGAAGACTCATATTTTCTAGCTCTAAGGTGGAGGCTAAAGTGATGGTTAGACTTCTCCATTCTCTTGGTAGAGCATCTAGGAATTTCACATTTTTTTCATCGTTTGATTTTTCAATTCCAAATTTCTTTAGCTCAGTTAAAAGTTTTGTAAACCTATTACAAGTTTCACAAAGGGTTTCATTTGGTAAAATTTTAAATCTCTCATAAGAGGAAACACAATTTGTTCTCTTGTTCCTCTTCATTCTTTCTCCTCCTTCACAAAGATTTTCTAACTGATCCCATATCTCTTTAGCTGATGCACATGCATCTACTTGAGAGAATATGTCATTAGGAAGTGTCATAATCAAAAGTGATTTGGCCCTTTCATCTGCTTCCACCCTTTTCTTTTCATCATCACCACAAAAATTTTCAGCTTTTAGGGCCCAAGATGATGGTACTTCAGGTGAATCATCAGTTCCTGGTGTGCCTGGTATCTCAATCATGGGTATATGTGGGCCACTCACAATGGATTGAAATAGAGCTCGATCATGTCCATTTAGGAAATTGATCATCCTGATTTTCCATTGGGGGTCCTCCTCCCTGACCAAAGTCGGAGGCTTTGACATAGACCCACTGTTGAAAGCATTGTTCTAGGTTTGAAAGTTTGCCATATTTAGAAAAAGGAATGAGCAGTTGACCGTTTTAAAATAATTTATTCAATCTGCTCTGATACCAATTGTTGGTCCCAGATGGACTAAAAACTTTCTTTTCTCGTAATATGGCAAATGATTTCAACAGATATGAAAATAGTGTGCGGAAATAGAAATCAAACTTTCAAGAAACAAGAACTACCGATTTTCAAGTTTATATCACTTTGAAACAAAATGGTTTACAAGGTGATTGTGAGGTTATTAACTAATACAAACGAATACTTGTGAAATTATGTGGTCAAAGGGCAATGGAGTTTTGTAGTATGTATTAAATGCTAGGCTTGACTCATTGTCCTTTGCTGGAGAGCTTTCCATTTATAGAAAGTTTTGGGCATGAATAAACATTTGTTTATTCATGCACTTGTCCTGTAAAAAGTAGCTTTTTGACATATTCATTGAATCCATTTGTGTCAACTTGCTTCGTCAGTTGTGGCAGGATAGTGATTGTTTAGACGAGTGGTGATCAGAAATCTGATGAACAAATCATCAGGAAATCTGATGATTAGATTTTACCAGAATCTGATGATATTCATCAGAAATATCACCAGATCCATCAGAATAGCCTTTTCTGATAGTCTTCTCATGTTCTTGACCAATTTCTAATTCATGAGGAAGATGTATTGTTCATTTCTGGTGTCATATCTTGTTTCTTTTTGCTGTTTTGACCTTCAGTACTTTATCTTCTCCTATTGATCAGGCTGATTATCTTTTTTTTTTCAATACTTACATAAAAAGTTTCCTAACAATAGTGTTCTAACTTGGTGCTTGGGGAAGAAAGGTCTAGTTTCTGTGGCTATGTTCTCTCCCCTCTCTATCATTATTACAATGATCACGGGTGTCGCATTTCTTGGTGATTCCTTTCATTTAGGAAGGTAAAGGGTTAATCTTTACTTTTCATCTCAAAATTAGAGATAATGGCAGAAACAGAAAGCTAGTTAGATGCTAAGCATCTGTTTGATTGAGTTGGGTTGTCGTTATTAATTACTCAGAGCACTGCCATTCAAACTCTGTTTTAACTTCAGCAAATTTAGCCCTAATTTTTTTTTGAACGGCAAATTTGGATCAGTGACGGACCACTAGAGTATCATTGTGACACTAATGAAATCACCCGATCATATTTATCTCCACTAGGCAATAATGTACACCAATTAAGGAGGAAACCCAATAAACTTTGGCAAAACCCCCTTGTGAGAATTGAACCCATAACCTAATGGTCATAAGCCTTATCCCACCACTAAGATGTCACTAGACTATAATGCATGAACAAATTTTGCCCTAATTAAATTATAAAAGTTTCCAATTTTAAATTAAATATCCACTAAACTACTTTTCAAATTCTTTACTTCATGAGAAATTAAGCAAGTTTCTATTAAACCAATATATATGATTTTTTAGTTATTTTATAAGATCTGTTAAAAATATATAAAATTGTTTGATTCTTGGACTTCTTTTATTTAAGACATTAGCTATGAATTTCAGGCGATAATTGCTTATCAAAATATATATTTTGTATGATTTGGGAATGTGATAATTTCTTTATCAAAAACTATATTTTCTTTGATTTTTGGACTTCTTTTATTTGAGACTTTAGCTATTGATTTAGGTGGATTATTAGGAATGACCCGTCTTAGTTTAACAACTCGTAACCGTAAACAAAAGAGAAGGACATAGATTTTGTTATGGTGGAACCAAGTTGTTACAACACTTTCTTTGCTTGTACTTTCATTTTACATGTTTATGCTCAAACAAGTAATGGATAAACGACGTATTCGATGTCGCTCATCAAAAATAGATCGGTATTCGATATTGTTTAGACATGTTTATGAGAGTGAAAAGATGGCTATATCCCAAATTAAGATGAATCGAGCGTGTTTGATTGTTCAGGATACATAATTAGTAGATGTGTTTCTCGAGTTTGCAATGCGGTGATTCAATTGCATTCACGTTTGCTTAAGAAACCTGAGCCTATTACCGAGAATTCTACTGACCAAAGGTGGAAATGGTTCAAGGTATTATGTAATGGTTATTATTTCTTATTGAAATAGGCTAGGAATTAGAAAAAGTATAATAATACTTTCTTTTATGTTGTTCGGTTTTAGAATTGTTTAGGAGCTCTAGATGGAACATACATAAAGTGCTTAGTGCCCAATGAAGAGAAGCCTAAATACAGAACAACAAAGGGGGAGATTGCTACAAACATGTTAGGTGTGTGTTCACCAGATATGCAATTTGTATTTGTGTTACCGGGTTGGGAAGGGTTGGCAGCCGATAGTAGAGTCCTGCGAGACGCTCTTGATAGGCCACATGGATTGATAGTTCCAAGACCGTGTATGTAAAATCTTACATAAATAATCATACAAGCATATACAACAAAATTAGTAATTTAAGTTGTTGGGTCTTTATTGACTACAATGTATTTTTAGGTTATTATTTGGTAGACGCGAGATACACAAACGGAGAAGGATTTCTCGCTCCTTATAGAGGTCAAAGATATCACTTAAATGATTGTCGTACTGGGCATAACCCACTACCCCAAAAGAATTGTTCAACATGAAACATTCGTCTGCAAGAAATGTTTTCGAAAGATGTTTTGGTATTTTGAAGAAAAGATGGGGAATTTTAAGAGACCACTCGTATTATCCTATTGACCAAAAAGAATAAGATCATAATGGCGTGTTGTGTTCTTCATAATTTTATAAGGAGATAAATGCCAATAGATCCATTTGAAGATGAAAACCAAGGAACAAGAGATCTTGGAAATGAAGACGAAAACGAAGATGAAGACGTAGACGGGGACGAGGATGAGGACGTAGACGAAGATGGAGATAATGTTTAGGGACAATCTAGCCCAAAGCATGTTTGATTATTGGAGTGCTACCAACTAATCAAGAATATTTTACAAACACATGGATTGTTAAACTGTTGTTGGTTATGCTTTAGATTATTACATGATTATTGGAGTGCTACCAACTAATCAAGAATATTTTACAAACACATGGATTGTTAAACTGTTGTTGGTTATGCTTTAGATTATTACATAGTTGTTGGTTTTAAAGTTTGTAATTATGTTTAAGATTTGTGGTCGTCTAGTTATGTTTTAAGACTTGTAGTCGCATGTTGAACCACCTATGGTCGTATGCAAAAACTTCTTGTCCTATGTTTGAAAATTTGCATTAGTTTAGTATGTTTTCCAATTCATAGTTTGTTAAAATTTGCGTTAGTTTAATATTTTTTATTATTTTTAGCTTGTTTAAATTAGACGGAATAAGTGTCGTTACAACATCTTTCCACTTCATATCAATCTCTACGAGGTTACGAAAAGAACAAGGCATCTCTTTTTGAAATAGTTGGCTCAAGAAGAATTGGCAATGTGTTCTGCAGACACAAGGCTTCGAGTTATTATATATATATTAAAGAGAAAGGTCGGTGGCTACATGCCACCAACCCTACTCTCATTTTCTTTTGTATGATATTAATTTCTTTTGTCATTTGTTTGCTTCAACCTTCATTTCAACAACTTGACTACTTAATTTAACTACAAAAGTAAATAACAAACAAAGCTATAAACGTAAATACTAACTAAGGTTTCTCTGTGTTTTATATTCTACAAATAATAATAATATTTTTAATGCATTAAGACAAAATACATTACTCCATACATTACTTCAAAATACATTATTACCTTGAGTGAGTGAAATATACTAATTTTTATGTATATATTTTTATGTGCGTGTGAGCGTAAATTTGATTCGATCTATGTTTTAACGTAAAAGATAATACGTTTTTGTGCTTATTTTATATATGTTCCATAAATTTTGTATTCAATCGAGTGGAATCAAATTGTGGTTTCATTTTTTCTTTTTTTTTTTAAATCTCTTATTAATCCCTTTTGATTACACATGTCAAATTTTCCTTTATACCGTTACGTTTTCTATGTATGAGTCGGGTCACATATAATACATTATGACTGTATGGTAAAAATTCGATTACTTTACGTTTTGATCCAATCACAATGCTTATATAGGTTACATTGAGTTCAATTGGATACGCTAAAACGTGTGTTTTTATATGGTTAACGAATTACATAACGTTTGAACTAATCTATTTGATTTGAGTTGCACTTTGTTTTGTCGTAAATTTTGTTTGGAAACAAGTCGAGTCAGATATAATACATTTTTCATTCAACGATATGAATTTGGATTGCTCTACGCTTCAACGTAAATTTAGTTCGAAAACGAGTCGGCGCCGCCGCAACGCGCGGCGGGTAAAAAACCTAGTTATAATAAAAAAGAAACCTGTTTTTATTTTTGTTGAATAGTGAGACTTCGAAGACATTTGAATTTAGATGCTTATTTTATATTTACTAGTTTTATAATGTGTTTTAGATTTTTTTATTAATAAAATAAAACCCGAATGTAATTTTTTTTTTAAATTAGTAATTTTAAAATTCATTTTTAATCAAATTAGTTATTATTATTATTATTATTATTATTATTATTATTTTTTTTTTTGGGGGGGGGGGGGGGGGTGAGTAGTACACTAGTTTAATTTTAAAGATTTTATTTTAAAAATATATGGCTTTTTATATTTGCTAATTTTAAAGGGTAGTTATGTCATTTTGCATAACTTAAATTCTAATTCCATTAATAGTTTTATCAACCGAACACATTATGGGATTTCAAAGGAATCCATCAAAATCCAATTTCAATTCCATTTCCAATTCCATTCCATTCCATGAGATGAACGCTCTCTTAATCTTTAGTTTTCATCTCAAAATCCTAACTTGAGTTGGTGACGAGTGTCTTGGAACATGCATTGTAGTTCATACTAATCCAATCCCATTTTAGGTTGTTGATTCATTGTTAAAAGAAACCGGTTGACCATCGGTTGTTCTTGAATCTTTAAATCCAATCCCAGTTGGTGACGAATGAATCCCCACAACTTTAATCATTGGAAAACACTAACCAGAGAATTATTGGTTTTGAAATGTCCTTGTCCCTGAATATACTATGTTATCTATATATGCATGAGTAAGGGACTTTTTTGGTGGTGTGGGTAACGATAAAAAAAACTTGTATGGCTTAGGAGGAGCATTCTGAAAATTAAAAACGCAGAGAAGAGATATATATTTTGGGTTGGCTATATTATTCATTCGTCTCTCTCACTAGGTTCACTAAAATTTTTTCATATTCTCATTTTCAAGTTGTGAACTTTGTGCCAGAGTTTCGACAATGGAGAACGTGCTTCCGTTTGTTGCAATGTTGATGTTACATGTGTGGATATGGCGGTCATAACCATAGTCAAAGAAGCCATGAATGATGGTATGAGCAGTTTCGTCTATGTTGTTTACCATAATGCTCTTGGCACATTCATTCTTCTTCCATTGTTCATCATTCACATTATCAGAAACGTCGATCGTCCTCCGCTCACTTTGTGTATTCTCTTCAGATTATTCCTCCTTGGCCTTATCGGGTAAGCAATCGAGTCCATTGTCACATATTAAAAGCTAACAAAAGTAAATTAATACACTACAAGAACAGGGCACTTTTAGCGGCGACAGGTGTCGCCGGTATTGACCACCTTTGTCGCCGCTATAGACTTTTAGCGGCGACATGTCGCCGGTAAAACGTCGTCGGTATTGCTCGGACGCTATTGACCCGTTGTCGCCGGTAAAGACATGTGTCGCCGGTATTGATCCTTCACTTTTAGCGACGACAGGTGTCGTCGCTAAAAGTGTCGCCGGTATTAATATTGGTCGCTAAAGGTTGAAAGGCAATAGCGGCGACAGATGTCGCCGCTAAAAGTCTGTTTTTTTTTTTAATACAGCAGCTGTATATACAGCTGCCCAGCCAGTTTTACGGCCGAAAAACAAAACCTGTCTATTTTCAAACAACGCAAGCATACGCCATGAACATAATCAACATATACTAAAGGTAATATACTTAAAAACTACGTTTAAGTCGTACATTATATCCTACAACGTTTAATTAAATCTAAATCATACATTAAAAACAAGTCACTCATCGTCATCGTTATCGTTGGGTTCATCGTCGGATTCATTATCGAATAAGTTGTCAGAATCGTAGTCTTTTGACTTTCCTTTTCCTTTTCCTTGTGAAGCAAGATAGTTGTTAAGTTGGTTCAAAAATGACGGTGTCTGGAACAAGCTGTTAACAAAATCCTACAATAATAGATAGCAAAACGTATATTAGCATATTAATTAACGCTACCAACATATATTTAACAAGGAAACATGCGTTCGTTTGTCATTTTATAAATTGCGTAGTTTATCTCGGAAAAAGGGTTCTTGCGTCCGAGCTTGCGAAGACGACATGTTAGATGACGAGTGCGAGGACGTGTTGGAAGAAGGTTTAGGCCCCATCCCGCGGTACCATCCTCGCCGCTCTCCCAACGCTTCTTGATACGGGGCAATTGGAGGACCATCGCCGCTCCATTCATCTGTGGCCCGTTGTATGTTCCGCTGTATTTTACGAAGATGATTAAATATATATGTGTATATATATATATATATATATATATTTGTTATAGAAAATAATACTTAAAAGAAATACTTACGTAATTTTGTTCAGCAACCGGATCAACCCAATTCCCTTGATTGTCCGTGTGGGTTTTAGCATACGTAGGTACCTAATCCAAATTCTGTTTAACATTACACTTAGATTAGACATTAAATAAACAAAAGCTTACACACACGCACACATACATAAAACATTACATTTTTATAGGCGGTGCTACCGTACGAAGATGTCCCCCCACGGTATGGGAATTGTTGTTTATCACGTACTTTTTTGTTGGCCTTGCTTTTTTTAATATATTTTTCTTGCCGGAAACCTTCGATGGTTCTCAACCAGTTTTCATAGGGCATATCCACGGGATGGTATGCCCTTGCACTCTCAAGATCATCGTAACCTCCCTTGCTATCAAATAATTGTCTAGCTTCATGCTTGCGGTCATTGTATCGCTTCATAAGCACAGTCCTTATACCACCCTTCAAGTTTTTCGCGTCATAATCACGTTCCACTTCATCAATATTGAAATTTTCCTACAAATTAAATAAAAAAGTTAAAATATCATATATAAATTAGATTTGCATGTGCTATAAAATTTTATGCATATAACTTATTTACCCGTAAGTGGTTCATGACGGCATCCTTGTAATGTTGTTCAACAGCATCCCATCCAATTTTATCAAACGGGATGGCCCGCCACATATACAAGCCGGCCTCCCTTGAAAACATGTCTCTTGATTTACCAACAGGGGTAAATGTGACCTGTCAATCAAACGTAAGTGACACAGGCCCCCCCGCTTTTACTAGACGCCGTAGTTTTTCGTTTTTAGCTTTCCCCCTAACCTTATTTGGGGGAACCGCTGCAATTAAAACAAAAATAATTAGTAACAACATTTATAATATATAAAATATAAGGACTACAAAATAATTTAGTAAAAGACTTACCGTCTGCCTCGTGTGTGCCACAAATCCCACCAGGAGGAAGCGGTGGATCACCAGCGCCGTCACCCCCATGTCCCCAGGGGGCCACATCGGCCATCAAATAAGCGAATATCAGCAATACCGAAAACATAATCCCTATAAAGTTACAAATGTTACAGCATGTGTATCTAATAGAAATTAAGGGAAAGTACAACAAGTGTAACTCAAATTCAAATAAATATTTCAAACAAGTGTTTATCAATTACAAATCAATATAAATTACAATAACTTTTCTTTTAGTCAGACTCCACATAATCGGGATCATCCTCATCACAATCAGCCTCGACCTCATCACAATCAGTCTCGACCTCAAACACTTCATCGACGGTAGCCGTTGGGGGATCAACTTCAATTGAAGGCTCACCCGCAGTAACATGAGAAGATCCAATTTGAAAGTATTAGGTCAAGTCAATGACAAGTGGACAGTCAGATGAAGAGTTGTTGTCGACAACGTCATTATCTTCTAAGCTTTTGTCAACATTTTGAACCTTATTGACACGGTCATCATCACTTAATGGCCGATCCCAAATTCTTCGATGATTAACATTTTCGACTACCCACCTATGTTTGTTTTTTTGGTTTCGAGACGTTTCTTGGATGAAGAACACTTGTTTGGCTTGCGAAGCAAATATGAGTTGATCGTCTTTGGCCCATTCACGTTCAGTGCTTATACTGGTGATATTATTGTCATGGTTTACACCCCTTCGAGTATCAAGCCACTTGCACCGAAATAGGACAGTGGAATAATTATTTGTATAACGCAACTCAATAATTTCTTCTAATTGGCCATAAAATTTCACACCGTTCTCTCCAACCACTTCCACCCCAGAGTTTTGCGTTGTGCATTTTGCATCACGTTCAAGTGTCTTAAACCTAACACCGTTGACTATGCAAGTAGTGTAAGTGTATGCAGTCATTTTCGCACAAATTGAAAGAGCATACAACTCCGGGTGGAATTCTGGAGAATTTTGTGTTTTCATCGAATGTACCTAACAAATATAGAGTAATAATGTTTGTTATATATGTATTACCTAGCAAGTGTAGAGTAATGAGTGTTATATATGTATTATACCTTATGGAGAAACCATCCCGGAAATTTGGTTTTAAGATCATCTTGGGGATGTGTATGTTTGAATTCACTACATTGATGACAAATATAAGAAAGGAATGAAAAATACCAATTAACAGATTATGAAAAGTTAAAGATAGAAGCACTCACTTCATGTACTCCCTAACTTCTGCGCAATTTTCGAGGACAAACCATTCCATCTTGCTTTTTTCGATGAATAATAGATATTTGTCATTTGTTGCGCCAACAGGACGACATTTTGTCACACCCCGACCGCGTAAAACAACAAATCGCGGCGGAAACATCGGGGCGTGTTGCAACAGAATTAATTGTTTTCATCACATGCTTACATTTTGTTATGACATTTGGTTTGTTTACATGGGACAATACATTCATTAACATTAGCTACGCCGTTCGTTAGTAGGTAGTGGTACCATAGGAATTGACAACTCCCGTTCCGGACATCCCAGGGAAAGGGGACAGAAAGGAATGACCGAATTCGTTGATATAAGACAGATAGACCTTTAATTTGTTTAAAGGGTTTATCACCACAGTCGCAAGGCTTGGATGTATGCATTTTCACAATACCGCATAAATGTTCATATTAAATAGTTGCATGCATTTACACAAAACATAGCTTTGATTTAAACCAAGTTTTACTTCAATACTTTGTTTTTGTGCATATGGTTTAGTTGAGACATTTCACTTGCCATACATGACATTTTGACATAGACATTTGACATAGACATTTGACAAAGACATTTGACATGGATATTTGACATAGACATTTGACAAAGACATTTGACATGGATATTTGACATAGACATTTGACATGATTTACATTTTGACATGAACACTTTGACATATTATTCAATACATTTGACAATTGGTTTAAACATAGACTTCTTACATTGTTTGGTTTGGTTTGATTAAGTGATTAAGTAACGATGCGTGTGTAATATGATACAAGCATGGTGGATACGCCGCTGGTACTTCCTATATATAAGTGTTTGTATGGTATTACATGTCGTAACGTTATTTGAATCATTTTAGTTTGAGACATAGAACATTTTATACAAATAACATACTTTTCACAAGACATTGATTTACAAACAACTTATCTTATACAAACACATTTTTACATGGTTATTTATTTAACCTGACATTTACTTATACATATCATCCGATCTTATTGTTATTCAAATGATTTACAAGACAAAGCAAATTACAAGGTTCATGACCAAACATTTTCTCAAATACAAGTCATGAATCCTATTTTCACAAACCTATGTATCTCACAGGCATTTTTATGCTGACGTACCTATTTTCACATGTGTTTTCAGGTGCTTTTCCATAGGATGTTGATCATGATACTAGGGCGGACCTGTGCCTTAGAGACTTTCAAATAAGATAGACTATGTTTAATTATGTTCTGAACTCTTTAATTTTCTGTTTGAAACAATGTAACACCTTTGTTTATAAATAAAAGACAACCTTAGCATATTCCAAGCATATGCCAAGCATATTCCTAGTATATGGCTAAGACGGGTATATGCTTGGAATATGCTAAGGTATATGCTTGGAATATGCTAAGGTATATGCTAGGAATATGCTTGGAATATGCTAGGAATATTCTAGGAATATTCTATATGGAAAAACTATAAATACCCACCATATGTTTCATTCATAATCACTAGAAATTTGATTTGAGAAACTCTAAGTTGAAACACTAGTTTCATACCTGAGATTTTCGAATCGAGTTTAGCATTCGGGGACCCTTCGTAAGTATTCTTTCGTTCTTTTCCTTATTTTATTGCTTTTCGAGTCAGAAAGTCAAACTTTGTTTGACTTTCAGCGTTGACCAGTAATGGTCAATGCGAAGTTCGGTTGAACTTCGCAACGTGATTGTAATCACGATGGTCATAGTCCCTTGGGACTATGCCTACTGATTACCACGTTGTCTAGGGTCGTAGGGTAGGCGATCTAATAAATCGCCTATACCTTCGAACCCGACCCAGTTTGGTCGATCATTAGGATCCGACCAAATACATTAGGTGACCCTAGTATAGGGCATAACCTTCCGAGGTTATACCCTATGGTCACATCGTTTAAGTAGTTGTATGATAGGTAGTTTATATGCCTTAGGTAAATTACCAGAATACCCTTTTCATGTATAATTGGTAATTAAGCATATGTAACCTAAACTTTTGTCACATAACTGATTATGTAACATGTTTAGGCATATAACACTTGTCATAGGATTAGTTAGGCGATCCGAACGCGTTTCACGCGAACGACGCGTTAAAGTAGCATAAGCTACCTAAACGGGTCGTAATGGGTCGTAGGCAGTTATGTTAGGTTTCATTTAGTATGTAGGCTTTGTTAAACCATATCACACGAGTCTCCACACTCGTTTGGTTTACAAACCCTAATGCTACCCGGTCTTCCAATTTAGGTCCGGTTATTTAACATAGTTACCTATATTAGGTGCCGTTTGATTTCCGTGATCTCTAGCATTGTTTGGTTGTCACTCAAGGACTACTGAGCATTCTCAAGTGAGTACATAGACCCCTCTTTTACTGTTTTCCAAACTGTTTTGGGGTGGAACACATGTGCCTACTGGTTACTTTCATGCTTTCCTGTTTTCACATCATATACCGGTTATGTTTGTTAGTACATTATAGTACATGATTTCATTACATTTCATGCTAGGTGTGCCCATTGTGTGCATTACTTAGTACATTGTTTTACATGACATTTCATGCTATGTATGCCCATTGTGTGCCTACTTAGTACATTGTTTTACATGACATTTCACGCTATGTATGTTCATTTGTTTACATACTTAGTGCATTGTTTTCATCACATGCTTACATTTTGTTATGACATTTGGTTTGTTTACATGGGACAATACATTCATTAACATTAGCTACGCCGTTCGTTAGTAGGTAGTGGTACCATAGGAATTGACAACTCCCGTTCCGGACATCCCAGGGAAAGGGGACAGAAAGGAATGACCGAATTCGATGATATAAGACAGATAGACCTTTAATTTGTTTAAGGGTTTATCACCACAGTCACAAGGCTTGGATGTATGCATTTTCACAATACCGCATAAATGTTCATATTAAATATTTGCATGCATTTACACAAAACATAGCTTTGATTTAAACCAAGTTTTACTTCAATACTTTGTTTTTGTGCATATGGTTTAGTTGAGACCTTTCACTTGCCATACATGACATTTTGACATAGACATTTGACATAGACATTTCGGCATAGACATTTTAACATGATTGACATTTGATCATGCATTTACACAAAACATAGCTTTGATTTAAACCAAGTTTTACTTCAATACTTTGTTTTTGTGCATATGGTTTAGTTGAGACATTTCACTTGCCATACATGACATTTTGACATAGACATTTGACATGGATATTTGACATAGACATTTGACATGGATATTTGACATAGACATTTGACATGGATATTTGACATAGACATTTTGACATGATTTACATCTTGACATGAACATTTTACATTGTTTGGTTTGGTTTGATTAAGTGATTAAGTAACGAGGCGTGTGTAATATGATACAAACATGGTGGATACGCCGCTGGTACTTCCTATATATAAGTGTTTGTATGGTATTACATGTCGTAACGTTATTTGAATCATTTCAGTTTGAGACATAGAACATTTCATACAAATAACATACTTTTCACAAGACATTGATTTATAAACAACTTATCTTATGCAAACACATTTTACTTGGTTATTCATTTAACCTTACATTTATTTATACTTATCATCTGATCTTATCGTTTTTCAAATGATTTAAAAGACAAAGCAAATAACAAGGTTCATGACTAAACATTTTCTCAAACATAAGTCATGAATCTTATTTTCACAAAACCTATGTATCTCACAGGCATTTTTATGCTGACGTACCTATTTTCACATGTGTTTTTCAGGAGCTGTTGCATAAGATGTTCAAGATACACATAGACAGACTTGGGCTTTAGTGACAATAAAAGATGCAAGACTAGTTAATTATGTTGTATTTCTTTGTTTGTTAAGGCATAGTAACACTTTTAATCAATAAAACGAAACTTTAATTTCCATGGTTGTGAAACATTAATTCTGTTACAACACTCCCCGATGTTTCCGCCACGTTTTGTATGTTCTACGTGGTCGGGGTGTGACAGAAAAGATGGTATCAACAAATCGCGGCGGAAACATCGGGGCGTGTTGCAACAGAATTAATTGTTTCATAACCATGGCATACAAAGTTGTCTTTTATTTATAAACAAAGGTGTTACATTGTTTCAAACAGAAAATTAAAGAGTTCAGAACATAATTAAACATAGTCTATCTTATTTGAAAGTCTCTAAGGCACAGGTCCGCCCTAGTATCATGATCAACATCCTATGGAAAAGCACCTGAAAACACATGTGAAAATAGGTACGTCAGCATAAAAATGCCTGTGAGATACATAGGTTTGTGAAAATAGGATTCATGACTTGTATTTGAGAAAATGTTTGGTCATGAACCTTGTAATTTGCTTTGTCTTGTAAATCATTTGAATAACAATAAGATCGGATGATATGTATAAGTAAATGTCAGGTTAAATAAATAACCATGTAAAAATGTGTTTGTATAAGATAAGTTGTTTGTAAATCAATGTCTTGTGAAAAGTATGTTATTTGTATAAAATGTTCTATGTCTCAAACTAAAATGATTCAAATAACGTTACGACATGTAATACCATACAAACACTTATATATAGGAAGTACCAGCGGCGTATCCACCATGCTTGTATCATATTACACACGCATCGTTACTTAATCACTTAATCAAACCAAACCAACCAATGTAAGAAGTCTATGTTTAAACCAATTGTCAAACATGTTATATGTCAAATGTAAATCATGTCAAATGTCTATGTCAAATATCCATGTCAAATGTCTATGTCAAATATCCATGTCAAATGTCTATGTCAAATATCCATGTCAAATGTCTATGTCAAATATCCATGTCAAATGTCTATGTCAAATATCCATGTCAAATGTCTATGTCAAAATGTCATGTATGGCAAGTGAAATGTCTCAAACTAAACCATATGCACAAAAACAAAGTATTGAAGTAAAACTTGATTTAAATCAAAGCTATGTTTTGTGTAAATGCATGCAACTATTTAATATGAACATTTATGCGGTATTGTGAAAATGCATACATCCAAGCCTTGTGACTGTGGTGATAAACCCTTTAAACAAATTAAAGGTCTATCTGTCTTATATCATCGAATTCGGTCATTCCTTTCTGTCCCCTTTCCCTGGGATGTCCGGAACGGGAGTTGTCAATTCCTATGGTACCACTACCTACTAACGAACGGCGTAGCTAATGTTAATGAATGTATTGTCCCATGTAAACAAACCAAATGTCATACCAAAATGTAAACATGTGAAAACAATGCACTAAGTATGTAATCAAATGAACATACATAGCGTGAAATGTCATGTAAAACGATGTACTAAGTAATGCACACAATGGGCACACCTAGCAGGAAATGTCATGTAAAACAATGTACTAAGTAATGCACACAATGGGCACACCTAGCAGGAAATGTCATGTAAAACAATGTACTAAGTAATGCACACAATGGGCACACCTAGCATAAGATGTAATGAAATCATGTACTATAATGTACTAACGAACATAGCATGTGTATGATGTGAAAGCGGAAAAGCATGAAAGTAACAAGTAGGCACATGTGTTCCACCCCAAAACAGTTTGGAAAACAGTAAAAGAGGGGTCTATGTACTCACTTGAGATTGCTCAGATGTATAAAGATAATCACCAAGTAATGCTAGAGATCTCGGAATCAAACGGCACCTAATATAGGTAACTATGTTAATAACCGGACCTTAATCGGATGATTGGATAGAATGAGGGTTTGTAAACCAAACGAGTGTAAAGACTCGTGTCATTTGGTTTAACAAAGCCTACATACTAAATGAAACCTAACATAATTGTTTACGACCCATTACGACCCGTTTAGGAAGCTTATGCTACTTTAACGTGTCGTGCGCGTGAAACGCGTTCGGACCGCCTAACTAGTCCTATGACAAGTGTTATATGCCTAAACATGTTACATAATCAGTTATGTGACAAAGGTTTAGGTTACATATGCTTAATTACCAATTATACATGAAAAGGGTATTCTGGTAATTTACCTAAGGCATATAAACTACCTATCATACAACTACTTAAACGATGTGACCATAGGGTATAACCTCGGAAGGTTATTCCCTACCTACTATGGTCACCTAATGTATTTGGTCGGATCCTAATGATCGACCAAACTGGGTCGGGTTCGAAGGTATAAGCGATTGATCAGATCGCTTACCCTACGACCCTAGACAACGTGGTAATCAGTAGGCATAGTCCCAAGGGACTATGACCATCGTGATTACAATCACGTTGCGAAGTTC
Source organism: Helianthus tuberosus (assembly GCA_030545235.1). NCBI lineage: Eukaryota > Viridiplantae > Streptophyta > Magnoliopsida > Asterales > Asteraceae > Helianthus > Helianthus tuberosus. The sequence goes on along the minus strand of CM060417.1, from coordinate 122,569,080 downwards.
AATCGAACTTCGCATTGACCATTACTGGTCAACGCTGAAAGTCAAACAAAGTTTGACTTTCTGACTCGAAAAGCAGTAAAAATAAGGAAAAGAACGAAAGAATACTTACGAAGGGTCCCCGAATGCTAAACTTGATTCAAAAATCTCAGGTATGAAACAAATGTTTCAACTTAGAGTTTCTCAAATCAAATTTCTAGTGATTATGAACAAAGGGGGTGGGGTATTTATAGTTTTCGGTGAACCGTTAGGATCATTTCTTGGAAAAGGGGAAAAGATCTAGTCCGTACACTTGTCACAATGTTGTGGAAGCTAAATATGATCCTTATCTAGTGACTAAGCAAGTTTAGAACATGTGGTGGAGGATCAAATGGCTGCAACTTGTGATAAAATGCACTTAATCTGGTCAGAAGGTGGGAAGCGGCCCGCTTTAGGATCAGCCAAACACAATGCGGGCCGCCTGAGGCTTCTGATCTGCATATATGTTTCAGAAATGACAGTTTCAGCCCCTGCACGTGTTTAAGGCCATTCCCGACACTTCTAAGGCCCGTAAAGCCAACTTTAAGGCCCTAAAATGTTGCCTAAACATTGTGAACATGAAACATGTTCAAAAATATGTCTGATGTCAGTTCGTTTGGCCGTACGAATGCGATGTTCGCTTAATTACGACGGAATGCGCACAAGCGCGAAAAACGATCCAAATGACGCGACGAATGGATTTTTCTTAAGGAGAACACTAAAACATAATGTAGTCATGCTTACATAAATTTTTGGATGTCCGGATGTATTCAGAACGTAAGTTATGCGCGAAAATGCAAACTTGTGCACTTTTTGACACTTTTAGTCCCTGAATGATCCAAAAGTTTATTTTTGCACACCGAACCCCTCAAAGCCTATTTCTAAGCTATGTAAAGGATATTTAAGGTGTGTTTAACTTATGGTTATGTTCCGAAATGTTCGTTACAGTTCAAATTGACATACTTTCGCAGTTTGTCATATTTAGTCCCTGTAAGCGAATTAACTTGTTTTTGCCATACCAAAGCCTTCAAAACTTATTTCTAAGTTATGTAAGGGTTATTTAAGGTATGTTGAGTATATGTTGATGTTCCGGAGTATTTCTCGCATTAAACCGAGTACGTTTACGCACCAGTTTGCGTATAACTCTCCAGAAAGCGATATAGAGTTTGGAATTGGATAAAAGTCAAAACATGAAAAATGTAAAACATAACAAAACAAACATTGGGATCAAATAACATTGTTTTATTGATAACAGAACTGTTCATAACGATTACAAGCACAGTTGTTACAGTCTCCCCTACTTGTGGAAATTTCGTCCCGAAATTTATTTAGAGGAAACTCGTGGAAAAAGATGTGGATATTTCGCCTTCATTTGATCTTCGCGTTCCCAAGTAAACTCAGGTCCACGTTTAGCTTCCCAGCGAACTTTGACCAAAGGAATGCGCTTGCGTTTAAGCCACTTGACTTCACGTTCCATGATTTCCACTGGTTTCTCAACAAATTTCAGTGTTTTGCCCACACGAATTTCGTCAAGCGGTATGGAGAAGTTCTCATCAGCTGAACACTTCTTGAGATTGGACACGTGAAAAGTTGGATGAACATTTCCCAGTTCAGGAGGTAACTCAAGTCTGTAGGCTACCTTTCCGATTCTTTCGACGATCTTGAATGGTCCAACGTATCTAGGTGCAAGTTTTCCTTTCTTTCCAAATCTGATCACACCTTTCCAAGGTGAGACCTTAAGTAATACTCGATCACCGACTTGAAATTCCAAGGCTTTGCGTTTTGGATCCGCGTAAATCTTCTGACGGCTTCTAGCTGCCTGAAGGTTATCACGAACTTTCTTGACCTTGTCAATTGTCTCTAAAATGAGGGCAGGTCCAGTAAGTTGAGCCTCGCCAATCTCATTCCAGCAGACTGGTGAACGACATTTTCGACCATAGAGAGCCTCGAAAGGAGCCATTTTGATGCTAGTGTGATAACTGTTGTTGTAGGAGAATTCAATCAATTTAAGATGTGAATCCCAGCTACCACCAAAATCGATCACACAAGCTCTTAGCATATCCTCCAGAGTCTGGATTGTTCTCTCAGATTGACCATCCGTTTGCGGATGATAAGCTGTGCTCAGATTAAGTTGGGTCCCCATAGCAGATTGCATGGTTCTCCAAAAATGAGAAGTGAAACGAGCATCTCTGTCAGAAATGATGTTCAACGGAACACCATGTCGAGCTACAATTTCATCCACATAGATTTGAGCAAGTCTGTCAGCAGAAAAATCCTCACGGATTGGCAAGAAATGTGCTGACTTTGTAAGACGATCAACGACTACCCAGATGGCATCATGACCTTTCTTTGTGCGCGGGAGTTTGGTAACAAGATCCATAGTAATGTTTTCCCATTTCCAAACTGGGATCTCTGGTTGTTCCAATAAACCAGAAGGACGCTGATATTCAGCCTTAACCTTAAGACAAGTAAGGCATTTGGATACGTATAAGGCAATGTCTTTCTTCATACCAGGCCACCAATAGTGAGTACGAAGATCCATATACATCTTATCTGAGCCCGGATGAATAGAATAACGAGACTTATGGGCTTCATCCATAAGCAAGGTACGAAGATCATCCTGGCTTGGGACCCACAAACGGTCCATGAAGTAATATGATCCATTGTCCTTCAGTTCCAGAGCAGGTGTTATATGATAAGGAAATTCCTTATCCATCAATCCTTGTGAAACACAAGATTGTTGAGCTTGAGAAATGCGTGCTTGAATATCAGATCGAGCTTGAACAACAGATTGAACACGTACACAATGAAGCTTAGTACGTTCCTTACGACTCAATGCATCAGCTACGACATTCGCCTTACCAGGATGGTAACGAATTTCGCAGTCATAGTCGTTTAAAAGCTCAACCCAACGTCGTTGCCTCATGTTGAGTTCTTTCTGGTTGAAGATATGCTGAAGACTTTTGTGGTCAGTGAAAACCACACATTTTGTACCGTACAAATAGTGTCTCCAGATCTTGAGAGCAAAGACAACTGCACCCAACTCAAGATCATGAGTGGTGTAGTTCTTCTCATGTATCTTCAACTGCCTTGATGCATAGGCTATGACTTTGTTCCTTTGCATAAGAACACAGCCAAGACCCAATTTCGATGCATCACAATACACAACAAAATCATCATCACCCTCAGGCAATGATAGAACAGGCGCATCGCAAAGCTTCAGCTTCAGGTGTTGAAAAGCTTCCTCTTGTTTGCTTCCCCAATAAAAGGGCATTTTCTTCTGAGTTAGAGCAGTTAGAGGAACTGCAATCTTCGAGAAGTTTTCTATGAAGCGACGATAATAACCCGCTAGACCAAGAAAAGAACGAACTTCAGTAGGAGTAGTAGGTGTATCCCAATCCTTAATCGCACTGATCTTGGAGGGATCTACATGAATACCCCGTTCGTTGATAACATGCCCCAAAAATTGAACTTCTTTAAGCCAAAATTCGCACTTGGAGAATTTGGCGAAAAGTTGCTCTTTCTTTAGGAGTTCTAGGGTAAGACGAAGATGTTGCTCGTGATCAGCTCGCGTCTTAGAGTATATCAAGATGTCGTCAATAAAAACAATGACGAACTGATCCAAATAAGGTTTGCAGACCCTATTCATTAAGTCCATGAAAACAGCAGGAGCATTAGTCACACCGAATGGCATGACTGTGAACTCATAATGCCCATATCGAGTACGGAACGCTGTCTTCGGAATATCTTCTTCTTGCACGCGAAGTTGATGATATCCAGATCGCAGATCAATCTTCGAGAAATAAGAAGCGCCCTGTAACTGATCAAAGAGGTCGTCTATGCGAGGTAGAGGATATCGATTTTTGATGGTAAGCTTGTTAAGCTCACGATAATCGATACACATCCTAAAGGATCCATCCTTCTTCTTGACAAAAAGAATGGGAGCACCCCAAGGTTAAAAACTAGGACATATGAAACCTTTGTCGGAGAGTTCCTGAAGCTGTTTAGACAACTCTTGCATCTCAGACGGTGCAAGACGATATGGAGCTCTGGCAATGGGATTTGCACCAGGTACGAGATCAATGCGGAACTCGACTTGGCGTGTTGGAGGTAGACCAGGTAAATCTTCAGGGAACACTTCAGAATAATCCCGAACGACAGGAATATCTGAAATAGACTTACCCTTGCCTTTATCTTCTGTAACATGTGCTAAGAAAGCCACATAGTTCTTCTGCAGATACTTCCGAGCTTTAAAACAAGACATGAGTTTGAGACCAACGGTAGGCTTCTCACCTTGAACCTGCAGAATCTCGCCTGTCGAAAGCGGCACACGAACAATCTTCTCAGAACAAACTATCTCTGCGTGATGCTTGGATAACCAATCCATTCCCACAATAACGTCGAAGCTTCCGAGTTGCATAGGCGTGAGATCGATAGGGAAAAGATGATCATTTAGGTTCAACTGGCAGTTGCGAAGAACAGAATCAAGAATAATGGGTTCACCACTAGCAACCTCTACTGTCAAAGATTTACTTAGTTTCGTTCTAGACACTCGAAGCATAGGCTCAAAAGACAAAGACACGAAACTTTTATCGGCACCGGAATCGAAAAGAACAGATGCAGGCTGATTATTAATAAAGAACGTACCATTCACCACATTATCGTCAGCCTGTGCCTCTTGGGCATTCATGTTAAAAACTCGGCCTCGAGCCGGAGCCTGATTCTGGTTCTGGTTCTGGTTCTGGTTGGCTAGTCTTGGGCACCGGTTTCTGTAGTGGGTCAGATCCCCACAATTGTAACAAGCACCCGGTGGGTATTGTGGTCGTGCAGCTTGACCCTGTTGTGGAGCAGGAGGCTGAGCAACTTGTTGAGCCGGGTTCTGAACCGCGGGATTCTGAGCAGACCGACAAACATTGGCAAGATGGCCTGATTTCCCACAGTTAGTACAGAAACGGCATGGAAGTTGCAGCTGGTGGTGACTGTTGCATCTATTGCACAAAGGTGCATTCCCTGAATAGGGTTTCTTCGCTGGAGGCTGTGCGGGTTGGTTGGGAGCTGCCTGGTTAGCTTGGGCAGTGACAGCATAGTTTTGGGAAGCCTTACGCTTCTTTGCCCTCTTCGAAGAACCAGAGTTCTTTCCATTCCCGTTTTGACCTTTATTGCTATCCACCTTGTCAGCCGATTGTTTCTTGCCCTTGTCACCCTTCCGGTGTAACTTGTTCTTCCGGATCTGCGACTCAGTCAATGTCGCGGATAACTCAATCGCCTGACGGAGTGTGGCAGGTTCACTACCAGTAAGAATGTCTTGTACCGAGTCAGGTAGGCCGTCGATATATCTTTCGATAGCCTTGTCAAGTGGGGTAACCATAGTCGGGCAAAGCAAACTCAGCTCTTCAAACCGATCAGTATAAGCCCTGTGCTCACCACTATCTTGCTTCAGCTCATCAAACTCCTTCTCCAACGCTCGTTGCTCATGACGAGGACAGAATTCCCTAATCATAAGGGCTCTAAGTTCAGCCCAGGTCTGTGCGAGAGCAACTTCTGCACCCCTGTCTCTCATAACCCCGTTCCACCATGTCAAAGCCCTCTTCTGAAATACGCTCGAAGCAAACTCGACCTTGCGATTATCCGGACACTGCACATGGCGAAAAGTATTCTCACTGCTCTCGAACCACTGAAGAAGCCCAGTCGCTCCTTCAGAACCACTAAACTTGAGTGGTTTAGCCTGATTGAAATCCTTGTATTTGCATGGAACATTGTTGTTGTTGTTGTTGCTGGCTTGGTTCCATTGAGCAATGAGATTTGGAAACTGAGCAGCCATCTGCTGCGCAATAATTTCTGCCAGTTCGGCAGTAGCTATCTGGTTCTCGCGTCGAGGAGGCATTCTAAAAGAGGAAAAACATGAAAAGGAACGAGTGAGACGATTGGATGAAAAGAATGAGATGATAAAAACAAGAATTGCAAACAGCATAGATGGTGGTCATTCGTCCGTATCACAAAGCAAACAAACGACTCACAGTGACTAATCAAAGTAAATGGGTCAAAAATAATGTATTATCGAAGACATGCTTGCCTATAAGTGAACACTCATCCCAAGAATTCCCAGGTAAGCACAACTGGTCTCGCGTCTAGTTGAGATGTATACGAAGTGCTTGCCTAGACAGAAAACTCAGAATACAGGCATTCACCCTTCCAGTTTGCACATGTTCACATTATTTAAAACCCAAAACGTTTGATGAGATTTTTGAAAATTTGAAGGCACAAGGCCAAAAACCAAACTGAAAAGGGTTCAAAACCATATAACAGAGGGTTCAAAACCTTACAATTGAGGGTTCAAAACCTTGTAAAAATTTATTCAAAAACAGATGATTGTTCAACACCTGAAGCAGAAGCTTTGCGATGCACCTGTTCTATCATTGCCTGAGGGAGATGATGATTTTGTCGTGTATTGTGATGCATCTAAATTGGGTCTTGGCTGTGTTCTTATGCAAAGGAACAAAGTCATAGCCTATGCATCGAGACAGTTGAAGATACATGAGAAGAACTACACCACTCATGATCTTGAGTTGGGTGCAGTTGTCTTTGCTCTCAAGATCTGGAGACACTATTTGTACGGTACAAAATGTGTGGTTTTCACTGACCACAAAAGTCTTCAGCATATCTTCAACCAAAAAGAACTCAACATGAGACAGCGACGTTGGGTTGAGCTTTTAAACGACTATGACTGCGAAATTCGTTACCATCCTGGTAAGGCGAATGTCGTAGCTGATGCATTGAGTCGTAAGGAACGTACTAAGCTTCATTGTGTACATGTTCAATCTGTTATTCAAGCTCGATTCGATATTCAAGCACGCATTTCTCTGGCTCAACAATCTTGTGTTTCACAAGGATTGATGGATAAGGAATTTCCTTATCACATAACACCTGCACTGGAACTGAAGGACAATGGATCATATTACTTCATGGACCGTTTGTGGGTCCCAAGCCAGGATGATCTTCGTACCTTGCTTATGGATGAAGCCCATAAGTCTCGTTATTCTATTCATCCGGGCTCAGATAAAATGTATAAGGATCTTCGTATTCACTATTGGTGGCCTGGTATGAAGAAAGACATTGCCTTATACGTATCCAAATGCCTTACTTGTCTTAAGGTTAAGGCTGAACATCAGTGTCCTTCTGGTTTATTGGAGCAACCAGAGATCCCAGTTTGGAAATGGGAAAACATTACTATGGATCTTGTTACCAAACTCCCGCGCACAAAGAAAGGTCATGATGCCATCTGGGTAGTCGTTGATCGTCTTACAAAGTCAGCACATTTCTTGCCAATCCGTGAGGATTTTCCTACTGACAGACTTGCTCAAATCTATGTAGATGAAATTGTGGCTCGACATAGTGTTCCTTTGAACATCATTTCTGACAGAGATGCTCGTTTCACTTCTCATTTTTGGAGAACCATGCAATCTGCCATGGGGACCCAACTTAATCTAAGCACAGCTTATCATCCGCAAACGGATGGTCAATCTGAGAGAACAATCCAGACTCTGGAGGATATGCTAAGAGCTTGTGTGATCGATTTTGGTGGTAGCTGGGATTCACATCTTAAATTGATTGAATTCTCCTACAACAACAGTTATCACACTAGCATCAAAATGGCTCCTTTCGAGGCTCTCTATGGTCGAAAATGTCGTTCACCAGTCTGCTGGAATGAGATTGGCGAGGCTCAACTTACTGGACCTGCCCTCATTTTAGAGACAACTGACAAGGTCAAGAAAGTTCGTGATAACCTTCAGGCAGCTAGAAGCCGTCAGAAGATTTACGCGGACCCAAAACGCAAAGCCTTGGAATTTCAAGTCGGTGATCGAGTATTACTTAAGGTCTCACCTTGGAAAGGTGTGATCAGATTTGGAAAGAAAGGAAAACTTGCGCCTAGATACGTTGGACCATTCAAGATTGTCGAAAGAATCGGAAAGGTAGCCTACAGACTTGAGTTACCTCCTGAACTGGGAAATGTTCATCCAACTTTTCACGTGTCCAATCTCAAGAAGTGTTCAGCTGATGAGAACTTCTCCATACCGCTTGACGAAATTCGTGTTGGCAAAACACTGAAATTTGTTGAGAAACCAGTGGAAATCATGGAACGTGAAGTCAAGTGGCTTAAACGCAAGCGCATTCCTTTGGTCAAAGTTCGCTGGGAAGCTAAACGTGGACCTGAGTTTACTTGGGAACGCGAAGATCAAATGAAGGCGAAATATCCACATCTTTTTCCACGAGTTTCCTCTAAATAAATTTCGGGACGAAATTTCCACAAGTAGGGGAGACTGTAACAACTGTGCTTGTAATCGTTATGAACAGTTCTGTTATCAATAAAACAATGTTATTTGATCCCAATGTTTGTTTTGTTATGTTTTACATTTTTCATGTTTTGACTTTTATCCAATTCCAAACTCTATATCGCTTTCTGGAGAGTTATACGCAAACTGGTGCGTAAACGTACTCGGTTTAATGCGAGAAATACTCCGGAACATCAACATATACTCAACATACCTTAAATAACCCTTACATAACTTAGAAATAAGTTTTGAAGGCTTTGGTATGGCAAAAACAAGTTAATTCGCTTACAGGGACTAAATATGACAAACTGCGAAAGTATGTCAATTTGAACTGTAACGAACATTCCGGAACATAACCATAAGTTAAACACACCTTAAATATCCTTTACATAGCTTAGAAATAGGCTTTGAGGGGTTCGGTGTGCAAAAATAAACTTTTGGATCATTCAGGGACTAAAAGTGTCAAAAAGTGCACAAGTTTGCATTTTCGCGCATAACTTACGTTCTGAATACATCCGGACATCCAAAAATTTATGTAAGCATGACTACATTATGTTTTAGTGTTCGCCTTAAGAAAAATCCATTCGTCGCGTCATTTGGATCGTTTTTCGCGCTTGTGCGCATTCCGTCGTAATTAAGCGAACATCGCGTTCGTACGGCCAAACGAACTGACATCAGACATATTTTTGAACATGTTTCATGTTCACAATGTTTAGGCAACATTTTAGGGCCTTAAAGTTGGCTTTACGGGCCTTAGAAGTGTCGGGAATGGCCTTAAACACGTGCAGGGGCTGAAACTGTCATTTCTGAAACATATATGCAGATCAGAAGCCTCAGGCGGCCCGCATTGTGTTTGGCTGATCCTAAAGCGGGCCGCTTCCCACCTTCTGACCAGATTAAGTGCATTTTATCACAAGTTGCAGCCATTTGATCCTCCACCACATGTTCTAAACTTGCTTAGTCACTAGATAAGGATCATATTTAGCTTCCACAACATTGTGACAAGTGTACGGACTAGATCTTTTCCCCTTTTCCAAGAAACGATCCTAACGGTTCACCGAAAACTATAAATACCCCACCCCCCTTTGTTCATAATCACTAGAAATTTGATTTGAGAAACTCTAAGTTGAAACATTTGTTTCATACCTGAGATTTTTGAATCAAGTTTAGCATTCGGGGACCCTTCGTAAGTATTCTTTCGTTCTTTTCCTTATTTTTACTGCTTTTCGAGTCAGAAAGTCAAACTTTGTTTGACTTTCAGCGTTGACCAGTAATGGTCAATGCGAAGTTCGATTGAACTTCGCAACGTGATTGTAATCACGATGGTCATAGTCCCTTGGGACTATGCCTACTGATTACCACGTTGTCTAGGGTCGTAGGGTAAGCGATCTGATCAATCGCTTATACCTTCGAACCCGACCCAGTTTGGTCGATCATTAGGATCCGACCAAATACATTAGGTGACCATAGTAGGTAGGGAATAACCTTCCGAGGTTATACCCTATGGTCACATCGTTTAAGTAGTTGTATGATAGGTAGTTTATATGCCTTAGGTAAATTACCAGAATACCCTTTTCATGTATAATTGGTAATTAAGCATATGTAACCTAAACCTTTGTCACATAACTGATTATGTAACATGTTTAGGCATATAACACTTGTCATAGGACTAGTTAGGCGGTCCGAACGCGTTTCACGCGCACGACACGTTAAAGTAGCATAAGCTTCCTAAACGGGTCGTAATGGGTCGTAAACATTTATGTTAGGTTTCATTTAGTATGTAGGCTTTGATAAACCAAATGACACGAGTCTCTACACTCGTTTGGTTTACGAAACCTCATTCTATCCGATCTTCCGATTTAGGTCCGGTTATTAACATAGTTACCTATATTAGGTGCCGTTTGATTCCGAGATCTATAGCATTACTTGGTGGTTATCTTTAGACAACTGAGCAATCTCAAGTGAGTACATAGACCCCTCTTTTACTGTTTTCCAAACTGTTTTGGGGTGGAACACATGTGCCTACTTGTTACTTTCATGCTTTCCTGTTTTCACATCATATACCGGCTATGTTTGATAGTACATTATAGTACATGATTTCATTACATCTTATGCTAGGTGTGCCCATTGTGTGCATTACTTAGTACATTGTTTTACATTACATTTTATGCTAGGTGTGCCCATTGTGTGCATTACTTAGTACATTGTTTTACATTACATTTTATGCTAGGTGTGCCCATTGTGTGCATTACTTAGTACATCGTTTTACATGACATTTCACGCTATGTATGTTCATTTGATTACATACTTAGTGCATTGTTTTCACATGTTTACATTTTGGTATGACATTTGGTTTGTTTACATGGGACAATACATTCATTAACATTAGCTACGCCGTTCGTTAGTAGGTAGTGGTACCATAGGAATTGACAACTCCCGTTCCGGACATCCCAGGGAAAGGGGACAGAAAGGAATGACCGAATTCGATGATATAAGACAGATAGACCTTTAATTTGTTTAAGGGTTTATCACCACAGTCACAAGGCTTGGATGTATGCATTTTCACAATACCGCATAAATGTTCATATTAAATAGTTGCATGCATTTACACAAAACATAGCTTTGATTTAAACCAAGTTTTACTTCAATACTTTGTTTTTGTGCATATGGTTTAGTTGAGACATTTCACTTGCCATACATGACATTTTGACATAGACATTTGACATAGACATTTGACAAAGACATTTGACATGGATATTTGACATAGACATTTGACAAAGACATTTGACATGGATATTTGACATAGACATTTGACATGATTTACATTTTGACATGAACACTTTGACATATTATTCAATACATTTGACAATTGGTTTAAACATAGACTTCTTACATTGTTTGGTTTGGTTTGATTAAGTGATTAAGTAACGATGCGTGTGTAATATGATACAAGCATGGTGGATACGCCGCTGGTACTTCCTATATATAAGTGTTTGTATGGTATTACATGTCGTAACGTTATTTGAATCATTTTAGTTTGAGACATAGAACATTTTATACAAATAACATACTTTTCACAAGACATTGATTTACAAACAACTTATCTTATACAAACACATTTTTACATGGTTATTTATTTAACCTGACATTTACTTATACATATCATCCGATCTTATTGTTATTCAAATGATTTACAAGACAAAGCAAATTACAAGGTTCATGACCAAACATTTTCTCAAATACAAGTCATGAATCCTATTTTCACAAACCTATGTATCTCACAGGCATTTTTATGCTGACGTACCTATTTTCACATGTGTTTTCAGGTGCTTTTCCATAGGATGTTGATCATGATACTAGGGCGGACCTGTGCCTTAGAGACTTTCAAATAAGATAGACTATGTTTAATTATGTTCTGAACTCTTTAATTTTCTGTTTGAAACAATGTAACACCTTTGTTTATAAATAAAAGACAACTTTGTATGCCATGGTTATGAAACAATTAATTCTGTTGCAACACGCCCCGATGTTTCCGCCGCGATTTGTTGTTTTACGCGGTCGGGGTGTGACAGAAGAGTTGGCGAAAATTTGATCGCAAAGCTCTGATACCAACTCTTCTGTCACACCCCGACCGCGTAAAACAACAAATCGCGGCGGAAACATCGGGGCGTGTTGCGACAGAATTAATTGTTTCATAACCATGGCATACAAAGTTGTCTTTTATTTATAAACAAAGGTGTTACATTGTTTCTAACAGGAAATTTAAAGAGTTCAGAACATAATTAAACATAGTCTATCTTATTTGAAAGTCTCTAAGGCACAGGTCCGCCCTAGTATCATGATCACATCTTATGGAAAAGCACCTGAAAACACATGTGAAAATAGGTACGTCAGCATAAAAATGCCTGTGAGATACATAGGTTTGTGAAAATAGGATTCATGACTTGTATTTGAGAAATGTTTAGTCATGAACCTTGTAATTTGCTTTGTCTTGTAAATCATTTGAATAACAATAAGATCAGATGATATGTATAAGTAAATGTCAGGTTAAATAAATAACCATGTAAAAATGTGTTTGTATAAGATAAGTTGTTTATAAATCAATGTCTTGTAAAAAGTATGTTATTTGTATAAAATGTTCTATGTCTCAATATTGAAATGATTCAAATAACGTTACGACATGTAATACCATACAAACACTTATATATAGGAAGTACCAGCGGCGTATCCACCATGCTTGTATCATATTACACACGCATCGTTACTTAATCACTTAATCAAACCAAACCAACCAATGTAAGAAGTCTATGTTTAAACCAATTGTCAAATGTATTGAATAATATGTCAAAGTGTTCATGTCAAAATGTAAATCATGTCAAATGTCTATGTCAAATATCCATGTCAAATGTCTTTGTCAAATGTCTATGTCAAATATCCATGTCAAATGTCTTTGTCAAATGTCTATGTCAAATGTCTATGTCAAAATGTCATGTATGGCAAGTGAAATGTCTCAACTAAACCATATGCACAAAAACAAAGTATTGAAGTAAAACTTGGTTTAAATCAAAGCTATGTTTTGTGTAAATGCATGCAACTATTTAATATGAACATTTATGCGGTATTGTGAAAATGCATACATCCAAGCCTTGTGACTGTGGTGATAAACCCTTAAACAAATTAAAGGTCTATCTGTCTTATATCATCGAATTCGGTCATTCCTTTCTGTCCCCTTTCCCTGGGATGTCCGGAACGGGAGTTGTCAATTCCTATGGTACCACTACCTACTAACGAACGGCGTAGCTAATGTTAATGAATGTATTGTCCCATGTAAACAAACCAAATGTCATACCAAAATGTAAACATGTGAAAACAATGCACTAAGTATGTAATCAAATGAACATACATAGCGTGAAATGTCATGTAAAACGATGTACTAAGTAATGCACACAATGGGCACACCTAGCAGGAAATGTCATGTAAAACAATGTACTAAGTAATGCACACAATGGGCACACCTAGCAGGAAATGTCATGTAAAACAATGTACTAAGTAATGCACACAATGGGCACACCTAGCATAAGATGTAATGAAATCATGTACTATAATGTACTAACGAACATAGCATGTGTATGATGTGAAAGCGGAAAAGCATGAAAGTAACAAGTAGGCACATGTGTTCCACCCCAAAACAGTTTGGAAAACAGTAAAAGAGGGGTCTATGTACTCACTTGTGATTGCTCAGATGTCTAAAGATAATCACCAAGTAATGCTAGAGATCTCGGAATCAAACGGCACCTAATATAGGTAACTATGTTAATAACCGGACCTTAATCGGAAGACTGGGTAGCATTAGGGTTTGTAAACCAAATGAGTGTAGGAACTCACGTGACATGGTTTAACAAAGCCTACATACTAAAAGAAACTTAACCTAAGTCTTATTGACCCGTTATGATCCGTTTAGGTAGCTTATGCTACTTTAACGCATCGTGCGCGTGAAATGCGTTCGGACCGCCTAACTAGCCCTATGACAAGTGTTATATGCCTAAACATGTTACATAATCGGTTATGTGATAAAGGTTTAGGTTACATATGCTTAATTACCAATTATGTATGAAAAGGGTATTCTGGTAATTTATCTAAGGCATATAAACTACCTATCATACAACTACTTAAACGATGTGACCATAGGGTATAACCTCGGAAGGTTATTCCCTACACTATGGTCACCTAATGTATTTGGTCGGATCCTAATGATCGACCAAACTGGGTCGGGTTCGAGGTATAAGCGATTTATTAGATCGCTTACCCTACGACCCTAGGCAACGTGGTAATCAGTAGGCATAGTCCCAAGGGACTATGACCATCGTGATTACAATCACGTTGCGAAGTTCAAACGAACTTCGCATTGACCATAAGCTGGTCAACGCTGAAAGTCAAACAAAGTTTGACTTTCTGACTCGAAAAGCAGTAAAAATAAGGAAAAGAACGAAAGAATACTTACGAAGGGTCCCCGAATGCTAATCTAGATTAAAATAGCTCAGGTATGAAACAACGGTTTCAACTTAGAGCATTCTTAATCAGATTCTTGTAAGTAATGAGGTTGGATGGCATGGGTATTTATAGTATTCGGTGAACCGTTGGGATCGTTTCTTGGAAAAGGGGAAAAGATCTAGTCCGTACACTTGTCACAATGTTGTGGAAGCTAAATATGATCCTTATCTAGTGACTAAGCAAGTTTAGAACATGTGGTGGAGGATTAAATGGCTGCAACTTGTGATTAAAAACATTTAATCTGGTCAGAAGGTGGGAAGCGGCCCGCTTTAGGATCAGCCAAACACAATGCGGGCCGCCTGAGGCTTCTGATCTGCATATATGTTTCAGAAATGACAGTTTCAGCCCCTGCACGTGTTTAAGGCCATTCCCGACACTTCTAAGGCCCGTAAAGCCAACTTTAAGGCCCTAAGATGTTGCCTAAACATTGTGGACATGAAACATGCTCAAAAATATGCCGGGTGATGGTTCGTTTGGTCGTACGAACGCGATGTTCGCTTAATTACGACGGAATGCGCATAAGCGCGAAAAACGATCCAAATGACGCGACGAATGGATTTTTCTTAAGGCGAACACTAAAACATAATATAGTCATGCTTACATAAATTTTTGGATGTCCGGATGTATTCAGAACGTAAGTTATGCGCGAAAATGCAAACTTGTGCACTTTTTGACACTTTTAGTCCCTGAATGACCCAAAAGTTTATTTTAGCACACCGAACCCCTCAAAGCCTATTTCTAAGCTATGTAAAGGATATTTAAGGTGTGTTTAACTTATGGTCATGTTCCGGAATGTTCGTTACAGTTCAAATTGACATACTTTCGCAGTTTGTCATATTTAGTCCCTGTAAGCGAATTAACTTGTTTTTGCCATACCAAAGCCTTCAAAACTTATTTCTAAGTTATGTAAAGGTTATTTAAGGTATGTTGAGTATTTGTTGATGTTCCAGAGTATTTCTCGCATTAAACTGAGTACGTTTACGCACTAGTTTGCGTATAACTCTCCAGAAAGCGATATAGAGTTTGGAATTGGATAAAAGTCAAAACATGAAAAATGTAAAACATAACAAAACAAACATTGGGATCAAATAACATTGTTTTATTGATAATAGAACTGTTCATAGCGATTACAAGCACAGTTGTTACAGTCTCCCCTACTTGTGGAAATTTCGTCCCGAAATTTATTTAGAGGAAACTCGTGGAAAAAGATGTGGATATTTCGCCTTCATTTGATCTTCGCGTTCCCAAGTAAACTCAGGTCCACGTTTAGCTTCCCAGCGAACTTTGACCAAAGGAATGCGCTTGCGTTTAAGCCACTTGACTTCACGTTCCATGATTTCCACTGGTTTCTCAACAAATTTCAGTGTTTTGCCAACACGAATTTCGTCAAGCGGTATGGAGAAGTTCTCATCAGCTGTACACTTCTTGAGATTGGACACGTGAAAAGTTGGATGAACATTTCCAAGTTCAGGAGGTAACTCAAGTCTGTAGGCTACCTTTCCGATTCTTTCGACGATCTTGAATGGTCCAACGTATCTAGGTGCAAGTTTTCCTTTCTTTCCAAATCTGATCACACCTTTCCAAGGTGAGACCTTAAGTAATACTCGATCACCGACTTGAAATTCCAAGGCTTTGCGTTTTGGATCCGCGTAAATCTTCTGACGGCTTCTAGCTGCCTGAAGGTTATCGCGAACTTTTTTGACCTTATCTGTTGTCTCTAAAATGAGGGCAGGTCCAGTAAGTTGAGCCTCGCCAATCTCATTCCAGCAGACTCGGTACAAGACATTCTTACTGGTAGTGAACCTGCCACACTCCGTCCGGCGATCGAGTTATCTGCGACATTGACTGAGTCGCAGATCCGGAAGAACAAGTTACACCGGAAGGGTGACAAGGGCAAGGAACAATCGGCTGACAAGGTGGATAGCAAGAAAGGTCAAAACGGGAATGGAAAGAACTCTGGTTCTTCGAAGAGGGCAAAGAAGCGTAAGGCTTCCCAAAACTATGCTGTTTCTGCCCAAGCTAACCAGGCAGCTCTCAACCAACCCGCACAGCTTCCAGCAAAGAAACCCTATACAGGGAATGCACCTTTGTGCAATAGATGCAACAGTCACCACCAGCCGCAACTTCCATGCCGTTTCTGTACTAACTGTGGGAAGTCAGGCCATCTTGCCAATGTTTGTCGGTCTGCTCAAAATCCCGCGGTTCAGAACCCGACTCAACAAGTTGCTCAGCCTCCTGCTCCACAACAGGGTCAAGCTGCACGACCACAATACCCACCGGGTGCTTGTTACAATTGTGGGGATCTGACCCACTACAGAAACCGGTGCCCAAGACTAGCCAACCAGAACCAGAACCAGAACCAGAATCAGGCTCCGGCTCGACTCTTCTGTCACACCCCGACCGCGTAAAACAACAAATCGCGGCGGAAACATCGGGGCGTGTTGCAACAGAATTAATTGTTTCATAACCATGGCATACAAAGTTGTCTTTTATTTATAAACAAAGGTGTTACATTGTTTCAAACAGAAAATTAAAGAGTTCAGAACATAATTAAACATAGTCTATCTTATTTGAAAGTCTCTAAGGCACAGGTCCGCCCTAGTATCATGATCAACATCCTATGGAAAAGCACCTGAAAACACATGTGAAAATAGGTACGTCAGCATAAAAATGCCTGTGAGATACATAGGTTTGTGAAAATAGGATTCATGACTTGTATTTGAGAAAATGTTTGGTCATGAACCTTGTAATTTGCTTTGTCTTGTAAATCATTTGAATAACAATAAGATCGGATGATATGTATAAGTAAATGTCAGGTTAAATAAATAACCATGTAAAAATGTGTTTGTATAAGATAAGTTGTTTGTAAATCAATGTCTTGTGAAAAGTATGTTATTTGTATAAAATGTTCTATGTCTCAAACTAAAATGATTCAAATAACGTTACGACATGTAATACCATACAAACACTTATATATAGGAAGTACCAGCGGCGTATCCACCATGCTTGTATCATATTACACACGCATCGTTACTTAATCACTTAATCAAACCAAACCCAACAATGTAAGAAGTCTATGTTTAAACCAATTGTCAAATGTATTGAATAATATGTCAAAGTGTTCATGTCAAAATGTAAATCATGTCAAATGTCTATGTCAAATATCCATGTCAAATGTCTTTGTCAAATGTCTATGTCAAATATCCATGTCAAATGTCTTTGTCAAATGTCTATGTCAAATGTCTATGTCAAAATGTCATGTATGGCAAGTGAAATGTCTCAACTAAACCATATGCACAAAAACAAAGTATTGAAGTAAAACTTGGTTTAAATCAAAGCTATGTTTTGTGTAAATGCATGCAACTATTTAATATGAACATTTATGCGGTATTGTGAAAATGCATACATCCAAGCCTTGCGACTGTGGTGATAAACCCTTTAAACAAATTAAAGGTCTATCTGTCTTATATCAACGAATTCGGTCATTCCTTTCTGTCCCCTTTCCCTGGGATGTCCGGAACGGGAGTTGTCAATTCCTATGGTACCACTACCTACTAACGAACGGCGTAGCTAATGTTAATGAATGTATTGTCCCATGTAAACAAACCAAATGTCATAACAAAATGTAAGCATGTGATGAAAACAATGCACTAAGTATGTAAACAAATGAACATACATAGCGTGAAATGTCATGTAAAACAATGTACTAAGTAGGCACACAATGGGCATACATAGCATGAAATGTAATGAAATCATGTACTATAATGTACTAACAAACATAACCGGTATATGATGTGAAAACAGGAAAGCATGAAAGTAACAAGTAGGCACATGTGTTCCACCCCAAAACAGTTTGGAAAACAGTAAAAGAGGGGTCTATGTACTCACTTGAGATTGCTCAGATGTATAAAGATAATCACCAAGTAATGCTAGAGATCTCGGAATCAAACGGCACCTAATATAGGTAACTATGTTAATAACCGGACCTTAATCGGATGATTGGATAGAATGAGGGTTTGTAAACCAAACGAGTGTAAAGACTCGTGTCATTTGGTTTAACAAAGCCTACATACTAAATGAAACCTAACATAATTGTTTACGACCCATTACGACCCGTTTAGGAAGCTTATGCTACTTTAACGTGTCGTGCGCGTGAAACGCGTTCGGACCGCCTAACTAGTCCTATGACAAGTGTTATATGCCTAAACATGTTACATAATCAGTTATGTGACAAAGGTTTAGGTTACATATGCTTAATTACCAATTATACATGAAAAGGGTATTCTGGTAATTTACCTAAGGCATATAAACTACCTATCATACAACTACTTAAACGATGTGACCATAGGGTATAACCTCGGAAGGTTATTCCCTACCTACTATGGTCACCTAATGTATTTGGTCGGATCCTAATGATCGACCAAACTGGGTCGGGTTCGAAGGTATAAGCGATTGATCAGATCGCTTACCCTACGACCCTAGACAACGTGGTAATCAGTAGGCATAGTCCCAAGGGACTATGACCATCGTGATTACAATCACGTTGCGAAGTTCAATCGAACTTCGCATTGACCATTACTGGTCAACGCTGAAAGTCAAACAAAGTTTGACTTTCTGACTCGAAAAGCAGTAAAAATAAGGAAAAGAACGAAAGAATACTTACGAAGGGTCCCCGAATGCTAAACTTGATTCAAAAATCTCAGGTATGAAACAAATGTTTCAACTTAGAGTTTCTCAAATCAAATTTCTAGTGATTATGAACAAAGGGGGGTGGGGTATTTATAGTTTTCGGTGAACCGTTAGGATCGTTTCTTGGAAAAGGGGAAAAGATCTAGTCCGTACACTTGTCACAATGTTGTGGAAGCTAAATATGATCCTTATCTAGTGACTAAGCAAGTTTAGAACATGTGGTGGAGGATCAAATGGCTGCAACTTGTGATAAAATGCACTTAATCTGGTCAGAAGGTGGGAAGCGGCCCGCTTTAGGATCAGCCAAACACAATGCGGGCCGCCTGAGGCTTCTGATCTGCATATATGTTTCAGAAATGACAGTTTCAGCCCCTGCACGTGTTTAAGGCCATTCCCGACACTTCTAAGGCCCGTAAAGCCAACTTTAAGGCCCTAAAATGTTGCCTAAACATTGTGAACATGAAACATGTTCAAAAATATGTCTGATGTCAGTTCGTTTGGCCGTACGAACGCGATGTTCGCTTAATTACGACGGAATGCGCACAAGCGCGAAAAACGATCCAAATGACGCGACGAATGGATTTTTCTTAAGGCGAACACTAAAACATAATGTAGTCATGCTTACATAAATTTTTGGATGTCCGGATGTATTCAGAACGTAAGTTATGCGCGAAAATGCAAACTTGTGCACTTTTTGACACTTTTAGTCCCTGAATGATCCAAAAGTTTATTTTTGCACACCGAACCCCTCAAAGCCTATTTCTAAGCTATGTAAAGGATATTTAAGGTGTGTTTAACTTATGGTTATGTTCCGGAATGTTCGTTACAGTTCAAATTGACATACTTTCGCAGTTTGTCATATTTAGTCCCTGTAAGCGAATTAACTTGTTTTTGCCATACCAAAGCCTTCAAAACTTATTTCTAAGTTATGTAAGGGTTATTTAAGGTATGTTGAGTATATGTTGATGTTCCGGAGTATTTCTCGCATTAAACCGAGTACGTTTACGCACCAGTTTGCGTATAACTCTCCAGAAAGCGATATAGAGTTTGGAATTGGATAAAAGTCAAAACATGAAAAATGTAAAACATAACAAAACAAACATTGGGATCAAATAACATTGTTTTATTGATAACAGAACTGTTCATAACGATTACAAGCACAGTTGTTACAGTCTCCCCTACTTGTGGAAATTTCGTCCCGAAATTTATTTAGAGGAAACTCGTGGAAAAAGATGTGGATATTTCGCCTTCATTTGATCTTCGCGTTCCCAAGTAAACTCAGGTCCACGTTTAGCTTCCCAGCGAACTTTGACCAAAGGAATGCGCTTGCGTTTAAGCCACTTGACTTCACGTTCCATGATTTCCACTGGTTTCTCAACAAATTTCAGTGTTTTGCCAACACGAATTTCGTCAAGCGGTATGGAGAAGTTCTCATCAGCTGAACACTTCTTGAGATTGGACACGTGAAAAGTTGGATGAACATTTCCCAGTTCAGGAGGTAACTCAAGTCTGTAGGCTACCTTTCCGATTCTTTCGACAATCTTGAATGGTCCAACGTATCTAGGCGCAAGTTTTCCTTTCTTTCCAAATCTGATCACACCTTTCCAAGGTGAGACCTTAAGTAATACTCGATCACCGACTTGAAATTCCAAGGCTTTGCGTTTTGGGTCCGCGTAAATCTTCTGACGGCTTCTAGCTGCCTGAAGGTTATCACGAACTTTCTTGACCTTGTCAGTTGTCTCTAAAATGAGGGCAGGTCCAGTAAGTTGAGCCTCGCCAATCTCATTCCAGCAGACTGGTGAACGACATTTTCGACCATAGAGAGCCTCGAAAGGAGCCATTTTGATGCTAGTGTGATAACTGTTGTTGTAGGAGAATTCAATCAATTTAAGATGTGAATCCCAGCTACCACCAAAATCGATCACACAAGCTCTTAGCATATCCTCCAGAGTCTGGATTGTTCTCTCAGATTGACCATCCGTTTGCGGATGATAAGCTATGCTTAGATTAAGTTGGGTCCCCATGGCAGATTGCATGGTTCTCCAAAAATGAGAAGTGAAACGAGCATCTCTGTCAGAAATGATGTTCAAAGGAACACCATGTCGAGCCACAATTTCATCTACATAGATTTGAGCAAGTCTGTCAGTAGGAAAATCCTCACGGATTGGCAAGAAATGTGCTGACTTTGTAAGACGATCAACGACTACCCAGATGGCATCATGACCTTTCTTTGTGCGCGGGAGTTTGGTAACAAGATCCATAGTAATGTTTTCCCATTTCCAAACTGGGATCTCTGGTTGCTCCAATAAACCAGAAGGACACTGATGTTCAGCCTTAACCTTAAGACAAGTAAGGCATTTGGATACGTATAAGGCAATGTCTTTCTTCATACCAGGCCACCAATAGTGAATACGAAGATCCTTATACATTTTATCTGAGCCCGGATGAATAGAATAACGAGACTTATGGGCTTCATCCATAAGCAAGGTACGAAGATCATCCTGGCTTGGGACCCACAAACGGTCCATGAAGTAATATGATCCATTGTCCTTCAGTTCCAGTGCAGGTGTTATGTGATAAGGAAATTCCTTATCCATCAATCCTTGTGAAACACAAGATTGTTGAGCCAGAGAAATGCGTGCTTGAATATCGGATCGAGCTTGAATAACAGATTGAACACGTACACAATGAAGCTTAGTACGTTCCTTACGACTCAATGCATCAGCTACGACATTCGCCTTACCAGGATGGTAACGAATTTCGCAGTCATAGTCGTTTAAAAGCTCAACCCAACGTCGCTGTCTCATGTTGAGTTCTTTTTGGTTGAAGATATGCTGAAGACTTTTGTGGTCAGTGAAAACCACACATTTTGTACCGTACAAATAGTGTCTCCAGATCTTGAGAGCAAAGACAACTGCACCCAACTCAAGATCATGAGTGGTGTAGTTCTTCTCATGTATCTTCAACTGTCTCGATGCATAGGCTATGACTTTGTTCCTTTGCATAAGAACACAGCCAAGACCCAATTTAGATGCATCACAATACACGACAAAATCATCATCTCCCTCAGGCAATGATAGAACAGGTGCATCGCAAAGCTTCTGCTTCAGGTGTTGAAAAGCTTCCTCTTGTTTGTATCCCCAATAAAAGGGCATTTTCTTCTGAGTTAGAGCAGTTAAAGGAACTGCAATCTTTGAGAAGTTTTCTATGAAGCGGCGATAATAACCCGCTAGACCAAGAAAAGAACGAACTTCAGTAGGAGTAGTAGGTGTATCCCAATCCTTAATCGCACTGATCTTGGAGGGATCTACATGAATACCTCGTTCGTTGATAACATGCCCCAAAAATTGAACTTCTTTAAGCCAAAATTCGCACTTGGAGAATTTGGCGAAAAGTTGCTCTTTCTTTAGGAGTTCTAGGGTAAAACGAAGATGTTGCTCGTGATCAGCTCGCGTCTTAGAGTAAATCAAGATGTCGTCAATAAAAACAATGACGAACTGATCCAAATAAGGTTTACAGACCCTATTCATTAAGTCCATGAAAACAGCAGGAGCATTAGTCACACCGAATGGCATGACTGTGAACTCATAATGCCCATATCGAGTACGGAACGCTGTCTTCGGAATATCTTCTTCTTGCACGCGAAGTTGATGATATCCAGATCGCAGATCAATCTTCGAGAAATAAGAAGCGCCCTGTAACTGATCAAAGAGGTCGTCTATGCGAGGTAGAGGATATTGATTTTTGATGGTAAGCTTGTTAAGCTCACGATAATCGATACACATCCTAAAGGATCCATCCTTCTTCTTGACAAAAAGAATGGGAGCACCCCAAGGTTAAAAACTAGGACGTATGAAACCTTTGTCGGAGAGTTCCTGAAGCTGTTTAGACAACTCTTGCATCTCAGACGGTGCAAGACGATATGGAGCTCTGGCAATGGGATTTGCACCTGGTACGAGATTAATGCGGAACTCGACTTGGCGTGCTGGAGGTAGACCAGGTAAATCTTCAGGGAACACTTCAGAATAATCTCGAACGACAGGAATATCTGAAATAGACTTACCCTTGCCTTTATCTTCTGTAACATGTGCTAAGAAAGCCACATAGTTCTTCTGCAGATACTTCCGAGCTTTAAAACAAGACATGAGTTTGAGACCAACGGTAGGCTTCTCACCTTGAACCTGCAGGATCTCGCCTGTCGAAAGCGGCACACGAACAATCTTCTTAGAACAAACTATCTCTGCGTGATGCTTGGATAACCAATCCATTCCCACAATAACGTCGAAGCTTCCAAGTTGCATAGGCGTGAGATCGATAGGGAAAAGATGATCATTTAGGTTCAACTGGCAGTTGCGAAGAACAGAATCAAGAATAATGGGTTCACCACTAGCAACTTCTACTGTCAAAGGTTTTCCTAGTTTCGTTCTAGACACTCGAAGCATAGGCTCAAAAGACAAAGACACGAAACTCTTATCGGCACCAGAATCGAAAAGAACAGATGCAGGCTGATTATTAATAAAGAACGTACCGTTCACCACATTATCGTCAGCCTGTGCCTCTTGGGCATTCATGTTAAAAACTTGGCCTCGAGCCGGAGCTGGATTCTGGTTCTGATTGGCTAGCCTTGGGCACCGGTTTCTGTAGTGGGTCAGATCCCCACAATTATAACAAGCACCCGGTGGGTATTGTGGTCGTGCAGCTTGACCCTGTTGCTGAGCAACTTGTTGAGCCGGGTTCTGAACCGCAGGATTCTGAGCAGACCGACAAACATTGGCAAGATGGCCTGATTTCCCACAGTTAGTACAGAAACGGCATGGAAGTTGCGGCTGGTGGTGACTGTTGCATCTATTGCACAAAGGAGCATTCCCTGTATAGGGTTTCTTTGCTGGAAGCTGTGCGGGTTGGTTGAGAGCTGCCTGGTTAGCTTGGGCAGTAACAGCATAGTTTTGGGAAGCCTTACGCTTCTTTGCCCTCTTCGAAGAACCAGAGTTCTTTCCATTCCCGTTTTGACCTTTCTTGCTATCCACCTTGTCAGCCGATTGTTCCTTGCCCTTGTCACCCTTCCGGTGTAACTTGTTCTTCCGGATCTGTGACTCAGTCAATGTCGCAGATAACTCGATCGCCTGACGGAGTGTGGCAGGTTCACTACCAGTAAGAATGTCTTGTACCGAGTCAGGTAGGCCGTCGATATATCTTTCGATAGCCTTGTCAAGTGGGGTAACCATAGTCGGGCAAAGCAAACTCAGCTCTTCAAACCGATCAGTATAAGCCCTGTGTTCACCACTATCTTGCTTCAAAACATCAAACTCTTTCTCCAACGCTCGTTGCTCATGACGAGGACAGAATTCCCTCATCATAAGGGCTCTAAGTTCAGCCCATGTCTGTGCGAGAGCAACTTCTGCACCCCTATCTCTCATAACCCCGTTCCACCATGTCAAAGCCCTCTTCTGAAATACGCTCGAAGCAAACTCGACTTTGCGATTTTCGAGACACTGCACGTGGCGAAAAGTATTCTCTATGCTCTCAAACCACTGAAGAAGCCCAGTCGCTCCTTCAGAACCACTAAACTTGAGTGGTTTAGCCTGATTAAAATCCTTGTATTTGCACGGACCATTGTTGTTGTTGTTGGCTTGTTGCCATTGAGCAAAGAGATTTGGGAATTGAGCAGCCATCTGCTGCGCAATAATTTCTGCCAGCTCGGCAGTAGCTATCTGGTTCTCGCGTCGAGGAGGCATTCTAAAAGAGGAAAAACATGAAAAGGAACGAGTGAGACGATTGGATGAAAAGAATGAGATGATAAAAACAAGAATTGCAAACAGCATAGATGGTGGTCATTCGTCCGTATCACAAAGCAAACAAACGACTCACAGTGACTAATCAAAGTAAATGGATCAAAAATAATGTATAATGAAGACATGCTCGCCTATAAGTGAACACTCATCCCAAGAATTCCCAGGTAAGCACAACTGGTCTCGCGTCTGGTTGAGATGTATACGAAGTGCTTGCCTAGACAGAAAACTCAGAATACAGGCATTCACCCTTCCAGTTTGCACATGTTCACATTATTTAAAACCCAAAACGTTTGACGGGATTTTTGAAAATTTGAAGGCACAAGGCCAAAAACCAAAATGAAAAGGGTTCAAAACCATATAAAAGAGAGTTCAAAACCTTACAATTGAGGGTTCAAAACCTTGTAATAAATCATTCAAAAACAGATGATTGTTTTTCAAAAATCGTTTCGGAAAAATTTTGGTTCTTGTTTTGTTAATCACCTAAGGATAGGTGATGTACATGTTTTAAGATCTAAACACAAGATAACTTGTGTTAGGGTCCTAGAAAAGTTATAGTCTAGGTCAAAGCATTACTAATAACCTAATTCCCTATAACCATTGGCTCTGATACCAACTCTTCTGTCACACCCCGATCGCGTAAAACAACAAATCGCGGCGGAAACATCGGGGCGTGTTGCAACAGAATTAATTGTTTCATAACCATGGCATACAAAGTTGTCTTTTATTTATAAACAAAGGTGTTACATTGTTTCAAACAGAAAATTAAAGAGTTCAGAACATAATTAAACATAGTCTATCTTATTTGAAAGTCTCTAAGGCACAGGTCCGCCCTAGTATCATGATCAACATCCTATGGAAAAGCACCTGAAAACACATGTGAAAATAGGTACGTCAGCATAAAAATGCCTGTGAGATACATAGGTTTGTGAAAATAGGATTCATGACTTGTATTTGAGAAAATGTTTGGTCATGAACCTTGTAATTTGCTTTGTCTTGTAAATCATTTGAATAACAATAAGATCGGATGATATGTATAAGTAAATGTCAGGTTAAATAAATAACCATGTAAAAATGTGTTTGTATAAGATAAGTTGTTTGTAAATCAATGTCTTGTGAAAAGTATGTTATTTGTATAAAATGTTCTATGTCTCAAACTAAAATGATTCAAATAACGTTACGACATGTAATACCATACAAACACTTATATATAGGAAGTACCAGCGGCGTATCCACCATGCTTGTATCATATTACACACGCATCGTTACTTAATCACTTAATCAAACCAAACCAAACAATGTAAGAAGTCTATGTTTAAACCAATTGTCAAATGTATTGAATAATATGTCAAAGTGTTCATGTCAAAATGTAAATCATGTCAAATGTCTATGTCAAATATCCATGTCAAATGTCTTTGTCAAATGTCTATGTCAAATATCCATGTCAAATGTCTTTGTCAAATGTCTATGTCAAATGTCTATGTCAAAATGTCATGTATGGCAAGTGAAATGTCTCAACTAAACCATATGCACAAAAACAAAGTATTGAAGTAAAACTTGGTTTAAATCAAAGCTATGTTTTGTGTAAATGCATGCAACTATTTAATATGAACATTTATGCGGTATTGTGAAAATGCATACATCCAAGCCTTGCGACTGTGGTGATAAACCCTTTAAACAAATTAAAGGTCTATCTGTCTTATATCAACGAATTCGGTCATTCCTTTCTGTCCCCTTTCCCTGGGATGTCCGGAATGGGAGTTGTCAATTCCTATGGTACCACTACCTACTAACGAACGGCGTAGCTAATGTTAATGAATGTATTGTCCCATGTAAACAAACCAAATGTCATAACAAAATGTAAGCATGTGATGAAAACAATGCACTAAGTATGTAAACAAATGAACATACATAGCGTGAAATGTCATGTAAAACAATGTACTAAGTAGGCACACAATGGGCATACATAGCATGAAATGTAATGAAATCATGTACTATAATGTACTAACAAACATAACCGGTATATGATGTGAAAACAGGAAAGCATGAAAGTAACAAGTAGGCACATGTGTTCCACCCCAAAACAGTTTGGAAAACAGTAAAAGAGGGGTCTATGTACTCACTTGAGATTGCTCAGATGTATAAAGATAATCACCAAGTAATGCTAGAGATCTCGGAATCAAACGGCACCTAATATAGGTAACTATGTTAATAACCGGACCTTAATCGGATGATTGGATAGAATGAGGGTTTGTAAACCAAACGAGTGTAAAGACTCGTGTCATTTGGTTTAACAAAGCCTACATACTAAATGAAACCTAACATAATTGTTTACGACCCATTACGACCCGTTTAGGAAGCTTATGCTACTTTAACGTGTCGTGCGCGTGAAACGCGTTCGGACCGCCTAACTAGTCCTATGACAAGTGTTATATGCCTAAACATGTTACATAATCAGTTATGTGACAAAGGTTTAGGTTACATATGCTTAATTACCAATTATACATGAAAAGGGTATTCTGGTAATTTACCTAAGGCATATAAACTACCTATCATACAACTACTTAAACGATGTGACCATAGGGTATAACCTCGGAAGGTTATTCCCTACCTACTATGGTCACCTAATGTATTTGGTCGGATCCTAATGATCGACCAAACTGGGTCGGGTTCGAAGGTATAAGCGATTGATCAGATCGCTTACCCTACGACCCTAGACAACGTGGTAATCAGTAGGCATAGTCCCAAGGGACTATGACCATCGTGATTACAATCACGTTGCGAAGTTCAATCGAACTTCGCATTGACCATTACTGGTCAACGCTGAAAGTCAAACAAAGTTTGACTTTCTGACTCGAAAAGCAGTAAAAATAAGGAAAAGAACGAAAGAATACTTACGAAGGGTCCCCGAATGCTAAACTTGATTCAAAAATCTCAGGTATGAAACAAATGTTTCAACTTAGAGTTTCTCAAATCAAATTTCTAGTGATTATGAACAAAGGGGGGTGGGGTATTTATAGTTTTCGGTGAACCGTTAGGATCGTTTCTTGGAAAAGGGGAAAAGATCTAGTCCGTACACTTGTCACAATGTTGTGGAAGCTAAATTTGATCCTTATCTAGTGACTAAGCAAGTTTAGAACATGTGGTGGAGGATCAAATGGCTGCAACTTGTGATAAAATGCACTTAATCTGGTCAGAAGGTGGGAAGCGGCCCGCTTTAGGATCAGCCAAACACAATGCGGGCCGCCTGAGGCTTCTGATCTGCATATATGTTTCAGAAATGACAGTTTCAGCCCCTGCACGTGTTTAAGGCCATTCCCGACACTTCTAAGGCCCGTAAAGCCAACTTTAAGGCCCTAAAATGTTGCCTAAACATTGTGAACATGAAACATGTTCAAAAATATGTCTGATGTCAGTTCGTTTGGCCGTACGAACGCGATGTTCGCTTAATTACGACGGAATGCGCACAAGCGCGAAAAACGATCCAAATGACGCGACGAATGGATTTTTCTTAAGGCGAACACTAAAACATAATGTAGTCATGCTTACATAAATTTTTGGATGTCCGGATGTATTCAGAACGTAAGTTATGCGCGAAAATGCAAACTTGTGCACTTTTTGACACTTTTAGTCCCTGAATGATCCAAAAGTTTATTTTTGCACACCGAATCCCTCAAAGCCTATTTCTAAGCTATGTAAAGGATATTTAAGGTGTGTTTAACTTATGGTTATGTTTCGGAATGTTCGTTACAGTTCAAATTGACATACTTTCGCAGTTTGTCATATTTAGTCCCTGTAAGCGAATTAACTTGTTTTTGCCATACCAAAGCCTTCAAAACTTATTTCTAAGTTATGTAAGGGTTATTTAAGGTATGTTGAGTATATGTTGATGTTCCGGAGTATTTCTCGCATTAAACCGAGTACGTTTACGCACCAGTTTGCGTATAACTCTCCAGAAAGCGATATAGAGTTTGGAATTGGATAAAAGTCAAAACATGAAAAATGTAAAACATAACAAAACAAACATTGGGATCAAATAACATTGTTTTATTGATAACAGAACTGTTCATAACGATTACAAGCACAGTTGTTACACATTTGGACTCAAACACCCATAACTTTCTTTTTTCAACAACGACATCAGCGTTTCTATCTGGGCGATTGAACTTAGTCTGAACATCTTTAAGGTACATTGAACAAAATGTTAGAGCTTCTTCAAACACATAACGTTCAGCTATACAACCTTCAGGCCTTGCCGGGTTTTTGACATAGTTCTTTAGTTTTTTCATGTACCTTTCAAATGGATACATCCATCTAAAAGCTACTGGACCTCCCACAATCGCTTCATCAGGTAAATGCACAAGTAAATGAACCATAATGTCAAAAAACGCAGGTGGATAGATCATCTCTAACTTGCATAAGATGGTAACAATGTCATCCTTTGCTTTCTTCATATCATCCACCGATAGTGTTCTAGAGCAAAGTTGCTTAAAGAACATACAAAGGTCTACTATTGGTGTAGATGTATCTTTAGTCAAAAGCCCTCTAACCCCAATCGGTATCAAACGTTGCATGAGGATATGACAGTCATGAGATTTCAACCCGGTAATGTTAGCATTGTTATCTGTCACCCTCTTACTGATATTAGATCCAAACCCATCTGGTAATTTAACATTTTTTATAAACTGACAAAAAAGTTTTCGATCATCGGACTTGAATGAGTACTTTGGGTGGGGACTTAAGAACTTGCCACCCGATTGTTTCAGCCATTGTGTCGGCCGAATGTTTAGTTTTTCCAAGTCGGACCGCGCATTTGGCGTGTCTTTGCTCTTATCGTTCATTAGAAGAGTACCGAGCAAGCTGTCGCACACATTTTTCTCTATATGCATTACATCTAAGTTATGTTTCAGCTGCAGAGAAGACCAATACTCAAGGTCAAAAAATATGCTTCTTTTGGACCAGTTCAACTCGAAATCTAACCGGGTTATCCTCCCACCTCCAAAATCTGGATGCTTGCCTGGTAGACGATTAATTAAACGACCGAGTTGAGCTTCTATGTCAGCTGGGCTAAACTGTCTCGGAGGGTCTCGTGTCTCGGGTCTCGGGTCTCCCGTTAAAGTCGAGACTTGTTCTCCAAGGATGGTTGGCATCTAAGAACCGGCGATGACCAACATAAGCACATTTACCAGTTACACGTATTGAAGGAGTGTCTTGGTTACAAGTTGGGCATGCCATGTAGCCTTGTCCGCTCCAACCTGATAGACTACTACGGGCTGGAAAGTCATTTATGGTCCATAACAACGCCGCCTTCATTGTGAAGTATGTGTTTGTTGCTGCGTCTTTAGTACGTACACCTGTCTGCCACAATTGCTTAAGCTCATCCACTAACGGTCTAGGGAAAACGTCCATGTCTTTCCCCGGTGATTTAGGGCCAGGAATCAACAAGGTCAACATGAATGTGGACTCTCGCATGCATAGCCAGGGAGGCAGATTATATGTGGTGAGTATAACCGGCCACGTGCTATGAGTCGAGGATCCACTACCGTTGATAAAGGGATTAAAACCGTCAGCTGCAAGCCCTAAGCGAACATTTCGTGGCTCCATCGCGAAGTTTGGGTACTTTTTATCAAAGTCTTGCCATGCAGATCCATCAACTGGATGACGCATAGTCCCATCTTCCGATCGTCCGGTACTATGCCATATCATATCTTTCGCTGTGTGCCTTGAACAATACAAACGTCGTAGTCTAGGCGTTAAAGGAAAGTATCGTAACACCTTACGAGCCACCTTCGTGCCTTTTGTGTCTTTATCGACCCATCGACTCTCATTACAAACGGGACAATTTTGCAAGGACTCGTTTTCTTTCCAAAAGAGAGCACAATCATTTGTGCACACATCTATCATCTCATATGCCAAACCAATCTTCTTAAATGTCTTCTTAGCTACATAATACGAAGGGAGAATCTTGTTGCCTTCTGGCATTGACTCTCGCAACAACGAGAGGAGTCGATCTACTCCTCCATTTTGAAAATGGTACGTATCCTTTATATTCAAAAGCTTTGCTAAAAAGTCGATAGAAGAAAACTTGGTACAACCAGGATATAATTCTGTTTCAGCTTCCTTTACCAGGTCTTCAAAATCATCAACAACACCGCTACTATCTCCATTCGAGTTCTCTTGGTTAAGGTATGTATCTTCTTCCATACGCTCCCCCCTAATGTCTTCAATAACGTTTACCATACCGTCTTGTGGCGCAACATCGTTTACTTCTGCAATTGGAGTTGTGGCCCTGTGATAGGTCCACTTCGTGTATTCCTTCCAAAAACTGTTAATACGCAAATGGTATTTCATTTCTGCCATAGTTTTTAAGCCGGAATTTTTACATTTGGTACACGAACATCTAACTTCATCGTGGTTTTTTATCACTCTTTCACACATCTCGATAAATGACTCGAGTCCTTGCTTGTATTGAGGTGAATGACGTGGGGAATCAATCCAACTTTTATCGATAGGCATTATGCAACTGAAAGAAAATCTAATTTAGGATTAACAAGACAAGGGTAGGCTGCTAAACCCACTTTTTGAACACTTTATCTCATATGTGAATGTGTATTACATGATTGTTTGTTTAAGAAAAATTCGGCAGCATTTCCTCTTAGCTCCCAAGTATATATGTAATGATATATATACCCGAGGAGCAAAGAGAAAATGATAACCGAATCCTTCTTAAACAATCAATCATGTAATACACATTCACATCCTAAATGAGATAAAGTATTCAAAAAGCAGTCCCAAGATAAACGGGGACAACCCGAAATTAATTTCTAAATCAATTTCGGGCGGGTATTTCTAAGCTCGCTATGTTTAAAATGATTAATTTAAACACGGGCACAGTTTTTTAAGCTTGTTATGTTCTTAATGATTGTTTTAAATTTTGGGCGGAACGTTATGTTTTAAATCATGATTTCAATTTCGATTGGGTGTTTTCTTAGCTCGTTATGTTTGAAATGATGAATTCAATATCAGACACGATTTTTAAGCTTGTAATGTTCTTCATAATGGTTTATATTTCGGGCGGGTATTTTCATAGCTCCTTATGTTTTAAATGATGATTTTAATATAAAGAGGGTATTTCCTAACTAATATATATTTGTCAAATTTAAATATAAATGTTTTAAAACCTAAACACAAATATACAAATTATCAAACTTTAACATTTTTTTCAAACCTACACATTTGCATCCTTACACACACATTTGCATACTTTATACAAACATACATACTAACATACACATTTTTCACCAACATACTAACATACAACAATTATACAAACATACTAACAATTTACAATTTACATACTAACATTGTACAATTTACATACTAACAATTTACATACTAACAATTATACAAACATACATACATTCATTCATACACTTACATACCCACATACAACTTAAACTAAAAATTATACAATTTACATACTAACAATTATACAAACATACATACTAACATACACAATTTACATACCTAAACTAAAAATTATACAATTTCTAAACTTTAAAAAAAAAAAAAAAAACTAACCATTATACAATTTACATACACATTTTTCAAATACACCTACATTATACAATTTACATACTAACAATTATACAAACATACATACATTCATTCTAACAATTTACATACTAACAATTATACAAACATACATACATTTTTCAAATACACCTACATTATACAATTTACACCTAAAATTATACAATTTCTAAACTTAAAAAAAAAAAAAAACTAACCGTATTTTTCAAGTTTCAAGGAGATGAAGACCGAGGAGACGAAGTGGTGCCGGATTCGAGATGGTGGTGACCGGATTCGAGATGGTGGTGATCCGATATTTCTTCCACAAACACAAAAATACACAAAAAAGAGCAAAAATTAAAGCCTATAACATCTATATAACAAATGTAGAGAAGAAATCTAACAAAAACAAATTGAAACTAACCGATTTGGACGATTTTCGCGAGTTAGCAGCGGTGTTCGGAGGTTTTTTTGGGGGAAAAATGAAAGAGGAGGGAGAAATTGGCGCTGTATATGGTGTTTGGCTCGTTCAACCGTTAGCGGCGACAAGATGTCGCCGGTATTGCCAATGGTCGCCGGTAATGACTTTAATGAAGTTGACCAGAGATAAGATTTGTGTGGCGAGGGATTAAAGTTCTGACATTTACTTTTAGCGGAGACTAGCTGTCGCCGCTATTGCCCTGTCCTTGTCGCCGGTAATGATTTATAAATCCCCAACCGTCAGATCATGATTTTGATCAACGGATGGGGTTTGGTTTGAGATCCTGTGACGCGGATCGACCAATAGCGGCGACATTTGACCTGTCGCCGCTAAAGGTGTCGCCGGTAATAGTGTATTATTCTTGTAGTGATAGAATGCCTGCCGAAACGAAAAATACAAGATTTTTCAAACCAAAAGCAGCCTAGTTAGGTCGCTGAGGGTTCAGTCAGGACCGTTAATTTTTGCTGGGTTGTGTAAAACCGTTATTTAATTTAGCATCTTTTAGTTGCATTTTTAAATTAAAAAAAAGTCATTAATTCTGAAAACCCTATAACTGACTGATTACCATCTGTTTAGCAAGGTGCAACAAACGCTATAGGTGACAGTTCAGACGAATTGTGTAATCGGGTCGAACGGGTGGGTTAACATTATTTGTACGTGTGTGTTTATAAATTTATATTTGAACAGCAAAAATGAAACTTGCTGATTTCATTTACTTCCAATCATTTTGGATATATGTAGGGTTTGTCTCGCTCAGGTACTTTGGAATGCAGGTGTTTACCACGTCTCTCCAACCATGGCAATTGCCATCTCGAACTTAGGTCCTGGAATTACATTCTTGATTGCAGTATTTTTCAGGTACAAGCATTATTCACTTTATTTCAAAATAAGAAAACCCAATGCAAAATGTAGTTTGTGTTTTAGGTTGGAGAAATTAGACACAACAATTTCTAGTGTAGCGAAATTATTGGGTACCATGATATCAATATTGGGAGCAATGGTGTTCACACTCTATCAAGGCCCAAGAATGTTTTATATCAATTCACCCAACCAGCTCTTTTTGTCACAACCATCAGAATGGATATATGGGAGTTTAATTATCCTTATCAGTCACATCTTCGGTTGCATATGGGTTGTATTACAGGTAATTGTATGCCAATACTTGTTTAATAACTTTCATGTTTTTGATAAAAGAAGTAAAAGTTATATACAATGTGACACTTATAGTGATATACATGTAATTACTACATCTTGATCTACACTTCTAGGCAGCAACAACTATAGAGTATCCAGATCAACAAACCATTGTCTTTTTCTTTAATCTCTTCGGGACAATTCAATGCATCGCTCTTTCTCCTTTCGTAGAACAAAATCGAAGTGCTTGGGTGCTTCGACCCGAAACTGGGGTGACTGCTGTTGTTTTGGGGGTAAGTTGAGTAACCTACACCAATTTTTCAAGTTAGGTAACACATCTGCTTTGTTGTTGGTAGATTGACTTGTTCTATTTAAAGGCAGTTTATACCACTGCGGTCCGATGTAGTGTTTTCACTTGGTGCCTGCGGAAGAAAGGCCCAATTTTCGTGGCCATGTTCTCACCCCTCTCAATCGTTATCGCAATGATCATGGGTGCCACATTTCTTGGTGATTCACTTCACTTAGGAAGGTAAATGGTTAACGCATTTGCCCGTTTGATTTTGTTGCTTTATACTTGAAAAGAAACTCGTTCACCATGGCTTTTTCTTGAATCTTTAAATTCGTATTTGCAGTGTCATTGGAACCTCGATAATTTCTTTTGGGTTCTACACGGTTATATGGGGGCAAACCAAAGAGAAGAACAAACTACTGGTAGTCATTGATGAAGATTTGGATGTTTTAGGATCAGGATCATCTGCTGACGAAACTCTCCCTCTTCTTTCCTCCAGATATCAAGAAGAATGTTAGTTTAGTAAGCATACATTAATGTGCAAGTATACTGACGGTTAAGTTATCATAGGGAATGAGATGTTTGAATGAATAATCTAGTTATACTATACGGTGCGGAGGGACTTGAAAATGGGGCGTTATGCGACGTGTGGATGACACGTAAGCATGCGTAAAAAATGGGACGTGGTGCAAAAACGGGATGTGTGGGAGGGGTCGTGGAAGAGTGGCGTTATTCGATACGCGACACACACTTTTTGTTATTATTTTATATTTAAAATTTATAAAAAAATCTATTATATTTAAATAAAAGACATTAATATAAATTGCATAAATAGCATAAATTTTAAAAATTACATAAAAATAAAATAAAATTACAAGTGTTGGTACCCTAACGAGTCGAACTGATTCCTGCCGAACAACATTAGTACCGGTATTCGTTTTTGTGGTTTTAGATCAATGTAAAAAATGTGTCGATATCCTTTTGGTCATATCACGACTTCATTTTTTTTCTCTTTTGGTTGCTATGGTGAATGCCGATATTGTAACAAAGCAAACCGATAACGACTGAATTCCCGCAGCATAGCGCGAGAAAATCCCACTAGTTTGATTTATTTTACCCCATATAATTTGCTCTTTTTACTCCCATATTTTTTTTTTATTTTGACATTTGCTTTTTTCTACCTCGTAGTTTTGTACACTTGCTTTTTTATATACCTATACTTTTTAATTTACATGGCTTTTCCATCGCATACCCCACAACTTTCAAACTTTTCATTTGTTATCCTCAAGTTTGAATTACGCCACCACATCCTCAAGTTTTAAACTTTGTTTTTTTAATCCCTTTTCACTATTACTCCATTTTTAGCGCCACCGCTCTCTTTTGTTTAAAACATTTGGTTTTAACCCCTTGCACTATTATCTCCTCAAGTTTAAAATTTTGCGTTTTTACATCTTGAATCATTAGTCAATTTTTTTTACCGCCACCATCCCCTCAGGTTTTAAACTTTGTATTTTTACCTATTGTACTTTTACTCCATTTTTACACATCCTTTTTGAAAATTGCAACTTTTAACCTAGACTACTACACCTACTTCTGCAAATAGTCCCTTGTTCAAAGCATTATGTTTTACAACTTTTTTTAATTATCTTTTATACGCATCGTGTTTTACTAATTTTGTGTAGCATATTATGTGTTAGGCATTGTGTTTTACACTTCGTGTCTGCCATTGTCTTTTACATTTCTTTGTAATTGTCCTTTACACATTGTGTTTTTCGAATTATTTGTTGCGCACTGTGTCATATACATTGTGTTTTACACTTCGTGTCTTACTGCGCGTTTCGACCCGCTGCGCGCCACCGCTCATTTATCTTAGTCTTAGGTAAATAATTAATGAGCGAACAAGAACACATTTATCTTCTTCACTTATGTTCAATTACCATTTGTTTATGTTCGTTTTTTTAAGTTCATTTATTAAAACAAACAAAAAAAATATTCATTCTCTTAACATAGGAGATTAAAACAAACAAAAACATATTCATTATCTTAACATACGAGCATGATATTAAACTATTAGTTAAAAGGCTCCCATTTGTAACACGAACATATGGAGATATTTTTATAAAACTATCATTTATACTTCTCTTTCTGGAAGACTGAGTGCTTGGGGCAGCAGTACACGAGTTTCGTCTAATTATTATATTTGTACTGTACTGGTTTTGGTTCATAATTGTGGGGTAGGTTTTTTCTATAATTGAAAGTGAAAAAGGGAAGTTTTGTGGCTGAGCATTGTGGCGTGGGAGTATGGGACTATATCTGAATATACTTTGGTTTTTTCTATAATTAAAAATGTTTGTATTCTGATTTTCAAATAGGGTTGGATCTGAGTTTTTGACAAAAAAAAAAAAGAAAAAAAAAAAAAAGATGAGCATGAGAAGAACATGGTCATGGATGGATGATGTGCTTCCGGTGGTTGCAGTGTTGATGTTAACATGTTTGGATATGGCGTTGTTAACCATAGTCAAAGCAGTCATGAGTGATGGTATGGGCAGTATCGTCTATGTTATTTATCATAACGCTCTAGGCACAATCATTCTTCTTCCATTTTTCATCCTTCACATCATCAGAAAGGTTGACCGTCCTCCGCTCACATTTCGTATTTTGTTCAGATTCTTTATCCTTGGCCTTTTCGGGTAAGCGAGTCCATTTTGACATGTGAACTTAAATGAACCAACATCTCCCTTGTAATTATTTTACATATAATGTGTTTCTTTCTTTGTAGGATTTCTCTTTTTCAGGTACTTTGGTATCTAGGTGTGGATTACAGCTCTCCAACCATGGCAAGTGCCATTGCGAACCTGTCTCCAGGCATTACATTCTTGATTGCAGTATTTTTCAGGTATGGGTGGTAACCAACATATTTAACTTTAAGTAAATCATCATCATCATCATCATCATACTCATACTCATACTCAGTAAATCCCACCAATAGCAAAGCAAAGGTAGGGTCTGAGGAGGGTAAAATGTAGACAGCCTTACCTCTACCTCGTAGGAATAGAGAACCTGCTTCCAGTGAGACCCCCGGCTCGATAGTAGTTTTGCATCAAGCCTTGGACATAAGGCACATAACACTCAGCAATCGGGACAAAGACGACCGATTAGTGCATGTATCCTTTTGTCTTTCAGCTATCAAAGTCACCACATGATGCATGATTAGCCGTCCTTAGCTTTTAACGTTATTTTCACAAAATTAGTAAAATAACGTTAAAACTAGTGCACTTTCACTTTTGCCCCCAAACGCCCGCACATATATATATTGTATGCGCATACCGCAAGTGGGGCGTTAAATACACTAAATATCACCCATAGTCAAATTCATTAGTAAAAGTAAAAGTGGTTAGGAGGTAAATAACCTATGTAAACGGCCAATAAAAATATCACCCATTTGTGGGACAAAGTTTTACTTTCCGAATGCACTTCAATATTTTAGCTTCCGAAAACGACAGACTACCAAACATAAATATTAGCTACCAAAACGACGTAATTGACAGATTACCAACATAGTTATTAGCTACGGAAAACGACTTAATAACAGCGCGAGAATATTATAGAAAACCATATCCTCAAAATACCGAAGAATTACCCATGTATATACAATCCGCAAAATACTTCCCCTAAAAAGCCAAAACCAGTTCGTTCATGCGGCTATATTCTGTCGCTAATTTTTTCTTAATTGTGGGGGTGACCCAGACATGGTTTCAGTCGGTAATTATTGACA
Organism: Helianthus tuberosus; assembly: GCA_030545235.1. Classification (NCBI taxonomy): domain Eukaryota; kingdom Viridiplantae; phylum Streptophyta; class Magnoliopsida; order Asterales; family Asteraceae; genus Helianthus; species Helianthus tuberosus. The sequence goes on along the minus strand of CM060417.1, from coordinate 122,530,955 downwards.
AATTAATTTATAATTTAACAATTTTTTATGTCGTTGTTTGATGGAGTTATGTCAGCAATAGATATTACCGACGGCTGTTGGCTGTAGGTAAATTTTATCGGTGAAACTCCGTGGTAGTGATGGTAACCAGATTACTTAGCTCGTTCATTTACCATACCAGTCACTTATTTTTTTTATAGGTAAATCTTACCCCTTTACACCAATAACTCTAAATTATTCTCTTTTGCACCTCCCTTTAAATGTGCATATTGAAGATGGATATGATCGGGTTGTTCCGCTGATGGCACGATAATACTCCAGTGATCTAAATTTGTTGTTCAAAAAAAAAAAAAAAATTCACAACAAGATTTTTCTATCACATCCAACCAGTTGGGTATTTGTGTTCTAGGACAGAGAAAATAGACATAAGAAACTCAAGCAGTGTAGCAAAACTATTGGGTACGGTGATAGCAATATCGGGAACGATGGTGTTCACGTTCTATCAAGGCCCTAAAATTTTTGTGAAGATCCCATCTCCTGATTCAGCCAACAAGATTTTTCTATCACATCCAACCAGTTGGGTATTTGGAGGTCTGGTTACTCTTGCCAGCGTAACCTTCGGCTGCATATGGATTGTATTGCATGTAAATCTTTCTTAACTATTAGTATTATTATTGTTATTAATATTAATATCACTGTCACTATTATTACTATTATTATTATTTTCTTAACTACTAGTACTATTATTGTTATTAATTTTAATATCACTTACTGTCACTATTATTATTATTATTATTATTATTATTATTATTATTATTATTATTATTATTATTATTATGTTATACGCTAAAGTAAATATATAGTTAACTATTTTTTTGTATAAACATCAGGCAAAAACATCTAGAGAGTACCCTGATCAACAAACTATTGTCTTTTTCTACTGCCTCTTTGGGACAGTCCAATGTGTAGCCCTTTCTCCTTTTATAGAACGGAGTCAAAGAGCGTGGGTGCTTCAACCTGGAAATGCGGTGACTGCTGTTGTTTTGGGGGTAAGTTGAGTAAACTGGACCACTTTTCAAGTTAGGCAACACATATATCTTGGTGTTGGTGGATTGACTTGTTCTAGTTATTTGTAGGCTATTTATTCAACAGCAATTCGTAATAATGTTTTGACTTGGTGTTTACGGAAGAAAGGTCCAATTTTTGGGGCTATGTTTTCGCCCCTCTCAATCGTTGTTGCAGTGATCATGGATGTCACGATTCTTGGCGATTCACTTTATTTAGGAAGGTAAATGGTTTAAATACACAAATCTATAAATTTTGTGATCTTGGGACATGCTTATACTCACCCAATCCTTTGTTGAGCGTTTTGCTTTATAGTTAGAAAAATCCGAATGACCATGGTTTGTTCCTGAATCTTTAAATTTGTATACACAGTGTTATTGGAGCGACGATTGTTGCGGCTGGGTTTTACACGTTGATGTGGGGGCAGATCAAAGAGAAGGACAAGACACTAGTGGTCATGAATGACAATTTGGACGTCTCAGATAAACCGGAATCATCAACTGACCAAACTGCCCATCTCCTTTCATCTAGAAATGAATCAGAATGTTAGTTTGCTATGAACACAAGTATCGCAAGCCTACTAATGGTTTCGACATAATAACTGATGATGCTAATTTATATGTGAGAAGTTCACTTTAATTTCAGATTGAATTCATAAACATGGATGTAGGTAAGGGGATATTTAATTTTTTTTAACGCCAAAGTTACACAGCTAACTAAATCTACTCGTAAATATCCCAATGTCTATCATTAGACTAGAACTCTTAAGCACATGAAAAGGAAAATCTTTACAAGATTCCATGGTACCGGTTAGCGACAAGCCCTTTGATGATGATGCTTAATTTGTATGAATAACTTCGTTAAGGGGCCAATATTGTTAGGCAATGTAAATCCATCAAGATATCTAGCCCAGAACTAGAGGTAACACAGATTTTGTTGGATCAAATAAAGGGGGTTAGGCTAATTGTACCATTCATTCTTAGTTTTCATACTCACCCCTTAAAAATTAATTTAAAACATGCCATATTCCCCTTTTAAAAATTATTATTTATAAAAAGGCTATTATTACCTTTTTAAAGGGTTCAAAAACAGTTTACGTATAAACAAAATAAAGAAAATAAACGGCATAGGAAAGCTTTTTAGTTAAGAAGTTTTTTTTATTAAATTATAAAAACACCTTCTCGAAAAAGTTTAAAAACCGTTTTAATATTCATTTATGTTTGTTCATATATGTATATTTATCTTGGTTTATGTTTATTTATGTTCGTTAATATTCATTTATGCTTGTTCTTTTATATTGTCTATGTTTATGAGTTGTTTGTTTAGAATGTTAATGAATGAAAACAAACACGTTCATTTTCTAAATTAACAACCATGAACATGTTAGTTGACCATTTTTATATATTAACAGACGGCGTGAACTATTTTTAAAAGCAAGCTGAAACTTCTCTAAATATTATTAAAAAATAAAATAACTTTTTAGAAAAAAAAGTTTTTATAAATAAGAAAAAACGCTATTGAAAGAAACTTGATAAAATGTTTTAAAAAAAAGGAAAAAAAACGTTGTTTTAGGAATAAAAAAAAAGTCAAAAAAAATAATAATAAAAGATAACAAAAATGGTAAAAAAGTAAAAGTTGTTTAAATTGTATTAATGTAATAATGTAAACTTGAAGGAAAGAGATGCGTTTAGTTTAGTAAAGATAAAAGAAAAAGTACCACCCTCAAATGAATAACCCCATAAGGGTGAACGGGGCGCTTTGCGGGGAGGGGTTCGGTGAGTGGTTTCCCCGCTCGGGAACACCGCCGCCGACACCTCGGGGAGGCTAAGCGGAGAGTGGGAGCGGTGGATGTTCACCGATGAGAGATGCCATTTTTTTCGAGTTTTTTTTTTTTTTTTTTTGTTTTGTTTTTCCTTGTGATTTTTGAGATTTTCCTTGTGATTTTTGAAGAACAAGGTTTAGAAAATGAAGAAGAAGAAGGGGAGGAGGAAGAAAGAAGAAGAAGAAAAAGACTAAAATGTATATTTTTTTGTTTTTTCCTTGTGATTTTTGAGTTTTTTTTTTTTTTTTTTTTTTTTCCTTGTGATTTTTAATTTAAAAAAACACTTAAATTTTTTTTATTACTTTTAAAAATACCCCTCAAACTTGTTTTTAATTAAATGAAATGTTCTATTTTTTATTTTTATTTAGTTTTAATTTATTTAAATTATGTTTTACTTTTATAAAAATATTTATAAAAAAAAATAAAACCAAGTCCCCAAGAGAGGAGTGCCGCCATCAAATTGAGGATGTGGGGGGAGTTAAGGGAGGAGTTGACGTGGCGCGTGTTGATTGGGTGTGTGTAAGAGAGGTCACTCCCCTCTTAGGGGGAGCGGGGCACCCACCGAAAACCCCGTGCGGGGACCAACTTTGCCGAGCGGGGCGGTGCCGCCATCCAGGCGGGGAGCCAAATCGGGGAGCCATTTCGGGGAGGGGGCACCGAAGAAGGAAGGAGAGAGAAGGTGGGCCACCCTTTTTTTCAACCAATGAAAACTTTTTTTTTTTTTTTTTTGAATAAAAAAACAATTCCCCTAAGAGGGGAGTGCCGCCATCAAATTGGGGTGCGAGGGGAGTTTAAAAGAGGAGTTGACGTGGCATAACCTGATTGGGTGTGTGTAAGAGAGGGGACTCCCCCCTAAGAGGGGAGTGCCCCTCTCACCCTAACCAAAAGATGGGCTGAAATGAATACTCAATGTCAGTTGGCCAAAATTCTGCACCAAACGAAGTGACATAAAAATGATTCCACCTTATCTATTTTACTTTCCTTTCCTTTCCTTTGTGTCGGCTAAAAAATAAAAGAATTCCACTAGTTACTTGTATTATCATTTTTCATTATCCTGATACTCTTATTTTTTTATTAAATTTATTTTGAGTCTGTTTTTAATACTTTTAACAATGTAAGTCTAAAATTAAAAATTTTAACCCTCAGAGTTCTTACTTGGTAATTCTCTAACCCTTTGAATCCAAATTTGTAACGTCATCAACAAAGTTCGTTAACTAGAGGGGTAAATTAAGTCATTTTACGCCTACGTATAACCGTTTAATATAGACCATATAAGTAACAAGTCTTTAATGCATAAAGATTCTAATAAAGTTAGTTTTCAAGTTTTCGCGTTAAAAATGATTTTCATTTGAACCATCCCCTATATATACATAGGGTAGGGTTCTAGAGTGAACACTAGGTTGAGAGTGAACTATGTGAACTAATCTAGGTCATTGGATTACATCATCTAGAGATTTTTAAACAATGACAAGATTGTAATTATAGGAGTAGGATCAAATACAAACAACATTTCACATACAAACTGTAAGAACCATTTAAAAAGTGTCACGTGTCATCCAACCAATTATAGAAAAATGATAAAATAATATCCTAAATAACATCAATTATATTGAATTCTCTATAAATATGTTAACAAGCAATTAATTCTTTATTTAGATCTTCCTTTTGTTTTCAATGTGCTGATTAAGAAAAGTGCCAATGTCATTCAAATATGTGCTAAAATCAATTATCTTGATTAACTTTCATGTGCTAATATAATTCAAAAGTGTTAGTTTTATGTATTTATTGTTTTGGTATGTGCTAATTTAACTTTTTTAAAGTGCTAGGATCTGTTCTTACGGTTTGTAGGATAAATATGGTTTGTACCGGAACCAACCCCTGTAATTATAATGTTGTAACTTCCCTTTAAAATACATGACATAAGGGTATTTGTGTCTTTTGTAAGTTGCATTTATTAAACAATATAATCAAAATCCCTAAAATCTCGCTAGTTTCCGTATATACAAGATAAACAATTGTTAGTGTATACGTATGTGTACAGTCTCACTAGTATCAATTTATACAAGATACACAGATGCTAGTTTATACACATGCCTACAGTCTCGCAAACTATCAGTTTATACAAGATACACAGTTGTTAATTTATATACATGTGTACAGTCTCACTAACTATCAGTTTATACAAGATACACAACTATTAGTTTATACACATGTGTACAAACTTTTATACATCTGTGTATTATATTCAGAAATGGTTACATATGTGTATATTAACAACATACAGTATATTATGCATGCACACGAGTAAATTCATATAAAATTATGAAATTAATGAAAACGAAACAAGTCACATGTATACAAAAATAAATAACTTCATCACATTTTAAAAAAAAAGTTAATGCCCAAAAATAATTACAATTTCAATGTTAGAGAAATTTTTCAATATCTTTTGAAAATTATAAAAAGTTAAAAACAATATACTGTGATATCTATATATACGAATAATAAAAGAAAAACGATATTTAAGTTAAAATTAAAACAAAATCTATGGATAAAGAAATGAGTGCTACGAATATTTGGAAATTAAATAATTTTAAATTGAATATTTCCAAAAAAAACATTTGAAAAAAAAATAATAATTTTGTCTTTATCATCTTCTTGAGTGATAAGAATACATGCAATATTCATTAACCAACTTCAACATATGAGCTGAAGATGTAGAATGATAATGTCGTAATCCATGATGGTCTACCAAAATTTAAAACCTCTTCAATTTCTTATAATTAAATAATGGAGAAATAATTAAAAATGGGGGAGAGAGAGAGAGATAGAGAGTTAAGAGATGAGAAAATTAAGGGATTTTAATTAAACATACTTGGCTCATGTTAATCTTACCCTTTTAATCTAAAAAATGATCAAGGGCCAAGATTATTTCACTCAGTTCACTTTTAAGAAGTTGTTTACTCTTGAACCTAATCCTATCTATCTCTGTTATTGCAATAAAATAACTTTGACTATTTGATTATGATATGACATTTCTCCTTATTGAGATAATTGGTGTTTGAGCGGCAATTTTTTTTTCTCTTTACCTTCATCATCCCTCTTCAATCAATTAAAATGTTTCCAAAAATATGAAATCGTTTCTTTCAAAAGACTTCTCCAACACAATTCAGCTTATTGTATGATTCATCTTATCCTCCAATCCATCACCGTCTTCGATTGAACACTGGCAATCATAATCGATGAAGGAAAACGTGGGGCTGTGGTGGTGCAGATCTGGCGAGAATTCACAAACCGAAATTAGAGTTCTCATACAATCGAAAGGGTTCTCAAAATCGTTTCGTTAAAAAATCTAACCTGATATCATTATTCTCGAGGTTACAGAAATTTCAAATATAATTTGCATCCATTGCTAGCCAGAGCATCCATGGCTATCTCCTTGAAGTCACAGGTACGACAATTACTTCGTTATTTTTCCATGGCGAGTCAGGGAATTAACTAGATACATGACCTAATTTTGTTATTTTCCTCTAATATTTGCGTGATTTTGTTCAGATAAATGTCCTAATTTCGTTTTTTTCGAAAGGAAGAATTTCATTTGGTGATGTTTTGTATCTGAATTTCTATATTTTATAATGTGTTTTTCTGTCTTCAAAGTTCAGAAGGTAGATTGTATGAGGATATGAATACTTCTCTCGCCATTGAAGAATATACTATAAAAGGTACGGTTGTATATAAATTCTTTTGGATATGAATTATATATGTGCATTGGTTATCGTATGTATACAAGTATTAGGTTTGATATCCAGTATTTTGTTTACAATTGAAAAGTTTTAAGACGCACACCAAGTGCTTGATGATATGTTTAAGCAAAAGTGACTTCTATTTCACATGTTTTTAATTGGGTTCTTAGTGTTCCATGCTCTTTGATTACAAATTTATTTGAGATGTAATTTACTTTTTCTATAATAGTCTATACATTCTCTTTGATTACAAATTTATTTGAGATGTAATTTAATTTTTCTATAATAGTCTATACATTATAATAGCTATACATATAAGTTTTTTTCTAATTGTTGATGTCAACTTTGTTCCAAAAAAGTTATGGAATATGTTGCTGGAAGAGAGCTATTTGACAAGTTTGTAGTGCAGCGCTTCAGTGACCATGAGGTTCTACTATCACATCTAACATAGCAATCTATATTGTTATAAAATAAGTAGTAACTATAAAAAACATGATAGGCTAACAAGTTTACATGTATTTTAGGGGCAGCAATAAAGCTGCAGAGATGAAGCGCGAGCCTGTAAAATCGACGGTGATGTCAACATTCTGATATGGCACTAAAGGATACTAAAAATGACATGTCAACAATTGGCTTTAAACCGGGTATAGGTTGTGGCTTTTTTGCATGATTCGGCTAACTCAAATTCATCTCAGCCTCCAATTCTTTGGGTTTTAATGAAAGCTATCGGAAAACAATGGAGTATCGGTAGATTATTTTAGTTTAGTAGTCATGGTATAACACGCTAACATGTTATTTATTTCGTTTGTTAACAGGGCAATAGTTATGGGCTTAGGGCTTATAAAAGTTTATCCAGTATTGAACTAGAAGATGCAACAGATCCTATCTAAATAAAAGTACTCAGGAGATCGGAGATGGATGTCAAATAGATACAAGCTTGAGTTCTACTACCTCTTTGTGAACAGAGAGGTATGTTTTATTCTTTAAAAATTGCCGATACTGTATTCCTCAACTACAAATGCACAACTTAACCATCCATAAAACAAACAGGGAACTGTCATTCAAGAAACATCATATACACATGACTCTGGTGGCTTTAAATATTTTCACACCTGTGTTACCTATTGGGCTATTTTCAAAAATAAGATTTGTTGTCGTTTTTACCATCTCTTTTGATGCTCCATTAATGCAAGCTATAACCTCGACATGGATGCTTCTGTCAGTTAAATTGTGATCCTCTATATTCAAGTCTTAAAGAGCGTTACCAATAGTACGGGTATGAACATAACTTTTAACCTTTTTACTCAATTTACTTAATCATCTTTTTTCTGCGTACTAACTCCTAATTACAGGAAAAGGCTTTTGCCTTCACCGCACCTGGAAAACTATCAATCAAAGTTCAGCGACGTCGCTCTATTCTTTGGAAATATAAAGAAGGAAGTTAACCATTCTGATGCTTATCAATGAGAAGGCAAGACTCGACCCTCTTATAAAAGGAGATCACCCCCAGCAGTTAGTTGTGGAATATCTGATATTAGGCTTGCTATGGATGTAGTTGGTGGCACAAGAACGCAATTAAAAGTTTTCAAGCATGATGAAGATGCATCAGTGGATAGTGTAGATGCTACATTTTCTTTATTCGCTTCCCTTTTTTATTCTGCTCTTCAAGGTCATTGTCTATACATTCTCGCTTTAGCAATAAACAGTAGTAAGAAACATCTTATAAAATATGTTTGATGAACAATTCACTTTAGTTTAGGTATTTATTTTCTTCACTCTACTGATTTAGTAATTATGCAAAAATTGGTGTCTGAACTACACGCACTTCTAGCATTCGTCTACCATTTTGATTACCTGTCGAGTTTTTTTAGAAGTGGTAGCAGTTGGAAGCCATCAATGGATGTGGTGGTGAGTGCTATAATCAAGTTTGTAATTGACAGGTATGGCCGCTATTTGAATATTGAATTAACTAAGAAATTGTGTAATGATATTCATTTAGTTGCATATATATATTTCAATTTGGATGGGTTGCTTTGCTTATATATCATTTAAATTTGCTAATTTTAAGAACAGGGGCTGATATGTGACTTTTTGTTTTTGAACCTGGATCTATTTCACACTTTATATATGTAACACAAAGCGTCCATTTGTAGACTTTTTGTAAAGGAAGCATCTTTTAGACCAAGAAGGCAACTTATTGTGAAACAAAGGTGGTTCAAAAGCATCCACAAACGTAAAATCTTGCAAGACGATGAGACTATGCGTTATCTTGCTATCATGACTATGCATAAGTAAGATGATATGTTTAATTTATCTTATGCTTTTTTTTACTAAATCTTCATAGTGGTCTTTTTATTTATATATAAACATTCTTATAATCATATCTAATGCATTAGTTATTTTAGAATATAATGAAAGCATGTTTATGAGTCAACTGGACTTATTTAAATGGTCAAGTTGTCTATATTTCAACTATGAACTGATCTAAATTTGTTACTTTTTGTTACAAATTATGCTAATGAAAATCGATAATGAAAATGTTCATGTTGAATTTACAAGAAAGCACACTTCAATTTTGGATATGAAAAGAATCCAGTTTGACCTTAAAAGTCAACATATATGCAGGGTCAAGGTTTTTTTCCAAGGAAATCATTTGAAAACTGTTAATCGTTAGCACGCTAATCATTTGACATCCGATGGCCTCCAAATTAGATATACCCAGTTATCACGCTAATCATTCGAATTGGCGGAAGATGTTACACAGGCTCCAACAAAATCACTTTAACAACGGTTAAATAAAAGACGCCCAGGAGTACACATTTCCAATGGTGAAGTTGCAAATGGTAAAGACAACGATGCATAAACTTTATGGAGGTTTTCTTCAACAATTAACTTTTTAGTTCTTTCATTTCAAAGTTTATGTCAACACTGATAAATAATATAATTTACTTTGAATAGCAGATTTGAGGAAAACGATCAAGGTGGTTTCAAGGTTCATAAACAAAGGACAGGACTGTAGGGATTGTCGGGGTCGGTTGCAAGCGTCTGTGAATGATTGTTCGTGACGATTTGGGGGTTTCGGTCCAAACGAACATGTGGAAATCTAGCCAAATGTTTAAACACTTGAGGTGAGTTCATAACCCTTCTCTTCTAATTGTTTTTAAATATTATTGGTGCCGATCATGTACGAAGAGTTCACTGTCTTGCAAGGGGTTAAAGCGTGTATTGACGGTTAAAAGTTAAGTAGCCGAATGTCCCATTTAGGTGACTTCCAATTCTGTATTTGAATTAGATTTAAAGTGATATGTCTTGCACCTTCCTTCTTGCTGATTTGTTCAGGGAACCAGATTTGGAGTTTGGCGATGGGCGCATATGGTGAAGTGACCAATGAAAGTCAAACTTAGTACTCTTCCAAAGTAATAAAATGTGTTTTTATAGAAAAGCGTTATTGAAGGAACTAGCGTTGTAGCAAAAGTTGCGCCACTTGAACATAGTGCAACTTTTTATTGTTCTTAAACAGTCGGGCTTGGCTTGCGGACAGTAATGGATAGAGATGGAAAGTAAGGGTCTAGGTGATTCAAGTATCACTGTTGGGAGCCAAGATGGTATATGTGGTGGATTTTGCAGATTGATGTTCGGGGCACATTAACTCAAGTTGAGTGCTCCGTAAGGCTTTCCACTTTGCTGAAGAACCCAAAGGTGAAATTGATACTTCAATTATTTATGAAGATAAGGAATATGTTTGCTCTATTTTTTTTTAATTTTTGTAGGGAACATGCATCTTGGTTCATCTATTAGATAGAATGAATTGCATTCTGAACACTTTTGATCCTATATAAATTCTATTAATGGAAAATTGAGATTTTGGGTTTGTATGCTTGAGATAACAATATTCCTTTTGTGAATATTTTATATATTAGATTTCTTTTGTTGAATACTTGAGATCCCGTATCTCTTTTAATGAGTACTTGAAATCCCAGTAATATTTTTGTAAGGTTTGTGGTAATTTTATGTTGGTTTTAGCTGATATTTCGTTTAAGGACAGTACTTATGCGTTCACTTTGAAGCATTTAAACCGTAAATGAAACCTGTGTACATGCTAGAAGTGGGAGCAGACTTAAGAAAACTTATATGTGAAGGAACACCAAGAAGCATCAGGAATAGCCCATAAGATGGTGCATGATAGTCATGGTATAGAACACCAAGAAGCATCAGGGATAGCCCATAAGGCTACACAACGTGCGTATCAACTATTATTTTAGGACTTTTCACTAGCCACATGTTTATTGTAGTACCCCGACCGATGGCGGAACCCCGGAAGCATCAAACCGGTACGAAATCCCGGAAGCATAAAACTAATAAACATTGTAAAGGATACAAACACTATCCAACTTCCTTAGAAATATTAGTTATGTAACATTCCGACGTCAATAACAAATAAGTTAATCGTATGATTATTTCGATTTCATTCTCAAATTTAATGAGGTATTTTGTAGACATCTCAATTATTTCGATTTCATTATCAAATTTTAATGAGATATTTTGTAGACATGTCAAAGGCTGTTTTATTTCAAATTTTATGTATAACACTATTAAATATTATATAATTTACTTTGAGCAACCCGTGTAACACACGGGTACTTGGACTAGTATATATATACATATATGATAGATTTATTGTAAAAAGGGTGTTTTTTGTGAGAAGTGTAGGCAGGAATCTACACCCTTTGATCTATAATCTAATGGTTGAGATTATAATGGCAAAATTGTAAATAGTGTTTATCATTAAAATAATTAATTTTCTATATTAAGTGTATAAACGTAAATTTAACGTTTTTAAATTCAAAAACCACATGTAAATGATATTTGCAATGTTATGGTGTCTTATATACGTTCATGATGTTTTACTATAAAACACAACGCCTTGAATCACTATACAATTAAAACAACGTAGAGAAAACACCGTGGACTAAAAAAAGATAAAAAAAAGACTCGTTATTATGGTTTAGTTTTTTTAAAGTTACGTATAAAAAGTTATTGACGTTTAAAAACGATGGGGGAACTTGCATCTGCATTGCATGTGAGTTTTGAATTTTATCTTTAATTAAGTTTTTTTATTAAATTACTTATTTGCCCTCATCCTAATAAATTAAATAATGACATGTGTCCTCATTATGTTCTTTCTTATCCTTCTCATAAATTTCATCTTTTTTACAGGATCCCAAATCTCTCTATATATATAGAGTGGGAGTTGGCTAGAAAGCCTAAGTTTCCTTTAATGTCTAGGAAGCAATAAGAAGGTGACATGTAAATTTTAGTTTTTTTTATTCAAAAGGGCATGATGGTAATTTGATTATTAATTTAATTTTGGAATATTATATATCCTAAACTAACTGTCCAGATATTTATGGAAACGTATATCTCTTTGACAATTTCAAATCTTTATGATTTCAAAAAGGGCAGTTACTTTAAATTACGAAGTTTAAATCATTAACAATTTCTTCACGTTGTGTTTTATCAGTTACTGGGTTCACCACAATGTGTTTTAGCAGTTACTGGTTTCAATTACTGTTTCATCACAATGTGTTTTATCAATTACTAGTTGATATGATTTTTGGCATTCTTGATGTTGTGTTTTATCAGTTACTGGTTAACGTTGCGTTTTATCAGTTACTGGTTTCATCACAATGTGTTTTATCAGTTATTGGTTTCAGTTACTGTTTCATCACAATGTGTTCTATCATTTACTGGTTGATGTAATTTTGGCATTCTTGATGTTGTGTTTTATCAGTTACTGGTTTCATGACAATGTGTTTTAGCAGTTACTGTTTCATCACAATGTGTTTTATCAGTTACTGGTTGAAATAATTTTTGGCATTCTTGATGTTGTGTTTTATCAATTACCGGTTTCATCACAATGAGTTATACCAATTATGATTTATGAATGGCATGTTCTTTTGTATTTTATCTATTGTTTCATCACAATGTGTTTTATCAGTTACTGGTTGATGTGATTTTGGCATTCTTGATGTTGTGTTTTATACTGTTTCATCACAATGTGTTTTATCAGTTACTGGTTGATATGATTTTGGCATTCTTGATGTTGTGTTTTATCAGTTACTGGTTCACGTTGTGTTTTATCAGTTCGCATTCTTGATGTTGTGTTTTAGCAGTCAGTCACTAGTTCGTCACACTGTGTTTTATCGCCAAACACACTACTATGAAGACATCTAGATCTGATTTATCGTTATTTTTGTATGATTTGGTGTTTTCAAATGTGAAGGATTAGATAGAGAGAAAAAAATTGCGCCATTTTTGGAGGTGGTTTTATGATTGATAGTTATTTCCTTATTTAAAACAACTTAAATGACACATTTACCCCCAATCAATTAAATTAGCCTATTTTAAAGACACGTATATTACCAAAATGCCACCAAAATGATCTCATCCATTAAACACACTCATCTGATGGCCCAGATCGCTTCCTACACTTTCTAGGAAAAATACACTTTCCGTAGGATCCCCACTATATATATATATATACTACTTTAATAAGCATATAGGAAGGACAGAAATGGTCATTTGCCACTTTACAACCATTTGAAGCCCATTGTACAAGCTTTAAAGCACAAAGGTGTTGAAAAATCCATTCAACACGCGGACCAGCTCATATAAACTAACCGGATCTCTTTGACCCGGTTTACTCAAATGGATCCAATATATACTTTCTTTCACTCGATCTAAACCCTAATATTCATTTCATTCTCACATCCGCCCCCATCCTTCTTCTTCTCTCTCTCTCTCTCACCAGACGCGGTTCTAGGGTTTCAAAACCAGGCGCTCCAAGATCAAGATCTAGGGTTTCTCTGTGATGAATCTCTTTACATCCGACACCAGAGCGACTTCCTCATTATCATCACCACCATTTCTAGGGTTTCTTTACCGGTCGGTTCAAGATATACGCTTCCTCAGCGATGAATCTCTCTAGATCCAACACCAGATCGACTGGTTTGACCGCTCGGTATCTTTCTTTTTACAGTATCTTTTTTTTTTGTTATTTGAATCGGATATGTGTAATATTTCTGATCTGCCGTTGAGTTGTTCGTGTTAGGGTGCACCGGAATAACCAGATGTGGTATGTGTTCTGTAGTTTAGTTTTTTTTTCTTTAAAGAAGTTTGTATTTTTTATTTGAAGTTGATTATTGTGTTTATCTTGCAAGTATCATCTGGAATTTGAATCGGATCTGTGTAATATTTCAGATCTGCCGTTGAGTTGTTCGTGTTAGGGTGCACCGGAATAACCAGATGTGGTATGTGTTCTGTAGTTTAGTTTTTTTTTTCTTTAAAGAAGTTTGTATTTTTTATTTGAAGTTGATTATTGTGTTTATCTTGCAAGTATCTTCTGGAATTTGAATCGGATCTGTGTAATATTTCAGATCTGCCGTTGAGTTGTTCGTGTTAAGGTGCACCAGAATAACCAGATGTGGTATGTGTTCTGTAGTTTAGTTTTTTTTTCTTTAAAGAAGTTTGTATTTTTTATTTGAAGTTGATTATTGTGTTTATCTTGCAAGTATCATCTGGAATTTGAATCGGATCTGTGTAATATTTCAGATCTGTCGTTGAGTTGTTCGTGTTAGGGTGCACCGGAATAATCAGATGTGGTATGTGTTCTGTAGTTTAGTTTTTTTTCTTTAAAGAAGTTTGTTTTTTTTATTTGAAATTGATTATTGTGTTTATCTTGCAAGTATGATCTGGAGTCGATCTCTACACAATTTCAACAAGGTATTGTTAGAGCCGTAGCTTTTTTATTCTGCGAAATGTTTGTTTGTTTACTACTGGATAACCAGATGTGGTATGTGTTCTTTAGTTTAGGTTTTTTTTGAAGCCCATTGTACAACCTTTAAAGCACAAAGGTGTTGAAAAATCCTTCAACAACACACGGACCAGCTCATATAAACTAACCGGATCTCTTTGACCCGTTTTACCTAAATGGATCCAATATATACCTTCTTTCACTCAATCTAAACCCTAATATTCATTTCATTCACATCCGCCCCCATGCTCATATAAACTAACTGGTATGTTTGTAGCTAATTATGTTTGTTACAGATCTGGTATGTTTGTAGCTGATTTACATGCTTATGATACTGATTATGTTTGTTACAGATCTGGTATGTTTGTAGCTGATTATGTTTGTTATAGATCTAATGTTACTGATAAGATTCAGTTTTGCTTTTACAGTTGCCGGTGGGTGGTAAAGGAGTTGTGTACTCCGGATTTTGTGTTCTTAATCTGTCTGAACTGAAAGTGTTTGAGGCTGTGATGCAAAAGCTGAGCTTGTTTTCTTAATCTGTCTGAACTGAAAGTGTTGAGGCTATGATGCATAACCTGAGCCGATATCTGAGTGGTTAGTCTGAGTGAAAGAAAGTATATATCCGGAGGGTTCTTCATGTTTGTTTTGCTTTGAAAAAACAGAGTGTGTTGAATGGTCATTTGAATGTGTTTGATTCGATGATAATCAGTTATTTGGGTATTTTGGGTACTTCATGTTTGTTTTGCTTGTGAAAAAACAGAGGGTTCTTCATGTTGTGTACTCCAGATTTTGTGTTCTTAATCTGTCTGAACTGAAAGTGTTTGAGGCTGTGATGCAAAAGCTGAGCTTGTGTTCTTAATCTGTCTGAACTGAAAGTGTCGAGTCTATGATGCATAAGCTGAGCTTGTGTTCTTAATATGTCTGAACTGAAAGTGTTGAGGCTATGATGCATAAGCTGAGCCAGTGAGGTTACATATTTGTTTCTTGTGCTTAAAACACTTGTACATCATGCTTTAAAGCGAGGTTACATAACACAATAGACTGTGATGATGATTGTATTTTGAGGGTACATAGAAGATCCGAGTAGCATCTTGGCGGGGCAATATCCAGGTTGCATAGTTCTCACTCTGCAACCGTGTGTTGCAGCCATGGCTTTACCCGTAGTTGTGTTCATCTCTCAGTTACATGTCTGAGTCTTCCAGATGTTTTGAAAGAGTATATATTGGATCCATTTGATTAAAACGGGTCAAATGCATCCGGTTAGTTTATATGAGCTGCTCCGCGTGTGTTGAAGGATTTTTCAACACCTTTGTGCTTAAAAGGTTGTACAATGGGCTTCAAATGGTTGTAAAGTGGCAAATGACCATTTATGTCCTTCCTATATGCTTATTAAAGTAGTAAGTATAGAAGTATAGATATAGAGTATAGATATAGATATAGATAGATATATAATGTGCTTAAAATGATTTTAGCCTTTATGTTTGTTACAGATCTGGTATGTTTGTAGCTGATTTACATGCTTATGTTACTGAAGGTTTTAGTATCTAAGTTGAGTGCTTGTAGAGTTGTGATGAATTGTGATGAATGTAGTTGAATTTATAGACTTCCAAGCATGCTTCCTTTCTGACAAATCCGAACAGTGTTAGCTTTTACAGCTGTATTTGAACAGTCATCGTCAGTAAAAAAATTCAAAAAGGATAGCACTAAAATATTTTGGATTCTGAAAGGTTGTCAACTGTTCAAAGACTTTTTGTGAAAAGTCTTTGAATGGTTGTCAACTGTTCAACTGTAAAATCAGGAGTTTAGGTTTCTGAAAAAGGTTTCGAAAGTCTTTCTGACAGGTTACTGTTCAACCTGATTCATTACTTTAAATCAATTGTTACTTTAAATTCAAAAAGTTTATTAAAAAGCGTTATAATGTGATGCAAGTGCAAAGCTGTTTAGAGTTTTAACCTGATTCATTACTTTAAATCAATTGTTACTTTAAATTCAAAAAGTTTATTAAAAAGCGTTATAATGTGATGCAAGTGCAAAGATGTTTAGAGTTTTAACCTGATTCATTACTTTAAATCAATTGTTACTTTAAATTCAAAAAGTTTATTAAAAAGAGTTATAATGTGATGCAAAAGGTGAGCTTGTGTTCTTAATCTGTCTGAACTGAAAGTGTTGAGTCTATGATGCATAAGCTGAGCTTGTGTTCTTAATCTGTCTGAACTGAAAGTGTTACAGGCTGTGATGCAAAAGCTGAGCTTGTGTAATCTGTCTGAACTGAAAGTGTTTGAGGCTGTGATGCAAAAGCTGAGCTTGTGTTCTTAATATGTCTGAACTGAAAGTGTTGAGGCTATGATGCATAAGCTGAGCCGATATCTGAGTGGTTAGTCTGAGTGAAAGAAAGTATATATCCGGAGGGTTCTTCATGTTTGTTTTGCTTTGAAAAAACAGAGTGTGTTGAATGGTCATTTGAATGTGTTTGATTCGATGATAATCAGTTATTTGGGTATTTTGGGTACTTCATGTTTGTTTTGCTTGTGAAAAAACAGAGGGTTCTTCATGTTGTGTACTCCAGATTTTGTGTACTCCGGATTCATTTGACAAAGGAGTTGTGTACTCCGGATTTTGTGTTCTTAATCTGTCTGAACTGAAAGTGTTTAAGGCTGTGATGCAAAAGCTGAGCTTGTGTTCTTAATCTGTAGCATTCATACACGAAACACTTGTACATCATGCTTTAAAGGTTGTTTAAGTTTAGTGGCAAATTACACTTGTATATCATGCTTTAAAGCGAGGTTACATAACACAATAGACTGTGATGATGATTGTATTTTGAGGGTACATAGAAGATCCGAGTAGCATCTTGGCGGGGCAATATCCAGGTTGCATAGTTCTCACTCTGCAACCGTGTGTTGCAGCCATGGCTTTATCCGTAGTTGTTTTCATCTCTCAATTACATGTCTGAGTCTTCCAGATGTTTTGATAAATGTCTGAACTGAAAGTGTTGAGGCTATGATGCATAAGCTGAGCCTGTGAGGTTATGATGCATAATATGTCTGAACTGAAGTCAAGTTGGGTCCAAGGTGAATGCTGGAGTACTTTAGAAGTCAAGTTGGGTCCAAGCTTTGGAAGAATGTGGGAGTTGTGGCTTTCCCTACGATATGGAGACTTTGGACGAGTAGAAACGAGAAAGAATTTAATGGCAACCACATTTCGATCGCTAAAGTGTACCAGTTTTGTTTTGATAGTCATTATGTATGATTTCAGAAGCTTTGACCATGTTGATATGTGTATTTCAATTTGTTGTATTTATGAACACAGATTATATTAAGAAAAAAAGAAAGTTATTTTTGTATTGTGTAATCATCGATTTTTGGCGTGGTTTGATTTCATTCTTTGATGCGCAATGGAAAGAATCTTACTTTCACTTATACTTGTAGCATTCATACACGAAAACTGACCCGACCTGAGACCAACCCAAAATTCATACAAAGTGGTTTAGTTATATTCTTTTGACTAAATGAATATTTTTTAGTTATACTTGTAGCATTCATACACGAAATCTTAGTTTCACTTATACTTATATTCTTTTGACTACATGAATATTTTTTTTTTTCATGGGTTACATTTTATTTTTCATGGGTTACATTTTTCTTTTGTTACATCCCTGTTTGATTTGTTAACCCGTCCTATTCATTCCCACCTTTGATTTATATTTTAACTTCCAGGCTGTAATGAAGGTTCAACCAGAACTAAACGGAAAACTGACAGGTGTCGCCTTTAGACAAAACGTATATTTTCAAAGCAAAACAAACATGAAGAACCCTCTGTTTTTTCACAAGCAAAACAAACATTAAGAACCCAAAATACCCAAATAACATGATGAAACCCTCTGTTTTTTCATCGAATCAAAGCATAAATCAAAATGAGCAACACATACAATTCATCGAATCAAACCAAAAATATCCAAATAACACATGCAAATCATCGAATCAGTTTGACTGTTTGAGGCAGGGGTAATAATTCAAATTAACCCTAAATTCATTTTTTGCTTTTTTCTTAAGAAATCTAATCATTCAAATTAACTCTTTTATTTTTAAATGTATAACAAATTATTAAAGCCTAAACTGTATATTAAATGTAAACTTTTAATACATACAATACAGAGACAAAACGTCATACCAACTTCGTAGACTTGACGGAACTTACAGACTCGATAACAAAAGACCGTAACATACAATACAGAGACAAAACGTCAAAGATCCACAAGCAATTGTGGATCTTTACTGACGGGTGCACTTCGGAATGTAGCAGATATGAATGAATATAACCTCAGTGTAGGTAATTACATATCTGCCACTGGGGTTATATTCATTCATATGAATGAATATAACCCCAGTGGTAGATATGTAATTAGCGAGCTCTGTAATTTCAAGGAATATCGAAGAGCTACACTAGGGTTATATTCATTCATATCAATCACTTCCTTATGTGCACCGCACCATCTTCTAGGAGGTTGTCAAGTGTTCTCGCCTTCGTAGTTGGTGTTTTGCGTATCTTTACATCCGCAGCCATTCTGTACAACAAAACACATTCAAATGAGGAACACATTCGAATCAAACCAAAAATCAATATGAGGAACACATCAATCCGAAACTGATCCGATCAGTTCTTAATATGAGGAACCCAAATCATGGAATCAAACCAAAAATCAATATGATGAACACACAAGAATCAAAACCAAAACACATTGAAAACCACTGATCCGATCAGTTCTTAATATGAGGAACCCAAATCAGGGAATCAAACCAAAAATCAATATGATGAACACACAAGAATCAAAACCAAAACACATTGAAAACCACTGATCCGATCAGTTCTTAATATGAGGAACCCAAATCAGGGAATCAAACCAAAAATCAATATGATGAACACACAAGAATCAAAACCCAAACACATTGAAAACCACTGATCCGATCAGTTCTTAATATGAGGAACCCAAATCAGGGAATCAAACCAAAAATCAATATGATGAACACACAAGAATCAAAACCAAAACACATTGAAAACTACTGATCCGATCAGTTCTTAATATGAGGAACCCAAATCATGGAATCAAACCGAAAATCAATATGATGAACACAAAAGAATCAAAACCAAAACACATTGAAAACCTCTGTTTTGATACCCTAAACCCTAAACCCACAAGAATCAAAACCAAAACACATTGAAAACCTCTGTTTTGATGCATTTTGAACAATATACTCAGTTGATACATCAAACCCAAAATCATCCCTCTGTTTTTTCAAAATCAACCCAAAATCATCGAATGGAACCCAAAATCAACCCTCTGTTTTTTCAAAATCAACCCAAAATCATCGAATGGAACCCAAAATCAAACCCAAAATCATCGAATGGAACCCAAAATCATCTAATGGAACCCAAAATCAGGCCTCTGTTTTTTTCAAAATCAACCCAAAATCATCGAATGGAACCCAAAATCAAACCCAAAATCCTCGAATGGAACCCAAAATCAAACGAATGGAACCCAAAATCAACCCTCTGTTTTTTCAAAATAAACCCAAAATCATCGAATGGAACCCAAAATCATCGAATGGAACCCAAAATCAAACCCAGAATCAACCCTCTGTTTTTTCACAATATAAACACATTCAAATCATCGAATCAAACCAAAAATCAATATGAGGATGAAGATGAACCTGATATGTTCGATGATGAAGATGTTCGATGATGAAGATGTTCGATGAAGATGATGAAGATGATATGTTGATCTGTTCGATGAAGATGATGATGATCTTGGGAGTTGGGAGAGATATTGGGAGTTGGGAGAGCTGATGATGATGATAATGAAACAAAGGGTCTGCTATTAAGTTTAGATATTAAGGGTGGGGGGTATATTGTATTTTAATAGTTATCAAAGTTTTTTAATATGATGGTATAGGGATGGTTCCCAATCTAATAAGTTTTTTATTATTTAGCCGAGAACCTTATGACATAGATAGACTAGATCGCTTCTACGAATAAGAAAACTAATAGACGTACTATACAATATATCACGACAGGATTAACAAACGAGTATCGTATTGCAAATTTTCACCCTTAAAATTACTAACAAGTGTTGTGTTTTCCGTTGTATCGCGAATTTGGTTTTGGTTATGGCTCAAAACCGAACCGCACCATACATAACCCTAAACTCACCAACCTAAGTGATATGTTTCCCGCCGCATCGCGCGGGTAAACGACTAGTATATATATATATATATATATATATATATATATATATATATATATATATATATATATATATATATATATATATATATATATATATATATATATATATATACGGTAAGGTTCATGCGAGAACCACCTTTATTGCGAGAACCGCGAGAACCAATGTGAACAAAACCTAAAATAGCTAAAAAAAACCTAACCCCACCCCCTCCCCCAAAAACCTAAACACCCCCCCCCCCCCAAAAAAAAAAAAAACCTAACCCCCCACCCCACCCCAAAACCTAAACCCCCTCCCCCACCCCCCAAAAACCTAACCCCCCCCCCAAGTTAAAATGCTAAAAACTAAACCCCCAAAAATCCTAAAAAAATATAAAAAAAACGAAAAAAACACAATTTTTTTTAATATTTTTTAAGTTAAAATCGCTACTTTTAGTAGCCAAAATTTTTTTTTTTTGGCTACTAAAAGTAGCGATATTTTTATAAAAAATATTAAAAAAAAAAAATTATGTGTTTTTTTAGCTATTTTTAAGTATTTTTAGTTGTGTTCACTTTGGTTCTCGCGGTTCTCGTAATAAAGGGTGGTTCCTAACGGATCTTTGTCCTATATATATAAGGGAAGGTTTAAATGAGAACGCTAAATATTGTGAGAACAAATGAAAAAAAAGGGAAAACTTATTCAAAAACAATTCAAATTCAAATTTTCTTTCTACACTTATCATTATTATTCGAATACAATATTAAAAATTTAATTTACACGTTTAAATTTACGTGAATATATAAATAAAGAAAATTTACACATGTGTAAGTTTGCAATTTACACGTGTGTAAGTAAATCTGTTATATTTACATATGTGTAAAAAATCTAAAAAGAGTGATTTTGAAAGGAGAAATGAATTATTTGAAGTTATAAATTCTTTTTTTTGATGTCGTATCTTAATTACAATGACGTTTGTATTAAAAAATTGGTTTTGATTAGTTTTTTCATTCGTTCTCACGATTCTCGCAATATTTAGCGTTCTCAAGATAACCCTCCCCTATATAGCGAGAACCAATGTGAACACAACCTAAAATAGCTAAAAAAACCTAACCCCCACCCCCCCCCCCAAAAAAAAAGGCTAAACCCCCCACCCCCCCCCCCCCCAAGCTAAATGCTAAAAACTAAAACCCCTAAAAAACCTAAAAAAAAACCTAACACCCCCCCCCCCCACCCCCCAAGCTAAAATGCTAAAAACTAAACCCCCAAAAAACCTAAAAAAAATCTAAAAAAAATAAAAAAAAATCTAAATTTTTTTTTTAATATTTTTTACGCTCAAATCGCTACATCTAGTGGCAAAAAAAAAAAAAAATTTTAATTTTTTTTTTGCTTCGAAAAGTAGCGATTTTTATATAAAAAATATTTAAAAAAAAATTTGTGTGATTTTTAGCTATTTTTAGGCATATTTTGTTGTGTTCACATTGGTTCTCGCGGTTCTCGCAATAAGAGGTGGTTCTCGAATGATCTTCTCCCTATATATATATATGTATATATATATATGGTAGGGTTCAAGAGTTAACCATATTGTTTTTGTGAACAAAATGAATAAATCTTGTCCATTGATTTAGAAGATCTTGAAATTTATAATAATGAAAATTTTCTAATTATTTATGTGTAAAAAGTAAATGAAAAGGGTATAAGTGTAAATTGTTAACTAGTTCTCTTTCCAATTAAATATTTAATTACATTCACTCTTTTCATTTCTCTCACCAATTAACTAATTTATTAATTTAAAAATAAATACAATTACAATTCAGCCAACCTATTTTATACACATACGTATATCCATTTTATATACATGCATACATATGCAATTTGAATATTACATATGTGTGCTTTGAGTATCCAATACAAGTACATATGTGTATAAACCATTTATTAGTTCTGTTTGTGTATATTATATACACAGTTTCTATTCAGCCAAACTGTTTTATACACATATGTATATCTTTTTTATAAACATGCATACACATGTAAATTAAAAAGTACATATATGTTTAACAACACTATGAATGGAATGTATTAAACAAAAGATGAAATTTTTTTTAAGGAAAAGACACATTATTACATATAACTATCTTCATACTTGATGTCAAATATTCGAACTATTTATACAAAAAGAATTAAAAAGGGAGAATTAGTATTTATTGACGATAAACAAATTAAATAACAATCTTATTTAAAAGAAACAAGTTTTAGCGTATTACCAGATGGTGCTTGTATACGGTATGACATTAATCTTTTTTATTAAAAAGAAACAGATGGCAAAATCTTTACAATCTTATTAGTGAACTGAACTCAATTGAAAATCTTATTGACGATTTCTTCATTTTAATTAATTTAAAATTAAATTTATACCCCTTTTATTATAAACTATATAATAAAAAAAATTACGAATGCTATTGATGCGAAATTTTTTTATATTCTTATTAGAAGAGAAGATCTGGTGTTAAAGATTATTTTACCTTACATCCCATATTTACTTGAGAGGCCATGGGGACAAAATAAAAAAAAAAAATTCATTTTTTTTTCCAAACTCGGCATGCACTACAAATTATTAATAACAGAATCATCATCCATGGTAGTTGGAAAATGAGAAAATGTAAATATGTCATGAGAAAATGTATAATCTCAACAAAATAGGAAACATGTAACTGAAATAAAAAATGAAAACAAAATGATTGAAATCTAATTTATGAAAATTAAAGGTAAAATTACAATCCTATCATTTTAATGAAAAAACAAATGGATGGCTGAGATTAGTTCACTCTGTTCACAAACAAGGATGTTGTTCACTCATGAACCTAACCCTATATATATATATATAGGGTAGGGATCCTAAGAGAAGTTCACCCTATTTGAGAAACTTGAGAAGCAATCTGGACCCCACATTTTCCCCAAGCAAAATAATGCAAAAAAATGTAAAAAAATGCAATTTTTTTTTTTGGAAAAATCGGAGCTTTTTCTTTAAGGTTTTAATTTTTAATTTAAAAAAAATTATTTGCGATTTATACACATGTGTATATTGTTAATCTTTCAACTATACATATATGTATATTGTCAATTATACATATATGTATATACATGTTTAAATTTGAAAAATATGAGTTATAAACTCTAAACCTTAAACGCTAAACCCTAAAGCTAAACCTTAATGCTAAACCCTAAACCCTAAACCGTAAAGCTAAACCCTAATTCTAAACCCTAAAGCTAAACCCTAATTCTAAACCCTAATGCTAAACCCTAATGCTAAGCCCTAAAGCTAAAGCTAAAAACCCTAAAGCTAAACCCTTAATGCTAAACCCTAATGCAAACCCAAAAGCTAAAGCTAAACCTTAATGCTAAACCCAAAAGCTAAACTCTAATGCTAAACCCTAAATACTATTGCTAAACCCTAAAAGTAAACCCTAAATACTAATGCTAAACCCTAAGCCTAATGCTAATGATAAACCCTAAATAATACTTATTTTTCAATTTTAAACAAGTATATCCATATATGTATATTTGACAATATAAACATATGTATAGTTAAAAGATTAACAATATACACACGTGTATAAATCCCAAAAAAAAATCTTAAAATTAAAATCTTAAAAAAAAAGCTCCGATTTTTAAAAAAAAAAAAAATTTGCATTTTTTTACATTTTTTTTGCTTCGGGAAAATGTGTGGTCCAGAATGCTTCTCAAGTTTCTCAATTAGCCTACTACTTCTCACATGATCCTTATCCTATATATATATATATATAGGGTCAGGATCATGTGAGAAGCACTAGGTTAATTGAGAAACTTGAGAAACATTCTGAACCACACATTTTCTCTAAGCTTTTCGTAATATACACGTATGTATAGTTTAACATTGACTATACACATATGTGTATAATTCTATATTTGACAATATACATATATGTATATAGTCAATTTTAAACTATACCTATGTGTATATTACGAAAAGCTTAGAAAAATGTGTGGTCCAGAATGCTTCTCAAGTTCTCAAATAGGGTAGACTTCTCTTAGGATCCCTACCCTATATATATATATATCCCCTATATAGAGGTTCAAATGAAAATCACTAGTTATTGTGAAAACTCGAAAACTAATTAAAAAAGCCAAAAAAACATACCAAATTTTTTTTTTGCATAATAATTTTCGCTACTTTTAGTACATAAAAAAATTAATTTTTTTTTGTAGTGCACATGTGTAATACTACACATGTATAATACAATTTTTTTTTTTTTTTTGAAAAAAAGTTTTTTTATATACAAAAACCTGCGATTTTTTATAAAAAAATTGAAAAAAATTTGGTGTGTTTTTTAGGCTTTTTTTTGTTAGTTTTCGAGTTTTCACAATAAAAGTGGTTTTCATTTGAACCATCCCCTATATATATATAGAGAGAGAGAAACGAGATCAGGAGAAAACGCTCAAAAGTGTGAGAACGGTGAGAACACATCCTGGCGTAACACGTGGCGCGGGGCATGATCAGGGTCCGAGGGTTTTTCTTTTTCTTTTTAGTATTCTTCTCCTTTCACGCTTTTAGCGTTTGACATTCTGCTTTATTTTTTGCGTGCAAGAAAATTTTGGCGTTATGTAGAATTATTAATTATTTGGCGTTTTACTGTTTTTCTCAGATTTCTTCTCATTGAATTAATTCTTTTTGTGTCACACAGTTAATTTTTGGCGTTATGGCTTTTTCCATGTTATTTTTGGCGTTTTGTATCTTTTTGTTAATAATTGATTACCATATATTAATATTTTATAAAACTACAATAACACAAAAATCAAAATAACCGTAGGTGGGATTACATCAGAGATGTACCCATCGGTTTGTTCATCACTTTCTTCGGATTCTTCATCATCAAATTTCATATTTACGTATAACGTCATTAGCTCCTCTCTTCTTTGCTGCAACCTATTCTTGAATATCACTGCATCTTTGGATTTTGGATTGTTTGAAGGTGCTAAATCACAGAGTTGTTCAATGATAGATCGCAACCTTGTCTTCAACATTTCTTCCATTGGCCTCGAATATTGCACCCCGTTTTTAAAAGTCAGTTCAAGCGTTCCTTCTTCCTCATGCATCACCCAACTGCTAAGTTTTGGTATAGGAGTATCGTCAATATCATCATCATCTTCGTCATCTTCAGCCGGAAATTTTCTCTTCAGTCTTTTTATTACATTTCTTGTTCTTTCACAATCGTTGTCCATTGGAACCTCAAGGGACAGGATATCCTTCTGAACCTTTTCATTCATTCCAAGAATGGCTTTGATTGTCCTTACCTTTACCCTTCTCCTATCAGAGAACTTTATGATGAATCGTTTCTCTTTTCTTTCAAACCTCCGTGCAATAAAGGGTGGTTCCTAATGGATCTTTGTCCTATATATATAAGGGAAGGTTTAAATGAGAACGCTAAATATTGTGAGAACAAATGAAAAAAAAAGGGAAAACTTATTCAAAAACAATTCAAATTCAAATTTTCTTTCTACACTTATTATTATTATTCGAATACAATATTAAAAATTTAATTTACACGTTTAAATTTACGTGAATTTATAAATAAAGAAAATTTACATATGTGTAAAAAATCTAAAAAGAGTAATTTTGAAAGGAGAAATGAATTATTTGAAGTTATAAATTCTTTTTTTTTTTGATGTTGTATCTTAATTACAATGACGTTTGTATTAAAAAATTGGTTTTGATTAGTTTTTTCATTCGTTCTCACGGTTCTCGCAATATTTAGCGTTTTCAATATAACCCTCCCCTATATATACATATATATTTATATATATATAGGGTTGGGTTCAAGAGTGAACCATATTGTTTTTGTGAACAAAATGAATAAATCTTGTCCATTGATTTAGAAGATCTTGAAATTTATAATAATGAAAATTTTCTAATTATTTATGTGTAGAAAATAAATGAAAAGGGTATAAGTGTAAATTGTTAACTAGTTCTCTTTCCAATTAAATATTTAATTACATTCACTCTTTTCATTTCTCTCACCAATTAACTAATTTATTAATTTAAAAATAAATACAATTACAATTCAGCCAACCTATTTTATACACATACGTATATCCATTTTATACACATGCATACATATGCAATTTGAATATTACATATGTGTGCTTTGAGTATCCAATACAAATACATATGTGTATAAACCATTTATTAGTTCTGTTTGTGTATATTATATACACAGTTTCTATTCAGCCAAACTGTTTTATACACATATGTATATCTTTTTTATAAACATGCATACACATGTAAATTAAAAAGTACATATATGTATAACAACACTACGAATGGAATGTATTAAACAAAAGATGAAATTTTTTTTAAGGAAAAGACACATTATTACATATAACTATCTTCATACTTGATGTCAAATATTCGAACTATTTATACAAAAAGAATTAAAAAGTGAGAATTAGTATTTATTGACGATAAACAAATTAAATAACAATCTTATTTAAAAGAAACAAGTTTTAGCGTATTACCAGATGGTGCTTGTATACGGTATGACATTTATCTTTTTTATTAAAAAGAAACAGATGGCAAAATCTTTACAATCTTATTAGTGAACTGAACTCAATTGAAAATCTTATTGACGATTTCTTCATTTTAATTAATTTAAATTTAAATTTATACCCCTTTTATTATAAACTATATAATAAAAAAAAATTACGAATGCTATTGATGCGAAATTTTTTTATATTCTTATTAGAAGAGAAGATCTGGTGTTAAAGATTATTTTACCTTACTTCCCATATTTACTTGAGAGGCCATGGGGACAAAATAAAAAAAAATTCATTTTTTTTTCCAAACTCGGCATGCACTACTAATTATTAATAACAGAATCATCATCCATGGTAGTTGGAAAATGAGAAAATGTAAATATGTCATGAGAAAATGTATAATCTCTACAAAATAGGAAACATGTAACTGAAATCAAAAATGAAAACAAAATGATTGAAATCTAATTTATGAAAATTAAAGGTAAAATTACAATCCTATCCTTTTAATGAAAAAAACAAATGGATGGCTGAGATTAGTTCACTCTGTTCACAAACAAGGATGTTGTTCACTCATGAACCTAACCCTATATATATATATATAGGGTAGGGATCCTAAGAGAAGTTCACCCTATTTGAGAAACTTGAGAAGCAATCTGGACCCCACTTTTTCCCCAAGCAAAATAATGCAAAAAAATGTAAAAAAATGCAATTTTTTTTTGGAACAATCGGAGCTTTTTCTTTAAGGTTTTAATTTTTAATTTAAAAAAAATTATTTGCGATTTATACACATATGTATATTGTTAATCTTTCAACTATACATATATGTATATTGTCAATTATACATATATGTATATACATGTTTAAATTTGAAAAATATGAGTTATAAACTCTAAACCTTAAACGCTAAACCCTAAAGCTAAACCTTAATGCTAAACCCTAAACCCTAAACCGTAAAGCTAAACCCTAATTCTAAACCATAAAGCTAAACCCTAATTCTAAACCCTAATGCTAAACCCTAATGCTAAGCCCTAAAGCTAAAGCTAAAAACCCTAAAGCTAAACCCTTAATGCTAAACCCTAATGCAAACCCAAAAGCTAAAGCTAAACCTTAATGCTAAACCCAAAAGCTAAACTCTAATGCTAAACCCTAAATACTATTGCTAAACCCTAAAAGTAAACCCTAAATACTAATGCTAAACCCTAAGCCTAATGCTAATGATAAACCCTAAATAATACTTATTTTTCAATTTTAAACAAGTATATACATATATGTATATTTGACAATATAAACATATGTATAGTTAAAAGATTAACAATATACACATATGTATAAATCAAAAAAAAAAAATTAAAATTAAAGTCTTAAAGAAAAAGCTCCGATTTTTCCCAAAAAAAAATTTTTGCATTTTTTTACATTTTTTTGCTTAGAGAAAATGTGTGGTCCAGAATGCTTCTCAAGTTTCTCAATTAGCCTACTACTTCTCACATGATCCTTATCCTATATATATATAGGGTCAGGATCATGTGAGAAGCACTAGGTTAATTGAGAAACTTGAGAAACATTCTGAACCACACATTTTCTCTAAGCTTTTCGTAATATACACATATGTATAGTTTAACATTGACTATACACATATGTGTATAATTCTATATTTGACAATATACATATATGTATATAGTCAATTTTAAACTATACATATGTGTATATTACGAAAAGCTTAGAAAAATGTGTGGTCCAGAATGCTTCTCAAGTTCTCAAATAGGGTAGACTTCTCTTAGGAACCCTACCCTATATATATATATATATATATATATATATATATATATATATATATATATATATCCCCTATATAGGGGAAGGTTCAAATGAAAATCACTAGTTATTGTGAAAACTCGAAAACTAATTAAAAAAGCCAAAAAAACGTACCAAATTTTTTTTTTGCATAATAATTTTCGCTACTTTTAGTATATAAAAAAATATAATTTTTTTTTTGTAGTGCACATGTGTAATACAATTTTTTTTTTTTGAAAAAAAGTTTTTTTTTATATACAAAAACCTGCGATTTTTTATAAAAAAATTGAAAAAAAATTTGGTGTGTTTTCTAGGCTTTTTTTTGTTAGTTTTCGAGTTTTCACAATAAAAGTGGTTTTCATTTGAACCATCCCCTATATATATATAGAAACGAGATCAGGAGAAAACGCTCAAAAGTGTGAGAACGGTGAGAACACATCCTGGCCTAACACGTGGCGCGAGGCATGATCAGGGTCCGAGGGGGTTTTTTTTCTTTTTAGTATTCTTCTCCTTTCACAATTTTAGCGTTTGACATACTGCTTTATTTTTTGCGTGCAAGATAATTTTGGCGTTATGTAGAATTATTAATTATTTGGCGTTTTACTGTTTTTATCAGATTTCTTCTCATTGAATTAATTCTTTTTGTGTCACATAGTTAATTTTTTGGCGTTATGGCTTTTTCCATGTTATTTTTGGCGTTTTGTATCTTTTTGTTAATAATTGATTACCATATATTAATATTTTATAAAACTACAATAACACAAAAATCAAAATAACCGTAGGTGGGATTACATCAGAGATGTACCCATCGGTTTGTTCATCACTTTCTTCAGATTCTTCATCATCAAATTTCATATTTGCGTATAACGCCATTAGCTCCTCTCTTCTTTGCTGCAGCCTATTCTTGAATATCACTGCATCTTTGGATTTTGGATCGTTTGAAGGTGCTAAATCACAGAGTTGTTCAATGATAGATCGCAACCCTGTCTTCAACATTTCTTCCATTGGCCTCGAATATTGCACCCCGTTTTTATAAGTCAGTTCAAGCGTTCCTTCTTCCTCATGCATCACCCAACTGCTAAGTTTTGGTATAGGAGTATCGTCAATATCATCATCATCTTCGTCATCTTCTGCCGGAAATTTTCTCTTCAGTCTTTTTATTACATTTCTTGTTCTTTCACAATCGTTGTCCATTGGAACCTCAAGGGCCAGGATATCCTTCTGAACCTTTTCATTCATTCCAAGCATGGCTTTGATTGTCCTTACCTTTACCCTTCTCCTATCAGAGAACTTTATGATGAATCGTTTCTCTTTTCTTTCAAACCTCCATGCAATAAAGGGTGGTTCCTAACGGATCTTTGTCCTATATATATAAGGGAAGGTTTAAATGAGAACGCTAAATATTGTGAGAACAAATGAAAAAAAAGGGAAAACTTATTCAAAAACAATTCAAATTCAAATTTTCTTTCTACACTTATCATTATTATTCGAATACAATATTAAAAATTTAATTTACACGTTTAAATTTACGTGAATTTGTAAATAAAGAAAATTTACACATGTGTAAGTTTGCCATTTACAAGTGTGTAAGTAAATCTGTTATATTTACATATGTGTAAAAAATCTAAAAAGAGTGATTTTGAAAGGAGAAATGAATTATTTGAAGTTATAAATTCTTTTTTTTGATGTTGTATTTTAATTACAATGACGTTTGTATTAAAAAATTGGTTTTGATTAGTTTTTTCATTCGTTCTCACGGTTCTCGAAATATTTAGCGTTCTCAAGATAACCCTCCCATATATATATATATATATATAGGGTAGGGTTCAAGAGTGAACCATATTGTTTTTGTGAACAAAATGAATAAATCTTGTCCATTGATTTAGAAGATCTTGAAATTTATAATAATGAAAATTTTCTAATTATTTATGTGTAGAAAATAAATGAAAAGGGTATATGTGTAAATTGTTAACTAGTTCTCTTTCCAATTAAATATTTAATTACATTCACTCTTTACATTTCTCTCACCAATTAACTAATTTATTAATTTAAAAATAAATACAATTACTATTCAGCCAACCTATTTTATACACATATGTATATCCATTTTATACACATGCATACATATGCAATTTGAATATTACATATGTGTGCTTTGAGTATCCAATACAAGTATATATGTGTATAAACCATTTATTAGTTCTGTTTGTGTATATTATATACACAGTTTCTATTCAGCCAAACTGTTTTATACACATATGTATATCTTTTTTATAAACATGCATACACATGTAAATTAAAAAGTACATATATGTATACCAACACTATGAATGGAATGTATTAAACAAAAGATGAAAATTTTTTTAAGGAAAAGACACATTATTACATATAACTATCTTCATACTTGATGTCAAATATTCGAACTATTTATACAAAAAGAATTAAAAAGTGAGAATTAGTATTTATTGACGATAAACAAATTAAATAACAATCTTATTTAAAAGAAACAAGTTTTAGCGTATTACCAGATGGTGCTTGTATACGGTATGGCATTTATCTTTTTTATTAAAAAGAAACAGATGGCAAAATCTTTACAATCTTATTAGTGAACTGAACTCAATTGAAAATTTTATTAGAAGAGAAGATCTGGTGTTAAAGATTATTTTACCTTACTTCCCATAGTGAACTGAACTTTAGAAGAGAAGATCTGGACAAAATAAAAAAAAATCATTTTTTTCCAAACTCGGCATGCAGTGGCGGATTCAGGAATTTTTTTCAAGGGGTTCACTTTTTTAGATGTTCCAATTTCATATATCCAAATATAAAAAAATCCGGGTCGGTTTGACGGTTCGGGTCGGATAAAGTTCATCACATAATAAAATTACGATAAAATAATAAAAGAACATGGTCTTGATAAATTTAAAAACACTTATATGAATAAGATGATCTTTACGAATAAAAAAACATACCTATATAGAACAAATTATGAAAAAAAAAAGAACGACCACTAAACTTGATCGAAAAAAAAGTAATCAATTTGACTAATAAAAGAAGATGCAAACTGTAAACTAATCATGTTGTCAAAATTTAAAAAAAATGCAATCTGTAACCTAATCATGCTACCAAATAAATATTTCAAACCTTAAACATCCGTTCATTACATCAAAACCAACAAATGTATAAGATCTGAGATTCTGTGTACTCAATTGAAAAGATCAGGAATCCCTAGTGACAGTATTGTTCTACTTAAAACTCTTTTGCTATTATAGACTTGCAATTCACCATGAAACAATAATTATCACAGAAGGCAAAATCATGATAGTAACCCCACAAAATCTATAAGCTATATCAAAACAAATCAAAATCATATAAATCACCTTGATTAAATTCAGAAACTAGGGCCATTTTTGATGAAAGAAGCCAAGGTTCCACTTTTATGGGATATTAACAGCAAGTTATAAGATATCAACAAGTTCATAAAACAAGTGTTTCATTTGTTTTCTCTCTTTGTTCACCAACCATATAAAAGATTTGTTACCTGGAAGGAGATGAAGCTACATACAATCGATTTTGCAAGGGGGTTGTGGGTTTCTGATATGCGAGGGAACACAATGGAAAAACCCTAATTCCCAATATTCATTTTTTAGTAAAAAAATTACGAGTAAAAAAAAACGTGAAAAACGACATGATGAGAATCGAACTCGAGACCACAAACGTATTCACTATGCGTTTTACCAGTAGACCAATTCACACATTTGGTAACAGGTTCCCATACAAAACATTTAACGGTTCCTTCAGTATTTTTTATATGACTCTACGTTATAAATTACAAACCGAACAGGTTCCCGGGAACCCCCTTTTTGGCTCTAAATCCGCCCCTGTCGGCATGCACTACTAATTATTAATAACAGAATCATCATCCATGGTAGTTGGAAAATGAGAAAATGTAAATATGTCATGAGAAAATGTATAATCTCTACAAAATAGGAAACATGTAACTGAAATCAAAAATGAAAACAAAATGATTGAAATCTAATTTATGAAAATTAAAGGTAAAATTACAATCCTATCCTTTTAATGAAAAAACAAATGGATGGCTGAGATTAGTTCACTCTGTTCACAAACAAGGATGTTGTTCACTCATGAACCTAACCTTATATATATATATATAGGGTAGGGATCCTAAGAGAAGTTCACCCTATTTGAGAAACTTGAGAAGCAATCTGGACCCCACATTTTCCCCAAGCAAAATAATGCAAAAAAATGTAAAAAAATGCAATTTTTTTTTTTTGGAAAAATCGGAGCTTTTTCTTTAAGGTTTAAATTTTTAATTTAAAAAAAATTATTTGCGATTTATACACATGTGTATATTGTTAATCTTTCAACTATACATATATGTATATTGTATATGTATATACATGTTTAAATTTGAAAAATATGAGTTATAAACTCTAAACCTTAAACGCTAAACCCTAAAGCTAAACCTTAATGCTAAACCCTAAACCCTAAACCGTAAAGCTAAACCCTAATTCTAAACCCTAAAGCTAAACCCTAATGCTAAGCCCTAAAGCTAAAGCTAAAAACCCTAAAGCTAAACCCTTAATTCTAAACCCTAATGCAAACCCAAAAGCTAAAGCTAAACCTTAATGCTAAACCCAAAAGCTAAACTCTAATGCTAAACCCTAAATACTATTGCTAAACCCTAAAAGTAAACCCTAAATACTAATGCTAAACCCTAAGCCTAATGCTAATGATAAACCCTAAATAATACTTATTTTTCAATTTTAAACAAGTATATACATATATGTATATTTTAAACAAAAATATCTCTACTGGTGTATGTAGATTGACATTTTGTGTTTGAAGGCAGTGTGTTCCACTGTGGTTCACATTAATGTTGTCATTTGGTGCTTGGGAAAGAAAGGTCCAGTTTTTGTGGTCATGTTCTCACCCCTCTCTATCGTTATCGCTATGATCATGGGTGTCACATTTCTTGGTGATTCACTTCATTTAGGAAGGTAATTCGTTAATCTTTTTCAACACAAATTCCTTATTTGACTTGGTGATGAATATCTGCTTTGAAAGTTATTATTGCAATACAAATTAAAGAATCAAAACCAAAAGGTGACTTGTTAGCTCTTGAATATGTGGGTGCAGTGTCATCGGAGCTATGGTAATTATTGGTGGGGTTTACACGGTGATATGGGGTCAGACCAAAGATAAAAACAAGGTGCTGGTGGTGGTCGTGGATGACGATTTGGATGTTTCAGATGAACCTGGATCAACTGACCAAACTGCTCCCCTCCTTTCATCCAGAAATGAAATAGAATGTTAGTTTGCTAGGAATACAAGCATCCAGTAATGTGCAAGCACTACAAGAAATCTTTGAAGACAGTAGATCTGTTTTTGTGTAGTGTAGAACTTTAGATTTTGCTTTTGTTTTATATTTTTATGTATGGTTTAAGGCTTAGAGTTCATGTTTTGCACAAGTGGAACATAAATGTTATTGAGTTTTGAACACAGTAATTATTTTGACCGCCTGCACGCCGCGAAGCACGCCCGCGGTTTAAATCCTAGTTAATATTAGAATTGAACATAGTTTGCTTTATAATCTTTAGTTTATTTTGGATTTTACAGTTTTTTTTTTTAATTTGGGAAACCTGGAAAAATTTTAAAAAATCAAAAAAATATGAATTTTCTTTTCACCTATAGCGACGAAATTGGGTGGCTATAGGTGACATTAAAAAAAAAACCATTAAAGCCTATTGTGACGAAATTTAGTCTCTACAGGTGAAAGCTCTAAAAAAAATATTAAAAACCTATAGCGACGAAATTTAGTCTCTATAGATCAACCTATTGCGACGCCGTGTATAGCGACGAAAAAACAGCCTAATACGACCGAGCAATAGGAACGACCCTATTGCGATTAAATGTCGTCGCCATAGCCTATCGCGACGAAATTTAGTCGCGAAAAGCCTTTTTTGATTCGTCGCGAAAAGTCTTTTTTCTTGTAGCATACTAATGGTTTGAAAAAACTATGACCATGTCAATTTAAATATGAGAAGTACAGAGACGCTTGACTTCCAAAAATGTAGGCAAGGTTTTCGTAGGAAGGGATGTTTTGTCTGAATTATCTTGTTAAAGGTGTCAATATTGTTGAAATTGAAGAAGGCTCTCAACCACGGTCATAATATGTAAACAACCGGTGTTTGTTATTAGCTTTTCTCTAATTATTTGACTGATTCATCTCGTTACCCAACCTAATTAATATTCTTACACTTCACTGTAGATTTTTAATAAACAAAAAGTCACGTCATTTATTTTTTAATCCATACAATAACTTCCCGGTAGTAGGAAGTAAGTTAGTTTGTCGTTAAAAAAGTAATCTTCCTCTAAAATATATATAATTTCATAACCCTAGAACACATTATGAACCTTTGGTGTTTTATTCTCCACATAAAGAGGTTAGTGACTTTAGTAAAACACTTTATAAACTTCATTATTATCTAATCGTATTTAATACGAAAGCAACCGATCAAAACTTTATAGTGTCCGGTTTAGCAACTGGAATGAATGTCAACATAGTCAATTCACACTGATGAAAGCTCTTAGCCACATGAATATGGAACTTATATATACTTATGCCGCTTAATCTTATAAATCCATCAACATTCTAATATGTTTTACAGAGTAGGCGCTTGCACCAATGCCGGATGTTTAGTTAGCGAAGGGCATAATTTATGTGAGAAAAAAATATACATCAATCTACATTACCTACGGGTTACAGAAGACATATTGTCACAAATATAGTATCAATCGCAAATATAGTTACTCACGGATAGATTAGTGACAATTCAGATCGATAAATGACATATTAGGCCTTAATGGATCTTGTCATGTGTTATTGTGTTGTTTTATCATACACTACAAGCCACCCTGGGTCACACTGTACCATTTACGTATTAATTACATACGTTAAATGATAAGTTCATTAGTTGTGTCTTAATGAACCTTGTCATGTACTAATGTATTGCTAAGCCATGTAACAAGCCACCCTAGTTCATAACAAATCATGGAGGTTACATGTAGTCATATTAGGTCATAACAAGTCCTTTGATGTTAGAGACTCATGTACAATGATCAATACACAAAAGAGCCTTAACGGGCATTGTCATGTGTTACTGAGTTTACATGGAGTCATGTTAAGTCATAACAAGTGATTTTGGTTTTAAAGACCTATGTATGAGAATCCATACACTAATGGACCTTGTGATGTTTTAATGAGTAGTTATAGGTTACACATTCATATTAGATCATAAATTACATTTTGGATAAATACAATTAATTTTATGTTAAATAAATTATTGTGTTAAACTACATAAATACAAATATTTTGTTGTTAAAGTACATTTTCAAATTTGTTCACTTAGTTAAACGAACAAACAATTTTTTTTGTTTCATTAGTTAAATGAATTGACATTGACATATGTTTCTTTCGTGAACATCTGTTTATGTTTGTTAATATTAATACAAAGTGTGTGTGTATATATACTATGTCTCTTGATATGTTTGTTCGTTTTAAAATATTATCAAACGAACATGAACACTAACAAGAATACATTCAATTTTCTAAACAAACGAACCTAATCATGTTCAATACCCACTTTGTTATATTAATAAACTAGGTGAGAACCCCGTGTATTACACGGGCTAAATAAATGTAAATTTATATACTAAATAATAAAACAATGTATATTTAAAAACCTCGTTTATTAGACGGATTAAATAAATGTAATTTTATATATTAAATAATAAAAAAGTTATGTCTTTAAGAACCACGTATGTTGTTGTACTGATTGAATAAATATAATTTTATACCTCAAATAATAAAAAAAATCATATCTTGAAAAACCCCGTGTATTGTACGGGTTGAATAAATCTAATTTTATATACCAAATAATAAAAAAAATATATCTTTTAAAAACCACGTGTATTATACGGGTTGAATAAATGTAATTTGGTATAGTAAATAATCAAAAAGTTATATCTTCAATAAATGTAATTTTGTATAGTAAATAATTAAAAAACTATATCTTAAAAAACCGCCGTGTATTACACGGGTTAACTTCTGAGTAATTTTAGATTTTGATTAATATTTAATGGTGTATTTTCTAAATAAATTATTTAATAGTATCTATATCTTAAATAATAATATAATCTAGTATGACTCTTTTTATCATCAGTAACGTTTATGTTTCATAATCATATTTATCAACCATTTAAAATTAAAAGGATATCTCTTTTATCTCTCAATTATCTATAATTAGGTAAAAGATATTTAAAGTCTTAAACTAAATAATATTTCATAGGAGATTATCTATAATTAATTAGAAGATATTTAAACTAAATGATAATTATCCATAGAGTACATGGCCTAATATGATGACAAGTGTCCCAAACATGATTTCTTTTATTATATGTATAGATAGATTGTACGAAATTTTTTTAAAGTTATGCTATAAAACTTTATCTTAATATTATTAAAAAAAACCTCTTATTGAAAAAATCAAAACAGTATTTAGGAAAAAAATATGAAGTTGTTTCAAAATAAGGGATAACATTATTTAAATAAACTATAAAAGCGTTTAAAAAAACTTTTAAAGGTTAGACGTTTAAAAATAATGATAACAAAATATAATAAAATGGCAAAAACTATAAAAAAAGAGAATAATTGGAATTATTATATTATATTAATGTGCAACTTGAGAGAGGAGAGGATACATCCGATCCAACATCCTTATAGTAGTCGAGTGAGATGAGACTTTATCTGTAAATAATTAACGTATATCCACCATCCTTATGTTTGTAGCCTTGTAGTAGGTGAGCAGATGCTTTCAAACATGAAATTAAATGTAATGCCACATTTTATAATATTTTGTAGGTGAGTAGATGCTTTCATCCTTCAAGCCAAGTGAGACGAGGTCTGCAAAAAGACCCACCATCCTTCTAATGAATACCTGTAACTAAATAATATCCACGGCGAAAAAGAATTATGGCAATCGAAAGAAGCGAGATATGGTCATGGGTGCATGATGTGGTGCCCGTTTTTGCCATGTTGATGTTAACATGTCTGGATATGAGCTTGCTGACTGTCGTCAAGGCCGCCATGAATGGTGGTTTGGGGAGCATCGCCTATGTTGTTTACCATAATTCTCTTGGAACAATTATTCTTTTTCCAATTTTCGTGTTTCGTATGTTCAGGTTTGCAAAACAAGATTCATGTGTGTTTCTTGCATTTTTATGTTACAAATCAAGAACATAACAGTTATATATATATTACCTTACCTTTCTACAGAAACATTGAACGTCCTCCTCTCACTTTTTCCCTATTCTATTCAGATTCTTCATCCTTGGCCTTTTTGGGTAAGCCGAATTTGAGTTGGTCACCAGGTTATTTTTGGATGCTTTTTATACAATGAACTTAAAATGCATGGTATGTATAGTGTTACATAAGGATAAGCAGCCTCTCTATTTCTACGGCGTAGAGATAAGGCTGTCTACCTGTTACATTCCTTGGATCTTACTTTAGCTTTGCAATTAGTGAAATTTACGAGTATGATGATGATATGGTATGGTTGTAGGCTTTGTCTTTTCCAGGTACCTATGTATGTAGGTGTAAAGTACACCTCTCCAACCCTAGCAAGTGCAATCACAAACTTGATACCGGGGAACACATTCCTGTTTGCGCTCATATTCAGGTATCATGATGGTGATCAATGGTGATTATATAAAATAATTGCATTTCTTATAAAATATATGTTGGAACAGGTGCTTCAACCGATCACAAAAACAGGATGTTGAACAAATCACATGTTCAATCGCCTTTTTATTTTAAAGGCAAATTAGATTTAAATAATCTTAACTTTCTCAATTTGGCCGATAATAATCCCAATTCAGTTATTTGCTGATAGTAATCCGAACTAGTCCATTTTTAGCCGATAATAGTTTGCTTTAAAAATAGCTTAACGGAGTTAAGTTTTTTTCCGAATTACAAACCGATGTTTTAGGGCTTTTGATTAGAACGAGGATACAAGTTGATTGATGTAAAAATTTACCTCGAAATACTGCCCCAAACGACGAAAACGGTGCTTCAATTCAGGTGTTTAAACTTCCAAAGAACAAAAATCAAGCCGTTTGGAGCACCGTTTCGAGGCCAGGAAGGGTAGGAAAAAAAATTCAAAACCCACGTTTGTTTTAATTGGTTGACTCAGTGTATTTTTTTATTCGTGTCAGGCAGCCGCCTGGCACACGCTCATTTGTCTTGAAAAAATACAAGGAAAATTGGATTTAAATAATCTCAACTTTTTCAATTTGACCAATAATAATCTCAACTAAGTTATTTGCCGATAATAATCCGAACTGGTCTACTTTTGGCCGATAATAGTCAGCCGTTAAAAATAGCTTAATGAAGTTATTTCGAGGTAACTTTTACATCAACTCGTATCCTCGTTCTAATCAAAAGCCCTAAAATATCGGTTTGTAATTCGGAAAAAAAACTTAACTCCGCTAAGCTATTTTTAACGCAGACTATTATCGGACAAAAGTGAATAAGTTCGGATTATTATCAAACAATTGAGTTGGGATTATTATCGGCCAAATTAAGAAAAATGAGATTATTTAAATCCAATTTGCCAAAATACAATTTTGCCCACAGTTTAAAATTATAGTGTTTTCATGGTTTTACTTTTTTTTTTAGCAAAAGTATGGTAGTGTTTTGTTTTAATTGGTTGACTCGATTTAATTGTTTTTGAGATCAAGAGAAGTATGTACAGGTATCTAAAACACAAACGTGAATGTCATGAGAGAGAAATATTCGGTTTGGTGTCCCGTAACGAGAGCGGGGCAAAAACTAGTTAATATACAAATACTATACAATTATCTCTTCTTTTTGTGATTATCTCAAACACCATCTAAAATAGATGAACCGTTTCACCCATGAACTTCTTGGTTCACCCCTTGAACAATCAAGATTAAAACCTTCAATATAATAATAAAAGCAGATGATACATAGTTGCACTATCAAATAATTTGCAAAAAAATGCTTTAAAATTCTATTTCAGGATGGAGAAAATACACATAAGAAGTTCAAGCAGTGTAGCAAAACTATTGGGTACCGTGATGGCAATATCTGGAGCAATGGTGTTCACGTTCTATCAAGGCCCTGAAATTTTTGTGACCATCCCTGCTCTTGATTCAGCCAATAACGGCTTCTTTTGTCACAACCATCGACTTGGGTGTATGGAGGTGCTATTATTTTTATTGCTGCAATTTTTCGTTCCATATGGAATGTTTTACAAGTAAGATTGATCAATCTCCCTTGATTAGACGAACCTGGATAACTAATTACGTGTTGATTCAATCTATGAAAATCCAGTCAGCAACAGCTAGAGGGTACCCGGATCAAAACACAATGGTCTTTTTCTATTGCTTGTTTGGGTCGATGCAATGTATTGCTCTATCTCCTTTCCTAGAACCAAATCCAAGTGCTTGGGCCCTGCAACCTGGAGTTGGGAGTATTGCTGTTGTTTTGGGTGTAAGTTGAATGAACCATTTTGTTTTTGAAGTTTTGGTGTTGGTATATTGAGTTGGTTCTATTTGAAGGCGATTTATTCGACTGCATTTCATAGTAACGTTCAGACTTGGTGCTTGAAAAAGAAAGGTCCACTTTTTGTGGCCATGTTTTCGCCTCTTTCAATTGTTATAGGAGTCATCTTAGGCGTCACATTTCTTGGGGATTCACTTCATTTAGGAAGGTAAGTGTTTAATCCTTGGATTTGCATCTTGGGACATGCATGCTTCAATTCAGACTTTTTGTAATTTTCAAAAGAAGCGGATTGATTCATGGTTGTGCTTGAAGCTTCTGTGAATTCGTTTGTGCAGTGCCATTGGAACCGTAGTGATTACTGCTGGATTTTACGTTGTGATGTGGGGGCAAGCAAAAGAGAAGAACATGTTAGTGGCCACGATTAACGAAGATATCGTTGTTGCAGATGAACTTGGATCATCAGACCAAAACACTCCTCTCCTTTCATGCAGCAATGAATCAAAATGTTAATTTGTTATTGTTTTTGAAACATACTGTTTGTAATTATTAGTATCTCTCTTTTTACTTCCATAGAAGATATGTTTGATGATCAAACCAACTTAAACTATATTATTGTTTGCCCAATATTGTTTAATAAAATTGTTAATTCTATACTCACCAACTCCAACTATATGGATATTTATTTTTTTTTATGTACCCCACTCGTATAGTCATCCCCCCTAAAATTCCACTCTTGAATTTTTCTTAAAAAAATCTCAACGGATTAAATTTGATGATTGTTTAAAAATAGAATAATGTTATAAAACTTAAGAGATTGAGATCAAAACTTCCTCTATACATCTTTCTCTATTCTTCTCTTCTTTCACAATAACGAATACATTATCATCATCACAGCGTACTTTCCCTTGTAGCAAGACATGGTTGGTTGAAAAGCAAATTGAATGAATGATACATTGAATGATTTATAGAAAACAAAAGAAATAAAACAAAATGGGTGGGGCCTATATGTCTGTTAATAATTCATAACACTCCCCCTTAGACATATGCCCATTTATTTGTTTGATGAATAAATCATTAGCTCTTTGTGGTATGTTGTTCTACAACTTTGGTGTTTGGCTTTGACATGCTGCCTCGTTAAAAACCTTGCTAGGAAAACCCAGTGGGACAAAACCATAGCTAAGGGAAAAAGAGTGCAGTGCATGTTGTCTCTCATGATACTTTTGTAATACTCCCCCTGATTTCATTATGTATCATTTAAGCCTTCTGTGTAGATCTTTTAGTTAATATTTTGCCACTTCATTCCTTGATGTGTATAATCCTTTGTGTTGATCAATGTTATATGGTCTTTATATGAGATTCCTGGTGCTTCATGTAAACAAATACCATATGATCCACAACTATATGTTATTATATTCCCTGCATTTACAAAGCTAACAAAAGTTGTCTCGATGACTTAGTAAAATATAATCTCATAACTTACATACCTTTGTTGTATCAAAATATTTGTTTTAACACATTCTAATATCTCCTTGCTTGACACATGCGATATCACACCAATAAATTCATCTAATATATATATGTATATAAGCATGTATAGCTAGAAAGAAATATCAGTGCACAATTGTGATTATCTATAATATTTCTTGACTCGGAATCTCAACTTTGGTAGGAGATCAAAGTAGTCATCTGTTATAGCAAGTGACTAAACAACCTTTAACGTACATAAAAGATAAGCTTTGTTCATACTAAAACCGACCCGGTATATTCTAGATGAACTTACCCTCATGCCCGAACTACAGGTCGAACAATAATTACATTATGTCAAGGTCTTTCAAAAATTATCCCTCTAAAAGCTCGGCAGTTTCTCTCGATGATGTGTAGACATCATCACTGTAAGCTTTGATTATAGTGAACTTTTAAAAGTAAATTTTGATAAAAACATGGCTAATTTAATCACACGTATATCCCTCTTTATCCGAATATCTCGAGTTGTACAACACTCGACCCGATTATTTTAGTCCATACCTATTTTGTGAACTTGATATAGTATGTTCTTAAGGTTTTGATATCAAAGCTTCTGACATTATCAATCTATGAAGGGAATTCTTTATATCGTATCAATATATGAATTTGTGTACAATGATCATATTGTTCCCGAGAACTTACTTTACACGATTTTGATAATTTAAATCCTTCATGAATTTTCATGTATTTTGTAGTACCACATGATATATAAACATTCATAAGATGCATGTTAATTCTCTTAATATATTATCAGACTAATCAGATATTGGAGAGTTATTATATCCACCACTGGAGAATGTGTCTCCTCATAATCAATCAATGGTTTTTGCAATATTCTTGTGTTACCAAATTTTCTTTGTATCACTTAATTTGATTTGTGTAAGAAAATCTTTACCTTAAGAACGGTTGGTCTGAAAACTTTTCATTCCATGAAATTCATTCCATGAGAGAATTTTAACTTTGATTTATTCACTTTTTCCAAATTTGGCTAATTAATAACATGAATTCATTCATGAGTAGATTCAAAAATCTCGATCTTCATTGTTTCATTATTTCTAGCACTATGTTATATATAAAAATATAATGACGTCGATTTTTATTTCGATTCCATACATATCTTAGACATGATACAACTTATCGAGATCTCTTTATTTTCAGGTACCTGAGGTTCTTCTTGAACCATCATGTCTATTATCTCTTCAGGAGATCTTATTACTATAACCTTGACTTGACAATCTTAATTACTTGCTCCAATTTTCGAGGAATTTTATTATTGGAATCAACTAGTCTAACACGCTTTAGGCGTGCAATAAACTCATTAAAAAAATATGTGGTTGTCCTCTTGGGACACAAATATAACTGGAGCATAAGCAGTTGATATATATGACTTAGCTTGTCACTTTCTTTTTGTAAGTAAATACGTTTGGTAATAGATTTATTTTCCAAATAAGTTGTTCTTTGAACCCGTAGTTCATATTTTCAGTTTTAAGGATCAATGATAATTTATTTCAACTCATTTCTTTTTCAACTGCTTTTATCTTCCCCTAATGTTGGGAATGTCAGTCCATTTAGATGGATGTTAATAAACTGAACCATAAATAATTCTTTCGTTAAATGCTATATTCCTAATCACCTTTTAAGGTCCCATATTTGTGCGTCGTGTTGGATCAAT
Organism: Helianthus tuberosus; assembly: GCA_030545235.1. NCBI lineage: Eukaryota > Viridiplantae > Streptophyta > Magnoliopsida > Asterales > Asteraceae > Helianthus > Helianthus tuberosus. The sequence continues at coordinate 122,487,151 of CM060417.1, read as the reverse complement.
TTCAATATATATCGCACAATCAAAGTCTTAGAATGAACATATTTGGTTTCTGACCAAAACCCAATTATAATGGGGAGAAAATATTACAATATATTGGCATTATATGAATTGATACATGAACTTTTGCTCTCATGATCATACACTTAGCAAACACATCCAGTGATTGTCTCAAAACTACATGAAGTTTTACGTGTATTGCAATGATCATTATCATTATATCAATCTGGAATAATATGCTTACTATCACATTAGCTAAGCCACAATCACACAAACTTCAGGTTGTGGATTTGATAACCATTTAGACGATGCATCGATTTAAAACACTAAATGGTATCATTTTGGATATGTATATCCTTTGCTTATTCCAGAATACTTAGGGATTTACACCCTACTTTCATTGATTAACTTTTCTTGAGAACAAAAATTACATTTTATAATTTTCTGGAAGGATCTGTTAGTTCTTCAATACATTTCACATTATTATTTTACTCGGTGTGGTCTAACCGGTCATGCCAACTGATTATGATTCATAAACTTCTTATTTATGATCATATGTGTATTACTTGTAAGTAAAAACACAAAATAGAATGTATGTATTAAACAATTTAATCATAATAATTTGATAGTCTATTATGATGTGAACAAACTTACATTTGAAATTAATCATATAATGAATCAAATTCAGACTCAGAACCATAAGGTGGTGAAGGTGGTAGAGTTAGTTGCATATTATTAGCTATTTGTTTTAGCATGTCTTCCAACCATTTGTTTCTTTCTGTCAGCCGTTTTATTTGTTTAGACAAATTTCGAATCTGATTGTTTAACCTAGCCACTTCAACTCCTATTGAATCTGAAGGTAGATTCATTTAAGGTACCGTACATGGTTCTGTTATATTAATTGGTGGCAGTTGTTGTTCTATTTTGTTTAATAGTGATTGGAAAAACTGTTGCGGTAATGGTGATTGCAAAAATGATTCTGATGCTAACTGCTCTTGGAATATCATGTTTTCATCAAATAAAATTTGTTGCATCGTTGAAACTTCCTCGAAAACTAAAGGTGAGATTTTTTTAAGATGTTCGGTGCTAGTGGTTGAGATAGGTTAGTTGTAATATGTTCTTGTACGGGTGGCAGCTGTGGTTGCAGATCAAATCGATAAAAAGACGGTTGAGGAAGCTGCAACAATGATTGTTGTAAATTTTGTGTTGAGGTACTTTCTAATATAACTTGATCTTCCTCCGACTGGAATGGTTGATTTAGTATATAATTATGAACAGGGGTTAGCCAAACAGTGTTAAAATTTACAATCCCAGATGCCTTTGGTGGAGATAATCCTTGGATAATCTGATCACTTAAGACACCTAATGATTTTGCTATTTTTGTAATGTAAGACCCTCCCATGAGACTTCTCAGAGGATTTGTTTGTTGATTTAAAAGATATGTAGCAAGCTCGTGGGCAATATTACAAGGAACTTGCTCAAAAATACTATGCAGATGGAAAAGGTCGGTAGTACTAACGCTATGTTGATTATTCTTGCGCCCAGTGATAGTGTTGGCTAAAACACGGTGCATATATTGATAACGAGGGTCTGTGAATTTCATAGAATTATTAGTGTTACACCACCCTTTCGATGAATGGCCTAGCCAATATTCTTTCATTTCCTCAGAGGAATAAGAGGTTGATGCCTCCGTAAAAATAGGTTGTTTAACTTCTTCATCTGTATATATGCCCAGATGAACTGCGAATTCTGTTAATGACATATTATGAAATTGTCCACAAATTCGAAAATGAATAGATTCATCAATAAGACTTTTATCATATTTGAAATAGAAAGTGGACAAGAACTCATATACAAGTTCATCGTATGACGGTTCTAGGATGTCGAAGAAACGACGTCAGGGCGTATTACGTGGTAGTAATCTCGCCAGTAAACCACTTGGATCAAACATTTCCATTTGATACCAATCAATACCGCTAATAGAAAAAACTTCAAGATTCTTGAGTTTTTGATACCTCTCACGATTGGGTAAATCAGTAAACCGAAGAAATCGATGAATGTTTGCTGCATTTGAAGATTCAGCATATGCTACTGGAAGATTTGCCATTTGAATATTTGGATTTTGTTGAAACTAAGAAAAGTTTGGGTACGGGTTATTTTGGGTATGTGTTGAATTGTATCAGAAGTTGTAGCTTATGTGTAGATTAGCTCGAGCAGTGAGTTTCTTATATAGATAAGAAAATTTAAGCTTACACCATACGTTTGGTTAAGGCTTCCATGATATGTTTTGAAACAGTTCACTGTAGTTAGTAAATGTTATATTGCATAAATAAATATTAGATGCATAAACAAAAATGTTAGGTATATAAATAAATGTTAGTAGTCCCATGATTATTATATCTCCAGAGCAATAGGTCCCCTGTACTAATTTTAATTTATCACAGAACTTATAAATATACATATATATAAAGGAGAAACGGGATCGAAAAGATCATCCTAATGGTGTATGGTTTTACAACTCACTGGTGCACCCTTAGGCTTTCAACCTATATATGTATATATTTAAATATATGAAATTCTTACACATGAAATAAATTAAATTCTGCTTTAATTGTTTTTTAAAATATTTAAACTCTAAATTAAATGTTAGTATGTGTGTATAAATAAAAGTTAGATGTATAAAAATACAAGTGCTATCAAGATTTTCGGTCTCTTTATTTTTATTATTAAGTATGGGACTTAGATGTTTTTATGATAGGAGTGTCTGGATAACTGGGTCTCCTAAAGGAAAACAATCCCACGGTATAAAAGAAATATTACATTTTGTAGTCCAACAACAATCATGTATTCATCGTAAGATACATCTACACTTGTCTTAGTTTATCATAACAATTATAGTTTATATATATATTAATCAAACGCTTACTTTGATTATGATTTCTTGAACCTTACATTGGCTAGAGCTTCGTGCTGATAACGTGTTATAAAACTTAAGAGATTGAGATCAAAACTTCCTCTATATATCTTTCTCTATCCTTCTCTTCTTTCACAATAACGAATACATTATCATCATCACAGCGTACTTTCCCTTGTAGCAAGACATGGTTGGTTGAAAAGCAAATTGAATGAATGATACATTGAATGATTTATAGAAAACAAAAGAAATAAAACAAAATGGGTAGGGCCTATATGTCTGTTAATAATTCATAACAAATAACGATTAAAAATATGCAACATGGCTTTTCTTTATTATGTAATTAGTTGTGTTTATCTCTTCACACTTCCATAGAATATATCACTACTAGAAAATTGGGCAATTGCGACTAAAGTTTACGACCGAAATAAATGATTGCAAAATTAGCCACCAATTTGCAACCGAAATTAAAACGGTGGCAAAAGTTTACGAACAACCCGTTTTCGGTCTCAAACGGTCGCAAAATTTTGCAACCCCCTTGTTTCAGTCGCAAACCGGTCTCAAAATTCATTAAAATAATTAATCAGAATTAAATTACGAATAGGGGTCGCAAAACGGTCGGAGCATAAAAGTTGCAACCGTTTCAAGGCGGTCACAAAACTTTTGCGACCGACTTTCGGTCGCAACTGTTACGACTGTTTAAGAGCGGTCACAAATGTTGCGACTGTTTAAGGGCGGTCGCAAATTTTGTGACTGTTTAACAGCGGTCGCAAAATGAAAAAAAAAAAGATATTCTAATTTACTCTGGCTACTCACGTTAGTTGTCAATCTATTTACAGGGTCAGTTTTGTAATTTTTTACTTATGGCAGGGCCCTTTTCGTAAATCATGCAATCACTTATCAGCATTCATTTTTCTCAGTAGAGAGATATTTTCGTAATCACCATCTCACTCATGTTTTCTAGAGAGGGAAACAACAAACTGATGTCAATTCCTTTTTTCTTTGGACGGACATTGCAATCGGCTAGAGTGTGTGGTTTGTAAGTTTCATGTTAATGTATAATTAAAGAACTAGTGGTTTTAAATTATGATGGGTTTTCTTTACATTTCCGCTGCTAAATTAAATTGCGCTTTTGGATATTTAAACATAGAAACTAATCGTGTTAATTGGGAAAACTTATAACATATATACGTAAATGGTTCAACATGATTAGTGGTTAGGATCCTGGTCAGTTACACACCTCGTGGTAGTAATCCGCGTGTGGATTTTGAGGGTGTGACAGAATGTTTGGTCCTTGTATGCGGACTTGGCTAAGAAAAAAATTACCACACTTAGTCTAATAAGTTTTAATATTTTAATTGAGGTTTGTGAAAGTTTGAAGATTGTGCAAAGAATAGAGTTTTTTTTTAGAAAACTTTTAAAATCTGATGTAATACTGAAGTGGCCATAGCTAATAGTATAGCCGAGTTAACCTGGTTAGAGGATCTACCGAAGAAAAATGGGTAAACAAAACTTATCCTCCGACTCTCTGGTGTGATAATCTCACTGCAACCTACCTCACTATTGTTAATTTTAAATGCGGAATTAGAATAAAACTGAAAGAACAATGATCAAAGGAGTTTATTATGATTGAATACAAAAAAAAAAACGAATTCAAGAACAATTACAGAAAAGAACTAAATTGAGTGAATGAGTACAACATGAACTAGAAGCCCTAATTATACCCCTAATTGTCCAACGGTTACTAACAGACTTTAACCAAACTTGTAGCAGACTTGACACCTTTAGTCCTCCATGTTTAAAGTATTAAACATTTTGTACCACACTTCAAGTTTCTCCAAATTGTCAAATATTGCCCAAAGTTTCCCTTCTGCACATTTTGATCCTCTAACACCGTTGACATTCATTGACTAGTGTTAACTACTTTTAACTAACTAACAACATAGAATATTTGATTAGTCCAGCTCAACATCTAACAACTACTAATCTAGTCTTTCACGTACAAACAAAGCATGTTGAAGTTGATTTTCATTTTGTTCAAGAAAAGGTTGCTCAAGGAAACTTACGTGTGCAGTTTATATCTACTGAAGATCAATATGCATACATATTCACAAGTCGTTATCAACACAACGATATATGTTATTACATTCCAATCAACATGTCACTCCCCAATCTTAGCTTGTGATGGAATGTTAGACACGACGCAAATAGGCTATCCTAGAGGTTATATTTTGCAAATACATAGTGAGTATAAATCCCCCTATGGAAACCTAAACTTGTATAACATTCTCTCTCGATCAGTACAATTTACCTCTTAGAGAAATATTTATATGTGACTCTTATTCACCCCATATCTTTTTTTTGAACAATGCAACTTTATTCCTCAAAACCAAAGGTTCATAGCAAGACGTTATCAACCATTTACAGTACACAAACAGAAAGAATTAATATAACTATTACTTCCCCTTTAAATACTATTCTACACCTGAAAATTAAATCTCCTCCAATCTTCCCAAGTTACCTCCTTAAGCTTTGATTTGTACCTCATGCATTCGTACGCCCCTTCTTTTATTTCCTCTGTTAGCCTATGCGTATTGACATTAACACCTTGAAATCTTCTCTTATTTCTCTCTCTCTCCATATATTTCATAATGTTATACAGAAAACCGCATATCTTTTTTCTTTTTTGTCGTTAAAACTAAATCATTCACCTGCTGATACACTTCCTTCACCGTATCTCTCTTCATACTTGTTGGTACTTTTATCCAAGATAAGACATGTTGCAATATTTCTGTTGCTTGCCTACACATAATCAAGACATGGTCTACTGATTCGGTATCCCCATCACCGAATGTGAAGTTAGCGTTTTGAACCTGTAGTCCCCTAGCTGCTAGTGCTTCTGCTATTGGGAGTAGGTCCTGTAATGCCTTCCAGACGAACATAATTGCTTTCGATTTTGGTATTTTGTTCCAATAAAAATCTGCAGCTAGAATATTAACATCAATGTCTGCTACTAATGTGCTCTTCACCGCCTTCATTGTGAACCCGCCCCCGCTTGGTGTTTCTAGTAATAAACATCACTTGCCTCCATTACATTTTGTTGTTCCAGTAGTGCAGTAGTGATGACGCCGACAACTCTTGGATGAGTTAACTTGATTATTGGATGCTCATAACGTTGTATGTTTTTCATACAAGTCTCGGGTAACAAGTGTTATCAAATTCTCTCTGTACTTTTTTATTCAGCTATTTGCTTGCTTTTTTTTTAAATATTTGTGGATGCTTAAAAAACAATATCAAACATACAACTACTAGAAATGAGAATCAAAATACCAATATATAAAATAATCAAAAGAATTTTGCTTAAGATAATTTCCTTTCTTTTTACAAAATTAAAAATCAAATTATAGATGAGTTCTTGGCCTAGTGTTTATCCCCACTAAAGTAGTGCGGGTCGACTCCCAAAAGGTGGGAGAGTGGCGCCAGTTCTCAACCAATGGTTCATTCTTCGTAGACATGACTTGGCACGTACACTTCTTCATTGACACCGACTCCGTCCCTAATAAAGTCCCGAACTAGCCAGTAAACCCAAGCATTCAAGCACAAACCATAACATACCGTTCTTCAAATATTTGGCCTGTACCACTCTCCCACCACAATTTCATGCACATCCTCATGCATGCTCGGCATCCCATACCAACTCGTACACCTGACAATGCATGATTTCCTTATGTTGAGCATTGAAGGGGTAAGGTCCCAAAAACCTTGCTTCAAGTACTTGGGACCATACCATAACCTCGTCAATAAACCCTCTTTAGACCTTGTGCGGCCGCGCACTGGTCCTACAAAGAGAACTTAGATAGCAAACAGTGTCCAACATCTGCGCGCCAAAAGGAAACTAGCAAATCCTTGCGCCGATCTCCATAACAGGAAGGATTAAAATCCTAGCAAAAACTTCCGCATAAATAAAATCCAGACTTGGATAAAAATAACTTCTCTGATACCATAAAATTAACATAAAAAAGAGCCACACAGGATTACAACTGTATTCTTCTAGAAGGCTCCATCGTGCACCACCATTCGGTTATAACCGAATGGCCACGTGGCATCATCCCAGACTCCCTCAAAAGTCACGATGATGGCACGGAATTGAAGAGAAATCTGCACTTGCCCAATTTCCACGTGGCAACACCCCAACCGTTGATCGAGATCACGATCCGTGTGCCTACACACTCGTTAGCGATTAACGGAGGGAAAAAATAACCACTTACAGAAAAAGCACTTTCCGTCAACTTTTCATCAACAGGTTTTCCCGCCCAAACTTCGGCTATAAATAGAAGGATAATTCAGGTATAATTATCAAGTTACATTCACTTCACTTTCACTTCTTCTTCATCAAAACCTGTACTTATTCTCACACCGGAGGGTGGTCATGGAGAGAACCTCCAATCTCCCCGTGGCGAGTCTAACGGCTGTTGTTTTGCACTGATTGTTAGAGGAAGAAGATCATTCACCCATGAGTCGAATGAGAAGATTTAACCCCTTTTATGCAGATTCAAACCCCCTGGTTCAGTTGATTCCGGTCAATTAAACCAGTGTTTCTTCATTGGCACCCTCCGATTTCTCAGTTTTTATTCATCTATTCTCATTTCGATTCACTTTTTCATCTCCGTTTTTCAAATGGAGGAAACCCTGATAAACCGTCAATCCGGCCCTCGGCCAAACTTCGCTCACAATACCAAAGTCGAAGGGATTGTGGAAGAGGCTTCGGATGATAATGAAGTTCAATACAATGATAATCATCCGAATGATCCTGTCACCCTAGGAATGCAGCCTGAAATTCCAATAAGCTCAATTTTACCTCCCAGAGAAACCCCCATCTCCTGGTATGTCAGATCCCAAGGAGCAATAAATGTTGTGTATGCACAACTATGTGCACAGACTGCTCTTCCCACTCAGTCACGAAGACCTGCATCTCGCACACGAGCACCATCTGTGCCTCATGTTTCCCATCATGAAGCACCATCACGAGTTCAGGTAGAAGACACAGAAGCTTACTCTAGATCTCCTGCACGGTATGTGTAACAACTCTCAAAAAAAAAAAAGTACTATTTAAGATATTAATTAGTCCAAAAGGAAACCCTAATTGAGACACCCGATTGATTCTGAACAAACCCTAAAATTTTCATAATTTTCAGAATCAGGATTAGGGCCCTAAAACTAAGGGGGGTAAACCCTAGTGGATAATTATCCATTAAAATACGTTGTCAAATAACTGAAATGTTAAAGTGGCAACTCAGCAAAGCTAGTCCCAGTCGTGGCTAGTCTATAGGCCTATTTTTCAAACCATACGCACTGTAGGGATATATAGCCTACGATGCGCAGGCTAGTTAAAAGGGCATACGCACCGTAGGGGTTGTTAGGCCTACGATGCGTATGGTTAACCAAATTTCACCTATAAATAGCAGACATTGGCATTCGAATTCTGAACACTTTACGACGAAATAATTCTCACTATTACACTGTATTACGTACTGTTATTCCGAAATTACACCCCCGGGTATCGAAATTCTGCTACAAAACAGGGTATTAGCACAATCGCTGCTACGATTCATTTTCCGACGATCAATATATCCAATGAATGTTTAAGTGCCGCCCACATTAGGGTTATACTTTGTCGTTCGTCGTTAATTCGATGGATGAGTTGAAGTATCGTACTTTGTCGTTCGTCGTTAATTCGATGGATGAGTTGAAGTACCGCACTTTGTCATTCATTGTGAGAATTTGATCTCGTAAGTTATCGTAAATGCTGGATTGATTACTAACCCCGTTTTGTGTGCATTGTATTTAAATTAGGTTAACAAGACTGATTCATAAACTAGACTCTGTCCGTATTAAACCAGCAATGTGAGTCATTCTCTCTTTTTATCAAATCTATTTACAAAAACCCTATTTATTTCAAAGTTATAATTACGGGGATTAAGTCTTTGTAATCACCAAGTTACAGCCGGTATGTGGGGTTTTGTATACATTACTTGATAATCGTCACCATTGGGGCAGCCAATTGGGGGATATGACCATAGTCACAGATTCGGTCGAGTGACAAATACCGTGGGTAATTGGGTTGATAATAGAAACATTGTAATCGCTCTTAATACTGTAAATTATAACAAATGTGTCATTTTAGTAAATAGAATGATTCACTCAGTATTTTTCGCTGACAAAACCTTTTTCAAACATGTTTCAGGTGATCTGTTGTAATTCAGGAAAAGTGCTGGGGAGCATTTCAATCTTAAAGACAGTGGCTCATTATAAAATAAAGAAATAAGTTTTGTAATATCACAATTTCGTAGTAAAAATATAATATTGTAAATTATCGGGGTTTTATTCCGAAATATAAAATAAAATAAATCGGGAAAATTTAGCTTTAAACGATCCTGTTTCCGCTGTTAAACTCAATTAACAAATACCGCAGAATTTCTGTCCCGCGGCTCCTGAAACGGGTCAAACAGGGTCGGGGGCCGTGACAGAAATAAGGTGGTATCAGAGCCACTGAGTTAAGCTAATTAAGTATTTAGAAATACTTAATTTTTCCTGATTACTATTATGTGATTATTTGTATTATTAACTGATTATTTGTTAGTTACAGTATGGGTAAGAAAAAGCTGTCAAGTATCTATCTTAAATTAGATAAATCATCCAACGAGAAGGGAAGTTCATCCCGAACCAAATCTTCGAATCAAACTGAAATTCCTGAAGAAGGAATATTTGTGCGAAAGGCACATTACGAGGAAACACTTTCTCCTGAAAGGAGGGAGATGATTCTTAAGAAAAGTAAAGAGAAAATCCGAGAAAAGAGGATTAAACGAGAAATCCAGGAATTAATTGATAAATCACCTTGGGAAGATAAGCTAGATGAGAAATGGGCAAATTTATATATGCTAGCCACAGTAGCAGAAAATATAAATCTCTAAAGTTTAGTACCTTACCCTTATACTCTAGAAACCCTGTAAAATAAATAAAAATTTTAAGTATGTTTTTCAGTTATCTTTGTAATCAACTAGTACACAGTATGTAATAAATTAAAAGGTTATTTGTAAATTTTAACTTAGTATTTTATGCATTTTGCATATATGCTACATCAGCATGAATGGGATATCTGAAGCTTTTCAGAACCTTAATCTTTACCCAGTGAATATCGAAGCTTCCAAAGAATATACTAGCTACTTTCCCGATATAGAACAACCGGTAGAATTCAAGGTTCCACCTTTGAACAAGCCAAAACGAAAGAAAAAGAAGAATTACGTGTGGGGAAGTCGCATACGTAAGAAAAAGCCAGCCACAAAACTTCCCAAAATAAACAATCCTTTGAAAAAGGGAAAAGAAATTATAACCGGAGAAAATTCTAAACAACAGGAAATTGAAACCAGGAAAAGTCCTAGACTACAGGAGATGAAAACTAAAGACAAGGAAGAGGTTAAGGAGATAGGAATACAGATAGAGACTGAAGCCAAAGAAGATTCTAGGCAGATGGAAAGGCAGTTTGAGGAATACTCTAAAGACATAGTAATGGAAGTTGGGCAAGGCTCTAGACCAACTCAGATAGAAATCGGAGAGAGCTCCAATCAAAACCAGGGAAGGACCTTTCAAGAAGAGATAGATTTCCTATTGGCAAGCTGTGAAACCATTCAGCCTGTCAATAACAACAATAATAATAATAATAATAATAATAATAATAATATTTTTAATTATCCTCTTGAAAACCAACTCCCTATGAATTGGGAACCCGCAATTCCAGACCCAATAGTCCACTCCCAACCCATAGGAATGGACGAATGGTGGACAAACGATTGGCAATTTCAAAATATTGTCAACGATCCTTACTCTTTTCTTCCACAATTCGATCCAGAACCATTACCTAATCCACCCATGAGTAATGAAAACATGGCTGAACTTCGCCACTTTGGTGAAGAGTTGTTTGATGCGGGAACTAGAATCAGGGAAATAGGGGGACAGATTGCCTGGAAGTATGATGAGAGGGAAATGCGTTTTTAAACGGCAAGTGACGAGAGATAGTAGGATGGTAAACCGGTGTTTGTATAATAGTAATAGTAAAGTTAGTCTGTAAATAATAAATAAAACTCTGTATGATATTGGTGTGTAACGATGCATACTATACTAGATATAAGATGAAGTCGAGAAATCGATTGTTTTGACTATACCTGTATTTTTAAAATTTCTGATTGTTTGTATATAATTGTTATTTAGCAAATACTAATAAAATTTATATATACATTATCAGATGGCAAACAGTGGTAATGAACCTATAAATGAAGTTAATCAGTCCGAGCAACATCCAGGAGATCAATATGTGACTCGGCAAGATATCGAAAACATTGTTGCTCAAGGGATAGCCAATGCTATTCCAGCATTCGTAGCTGCTATAAAGAATCCAATTGAACCGCAACAAATTGTTCCTAGTAAACAGATTACTGAAGATAACTTCAGTAATAGTGTAAATGGAGGCAATAATCATGTTAATCATAATAAGGAACCACATCAAGCTCCATTAACCAAGAAAATGAAAACTGCAACGCCTGGTTGCACTTTCAAAGAATTCCTTGCTTGTAAACCCACTGAATTTGCAGGCAATGAAGGAGCAACTGCATCACTGCGTTGGTTAGAGAAAACCGAAGCAGTTATTGCAATAAGTAAATGTGGTAAAGATGATCAGGTCATGTATGCGTCAAATCTCTTCAAAGAAGGAGCACTCGAATGGTGGAACACTGTGTTACAATCGAAAGGAAGAGTAATAGCTTATGCTATGACTTGGGAAGAATTTAAGGGTTTGGTGGAAAGAAAATTCTGTCCTGAGTATGAAAAGGAACAGATGGCGAATAAGTTTCTAAATCATCGGATGATGAGTGTGGATTGTCGCGGTTATACCTCGACATTCTTTGAATATGCAAGAGTGGTACCAACACTGGCTTCGCCAGAACCGGTACTTATTTCTCGCTATATTTGGGGGCTAATTAGCGAAATCCGCAATATTGTTAAAGCTGCGAGACCTCGCACTATTGATGATGCGGTAGAATTAGCTAACACTCTAACCGATGAATTGGTACGCACAAGAGATGAAGATAGGAAGAAGGCACTAGCTCAGAAAATTACCCAAGGATTTCGTGTGGGTAATAATAACAGCTTCAAAAGAAAAGGAACAGGGCAATCTCCAGCTCCGTCATTCTGCAGGAAATGCAAAAAGAAGCATTATGGAAGATGCGATATCACTTGCAATTTTTGCAAAGCTGTAGGACATCGTGAAGAGAACTGCAAAAAGAAAACAGTAATCTGTTTTAATTGTGGAGAAGCGGGGCATTATAAAACAGAATGTCCTAAATTGCTCAAACCAGTAGATAACAAGCCCAAGACGACCGAAGGAACTACTAAGAAGAATGTCAGGGCATTTCAGCTGACCATTCAGGAAGCAGAACTCATTCCGGAAGTGATAGCGGGTACGTTCTTAGTTCACAACGTGTACGCAAAAGTATTATTTGACTCTGGTGCAAACCAAAGTTTTATAAATACTTCATTCTGTCAAGCTCTTAGTTTACCTTTAACCAATATTAGGCAGATTTTTACAGTTGAAACCGCAGACGGAAATTCAGTTAAAATAGATAAAGTTTTGCAAGAAGGAAACATAGAACTTTTAGGACATAAATTCTCTGCAAGACTATTGCCAATGAATTTAGCTGAATTTGATGTTATATTAGGAATGGATTGGTTAATAGCCAACCATGCTAGAATCCTTTGTGATCAAAATACCATAGAAATTCAATCACCTACCGGAGAAGTGATTAGGATTACAGGAGATAAACCACGTAAGCCCATGAAGTTCATATCAGTAATGAAAGTTGCTAATTATGAACGAAAACAAGGAATAGTGTATATGATTTCAGTAATCATTAGCACTAAGGGAAAAGATCTTAAGGAAATACCAGTAGTATCAGAATATTCTGATATATTTCCGGAAGATTTACCAGGATTACCTCCAGACAGGGAAGTAGAATTTAGGATTCATTTAATTCCAGGAACTACACCGATAGCCAAGGCACCTTATCGGTTAGCACCCACAGAAATGTTAGAACTGAAAAAGCAATTAGATGAATTACTAAGTAAAGGATTCATACAACCTAGCTCATCCCCTTGGGGAGCGCCAGTGTTGTTTGTGAAGAAAAAGGATGGTTCAATGAGAATGTGTATCGATTATAGAGAATTAAATAAGATTACAATTAAGAATCGATATCCATTACCTAGGATTGATGATCTTTTTGATCAACTTCAGGGGGCTAGATATTTTTCTAAGATAGATTTACGCTCCGGATATCATCAATTGAAGGTACAAGAAGAAGACATACCTAAAACTGCTTTCAGAACTAGGTATGGTCATTACGAGTTTACAGTCATGCCCTTCGGGTTAACGAATGCACCTGCAGCATTCTTGGACATGATGAATAGAATCTGTAAACCGTATTTGGATAAATTTGTAATTGTTTTCATAGACGATATACTTATTTATTCCAAAAGTCAGGCAGAGCATTGTGAACATCTTCATGCACTCTTAACTTTGTTAAGAAAAGAAAAGTTGTACGCCAAATTCTCGAAATGTGAATTTTGGCTAAAGGAAGTGCAATTTTTAGGACATATGGTGAATCATGAAGGTATTCATGTAGATCCTGCTAAGATAGAAGCAATTACCAAATGGAAGGTTCCACAAACAGCAATGGAAATAAGAAGTTTTATAGGATTAGCTGGGTATTATAGACGGTTTATTAAGGATTTTTCCAAGATAGCTGTACCATTAACTAAGCTAACCTGTAAAGCCACTAAGTTCGAATGGGGACCCAAACAAGAAGAAGCTTTTAGAATTTTGAAACAGAAACTAACCCATGCACCAATTTTAGCTTTACCAGAAGGAACTGAAGATTTTGAAGTATATTGTGATGCTTCAAAATTAGGATTTGGATGTGTGCTTATGCAACGCAAGAAGGTAATTGCGTACGCATCAAGGCAGTTGAAAAAGCACGAAGAGAACTATACGATTCATGATTTAGAGTTAGGAGCCGTAATTTTTGCCCTTAAGATTTGGAGACATTATCTTTACGGAAGTAAATTTACTGTCTACACCGATCACAAAAGTTTAAGATACATATTTGGGCAAAAAGAGTTAAACATGAGGCAAAGGAGATGGATGGAAATCTTAAGTGACTACGACTGTGATATCCAGTATCACGAAGGAAAGGCGAATGTAGTTGCAGATGCCTTAAGTCGTAAGTATTATGTGAAACAACGACGAGTTCGTGCTCTCAGATTAAATCTACAAATAGATTTAATGGAACAATTGAAGAATGTTCAAACTACAGCAATCAAGGATGATGCTGAAGGAATGAAAGGACGAATCAAGGAATTAGAACAAGGAGCAGATGGAATTTGGAGATTCCACAAAAGTAGAATTTGGGTACCTAAGCAGGGAGACTTAAGACCTAAGATTTTAGAAGAAGCTCATAAATCTAGGTATACTATGCACCCAGGAAACAATAAGATGTACCAAGATTTAAGAAAGAACTTTTGGTGGATAGGAATGAAAAAGGACATAGCCAGCTATGTTTCTAAATGTCTTACTTGTTCACAAGTTAAGGCAGAACATCAAAAACCTTCAGGATTATTACAACAGTTAGAGATGCCAGTGTGGAAATGGGAACTTATAACAATGGATTTTGTTACTAAGTTACCCAAAACCAGAAAAGGTAATGATGCGATTTGGGTAATTGTGGATCGATTAACCAAATCAGCTCACTTTCTACCTATGAAAGAAACCTTTAGCATGGAAAGACTGGCTAAATTGTATGTAGATGAAGTTGTATCCTTACATGGAGTTCCACTCTCCATTGTTTCGGATAGAGATAGTCGTTTCACTTCTCATTTCTGGAAAAGTTTCCAGCAAGCTATGGGAACTCGACTAAACCTAAGCACGGCATATCATCCACAAACAGACGGGCAAAGTGAAAGGACAATCCAAACTCTAGAAGACATGCTCCGAGCATGTGTAATAGACTTTGGTGGAAGTTGGGATGATCATTTACCATTAATTGAATTCTCCTATAATAATAGTTATCATTCAAGTATTGATACTGCTCCATTTGAGGCACTGTATGGAAGAAAGTGCAGAACTCCAGTTTGCTGGGCAGAAATAGGAGAAAGTCAATTATCAGGTCCTGAAATAGTGCAAGAAACGACTGATAAGATTACTCAAATCAAGGAAAGATTGAAGACGGCTCGAGATCGCCAGAAAAGTTATGCAGACAATAGAAGCAAGCCGTTAGAATTCCAAATTGGAGACAAGGTACTATTGAAAGTTTCTCCTTGGAAAGGAGTAGTCAGATTCGGAAAGAAAGGAAAGCTAAGTCCAAGATACGTAGGACCATTTTCAGTGATCCAACGTATAGGACCAGTAGCTTATCGTTTACAGCTACCAGAAGAATTAGCTGGAGTACATAATGTATTTCATGTATCCAATCTCAAGAAATGCTTATCAGATGAATCTCTGGTAGTACCTCTTCAAGACATAGAGGTAAACGAAAAGTTAAAATTTGTTGAGAAACCTCTTCAAATTGAGGATCGAAAGATCAAATTTCTCAAACACAAACGACTAGTTTTAGTCAAAGTAAAGTGGGACTCAAAGAGGGGAGCTGAATACACTTGGGAACTGGAATCAGAAATAAAGAAAAAGTATCCACACTTATTCCAGTAAATCTCGAGGACGAGATTTCTCTTAAGGTAGGGAGAATGTAACAACTCTCAAAAAAAAAAAAAAGTACTATTTAAGTTATTAATTAGTCCAAAAGGAAACCCTAATTGAGACACCCGATTGATTCTGAACAAACCCTAAAATTTTCAGAATTTTCAGAATCAGGATTAGGGCCCCTAAAACTAAGGGGGGTAAACCCTAGTGGATAATTATCCATTAAAATACGTTGTCAAATAACTGAAATGTTAAAGTGGCAACTCAGCAAAGCTAGTCCCAGTCGTGGCTAGTCTATAGGCCTATTTTTCAAACCATACGCACCGTAGGGATATATAGCCTACGATGCGCAGGCTAGTTAAAAGGGCATACGCACCGTAGGGGTTGTTAGGCCTACGATGCGTATGGTTAACCAAATTTCACCTATAAATAGCAGACATTGGCATTCGAATTCTGAACACTTTACGACGAAATAATTCTCACTATTACACTGTATTACGTACTGTTATTCCGAAATTACACCCCCGGGTATCGAAATTCTGCTACAAAACAGGGTATTAGCACAATCGCTGCTACGATTCATTTTCCGACGATCAATATATCCAATGAATGTTTAAGTGCCGCCCACATTAGGGTTATACTTTGTCGTTCGTCGTTAATTCGATGGATGAGTTGAAGTATCGTACTTTGTCGTTCGTCGTTAATTCGATGGATGAGTTGAAGTACCGCACTTTGTCATTCATTGTGAGAATTTGATCTCGTAAGTTATCGTAAATGCTGGATTGATTACTAACCCCGTTTTGTGTGCATTGTATTTAAATTAGGTTAACAAGACTGATTCATAAACTAGACTCTGTCCGTATTAAACCAGCAATGTGAGTCATTCTCTCTTTTTATCAAATCTATTTACAAAAACCCTATTTATTTCAAAGTTATAATTACGGGGATTAAGTCTTTGTAATCACCAAGTTACAGCCGGTATGTGGGGTTTTGTATACATTACTTGATAATCGTCACCATTGGGGCAGCCAATTGGGGGATATGACCATAGTCACAGATTCGGTCGAGTGACAAATACCGTGGGTAATTGGGTTGATAATAGAAACATTGTAATCGCTCTTAATACTGTAAATTATAACAAATGTGTCATTTTAGTAAATAGAATGATTCACTCAGTATTTTTCGCTGACAAAACCTTTTTCAAACATGTTTCAGGTGATCTGTTGTAATTCAGGAAAAGTGCTGGGGAGCATTTCAAGCTTAAAGACAGTGGCTCATTATAAAATAAAGAAATAAGTTTTGTAATATCACAATTTCGTAGTAAAAATATAATATTGTAAATTATCGGGGTTTTATTCCGAAATATAAAATAAAATAAATCGGGAAAATTTAGCTTTAAACGATCCTGTTTCCGCTGTTAAACTCAATTAACAAATACCGCAGAATTTCTGTCCCGCGGCTCCTGAAACGGGTCAAACCGGGTCGGGGGCCGTGACAGTATGAGTTTACTCATTCCGAAAATCGACGAAGAGAGTATCACGATGAATCTCATTCTCTCCGAAGGCAATCGATTCACTCTCGGTTGGGCCCGCGTTCCTATCAGAGGCGGGACACACACACCAACGAGTATGAAAGAACATACCATGAGGGAGACAGTACAAGCGTGTTCAATCGGTTACAACCAGATCACAAAAGTTATAAACCCCGCGCGGTTTATAATCCAGAAGCAGAACACGATTACAATTTAATCTACCGCCCGGCGGAGGCAGCGGAGAATTCCAAGTTTATCAGTGAGATCGCTTTGGCTCCCTCGGAAAAAGCAAAACTCCCATCCAATATTGGCAAATTCAATGGCATGACAGATCCGGATGATCACCTTCGTGTTTTCACTAGTGCAGGTCTGGTAGGAGGATGGACCTTACCAATGGGGTGTCATCTATTCATCCAGACTCTCACAGGTGCCGCACGGCTATGGTTCGATAACCTACCTGTCAGGAAGATAACGTCATGGGTAGATCTGCGACAGAAATTTCTAGTAAATTTTAGCCAACAGCGGAAGTCCATAAGAGATACTGCAGACGTGATGAATATTTGGAGGCGTGCAATATTGGCAAATTCAATGGCATGACAGATCCGGATGATCACCTTCGTGTTTTCACTAGTGCAGGTCTGGTAGGAGGATGGACCTTACCAATGTGGTGTCATCTATTCATCCAGACTCTCACAGGTGCCGCACGGCTATGGTTCGATAACCTACCTGTCAGGAAGATAACGTCATGGGTAGATTTGCGACAGAAATTTCTAGTACATTTTAGCCAACAGCGGAAGTCCATAAGAGATACTGCAGACGTGATGAATATTTGGAGGTGTGATGACGATAGCCTAGAAGATTTTATCACACGTTACAAAAAGGAAGTGCTTGAGATCAGAGATGTCCATGAACACTTGATTAGAGCGCAGTTCAAGTATGTTGTCCACTGCGACGACATGATCAAGGTTTTGTCCGGAACAGAAGGGCTACCAAAGAGCTGGGAGAAGCTGATGGCGGCAGCCAAAGTGTACGCCCAGACAGAGAAAAAACTCAGCACTAACAGACCACCACCACCACACAGTCGCCCACAAGATATGAGCGTGAGAAGCGAAAAAAGTTCAAAAAGAATTGGCGCGGCTCAAATTCCGGAAACTACTCATCCAAAGACCGCGAGCTACCATAAACAAGCTCGCAGCGCAAAGAGAGACAAAGCAGGAGAATAGAGTGCGGCAGTGGACCCCCCAACGAAAACTTCGGCGGAGGTGCTTAGCACAGGAGACTACCAGTTTAAAGCCCATCCGCCAATGAAGAATAAAAGGGGCCAAGACCCGAATCAATATTGTGACTATCACAAAGACAGTGGTCACACTACCAACAATTGTATCACTCTCCGCACCGAGATTGAAAAAGCGCTCAAAAGTGGTGAACTCACCCACTTATTGTAGAACGTGCGGAAGGATATAAAGCAAATTACTCGCGGCGAGGAAGGCCCGAGTAAGGAGGCAAAAAACTAAGCAGCGGAAGAACCAAGTAGCATATAATAGTCTCCTCACATGTTGGTCAAGTTCTTTAACTTACCAATCCATGGCGAGGACTATAGTATGAGTAAGTTAAGTTTCATTTAATTATCCTAAATAGACGACTTTGTACCACGGCCTCTGCCCCCTATCATGAATCAAAACAAAGTTCTATTATTTCTGTGTTTATTACAAAATGCATGCAATTCTTCTTTGTAAGCGCAAAAACATTGTGGTAAATATAACACAAGTCTCATGAGCGGTCAGCGATCATACACATCGCACAATGCCCAGCTTTACGCTCACACATGAGCTTTATACCATCTTTATTCGCCTTACCTAACCAAAGTAATTGTACTCATGCAAAATATTGTAAGTCAAACACACATCATACTAGTTACTGGCGCACCACACGCCTTAACTAAAAACTACAAACATGCACGGCAGTGTATCAAAGTTATTTGCGTAACAGCACATTAACAAACCGGGATCCACGTCCCAAAACATACAGTTAATTGTTCACATAAAAGAAAGGAAAACCTAAGCTCGGTCTTCGTCCTCATCTTCTTTTCTGTCTGGGAAGATCTCCTTCAACTGCGCCACATGGTCTTCAAATTACAACGCGACATTAATAAGATCCATAACTGGGAGCTGTAAATTATTAAATTGCGTCTTCGCAGCAGCAAGGGCAGCCTCAGTATTAACACCATGAGTAGCTGACTTGCTAGTATCCCAGTCAACTTTTAAAGCGTTAACCACATGGTGAGAACACTCCGCATACCCATGGGCATAACCATCATTGCATGCAGCAACCAACAGATGCGCAACCGTTTTATCTATTTCTTCAGAGTTAAGAACTGATTCAGCAACCTACACAAAAAGAAGAAACAAGAATTAAAAGGCGCGTCAGTACCACCAAATGTTATCAGGGATAAAGATAAACTTACGCTCGCAATCCCGTGCTCTTTCAACCACAGCACGTCACTCTTCAATGGTTCAAGCTCACTCTCCGCCGTTTCAGAGTTCTCCAACTTGTCTTCTATGTCAGTAACACGGCGGGAAGTTTCAGCTTGTTTGGTCCGTTCAAGATTTAAATCTTTTTTAGCAGCCTCAATTTCCGCTTTAAGTTGTTCCTGCTCAGATAATAAAGTAATAAGCTCTTCTATCTCCTTATCTCTAAGAGCAAGGGTAGCGCATGTATGTACCTCTCTCTGTTCACTCCTCTCCCTATGAGAACGCGCCTCATCACGCGCAGCTTCGGCTTCAACCTTCTCTTTTTGCAGTCTCTCGATCTCTACATCTTCTTTCTTTAATTTCTCAACTTCAACTTTAAGATTATTGATGACATTGCGAAGACTCGTTTTCTCAGCATTATCTTTCTCGCAAATCTCTTTCCAATTTTTGAGCTCCTTGGAAAGTAGGGCAGCTTCAGCTTCTGCTTTTCTCTTCCATACCGCAACTGACCATTCCTCAGTTTTTCGGTCCTGATCAAACTTGGCCCGGTTAGCTTCCAACGCAACTTTCAACTGGGCTACTCGGGCCTCATCCTCAGCAGCTTTCTTCTTGGATGCCTTAAAAGCAGCCCACTCCTTATGCATATTGTGCCATTCACGCACTATATGGTGCGTAGTGGATGTGTAGCTAGCAGCCTCTTCAAGATAGGCATGATAAGTCTGCTCATGAGGACGCCCCTCTTGGAACTTAATCTCCCCAGGAGGAAAGGTTCCTTGCAACCACTCTCAGCATACATGTCAATCAGAGAAAGTGTCACCTTTTTTCAACTTCCACACCAGCGCATGAACTTCATCTACCTGTTTCTCCGAATAACATTTGTAGTAATAATCCCCCAGAGTTTCATCCGGGCGGATAGGGGAATTTTCACCAGCTTGAATAAAAGAACC
This sequence comes from Helianthus tuberosus, assembly GCA_030545235.1. Classification (NCBI taxonomy): domain Eukaryota; kingdom Viridiplantae; phylum Streptophyta; class Magnoliopsida; order Asterales; family Asteraceae; genus Helianthus; species Helianthus tuberosus. The sequence continues at coordinate 122,466,495 of CM060417.1, read as the reverse complement.
CTGGTTCCCACCAGGATTCTTCTCGATATTCTCAGGAACAGAATCAAAGGTCGCGGGAGGAGAACTTGTTATAGGAACCTCTTGAGCAGATTTCCCTTTCTCCGAATCTTGTACAACAAACACAGGAGATTGTGGATGCCCAGCATCAACATCCGCAGCCTCCGGGCTATTAACTTTCTCCGAGTTCTCAGCAACATCAGCAGGTTTTTCAAACTCAGGTTTCCCTGCCTCAGCAGTCTTCTCCGCCTCATTATCAGCAGCTTCAGTACTCTCTAACTGCTCGATAATAGAGGCACGAGGAGGGGAGGGCGGAAGATCCTCATTAACCACGGATGATGGCTCTGCGGGAACATGAGAACTTGGCTTTTTTGCAGAACAAAATATATGCTACAAACCGGTTTCGACGCGCATGAAAGGGAAACAAAAGAGAAACACGTACCAAGAACCGGTTTCGCAATGAAGGCATCAAGGTTGCCTCTTCTGGTGATTTTCTTCTTCTGAACCTTCTTGACAGGCTGACCTTCACCCCCAGTATCAGTTTGTTTCCTCTTTCCCCCCCCCCCCCCTTCTTCCTCAACAAATGCTCAGGACTCGACTCTAAATCAATAGGGTCATCAGGATTTGACGGAGGGATGTCGGCAGTATCCCTAGGTTCCGACTTAGGTCTCCTCACAACTGCAGGCGCAAGACCCTCCAATGAATCAGATACCACTACATGATCACAGCAGCAGTCAAAGGAACGGCGCATACCTTTCGTCTCCCCTCTCACATTTCTAGCTTTGGAAGATTGAGCTCTATCCGCATCACCCTTTTTCGGTGCTGTAGCAACAGTAGGCGCACGTCTTTTCTTCTCAGGGCCTATACCCAGGTTAGTTAGCTCACCTACTCAAACAGGAATACCGCAATCTTACCCTCGCGTAAAGAATGGTACAGCAATATAAAAACAAAGATATACTCACCAACACCACTTGAGGGTTGCGGGGTCAAGGCCTCATCGTGCGGGAAAACAAAATTCCTGGCAATACGGTGATACCAGAGCTCCTCATCAGGTTTTCTGGAAACAGTAGCCATCTTCCCACCTTCTCTCTCAAAAGCAACAACGTACAAAGAAACAACTGCAAAGGAGGGAAGCGAAGATAAATTCGAAAAAAAAAACCAAACACAATCAACACAATGCAAGAAAAGGAAGCAAACAGGGCAAACCACACAAATCTTACCCTTATCACCCTCCATGTACACCGGCTTGTCCTCTCTATTCATCCGCCAACAAAGGCTCATAGCAGCATCAACCAGGGCTTTCTCCGGCAAAGCAATCAAAGGAACATCCTTCAGATCTTGGTACCCATTCTCTGAATAAGGAGTTTGTATCGTCTCTGTTACGGCATCCTCTTTACCCCTAAATACCATTTTCATCGGAATTACTCCAACGTTAATAAAAAAGAATTTCTGTTTCTAGTCGTGAAAGGATTTTGGGGGTTGCAACAAAATCTTTTTTGCAAAAGCCCGTTGCATAAAAGAGTAGAATCCTTGAGAGCAGTGCATCTGGTGGAACACTCGAAATCGAGTAACCGTCGGTTCGATAAGCATCGTACGGCAAACAAACTCAAAATGACGAACCCTAGCCATCCCAATAGGATGCATTTGGGAGATATGAAACTTATAATAAGCCAGAATATCAACAAAGAACTTCGTCACAGGCAACCGAAAATTGCCTAGAGAGAAGAAATCCCAGAACAAAGTAATATAACCGGCCGGAGCATCCACCGCTGTTTGGCCCTCATCAGGGTACTGAGCATCCCAACTTTCCAGAAATCTAAAGTTTCGAATCAAACCATCGAAGGTTTCCCTAGACCACTTCAATGGTGGAAGTTCGACAACCATTTCTTCAGCAGAATCTTCGTGATGGTCTCCGGTTGAGATAGAAGGGAAAAATTACAAAATTCTTTCAAGAAACTGACAAGGGAGACGAAGAAGAAAAGGTTTTTCAAAAACATAATGATTGACGAGAATAAGCAATTGAAAGATTTATATACCCACCGCCATAAATAACCTAGATAACTGCAACAACACCTTTTTCGGGGTTGGCACGGTTATCCAAGCATCAGGGGCAAGTGGGAACAAGCAATAACGCGAGTTCACGCGCGCGTGGGAGACACGATTAGCAACGTACAACTGAGAGCGACAGCCTGTCACACGTCAACAGTCATTACTGTACCTTTTCACCTGCCAGAGTCAAGATTTTCAAAATCAAAATCATGAGCAAGAATATCTTCTCTAAAGGTTCTCTCCTTTCACGTCAAAAACTCTACAACAAAAACACCCATTCCTCATAGTCCAGTGCTCCACTTATTTGCATAAGAGCAACACTAGACTGGGGGACTTGAAGGGGTAAGGTCCCAAAAACCTTGCTTCAAGTACTTGGGACCATACCATAACCTCGTCAATAAACCCTCTTTAGACCTTGTGCGGTCGCGCACTGGTCCTACAAAGAGAACTTAGATAGCAAACAGTGTCCAACATCTGCGCGCCAAAAGGAAACTAGCAAATCCTTGCGCCGATCTCCATAATAGGAAGGATTAAAATCCTAGCAAAAACTTCCGCATAAATAAAATCCAGACTTGGATAAAAATAACTTCTCCGATACCATACAATTAACATAAAGAAGAGCCACACAGATTACAGCTGTATTCTTCTAGAAGGCTCCATCGTGCACCACCATTTGGTTATAACCGAATGGCCACGTGGCATCATCCCAGACTCCCTCAAAAGTCATGATGATGGCACGGAATTGAAGAGAAATCTGCACTTGCCCACTTTCCACGTGGCAACACCCAAATCGTTGATCGAGATCACGATTCATGTGCTTACACACTCGTTAGCGATTAACGGAGGGAAAAAATAACCGCTTACGGAAAAACCACTTTCCGTCAACTTTTCATCAACAGGTTTTCCCGCCCAAACTTCGGCTATAAATAGAAGGATAATTGAGGTATAATTCTCAAGTTACATTCACTTCACTTTCACTTCTTCTTCATCAAATGTTGTACTTATTCTCACGTCGGAGGGTGGTCACGGAGAGAACCTCCATTCACCCCATTGCGAGTCTAACGGCTGTTGTTTTGCAGTGATTGTTAGAGGAAGAAGATCATTCACCCACAAGTCGAACAAGAAGATTTAATCCCTTTTATGCAGATTCAAACCCCCTGGTTCAGTTGATTTTGGTCAATTAAACCAGTGTTTCTTCAAGCGTGATTCACATTGGGAAGACATGACACCCGAGAGCACAACAACAATGATCTTCTTCCGTGCCAGTTAAAGTATCTCCTCAGTTAATTTTTGGAGTTAGCGTCAAGGAACCTGCTAGTTTTCAGGAATAAGGGGAGCCTCAAGCCTCAAGAATTTGCAGCATTCAACCTTCATCTTTTTACGGCGTTGCATGTACCGTAGTTTTTGAACACAACACGAAGGGCTTCCTTGATACTATACTAGAGCGCCTCTCATGATCCTATACTCATAGCTAACAAAGACCTTCACCGAAGTAAACCCATATTTGGACTTCTCCCACCACCATTGCATAACCATACTCTAAATGTTAAGCACACTTTGGATAAGAGTCACATTCCAACATATCCGTGAATCGACATGCTCTGATACTAAATGTCGTGCGGTTTGTTTTCGATCCCCGTCTGGCATCCCAATCTCCCCGGGGATAAGCCAATCCATCCCGCTCTTTGTGCGGGTCACTAGTTTCGTCCTGCCAAAGACTCATCTAGAGAGTGACGCCAGCTCTTGACCTGTGGTGTGTTCATCATAGACATGACTAGGCACGTATACTTCTCCTTTCACACTGACTCCGTCTATGATAAAGTCTCGGACTAGCCAGAAAACCCAAGCATTCAAGCACAGCCCACAGAATAATGATTTTCAAATATTTGGCCCATGACACTCTCCCACCACCATTTCATGCTCGTCCTCATGCATGCTCGTTGTCCCTTACAACAAAATCTAATGAAAACATTAAAAGAGTGAAAAACGGTGAAGAAACAAGCAACCGGAAACAAACAAGAAAGTCTGGTGACCAAAAATGAAACTTCAGAAGTTATTACATGTTGTGTGTCACAATGGGTGTTCTTAATCCCATCGCGACATGCGAGAAGCAAGAAAAGTTCGAGTTAATTACTGATGTGTGCCACCGGCTATTTTGTCTTTATCCGGGCTGGTAGCAACACGCAATGGGCTCAGCAGAAGGGATCGCGACACGTGAAGGAGGTCTTGCACAACAAACATGATTATTTTGTTATTTAAACCCAATTTTTGACCTTTGATCGGACTTTTTCACCCTATTACGACCCTTAGATGAATATTGGCCGATTATCAGCTAAGGGAGGTGCTGGAGATTGAGAATTAAAGATAAAGTTTGAGACCTTGAAATTTTCAACCGCTAGGTCTTTATTTTCAGTTTTCTTTTTATTTTTTGTGATGAACACCATGTATTATGTTTTTATTTTGTGTTTTGGTACTTTAAACATGATTAGAGGCTAATTCTTTAAAGTTGCATACGTTTGATGAACTAATTGATGTTGTTTGACTTTTCAGTTTAACTTTTATCAAGTTTATGTGTTTGATTTAGAATAGCTTTGAGTTGTTAGTGATTATGATAATGTGTGCTTATGTATTACTATGATGATTTGATTAGTTGTCAGGATTGATGTGTTTGTAAAGAAGAAATTCACCGCAGGGCTTTGTAATTCTTATCGGTGGAACATTTAGTTGCATATGGAGTGTTTTACAAGTAAGATCTGCATGCAAATAATTGTATCGTGTTATATGCAATGGTAAAATAGTAAATTAGATATAATGTAATATGTTATAAATATGTAATTAACCCTTTCTTAATCTACGCATCTAGACAGTGACAACGAGAGAGTACCCGGATCGACAAACCATTGTCTTTTTCTATTGCCTCTTTGGGACAATCCAATGTATGGCTCTTTCTCCTTTCCTAGAACGAGATCGAAATGCATGGGTGCTTAAATCTGTAACTGGCGTGACTGCTGTTATTTTGGGGGTAACTAGACCAGTTTTTCACGTTATGCAAAACGTCTATCTTGGTGTTGGTAGATTGAGTTGTTCTAGCTGTTTGTAGGTAGTTTATTCAACTATAGGTCGTCATAGTGTTCTAACTTGGTGCTTGGGGAAGAAAGGTCCAGTTTTTATGGCTATGTTCTCGCCCCTCTCTATCATTATTGCAATGATCACGGGTGTCGCATTTCTTGGTGATCCCTTCATTTAGGAAGGTAAAGTGTTAATCTTTAATTTTCATCTCAAAATCCTAACTTGAGTTTAGTCGTGACGGTTGGAACATTGTCACACCCCGATTTCCAGAGGGCCCAGATGGGTTTAGTCGTGACTGTTGGGTAGCAGTTATCACAATTTAATAATAATGCAACGGAAGTATTAAGAGTAAAAATATATTCATAATATTTAAAAGTGTCGAATATTCAAAATACAAAGATGTTCAAGTATTCAAGTTTAAGCTCACAGGCGGGATCGAGATAAAACAAAGCTTAGACATCATAGGCCTTAAGCTAGGAGTTGCAAATTCCATAGCCTTTATCATAGCCAACCCGGATTCCCAGCCTAATATTCAAGGTTTGGTACCTGCAATTCAATCATTTGAAAATACGTCAGCTTTCGCTGGTAAATACAATTAACTGACTCATTTTGAAAATAGTTTTTCAAAAATGATTTTATACAGAGAGAAAACCAGTAGATAATCATTTAATATTTTTTGGGATTTTGTCTTGTCACCAGATTTACATATTTATCATACAATGGGAACCAGATATCAAAGTCGGTCATTTTCAGTGCTATAATGATTAAGGTGTACACCAAAGTTGAATAACGTGTCTTACAGTCAATATGCCTACCCCGACACGTTGTTCTGTATGGCCATAATAGTTCATGAATCGGGACGCCCAGGCACGATACCAATAACCCCCAATTGTTTCAGTAATCAAATATAACGGATTAAACCGGGTTCTTACATTTATGGGTTATCATAGGCGACTCACTTATGTAATACCCGCTCCAAGTGGCGTATTTGCCATACCCCAAGTTTTCAAAGAAAATAAGCTAAGAGTATTTACCTTTTAACTAGCTTCCAACTGATAACGGTTTTCAATATAGTAAAAGTCGTAAAGACAAAGTATTAAATTCAAGTCCGAATATCTGGGGGTTCTATAGTCCGGAGTGAACAGATTTAGCTATTTTTTAGAATTAGAATGTATACGGATCATAGGTTAGTTCCTTTGACACGACCCGTTACGTAAGAGTAAGATTAATTCACTAGATCAAGCGTAGATTGATTAGAATGTGGTTTATACCTATCCGATTGTAAGGACTCATTGGATAAAGGTTAATTAAACCAAAATTCTGATTTGGAAAGGTTTTAAAAGATTTTTGACCCGTTACGCCTAGTTTATACGAACTAGATTCGCATAACTAGTTATGCGCATAAAGACGGGTTTTGAAGGTCGGATGGGCATACGACAAGTATAAGTAATAAAAATATATTTTTAGTTGTAGTACATACTGTTACAAAGTCATATTAAAGTTTGGTTTAGTTTAAATTCATTCAATTAGCTCATTTGACCACATAAGGGCATTGTGGTCATTTTTAACAACATATTCAAGACTTGTCATTAAACAACGAAATGACCATATGGTGTAACTTCAGAGAGTTATGCTAAACAATATTATGGTCCTAAAACAAGTTTAAAAAAAGTCTAAACGTTGACCAAATGGTCAGAATCAAAAGTCAAAGAAAAAGTCAACTGCTTGACTTTTGACATAGAACGAGACCCTAAACTGAATTGGACAAGTTGAGCAGGTTAATATCAGTTTATGTAAGTTATAAAACTTGTATATATGTCAAAACAACTTAATTACAAGTTATAGAACCATTTATACTATTTAGTCGAAAATTCAACTTTTACGTAATATGCTCAACTTAACAATTCGACAAGTAAACATAATAATCCGAAGGTATGATCATAGAGGGATCACACTATCGTTATTACGATCACATAGGAAAGTTCAGATTGAACTTTACCTTGACGAAAATGGCCAGAAGCTAAAATCAAACAGAAAGTCATCTATTTGACTTCAAATAACTAAATAAAATGAAAACGACTAAGTAGAAACACTTACTTGGAAGTGTTTGAGCAGAATATAACTGAGAGTGGGAGTCTTCTTGTCCAGAGGAGAGCTCCAAGCAGATTAGAGTAAGAAAATGAGAATGAGCAAGTGCATTGGATGATCAAGTGGCCTTTTTAAAGTTGCAAAAAACACCACAAGATCATGCCATGTGTTGGGGAGGCTTCTCAAATGTGTACAAGTGCCCCATGAGGTGTAGCAACCAGAGAAGAGGGTGTTAAGTTGGTGCAAGATGGCAAAACAGGCTGTTGTTGCAGCCAGCTGTTTTCTGATCTGCAGGTCGCTTACGGACCGTAACCATCAACCCCTTACGATTCGTAAGGACCTTGCTTTGCTTGCCCACCACACTGACTTGCGGATCGTATGCTTTTGGACCTTACAGTCCGTAAGGCCTCTTGGCGCACTATTTTTCAAACCTCCTTACGGATCATAAGGAGTTAACCTTGCGGTTCGTATGGGACCTCCAGAATTTCAAAAATTGAGATTTTCATATTTAGTGCTTAGACTTTACATCTTTGGCCATTTGGCACTTTTAGTCTCTCTCCTTCCTCATAGTTGGGATTAGTCGGAGATCCGGGACACGTTTTAGTTAACGCACAAGAATAATTTCTCTCTCCTTCCCAGAGTTGGGATTAGTCGGAGATTCAAAATACGTTTCAGTTAACGCTCAGTGTAGGTCCTTCCTTTTTCCACATAGTCGGGATTAGTTGGAGGTTTCTCCCTCCACATAGACGGGATTAGCTGGAGAATTTGACACGTGTCATCACATAATTGAACGGAATTTTCAGGGTGTTACAAACATGCATTGTAGTTCATACTAATCCAAACCCATTTTAGGTTGTTGATTCATAAAGAAACCGGTTGACCATGGGTTGTTCTTGAATCTTTAATTCCGTATCTGTAGCGTCATTGGAGCTATGGTAGTTTTTGCTGGGGTTTACATGGTGATATGGGGGCAAACCAAAGAGAGAAGACCAAACTACTGGTGGCCATTGATGAAGATTTGGATGTTTCAAGATTATCTCCTGACCAAACTGCCACTCTTCTTTTATCTAGAAATGAATCAGAATGTTAGCTTGTTATGACCACAAGCATCCTTTAATGTGCAAGCATACTAATGGTAAGGTTTTTGTAGTAAGGGAATGTTTGTATGAATAATGTGGTTAAGGGTGTCACTATTGTTGACATTTAACGAAGGCTTTGCTAAAATTAGATTGTTAGTTTTCTGTTTTTAGAGTATAAGGGTATTGATTAAAAACTTTGAAAATTGAGTGTAACAAGAAAAAAACTTAAAAAAAAAAAAGGATCAAATGTAACAACCAAACAAAATTTTATGGCTGAAACCAAAATTTAAAGACTTTACTATTTCACAGAATGTTCAAAATTAATATATGGTGATAATTCTACATGATTGTTGAGAATTTCGTATTTGTTTAGGGTAGGGGTGTGCATGGGTCGGTTTTGACAAAAAAACCATAACCATAACCGCGATTTTGGTTATTAGATAACCATAACCGCGATTTTGGTTATGGTGCTTATGGTTATTTGGTTTTAATGATTATAGCGGGTCGGTTATGGGTGGTTAGCCGTGTATTTAGCTTAGTTAAAAATAGCTTATTTTTTTTAACATGGAATAAATTGTTATTGCATATTTGTATATATTAGTATATTACATAGTTTTAAAGAATACATAAAATCTATAATATTAATATCAGTTATTATCGAATATTCAAATAAAATGATATGATATATTCTATAAATTCAAATAACCAGTCAGCTAAAACCACAAAATGATATGAAAATCCTATAAGTACTAAAAATCTTCAGTCAAAAACATCAAATATTAAAAATACGGTGAAAAGTCCTAAATACCACAAAGATTTATTACATGTTGATTCGGTTCGGTTATGGTGGGTATGGAAAAAATGATAACCATAACCGACCCGCTACTTTCGATTTTCAAAAAAATCATTAACCGACCCACCGGTTTTTTATTGGTTCGGTTTTTTCGGTTCGGTTTTGTCGGTTAATTCGGTTATGGTTCGGTTAATTCGGTTTTTTGCACACTCCTAGTTTAGGGTAACTCACGTTAATGGTAATATAGTGATAATTCTACGTAGCAGTACTAATGAGAGTTTTGATAAAATAGTGATAATTCTACATAGTACTATTGTGAATTTCGTATTTGTTTAGGTAACTCAGGTTAAGGGTAATTTAGATAGTAATAGTTGGCAGGGGCGGATCTAGTTAGTGGTGAGGGGTCGCTCGGGATACCCCTCAACTTTCTTGGCGAAGTATAAATTTTTTTTCTTTAATCTCCGTTTTATTTATCGAGATGCCTCTAAGCAAATGTTAGGATACCCCTGAGTGTAGTGAAGATAAAAAAAAAACTTAAATTTTACGGTCATGGAAACGAAAATTTCCGGTTGGAAACTTGCAGAGTCACTCTTCTTAGAAGAATGAAGAAGATGAAGATTTATATTAATATAATATAATAATATGAGAGCATTGGGACAAGGTAATGCTAGTCTGCAAACGTCAGAGATATTTAGTCAAACTTCAACCATTTATAGTTTATATGATTTATTAGAGAGAAATGCCCGGATAGTCCCTGTGGTTTCACCTTTTTTCAGCTATAGTCCCTATCTTTCTAAAACTACTTGAATAGTCCCTGTGGTTTACCGTTTTGTTCTCGGATAGTCCCTGGCTCTAACTTCAGTTACTTTTCTCTGTTAAGAGGGGTGTGAAATGACAAAAATACCCTTTCTTAAAAGGCCAAACCATAGGGACTATCCGGGCATCTTCTTCATTTTTATTTATAAAACCCCACCACCACACCCTCCTCCACCCTCCACCGTGCCGCCGCGGGTCTCCGCCGCGCAGAACCACCGTCTTCTTCAACCAATTCATCTTATTCCAAACAAAACACTCCCCAAATCACTAACCCACAACCCAGCTCTAACACTTTCCAAAATGCACAGGTTACCAAACCAGATTGATCATCGAAACTAAAATACATGGATTTACATGACTACATAGGCTAGGAAAGTCAAACATATGTGCAGAAGCAATCAAGATTCATAAAATCCACTGCCTTTAAACTCCCAACCAAACTACTGAACTAATTCAATGTATGTTATGAACACCAATGGCAACACAGGTCCCGAACTAACCACAACAGCAGATACGGGTCAAGTACAACAGTGATCAAATTCAACCAATGAGCCACTCGATTGTTTGACCGTCGGACTTGTGACCGAGCGCACGAGTGAGCTTTGTGCTTCCATAACAACACTTTAGTTCACAGTTGCATCCGTAACAAATCTGACCCGGAACCTACCGGATTTGACCCGCAACTGAACCAACTGAGCCGAGACTATACCGTGCCTGAACCGATCATAGAACCACCATAACTCAGCGGCCGGAGGTCATCTTCGACTTGACCGTATCCGACCCGAGCTCGAAATACCCAAATAAAACTCGAAACTCACTTGAAAAACCCGAACCAAGAACCAATCAGAATCGAACCTGCTGGATCTGGGAGCCGAATCACCACCGCCGCCATTGTCGGTGCTTTTGGTCGTCGGTCCGACGACTCGTCGTTTTCTGTCGTTGCCATTGTGTTCCGATCATCACCATCACTCTCTGATTTCACCCTCTCTCTCGATCTATGTCTCTCTGTGCTCAAACCAGCAATCCGACGACACCACATGCCACCTCCACCACTGATTTAGGTATGTTGTGGGTGGTTGTGGCCGGCCGGTGACCTCCGCCATCTCTGTCTCTCTTGCTCATCTTCGAAATCGGAGGTGTGTGTATATGAATAAGATTGTACAGATGTTGGTGGTGGCGGTGACAGGTTGATGGTGGTGGTGGCGGGTTGATCAACGGTGGTGAAGGTGTTGAGAGGTGGGAGAGAGAGATCTCTGTGTGTGAGAATGGTAGAGAGAGAGGAATAGAGAGAGAAGATAGTTGTGTGTATATATATAAATGAAGAAGATGCCCGGATAGTCCCTATGGTTTGGCCTTTTAAGAAAGGGTATTTTTGTCATTTCACACCCCTCTTAACAGAGAAAAGTAACTGAAGTTAGAGCCAGGGACTATCCGAGAACAAAACGGTAAACCACAGGGACTATTCAAGTAGTTTTAGAAAGATAGGGACTATAGCTGAAAAAAGGTGAAACCACAGGGACTATCCGGGCATTTCTCTCGATTTATTATGAACATTATTTATTTGTTTTTTTATTTTTCGTACTTTCTCCCTGCATAAAAATTTCCTTGATAAGAGTTTTTAAACTCCAGTTATATAAAACTAAAGATAAAATTTTTAAATATGATTCAATTTAAAACCTATGATTCTAAACTTCCTATAAGACTACATGCTTTAAGCCTTTTAACAAATATTTGTTGTTTTTTTTATTGTTAAAGATATTTTTATTACAAACTAAAAGTTATTTAGAAAACTTCAAGATAACATATAAAGTTTTATAAAAAAAAATATTTGATATCGTGTTTTCGTGTGTGTGGTACACTCATTAATAATAAAAAAATGATAATCAAGATATGCTTTAGAATGTAAAATTAAAATTATATTTGGATCCCGTATTTGATATCTTTTTATTCAACCCATGAAATACACGGGTTTTATACTAGTATACTAGTACGTATACACACACACTAACCGCAAAGGTCCCTAAGGGTTCTCAAATTCGCAGGGATGACCCTATATAAAAGAAATTTTTAAGGGTACTTTTTACTAGCCGCACAGGGCCCCTTAGGCCCTCAAATAATTAGAGAGATATACAAGTAAAAATTTTGGGATACCCCTGACTTTTTCTTCTAGTTCCGCTACTGATAGTTGGGATGGTTCTCTCTAGAATCATCACACACAAAATTATTCCAAATAGCCCATGCTTTTCTAAAACCAATTAAAATCACGTCGTATTGGTTAAATTTCAACGAAAAAACATATTTTAAATCCTTTAATTCTCTATTAATATATCTTCATCAATTTAGACACCTTCCACCGCTATCTTTCCTGACAGATCAATTTACTTCTGATTCAGATTGTAAGTTTAGTATAAAACCACACCAAAATTAATCATGTATATTCTAAATATGATTTGGAGTTTAGATTTTGGACTGTGAAGATTGAGTGTGGCCGGTATATTTATTTGTAACCATTTTGGGATTATTTATTCTGTGTCTAGTAAATGCGTAGAAGAATCCCCACAACTTTAATCATACTAACCAGGGAATTATTGGTTTAGACTTTTTTGGTGTTGTGGGTAACTTTTTATAACGACAATAAACTTGTGTGGCTTAGTAGCATTCTGAAAATTAAAAACGCAGAGAAGAGATATTTTGGGATTCGTCTCTCTCTCTCTCTAGGTTCACTAAAATTTGTTCATATTCTCATCTTCAACTTTGTGTCAGAGTTTTGACAATGGAGAACGTGCTTCCTTTTGTTGCAATGCTGATGTTAACATGTGTGGATATGGCGGTGTTAACCATAGTCAAAGAAGCCATGAATGATGGTATGAGCAGTTTGGTCTATGTTGTTTACCATAATGCTCTTGGCACATTCATTCTTCTTCCATTTTTCATCATTCACATTATCAGAAAGCTCGATCGTCCTCCGCTCACTTTGCGTATTCTCTTCAGATTATTCCTCCTTGGCCTTCTCGGGTAAGCAATCGAGTCCATTGTCACATGTTAAAAGGTAACAAAATTAAATTAATACAATGCCTATGGAGTATGGGCCGAAACTAAAAATACAAGATTTTCAAAACAAAAGCAGCCTCGTTAGGTCACTGAGGGTTCAGTCAGGACCGGTAATTTTTGCTGGGTTTATATGTATAACAGTGTAAAACCGTTATTTGATTTGATTTAGCATCTTATAGTTGCATTTTTAAATTAGGGAAAATAGCAAGATTAGCCAAGAATTGGTCAAAGTTTCGAAACTAGCCAACGGAAACGTCTCGTTGAGCCTTTACCATATTGTTGAAACGTCTTGACGATGGACCAATCACTGGCTGCCACGTGTCCGACAACGTTGAAACGTCTCTGAAGTCTTAGCTGAGAAGTCTCCACATGGCTTGAAACGTTTCCTCATGGCTTCATATGACTTGAGATCTTTCCACGTGTGGCTTGAGACGTTTCCTCATGGCTTCAAATGGCTTGAGACCTTTCCACATGGCTTGAGACCTTTACACATGGATTGAGCCCTAAAATGACATTTAACTCTTTATAAAATTAACCTTAAATTACGTTAAATATATATAAAATTAAATAAAATAGTTGGTTGTTAGGATTTTTCATATTTTTTAAAGGTTTTTACTTTTCTTAAGTTTTAAAGTCTATTAGAGTTCTTATACACACCATGTTGTAATACATATGAGAATTTTAAAAGAATAATTTTTCATAATCTTAAAAGTTTTAGTAATTAAAACTTTTGTATCATAATACGATTACTTAAAACATATTTTCAATTTTTAAACTAATCTTCCTCACGATTTTTAAACTCTTATATCTATTTCCTACGTTTACGTTTCTTTTTTTCTTAAAAATTACACCATAAAAAGCCATATTAAGAGGGCACCTCTATTATATACGCGCGTGTGTGTGTGTGAAATCATATTCCGTATAACAAAAAGTAAGGATCAACAAAATTTAATATTTGTTTTCTTAGTATCTAAAAAAATATGTGGCATTTGTTATTTTATTGACTTCTCATTTAAATGGTATAACTAACATAATTGAGCTAATGAGGTTGTTTTTTCCTATCTCTTTGCAACACACAAGCCTTGTTTTTTCTGAGACATTACAGGGTATGGCTTTTTATGGTGTAATTTTTAAGAAAAAAAGAAACGTAAACGTAGGAAATAGATATAAGAGTTTAAAAATCGTGAGGAAGATTAGTTTAAAAATTGAAAATATGTTTTAAGTAATCGTATTATGTTACAAAAGTTTTAATTACTAAAACTTTTAAGATTATGAAAAATTATTCTTTTGAAATTCTCATATGTATTACAACATGGTCTCAAGCCATATGAAGCCATGAGAAAATGTCTCAAGCCATGTGGAAAAGTCTCAAGCCATACGAAGCCATATGAAGCCATGAGGAAACGTCTCAAGCCACAAGTGGAAATGTCTCAAGCCATATGAAGCCATGAGGAAACGTCTCAAGCCATGTGGAGACGTCTCAGCTAAGATTTCTGATACGTTTCAGCGTTGTCGGACACGTGGCTGCCTGTGATTGGTCCATCGTCAAGACGTTTCAGCAATATGGTAAAGGCTCAACGAGACGCTTCCGTTGGCTAGTTTCGAAACTTTGACCAATTCTTGGCTAATCTTGCTATTTCCCCTTTAAGTTATTTTTTCTGGTATGATTATGAATCTATGATTATGATAATGATAGTGTTTACACTTTATGTTGGGTTACTATTTTCCAAGTATTGTATATACTTGATTCACAAGTGTATATCAACTAATTGCCTTTAACTTCCTAATAAAATAATTATAGTTACAAAAATCTTGAATAAGTAGTCGTAAAGCCAAAGTCTTCCACTCTGTCTAAACTAATGTCCTTTTTCGGACCCAGCAGAAACTAAAAAAAAGTCGTTAATTCCGAAAACCTGACTAATTACCATCGGTTTAGCAAGGTGCAACAAACACTATAGGTGATAGTTCGGATGAATTGTGTAATCGGTCAAAACTCATAATGACTCTAGGCCGAATGGATGGGTTAACATTATTTGTACGTGTGTGTTTATAATTTTGAATGTATTTATATTATGAACAGCAAAAATGAAGCTTGTTGCTTTCATTTACTTCTAATGATTTTACATATTTGGATATATGTAGGGTCTGTCTCGCTCAGGTACTTTGGAATGTAGGTGTTGACCACGCCTCTCCAACCATGGCAAGTGTCATCTCGAACTTAAGTCCTGGAGTTACATACTTGATTGCAGTATTTTTCAGGTACAAGCATTATTTACTTTATTTAAAAATAAGAAAACCAAATGCAAAATGTAGTTTGTGTTTTAGGTTGGAGAAATCAGACACAACAATTTCAAGTGTAGCAAAATTATTGGGTACCATGATATCAATATTGGGAGCAATGGTGTTCACACTCTATCAAGGCCCAAGAATGTTGCATATAAATTCACCCAACCAGCTCTTTTTGTCACAACCATCAGAATGGATATATGGGAGTTTAATTATCCTTATGAGTCTCATCTTCGGTTGCATATGGGTTGTATTACAGGTAATTGTATGCCAACACTTGTTTAATAACTTTCATGTTAATATAAAAGAAGTAAAAGTTATATACAATGTGACACTTATGGTGATATACATGTAATTACTATTTCTTGATCTACACTTCTAGACAGCAACAGCTATAGAGTATCCAGATCAACAAACCATTGTCTTTTTCTTTAATCTCTTCGGGACAATTCAATGCATCGTTCTTTCTCCTTTCGTAAAATAAAATCGAAGTGCTTGGGTGCTTCGACCCGAAACTGGGGTGACTACTATTGTTTTGGGGGTAAGTTGAGTAACCTACACCAATTTTTCAAGTTAGGTAACACATCTGCTTTGTTGTTGGTAGATTAACTTGTTCTATTTGAAGGTAGTTTATTCCACTGCGGTCCGATGTAGTGTTTTCACTTGGTGCCTGCGGAAGAAAGGCCTAATTTTCATGGAAATGTTCTCACCCCTCAAAATCATTATTGCAATGATCATGGGTGTCACATTTCTTGGTGATTCACTTCACTTAGGAAGGTAAATGGTTAACGCATTTGCCCGTTTGATTTTGTTGCTTTATACTTGAAAAGAAATCTGTTTACCATGGCATTTTCTTGAATCTTTAAATTCGTATTTGCAGTGTCGTTGGAACCACGATAATTTCTTTTGGGTTCTACACAGTTATATGGGGGCTAACCAAAGAGAAGAACAAGCTACTGGTAGTCACGGATGAAGATTTGGATGTTTTAGGATCAGGATCAGGATCATCTGTTGACGAAACTCTCCCTCTTCTTTCATCCAGATATCAATAAGGTTATAGTTTAGTAAGCATACATTAATGTGCAAGTATACTAATGGTTAAGTTATCATAGGGAATGAGATGTTGTAGGTCCCGTTTTTCCGGTGGGGATCGATAACGAAAACCTATCCTTGTTTATCACAAACACGGTAACGGGTGCGGAATCCCCGTGACGGTGCAAACCAAACAAAAGTGTAAAACACACGCGTAACCAAAGATTCAATATCTATTGATTAGGGATGAGAACGGATACAAACATATACAAACAATGTTTTACAGACTCTCTCAAAGTCTCACAGCGCTCATCAGTTTCACACAGAAACTGTGAGGGGTATTTATACTAGACACAGACATGACGAAACGGAAAGGACACGACGAAACACTAAAGTCGACGAAACACATTATGTTTCGTCGACAAACATATTAAATCTAATCTTGTTTCGTCGAGTTGTAGAAGAAGCCCAGACATAAGTCAAAGGCCCAACAAGTGTTACGGCCCAATGAGCAAAGGAATGACAAATCTGTTGTAATATTTCACTAAGTTCACCACATGAGACAAATGTTGACATCATCATGACATCACTAAGGTGATGTCATGGTGATGTGTTGGCGGGAATGGTTTGCGGCGCTCCGTGCTTCGCGTGTCGAACTCTGGGGCGCACGACTGAGGAATGTCGTGACGCCGGGCTTGAGCCGGACCTAACCGAGTCGACCCGAACCGAATCGAACCGAGTCGAGTCGTGTCCACATAAAGTGTACCAACAAACTCCCCCTTGGACGCTACTCATGAGGTTCGTCTTCCGTGTCTTTCATGTCGGAGGATCTTCAAAGTCTTCAGGCATAGTAAGAAGAAAGTGTATCAACAAACTCCCTATTTCATTCAGGTAGTGTGTTAACAAACTCCCCCTTAGAATGAACTCTCCATTGAGTCATGCTCGTGAATCATTTGACTTGTCAATTCTTCAGATCCTTGTGGTGTTGATGAAGGGTCAGCGGCAACTCGATCATTTTATCCTTTGAGTGCCTCCACTTCGTGTCTTCATTCCAAAGCTTGTCATCGAACATGTTCTCCTCGCCTTTAGCATCTGCACAGGCAAGAAAGCTAAACGCATAATGAGAACAACCGCTTGGAATATAGTTAACATTTAAACAAAAGACACATATGAGATCAAATCTCAATCAAACACCGACCGACAACAGTTTGAAAGTTTAAACAAAATATGTTCAATTTTAATCCTTTACTTTCAAAACTTGTTAACTTCGACAGTTTATGAAGGTGCAATTGTTTTCCGGCTTATGATCAGGATTTTGGGTAGGATAGACTCGAGTTCCAACATCGGTCAATCAAAAATAAACTAGAAGCAAAATCTTTTTGGATTTTATAAAGTTGAAATTAAAACACACCTAAAATCTTTTTGGAATTTTTCATTTTTCAAATGTAAAGACGGAAAGCAATAAATAAATATATACAAAGATACAGAAACTGAAAGCAGTAAATAAATATTTACAGACATTCTTTTTGCGAGTTTCGAGGGTAAGAGAATCATATCAGTGTACGGTCATGCTAAAACGCTCTTGTTGTTCAGTTAGTTAACAATTAGATAAGCATCCTATAACAATTATCGGTATTGTTGTCCACATAAGCTCAACTTATCAGATGTAATCATGGCGAGGGGATACGTTAAGGTATGATTTATACTTACCGACCGGTGTTCATCCACACACGACACATTCCCGTATCAAGGTATGCACGAGAGTTCATCTTACCGGTGAGTATACCGTTTATCATCTGTTTGACTATATAAAAGATGTGAGAAACTCACTTATTTTGATTGAAAACAAGCCCTATGTGATAGAATCACTTATTGATGAGGAACTTGATTTTCGATGCATGAGGGCACAGGAGCAAGTCCGTGAACAGGTCAGTACTTTCGTACAGCAGAGAGACGAACTTGACTCCCGCAAAGAATCTGTGATATATTATCACTTATTTTGTTTGGACATGTGATTGTTGATCACTTATTGAGGTCGTATGCAAAATGTACACGTATGTATAGTATCATGGAAGATCTAGACTTCGTCTCCGTTATTTTTACGGTTTGATACAACCATGATACCCAGATGATAAGACAGCATAAAGACCGAATATCTCAGAACCTCGGCAATCTCTCAAACGAAATTTCGGTACCAAGACCATATGCCAATGTGCGGTTCCCACCTAGTCTTCAGTCGATTAAAGATTTATATCACCCTGCATACTTTAAAATGATTGTGAGCCTACCGATACATCTTATATAGAGCTGCTTAACATTTTTCATTTTGCATTTCAGTTCGAAGAGGTTTCAACGGACCACTGATTTACTATCATTTTCTCTTTTTCTCGCCAGGAAACTCATTTTTGTTTTTCTAATGTTTTTGCGTTTTGAAATTTTTCGATGTTTTTGAATTTTTCAATTTTGGATTTACTCCCCCTAAAATCAACAAACTATGATAAATTTTAAAAACACAAAGATATTTACAAAAACGATTTTCCGATGTCTGTTAACTCATGTTTTACCTCAATGCCGTTTACCAAAAATAAATTAATCAGAAATGATTTATCGAATTTTGGAAAAATCAGTTGGCACGTCGGTAAGCGGTGCGGACCATGACAACATTGACGAGTTTCATAGTGAAACAATCACGTGTGAGGTGATATTTGAGTTCAACGTGTCAGGCCAAAGAGTGCTACAAGAGGATAACAATTTATAAAGCAGCTTAAATATCGACAAGTATAGGAGAGATTAGAAATTTAAAACCGTATCCTGCAACTGCTTCGTGCATTGCAAGGAATCTGAGCGCTCTCCCAAACTGAATATCCACCCGATGTGGATTTCAAAGTCGATTTTGTAGCTACTGAGAAATCTCTTCACAACAACAAGATCAGAAACCTTTGGGTCTGGCTGGTCTTCCACATTGCACCAGCGAAGGTTTTTGTCTTTCTCTTGAGAAGTAGTGTGCGGTTGTTCAATCCACGCCAAGGCATCCGCACACCTGGTTGGTTTGTTCAACAAACACATTTTCTTCAATCACACCACAACGAAATGTACACTGCGCGTTCATCTTGTTGATTTTGAACTTCTGACGTGCTGCAGGTGCGTACATTTTGTTTGAATCTATCCCGGGGACCCGATCAAAGCCTTTAACAATCAAACTTTGGAATGATTTTCAATTTGTCGAAGCTTTCAATCTCTTTCGTTAGACAATTCTGTCTCCCTTTTCTTTTTCTCTCCATCAAAGGCAACCACTCCTAGAAATAACAATATCTTGGAGCTTTGAGTCGCCTATCTTGTGCATGGACACTCCACTATCAACAATCCGATGACTATCGATAGTTCCGCCTGGAACATCCTGCACACTCACTCAGAGATTAGATGGAGAGGGGGACCCAAGCCTTCATAGACTTGGGTTGCCCCTGAGAATCAAGAAATGTAATTTCAATTTCCTGATGATTTTCAAACACCGTACCTCCCCCTGAACTTTCACCCGATTTAGGTCTCCAAGCTTGTTTTTGTTTACCAGATTGTGTATTATGTACAATTTCTGGTTTTAATGGTTGTGACAAACTAGGTTTCCTTTTAACCGTTTTGACTTCAGATTTTAAAGCCTTTTCAACAGCTTTGATGTTATGACGTCGTTGTTTCGTTTCTTGTTCCTTAACAGTTCTTTTATCATGTTTTGGTGAAACGGGACGACGTTGTGAGTGACCTTGTTCAGAAGGGGTTCTTTCAACAAAATTTGGTTTGGGCGAATTTGTGCAGTCTTTAATGATGTGCCCAAACTTCCCACATTTAAAACACATTCTCCTTTCAACAAACTTAGGAGAATCTGATCGACGACCTGACGTAGAACTTGTAGACCCAGAGGTACTAGCTTCACACCCGTTTGTGTGTTGGGTGTAATTGTTATCACTATTACGTTTCAAAATGTTAACTTTTTGTACAAAATCGGTATTTGATTTATTTTCAAAAGTCTCCACTTTATCAGTACCTTTGGAGGCCACAAACTTAACATCTTTTGTTTTCTTCTTGTAACGAGCTCCTTTAGAATCAACCTTAGCCTTTGGCTTTGGAGCTCGTTGTTGTTGTTTACCCTTAAAAGCAATAGGTTGTTGCTTCGTTGGTGATTTTTTTATTTCCAAATTTTCTTCTAACTTCAGCTTTTGGAATCGGATCACACTGAGTTACTGAAACTCTCGGAATCCCCTTTTCCAAAAACTTACTGGTAGTATCTTCAAACACTTTATCAATCAAAGATTGATTGACATTTTTAATTGGAAAAACTGTGTTTGAATAAATTTTGTCATCACCGACTAAAGTATACAACACGTTATCACTTTTAATGGTAGACACTGTCTCAGTGATAGGATCTATCTCTTGTTTAGCACCAGTTGATTGCACAACAGGAGTTGAAGGATCACACAGAATGTGATTCTCAAAAGGCACTTCTACTCCTTTGTTCTTCTCAAGAGATTTATCCTCATCACTCACATCTGGTTCATCATCGGACGAATCATAGTCCTCAATGGTTGGAGGACTTTGATTTGAAGCACATGATGACTTTTCTTTTCTATCAGATGAGCCCTCCGATGAATTGTCCGTTTTGAACCCTAAGCCAGTTGTAACTTCCCCATAATCAAGAGGTACACTGGGTTCAAAACGAGGCATATCCTCTTCATCGGGCGACTTGGTATAGTCGTGTCTCAAAGGGGGTGGACACTTCCTATAACCAACGCCTTTCACATTCCCTTTCAGCTGTTGAACATCAATGATGTGATCGAGCACATATCGGGAATTAGAATAACTCTCCAATTTGAGCTTGATCGCTTCATATTCACACTTGGCCACGACTAGCTCTTTCTTGGTTTCCTCAATGATATTAATGTAGTTATTAATACCAATTTGTTTGTTGAAAACAGTTTTTGTTAATTCGGAAACACTTTTCTTTTGGGTTTCAATAACTGTTTTAAACTCCTTTTCATTTCGAGCTAAGGCCATGTTTGCCTCTTTGCACTTTGACAGTTCAACAACTAAACTCTGATTGTGACTATGAATCGTATCACATTCAAGTTTCACTCTATCACATTCATGTTTCATATCAGCACAATCACTACATATGCTAGGAGTTTCAGAATTTACCTGACTTGTAGAAGCTGTGACATTAGCCATAAAGGCAGTCTGAGAAGAGAAAGATCCATCTTCAGTGAGAATCTTCTCCATTTCTTTTGAAGTAGCATCAGCTTTCTTGATCAAGTCAGATTTCTTGTTAGCATCATTCGACAAATTATCATCTTCAGAATCAGTTCTTTCTTTTAAATTCGATTCTTCATCCGAACTGCCACTGTATCCCGAACTATCATCTTTTCCTGAAGATTCACCATCATTGACATTCTTGACAATTTCAGCATAAAACACAGTTCTTGTTTGATCACCGTTTCCCAACTGTATGGCCGGACCACAATTGACACTTGGATCGAATTGAGGTTGTGTTGTAGAAACTTGAGGTTGAGGTTGGGGTTTAGATTGCGAAAGATAAGCACTTTGATTGAACTGTGGAAACGGAGATGAGCTTGTATTTGATACAAACGCCGTTTGAAGCTTCGGTTGCTGAATGGAACTAGAACTAGCTGAAGGACCAAAACCCGGCAAATACATTTCTGTGTTTTGAGTAGGTGCAATCCTGTTAGCTTTCCGAATTTCCTCTTCGTTCTTGTGCTCCAACTTCTGAATGAGTTCATAAATATTAACATTGACAACATCTAGAACGCCCGTATGCTTTAAAAACTCAATGAATGGGCTCCATTTTGGAGGTAGAGCATCAGCAAACCGTGCTACAATTTCATGTTAAGATGCAAGAACACCAAAATAATACATTTCACTCATCAAATGATAATAACGAGTAATTATATCATTTAGGGTTTCATTCTCTAATAAATGAAATGATTCGAATTTCTTCTTCAACAGATCATGACGTGTCTTTTTAGTAGCTGCATTTCCTTCTCCTCTTGCTACCAAAAGATTCTGTATGTTTTGATTTTGATTCGACACCATTGCCCATTGACTTGAACTTATTGACTGTTGTTGTTTAGGTATGGTACTCGTCATATATTCGGCCATCGACATCTGTTTTAGATCTGGTTGTGGATCCGTGCTCCAATCCCAAGGGCTAGTACAACTCATGTTTGATGTATGTATGTGAAAAAACTGATCAAATACTTGAAAACACAATGTTAACCCACTTTTGCAAACCTTCTGTTTAAAATGTACAACAATCTCGACGAAACGCTATCGACGAAACTCAGGCAGAACTATGGTCGACGAAACTGAATGTGAACTTGATCGACGAAACCCAATTGATTAATTATGCGACGAAACGGAATGAGATCTTGTTATGCGACGAAACACTTGAAAGCCAAATGGTGAAGCCCAATTGTCGACGAAACTGATATGAATGATGTATCGACGAAATAGAAGTTGAATTCTTGATCGACGAAACACACTTGAAGCCCAATTTAGTTTGATAGCCCAATACACTTTGAAGCCAGGCCCAATTCAATGCGACGAAACTGAATTTTTTTTATTTTTATTTTTTGATAAATGACGAAACAATTTTGATATCCTAAATCAGTTTTGATTAAATGTGGTCTAAATGTCCGACGAAACTCACAATTAATAATAAGATGACGAAACAGTTTTCTTATGTGTGATGTTTGACGAAATAAAAAAAAATCAAATGTTTGTTTATTTGTGAATGACGAAACTGATGTGGATAAGATTTGGGAAATGGTGAGATATTTTCAAAGTTCCCTTATCACCTTCTGACACAAAGCCACAATTTTCAACTCACAACTTGCTTTGCTTATCTCTTTTCAGTAAACCATCATGATATCACATGTACCCAATTGTCAACATATTATTTTAAAATCCACAAACACAATTCAGTAACTTCTCAAGAGATCAAAAAGTAAATTATATGAAGAACACACATGAACTTTTTGAAGATTTGATGAACCTGATAAATTTTCGAACACGATTTTGCTCAAAACTTTCAATAAAAACCAATTCCTATCATGCTAACATGCAATAAAACAAGGTTTTCACTAAAACTTATAGCAAAATTAACAACACTTCAAACACTAATTTTCAGCAAATATTTCCAGAAAAATATGAATTTTTTTTTTAAGAACAAGAACTGAAAAAATCACTAAAAACCACTTGATAAAACACCAAACTTGTTTGGTTTTAAACAAGGATTAGAGCAAAGCTCTGATACCACTTGTAGGTCCCGTTTTTCCGGTGGGGATCGATAACGAAAACCTATCCTTGTTTATCACAAACACGGTAACGGGTGCGGAATCCCCGTGACGGTGCAAACCAAACAAAAGTGTAAAACACACGCGTAACCAAAGATTCAATATCTATTGATTAGGGATGAGAACGGATACAAACATATACAAACAATGTTTTACAGACTCTCTCAAAGTCTCACAGCGCTCATCAGTTTCACACAGAAACTGTGAGAGTTTCACACAGAAACTGTGAGGGGTATTTATACTAGACACAGACATGACGAAACGGAAAGGACACGACGAAACACTAAAGTCGACGAAACACATTCTGTTTCGTCGACAAACATATTAAATCTAATCTTGTTTCGTCGAGTTGTAGAAGAAGCCCAGACATAAGTCAAAGGCCCAACAAGTGTTACGGCCCAATGAGCAAAGGAATGACAAATCTGTTGTAATATTTCACTAAGTTCACCACATGAGACAAATGTTGACATCATCATGACATCACTAAGGTGATGTCATGGTGATGTGTTGGCGGGAATGGTTTGCGGCGCTCCGTGCTTCGCGTGTCGAACTCTGGGGCGCACGACTGAGGAATGTCGTGACGTCGGGCTTGAGCCGGACCTAACCGAGTCGACCCGAACCGAATCGAACCGAGTCGAGTCGTGTCCACATAAAGTGTACCAACAGATGTTTGAATCAATAATCTAGTTAGACTATACGGTGTGGAGGGACTTGAAAATGGGCGTTATGCGACATGTTGATGGCACGTAAGCATGCCTAAAAAATGGGATATGGTACAAAAACGGGATATGTGGGACGGAGCATGGAAGAGTGGCGTTATTCGATACATGACACATACTTTTTGTTATTATTTTATATTTAAAATTTATAAAAATCTATTAAATTTAAATAAAAAACATTAATATAAATTGCATAAACAACACAAATTTAAAAAATTACATAAAAATAAAATAAAATTACATAAACTTAAAATAAAATTACATAAACATTAATCATGGTCTTCGTCAGGGTCATTTGGCGGAACTCTCCAGATGTGTTTAACAAAATCCGCTCGAAGGTTGTGATGTTTTGTATTATGTTTAATATCTTGTAAATTCTTTTCTTTCTCTTGATCACTTAATTCTATGATGTTTGGTTAACTCGCCTCCTCATAATACTCACAAATTGCGCATCCCTCATCCTCCAAAATCACGTTATGTAAAAGAACGCATGCGTACATTACATTACATTTCGAATTCTAGATTTTTCCCTAATTCTACACAACGCCTTCAAAATGTGTCATCTTTTCTACAAAACACCTAACGCTCGTTCGATGTCTTTTCATTCGACCATTTCAGCACCATTAATGTTATGTCCCTTTTCGTCTAACATTGTTCCCTATGTAAACGATTTTACAAACACGGCATAATCCTGAAATACCATCCGTTAAATAATAACCGTATTTATACTCGGCACCGTTAACATAAAAAGAACCTTTCGGTCCAAAACCGTACATAGTCGTTGAAAATGGGCGACTAATTAAGAATAATTAAATCGTTATTTGCAGCAGCACACCAAAGAATGCATGCCAAATCCAAAGATCTTGAAATGCAACCGCTTCAAGCATCATAACTGGTTTTTTATGCTATCCACTGGTGTATTGCCTGCGCCACGCAGTTAGACAACTTTCTCATTCCCATTTCATACAGTTTAAACTACCGATCTTCGGAGGGAAACCATGTCGCTCTTCATGAGCCTCCAAATGTTATATGTCACTAAATGTAGGTTTTCTCAAATACCCTTTTAAATATAGTTCAACAACATACTCACAAAAATAATGGAAGCTTTCCCTCGCGATATGGTCTGACATATTTATATATTCATCCATAATGTCAGAATTCGTCCCGTAAGCCAATTGTCTAAGTGTGGCCGCGACTTTTTGCAAGGTGCTAAATCCTAGACAACCACGCGCATCTTTTCTTTGTTGAAAAAATTCATATTTATTGACAAATAGTTTGATATTCTAAGAAATAATTTACGACTCATATGAAATCGACGCCTAAAAGTACTATGATTATAAGTTGGGTTAGGTGAAAAATAATCACTTGCCAATAAATCATGTGCGGTGATTCGGCCGTGTACTTTATATTTCCTCCTTTTGGGTTCCGAGGAGCACCCTTCGTCTTCCATTATAGTTTCAACCGCTTTAATTATGAGTGCCGGTCCCTCGTCATCGGACGCGAATAAAAGAAAGTTCTCAAGCTCAGATGAGAAGAAGATGAACACGAAGAACTTGTGCCTTCTATTTTATAAAAATTATGCCAAAAATGGGAGTAAATATGTAATTGGAAAGAGATAATTGGATTGATTTGGTGTATGTTTTTTTTTTTTTAAATGGGATGAAAGTTGTGATTATATATAGGGTTTTTTTGTTTTTTAGAAAAAATAGCCAAACTAGTCGTTTAACAGCTAGTTTGAACCCAACAACACAGAGTTGCCACG
Organism: Helianthus tuberosus; assembly: GCA_030545235.1. Taxonomy (NCBI): domain Eukaryota; kingdom Viridiplantae; phylum Streptophyta; class Magnoliopsida; order Asterales; family Asteraceae; genus Helianthus; species Helianthus tuberosus. The sequence goes on along the minus strand of CM060417.1, from coordinate 122,440,396 downwards.
TCGTCTCCCGTTTTCCCTCAACACCGATGGAAATTCGACAGCCCCATGCACAAAGCCGTCGACAACGCTAGCGGCGGGGTGGTTCGGGCGGCGTTGTAATGCTTCGCATTTCTGTACTTTCCTTATTTAGAAAGTTGTACTCGTATTTCTATTTTTGGAAATTTGTAATCGTATCGTATTCGTAATTCATTTCTAATCTGTAATCCGAAGCTTTGATCATAATGGAATTCTATTTTTACACTTATACGTGTTACATACTTGTGTTATACGCTACAATCTCGAATACATGCTCATACAAGAAAACCGATACTTGAAATACTTGAATTGTCAATTATACCTGCATCATACTAGTACCATACTTAAATACGCTTGGAATACCTAAAAACATGCTTAATTATGAGTTTCTAGCATAAAATAATGGAATCATCAAACTCTAGGGGTCAAACTGCAAATTCTAGAAAGTCTGATAAATTCTGCAGGTGGTGCACGGCCATGCAACTGATGCGCACGGCGATGCACATTGTGATCCGCATGACCACGCACCTGATGTGCACCACCCTGGGTTCCTTGATCCGCACGACCGTGCACTTGATCCGCACGGCCGTGCAAAAGCACCAGGTCTGGCAGAATCTTTTAAAACTTACGAATTTTAACTCCATTTCCCTCCTTTCAACCGCCAACCACCCCATTTAACACCCAAACCCTAGTCCCAACTATAAATACAACCCCTTACCACCTCCTAAACACTTTCCACACTCCAAACACTTTCTTTAACACTCTCAAATATCCACATTTCTCAGTTTTGAGTAGAATACTCTCAAGCACAAAAGTGAGCTTTCAACTCACTTCTCTTCGTTTTTCTTCACTTTTTCTTGATCCTCCTTCTTTGGAACACCTCTAGGGATGTTACATAAGGTTTACCATGATAAACCAAGCTTGGTACATCACCTTAATAGGGTCCAAAGTGGAGCTTACTTTCTGTTTTGATATAACGTTCACAACATGTTCTTGTTCATGTTGATCTTATGGAGAACTTGTACCAACCTTGTTCCCAATCAAACTCATGATTGTGGGGCTTGTGTATCGTTGTTTTCCATAAGCTTAAAGGTTAAAAAACCTCCAATACCTATTGCCCAAAGAGTTCCAAGTAACTTTAAAAGTGTTGAAACCATCTAAGGTTCACCATTTTCAATATGGATGAACTTATGTTTTGGTAGAAGTGTGAACCATGGAAGCCTTGGCTCTCCAAACTTGTTCCACTACCTCACTTGGTTATTTGTTTATGTTCATCTAAGTAGCTTCCAAGACCCAAAGTAAGTTAACCCCGCCTCGCCTCCAACATTTTCCATGTTGGGTATGACATGCCTGTGTTGTTCTTATTTGGCTACTTAGCATCTTAGTAGGTTGTATATTCTTATTCTTATTATCATTCATGACCAACCGAGCTTATCAACTATGTTAATAAACTTTGTGCTTTGGTGAATTCATACAATGAGGTTTAATGGATGTTAATCAACTTACCTCCATGCTTGACTTACCTGACTTCTTTGATTATATATGATGGACTTGATGTAGAACTTATAATATATAAAATATAATACCAAACTCATGATACTAACCGGATTATGGTTAGAGGTTATGAACTTGGGTTACTTTATCTTTGTACTAAATTCCTCGTTTATGATTCCAATGGGCAAGTTAGGACCCATGAAATCACCTAAAAACTTCATGTCAAAACGAGTGTTTAAGACGAGATACATTTTCATATAAATATACTTTTCATTCTGAATTTCGAATCCGAACTCCCCACAATATCCAGATACTCACACACATTCGTTTCCCCATTGTAGGGTAACTTCAGTGTTCCAACTCTCAACAAATCGTCAACTCTCGGTTTAATCGGAAAGCTAGCAAAACCGTAAGTATACATGACACAATTTTTCATTTATACACTTTTGGGTGCAATATATATATATATAATATTAAAACTCACACAAACACTTATACGTAAACACATTGTTCATACAATCGAATCCAATATGCATGCTTTATACGTTTATACTTAGAAATACATGCATGCTAGAAACTTTACTTGAACAATACTTTGTCATTAACTTCGTACAAGCCTCCCTTAACATGTATAGTGTTATAGGAGTAACGCACCACCCATATTCTTGAGGTCATGTTAAGTTAAACAAAACGGTCTTGTCGTTGCTACGACAAGATTACGCTAGCGGGAATCTTTAGGTTTACAAGTATGTGATGCATGCTAGATTATGTTATGCCATACATACGCTAGTACACCAAAACTTGTATGCTCGCCAATACTTTATTTGTTGACATGTTACTTTAATATATATTGCAGGATTAGGATTACGACGCGTTGAAAAGAATCTAGTAGGAAGGACTAGAAATGCACCAAACTTTAATTTGTGTTTATTAGAGTAGCCATACGTTACTTGTTGTACTTTTGTTTTCAAATCATGTACTTGAACCGTTAGCAATGAAATGAAAATTTACTTTTTAATACTTGTCACATTTAGACGCGTTATGAAGTCTCTTGCAATCTTGTTTTCGTCTCACTCTGATGTTTCCGCCATCGGTTGGGGTGTGACGGATTGGTATCAGAGTCATAACTATAGGGAATTAGGAAAAGTTGTCATGCTTTTGACATAGTCTATAGTTAAGTACCTTATTTGACCATTGTTGATTAATATGCTAAATTTCTTAAAAGTCTTCTTACGTGCTCGTATCTACTTTTTAATTCAAAACACATGCCATTCCTAAGGCAAAGTTACACGACCATGTGAAGGCGCAAAACACTCGTATTATACAAACGAGACGATTTTACCAAAATAGGCGTGAAACCCTCACTTTGGTGAAGAACTCTCAATTTGTGCCCTCGATTTAAACGAAATTACACATCAAGCTAGGAGTGACATCCTTACCTTGATGGAAATTTCACTAAGCTCATTCTAGTGGACCCTTACCAACAAACACAACACGATCTCCCTTTCTTAAAACGGGTCATGTTAATCGACCAAAACCTGGTTTTTCTATATCGTGTTCAAGTCGTATCAAATATTGTTGCCCGTGAATTTTATTTACAAACCCATAGAGATGCTACTAAACGATTTAACAATATTGTATTTTATGGGCAAGTTCGTGTTCCGCTTTTCGAACACATTAGCGTCTCATGGACCACATAGACATATAGAAACTATGTGTGGTCATTTATATGTATAAATGGACATAATATTATTGTTTTGGACTTGCTAATGTATCTATCTTCCTTCAAAACAAACAAAACAAAATGTCACGTTTTATTTTAAACTAGTTTGGAATTTTGTCAATACTACCATGCATGTGATTATTTTAATTTTGTCAAAACTACCTGTCATCATTGCAATGCAAGAATCAAAATGAGAAATGTGACTTTAAATATATATTTGTTAAAACACACATATAAGCACATCCAGTGAATAATGGAATACACTCCATAGTTCTTACTCATTTGATATCATTGAGCTTGTTGCTTGATTATTAAAAGAAACCGATTGACTATTGCTTGTACTTGAATTTTTGTGTTCATATGTGCAGTGTCATTGGAGCTATGATAGCTTTTGTTGGGTTTTACATGGTGATATGGGGACAGGACAAAGAGAAATACAAGATACCGGTGGTCATGGATAAAGACTTTGATGGTTCAGATGGACGTAGATCGTCTAACCAAATTGCCCCCTTCCTTTCATCCCGATAATATATATATATAGGGTAAGGATATATAGAAAACCACTTTTATTGAGAAAACCCGGGAAACTCAAAGCTCCCGACATTTTTTTTTTTTTTTGAAAAAAATAACACATGTAATATACATGTTTTTAAGACTTTTGGGCCAAAAAAAACAAAAAAGCGCCGAAGGGATTTTTTAAAAAAAAAATAAACAAGTTTCAGCATTTTTTGCCTAACACGTGTTACACAGCAAAGTTGCTGAAATTTGTTTATTTTTTTTTAAAATAATCCTTCGGCGCTTTTTCGATTTTTTTTTGCCCAAAAGTCTTAAAAACATGTATATTACATGTGTTATTTTTTTCAAAAAAAAATGTCGGGAGCTTTGAGTTTCCCGGGTTTTCTCAATAAAAGTGGTTTTCTATTTATCTTTAGCCTATATAGGGTATATATATATATATATATATATATATATATATAGGTAAAGAGTACTGTACAAATGCCCTTATCGTACATTACGTACGCTTCAATCTCAGCCGTCAGATCATCTATATATATATATATATATATATATATATATAGTAGTAGGGTGCCCGTGTGATGCGGCGGGACGACACTTTGGATTGCGGCACTCGTTTCTGTTAGTTTTCTTATTCGTATAATATTTGTGATAACATTATTGTGGTGGATATATGTCATTACTGTTACACATATGTAAAGTTTTGTTTTTTTATAAAAATTAATAATCAAAAGACAAAAAAAATTAAGTTGTTATAACTGTAAAGTATGTTTATTTTATTGGTTAAATTATAAAGTATAATTTTATTCTTTAAAGTTCATAACTTTTTTTAAATATCCACATAGTACTAATCCAATAAACTTTATGTTCAAAATTTTCGTTTTTATAAAAATAAAAAATAGTATTTGACTCGTAAATACGCTTTAGCGCTTTAACTTAAATTGTTAGTTTTCGGTTTTTTACAGATATAAAAAATTATATTTTTATAAAATTTCAAGAAATATTTTTATAAAAAAATAGGATGTTAAGAGTTTATATCTTTATTAACTTTATATCATATTAAGTTCTGATTTTTAGTTCCTAACTAATCTTATCTATATGAGTCTACTTTAACTCAGTGGCGGTGCCAGAAATTTTTTCTTATGGTGTCATTTTTTATGGATACCCCGGTTTATAGTAACCCGGAGTCGAACTTTTTGGATCGTTTCAGATCTAATCGGTTCAAATCACATAATAAAAGCAAATATCACACTAAAAGTACAATGTCATTGAATAAAAACACATAATAAAATTACAAAGTCATTTGAAATATATAAAAAATGCATTTAATAGTTGGTCTGTACGTATTTTCATGTTTTGAAAACGATTCATAACGTTTCAATGGCAACTAGCAAAAAAAACTTCTTTTTCATTATAACAAACTAGCGCACGCATCATTCAAATGATACAATTGAAACAAAACCAATTAGACATGGGGCTATAATGTTTACTGGATTAGAAAAATAAAAATTAAGCATGAACCTTTAATGATTTAAAGTATACTAATTAAATTCAAGTAATTGGGCTTAATTTTGAAATATAAATTTGTTTATCATGTAATCCTTTTGAAAGAAAACAAAACAATGGTATCGTTTGTAAAAAGAAAATGATGTCGCTCATAAAAAACAATGGTGTCGCTCGAATTTTTCCTATTATACGTTGTATTTGATACACAAAATTTAATGGTGTCGGACGACACCGTTGTTCAAAGTGTGTCTCCGCCACTGCTTTAACTTATAATCCCTAAAAATATGCAATACAATCTACTATGTATCTAGTCAAGTTGGTAAAGAATTCTTTTGAAACTGACTAATATTATCTATAACAATATAGTTGAACTTATAATTCCTAAAAATTTGCAACACAATTTAGTATTTATTTAATAAAGATTGTAAATTTCTGGAGTATTTTATTTATATTACTTGTTACAAAAAATGTTGTAAAAGAATTATTTTTTATAAAAACAAAATATTTTGTTTATAAATAAAGTAAAAACTGTTTTACACATGTAAAGTTTCATTTCTTATAAAAAAATGATAATCAAATGACAAAAAACTGGTTTACACCTTTAACTTTAATTGTTAAATTTCGTTTATATATATATATATATATATATATATAATTTATATTTTTATAAAATTTTAAAAACAGTTTTTGTAAAAAATATGTTGTTAAGAGTTTATATCTTTGTTAACTTTATATCATAGTAAGTTCAGTTTTTTTGTTTAGCTTTAAAGTTTATTACTTTATTATTTTTTAATTTAGAAATACAAATTATTAGATTAATATCCAAGAATAACTGAATATTTTATAATTTATAATTTCAGCTTGACTATAACTAACTGCAATATCTATTTATTGCAACTTTAGGATATTAACTTATATAAGTTTAGCTGACTTGTAAATTTAGGATACTAACTTTATTTTGAACTTTATTAATATGGTCAATAACTGCATTATATTAACATCAAAAATAAAGTTCAAATATAAAATAAACTTTATTCATACGTCCAGATCAAACATAACAGCTGAAAATGAAAAAAAAAACATAAAAACACTTGATAGATTTCATATTAGACTGCATGAATTCTGTTTCGCTTCTGAATTGACACTCGAGATATTTTTAATCGGCAATATCTACCAATTCCTTTTCGTTGTCATTGTCCTTAGAATCGTCTAAATTAATAACCTCACTCCATTTCCATTTAGAGAGTCTCTTGGATCTCATCCTTTGAGTCTCAAACTTTCGATCCTTAAAAAAGACAAAAATTGAATACAAAAGTTAAAAAAAATTAAATAAACCTTAAAATTACATCTTCACTAAATTCACGTTGAAGATTAGACTTGAATGAACTAAACATTGCACCATAAGAAATAATATCAACACTTTTATCACCATCATCCTGCAATAAAACACACATGTAATAACATAACGAACATGTTAATATGAAAGATATACGCAAAAATAATACTTAAAAACCAGCAAAATCAATACATTAGAAGTTTTTTCCACAAATGGGTTGTTTAAATTGGCATGTTCATCATGCAACTGAATCTGAAAAATCAAATAAGTTAACATTCACATAAAAGTAAATAAAAGAAAATAATTATTCACTGTTGCGATATAACATAACTGACCTTAAAATTTTCAATCTCTCATGCTTGGTTTTTTGCAACAATTGAATTCAGAATTATATCCATTTTTTAACTTTGTTTAGTAATTGATATAGGGGTGTCATGCTATGTATTTATAGTAGTAACTATAGAAGTGCATTAGTGTTTAATTTAAGTTTTGCCACCCCTTTATTTAGGAAGTTTGCTGTGGTTAGTTTTAAGTTTTTATAAGATATATCTAAGTACAGATATTATGCAGTTTTAATAAAATAAAATGTGACACATAATATCTTCATTTTATGTTACGGTACTTTTAATTCTTTTTGTTTTTTGTTTGCATAGATGGACACATCTTTGTAGATTAGACGCATTAGATCACAAGTATTAATTACTTGTACATTAAAGAATTATCGACTTGTACCTTTTAATCCGTGCGTCGATATTGAACAAGACAACTATCGAAACGTCGACAAAAATGTGTAGGTCGTCATGCTATCTTTGGATTTTTTAAACAGTATAGTTTATAAGGTATATCAAGAATACGTAAAAAAAAATTAAGTTTGTTGTGGATGGGTGAATTGTAACTAATTATCTATAAATTTGTTAAAACCTTAGGGATTTAAGTGTAATAAGTTTAGGGGCTAAAAAATAAATAGTGTTTAAAAGACTAAACTACCATCATTTTAGGGGTCTTTCTATAAATAAAGTGGAGGAAAAGTTCTTATTTTTTAGGTATCTTAAAATACCCCTCTCATGTATTATAATATAGTATAGATATATTAAACCCATTAAGTCTAACTGTTTTCAAATCATTCTCCACCGTTAGATCTTACTGAGATGAAATCTCAGCCACTTAAACTCACAAAAATAACTTCCATGATAGCAGTTCAAGGCAGTTCTATACGGTTTCTTCAACAGTTGGTTACCTCCATCTTTTTCTGCCCATTATCTCCACAATCCTCCTACAAACATGGATAGTGCCCTCAATTCAGTTGAATGATATTCTTATAAATTGCAGTTCAACTATCCAAAATTGATGAAGTTCCTTTCGCCTCTTGAATGAATTTGAAGCGTCTCTCAACGCCGATGGTTGTCTATGGTTTTGAGGTCGTAATCTGATTTCAAATCTTCTTCACATTCATTTTTCTCGATTCAATCAGCCACTGATTGTGTCCTTTGTTTCTGTTTGAGTCTAGCTCCACCGTTGTAGTGCCACCGTCTGCCACCGAACCAGGTAAGGACGAACTTCGTGATGTGTCATCTCTGTCTTTATAACTCCCATTTTCAATTTCTGTTATGCGGAGTCACTACTACCAATCGCCACTCGCATTCGAAACCACCACTGCAACTACTCCGCCACCGCTGTTGTGCTACACTGCCGCCACTGCAACCCTAGAACCCCACCAGTATGTTTTCTCTACACAGGTATTAAATAACGAGGATATTATGTGCTATATGATCCTGTGCAATGTTGAATCTAAAGTGGATCGTGGGTTTAGTTTATATAATGCAGACTCCTACATCCAAATTTGCGCTTCCTACCTTCACTGTTCTTCAACTCATGCTACCTGTCTACATTGAACAACCACCATCGGCGTCTTCATTAAGCATTTCTATAATCTCTTCATAGATCCTTCTTCCAAAGGCATGTTAATCTTTTCGAATTATGTTATTTTTTTTATTATGTTAATTATTGGATTTGAATTTCGAATTTTAAAAACGTATTTAGTTTTACCTTAAAAAGAGCGAATTGTTGTAATTTGGGTGGGATGAGTTGACTTTTGTGTGTTGATTGAATTGGTGTTAATGTAAATGGAAAGAACAGTGAAAGGTACATGTTTCATCACAATCACCATTTTTTATATTTGATTTTTATTTTGTCCGATATACTTGGTTTAACATTTGTTTTTGGTGCTCGCTTAATCGTATATATTTTGATTTTATGAAATTGGTTACTAGATAGGATGTTTTAGTGTCTATTGTTGCGAAATGTCAATTTTAGGGTGTTGAAATTGCATAAATTTTATTGCCTTCAAGTAATACTTTGGGTGACGTCTCCACATCCTCCATCCCAGCCCCACCGTCCTCAAAAGTGAAAACGAGAAGGAAATCAGAAGTGGAGAAGCCATTAGGGAAGATCAAGGTGCATACTAATTTTACATACTCAAATTTTCTTCTCTTCCATCGAATTTTTTACTCTTATATTTTAGAGTGTATAAAATTATGTAAGGCTATGGGTTTGGGTTTGAATGCCTGTTGGCTATAGAATTTCAACATATCAAGGTCTATATAACTGAGTTTACTTTAGTTGGCAGCCGCTCCATATGCAGCCATGGTAGATATGTTCGCATAATATATACCTTGACATGGCACTTTGTGGATGGTTATCGTTCATTTGTGAAGGTTCTAAAAGACCTTCATTTGAGGAGATGGGTCTCAAATTGGGGATTGGTCATTCTTTTATAACATGTGTTTGTCTTTAGTTACTAAAAACATGGACGTGCCTCAATACTTTTCTTTTATTCAGGTGGTCAATTATGGTATTAGACATTAAAAAAAAATACTTTGCTAAAATTTAATTAATTCAACATCTTATACCTATGTGACATGCATTTTATATTTATTAAAAACCTTTTTTTATGCAAAACGAGTAATTTTTTGGTGTGGATCAAAACGGGTCAAGTAACTTCGTCAACCTGTTAACACCTTCAATCCGAATCTTTTTTAGTTACTGAAATTATTAATACAATTATGGATTATAGTATTCAAAATCCTGCAAAATAGATGAGTTGGTTGAGGGGTTGAAGTAGATAATCTTTTTTGTCCGGTTTATATACTTGGTCATATATGTATTTTACAACTCTTGACACCAATGCTATATGTCTATGGAATCCCATATCCGAGACAAATTTGCTTGGCAATTTTTATAGGTGTTAGTTGTTAGTTTGAGTTTAGAAAATTTCTTTATTTTTTCTTTGCTGAAGATTATCATAAATGAAATTAAATGCTAAATTTTGAAGATTATCATAAATGAAATTAAATGCTAAATTTTGTCAAACCAGACTTATAATCTTAGTTTGTTGTTTACTTTTAAGTGTCATAAAGAATACTATATTTCTTTCCTCTAAGTTTAGTGGTCCCATAATTAGAGGTGTTGATGGGTCGGCCCCAAAGGACCAACTTTTATTAAAGATTACCCGTTTTGACCCGTTACTCGCTCAACCTGTTTTGCTTTTATTTATTGAAAACGTGGATATGACCCATACTTTTTTTTATTTATTCAGCCGTTCGAAACACCTCCATGTTATATTTAAAAAGAAAAAAATGTTTTTCACTTTTTATACACAATTTTAAGTACTGTCTCAATTCTGATCTTGATTAGTTAGTTTTTTTTATTAAAAAAAAATCTTCATTTTTCAGGTTCATTCTTTTATATTATCAATGCAGGAATTATACACTTACTGATAGGCAGGCTCCTGAAGACCATATCAACCCGATACCCGACTCGACGCCTGACCCGATACCCGACCGGGGTCACATGGGAATCACATGGGTCAATTGGATTCAGTCAATTTCAGCCAACACTTGATCACAAGCAGTACCCATGTTTTCTACATATCAGTCAAGAGTTATTTTATTTTAATTCCATGTCAATTTTAATTTCTTTCTTATTTTCGTTTAATTTGAATTATTCTAGAATAGTTATTTATGTTTCCCTAAATGTAGCTACGTGGGTGGTTGTATCCCCTTTCTTCCATATGTATTGAACAATTCATGAATGAGAAAGGCAGTTGTTGATTTCCTAAAATTTTATCTCTGTGTTTTAGAGATTGTTTTCCATTGCGATCCTAGTTTGTGGCAAAATTAGGAGGTGATCTTGGAGGCCAATTCGGTACCGCGTGGTGTGACTGTATCGTGGATATCGGGTTGGAATTGCCCAGCGAGTACTTTCGAGTGGTGAGTCTGTATCTCGAAGGAATTTGCTGCTTATTTCTATTTTATTTTCGGGTTCAATCTGATCCATTATTAACCCTCTGGCTATCATTTGGTATCAGAGCTATGGATACCCGAAGTTCTGTTGAATTGAAGAAAGCTCTTGGAAACGCTGAGGCCGAGAAGAAAGCGATGGCTGATAGGATGAAGGCTATGGAAGAACAGATCAATGAACTCTCTGTCAACCGCCGGGATGACGATGACAACGACACCGGTGGATCAGGGGTCCATCCGAAAGGAGGTAGTTTGTGGCATTCCAACGACCTCAAGGTTGAAATCCCTGAGTATGATGGCAGAATTGATCTAGACGAGTTTATTGAGTGGTTGAGAACTGTAGAATATGTCTTTGATTACAAAGAAACGTTAGAGGAGAACAAAGTCAAGATTGTAGCCATGAAATTGAGAAAGTATGCATCGACATGGTGGGCCAATATGTGTACTAAAAGAGAGCGGTTGGGGAAGTCGAAGGTGAAGGAATGGTAAAAAAATGAAGCGCTTAATGAAACAGAAGTTCCTGCCCTCATATTATATTCAGGCAAGTTTTTCTCTACTACACCATCTTAAACAGAATCAGCGACCAGCAGAGGAGTATTCTCGGGACTTCGATATGCTTATGAAGTGTGACTTACCAGAGGATGAACCATAAACTTTGGTCAGTATTTAGGCTGATTAGATACCCGTGATGCTAATGTCGTGGAGTTGTACCCTTATTCCACTTTAGATGAATTAACCCTGTTGGCTCACAAAGTAGATAACCAGCAAAGAAACAAAGGAAAATTTGAGGCTGGTCAAACCTTTACCAGAACCCCAACCCAACCCAACCCAAAACAGTACCAACCAACCTACCCGAAGCCACATCAACAACAACCCGAGTTCCATGAAGGTGTTTCCATTGTCAGGGATTGGGGCATATTGCTGCAGAATGTACGAACACGAAAGTGATCACTTTGGCTTAATATGAGGGGGTCAACATGTCTTTTGCAGTTGAAAACTCATTGGATTCTGTAACACCCCAAAAATGGGTTTGGTAATCAAACCACGTTAATAGTAATGACGGGTGAAATATCGTTAGTGGGAAAAATTAACCCGGTAAATGTTAGGATTTAAATACATAAACCTAATATTAATTAAAATAAGAATAAATACTTTGAGAAAATAAAGTACATAGAAGGCCCGAATTAACGGGACATAAAATAAAACGGGTTATCACTTCCCGAACCCATTGAGTTAACTAGGAATAATTAACCTAGTTAATAATATGTGATTAAGTGATGAATAACGAATTATAGCTTCTTTCGAAACAAGACTAAACATGAGGGGCCAAAAGGGTTAACTTGAAAGTTAACAAAATAAAAAAATAAAAAAAATATAAGAAACACACACTTATGTGTGCGCAGGATCGACCAGGAGGGAGAGAGAGCACCATGGGAGCCTAACCCTAAAATCAACAAAATCTTCAAATTGAAGGATCAAACGAAGGCTAAACTCAGATTTGAATACACATAAACGATCACCAAGTCAAGGGGATCGAAAGGTATGTCGAATTTTTTACATTCATGAAGTTGTGAAAATTAGTTAACTTTGCATGATGCGATCTAAGTATGAATCGTAGAGGCTATGGCCGAATTAATGAAGTGTGATTGCTTAGGAACAAACCCTAAGTAGAAATATGAAGTAAATTCAGAATTTTGATGCTAAATTCATGTATGTGATGTTTTTAGGGTTTTGATTGCTAAACGAGGAATTTTGATGCTAAATTTTTACTGTAGATAGTTTTAAGCGATTAAAAGAATCTCCAATTGAAATTTCGTCAATCGGATAAACGAGGAATTTTTAATGAATTTTTCCATAAGCTGCAGTCAGAAGTGACGAATCTGATTGCAGCTTAGTAAATGAATTTTTACGAATTTTTGGTAAAGAGTTAGATCATGAAATTTTAACACAAGGCATAACCCTCCGAGAGGTACGCCACATAAAAAATCATAATTTTTGAAGACTTGTAAACAGGTTAAACAAGCCACCAAAAACAGCCCATTTTTCAGTGATATGAAATGGCTGAATGAAATCGCGGTCTACTTGGTTGTGTGTAAAATTTGATTTCATTAAGAGTTCGGATGAAATATGCCTAAGTGAGTTCAATGAACCAAATGTGCATTTGAATATGTTGATAAGTCAATTGACTTTTAAAAAAGTCAGACCGACCAATGATTAGATCGAATGATAATTTTGATATGGTCGAATGATAAATTCGACATAAAACCCGTAGGATGGAATAGTCGTAAACAATTATGACTAATCTAACCATCTTACGAATAGTGATAATGATAGTTTGACTCTAGACAAGCTAGATGAAGACTTGGGAAAGAAGCGGGTCAAACGGATCGAGTACGCGGAAAAAGGACATAACCGGATGCAAGGTAAGTGAAAGTTACACCTTTTAGTAAAATAAATGTTCATCCTATAAGTTTCAAATACAATAAGGATAATATTCAAGATATGGTTCCCGACGTGAAATAATACGGGTCGGAACTAATATAAATGATAAAAACCATGTTTAATGGTAAAAGAGATAGAACGGTAAATTAGCCATGAAAAGCTAATTATAAAATTGGGTTTTTGAACGGTTACTATAAGTAAGCCTAATGAATAAAAAGAGTAAAACGGGTCAAATGGTAATGTGGATACCATTTGACAAATATTGACTAATAAGCCCTTGTCGAGTTTTATGCTTACAAGATAAAGCTGCTTATAAATTAGCGTTGCTATGAATTAGCAAATTTTCGAGACAAGGTATTAAAACGGGTCAATGTATTGATCCGAGCCAGGTACGTATAATTATGTTGTAGTTAAAAGTGCTAATTTGGTCAATAATTGGCGAGAGTCTTTCGCCGTAAAATAAGAGACTAGAATTGACCAAAAAGCCCTTAACGGGCGAACCGGGTAAACGACCGTTAGAGTTTGTTTAGAAACTTGTTTATTGATTTTGAAACCCTTAGATACATATAAAAAGTATAGGTAAAAACGTTGTGGGACGAATGTCTAGAAATAGTCAATTGCGAAAAAGGACTAGCCGAAGGGTAAAATTTGGGATTTTGGGTTCCTTATGTTAAATCCACCACAAAAAATAGTTGTGGTGGAAGATAAGTAGTTATTTAGCAAGAAAAGACGAGGTGCGAAAAGAAAATAGCGAGTTCGATGCTTAGATGCTTAAAAGTCCGCTAAACGGGTCAAAATAGACTAAGAAGTAAATTGTGGTTAAATGCTTAGATAGATACAAATGAATCGGTGAATGTAAACGCCTACGTAAACTCTAGGATGGGAGCGAAAACGTTAAGGTTTGACAAGCCCGGGATGGGTAAAATTATAGGAATTAACTATTTTCTTTTTAGAGCATGTAGTGAAATAATAAAGCCAAACGGGTCGAATAATCACCTAAAGGATTTATGAGCCAACATTCGATAAATCAGATTTTTATGCAAACCAAGGTGATAAACGGGTCCGTAATTTAAATACGGACGCGTAGGAAAAAGAATCGTGTAAAACGGATGTGTAGATTGAAAGTTATGCACGTTTTCAGAAAAAAGAATCGGAACTGGGAAAATGCAGCAACGAGCTACAAACCTTCTGCCCATTTAAGGGCGTCGCGCCACGCGACGACATGGCCCAAGGCCGTCGCGTGACGCGACGGGTGCAGGTTTTGTGAAAAGTGTTTGTTGGTTCCGTTTTGATTCGCAAACTTGTTTAGACATGTTAAAAACGCTATATGACTAACTCATTTCATGTTTTATGAAATGTAGGTGCTGACCGAGTTACCGGACGACAATCAAGCTAAGCGATGAACCGAACACATGTGACACCTGTGTCACTTCAACCATCATACAAATACCAAACCAATGAAAAATTGTGTTTCATACTTGGGATTTGTATTAATATGTGTATCGTTTGCACATATCAATTCTTGTTCGATTTCGAGCTTTAAATCGCTTTCTGGAAGGTTATACGCAATCTAATGCGTAAATACAACCAGTTTAATGCAACAAACACTCCGGAATAGTGAAATAGGCTTAACATACCTTAAATAACCTTTACATAACTTAGAAATAAGTTTTGGAAGGTTTGGTGTGGCGAAATCAAGTTTATTTACTCACAGGGACTATTTGCGTCAACTTGCAAAAATCTGCTGTTTCGTAAGGCAACGTACAGTCCGGAACATGATCATAATCTAAACATACCATAGATAACCTAAACATAGCTTAGAAATAAGCTTTGAGTGGTTCGGTGTGTGAAAATATGCTAATTTGATATTACAGGGACTAAAAGTGTCAAAAACGGCGTAAGTTTGCATTTTCGCGCATATCTTACGTTCTGACCACATCTAGACATCCAAAATTTTTGTACACACTAAAATATTTTTATTTTAGTGATCGGCATGCAAAAATATCATTCGTCGCTTAATTTGGTTCGTTTTCGCGCCCGTTTGAGTTTCGTCGTAATTTAACGAACAACGTGACCGTACGACCAAACGAGCCGACATCCGAGATGTTTTTGAGCACATTTTGAGTCCTCTAAACTTTATTGACCTTGTAGAGCCTTGAAAATGGCTTAACGGGGGTCAAAAGGGGCTGAAATGGGCTTAAAAAAAGTGCAGGGACCTAAACTGTCAAACTGGAAACTTTGGCTGATCTGGGGAGTCCAGGCGGGGCGCGTAAGGTTCCCCCTCACCCTTACGCGGGCTGTGTGAGGTGCCCAGTGACCAGAAATTGATTTTCAGCATTCTGTTGCAACTTCAGGGGCTGTTTATGCAATTTCTTTGTGTGGTAGCCAAGTTATCTCTTCCCCAAGGCTTTGTACCTGCTTGTGACAATTGTATGGCTATGATCATTGCTTTTTGGCCACACAAACCACTTGTAATGATCTTGTAAGCTCCCCACAAGTATAAATAGCATGGCCAACTTCCATTTCATTTGCTCATTCCTCTCATTTCTCCTCTAAAATCTGAATTGGGAGCTCTCTCATCTGATAAGGAACTTGTTCTTTGTAGAAAAGATAGCAAGGACCTTTAGTGAGCATTCTTTCATTCTTTTATTTATGTTAGTGCAGAAAGTCAAACAGTTTGGCCAACAGTTTGACTTTCGGTTTTGACCATCAATTGGTCAAGTCAAAGTTCAATTGAACTTTGTAACGTGATTGTAATCACGATGGTTATAATCCTTAGTGATTATGCCTACTGATTACCATGTTAACTAGGTGTAGTGACGGGTCAAAGTTTCGGTCAAAATGCGTTTTAGCACGCATTTTGCAACGGAACTACTTTTAGGTATCAAAACACTTTGTTTTGGTACCAAATCAGTTTTCTAAGTAGGTTAAACATGTTTTGACATGTTTAACTCCTCACTACTAGTTTAGTGCTTGTTTAGGGTCGTAAGTTAAGCGGTCTAGACAACCGCTTAGACTTTCGAACCCGACCCGTTGGGTCGATCATTAGGATCCGACCAAGCTTGCTTAGTGATCATAGTTGCATAGGGAATAACCCCTGAGGTTATACCTTATGATCACATAGGATTGGTTAGCTATTCGTTAATTGGTTTACATGCCCGTAGGAAATGACCAAAATGCCCTTTTGAAGCATAAATCCATAATGTGCATATGTGAACATATTTTTGACATCTAATCTGATTTAGTAACACGTTTAGGTATAATTGGGCATGTAAGACTTAACATAGCACATAGTTAACCATCTGAACATAGTTTTGCGCAAACGACGCATTATAGTAGCTTATACTACCATAATGGGTCGAAACGGGTAAAAAGCACTTAGGTAGACTTTCAAATCAGAATGTTAGCTCTATTAAATCATACCATATGAGTTCAATTACTCATTTGATTTATAGAACATCATTCTATCCTATCTCCCGATTTAGGATCCTTTTAATAACATAGTTACCTATATTAGGTGTTGTTTGATTCCGTACTCCCTCTAGCTTCGCTTGGTTGTTATTCAAGACATCTAAGCACTCTCAAGTGAGTACAAAGTCCCCTCTTTTACTGTTTTCAATATTTTGAGGTGAAGCATGTGTACCTATTTGTTATGTTCACGATTTCAAAGAATAATTGATTATACATATTAGTACTTATCTTTTGACAAACTGAATGATTATTTATGGTTTAAACACTGATTTTTCAAAGATTATAAAATTAATTGTTGAATTGTACTTATTTAGTGTTCACCAGACCGATTGGTAGTATGATATAGCGCTATAGGATTTGACACCCCATTCCTGTTGTCATGAAATGTCTGAAACCAATTTGTTTCTCCATCCAAATAGGGATTGCCTTTGTGGTATCCCTATAGTCTCAAAGGTGTATTTTGATGCACTAGGTCTGATTGAATTCTTAAATCACATTATTGTTGTATATTTGATTATACTCCCAAAAGTATACTTTGATATACTCTCATGTGTGATATTGTACAAAACAACATATATTTTATTAACTACCAAAACATATATTAAATATGTTATTTATTCAACCAAAACATAGTTTAATATGTTATACATAAATCCAAAGTATACTTTTGATATATTATCGAAAACGATTATTTTGACAACCAAAGTATATCTAATATACTATCTGTTTAACAATTTTGGAACCGAAATATATTTTGATATATTACCTAATTGACTTTCTTAAAACCAAAGTATATTTTTATATATGCTACAAACATTTTATTCAAAACATTATTTTATAAACTCATTTTACTTGATTATTTATGCATCATTCTTTTATATCATCAAATTTCTCATAAATTTTCACATGATTTTATAGAGAAAACATTTTTAGGTTCATGACTACTTTTTGTTAAAACATTCTTTTAAACTTATAAGTCATGAATCATGCATAAATAAAACCTATCTATCTCACAGGCATTTTTATGCTGACGTACCTATTTTTACACATGTTTCAGGTACTGCTTGTGATGATTGTTGATACATGCTATACATAGGATGGACTCGTGCCTTAGCGACTTTAAAACTTGAAAGATAATAATTGTGTTATTTGATTTGTTAAAAACAATGAGTTCAATAATTCAATAAAACGAAATTATTTAATCCATGGTTGTGAAACAATAATTCTGTTACAACACTCCCCGACGTTTCCGCCATGTTTTGTTGTTTTACGTGGTCGGGGTGTGACAGAAAAGTTGGTATCAGAGCCAGTGGTTATAGGGAATTAGGTTATTAGTAATGCTTTGACCTAGACTATAACCTTCCTAGGACCCTAACACAAGTTATCTTCTGTTTAGTTTTAAAACAATATCGTCACCTATCCTTAGGTGACAACCACAACAAAAATACAAAATTCGAATCCGCTTTGAAAATCAATCATCTGTTCTAGGATGATTTATTGTAAGGTTTTGAACCTTCAAAGTTTTCAAAATCTCGTCAAAGTTTGGGTCAAAATAATGTGAACACGTGCAAACTGGAAGAGTGAATGCCTGTACCCTGAGTTTTCTGTCTAAGGCTTGAGTGTTCGTACGAATCCGCAGTATCGGACCAGTCACTCTTACCTGGGAACTCTTGGGGTGAGTGTTCACTTATAGACAAGCATGTCTTCGGTGATACATTATATTGATCCAAATACTTTGATTAGTCACTGCGTGTCGTTTGTTTGTTCAAGGTAACGAACGAATGATCGCCTTCCTTATCTTTTGTCGATGTTTTCAATACCTCTTTTTGTTTTCCAATCATCGACCTCACTCGTTTCTCATTTTCCCTTGTTCCTTTTAGACAATGCCTCCTCGACGTGATGCTCAATCTTTTACTACTGAGGAAGTCGCAGCTCTTGTTGCTCAACAAATGGCTGCAGTGCTTCCAGGCGTAGTAACTCAGATTCATGAGTTATATAACAACAATAACACCCAGTGTAATTTCAAGACCTTCAACTCTGCCAAACCTTCGAAGTTTTCTGGATCTCAAGGAGCAACCCCGCTCCTGCAATGGTTCGAAAGTTTGGAGAGCACATTCAGGCACGTGCAATGCCCGAATGAGCGTAAGGTTGAGTTTGCATCCAGTGCATTCGAGAAGCGTGCTCTTACATGGTGGAACGGTGTGATGCGTGATAGAGGTGCCGATGTGGCAATGGCACAAACCTGGGAAGAGCTTCGGGCACTAATGATGAAGGAATTCTGTCCTCGTCATGAGCTCAGGGCTTTGGAACGGCAATTTGACGATCTTAAACAAGACAGCGGTGAACATCGAGCCTATACTGACCGTTATGAGGAATTGAGCCTGTTATGTCCTGCCATGGTCACGCCTGTGGATAAGGCGATTGAGAAGTACATTGATGGTCTTCCTGACTTAGTTCAGGATATCGTTACTGGCAGCAACCCTACTACTGTCAGACAGGCCATTGAATTGTCTGCCACCCTGACTGAATCCCATATCAGGAAGGGTAAGCTTTTTCGAAAAGGCGACCCAAGACCATCTGAGAAGGCTGCTCAAGTTGAACCAAAGGAAAAACAGGCCGAGGTATCCAAGAAGAAGAAGCGTGAGGCTTCTCAGAACTACGCTATAACTTCTCAAAACAATCAGGTTGCACCAAACCAACCAGCACAACCTCGTAAGAGGAAAAATTATGTTGGTACCGCACCTTTGTGCAACAAATGTAACCGTCATCATTTGGAGCAAGAGCAGTGTCACAAATGTACCCACTGTGGAAGATTGGGACATTTGGTCGATACCTGTCGTTATGCAAATCAAGCTGCTGAAAATCCTGCTGCTGTTCAAGCACGGTTCCCACCTGGGTCGTGTTATAACTGTGATAACCTTACTCACCACAGAAACAATTGCCCAAGACTTGTTAACGCAAATCCAGCGCGTGGATGAGTGTTTAACATGAATGAGGCGAACGTGGACAACAATGCAGCAGTG
The DNA here is from genome assembly GCA_030545235.1 of Helianthus tuberosus. Lineage (NCBI taxonomy): Eukaryota > Viridiplantae > Streptophyta > Magnoliopsida > Asterales > Asteraceae > Helianthus > Helianthus tuberosus. The sequence goes on along the minus strand of CM060417.1, from coordinate 122,420,572 downwards.
AACAATTAGTCTTTTATATTTCCCTGTCTATTATCTTTTGACATTGGAACAATTCAGTTGTTATATAAATAAAATTTGATGTTTCAATTTTATTTTACAAAACTGATACGATTGTGTAAATGTTTGATCCAACCCTTCGCTGCCGACACAAAGACAAACTACTCGTGTGATTCTGTCATTTTATGATCACTTGTGATCTCCCCGAAAATCTTAAATACTCGTTTCTTTTTAAGAAACAAAGACGAATTCCTATTAAGATCTTCCTATCTTCATCCTTATATTTAAAGTGCCAAACGGAATTCATGGATTGGATTCCTAGTGTGCTTTGAATACTCGTGTGCTCAATTAACAAGAAAATTAACAAAATGAATATCAAGATAAACAATAATGTGATTAGGTGCTTATGTATTCTCCTCTATGTTTCGTATTTTTATGTGATTTATCCAAATCCTCATAGAATCTTCCATATTTCAATATGAGGGATTCATAGTACGATATCAAAAGGTACTACCTTAAACCTTTAATGGACTTCTACGTTGTAGTTAAGTCCCTTGGGTTATAAAGTACTATTCTATAATTGGACCCCTTGAGTTGTCTGGTCAAACAGGTTGATTCAAAAATCTGGATAGAAATATCATGTGATGATATAGTTGAAAAGATCCCTTAAGTGATCAATTTAAACAGATCGTACGACGGTCTAGTTAAAAAGATCATGTGTTGATCTGATTAAAAAGATTGTTCATTGATCTAATTAAAAAGATCTTTTGGTGGTCTAATCAGGTCACTTCATGTTTATTCGATTGATTTTTCCCCTACACATTATGAAATGAACTTTGCGGACTGTGTAAGGAATTACGTAATTATGGATGCATACATAATTATGGAATTCAGTGCACAGAAACCACAGCAAATTTTGTCATGTGTTAAGACCTATAGTGATGAGAATAACGAAACGGGAACGATGTAGAAAGGAGCACAGTGGATACGCCGTTGGTACTTCCTATATATAAGTGTTCCTTATTACATTGCGAACGTAGCGTTATTTAAGTTACTAGAAGTCCTTGACCTTGACCAATATCAATTTATCTTACACTCTCCGACACTGATTTCAAGCACACGCCAGTTTCCTATGATAAGTCTTCATAAGAAACGTTCTTCTGTCCGTAGTTCGAAACTCCATGTTTTGTTGCTACAAGGACTTCACTTTGAGAGTTGACAATTTCGTTAAGAATCCAAACATGACCCAGAGTTTTACTTAGGGTTCGAGGGATTCATTCGAAAGCGAAACAATCACAGTTGTCTTCACAAGTTTCCTCTAAAATTAAATTTCGGGACGAAATTTCCTAAAGTAGGGGAGACTGTGACACCTGTGTCACTTCAACCATCATACAAATACCAAACCAATGAAATATTGTGTTTCATACTTGGGATTTGTATAAATATGTGTATCGTTTGCACATATCAATTCTTGTTCGATTTCGAGCTTTAAATCGCTTTCAGGAAGGTTATACGCAATCTAATGCGTAAATACAACCAGTTTAATGAAACAAACACTCCATAATAGTGAAATAGGCTTAACATACCTTAAATAACCTTTACATAACTTAGAAATAAGTTTTGGAAGGTTTGGTGTGGCGAAATCAAGTTTATTTACTCACAGGGACTATTTGCGTCAACTTGCAAAAATCTGCTGTTTCGTAAGGCAACATACAGTCCGGAACATGATCATAAGCTAAAAATACCATAAATAACCTAAACATAGCTTAGAAATAAGCTTTGAGTGGTTCGGTGTGTGAAAATATGCTTATTTGATATTACAGGGACTAAAAGTGTCAAAAACGGCGTAAGTTTGCATTTTCGCGCATATCTTACGTTCTGACAACATCTAGACATCCAAAATTTTTGTACACACTAAAATATTTTTATTTTAGTGATCGGCATGCAAAAATATCATTCGTCGCTTAATTTGGTTCGTTTTCGCGCCCGTTTGAGTTTCGTCGTAATTTAACGAACAACGTGACCGTACGACCAAATGAGCCGACATCCGAGATGTTTTTGAGCACATTTTGAGTCCTCTAAACTTTATTGACCTTGTAGAGCCTTGAAAATGGCTTAACAGGGGTCAAAAGGGGCAGAAATGGGCTTAAAACAAGTGCAGGGACCTAAACTGTCAAACTGGAAACTTTGGCTGATCTGGGGAGTCCAGGCGGGGCGCGTAAGGTTCCCCCTCACCCTTACGCGGGCCGTGTGAGGTGGCCAGCGACCAGAAATTGATTTTCAGCATTCTGTTGCAACTTCAGGGGCTGTTTATGCAATTTCTTTGTGTGGTAGCCAAGTTATCTCTTCCCCAAGGCTTTGTACCTGCTTGTGACAATTGTATGGCTATGATCATTGCTTGTTGGCCACACAAACCACTTGTAATGATCTTGTAAGCTCCCCACAAGTATAAATAGCATGGCCAACTTCCATTTCATTTGCTCATTCCTCTCATTTCTCCTCTACAATCTGAATTGGGAGCTCTCTCATCTGATAAGGAACTTGTTCTTTGTAGAAAAGATAGCAACACTACTAGAAAATTGGCCTAATGCAACATTTTAAAAGCAACTTTTCTCAAGTTAGTTGCATTTGACTCTAATGCAACTTCGTTGAAAATAAAGGTTGCATTAGAAGATCTAATGCAACCTTTTCATAAAAAGTTGCAAAATTATTTTGAATTTGCAACCTTTTTATTAAAAGGTTGCGAATCTTACTAAAAACTGCAACTTTTTCTTAAAATGTTGCAAATTTTATCAGGAGTTGCACCTTTTGTTAAAAATACCGCATTGAAAAAAATTAAATGCAACTCTAATTCTAAAAGGTTGCATATAGAATGTAAATTCAAATAACTTATCAAAGTGTTATCATTTACTCCAAACAACCCTTACTTATACACTTACAAATACAGCTCATAACTCAAACTTCTATCAAATGTTGCAATCATTTCAACAAATCAGATCAATTGTATAATCTGATTCGATAAAATTAGAGATCGAATACCACATGAATAGTACAACTAACCAACAATTTGCTTCGACGTTTATAATAAGGTTGCATGCCGTAGATCGGCTGTGATGATTTCAGGGACTAGAGTGTTGATTTTTTTTTTAAAATAGGGACTGAACCTGCGAGCGGGTGTAAACATATAAAATAGTGTTTATATTTTCTCCAAAAACAGTAGGGATGGCAATGGGTCGGGTATTGGTAATCCCATACCCATACCCGGTTGTAAAATCGTATCCCATACCCGACCCAATATCCGTCAGGTATTTGTCGGTTAACTACCCGTCGGGTATTTGTCGGGTAATTACCCGTCGGATATCGGGTATACCTATTAGTTTGTTAAAAGATTAAGTTGGGATTTCCAAATACATTTATTTACTATTATAATTAATATATAATCTTATTTATACAACAACTATTATAAACAAAAAAATATATATTTATCATATATTAATAAAAACTTTATAATACTTATACACTTATATGTATATACTTCACTAACATATAAATACACTTATATTATCAAACACATATACTAAAAGAAAATTTATTTTTTTACATTTTGAACGTACTAAAAATAAATCACTAATAGACAAAGGTTAATGAAAAATATAAATATAAATTAAAAAATTCGGGTATATGATCGGGTATATAGTTCGGGTAAACGGGTATGTGGTTTCGGGTAATCGGGTAATCGGGTTGGGTATCACCTAATCCCGTACCCGACCCATACCCGGGAAATTTTTTAAAACTAATCCCATACCCGGCCCAATACCCATCGGGTATCGGGTATACCCGTCCCATTTATGTGGAGTTTCGGGTATACCCGTCGAGCTCGGGTATTTTTGCCACCCAAAAAAAAAAAAACATTCATGTTCCCGCTACCTTCAGATGCCCCAAATTAATTTCCCCCCTTTACCCTAATCAGCCATTCATTCCCCCATTCAATCGTCTTTTCCACATCAAATTTGCCGCCCTCTCACGATTCTGGTCCGCGAACCAAAATATACGTGACCTACTACCGTTATGGACATCATTAATCTAGAATTGGCCGATTCAATTGAACCGACGATAGTGAAATTGAAGCCCGTCGCGGGTTCAGATATCGCTTGACGGACTGGAGTTCGGCCACTGTGATGCTCAACTGGACCTTTCATAAGGCACAGTCCGGGGTAAATGTCAGCTCTCTCCCTCTATCTCAGTTCTAGGGTTTTATTTTGTTTCGTACTACTAAACAATCTGCCACATCTTTGTTTTTTTATTGGAATTTTAGTTCATGCTTTACGATATGCTAAACTAAAAATAGTAGTCTAGTTGTTATGATTTCGTTTGGTTTGAAATTTGAATTACCACTAATAGGTGTTGGGTACTGAAACTAGTAATCAAACACATTATACTTCATTTTTTATACTATTTGATGTTATGAAGGTTTAAGAGTGTTAATATTTAGATTTTCTAGTGCTTTATCGTAATATTTATTCAATATACATAGTCATCATCAGGGTATGGAAGATTGTGTGATTATTGTGCATACAGAAGTAGCTTCTATTTTGCATTTAAGCCTTTTTTTAATTTTGCTGATGATATTATCAAAGATGAGTATTGTTGACTACGGGTGATATGGTAAGAGCATTTATTGCTGCTAAAAATCTCTTCTGGCATCAAAGCCAAAGAAGTTATGGACTATGTAAACTTTTGCATTTTGCTGTGTACATGTATATTATTTATTTAAAGAACACCCTCTTGTACTTTTTGTTCTGTTTGTGTTGATTTTTAAGGAACTTGTTTTTATGGCTAAGTTATGGGAATGATTGATGCAACACTGAATAAGCCTTCATCTCGAAAGGCTTCATTCTTGATGGATTTCCAAGAACAAATGCATAGGCAGAAAAGGTGAAAGCTTTTTTTTAGCATAAAGGTGCTAGTATATTTTTTTTTATTCCAAAGGTTTTATGTGGAGTTTTCTTGTATGTAATTCTATCTTTATGCAGCGTGATGAGATGCTTGGAACGAGAGGGTTCAAAGTTGACAAAGTGCTTAACTTTGCTATAGACAATGCAAACTCGGAGGAAAGGATTCATGACGTTTGGATTCATCCTTCTAGTGGTTGAAGTTACCACTCTAAACTTGCAGCCGTTGAAGTTAATAGCATGGATGATGTAAGAACACTCTCATGTATTTCATTATTTTTCATTATGGTGAGAAATTTTATGTATATATACACACATCATCTTGACCCGTTAAGGGTTTATCCAGTAAATGAATATGCATTAAGGCTTTAATATCATTTTAACTTGACCCATTAGAGATCAAACAATTAAGTTTCAGATTTTATGTAGGTTTTGGCATAACCCTACGCCGATTTCGGGGAGCCTTATGATGGGTTGCTTTTGTCTTACCCTTAGCTTTACATCGGAAGATCTATTTGAGAAATGGCTTACCATACTTCTAGTTGGGCATACGGTACACCCAAGGGTGTTTCGTGGGAGATTTTGCTTTTTGTTCATGACAAAATGTAGTGTATAATAGTGTGATATGTTAATTAGTACTAACCTTTTTAAGTGTTTAATCTCTTTAGGTAAAGCAACATTAAAGAAAGTTTGATCGTGGTTCAAGTCTAGCTTTTCCAAAGATCAAATGCCAAAATCATGCTATGGTTTTGTGGACACAAGTTTTACAAAATTTAAGAGAGAAGTCCAGACGATCAAGATGGCCGGAGTATTCAGGGGGACTGGATGATGATTTGTATATTGCAAGAGATAAGTTTTGGCGATCAATTACTTGGATCTTAGAGACAAGTAGGAGGTTTTTGTTACTTTTTATCATTGTAATTGATAACTTTAGATTATATTGTTATTTTCACTTGGACATATGTTAATATATGATATAAGATATTTATTATATTGTGTTGGTGTAATTGAGACACTATCGTATATTAATTGAAATTTTAGTAATTCAAACAATGATGCAATAGAGTTGCATTTGACAGGAAATAAGGATACATTTGATTTATTTGATGTAAAAAAAAGTTCCTTTTTTCTATTAAAAATATGATAATGGTTGCATTTAAGGGCAACAAAAGTTGCATTTTGATGTAACAAAGGTTGCATGAAGTAGCAAAAGTTGCATTTGAATATTAGAAAAGTTGCAATTTAAAGTAAAAAAATTGCATTAGCATATAAAAAAGGTTGCATCATAAAAAAGTTGCATTATCTAATAAAAAAGTTGCATTAGGTCTAATGCAACTTTATCTAATGCAGCTTTTGATAAAAGGTTGCATTAGGCCTAATGCAACCTTTTTGAGGCTTAATGCAACATTTTATTAGGGTTGCATTAGCTTCATTTTCTTGTAGAGGACCTTTAGTGAGCATTCTTTCATTCTTTTATTTATGTTAGTGCAGAAAGTCAAACAGTTTGGCCAACAGTTTGACTTTCGGTTTTGACCATCAATTGGTCAAATCAAAGTTCAATTGAACTTTGTAACGTGATTATAATCACGATGGTTATAATCCTTAGTGACTATGCCTACTGATTACCACGTTAACTAGGTGTAGTGACGAGTCAAAGTTTCGGTCAAAATGCGTTTTAGCACGCATTTTGCAACGGAACTACTTTTAGGTATCAAAACACTTTGTTTTTATACCAAATCAGTTTTCTAAGTAGGTTAAACATGTTTTGACATGTTTAACTCCTCACTACTAGTTTAGTGCTTGTTTAGGGTTGTAAGTTAAGCGGTCTAGACAACCGCTTAGACTTTCAAACCCGACCTGTTGGGTGGATCATTAGGATCCGACCATGCTTGCTTAGTGATCATAGTTGCATAGGGAATAACCCCTGAGGTTATACCTTATGATCACATAGGATTGGTTAGCTATTCGTTAATTGGTTTACATGCCCGTAGGAAATGACCAAAATGCCCTTTTGAAGCATAAATCCATAATGTGCATATGTGAACATATTTTTGACATCTAATCTGATTTAGTAACATGTTTAGGTATAATTGGGCATGTAAGACTTAACGTAGCACATAGTTAACCATCTGAACATAGTTTTGCGCAAACGACGCATTATAGTAGCTTATACTACCATAATGGGTCGAACTGGGTAAAAAGCACTTAGGTAGACTTTCAAATCAGAATGTTAGCTCTATTAAATCATACCATATGAGTTCAATTACTCATTTGATTTATAGAACATCATTCTATCCTATCTCCCGATTTAGGATCCGTTTAATAACATAGTTACCTATATTAGGTGTTGTTTGATTCCGTACTCCCTCTAGCTTCGCTTGGTTGTTATTCAAGACATCTAAGCACTCTCAAGTGAGTACATAGTCCCCTCTTTTACTGTTTTCAATATTTTGGGGTGAAGCATGTGTACCTATTTGTTATGTTCACGATTTCAAAGTATAATTGATTATACATATTAGTACTTATCTTTTGACAAACTGAATGATTATTTATGGTTTAAACACTGATTTTTCAAAGATTATAAAATTAATTGTTGAATTGTACTTATTTAGTGTTCACCAGACCGATTGGTAGTATGATATAGCGCTATAGGATTTGACACCCCATTCCTGTTGTCATGGAATGTCTGAAACCAATTTGTTTCTCCATCCAAATAGGGATTGCCTTTGTGGTATCCCTATAGTCTCAAAGGTGTATTTTGATGCACTAGGTCTGATTGAATTCTTAAATCACATTATTGTTGTATATTTGATTATACTCCCAAAAGTATACTTTGATATACTCTCATGTGTGATATTGTACAAAACAACATATATTTTATTGACTACCAAAACATATTTTAAATATGTTATTTATTCAACCAAAACATAGTTTAATATGTTATACATAAATCCAAAGTATACTTTTGATATACTATCGAAAACGATTATTTTGACAACCAAAGTATATCTAATATACTATCTATTTAACGATTTTGGAACCGAAATATATTTTGATATATTACCTAATCGACTTTCTTAAAACCAAAGTATATTTTTATATATGCTACAAACATTTTATTCAAAACATTATTTTATAAACTCATTTTACTTGATTATTTATGCATCATTCTTTTATATCATCAAATTTCTCATAAATTTTTACATGATTTTCTAGAGAAAACATTTTTAGGTTCATGACTACTTTTTGTTAAAACATTCTTTTAAACTTATAAGTCATGAATCATGCATAAATAAAACCTATGTATCTCACAGGCATTTTTATGCTGACGTACCTATTTTTACACATCTTTCAGGTACTGCTTGTGATGATTGTTGATACATGCTATACATAGGATGGACTCGTGCCTTAGCGACTTTAAAACTTGAAAGATAATAATTGTGTTATTTGATTTGTTAAAAACAATGAGTTCAATAATTCAATAAAACGAAATTATTTAATCCATGGTTGTGAAACAATAATTCTGTTACAACACTCCCCGACGTTTCCGCCACGTTTTGTTGTTTTACGTGGTCGGGGTGTGACAACACACAAAGAACAAAGCTTCCGCGAATAGTTTCGTTGTCATATTTTAAATGGCGACTCAAGTTTACAAAATGTTGTAACGTTTTATTTAGTATAATGTTTTAATAAACTCATATTTTAAGTGTATGATAAATTTTAAATACACTAATATAATAGAAATTTATTTGATAATAGTATAAAATGGACCAAGGGTCTTACAAGTTGGTAATCAGAGCTCATGGTTAAAGAATAAAGTGTGTTCGGTTCGAGGCTTGATCGCAAATCCGGTAAGTACATGTATATTAATGGTTTAGCATGTTAAAGTGTTGTAAACAACACATAGGGTTATCGAGTATTACACGCTACCCCAATTAAAATGATTGATACAGTTAACGATATTACGTGCATTGACATGTATAGTAAAAAGCCTTGTATTACAATACGGGCATTTATTAATGTAGAAATTACTAACTTTTGTAAATGTTTAGTTGAAGGACGCTCGCATCTGAAGATGACGAGAGTTGAACGAACTGTGGATATGACGGTGGAACGGTCCGAGGTATGACAAGCTGAGTATACTGGACCTAAATCGCGTAACGATCGCAAACAAGGTGAATGGCAAGGAAAGCCCGTCGGGGCAAGCGTTATCAGGTGCATGTTTTAAATTTAGTCGCACAAATAGCAATATGCAGCAAACATGTAGAGAATGATTGTTACATATGTAAATTAGAAACATGGAAAACCGGAATAGAATACCTACCCAGGATATTATTTCCAAGAAAACTAAATAGAGGCGTTACTTACATAGGGTGTGATGTGAAAACTATAAAAAGGTCATGCGTGTCATATGTTAATCGCTTACTTTGGCCAAGTAAGTAGTGGTATATGATACCATGAACTTCTTATAGCGGACACATTTACATCCGATGTAGTAAGGACGGGGTTAAAGGGACAAATTAAAAAGGTACCCAAATGAGGCAAATAAGTAAAATGTTGATAGTAAATGTAAACGCAAGTCGGACGATGGAAGCGTATTACGTTAGAATAACAAGCCTGAGAGAAGGGACAAAGATTAAAGTAAATGAAAATACGAACCAACTAATGTGAATGCTAAGACATAGGGGATAAAGTTTGACTGTCATAAGTGATGAAATTCACACAGACAAGTCAAAGGGGGTAGACTAAAGAATAAAGGACTCGACTAAATAAAAACGATGAATTTCGCTATGACGACCAAATAAATTAAAGTGAGATCTAAAACCATATAAGAATGGTTACTTGATGATAACTTCGGTAAAGATACCCGATAGATGGGTAGGATTTTGAAAGTATGCGTAAACCAAGAGACGGGAACGTGAAATAGAAAGTCAAAGGACTCGGATTAAGAGTCATGACTAAAAGACGATGAGAAATTGCAAACATAAATTTTGATAACTACGTTCAACTATTTTAAAGTTGAACGGGTCGAATGAAGGATGAAGTTTGACGTTCATGAGTAATGAAATCTCACACGAATAAGTCAAACGAGATAAATAAAGTGTAAAAGCTTGGTAGTGCAAGTAAGCGCAAACCTAATAATGGAAGCGCGAAATATTAATGAACCTATGTGACGGGTTGTAAAGGAATGTAGATAGGAAAAACGCAAACTAGCAAAACAAGAAAGTTAAAAACACTAAGATAAAGAAACCGGGTAACGGGTCGTAAAGAAGTATAGGTAAGAACCGGGTAACTGTAAGTGTAGGACAAACCGACGTGTAAATGACGATAAAAGTCATAAGGTCGGAAAGATAATTCGAAAGAAAACAAATGTCACCTTAGACTACGGTCAAGGTTAAATGAAATAAAAAAAAAAAGTAAATAATTCCAAACATAAAAAGAGACGTAAGACAGAGAAAACGTAAACTAAAAATTCCGTTTTTAGTCAAAGGCAACGTTTTAACAAACATAAGTAGTATGAGATGAATTAAGAAATCATAAACATGCATAAGGCCGGAAATGGCAATATGGTATACCCGAGTGTTGGGGTATGAAGTGATGGCAACTAATTAGTCTAGCCGGTAAAACTATTCAAAGTTAAGAAAATGTCATAACAAATACAAAGCGCTTATTAATATAAGACAAGCGCGGGATAAACCTGTTAATAGACCGATGAGACTAAGTGGTCAAGTGACAACTAGATCGATAAAGATAAAAGATATAAGCTGAAAGTAACGGCCCGCGAGGCCTTACATATGAAAGACGTACGCGTCAATATAAATGAAAACGTTAGATAGAAAAGAATGAATTAATGCCCTGAAAATGAAACTAAGTTCGTTTAATCTAAATAAATGAGCCACGTAAATAAGGTTTCGGGGACGAAACCTCTTTAAGGGGAGTAGACTTGTAACACCCCAAAAACGAGTTTGGTAATCAAACCACGTTAATAGTAATGACGGGTGAAATACCGTTAGTGGGAAAAATTAACCTGGTAAATATTAGGATTTAAATACATAAACCTAATATATTAGGATTTAAATACATAAACCTAATATTAATTAAAATGAGAATAAATACTTTGAGAAAATAAAGTACATAGAAGGCCCGAATTAACGGGTCATAAAATAAAACGGGTTATCACTTCCCGAACCCATTGAGTTAACTTGAAATAATTAACCTAGTTAATAATATGTGATTAAGTGATGAATAACGAATTATAGCTTCTTTCGAAACAAGAATAAACATGAGGGGCCAAAAGGGTTAACTTGAAAGTTAACAAAATAAAAAAAAATAAAAAAGAAACACACACTTATGTGTGCGCAGGATCGACCAGGAGAGAGAGAGCTCCATGGGAGCCTAACCCTAAAATCAACAAAATCTTCAAATTGAAGGATCAAACGAAGGCTAAACTCAGATTTGAATACACATAAACGATCACCAAGTCAAGGGGATCGAAAGGTATGTCGAATTTTTGACATTCATGAAGTTGTGAAAATTAGTTAACTTTGCATGATGCGATCTAAGTATGAATCGTAGAGGCTATGGCCGAATTAATGAAGTGTGATTGCTTAGAAAAAAACCCTAAGTAGAAATATGAAGTAAATTCAGAATTTTGATGCTAAATTCATGTATGTGATGTTTTTAGGGTTTTGATTGCTAAAACTAGTGTTATGATGTCATGAACATGTTTTAATTGAAAGCTGAATTCAAACAGCTTCTGATCAGAATTTAGAGCCGACTTGTATTGGCTGTAACCTGAACAAAACTTGACAAAAACATGTGTTTCTTGAGTCTAAAATGTAATTCCAAGAAATGTAATTGAGTTAGGACATTCGTAATGGGCTGCAAATTCTGCCAGAAAACGCAGCTTGAACCTTCGATACGGAAAAATTCATAAAACACTCAGTTTTCGTCGAAAAAATGTTTTTGTCAATCAGATAAACGAGGAATTTTTAATGAATTTTTCCATAAGCTGTAGTCAGAAGTGACGAATCTGATTGCAGCTTAGTAAATTAATTTTTACGAATTTTTGGTAAAGAGTTAGATCATGAAATTTTAACACAAGGCCTAACCCTCCGAGAGGAACGCCACATAAAAAAATCATAATTTTTTAAGACTTTTTAAACAGGTTAAACAAGTCACCAAAAACAGCCCATTTTTCAGTGATATGAAATGCCTGAATGAAATCGCAGTCTACTTGGTTGTGTGTAAAATTTGATTTCATTAAGAGTTCGGATGAAATATGCCTAAGTGAGTTCAATGAACCAAATGTGCATTTGAATATGTTGATAAGTCAATTGACTTTTAAAAAAGTCAAACCGACCAACGATTAGATCGAATGATAATTTTGATATGGTCGAATGATAAATTCGACATAAAACCCGTAGGATGGAATAGTCATAAACAATTATGACTAATCTAACCATCTTACGAATTGTGATGATGTTAGTTTGACTCTAGACAAGCTAGATGAAGACTTGGGAAAGAAGCGGGTCAAACGGATCGAGTACGCGGAAAAAGGACATAATCGGATGCAAGGTAAGTGAAACTTACACCTTTTAGTAAAATAAATGTTCATCCTATAAGTTTTAAATACAATAAGGATAATATTCAAGATATGGTTCCTGACGTGAAATAATACGGGTCGGAACTAATATAAATGATAAAAACCATGTTTAATGGTAAAAGAGATAGAACGGTAAATTAGCCATGAAAAGCTAATTATAAAAATGGGTTTTTGAATGGTTACTATAAGTAAGCCTAATGAATAAAAAGAGTAAAACAGGTCAAATGGTAATGTGGATACCATTTGACAAATATTGACTAATAAGCACTCTACGAGTTTTATGCTTACAGGATAAAGCGGCTTATGAATTAGCGTTGCTATGAATTAGCAAATTTTTGAGACAAGGTATTAAAACAGGTCAATGTATTGATCCGAGCCAGGTACGTATAATTATGTTGTAGTTAAAAGTGCTAATTTGGTCAATAATTGGCGAGAGTCTTTCGTCGTAAAATAAGAGACTAGAATTGACCAAAAAGCCCTTAACGGGCGAACCGGGTAAACGACCGTTAGAGTTTGTTTAGAAACTTGTTTATTAATTTTGAAACCCTTAGATACATATAAAAACTATAGGTAAAAACGTTGTGGGACGAATGTCTAGAAATAGTCAATTGCGAAAAAGGACTAGCCGAAAGGTAAAATTTAGGATTTTGGGTTCCTTATGTTAAATCCACCACGAAAATAGTTGTGGTGGAAGATAAGTAGTTGTTTAGCAAAAAAAGACGAGGTGCGAAAAGAAAATAGCGAGTTCGATGCTTAGATGCTTAAAAGTCCGCTAAACGGGTCAAAATAGACTAAGAAGTAAATTGTGGTTAAATGCTTAGATAGATACAAATGAATCGGTGAATGTAAACGCCTACGTAAACTCTAGGATGGGAGCGAAAACGTTAAGGTTTGACAAGCCCGGGATGGGTAAAATGATAGGAATTAACTATTTTCTTTTTAGAGCATGTAGTGAAATAACAATGCCAAACGGGTCGAATAATCACCTAAAGGATTTATGAGCCAATATTGGATAAATCAGATTTTTAATAAACGGGTCCGTAATTTAATTACGGACGCGTAGGAAAAAGAATCGTGTAAAACGGATGTGTAGATTGAAAGTTATGCACGTTTTCATAAAAAGAATCGGAACTGGGAAAATGCAGCAACGAACTGCAAACCTTCTGCCCATTTAAGGGCGTCGCGCCACGCGAAGACATGGCCCAAGGGCCGTCGCGCGACGTGACGGGGTGCAGGTTTTGCAAATATTGTTTGTTGGTTCCGTTTTGATTCGCGAACTTGTTTAGACATGTTATAAACGCTATATGACTAACTCATTTCATGTTTTATGAAATGTAGGTGCTGACCGAGTTACCGGACGACGATCAAGCTAAGCGATGAACCGAACACACAAAGAACAAAGCTTCCGTGAATAGTTTCGTTGTCATATTTTAAATGGCGACTCAAGTTTACAAAATGTTGTAACGTTTTATTTAGTATAATGTTTTAATAAACTCATATTTTAAGTGTATGATAAATTTTAAATACACTAATATAATAGAAATTTATTTGATAATAGTATAAAATGGACCAAGGGTCTTACAGATTCGGTTAAAGTTGATGAACCTGTTGTTGAGGAAGTTGTTGGACCTGATGACGGGACGTGTCATGTTGTTCGGCGAGCACTCAACAATACACCTGATCGGGAAGAGAATTTACAACGCGAGGTGATTTTCCATACGCGATGCACCATCGCTCAAAAGGTTTGCACCCTGATTATTGATGGAGGTAGCTGCACTAATGCTGCTTCTCAAACCCTGGTATCCAAACTAAATCTGATCAGTCAACCACATCCCTCCCCTTATATGATTCACGGCTCAACCAAGGTAAAGGAATATGTGTTTCCCAGCGAGTTCTTTCATCTTGAAGTATTGGCAGGTCATATGTGGACGAGATTTGGTGCGATGTTATTCCGATGGATGCTTGCCATGTACTCTTGGGCCGCCCTTGGTGATTAGATCGCAGGGTCATGCATGACGGCTACTTAAACACTTACTCTTTCAACTGCAAGGATCGCCGCATCGTACTCACCCCAATGCCCCCAACCACCCACCCCCTCTACTAAACCTTCTCAGTCTTTGAACACACTGCTTAAAAGCTGAACAACATGAATATTTGTCACACCCCGATATTTCCACGTATTACCGGTGGGTCCGGTGGGGAGTATCGTGACGTAGTTGATATCATCATAGATAATTAATCGCAGTTCAAATGCACAGCGGAAGTCTAAAAGTAATTATACAAACCAAATTGAAAGTAACATAAGTTATTACACAATGGTTGGAAGTGGATCCATAGGCGGTTCAAAACAAAAGAAGTATTATTCAACAGACTTAAAGTGATAAAAGCTTGCAAGATTCTTTATTTAATCACTCAGGAGTTCCAGCCCATTACGCTTGGTACCTGCACTTAACCTTTTTGAAAAATACGTCAGTTTACACTGATAAATACAATTAACTGACTCTTTTGAAAACATTTAAGAAAAATAGATTTAAATGCACAAGGCACAAATATTCTTTTATAAATTGGGACAATTATTTAAAAATAATCTTGTATACAGATTTATATATTTGTCGTCCATTCAGTAGCCCGGGTTAGAAGTACCGGGTTAAAGATTAATAGACACACCACTAATATAATCCCACGGCGAGTTATCCTCAACGAGTGGTTATATCTTTTACATACGCAACTGTCAGGTGTATGCCTACACCCCGTGCTTAAATCGTGGCCATTCAATGAATGAGCCGAGGATATCCAGGACACGGTCATTAACCCCCCAAAGGCATTGCATCAAACAAAACAGATTAAAAGAGGTTATTTCAATGATTTAACCACTAATCGATTAAAGATTAAATACCCGACCAAGCGGTATTATTAAATACCGTATCCCAAGCCCGTATAACGGAAAATAAGTTAAAAGTATTTACCTGAGCAAAAATATAATTTTAATCTCAGCCGTATATCAATCAGCAAGTGCAAATAGCTTTTACTGGACTCCTAAATCTGGAACGAAGGTTTTAATAACCTATTAGATTCCTAACGGGTCTTACTTAAGTTTAAACTTAGACCGGTTAGTTTTAATGAAAGGTTTACGGTTCAAAACGCATGATTAAGCGAAGACCGGATTAGAATGTGATTTAGACCCGACAAGTATAAAGACTTATAAAAAATGGGTAAACTAAACACATTCTGGATTTTGAATTAAAAATGATATGGTTTGTCCCGTTTCGGTTAATTTATGAAAATAGTTACACAAATTGTACCGAACGAGAATATGCATAACGGGTAACCAAATGAGTCATGTACAGGTTCCACAAGTTAATATGCTTAAAATATGTTATGATATTAGTAGGATATCTTCCATTATGCCCAAAACGAATTTAAAACCAATTTAAGCCCCGTAAGGGTATTTTGGTCATTTTAAAGTTTATAAAGGAGGTTAAATAGTAATATGAGGTTCTGGTCTAAAATAATCAGTAAAAATATTTATTTTAACGAGTTACATCAGTAAGATATCATATATATATGTGAATTTTATCATTTATGGCCAAACTATGCACCATAGGGGCATTTTGGTCATTTCACATATGTTATAAGGGCCAAATTTGGAAATCTGAGTTCAAAACTTTTACTTACTGTTAAAATATAAAATTTTACTTATAATATCAGTAGGTAATAAGTCTTAGGTGTTAAATATAGTTTTAACCCATACTATGCGCCTAAATTGCATAAAAGTCGGTATTTGACGGTATTCGGGTTGATTAAGGAAATCTGAGATTTTGATCAGCCTCTACTGTTTAAAATAATTTATTTAATGTATAAAATCAGTAGAAAAAGGTTTGATATGTAAAGGATGTGTAAAACTCATTTTATTAGCAAAAAGGGTATTACCGTCGATTACCGAGTCTATGCAAGAACCCTATGTTATGATCAGTTTAAAATTTAACAAAAATTTCTAAAAATCCCTAAATATTATAAATTAACAGTAGGTGGCAAGTTTGGTGTCAAAATTTGGGTTTAAATATGATTTATGCCAAAATTGCCATTTAATTAATAAAAAGCTTTCATTTTATGATATCGCGCATAACTTCTATTTTAGACCATAATCTGATGTCAAACTTTTAGGACATACTTAAATATCAGTAATAAAGGTTTTTTTCCTCTCACATTTTCAAAAATCTCGTTTTAATATCAAAAGGGCATAATGGTCAACTTTTAAGCATTTAACAGAAACATGCAATGAACTAGGATTTCTATGGAACCAAGTTGTATAACCTCAGAGGGTTATACTAACCTATAATATGGTCCTAAAGGAACCCTAAGGCATATATAAACTAAGCTAAATTGGGTCAGAACTGAAAGTCAAACCAAAAGTCTACTTTTGCGACTTTCGGTTCCGAACCGAGCCTAAACTCAGAATTGTCGGGTTGAACATGCCTAGACATGTTCTTATATTATTTACCAAGTTATTTAATTGTTAAAACATGTTCCATAACCTCTGCATTGTCAGTTATGAATTAATTTGTAAAAACTGACCCGTTTGACTTTTTGTTAATAAGTTTGACCCGACAATTGACTGAGATAACGTGATAATTTGAAGGTGCCCTTTTAAGGGTTTATTTCCTGCATAATTACCAACACATAGCCACTTTCAATTCGAATAATGGCTGGACCGTTTGTGATTAATCACAAAGTCAAAGCTAAATTACGATAACTTTGACTTTCGGTCATTAAGCTAATAAAACTTAAACATAGTAAGCTAAGAACACTTACTAGAGTACTTAGCACGAGATTAGAACTAGAGAAAGCTTCCTTGATTAGCAGGAGGCTTCAGAGAGTGAGCTTGAATGAAGTTTTCAAATATGCAAGTTCTAAGTGCAAACAAAGGAGCCTTTATATAGGAATTTCCATTTCATATGATCAATCCATATGTCCCTATGTTGATTTCAGATGTTCCCAGGTGTCCCTAGTGCATGAAAAACCATTTGCTTAGTCCCTGGTATCGAAATCAGTCATGCAATGGCGGTGTAACAGGCTGCAACATGCAGCTGTCATCTTTTTGGTCGCAGGCACTTCTCACGCGGGCCGCGTAAGACTCAAAGAGAGTCTACTCGGGCCGCGTCAATGGGCTGCTCTGGTAAAAACTTTCCAAACTTTGCATTTTCAGTCCCTGGTCCATTGTAAGTTTAAATAACTTCTATTTATTGCACTTATGACCCCCATAGTTAACTATTGAGGACATTGGGTCACATATTAACTCCGTTAAGCTCCCGGTTAGATGTAAGGTCACCCGAAAAGTGTTGTTTTCATCGAAACTCCACAAAGTTACTATCAATTATTCTTGAGAGAGAAATATACAATTATTACAATGTTTTTGGGATCGTTAAAAGGTCACTCAGAGGTAACAATTAACGTGTTGACACTTTTATCCCCTATGTTTCGTAAGATCCTTAATTTAAACACAAACGACTTTCTATGTTTAACAAATTATTCATTAGAGAATACGAACATCGTGTGAGGTCAATCAGAGGCACAAGATTGGCATGTTGACACTTTGGATCCTTTTACTTACATATTTACATTGTTTGACAATTTTAATCCCTCCAGATCAATCCATCACATGTTTAAAGTCCATGACACGTGTCTTTATTATATTGGGCATGATTTTGCGAGGTGTTACATCCTCACCCCCTTAAAAGAAATCTTGACCTCGAGATTTACTGGAATAAATGAGGGTATTTATGTTTCATTGTGGATTTAACCTCCCACGTGTATTCTAGGCCTCTACGGGCATCCCATTTTACCTTCACAATCGGCACATGCTTCCTTCGAAGCTTCTTCACCTGTCGATCCTTGATCAACAAAGGTTTTTCAACGAACTTCAAGCTCTCATCTATCTGCACGTCCTTACGCGACATTGCTAGCGACTCATCGGCTAGACATTTCTTTAAGTTGCAGATGTGGAATACATTATGTATTCCACTAAGCTCTTCTGGTAGATTTAACTTGTAAGCCACAGTTCTGACACATTCGATAATCTCGAATGGTCCTATATATCTTGGGCTCAGCTTGCCCTTTTTGCCAAAACGCATCACCCCTTTCCAGGGTGATACCTTGAGTAACACTTTATCACCTACCTTGAATTTTAGAGGTTTACGCCTTTTGTCCGCATAGCTTTTCTGCCTATCCCTGGCAGCTTTGAGACGATCGCGGATCTGCACGATCTTATATGTCATCTCCAGGACTATATCAGGTACTGACAGTTGGACATCTCCAACTTTCGCCCAACAAACTGGCGTTCTACACTTTCTTCCGTACAAAGCTTCGAAAGGCGCTACTTGAATACTCGAATGATAGCTATTATTATACGAAAATTCAATCAACGGAATATGGTCATCCCAACTCCCTCCTAAATCAATAACACAAGCCCTGAGCATATCTTCGAGTGTTTGAATCCTGCGCTCGCTTTGGCCATCCGTCTGAGGATGATAAGCAGTGCTAAAGTTTAATCGAGTGCCTAATGATTGCTGAAAGCTTTTCCAAAAATGTGATGTTTATCTTGTATCCCTATCAGAGATAATAGACACTGGCACTCCGTGAAGAGATGCAATCTCATCCACGTACAACTGAGCTAGCTTATCGGAGCTGTGAGTTTCTTTAATTGGCAAGAAGTGAGCTGATTTGGTCAATCTATCGACTATAACCCAAATAGTATCATTTTCGTGCTTTGTCCTTGGTAACTTAGTGATAAAATCCATGGTTACCATTTCCCATTTCCATGTGGGAAGTTCAGGCTGTTGTAGCAAACCTGACGGCTTTTGATGCTCTGCTTTAACTTATGCGCACGTCAGACATTTAGCCACATAAGTGGCTATAGATTTCTTCAAACCTATCCACCAATAATTTTCCTTTAAATCCTGGTACATCTTATCACTGCCAGGATGAACTGAATATTTGGAGCTATGAGCTCTTGAAGAATCACATCTCGAAGTCCTCCATAAATTGGAACCCATATTCGTCCATTCAATCTTAGGATACCATCCTTGCCATATGATAATTGTTCAGCAGTTACGCCCAACTTCTCATTCGGATAGTTAGCTTCTAATACAGCTTCCTTTTGAGCGGCTAACAACCTTTCATTCAAGTTTTTCTTTAATTCGATGCTCTTGGCATTGATTCTAATAGGCTTAACCCTTTCTTTTCTGCTCAAGGCATTTGCGACTACATTCGCTTTGCCTGGATGATATCAGATTTCACAATCATAATCATTCAATGTCTCCATCCATCGACGCTGTCTCATGTTAAGATCCTTCTGGTTAAATAGGTGCTGAAGGCTCTTATGATCAGAATAGATCACGCACTTAGTCCCATAAAGATAATGCCTCCACAGCTTTAGTGCAAATACAACGGCACCTAACTCCAAATCATGGGTGGTGTAATTCTTCTCGTGCACCTTTAATTGACGTGAAGCATAGGCAATCACTTGCCCTTCTTCATAAGCACACATCCTATACATGTGTGTGATGCGTCACAATAAACCACAAATTCTTCAATTCCTTCTGGCAATGTCAACACGGGAGCATTGCTTAATTTCTTCTTAAGAATATAAAAGGATTCTTGCTGCTTGGGACCCCAGTCAAACTTGACATTCTTGCGAGTTAACGACGTTAGGGGTGCAACAATCCTTGAGAAGTTTTCGATGAAGCGTCTATAGTAACCTGCTAGACCCAAGAAGCTGCGTATCTCTGTAGGAGTCTTAGGCTCTTGCCAGTTCATAATTGCTTCGATCTTAGCAGGATCCACCTGGATACCATGCTCACTTACCACATGTCCAAGAAATTGGACTTCCCGAAGCCAAAATTCACATTTTGAAAACTTGGCGTAGAACTTCTCTTGCTATAGTAGTTTAAGAATGCACCAGAGGTGTTTTTCATGATTGGCTTGACTCTTCAAGTAAATAAGAATGTCATCAATGAAGACAATGACAAACTTGTCTAAATACGGCTTGCAAACGCAATTCATGAGATCCATGAACGATGCAGGTGCATTAGTGAGCCCAAAAGGCATCACTAAGAACTCATAGTGACCATAGCGAGTTCTGAATGCGGTCTTTTGCACGTCTTCGTCTCTTACCTTCAATTGGTGATATCCTGATCTTAGATCAATCTTTGAAAAGTAACTTGCTCCTTGAAGCTGATCGAATAGATCATCGATCCTGGGTAACGGATACCTGTTCTTGATTGTGACTTTGTTTAACTCACGATAATCGATGCATAGACGCATCGATCCATCCTTTTTCTTCACAAACAAAATCGGTGCTCCCTAAGGGGACGAGCTAGGTCGAATAAATCCCTTTGCCAACAAATCATCCAACTGAGTCCTTAACTCTTTCATCTCAGTCGGTGCCAACCGATAAGGTGCTCTTGCAATTGGTGCTGCTCCAGGAATAATATCGATTCTGAACCCCACTTGCCTATCTGGGGGTAAACCAGGTAGTTCTTCAGGGAATACTCCTGGATATTCAGAAATAACGGGAATGTCTTCAATCTTAGGTTTTGGCTCATCAACGGTTACTTGTGCCATATAAATGACACGTCCTTTCTTCAAACACCTCGACGCCTTAAACATGGACACTTGCTTAGGTAACCCGTACTGCGTATCTCCTTGTATTGTTAACGGCTCACCATAGGGAGTCTTGATAACTACTTGCTTCTTATCACATACGATTTGGGCTTGGTTATGAGATAACCAATCCATGCCTATCACTATATCAAATCCTGCTAATTTTAATGGAAGCAAAGAAAGCGGAAAAGAGTGATTCCTAATGGATATAAAACATCCATCTAGAACTGTTGAAGCAGTTTCTATAGTACCATTGGCCAATTCTACCTCATACTTTATGCTTAGAGTCTTAACAGGCAGATTTAATAACTTACAAAATTTATTGTCCACAAAAGACTTGTCTGCACCCGAATTAAACAACACTCTAGCATAAATATCATTGATAAGAAAGGTACCTGTTATCACATTGTCATTCTTCACAGCCTCCTGAGCATTCATCTGGAAGACCCGAGCATTGGTCTTTTTAACCTCTTCAGGTTTCTTTGTATATTTGGGGCAATTGGTCTTTATATGCCCCTTCTCGTTACAGTTGTAACAAGTTGCGTCCTTCATTTTCTTGCAATCTAGGGTCTTATGCTCCTTAGACTTACAGATTCCACAAACTCTAGGCAGCGACTGCGATTGTGACTGAGACTTTGTTTCGAACCTGCACTTTCCAAAATGGTGCTTTTGGCAGGTCTTGCATTTGGGTATCTCACCCGACTGCTGGTTATCCTTCTTAAACCCCGAACTCTTCTTGTGATCTGAGTTCCCTTTCCTTTCCTTTTCTTGTCGAAGCGATGAGAACTCTCATCCTCCCATTTCCGTTTTCCTTCCTCAGAAGCTTTAACAGACTTGTTTCTGATAGCATCAAGTGTGAGAGATAGAGACAGATCTGCCACTGAGCTGAAAGTGGTAGGTCTAGATGCTTTCATATTTCCTTTAATTTATGGAGCTAAACCTCCAATAAAACGAGCTATGCACTTTGATTCCGGTGTGACCAAATAAGGAACCAATCGCGACATGGTGTTGAAGCTCGTAAGATACGCCTGAAAATCTAAGTTCTTCATAACTAAGGTCAAGAAGTCAGTCTCAATTTTCTCAACTTCATGTTGAGGACATAAATTTTCCTTGATTAGAGCAACAAACTGATCCCAAGTCAGATTATACAATGGGACCTTTCCTGTAGCTTGGATTAGGGATCTCCACCAAGCTAAAGCTTCACCTTTAAAAGATTGTGAAACAAACTTCACAATGTCCTGTTCTGCACAACCACTAATATCAACCACTCTATCTATCTCATCTAGCCACGTCATGCAATCAATGGCTCCTTTCTCCCCTGTGAAGTCCCTGGGCTTGTAGGAGACGAAATATTTATAAGAACAGGTCTTAGCACGTGGCTCTTGATTGAGCACAATCTTCTTAGATGGGACACTCCTTTGGTTTGATGAGTGATGGGAATCGTCTCTGTGTGATGCGTGCGACTTGGATGGTGGTTTTGTATGAGCTACAGATAGGGTCCTGCTACGAGTACCACTAGATTCTTTGAACTGTCTATCCATGGCTTGAGTGACAGCATTATCTATCATTGCTTGCAAATCCGCACCGGCCACATTAATCTTGGTGGTATCATTCCTTTCCCTGGGGTGACTGTTAACCTCATCTGATTCAGCCATGTAGCTTGATTGCTACATAAAACAATTGACAATATTTTATTTAGAGGTTACTATGGAATCATCATTTTTGATGGTTCATTAACCATGGTAACTATGAACTATATTGGTTAGTTTATTTATGAATTTCTTTATAATTTAACCCTAGTTATAAATTATTAAAGATATTAGAGTGGCACAAAAGGCCTAGTCACAAGGACATTTTTAAAATTTTTAAGCCATGATCTTATAAGATCGAGGCATTAAGGTTTGAACATAGTTCATTACCTTTTCTTGATAGGGAGTCGTAGACTACAACTGTCTTTTGTCTTATTGGACAATGAATATGGCCCGCAGGCACTTCATCACTAATGGATGTTACTTAAATAGAGAAAAGGAATTGGAAGAATCGAATTAAAGGATGACTTGTGTGATTTTATCGAATCACATTTGCCAGGAGTGCAAACATGTTTTCAGATGTTAACAAGGATTTGAATTTTAAAAAGGTTTTACTATCTGGGCCATGTCTAAAATGACATATAGGCTAGGTTATACCTTTAAGATTTTCTTTCAATATTTATTGGCAGATCAATTACAAAAAGGAATAATATTTTGATTTATTTCATATAATATATTCAAACATATGATGACAAATAAAATTTAAATTAAAACATTCCACAAATTTTAAAAGGAGTACATAATTGCCCTAAACGGGACTTTTAAGAAATAACATTGTCCACGCAGGGACAGAAATAAAAAGACAAGTCCACGCAAGGACCAAGTACATAAATAAATGTCCACTCAGGGACTTAATTGAAATTAAAAATTACAAATTAAATAAATAAGGAATTTTCAATAATCCCTCTTTTTCTTCCCCTTGATCAGGTTCGCCAAACCCTTAAGCAGACCCCGGCGGCTCCTACGCTCCTCCTGGACCTGTTGGTCCACCTCGTGCAACCGTTGAAGGATTTCCTACTGCTGCGGCGGCTGGATCTAAGGCGGTTGCTGTGGCTGCTACAACGGAGGTTGAGGAGGTGGCGGGTATTGATACCCATAGGCTGGTATCCAGTTTGGTATGAAGCTTCGTAGGGTCCTTCAATGTGGAGAGCATTGTAGTTTGCCACTTCAAGGTACGGGTCGACGACAAGGGCGTTGTAGAAGTTGTAACCCGAATATGCCTGGTGTTCAAACGGGTTATACGCCGCTGCACCGGCGTAGGAAGGGATTGGGTTATGATAACCCATTGGTGGTGGTGGTGCGACTGGAGCTGAGTCAACTTCTGAAGCTGGGTTTGAAGGCCCACCCATTTGCGGGTCTTCATATAGTGGCGGGTAGTGACTGCCACTGGAGTGTTGGGGGGTGCTGAAGTGAAATCCCCTCGCACGGACATCCATGCACCTGATCTTCTTCGCCTCGGTGGTTCTAGAGGCGGCTGCTACTCTGGCGGCGGCGGTGGCGGTGGAGTAACCGCCTGGAAACGCGAATCCTCAGAGGGATCCTGCTGCTGAGGTGGGTTGAAAGGGGGAGTGAACTCCCAGTGGTATGTGGCCCATCTTTCTGCAAAACTGTCTGGGCCCCTGTATGGCGAACCATAAAAAGATGATCTGTCAGAAATCTCGATGGGATGCGTGGGTGTTCCAGTTGGCATCTCCGGATCCGGATCTTCATCCATCTCCATATCCTGCATCTCAGGATGGTGGTCATCTGGCCCCAAAGGGTTTGGACCCTCGGGTTCTTGAATTTGGTTCATCGGATTGAACCTGCTTTGGAATTACGGGGTCGGGTCCTAGAAAGCCCGGTGTGAACTCGACCGTTGCAGCGGGAAGAATGAGTGGTGAGAGTCACAGTGCTCCTCGTCTTGATGTGGTCCAAAAGAGTGATGATAAGACGGGGAGGAACTGAGGGAGACTGAACGTCTCGCTGGCTCCATTAAGTCCTCCAATCCTCCTGGGGACTAGAGCTAAAAGTTGTTGAAGGAGTTCGCCGGTGTGATTGCCCGGCCTCGTGATCATTTGGAGCAGTTATCGGCGCCTTGCCTCTTCCACCTCTTCCTCTGAAACGTGGCGGCATTGTCATTTGTTCCTGCCAAAACAAACAAAAGAAACCAACAAAAGAAAACAATAAGATTAGGATTAGTCCTAGGTCATTTGACAAGACTCAGAAGTCAAGGAATGTGCAAACTGTGTTATTGAGATTAAACACAAAAGGCTAGTGTTTAATTCACTCAATGTTGGCTATGATACCAACCTGGCAAACCCCGATATTTCCACGTATTACCGGTGGGCAGTATCGTGACGTAGTTGATATCATCATAGACAATTAATCACAGTTCAAATGCACAACGGAAGTCTAAAAGTAATTATACAAACCGAATTGAAAGTAACATAAGTTATTACACAACGGTTGTAAGTGGATCCATAGACGGATCAAAAGAAAAGAAGTATTGTTCAACAGACTTAAAGTGATAGAAGCTTGCAAGACACTTTATTTAATCACTCAGGAGTTCCAGCCCATTACACTTAGTACCTGCACTTAACCTTTTTGAAAAATACGTCAGTTTACATTGGTAAATACAATTAACTGACTCTTTTGAAAACATTTAAGAAAAAATAGATTTAAATGCACAAGGCACAAATATTCTTTTATAAATTGGGACAATTATTTAAAAATAATCTTGTATACAGATTTACATGTTTGTCGTCCATTCAGTAGCCCGGGTTAGAAGTACCGGGTTAAATATTAATAGACACACCACTAATATAATCCCACGACGAGTTATCCTCAACGAGTGGTTATATCTTTTACATATGCAACTGTCAGGTGTATGCCTACATCCCATGCTTATGTGGTGGCCATTCAATGAATGAGCTGAGGATATCCAGGACATGGTCATTAACCCCCCAAAGGCATTGCATCAAACAAAACAGATTAAAACGTGTTATTTCAATGGTTTAACCACTAATCGATTAAAGATTCAATACCCGACCAAGCGGAATTATTAAATACCGTATCCCAGGCCCGTATAGCGGAAAATAAGTTAAAAGTATTTACCTGAGCAAAAATATAATTTTAATCTCAGCCGTATATCAATCAGCAAGTGTAAATAGCTTTTACTGGGCTCCTAAATCTGGAACGAAGGTTTTAATAACCTATTAGATTCCTAACGGGTCTTACTTAAGTTTAAACTTAGACCGGTTAGTTTTAATGAAAGGTTTATGGTTCAAAACGCACGATTATGCGATGACCGGATTAGAATGTGATTTAGACCCGACAAGTATGAAGACTTGTATAAAATGGGTAAACTAAACACATTCTGGATTTTGAATTAAAAATGATAAGGTTTGACCCGTTTCGGTTAATTTATGGAAACTAGTTACATAAATCGTACCGAACGCGAATATTCATAATGGGTAATCAAATGAGTCATGTACAGGTTCCACAAGTTAATATGCTTAAAATATGTTATGATATCAGTAGGATATCTTCCATTATGCCCAAAATGAATTTAAAACCAATTTAAGCCCCGTAAGGGTATTTTGGTCATTTTAAAGTTTATAAAGGAGGTTAAATAGTAATATGAGGTTCTGGTCTAAAATAATCAGTTAAAATATTTATTTTAACGAGTTACATCAGTAAGATATCATATATATATGAATTTTATCATTGATGGCCAAACTATGCACCGTATGGGCATTTTGGTCATTTCACATATGTTATAAGGGCCAAATTTGGAAATCTGTGTTCAAAACTTTTACTTACTGTTAAAGTATAAAATTTTACTTATAATATCAGTAGGTAATAAGTCTTAGGTGTTAAATATAGTTTTAACCCATACTATGTGCCTAAATCGCATAAAAGTCGGTATTTGACGGTATTCGGGTTGATTAAGGAAATCTGAGATTTTGATCAGCCTCTACTGTTTAAAATAATTTATTTAATGTATAAAATCAGTAGAAAAAGGTTTGATATGTAAAGGATTTGTAAAACTTATTTTATTAGCAAAAAGGGCATTACCGTCGATTACCGAGTCCAAGCAAAAAGGACTTATACGCGAGTCACTCAGCTCGTGTGCAGTCCCCACCATTCTCGTGCCAAAAAAGAATGGAGAATGGAGAATGTGTATGGATAGTAGGTCAATTAATAAAATCACTATCAAATACCGTTTCCCCGTTTGAGTGACCTGTTGGATGAACTACATGGTGCCACTGTATTTTCTAAAGTTGTTCTGAGAAGTGGATATCATCAGATTAGGATTTATGAGGGAGATGAATGGAAGACGGCTTTTAAAACAAAGGAGGGGCTATATGCATGGTTAGTCATGCCCTTCGGATTATCGAACGCCCCAAGTACTTTCATGCGCTTGATGAATCAAGTCTTAAAACCTTTTTTGGGCAGGTTTGTTGTTGTGTATTTTGACGACATATTGGTCTTCAGCAAAACTGAGACAGATCATAAATCACATCTTCAGCAGCTGTTTGAAGTGCTAGAGTATGAAAAATTCTATGGGAACTTAGAAAAATGTGAATTTTTTACTAATCAAGTGACGTTTCTTGGTTATTTAGTTTCTGGCCAGGGCATTCAAGTTGACGAAAGGAAGGTTCAAGCCATTCGGGATTGGCGGTCCCTCAATCTATCCAGCAAGTTTGAAGTTTCCATGGTTTGGCCTCTTTTTATCATCGTTTTGTGAAGAATTTTAGTACTCTTGTGGCACCCATGACTGAAATCACCAAGCTTAAACAGTTTGCTTGGAACCCTCAAGCACAAGCAGCATTCGAAGAACTCAAGAAACTATTATCTTCTGTGCCTGTGTTGGCATTTCCGTGTTTTGATGAAGTTTTTGAGGTTGAATGTGATGCATCCGGAGTAGGAATTGGGGCTGTTATGTCACAGTTGGGTCGTCCAATTGCCTACTTTAGTGAGAAGCTTAATGATGCGAAACGGCGCTACTCAACGTATGACAAAGAATTTTATGCCATCATCAGGGCTTTGGATCATTGGCAGCATTATTTGATATCTAAGGAGTTTATATTGCATTCTGATCATGAAGCACTTAAGTATATTCAGGGTCAGCACAAATTGCAACCTCGACAAGCTAAATGGGTGGAATATTTGCAAGCCTTTACTTTCACCATTAAACATAAATCAGGGAAACTGAACAACGGGGCTGATGCTTTATCACGTAAGTATGCTTTATTTAATTCCTTACAGCCGAGAGTTATTGGTCCTGAAATCCTCCAACAAGACTATTCTTCAGATCCTGATTTTGGAGAGTTATTTGCTAACTGTCAAAATCACGCTTCTGGTGAATATCATCTATCCAATGGATTTCTTTTTAGGAGGCAACGATTATGTATTCCTCGACATAGTATTCGAATGTTGTTGATTAAAGAAACCCATAAAGGAGGTTTGGCAGGGCACTTGGGTATAGACAAGACTCTATCAATGCTGCAGAATCATTTTTTTTTTGCCCAAAATGTCTCGTGATATGGAACATTTTTTTCGTCGTTGCTTACCATGCCACCGAGCCAAAGGTCACTCTTTTCCCCATGGATTATACATGCCATTACATGAACCTATTGCCCCTTGGGAAGACATTAGTCTAGACTTCATCATCGGTTTACCCCGCACGCAACGCCAAAAGGATTCAATTATGGTAGTGGTAGATCGTTTCTCAAAGATGGCTCATTTCATTGCTTGTCATACCACATATGATGTTGTCCAGGTGGCTAACATCTATTTCAAAGAAATTGTTCGTCTTCATGGAATTCCACGCTCTATGGTTAGTGACCGGGACGTCAAATTTCTAAGTCACTTTTGGATTACTTTATGGCGAAAAATGGGTACCAAGCTCAAATTTAGTACCTCTAGTCACCCACAGACTGATGGGTAGACAGAGGTTACCAACCACACCCTTGTATCCTGACTTCGAGCTCTCGTCACTACTAATTTGAAACAGTGGGATGAATTATTACCTCAGACTGAATTTACTTATAACAGGGCTCCTAACAAGACTACCGTGTAAGGACCAGCAAAAATGCCCCAAAATGACCCGTAAGTGAAAACCCGGACCCCTGAAACCCTAATGTACATTAAAAACCAAGAAAACAACAATTTTGAGTTTCAGGCGGGCCGCGTAAAACGTAAGCTTAGGCTTACGCGGGCCGCGTCAACTTAAAGTTGACCAGATAAGCATTCCGGGCCACGTGTTGCACGTGTGGCAACCCTACTCGTGACACACCAGCCCTACACGTAGGATAGGGGTCCTCGCGAGCCGCGTAAAAGCCATGTTAAGGCTTACGCGGGCCGCGTAAAACTCAAAATATTGCTATAAGTAGCCTGTGCATGGGACTTGTTTCTGCATTTGAAATTTCACTCTCAAAACGTCCCTATTCTGCTGAAAACGAGTATTACGGTATCGAGGCGCTGCTACGAATACAGGGTATTAACTCGATCACTGCTACGATGTAATGTCCGATTGATTGAAACCAATCTGATGGATGTTTAAGTGATGCCCAAATCAGGGCTATACTTTGTCATTCGTCGTGAAGGTTTTGATCTCATGAAGTTTATCGTAAATGTTGTATTAAGTTTCTGACCTAGTTTCGTATGCATGTCATTTTAACTAGGTTACACGGCTAAATCAGTAGGCTAAACTCTGCCCTTCTAAACTTGCAATATGAGTCATTCTCTTTTTATCAACTATTTTAATCAAATCTCAAAGTGTTTTCAAAAAGTTATAATTACAGGGATTAAGTCGTGGTTATCTTGAATCACTGGCTAGTGGGGTATTGTGCATATTACTAATCTCTCACGGTTAGGTTCATCAACCTAACAGTGATAATCATCACTACTTGGGTGAAAGGACCCAATAGTGGCATGACCATCGTCACTAGGGTGTGACACGGCGCCAGATAAAAATAAGATAGTAGCCATTGTAATCGCTCTTATGCTGTAATTTATAACTATGTGTCATTTTATTGAAATCAAGTGACTCGCCAGTATTTCCCCGCTGATAAATTAATTTTAAACATGTTTCAGGTGACCTACTGTGAAGCAAGGAAAAGTGCTACGGAGCACTAATAAAGCTTGAAGTGGTGGCTCAGTTAAATAAATAAACATGTTTTGTAAAATAGGGAATTTCCTCGTGAAATTCCTCTATTCTAAATTACGGGGTTTATCCCAAATTATGAAATAAAATAATTGGGCAGTTTTAAAGTTTGAAAAGATCCTGTTAAACTTCCGCTGTCAACTCAAATAATAAATACCACGGGTTTCTGTCCCGCAGCTCCTGGACCGGGTCACACCGGGACGGGGGCCGTGACTGAAAAAGGTGGTATCAGAGCCAGTGATTTAAGCCAATTAAGTATTTAGAAATACTTGATTTCTCAATTTGCCACTATGTGATTCTGTGAAATTTAATTTGCAATATATAACTTTTTAATTAGGATTTGTGTTTCCTCTATATCTACTAAACAGCATGAATGAGTTGTCTGAAGCTCTTCAGAATCTCACTATCTATCCTGCTGACGTAGAAGTTTCCAGAGACTTTTCTGATTATCTGGCCGACACTGAAGAACCTATGGAATTCCAGGCTCAAGCCCAGGAGAAACCCAAGACGAAGAAAAGAAGGAGAATTATAGGTTGGAGACGCGCACGGAGGAAGAAGCCAGCTGCCCAGCGGATTAAAAAGACTGAGGAACCAAAAGACAAATGCAAAGGAATGGAGATCGGGGAAAGTTCAGGACAAGCCCAGAAAATGCCACCATGGGAAGAACTGGATCGCCAACTTCTACCCGGAGAGCTGGAGGAATGGTGGACAAGTGATTGGCAATTTCAGAACCTCTTGAATAACCCTAATACCTTTTCCCCCAGTTTGACCCAGAGCCTGCACCAAACCCACCTATGAGCACTGAGAACTTGGCTGAACTCCGCCACTATGGCGAGGAGCTGGTGCACGCAGGAAATAGAATCCGGGAAGTGGGGGAGAGGATATCATGGAAATACGACGAGAGGGAACGTCATTTCTGAAGTGCCAGCTGACAGGGATCGTAGGTGGTTGTGTGGTTATGTGTTTAATAATAAATAAAATAATAATAAATATTAATAAAAATATAATCATATAAAATAACTTAAAATAAAACTTTTGTAAAATAACTGGTGTGTATGGATGCATACTAATATACAAAAAGATCAACGTCGCAAAGTCGACAATTTTGGCTATACGTGTTGACATGATTATGTGTGATTGTTTTATTGTGACTAATTATTATTTATTTTCTTTTGTGCCAATAATTTATACATTTAAATATTGAAAATTATCAGATGGAACCCGCCGTCAATGAGCCAGGCATAGAAGACATTGTCGTATGTGGGGGTCCCTTTTTTGGTGAACTACAGTGGCGGATCGCGACCTTGCCAATGCGGCTTGGTGGGTTGGGCCTTCTCTCGGCCCGGGATGTGGCAGCCTATGCCTTTGTGGCTTCCAGGTCTCAATCTTGGGAGTTGCAGGACCACGTATTACGTAACAGCGGGGTTGCTAACATTGATCCGGATTATGCCAGCGCCTTGGAACGCTTGCATGAATCTCTCCCTGACTTTGATCTCGGCGGTTTCTCTAACAAGGACACCGCCCCCAAAAAGCCGCAGAAAACTTTGGCGAATGCCCTTTGTTGTCGAATCGCACAAAGTCTGGGAGAAGATTTTCATTTGTCCCCCCGCCAGAAAGCCGTCATTGATTGCCTACAGAGGCCTCACGCTCAAGATTTCTTAACTGTTATTCCTATTGAAGGTTTGGGTCAACGTATGTCAGCGGTGGAGTACCGGTCAATCCTTAAGTACCGTTTGATGATCCCCATGTTCCCGAATGATGAAACTTGCCCAGTCTGCCGTAAAGCATGCCTGGATAAATACGGGGAGCATGCGTTACACTGTAGAGAGTTGCCGGGGTTTAAGTATCTTCATGACTTTGTTCGAGATGCATTAATGGATATTCTCAGACGAGCAGGGATCTCGGCAAAGAAAGAGGCACCGGTGAATTTTCTTACAGACCCGTCGGAGGGGAGATCCACTCTACGCCCAGCTGACGTGCTAGTTTTTGGTTGGGAGGGTGGGAAACATGCTTGTGTCGATCTCACAGGTGTATCCCCCCTAGCCGGGTTTCGGGAAAATGGGTTTGTGGCGGGGCAAGCAGTACTGAAAGCAGAGTCGAAGAAGGTGGAAAAGCACGCGAAAGCTTGTGAGGATAATCAGCATGCCTTTGTCCCCCTAGCGTTTGACACGTTTGGCTCTTTGGCACCAGAGGCAGTTCGTTTCTTGTCCAGAGTTCAGCGTGTAGTCCACAGCAACTTTTCGACCCCTCAGGGGCGAGGCTTTGTTTTTAGTAGATTAGGGTTTTCTATTCAGAAAGGGATGGCGGCGCAGTTTGTTGCTCGTCTACCTGCTATTCTTATGTAATTTGCCCTGATGATTGGAATGAAAACAGTATTGACATAGAAAACATTGTTGCTCAATGAATAGCCAATGCTATTCCAGCAACCCTTGTTGCTGCCTGAAATCCAGTTGAACCTCAACCAATTATTCCCAGCAAACGTACTCGCGATGACAATTTCAGTAATAGTGTAAATGGAGGCGGCAACAATAATAATAATGATAATGATGGGATGCAAGCCCCATTCTTAAGAGAATGAAAGCTGCAACGCCTGGTTGCACTTACAAGGAATTTCTTGCCTGTAAACTAGTTGAATTTGCAGGCAATGAAGGGGCAACTGCTGCACTGCGTTGGTTAGAGAAAACCGAAGCAGTAGTTAAAATAAGTAAATGTGCCGAGGAAGACAAGGTCATGTACGCGTCACATCTTTTTAAATAAGGGGCACTCGAATGGTGGAACACCGTACTACAAGCTAAGGGAAGTGATGTGGCGTATGCCATGAATTGGGCAGAATTTAAGAGTCTAGTAGAAAGAAAATTCTGTCCCAAATATGAAAAGGAACAAATGACAAATAAGTTCCTGAACCACCGGATGGTGGATGTAGACTGTCGAGGGTATACTTCAACATTCTTCGAGTACGCTAGAGTTGTACCAACCCTGGCTTCGCCAGAACCGGTACTTATTTCTCGCTATATTTGGGGTTTAATTGGCGAAATCCGTGATATCGTTAAAGCTGCGAGACCTCGCACAATTGACGATGCAGTGGAGTTAGCCAACACTTTGACAGGCGGACTGGTACGTACGCGAGAAGAAAATAGAAAGAAGGAAGTGGCCCAAAAGATTACCCAAGGATTCCGTGTGGGTAATAATAGTAATTTCAAGAAAAAGGGAATTGGGCAATCTTCCACTACTCCATTTTGCAGCACCTGTAAAAGAAAGCATTTTGGAAGATGCAAAGGGTATTGCAATTTCTACAAAATTCCAGGGCATCAAGAAGAAGACTGCAGAAGGAAGAAATCCACAATTTGCTTCAACTGTGGAGAAGCTGGACATTTTAGACCAGACTGCCCTAAACTGGTCAAATCAGCTGACAACAAAGCCAAACCGGCAGAAGGAACTACCAAGAAAAACGCAAGAGCCTTCCAGTTGACTTCCCAGGAAGCAGAGCTAATCCCAGATGTAATAGCTGGTACGTTCCTAGTTCACGACGTTTATGCAAAAGTATTATTTGACTCTGGTGCAAACCAATGTTTTATAAATACTTCATTCTGCCAAGCTCTTAACCTACCCTTAACCAATCTTAGACAAATTTTTACGGTAGAAACCGCAGATGGAAATTCTGTTCACATAGATAAGGTTTTGCAAAAAGGAAAGATAGAACTCGTAGGCCATAAATTTTCTGCAAACCTGTTACCTATGAATTTAGCCGGATTCGATGTTGTATTAGGAATGGATTGGTTAGTAGCCAACCATGCTCGAATCCTCTGTGATAAGAATTCCATAGAAATTCATAAACCTACAGGAGAAATAGTGGTGATTACAGGAGACAAGCCACGTAAGCCACTAAAATTCATTTCAGTAATGAAAATGGCCAGTTATTCAAGAAAACAAGGAATAGTGTATATGATTTCAGTAATCATTAACACTAAGGGTAAGGAACTTAAGGAAATTCCAGTAGTATCAGAATACCCGGAGGTATTCTCAGAAGAACTACCTGGATTACCACCCGATAGGGAAGTAGAATTTAGGATTCATCTAATTCCTGGAACTATACCGATAGCTAAGGCACCTTATCGGTTAGCACCCACTGAAATGTTAGAATTGAAAAAGAAGTTAGATGAATTATTAAGCAAAGGATTTATACAACCTAGTTCATCCCCTTGGGGAGCTCCAGTGTTGTTTGTGAAAAAGAAAGATGGGTCAATGCGAATGTGTATCGATTACAGGGAATTGAACAAAGTTACGATTAAGAATCGATACCCATTACCTAGGATTGATGATCTTTTTGATCAACTTCAGAGAGCTAGATATTTTTCTAAGATAGATTTACGCTCCGGATACCATCAGTTGAAAGTACAAGAAGAAGATATACCTAAAACTGCTTTTAGAACTAGGTATGGTCATTACGAGTTTACAGTCATGCCCTTTGGATTAACAAATGCTCCTGCAGCATTCATGGACATGATGAATAGGATCTGTAAACCGTACTTGGATAAATTCGTAATTGTCTTCATCGACGATATACTTATTTATTCCAAAAGTCAGGACGAGCATTGTGAGCACCTACGAGCACTCTTAACTTTGTTATGAAACGAGAAGCTTTATGCCAAATTCTCGAAGTGTGAATTTTGGCTACAAGAGGTACAATTTTTAGGACACATGGTGAATCACGAAGGTATTCACGTAGAACCCTCCAAAATAGAAGCAATCACCAAATGGAAGGTCCCACAATCAGCTATGGAAGTTAGAAGTTTTCTAGGGTTAGCCGGATACTATAGGCGATTCATTAAGGATTTTTCCAAAATAGTTGTACCATTAACTAAGCTAACCTATAAAGCAGTAAAGTTTGAATGGGGACCTAGACAAGAAGAGGCTTTTAAGATTTTAAAGCAAAAGTTAACAAACGCCCAAATTCTTGCTTTACCAGAAGGGACAGAAGATTTTGAAGTTTATTGTGATGCTTCTAAACTAGGATTAGGATGTGTGCTGATGCAACGCAAGAAGGTAATTGCGTATGCCTAAAGGCAATTAAAAAAGCACGAGGAAAATTATACGACTCATGACTTGGAATTAGGAGCCATAATTTTTGCCCTTAAAATTTAGAGACATTATCTGTACGGAAGTAGGTTTACTGTCTATACAGATCATAAGAGTTTAAGATACATATTTGGGCAAAAGGAATTAAACATGAGGCAAAGAAGATGGATGGAAATTCTAAGTGACTACGACTGTGATATTCAATATCACGAAGGAAAGGCAAATGTAGTAGCAGATGCCCTAAGTCGTAAGTATCATGAGAAACAACGACGAGTTCGTGCTCTTAGATTAAGTTTACAATTGGACTTAATGGAACAACTGAAGAATGTTCAAGAAACAGCAATCAAGGATGATGATGAAGGAATGAAGGGAAGAATAAAGGAATTAGAGCAAGGGATTGATGGAATTTGGAGATTCCACAAGAAAAGGATTTGGGTACCTAAGCAAGGAGACTTAAGAAATAAAATTTTAGAGGAGGCCCATAAGTCTAGATACACCATGCATCCTGGTAATAATAAGATGTACCAAGATTTAAGGAATAACTTCTGGTGGATAGGAATGAAGAAAGACATAGCTAGATATGTATCTAAGTGTCTAACTTGCTCGCAAGTTAAGGCAGAACACCAGAAACTCTTAGGTCTACTGCAACAACTAGAAATGCCAATATGGAAATGGGAACTAATAACCATAGATTTCGTTACTAAGTTACCCAAAACTAGAAAAGGTAACGACGCAATTTGGGTAATTGTGGATCGATTAACCAAATCAGCTCATTTCCTACCCATGAAAGAAACCTTTAGCATGGAAAGGTTAGCAAAATTGTACGTAGACGAAGTAGTATCTTTACATGGAGTTCCACTCTCCATTGTATCGGATAGGGATAGTCGCTTCACTTCACATTTCTGGACAAGTTTCCAAGAAGCCATGGGGACACGATTAAATTTAAGTACGGCTTATCATCCCCAAATAGATGGACAAAGTGAAAGGACGATCCAAACCCTGGAAGACATGCTTAGAGCATGTGTCATAGATTTTGGTGGAAACTAGGATGACCACCTACCTTTAATTGAATTCTCCTATAACAATAGTTATCATTCAAGCATCGAATCTGCCCCGTTCGAAGCACTATACGGACGTAAGTGTAGGACTCCAGTCTGTTGGGCAGAAATAGGAGAAAATCAATTATCGGGTCCCGAGATTGTGCAAGAAACCACCTACAAGATCACTCAAATCAAGGAAAGACTAAAGACGGCTCGAGATCGCCAGAAGAGTTATGCAAATAATCGACGCAAGCCACTAGAATTCCAGGTTGGAGACAAAGTACTATTGAAAGTTTCTCCTTGGAAAGGAGTAGTTCGGTTCGGTAAGAAAGGAAAACTGAGTCCAAGATACATAGGACCATTCCCAGTAATTCAATGCATAGGACCAGTTGCTTATCGCTTACAACTACCAGAAGAGCTAGTTGGAGTACATGATGTATTTCATGTATCTAACCTCAAGAAATGTTTATCTGACAAATCACTGGTAGTCCCTCTTCAAGACATAGAGGTAAATGAAAAATTGAAGTTTGTGGAGAAACAGCTTCAAATAGAAGATAGAAAGATTAAGTTTCTCAAACACAAAAGATTGGTACTGGTCAAAGTCAAGTGGGATTCAAAAAGAGGATCGGAATACACTTGGGAGCTGGAATCGGAGATGAAGCGAAAGTATCCTCACTTATTTCAATAAATCTCGAGGGCGAGATTTTAAATAAGGTGGGGAGGATGTAAGGACCTGCAAAAATGCCCCAAAATGACCCGTAAGTGAAAACCCGGACTCCTGAAACCAAGAAAACAAGAATTTTGAGTTTCAGGCGGGCCGCGTAAAACGTAAGCTTAGGCTTACGCGGGCTGCGTCAACTTAAAGTTGACCAGATAAGCATTCCGGGCAACGTGTTGCACGCGTGGCAACCCTACTCGTGACACACCAGCCCTGCATGTAGGATAGGGGTCCTCGCGGGCCGCGTAAAACTCAAAATATTGCTATAAGTAGCCTGTGCATGGGACTTGTTTTTGCATTCGAAATTTCACTCTCAAAACGTCCCTATTCTGCTGAAAACGAGTATTACGGTATCGAGGCGCTGCTACGAATACAGGGTATTAACTCGATCACTGCTACGATGTAATGTCCAATTGATTGAAACCAATCCGATGGATGTTTAAGTGATGCCCAAGTCAGGGCTATACTTTGTCATTCGTCGTGAAGGTTTTGATTTCGTGAAGTTTATCATAAATGTTGTATTAAGTTTCTGACCTAGTTTCGTATGCATGTCATTTTAACTAGGTTACACGGCTAAATCAGTTGGCTAAACTCTGCCCGTCTAAACTTGCAATGTGAGTCATTCTCTTTTTATCAACTATTTTAATCAAATCTCAAAGTGTTTTCAAAAAGTAATAATTACAGGGTTTAAGTCGTGGTTATCTTGAATCACTGGCTACTGGGGTATTGTGCACATTACTAATCTCTCACGGTTAGGTTCATCAACCTAACAGTGATAATCATCACTACTTGGGTGAAAGGACCCAATAGTGGTATGACCATCGTCACCAGGGTGTGACACGGCGCCAAATAAAAATAAGATAGTAGCCATTGTAATCGCTCTTATGCTGTAATTTATAACTATGTGTCGTTTTATTAAAATCGAGTGACTCGCCAGTATTTCCCCGCTGATAAAATATTTTTAAACATGTTTCAGGTGACCTACTGTGAAGCAAGGAAAAGTGCTACGGAGCACTAATAAAGCTTGAAATGGTGGCTCAGTTAAATAAATAAACATGTTTTGTAAAACAGGGAATTTCCTCGTGAAATTCCTCTATTGTAAATTACGGGGTTTATCCCAAATTATGAAATAAAATAATTGGGCAGTTTTAAAGTTTGAAAAGATCCTGTTAAACTTCTGCTGTCAACTCAAATAATAAATACCACGGGTTTCTGTCCCGAGGCTCCTGGACCGGGTCACACCGGGACGGGGGCCGTGACATACCGGTACTAGTCCTTTTATGGTTGTTTATGGTTTGAATCCGAAGACACAAGCCGTCCTCGACACATCTACCAAGTTTAACCAGGAAGCTAGTGATTGTACTGTTGACATCAAAACTCTGCATCAACAAGTACACGATAAAATCACAAAGTCCAATGAGCTCCTCAAGTACCGTCATGACAAAGGGGGCAAGCACATTTTTTTCAACCTGGTGACCGCGTTTAGGTCCATTTTCGTAGGGATCATTTTCCAGCCAAACGCCGATCCAAGCTTAGTCCAAGGCCTGACGGTCTATTTACAATTTTGGCAAAGGTTAACGACAACGCTTATAAGGTCAGCCTACCGGGAACTCCTAAAGAAGCAGCCACATTCAACATAGCTGATCTTGAACCCTACTATGATCCTGACGAACAGATTCCAAGTTTGAGGGCAAACTTTTTTGTAGCTGGAGAGGATGATAGGCAGACTCCTGAAGACCCGATCAACCCGATACCCGACTCGACGCCTGACCCGATACCCGACCGGAGTCACATGGGAAGCACCTGGGTCAATTGGATTCAGTCAATTTCAGCCAACACTTGATCACAAGCAGTAACCACGTTTTCTACATATCAGTCAAGAGTTATTTTATTTTAATTCCATGTCAATTTTAATTTCTTTCTTATTTTCGTTTATTTTGAATTATTCTAGAACAGTTATTTATGTTTCCCTAAATGTAGCTACGTGGGTGGTTGTATCCCCTTTCTTCCATATGTATTGAACAATTCATGAATGAGAAAGGCAGTTGTTGATTTCCTAAAATTCTATCTCGGTGTTTTAGAGATTGTTTTCCATTGCTATCCTAGTTTGTGGCAGAATTAGGAGGTGATCTTGGAGGCCAATTCGGTACCGCGTTGTGTGACTGTATCGTGGATATCGGGTTGGAATTGCCCAGCGAGTACTTTCGAGTGGTGAGTCTGTATCTCGAAGGAATTTGCTGCTTATTTCTATTTTATTTTCGGGTTCAATCTGATCCATTATTAATCCTCTAGCTATCACTTACATAAGTGTGTTTTGTATTATCAATGCAGGATTTATATACACTTACATAACCGCTTGTGTTTTGTTGGTGGTGAAGCTTGATTTTCTTTATGTAAGTGAGGGTATAAGTAGGCAGTGGGATAATGGTTACTGTATTACATCAACTGCTGTCAATTGGACCAGACCGCCCTTATTTTGAGTGTGCCCCACAACAAGCACGGTGATGAAACAAAGGAAACTTTGTGCGCATCTCAGTTTCCAAGCACAAATGTTAAGGTCAGTTCTTTGGTTTTAAAAAAAGTCAAAATAGACGAGTCACTTGACCGGTTTCATCTGGAGAAAAATTTTGATTTCTTTTTACAAGTTTTCTGCTTGTGATATTTGCACTAGACATGGGCAAAGAACTTGCCATTCTCCAAATATATGCCATGATCTATATTACTATTGATTACATCACACATCTATAATATCAACTCATGAAGATAGTTAAGTATCATCAAATTATGTACATATTGATGAAGAACATTCTGATGGTAAGGTTGAAGTGTACCAGCGCAGTCCAAATTCAGTTCTAAAAACATCGTTCAACGAAGGCAATTCATTAAGCTTCTGAGTGTTTTGCAGGCCCAAGCACCGATTTCCATGGTTAGTTTATATAAGATAAATCAATTTAAATCATAACCTTATATAATAGAAGTGGTAATGCATCAGCCGGGTTAGGTAATGGGTCAAAACGGGTAACTCTTTTGTTAGGATTTGATGTACCCGCAAAACGTTGTCTGCAAATATTGAACCTTTTTTTTATGAATAACTAGTGTCATGTTTGATTAGAAAGGTTACATTATCTCATGTATATGGCATTTGGTAGGTCCAAGGATGCAACTTCAGCTACTCAAGTCAGAATCAAAAGAAAACGACAACAAGTCTGAAATGGTTACATTGATTGATGATGAAAGATCTACTTGTACTAAGCAAAACACAATCTCAACAATATTGTCCAGAGCCAAAGAAAATCGAGACTTTCCATACTTGGTAGTTGTGCTAAACGAATTAGGGTTCGAAGATGGCAACATGGAGATATGGCGGGTCCTTCTGTTTTTGAAACATTAGAGAAGAAATACGTGAAGCAGGAGTTATGACATAGACTGAAAAGAAGGCTTCTGTTTTATCGTATAAATTCAGGGATGACGGATATTGTGAGACCATGGGTAGAAATTAGAAGTATGTTGAGGAAAGATGTTATCGAAGAAGAATTGTCTGGATTGTCACACAGTAAAGAAAATGGAGTCAGCGACGTGGTGTCTGAGAAGGCCATCGATAGAGGATTGTGGCTCGATCCGGTGGACGGGTTGGGTCCTCTCGTGATAGAGACTAAAAACTTTCTGTTTGATAAGTTTGCAGCAGAGTTGGTCTCT
Source organism: Helianthus tuberosus (assembly GCA_030545235.1). NCBI lineage: Eukaryota > Viridiplantae > Streptophyta > Magnoliopsida > Asterales > Asteraceae > Helianthus > Helianthus tuberosus. The sequence goes on along the minus strand of CM060417.1, from coordinate 122,380,087 downwards.
ATTTGAAAAGTCCTATTAATGGACGGGTTGAGTATGGGTCAAATGGTTCGGGTCAAAACGGGTTTTTTAATGGGTCCAAGTTGGTTGGGTAGTGTTAGTTCTATCAGTCAAAACAATTTTTATTATATTTTTAAAATTTATCAAAATTAAATAAATTGTTTATAAGTTTTATTCGTGTGAAAACATTTTGTGTGACATCCATTGATGACCCATATGAGTTTCTTATTCCAGGTTTTTCTACTTTTGTTGGTTACATTACAAATATTATGATGTGGAGATTTGATCATGAACTTGAATATGTACATATCTACTTATGTTCTTTTCATTTATGGGAAAAGTTTAAAATTTTGGATGAGTGGATGAAGTAGTAGTAGATGACCTTAGTTTTTTAATCAATCCACGTTGTTCATATAATTTTGTGTAAGTTGACAATTTTATTTCTTTATGTTCATAGGTTCATTCATGTTGTAACAATGTAATACATCAATGTAACCCGTCCATCGGACGGGTATTAAACTAGTTAAATATTGGCCTATAATTTCTCATTATTAGACCTTGGCTTCACATGTGTTAGTGTGTTGTTTTACTATGCAACAAGCCACCCAATGTTACAATAAGCTATTTTAAATGACTAGTGGGAATATCCACGCGTTGCAGCGGGTGTCCCGCCTAATATTAGATTCAATTATTATGTCTACTATGAACCACAACTCATTTCGGGTTACTAACATTTTATTTCGCTTTTAAAAAACATGCGCTATTGATGTGTATTAAAATACACACATTTATCCTGTGTAAAGTGTATAATTTTTGTATAGTTTTTATTTGTTTTTATTTAGTTTTAGTATTATATTATATTATTTTGTGTTTTGGCAGGTTCTGGTGCAAATTGAGCGAAAAAGAATAATAAATAAATAACTAGCCAGTTGAGTAGAGTAGGCCGCCAATGACCGAAGGAAATTCGCCGCTATTTTCTATGAATCGACAGAGTCCGCTATCTCTATGTTATTTTAAAAGGGATGCTACCTATATATTAGAGTAAATTGCCATTTTAGTCCCTGAGGTTTGTCCAAATTTGTCATTTTAGTCCAAATAGTTTTTATTTCCGCCTCTGGGTCCCTGACTTTTTCCTTTTGTTGCCATTTTGATCACATACCCTAACTCCATCCAAAAACTCCATTTTTAACCAGGGGTATTTTGGGGATTTTCAATTTAAATCTTTTCAGTTGCCATTTTGATCCAATTCTTAAAAAAACAAAAAAAAAATATAAATATATATAATATTAATAATGATTATTATTTTATTATATATAATATATATCATATATACACATATAAATCTCTATTATACATAGATCAGTACATCACCAACATCAGCCACCCACCCACCCCAACCGTTCTCTCTCTTTCTCTCTCTCTCTGTGCATCTTCCACCCACCCACCACCATCAACACCTACCATCCGCCACCACAATGAACCCACCTGCAGACAGACACCACCCACCCTACTACCATCGCGAACTGCCACCACCTATACCATATCCACCAACTGCCGCCATCAATTTTAACCCACCACCATCAGCGTAGTAATTTATCTTGGGACTTTTCTTGTGCGTGCAACAGGGTTTCATATGGGATTCTGATTATCAAAATTGTCTTGGGTTTTTTTTGAGGTGGTGGTTGACAATTGTTGATGCAGGTGACTATGGTGAGGGCGAACACCGATGGTGACGGACGGATGGTTATTGCAGCTGAGGGTGGTGGTTGATGCAGGTGGTTATTGCAGGGCTGGTGGTGGTTGTTGCCGAAAACGGGATTAGGGCTTTATCGGAGACTTGCCGGAAACAGGATTAGGGCTTCATCGGAGACTTATCGGAAACGCGATTAGGCTTCATCAGGCGATTTGGGGTTAGGGTTTGCTCCGAGTGGTGGTGAATGTGAGTGGTGGTGGATAAGAGAGAGAGAGAAACAGGAAAGGGAGAGAGGTCGGTGATGATTGTGGGGGTGGTGAGTGGTGATTGTGTTAGTGAGTGGTGGTGAATGGCGGTAACAGTGGTGGTGCACGGTGGTGAATGAGAGAGAGAGGAGAGGGATAGAGAGAAGAGTTGGGGGTGATTGGGAAAGTTCTGTAAGTATGTGTGTAAATATTAATTCATATATATGTATATAAATTTATGTGTGTTTTTTATAACATTAATTTTTTTCTTTTATTTTTTAATGTAAATTAAATTTTTGGATCAAAATGGCAAATGAAAATATTTAAATTAAAAATCCCCAAAATACCCCTAGTTAAAAATGGGGTTTTTGGATGGAGTTAGGGTATGTGATCAAAATGGCAATAAAAGGGAAAAGTCAGGGACCCAGAGGCGAAAAAAAACTATTTGGACTAAAATGGCAAATTTGGACAAATCTCAGGGACTAAAATGGCAATTTACTCTATATATTCTATACTATCTTAAATTAGAAAGTCGGTGGCTTTAGCCACCGACAAATTACAATTTTACCCCTCGTCTAAAATTACAGTATCACCCTTAGTTTTAGCTTCTTTTTTTCCATGTACGGTACATATTACAGATTCCAATAAACATCCTTGCGTTGTTTTGCCGAACAATTTTGCAACCGTCTTCTCGCACGGTATGGCTTCACAGTCCACAGCAAGTGTCATACCCACTTCATCGTTGCAAAGATAATCCCTAATACGACAGAAATATCGTTAATAGCCGGAAAAAATAAAAACCGTAGCTGGAAAATCGGAAAAGTGGTCGGAGGCTTACCGTTAAACCCTATCCGGCACAAAACGGGTCGAGAAAACCACATGCAACGCTAGATCCGGACTGCGGTGACCTTAAAACGCCGGAAATAGTCTACTACGCAGTCGCCGATGTAAACCCAGGTGCAGTTATCATCCATCGTTTACATAATATTTTGGGTCCCCGGACGATTGTAAACACGGGGCCCACCAGAGCCGCCACCTCTGCCTCTTGCAAACGATGGTTTCGTCATAATCTTTGTCTGCGTTAGCGGTGAACCACCGTGGACGTTGTATTTTGCATTTTATAGATTATTTGTTAGCCCGAGAGCAGATAAGGAGAAACGGATCTGGACCACTAATACATATGCACGCACCGATCTACTGCCTAGAACTGCATCTTCGCTTGAAAACAGGTGTTTGGCGGTGACAGAGTGGTTATGTGGTGGTGGTGCTGTGATAGTTAGGTGGGTATAATGCAGAGGGAAGAGAGAATGGGAAGAGAGAGGGCATATAAGCATCTGATAAATATTCAAAGTATTTTTTAATTTGGTATTCTAGCTAGATATTATGTTAATTTATTCATATTAAAACCAAAAGATAAATTTTGTATATAGCACCTTGTAATTGTAAACAAAAAATTGTTTTAGAGCCCATTAGATTTACTCGAAATCACATAATTATATAAATATATTTGTTTCATAATTTAAACTAAAAAGTTTATTTTATTTTATTTTGATTAATCATATTTGAAATTTTACTTTTATTAGTTAATTTGATGACTGTATTTGAGTTTTTGGTAATTAAATTGATATCTCAAAAAGTTTTTTAGTTTAAACGTAAGTAGATACTTTTTAGTTTTCATCCGGCTGTACTTCAGCGAGTAATCTCATAAGATCTTAAAGGACAAAGTCCGTGGCTTTTGCCACCGACATTTTCTCTCTTCTTGTCTTATATACATGGCAATTTAAATATGATACTGCCATCCCATCCGTTTCTACCATATTTTTTCCTTATCTGTTTTGTAAGAAGAACTAGAAAATGAACATTTAATATTACAAACAAATAAAAAATGTGAAGACTAAAAAAGCAAAAATGTGGTCAAACGGCGTTGACCAAATCCTGCCCTCCGTCCGTTTCACGTTTTGTCTAACTTGTATGTACAAGTGTACTCCATGTGTTAGTTTTTAAAATATAAAAACCCGTTAACTTAAGGTAATAAACTGCTAATTTTTGTGGCGGGGCTTGAACGAAACTTGATAAGTGCTGGACTCTTAAAAATCTAATATATCTTAAGCACAAATGTCGGTAGGTTTCCCCACCGACATTGTAAGTTGTTAAGTAAATTTAATTATAGCAATTCACACCAAAAGCTGCATGGTGGTGCTGGTAAATACGATTTTGGATAACATATCAGTCATGGGCTCGATCCCTATTCCTTTCAACTATTTTTCTTTTTGCTTTTTTTTCTTCTTTTTTCCTTTCCTATTAATTTCTTCAACTAAATTGCTTTTCTCAGATTTGTATACTGCGTCATTCAGGAATGATAATGTTTTCTATATATCTTTGTTTACGTGCACCATGCTCTTTAGCCACCTACAAAGTCTAAACCCTAAGCTTTCACGCAATGCCGCATATTTGTGTGTTTTCACGTTTCATGCACATGGTTAAAAGCTTTGTATTATACACCTTTAAGTAATTGTCTTTTAGTCATTGTGTTTTACGAATTATGTGTAGCGTATTATGTCTCACGCATTGTGTTTTACGAGTTATGTGTAGTGCAAATGCGTCTTACACATTGTGTTTTACACTTCGTGTGTGACTGCACGATCAACCTGCCGTGCGCCGCCGCAACGCGCGGCCGGCAACATACTAGTTATTATTAATATTGTTAGAGTTAGAAAAAAAAGGAAAAGAATTATTCTGGACATGAAAGTCCATATTATTGGGCCGCCAAATGAAAGCATACAATCTCAGCTGATTTACGTAAATATTGAAATATTGGGCTTTTTGAAAGTTATTAAAATAATGTTACAACTTAAACCCTAGGGGGGACGAACAGAAGTGTAGGGGTGGCATTATTTTCGAGAGAAGGAATTAAAGGGGCATTACCTAAACACTAATTATTAGTTTTCGCAAGTGTGGACGGCAGTGGAGGAAGAAGGAATTAATTCCTTTTGAGGTTGTTTTGGTTGGAGGTAGATCAACAGAGAAAAGAAAAGACAAAATATAAAGAGTAAAGTTCTGTTTTGCTCCTTGTGGTTTGGTCATTTTAATGGTTTTGACCAAATCTTTAAAAATAGCCATTTTCCTCCCTGATGTTTCGATCTTGTCTCCAGTTTGCTCCAAGGCTCTATATCAGTTAAAATTTTCAATTTAAGGTAGGGGCATTTCAGTAACTTTACTAATAAAAGCAAGGGGACTTTCGTCTTTTCATATATAATATCTTTATATGTTTTTTTTAAAACATTCCCTCTTTCTATCTTACCCCTCTTTATACCAGACACCATCACCGACAACCACCACACAGCTGACTACCATCGTCTGCAACCACACTAATAGCCACCATAACCTATCACCAACACCGACAACATAGATCACCTGCCACCAAAAACAACACGCACCACCTTACTAACAAGATGGAACAATCCCAGATCTAAACCACATCGCAACTCAAGAGCATCATCCTTAAACCCCCTCTCCCCAAACCAGATCTGGATCCACAAACTCGATTTGAAACTACAACATCTTCAAGCGACGACGGCAAAGAGATCTACAACTCGATCTAGATCCACAAAATCCACACAAGATCAAAAACTCGATCTACAAACGAGATTTGAAACCATAAACTCAAATATGATTTGAAACCCTAGACAAGATTTGACCGGAAATCACTACAAACCTTGGCTGATTACAAGATTTTCAAGAGGCGGCGATGGTGGTTGGGTACGATGACTTTAGCGGTGGTCAACTCCAACGACAGTCATGGTAGTGGTGGTGAGGTCCGACGGTAGAAGGGGAGGGGTAATGATGACGTGATGGTTGTGGTGGTGGTTTGTTAGCAGAAGGGAAGGGGTGGTGATGACGTGCTGGCGGTGGTGGTGGTCTGTTAGCAGCAAAAGGGGAGGGGTGGTGATGATGTCTGGTGGTGGTTGTATGTTAGCTGGAGTGGAGGTTTGACAGTGAATGGTGATTTTAGATGTTAGTGATATGTATGACTAATAAATAATTAGAATTATAATATCAATAAAATACAAAAAAGATTAAGAATAAATAAAATTAAATACTTGTATCAGTAAAATTACCAAAATACCCCTACCTTAAATTGAAAATTTTAACTGAGTTAGAGCATTGGAGCAAACTGGAGACAAGATCGAAACATCAGGGAGGAAAATGGCTATTTTTAAAGGTTTGGGGCAAAACCGTTAAAGTGACCAAACCACAAGGAGCAAAACAAAAGTTTACTCAAATATAAAAGAGAAAAAAAAAAGAGATTGGTTCGAGTGTTTAAGCCATGATCAAGATTTAAGTTCGGGTTTGCAATTTATTAGCATTTAGTTTTAAGAGTTAATTACACAAATGGGTCCTGTGGTTTATACATAATTTCGCCTTTGGGTACTAACTTATTTTTTTAACAGGTTTAGGTTCTATGGTTTCAATTTTGTAACACCTTCGGGTACTAACACCAAAATTAGTTAATTAATGACTAAAATACCCTTGCATTTTTTTAAGTTTATCAATGTAACACATATGGGTACTAACACCTAATTTTATTTAAGTTTAAATCAATTTTACAAAATCCATTTATTTTTTTATTTTCTTTATTTTATTATATCTCTTAATTAACATAAACTCTATTTATTTTTTTATTTTCATATTTTTATTAAATATCTTATTTAACATAAAATCTACTTGTTACACCAGTATTTTTTTTAAATAGATTTTTTTAAATAAAATCTACTAGCTATATAGTTTTATGTAAATTAAATTTCTTACTAGTTTTAAATAATGTAAACCTTACTTGTTTTGAATTTTGGATATATATGATTGATAATAATAATAATAATAATAATAATAATAATAATAATAATAATAAATATCTTTCATGTAAAAAAAATTAAGCCATTTTAACTCGTTTTTTGTTCATTTACATTTTACTATTTTAGAAAGATATTTAATTTACATAAATTAAATATCTTTCTAAAATACCTAGCTATATAGTTTTATGTAAATTAAATATCTTTCTAAAATAGTAAAATGTAAATGAACAAAAAAACGAGTTAAAAAAAGGCTTAAATTTTTTTACATGAAAGATATAATTTTATTATTATCAATCATTTCAATCCAAAATTGAAAACGAAAATTTAATTTACATAAAACTATATAGCTAGTAGATTTTATTAAAAAATCTATTTAAAAAAATACTGGTGTAACAAGTAGATTTTATGTTAAATAAGAAATTTAATAAAAATATGAAAATAAAAAAAATAAATAGAGTTTATGTTAATTAAGAGATATAATAAAATAATGAAAATAAAAAAATAAATAGATTTTGTAAAATTGATTTAAACTTAAATAAAATTAGGTGTTAGTACCCATATGTGTTACATTGATAAACTTAAAAAAATGCAAGGGTATTTTAGTCATTAATTAACTAATTTTGGTGTTAGTACCCAAAGGTGTTACAAAATTGAAACCATAGAACCTAAACCTGTTAAAAAAATAAGTTAGTACCCAAAGACGAAATTATGTATAAACCACAGGACCCATTTGTGTAATTAACTCTAGTTTTAAAGACTTTGTGTTTTTTTAACTTGATACTATGATTTGTTATTTATTTGAGACTTGTTTCTTTTTAGTGGTTAAGTTTCTTGGATAATCTTTTATGCTACCTATGATTTAATGTTTTGACAATTCGGTTTTGACTAATGATTAAATTGAGATGATTTACATATTCCTGTTTTATGATTGTTTATGAATTTGTATGCTTGTCTTGGTTGTTTGGTTAGGTGATCTTGTTAGTCTGGTCTGGAACTATTTAGATCATTTTATGTTCATTAATCTATTAGGTTTTCGGTCTAGAGCTTGAGATTAGAGATAATTCAAGTTTAACTAAATTAATTAAAATTAACTGAGTATAGTGTGCATCCTTTTCTGGCAACTCTAGGGACGAGTTAGGATTGCTAGGTTATTAGCTAGGCGTTGTTTGGTAGTGTGGGTAACCGATTGCTCGGATCCGGCTACTTATTCGCGTTTAGGGTTTCCTAGGTTTTCAATTATTTTGCAGGTTTAGCTTCACGACCGGAGGATTTTAGCACCATAGTTATTTTTAATCTGATAGTCGTGGGATTCGGTGTCGATAGCTCGAGTCGTTTCCAATTTAGCACTTAATCACTCTGTTCCATCTTCTATTTTGGTTGATCATCCTTAGCGGGAGGTTTTCTAGGTAGATTCGGAGCTTTAGCATTAGTCAGGACTAGAGGTCATGGGTTGGTCATAGGGATTTGAAGCCTGGGTAGTTATTTCTCATCATTGTCTGCTTCCGTCACTTAACCATTTTTCTTGCGTGCTCTTTTCTCTTGATTACTCGCTTTAGTGGAATTAGAAAAATCCCAAAATCCAAATTAAACCAATTAATTAATTAGTTGAGTCAGAGTCTAGTTTAGCGTCGCTAGTGTCTCGTGGGTTCAGTACTCGGACTTCATTAGGCTTTACTACGTACGATAGGTACACTTGCCTATCAGTGGTCTAGCATTTAGAGAGTCTTAGTTTATAAATTTAAAACTAGGGTGTCTAGATTAGGTTAGTTTTTTACAGACCATAATTTGCACATCAGCTATATGACGACGGCAACAATAATTTACAACATGGTATTCGTTAATTATGTTAGTCGAATGAAATATGAAGAGAGCGTGATTGTATTACTAACTTCTCGTTATAATATATATTATGTTTATAAGTCTTATTATTAAAATATGTCACATCAAGTTGAACCTGGCTTAGAATATACTAATTAAACTACTCAAGTTAAATAAAAAAAAAAACTAACCATCTTCAAATTAATAAAAAAAAAACGTTATGATGAAATCAACTTTATCATATCGTTACTCTTTAAATATTGTTGTCATAGACCAAATCACTTTCTAAAAGTTTTGATTTTTTTGAGAAAAGGCGATTTTATACGAAACAAGAGCAGACCTGAGCAAGATGCTCAAGCATATAGCAGTACAATGCAGAAAATAAAGATAAGAATTACATAGGGAAGTTGCTGAAATTAAAACTTCTCCATTTATCCCATTCCAGATCTGCGTATCCCGCCCTTGTTTTGATCCAGAGAAAATAATCCACCTTTATGACTCCCATAATCTTTGTTGTCTGCACCTGTCTGCAAACACTCAACAGTCACTTGAATAATTTATATTTCATATGTAAGCACAAAATCTCATACAAGAAAGAGAGAAGCCAAGAGAAACAGTATGGCTGGTACTCGGGTAGAAATATGGCAAGAAATTAAAAAGAGAACTTTTTTAGTGAAGCGATCCAAGTATTAACCAACTTATATGGGTCAATGCATTAAATTAGTGGATCAACTGTTATACCAATTGGATCCGACAATCCCTATACGGATCAAACCCTTGCCAAGATACTAAGGGAGACAAAACAAACTGAGGCAAAACAGCTAAATTATGGCCAACCAAGTGGAGCATTTGCGATTTTCGACTGGTCGAAAACTCTACTGAGTACATGTTCACGTAATTGTTAGTTGCACAGAATGTTTAAATGGTTTTATGAGAATCTCAATTATCCACATGTGTAGTGCAAGATAATACAATATCAATGACTAACACCCTTCATAGCAACCTTGGAAACCAAACGCCTCCATATAGTACCCACTGTAATAGGCCTAACCCCATTGTCGGGTTTTAAAAGCGGTGTAAAGGGAGCAGACGTGACAAACTCTGCCAAATACGATAGGCATTTCCCCTAACCATAAGTTGACTACCGCAGTGATAGCGCATAAAAGATCAGTGGCAATAGCAGACCCCTCTCCACATAAAGCATCCAAAATGTGTTGTGCCCGTAAGCCATCCCTCCCACATGAGGTTCCTTTAGGAAACGATTTAATGCAACAAAGGACACTATCCACCTCTTCTACAAGGGGAGGCTCAGAATATATAGTACCTGGCATAGATGGAGGTTCTCTATACGGGTGTTTAGCCTCTAAAGCCTGTATGGTATTATCATCGTACGGAACAACACCGGATGAACATAACACCTTCACTGCAGCTGTAAAGTGTCCATCAGCAACCTTCCGAAGGCACTTCCTAACATTGGTGTTACTAACAGTACTTTCCTCAGGCTAATCAACACCTCCTTGACCTAGAGACCCCAAAGCAGGACTATCAAATATATTTTTAACTAACATGAAAATACCATCATCTTTCCCCCACGTGACTAAAGAATTCAGAATTGATCTTTGTTGCAATGCCTTCCTATTTCCAGACCTTCTTTCTTGCATATTTTTTTGGTCTGACCAGTTGCAAAGTGCAGCGAGGAAGAAGGAACAACCGAACCCACACTTCAACGGATCTAGGTTGGGCAACCACTTTGTAGAGAGCGGTTTTCAACGCCTGAGAGAAATCCAACCGACAGTTATGAGGGATGCTCTTCACGGTGACAATGGGTGCTTTAAAGACACGATCTAGATATTACTAGTGGATTATAAGCAACATAAAAGTTACCCGGAATCTTGTCTTCAGTATTACTCGGACGGATTACAGGGGGTAAAATCACAACTTGAATAATAAACGTGATGTTCTACATGTTAGTTTTGTTCATGAGTACGAGGACAATGATACAATGGATAATGCTAGCTAACATAGGTAAAAAATGAATTAAGTTTCAAGAGTTGCAACCATGGCTAAATTTTGAGTTGTTGCCTTTGGAATGCTATTGGGTTTAATTTTTCGTTTTGAATGAGCCTGTGATTTATATGTTAATCATTCTGAGCCTATTGTTGGCAGACTTTGTTGCAACCATGGCAATTATGAGTTGTTACCTTTGGAATGCTTTTAGGTTTTGCGTTTTGAATGTGGGTGTGATTTACATGTTAATTATTCTGACCCTATGGTTTACTGTCATAAATCACAATATATTGTGTGTTGTCGATTTTGTTATAAAGCTTGGCTAACTTTGTTGCAACAATGCCATAATTATGAGTTGTTAGTTTTCGAGTGCTTTTGGTTTTTTACTTTGTGAATGAGGTTGTGATTTACATATTGTTTGTAACTTTTGTAAGTTTTTGTTTATACATGGCAAAACTATGGTCATATTCAAGAATGGAGTTCAAACTGGATGCAAGAAGATAATGGTTCTATATGGGATAACTGTTGGGGTATCAGAACCTTGTAAAATGAACTGGGTTATGCATTAGTATATTTAGGAGCCAATTGAAAAGAGAACGGTGGTGAATATGTGGTTTCAAATATACTTTATCACAAACAAAAGAAGACTCACAGGGAATCCTAATGTTCGGGTTATAGTCGAAAAATTGGATCCCAAAATTCCAATGATCAATGCTTCTGATCCACTAGGGCAAGGAAAGACTCCCTTATATCAACATGTCATATCTGATTATCTTATCCACTCACCACCCCAAGTTGGTAACAAATATTTTTAGTATTAAGCTCTATTTTTATAGAATGTTATGTTTAAGCTAATCGACAAACTTTTTCATACGTCTAACAAAACAAATATAGGAACACATTCTCAGTTGATGAGCAACAGAGAGAATTTCAAAGAAACACGTGTAATAAAGCCTAGAAAGATGTTATAAACTAGGATGGCATATGTAATATCTAATGTAAGAAAATCATATATGTTATTGATGTAGGATCGTTCGACTGATCCGAATGAGTCGTTTAGAGAAGTTTTGATCTATTTTAGGTGCGGAAAACAAGAAATAGACTTAGTAACAGCTTGATCTTCACTTAATTCACTGATTGTATTGATTTGACGTTGTTTACAATCGATCTTCACACCGGCAGAGCTTCAGCATGGAATACATGGACTTCTCTAACTATGTGGTTTCGCTCAAACATCACATATATATAGTGCTGAGATTTCGCTCCAAGGGACACAGGTCCACATGAGCGAAATCAGCCATTACCACATAAGCGAAATCACCTACTCAATACCCTATGAGCGAAATCACAATCTAATACACATACATTTCAAACGTATACTATTTTGTCTTCTAGCAAACTGATTTTCACGTGAGTTTTTGTCTTGTTCCTTGTGAATGTTGTAGACATGTGATGTCATTGGCATGATGTCATCATTAATAATGATGACATCATGCTTGATCCGAACCGCAACGTATTCGAGACTCGACATAAGACGAAGACGACAGATGAATGCACCAACAATTGATTGTGATGTATTGCAATTTTTTATCTGATCACATTGGTTTTCATTGTTAATATGTTTGTGCTCTTTGTCACGGTTTTACGCTTCCACCGCAACGCGAGGGTGCAGGGTGTCAACAACTTCTTACACATAAAAAGAAGAGTGATTTTAAGGTCCGGCTAAATGGTAAGTGAGGGAGTTGCAACCGTGTATGACCCTTTACCTAGGGTCTTAATTTTTTATATTTATTGTATATATAACTTCATATAAACATAAAAACCTATACCCGATAACATTTTAAACCCATTAGCATTCTTAAAAAAAAACTAATCTAACCAAACAAACTCAATAGTTTTTTTAGTTGTAGCACATCTAAACAAATTTCTCATTTAACACATTTAAACCCATTTAACCCAATTAAAAACGTTAAACATGTAAACCTACCTAAAAGACAACTACTGCTAAAAGAAAACTACAAAATGTGGAGTCAATTTAACTTTGTAAATAAATCATTTGTTATAATGATTTTGTTTTGTTTATTCTTATCATAATTATTGTCATGTTAGTGAATTATATATATATATATATATATATATATAGAGGAGGGTTATCTTGAGAACACTAAATATTGTGATAACAACGAAAGAAAAAACCAATCAAAACAATTTCTTTTTAATACAAACCTCATTGTAATTAAGGTACAACATCAAAAAAAAAAAAAGAATTTAATTACAACATCAAATAATTCATTTCTTCTCTCAAAATCACTCTTATTAGATTTTTTACACATGTGTAAATATAACAAATTTACACATGTGTAAATGGCAAACTTATACATGTGTAAATTTTCTTTATTTACAAATTCACGTAAATTTAAACGTCTAAATTAAATTTCTAACATTGTATTCGAATAATAATGATAAGTGTAAAAAGAAATTTTGAATTTGAATTGTTTTTTGCCCAGTTATGAGAACCGTAATTCATTTTGCTAATTTTTTAGTTAAATTTTAGTTAATTTGTTGACTTATTTGGTATTTAGGGTTGAAAATTGAGTCTTTTGGGATTTTTTGTGGGTTTGAAGAATATGTCACAGATGGAAGCAGAAAATGGTGATTTTCAAGTCAAAAATGGAAGATTATGAAGTTATTGAGCAGATTGGTAGAGGAGCTTTCGGGGCTGCTTTTCTTGTTCTCCATAAAACTGAAAAAAGAAGTATGCAATTTTTATTTTTCATCTGTTTGTGTTCTTATATTTTTTTTTATAAATATTGCTATTTCTAGGGTTTAAGGCTCCAACTGCAAGTTCAGTTTTCGCAATAGTATTCACACATATGCAGTTCTTGAAAATCAGAAATTCACTTTTGTTTTGTTTTTTTAGTTGTGAGTTGCACGTTTTTTATTTAATTTATAATAAGTAGGGTGCTCAATTGGGTAGGTGGATGATTATAATTTAATTTGAGCTAGACTGATTATTTTTTATTTTTTAATTGCATAACATTAGTGATTTTAAATAGGTATGTCATGAAGAAGATTAGATTAAACAAGCAAACATAAAAGTTTAAGAAGACAGCACACCAAGAGGTATTTCTTTTGTAGTTCCTATTTTTAGATTTGAATTTGACTTTGTTAAAGTCAAACGTATTTTCTTTTTATAATGAAAATTGAGGTGATACCAGTTGCATATTGAAGATCCATTTTACCCTTACACACAGATGTTTGTGTGTGTAGAAACAAATAAATATATGTAATTCGTTTGACGTTAAATAACCCGATGAATACATGAATTATGCAAAAGTTTGGAGGCAAGTTTAGTCATAAAATTCATCCTTGTGATTCGCCCCGACAAAGCCCCGAACCCGCATCACCAAATTATACCGGTGAGAGATTTGACGGGTCAAGTCTTAAAAGCGGTATCCTTTTACTGCTCTGCCATCAGGTATCGCTTTTTTTTTGTTTATTTTGATTAAAATATGTTATTTTGCATGTTTGGTGTAAAATTTACAACCAGGATGTAAAAAGAGTTTGGTGTAAAATTTATTTTTGGCGTAAAATTTATAACCGGGGTGTAAAAAGAGTTTATAACCGGGGGCGTAAAATGTATAACTGAGTTGTAAAAAAAGTTTATAACCGGGGTGTAGAAAGAGTTTATAATCGGGGCGTAAAAAAATTTTAAAATTTTTTAACACGGGCGTAAAAAAAGTTTAAATTTGTTTAACATGGGCGTAACATAATTTTTTTTTTACAACCGGGGCGTAAAAAAAATTTCAACCGGGGGTGGGGTTAAAAAAATTACAACCGGTGTGTAAAAAAGAGTTTTGGTGTAAAATTTACAATAGGGCATAAAAAAATTTTAAAATCTTTTAACACGGGCGTAACGTAATTTTTTTACAACCGGGCCGTAAAAAAATTTTCAACTGTGGGTGGGGTTAAAAAAACAAAAATTTACAACCTGGATGTAAAAGAGAGTTTGGTGTAAAATTTACAACCGGGGTGTAGAAAGAGTTTATAACTTTCACACCCCAACCGATGACGGAAACATCAGGGTGCGGCACTAAGCGAAACAGATTGTCCAGGAGAAATCCATAACATTGTTTCGAGAACTCAGAATTTAAATTGTTTGTTTATTTCTAAACTCTCCTACTTGATTCCACAAAAGCAAGAGCACAGCATCCTAAGCATTCAAACACCAGTCACATACGTTAAAATAAAGGTCAATACGCATAGTTTAAAGGTGAGCATACAAGTTTAATAGTATAATAGATAGCGAAGTCGTTTACGCATAACCAGCATGTAACATGTAGCAAAGTGAAAGCTAGTAGGTTTTCGACAATGAAATATGCACAAACGTGATTGCGAGTTATAAAATGCGCAACACATATCACCACTGTGACATGTGAGAAAAGCCCTTAACAACCCCTGTCCACGACAGGTGCTGAGTCCAAACTATAGTACTATCGTTGTTAAGTTGTCAGGCAACAATCACTGTGTAAACATAACATACAAGCATTCATCGAATAACACGTAACATGCAATAACGATCAGTGTATAAATAGTGTTTGCGTTGTGTGTCGATTCTGATTTGAATATGTAACGTATGTAACACCCAAATGTGTGTAAAGCAAAAAGGGTTCGAGTATACTCACAGATTGTGTTTAGTAAATAAACACTCTCTTGGATTGAAGGAGCGCTGGAAGGTTAGCCTGATTACAGAACGATAGCATAAGCGATTGAACGGCGTGATAAACGGTGCGAAGTGACCAAGTGACGAATGGTAATCCGGTCGGATGGCAATCCGAACGGATGGTCATTCGATCGGATGTCAATCCGTTCGGATGGTCATCCGATCGGATGGCCATTCGGTCGGATTGACATTCGTTTGGGATGGATGTGTTTGTGTATGATGGCTTTGAAGTTTTTGTTGTAGCATTTTGAAAACAGAGAAGTATCTCTACCCTTCAGTCATTCGATCGAACGGTTGTTCGATCGGATAGCGATCCGATTGGCGAGACATTTCAGTTGAGAACAAGTTCACAACAGGATGGTCATGTGATCGGATGTCAATCCGATCGGATGACAATCCGTCAAAACTGAGGATCTTTGATACTTATGAAAATGTTAAGTGCTGAAGTCCAAGTGTAATCCGATCGGATTGTCGTTCGATCGGATGGCAATCCGATCGGATGGCAATCCGATCGGACGACAATCCGTCCCACAATCTGATCGTCTTGAAACTTGTTAAGTTTTGAAAGTTTTGCGGTTTAATTGAGATGGTATGACAACGTGCTAAACAACGGAACTTCGTCAAGTCCTAGTCATCCGACCGAAGTGGGAACCACCCCAGTCCGATCAGTTTTCTGTTTGTGACGGCTGTTCATGTTCAACCCGAAATCGGTTGTCTCTTCGATAGGAACCAGATCTCAGACAGACACTTTACTAGTAAACGAGTAGAAGGCCTGAATGAGATCTGATTCTATCGATTTTGAGTGCATTGAGTGTAAAAGAGTTGAAAGAAAGTTATAAAACATCTTTCAATCCTTTCAAGCTCGAAAATGTTTAGATCTCTGCGAAAATAGTGTTAAATCATCTCGAAATCCCTTAGATCTGAGTCGTTCTTGGTGGAATGGAGCCAAGTCTTGAAGTTCATAAGAACTCCATGATGACATCACCCTAGAACAACTCAAACCCGCTGATTTCACGGTTAAAAGTGAAGATTTAAAAGAGAAAATGATGAAGAAGTGCGTGTAGATGATAAATGTACACGATTTGGGTTGAAAACTTACAAGAATCGCGAGAAATCGAGAGAAAAGAGAGCTTGAGCACGCTGGTCGGAAGAGAGAGCTGTCACATCACTGTTTGTGATGTGACAGGAGTATTTATAGGTTGCCAAAAAAGGAAAGGGGAGCATATGCGACGGATCGGATGTCACTTCAATCGGATGGCAATCCGATCGGACGACAATCCGTCCCACAATCTGATCGTCTTGAAACTTGTTAAGTTTTGAAAGTTTTGCGGTTTAATTGAGATGGTATGACAACGTGCTAAACAACGGAACTTCGTCAAGTCCTAGTCATCCGACCGAAGTGGGAACCACCCCAGTCCGATCAGTTTTCTGTTTGTGACGGCTGTTCATGCTCAACCCGAAATCGGTTGTCTCTTCGATAGGAACCAGATCTCAGACAGACATTTTACTAGTAAACGAGTAGAAGGCCTGAATGAGCTCTGATTCTATCGATTTTGAGTGAATTGAGTGTAAAAGTGTTGAAAGAAAGTTATAAAACATCTTTCAATCCTTTCAAGCTCGAAAATGTTTAGATCTCTGCGAAAATAGTGTTAAATCATGTCGAAATCCCTTAGATCTGAGTCGTTCTTGGTGGAATGGAGCCAAGTCTTGAAGTTCATAAGAACTCCATGATGACATCACCCTAGAACAACTCAAACCCGCTGATTTCACGGTTAAAAGTGAAGATTTAAAAGAGAAAATGATGAAGAAGTGCGTGTAGATGATAAATGTACACGATTTGGGTTGAAAACTTACAAGAATCGCGAGAAATCGAGGGAAAAGAGAGCTTGAGCACGCTGGTCGGAAGAGAGAGCTGTCACATCACTGTTTGTGATGTGACAGGGGTATTTATAGGTTGCCAAAAAAGGAAAGGGGAGCATATGCGACGGATCGGATGTCACTTCGATCGGATTGCCATCCGATTGGATGGTCATCTGTTCAGATGACCATTCGATCGAATGGTCATTTGATCGAAGTGGTCCGGCGAGTTAGGTTTCGACGTTTCGTTTCGCGTTTTGAGTGTTGCGATGCGTTTAAGCGAGTGTCGACTTAGCGATGCGATAGATTAATAATAGTCACACACTAATACTATATCTAACATACAATCAATCTGGATAACTTGCGTCTAGCGTTTGCGATAGAGTTGTGATTGCGTTTCGATTGATCACCTCCACATAAAGTAAACATGCACAATTAACACATAAGTAACACACACACGCAAAACAATATACAGAACCTATCAATCAAGTTGCGAATGCGATTGCGATGCGATTATCGATAAAGAGATATATAGATTAGTGATTAAGATAGATTAAACAACGATTATTACAAGTACTCCACATAATACAACTAAAGAAATTAAACTAACGGATTCGATTGCAAGTCAAGGAAGTAAAGTCATTAGTTAAGCAAGGAGTGGCAGATCGCAATTAGCAATCTTTTCTTTCTTTGAATTTGACTTTTTGAAACACGGGGTGTTACAATAACCGGGGCGTAAAATTTACAACCACGGTGCAAAAAGAGTTTATAACCGGGGTGTAAAAAAATTTACAACCAAGGCGTAAAAAAGTTTAAAATTTTCTAACATGGGCGTAACGTAATTTTTTTACAACCTGTCGTAATTTTTTTTTCAACCGGGGGTGGGGGTAAAAAAAAATTACGTGTCGGCGACATTTTTTTAAGTTTAAGTTTGTAGTTACAATTTTTTTTATCTTATTATAGCATTTTTTGTATGATTTATAACAGTGTAGATTTTTGTTACACACATGTAAATTAAATTTTGTGCACATTTTCATTTTTGACATTTTTTGATGTGCAGATTTATATTGCTACACTGGAAATACGAACAAGTTTTTGATGGATGCCGGAGGGGATAGACTGGAAATACGAGCAAGTTTGTATTGCTACACTGGAAATACAAACAAGTTTGCTTCCCACAATGAGATTTTTCCCATATTTAATGGATTCTATGTAGCACAGGAATGGGTACGGGACTGGGGTATGGGGACGATATGGGTACGGGGAACGACAAAACTTAAAAATCCAAGATACGGGTATGGCAAAAAAAATAAAAAAAATATTAAACAAAGTCCAAAATAGATATATATTGATGTAAAGTGTACACTCCAAAAACACTACATCAACCATAGGTAATAAATTATCAATAATCAAATCATTTTCAAATTCTAAAAACACTACATGATATCCTCCTACCGCACCTTGCTTTTCGATTATGGTCACATTTTTACCTTGCTAACGGTTTATATAAAAAATACAAAACCACGATATATTAATAACGTTGTAAACAAAATAAAAAAAGTAATAATGAAACAAAAGCCACGAGTTAACATAGTAATAATAATAATTGATTAGTTTTATAAATTAATTTATCAAATATTAAAATGTGTTTAGGTAGTTTTAGAAGCAACTATTAACCACTTAATAAATGGGTTATTATTACTTAGTAGATTTTACATTGGGCCGTAAAGCAAACATGTAAAAGCCCAGTTAGTAAAATAAAGAAATATGTAGACTTAGTTTATTTCTTTCTTTTTCACATCCTACCCTAATACATAACACCCGTTAA
Source organism: Helianthus tuberosus (assembly GCA_030545235.1). NCBI lineage: Eukaryota > Viridiplantae > Streptophyta > Magnoliopsida > Asterales > Asteraceae > Helianthus > Helianthus tuberosus. The sequence goes on along the minus strand of CM060417.1, from coordinate 122,361,066 downwards.
CCAGCAATGAACATCACGCCTGCCGGAACATAATTTAAGGTTTTATTAGATCCCGTTTCTAATTTCTTTAAACTAGGGCGTTAATCTGAAGAGTCAAAGTATCAGTAAACTTTGCGGTTTGATCTTGGATTTGTATGAAATTCGATTAGTCGGATGGTGGCTGGAGTTCCGCCGCTGCTTGCCGTCCCTGAAACGTCGAATTGTTGTCCCCACTTTCCTGGAAGCGTTTCGATGCCGTCCCCAAATTCTCGGAAACGTTTGTGGGATGTCCCCATGGTGTTTCCGTCACGTTTCCGTCCCCGTCCCCAGGACGGGTACTCATGGCTCCAAGCCGTCCCCGTACTACATAGATTGGGTTTCCTCCAGAATTTGTGTATAGGCATTATGCCTAGTGGAGATAGATATGATCGGGTGGTTCCGCTGGTGACACAAAGATACTCTAGTGGTCCGTCAGTGATCCAAATTTACCGTAAAAAAAATGCCTCCCATTCGTAACACGAACATATGGAGATATTTTTATAAAATGGTTTTAGAGGAACATAATCACTTTGTAGTTAATTAAAGATAAAACTACCATTTATACTTTTCTTTCTGGAAGACTGAGTGCGTACACGAGTTTCGTTTAATTATTATATATGTACTGGTTTTGGTTCATAAGTGCGGGGTAGGTTTTTTCTATAATTGAAAGTGAAAAAGGGAAGTTGTGTGGCTGAGCATTTTGGCACGGGATTACATCTAGATATACTTTGGGATTCGTCTCTCTCTCCCGGCTCCAATCAAATTAAAAATGTTTGTATTCTGATTTTCAAATAGGGTTGTGAGATTGTGGTGAACTTTGACCAAAAAAAGATGAGCATGAGAAGAACATGGTCATGGATGGATGATGTGCTTCCGGTGGTTGCAGTGTTGATGTTAACATGTTTGGACATGGCGTTGTTAACCATAGTCAAAGCAGTCATGAGTGATGGTATGGGCAGTATCGTCTATGTTATTTATCATAACGCTCTAGGCACAATCATTCTTCTTCCATTTTTCATCCTTCACATCATCAGAAAGGTTGACCGTCCTCCGCTCACATTTCGTATTTTGTTCAGATTCTTTATCCTTGGCCTTTTCGGGTAAGCGAGTCCATTTTGACATGTGAACTTAAATGAACCAACATCTCCCTTGTAATGATTTTACATATAATGTGTTTCTTTCTTTGTAGGATTTCTCTTTTTCAGGTACTTTGGTATCTAGGTGTGGATTACAGCTCTCCAACCATGGCAAGTGCCATTGCGAACCTGTCTCCAGGCATTACATTCTTTATTGCAGTATTTTTCAGGTATGGGTGGTAACCAACATATTTAACTTTAAGTAAATCATCATCATCATACTCATACTCATACTCAGTAAATCCCACCAATAGCAAAGCAAAGGTAGGGTCTGAGGAGGGTAAAATGTAGACAGCCTTACCTCTATCCCGTAGGAATAGAGAGCCTGCTTCCAGTGAGACCCCCGGCTCGATAGTAGTTTTGCATCAAGCTTTGGACATAAGGCACATAACACTCAGCAATCGGGACAAAGACGACCGATTAGTGCATGTATCCTTTTGTCTTTCAGCTATCAAAGTCACCACATGATGCATGATTAGCCGTCCTTAGCTTTTAACGTTATTTTCACAAAATTAGTAAAATAACGTTAAAACTAGTGCACTTTCACTTTTGCCCCCAAAGGCCCGCACATATATATATTGTATGCGCATGCCGCAAGTGGGGCGTTAAATACACTAAATAAGTATCACCCATAGTCAAATTCATTAGTAAAAGTAAAAGTGGTTAGGAGGTAAATAACCTATGTAAACGGCCAATAAAAATATCACCCATTTGTGGGACAAAGTTTTACTTTCCGAATGCACTTCAATATTTTAGCTTCCGAAAACGACAGACTACCAAACATAAATATTAGCTACCAAAACGACGTAATTGACAGATTACCAACATAGTTATTAGCTACGGAAAACGACTTAATAACAGCGCGAGAATATTATAGAAAACCATATCCTCAAAATACCGAAGAATTACCCATGTATATACAATCCGCAAAATACTTCCCCTAAAAAGCCAAAACCAGTTCGTTCATGCGGCTATATTCTGTCGCTAATTTTTTCTTAATTGTGGGGGTGACCCAGACATGGTTTCAGTCGGTAATTATTGACAAATTAATTTATAATTTAACAATTTTTTATGTCGTTGTTTGATGGAGTTATGTCAGCAATAGATATTACCGACGGCTGTTGGCTGTAGGTAAATTTTATCGGTGAAACTCCGTGGTAGTGATGGTAACCAGATTACTTAGCTCGTTCATTTACCATACCAGTCACTTATTTTTTTTATAGGTAAATCTTACCCCTTTACACCAATAACTCTAAATTATTCTCTTTTGCACCTCCCTTTAAATGTGCATATTGAAGATGGATATGATCGGGTTGTTCCGCTGATGGCACGATAATACTCCAGTTATCTAAATTTGTTGTTCAAAAAAAAAAAAAATTCACAACAAGATTTTTCTATCACATCCAACCAGTTGGGTATTTGTGTTCTAGGACAGAGAAAATAGACATAAGAAACTCAAGCAGTGTAGCAAAACTATTGGGTACGGTGATAGCAATATCGGGAACGATGGTGTTCACGTTCTATCAAGGCCCTAAAATTTTTGTGAAGATCCCATCTCCTGATTCAGCCAACAAGATTTTTCTATCACATCCAACCAGTTGGGTATTTGGAGGTCTGGTTACTCTTGCCAGCGTAACCTTCGGCTGCATATGGATTGTATTGCATGTAAATCTTTCTTAACTATTAGTATTATTATTGTTATTAATATTAATATCACTGTCACTATTATTACTATTATTATTATTTTCTTAACTACTAGTACTATTATTGTTATTAATTTTAATATCACTTACTGTCACTATTATTATTATTATTATTATTATTATTATTATTATTATTATTATTATGTTATACGCTAATGTAAATATATAGTTAACTATTTTTTTGTATAAACATCAGGCAAAAACATCTAGAGAGTACCCTGATCAACAAACTATTGTCTTTTTCTACTGCCTCTTTGGGACAGTCCAATGTGTAGCCCTTTCTCCTTTTATAGAACGGAGTCAAAGAGCGTGGGTGCTTCAACCTGGAAATGCGGTGACTGCTGTTGTTTTGGGGGTAAGTTGAGTAAACTGGGCCACTTTTCAAGTTAGGCAACACATATATCTTGGTGTTGGTGGATTGACTTGTTCTAGTTATTTGTAGGCTATTTATTCAACAGCAATTCGTAATAATGTTTTGACTTGGTGTTTACGGAAGAAAGGTCCAATTTTTGGGGCTATGTTTTCGCCCCTCTCAATCGTTGTTGCAGTGATCATGGGTGTCACGATTCTTGGCGATTCACTTTATTTAGGAAGGTAAATGGTTTAAACACACAAATCTATAAATTTTGTGATCTTGGGACATGCTTATACTCACCCAATCCTTTGTTGAGCGTTTTGCTTTATTGTTAGAAAAATCCGAATGACCATGGTTTGTTCCTGAATCTTTAAATTTGTATACACAGTGTTATTGGAGCGACGATTGTTGCGGCTGGGTTTTACACGTTGATGTGGGGGCAGATCAAAGAGAAGGACAAGACACTAGTGGTCATGAATGACAATTTGGACGTCTCAGATAAACCGGAATCATCAACTGACCAAACTGCCCATCTCCTTTCATCTAGAAATGAATCAGAATGTTAGTTTGCTATGAACACAAGTATCGCAAGCCTACTAATGGTTTCGACATAATAACTGATGATGCTAATTTATATGTGAGAAGTTCACTTTAATTTCAGATTGAATTCATAAAGGGGATATTTAATTTTTTTTAACGCCAAAGTTACACAGCTAACTAAATCTACTCGTAAATATCCCAATGTCTATCATTAGACTAGAACTCTTAAGCACATGAAAAGGAAAATCTTTACAAGATTCCTTGGTACCGGTTAGCGACAAGCCCTTTGATGATGATGCTTAATTTGTATGAATAACTTCGTTAAGGGGCCAATATTGTTAGACAATGTAAATCCATCAAGATATCTAGCCCAGAACTAGAGGTAACACAGATTTTGCTGGATCAAATAAAGGGGGTTAGGCTAATTGTACCATTCATTCTTAGTTTTCATACTCACCCCTTAAAAATTAATTTAAAACATGCCATATTCCCCTTTTAAAAATTATTATTTATAAAAAGGCTGTTATTACCTTTTAAAGGGTTCAAAAACAGTTTACGTATAAAAAAATAAAGAAAATAAACGGCATAGGAAAGCTTTTTAGTTAAGAAGTTTTTTTTATTAAATTATAAAAACACCTTCTCGAAAAAGTTTAAAAACCGTTTTAATATTCATTTATGTTTGTTCATATATGTATATTTATCTTGGTTTATGTTTATTTATGTTCGTTAATATTCATTTATGCTTGTTCTTTTATATTGTCTATGTTTATGAGTTGTTTGTTTAGAATGTTAATGAATGAAAACAAACACGTTCATTTTCTAAATTAACAACCATGAACATGTTAGTTGACCATTTTTATATATTAACAGACGGCATGAACTATTTTTAAAAGCAAGCTGAAACTTCTCTAAATATTATTAAAAAATAAAATAACTTTTTAGAAAAAAAAAGTTTTTATAAATAAGAAAAAACGCTATTGAAAGAAACTTGATAAAATGTTTTTAAAAAAAAGGAAAAAAACGTTGTTTTAAGAATAAAAAAAAGTCAAAAAAATAATAATAAAAGATAACAAAAATGGTAAAAAAGTAAAAGTTGTTTAAATTGTATTAATGTAATAATGTAAACTTGAAGGAAAGAGATGCGTTTAGTTTAGTAAAGATAAAAGAAAAAGTACCACCCTCAAATGAATAACCCCATAACCAAAAGATGGGCTGAAATGAATACTCAATGTCACTTGGCCAAAATTCTGCACCAAACGAAGTGACATAAAAATGATTCCACCTTATCTATTTTACTTTCCTTTCCTTTGTGTCAGCTAAAAAATAAAAGAATTCCACTAGTTACTTGTATTATCATTTTTCATTATCCTGATACTCCTATTTTTTTATTAAATTTATTTTGAGTCTGTTTTTAATACTTTTAACAATGTAAGTCTAAAATTAAAAACTTTAACCCTCCGAGTTCTTACTTGGTAATTCTCTAACCCTTTGAATCCAAATTTGTAACGTCATCAACAAAGTTCGTTAACTAGAGGGGTAAATTAAGTCATTTTACGCCTACGTATAACCGTTTAATATAGACGATATAAGTAACAAGTCGTTAATGCATAAAGATTCTAATATTATATAGGATATATATATATAGGGAGAAGATCATGCGAGAACCACCTCTTATTGTAAGAACCGCGAGAACCAATGTGAACACACAAAAAATGCCTAAAAATAGCTAAAAATCACACAAAAATTTTTTAGGTTTTTTTTAGCTTGGGGGGGGGGGGGGGGCGGGTGGGGGGGTTTAGGTTTTTGGGGGGTGGGGGTTAGGTTTTTTTAGCTATTTTAGGTTGTGTTCACATTGGTTCTCAAGGTTCTCACAATAAGGGTGGTTCTCGCATGAGCCCCTCCCTATATATATATATATATATATATATATATATTGTGTAAGTATCTATGGAAAACCCATTTAATCTAGAAAACTTGGGAAACCTGAATTGTGTGGTCAAGATTGATCCACATCATATCTTTAAACACATGTTAAAAGGGCAAGATAGTCATTTGTTCAAGCCATCATTTCACCATCTCCCCCCATCCCATCAAGTCATTTATTACCATCATATCACTTTTTTTAAAACCAACAATATACAGAAACTTTGCATCTCTTTCTTTCTTAGTTTTCTTAGAGAAAACTAATGTTTTTTAGAGAGAAACAACAATATTCATCTTGTTTATTTCGGATGTGTTCATGCTTGTTGAAAGCTGATTTCGGGTGTGTTCATGCTTCATCTCACGTCGTCATCTTCATCTCGGGTGTGCTGATGTTTGTTGAAAGCTGATTTTTAGAGTGAGAAACAACAATCTTCATCATATTCATCAAGAACACCAAGAACACATAGAGAGAAGCAAGTTTGAAGATCTTCATCGTGTTCATCACACGGTTTCTAGATTCGGTAAGTGTTTTTAGAGAGAGAAAGTTGCTATTTTAGAGAGAGAAACAACAATCTCTTGAGTATTTTATTTTGAAAAATCATTTCACACTTGATGTTTTAGTTAAAATGGTTGTTTATAGGTTTTTGTGTAAAGGATGTTTTAGAGATGAACATGATTCTTTTTGTTAAAATGGTTCTAAAAATGGGTAAATATTTATGTAATTTGCAGGTTTTTATTTTTGTGTTAAAATCATTTTTGTGGTAAAAAGTTGTGTTTGGTTTGGTTGCTTGTTTGAGGCTTTTGATCTGAATAGTAACTGTTTTTTTGTTGGGTTGGTTGCTTGTTTGGGCTTTTGATCTGAATAGTAACTGTTATTGTGTGTTATACTAGGAGGTAACACATGTTACATGTGTTACAATAAAATTTTACACGTGTATAACACGTAACACATGTTACATACCTGTAGTTACATTTGTGTTAATAAGTTTAACTTTAGGGGATTAACACCGATGTACTTGTTTTGTTTATAGGTGAATGGATGTTTATGTTCAAGATAAAGATGGTTATCAAGACGCAAAGCGTAGCTATATTTTTGTAACCTTTATGATAGTTTTGGATCATTTTTATATGTTTAAGTTTTTATAAAGATTTTTGTTACCTTTAAGTATGATTGTAATGTGTGCAATTACTAACAACCCATGATGACAAGTGAGTTTTGTTTTGATTAACATTTGTAACTGGTGTTGGACGTAACATGTGTAACCTATGTGAGAGGTAACTAACTAATAGCAAAGAATGACCTGATAAAATGTTGGTCATATGACTTTGGTACACATGTGTTACATACGTTAAAAGGGTAATATAACATTAACTGTAACCCTTAACATTCCTTTGTTTGATGTTGGTCATACCATTACATCAAACATAATATAACATTACATGTAACACATAACATCATTAAAAATAAACAATAACATCATTAAAAGTTGTTGTAAACTACTACAATTAACGTAAACCATAATGTCAGAAAAGGGTAATAAAACATTAACTGTAACCCTTAACATCATTAAAAGTGGCAGCCTACCAAGGCTTTTAAGGTTACAAACATCATATAGTTATGATGACCACAAAAGGGTGATAAAACAACCGGAAATGGATAGTGACTGTTACATTTGTCAACATGTTGTTCATTCATGTAATAGTGACTGTTACGAATGGTACAGGTTCTGTATAACATGCGTAACAACTATATAACATGTGCAACATGGCTATACATGTGTTACCATCTAGTGTAACACATGTTATAACTATATAACATGTGTTACCATCTAGTGTAACACATGTTAAAACTATATAACATGTGTTACAACTATATATACATGTGTTACCATTTAGTGTAACATATGTAACAACTATATAACATGTGCAACATGGCTATACATGTGTTACCATCTAGTGTAACACATGTTACAAATATGTGTTACATATACGCAGCCCTGTTTTGTCCAATAAAGGGCCGCTCTTACCGTAAGTAACATGTGTAACATTGTTACTACATATGTAGCTAATTACAACTTCCAGGAACCAAAACCCTAGAGGTGTTACATATGTTAACATAAAGAGATTCTCTTAAAATCAGAAGAAGTATTACATCTCGTAAAGAGGAGTATTGTTGAATGTAGGGTATGATCTAGTTCTTCAAACCATTACATCAAACATAATATAACATTACATGTAACACATAACATCATTAAAAATAAACAATAACATCATTAAAAGTTGTTGTAAACTACTACATTAAACGTAAACCATAATGTCAGAAAAGGGTAATATAACATTAACTGTAACCCTTAACATCATTAAAAGTGGCAGCCTACCAAGGCTTTTAAGGTTACAAGCATCATATAGTTATGATGACCACAAAAGGGTGATAAAACAGCCGGAAATGGATAGTGACTGTTACATTTGTCAACATGTTGTTCATTCATGTAATAGTGACTGTTACATGTTACATATACTAAGTGTTTTATATATGCCAAGTGTGTTTCATACACACATGTAACATGGGTATGCCTTTGTGGTGCATATACTCATGTTACATGTATACGTATGTTATTCATTACATCGTATGTAACACATGTTACTCATGTTACATGTATATGTATGTTATTCACTATATATGTGCCTTCTTTTTATTCACTACATCGTATGTAACACATGTTACTTACATGTTCCACCATGTACTGCATTTACTTACGTAAGATGTGTAACACATGTTACAATTGCTTATTGTTTCCAAGTAACATTAAAGGTATGTACCTTGTTTTCTACTTCATCCTGTGTAACACATGTTACACTTGTTAATTAGTATCAAAGGTTACAATTGAAACAATATGTTGACCACCCAATGCTCGTCTACTACTTTTCTTACAATTGGTAATGAATAAAACATGTTAACTAATAACACATGTAACTGATAACTGGTAACCAAATACATTTCCCACCATAATTATTTAACATCCAGACACCAACATATTACAGAGAAGACCAGAATGGTCATATTGTATTTTGGGTTATGGCCATAATTTATCCCATTCATCGTCCGTTTCTTCTCTTTCTTCATCCCATTCATCGTCCGTTTCTTCGCCTACTTTCTTTCGCTTTTTTGGTATCTTACCAGTTTGCGATCTTGTTACTCTCTTTGTTGATGCAAATAAAACAGGTTTAACACATGTTACTTAATTTCATTAACACTTGTTACATATGTTAAGATAAAGTCAGGTTTAACATATGTTACTTAATTTCATTAACCTAATATGTTTTTGATAAAATAAAGTCAGGTTTAACATATGTTACCTATTTTTATAAAAATAAGACAAGTTTAACACTTGTTAAATAATACAGGTTTAACACATGTTACATAATTTGATAAAAATAAGACAGGTGTAACACATGTTACACTAAGATGTTTACCTAATAGGAGAGGTTTAACACATGGTAATAAGACAGGTTTAACACACGTTTACATCATTTGATAAAAATGAGACAAGTTTAACACATGTTACACTAATATGTTTACCTAATCAGGGAGGTTTAACACATGGTACCCTAATAAGAAGGTTTAACATATGTTACACTAATATGTTTATATGCTTTTTAGTCCGTTGACTTGTACCCTAATATCAGACAAGTTTAACACATGTTACGCTAATATATTTATATGTTTTTGAGCCCTTGGACTTGTACCCTAATATCATAGGTTTACCTAATTTGTTTTTGACAGAAAACAAGGCAGGTCTAACACATGTTACCTAATATGTTTTTGATAAAAAAATATAAGACATGTTTAACACATGTTTTTGACAGTAAACAAGACGGGTTTAACACATGTTACAAATCAATAGTTTTAACGTGCAGTTGGCAAGTTGGCAATCCAAAAAAAATAAATAAATAACCCGAGACTATTTCTACTCAAAATAACTAACACTTCCTAGTTGCATTCCAAAACAAAAATCACCATCGATCGGACCAAAAAACTATGACATGTTAACATGGCTATACATGTGTTACGTGTTATACATGTGTAAACTTTTTGTTGTAACACATGTAACAACATGTTGTAACACATGTAACAACTATATGTGACATGTTACGTGTTATACGTGTTATACTATAGTGGTAACACATGTATAACATGTGTTACGTGTTATACATGTGTAAACTTTTTGTTGTAACACATGTAACAACTATATGTGACATGTTAACATGGCTATACATGTGTTACCACCTAGTATAACACATAAAAACAATTACTATTTAGATCAAAAGCCCCAAACAAACAACCAAACCAACAAAAAACAATTACTATTTAGATCAAAAGCCTCAAACAAGCAACCAAACCAAACATAACTTTTTATTTGTAAAATAAACGAGATCATCAACGATTAGATTATGAACTTTTCAAAGGTAACGAATATATATCAACAATAACATTCATTATCACAATTCTAAAAAAAATTTAATCCCTTTAAAACAAAAAAACCCAACAAACTATCAAATCTATTTTACGAATACACACACAAAATCATTCAACTTTTACCAAACAAATAACATTAAGACATGGAACCAGTCCATGTCATAAGTGTGTGTGTTCTTGGTGTTCTAACAACTTTCTCTCTCCAAAAACCCATGAACCAAATGATTTCTGACCTGCTTCTCTCTCACACACTTGTGTGTGTTCTTGGTCTTGGTGTTCTAATAACTTTCTCTCTCTAGAAACACATGCAACCGAATGATTCAGGCCTGCTTCTCTCACACACACTTGTGTGTGTGTTCTTGGTGTTCTTCATGAACACGAAGGAGAATCTTGTTTCTCTTTCTCTCACACACTTGTGTGTATGCTTTTGGTGTTTCTCTTTCTTTAACAATAACGATTCAGGCTTGCTTCTCTCACACACACTTGTGTGTGTGTTCTAGGTGATTGAAACATGAAGAAAGAGAGAGGATGAGAGAATGGATGATGATGATGGTTTGATGGTGAATGTACAGATATTTTGAATTCTCAAAAGAGAAGAAAGAAGAAAGAGAGACAATGATGATGCTTTGATGGTGATGGTGACAACTATAAAGAAGAGAGAGAATGAGATATGGTCTTTTTGACACAAATGCCCTACTGGCCCACTCATCAACATATGTTATGTATTAAATTTAATTCAAAAATGCTTCAAATTTTATGAGCCATTGGATGATCTTGATCAATGGTCATAGATTGGGTTTCCTAGGTTTTCTTAGTACAAATAAGTTTTCTATACATCCATGCCCTATATATATATATAGGGGAATGTTCAAATGAAAACCACTAGTTAAAGCGAAAATGCGAAAACTAACTAAAAAAGCCTAAAAAACATACCAATTTTTTTTTCATATCAATTTTCGCTATTTAAGGTATATAAAAAAAATTTCAAAAAAAAATTGTAGTGCACATGTGTACTATATACAATTTTTTTTTTTTTGAATTTTTTTTATATATATACAAAAACTAGCGATTTTAATAAAAAAAAAATTAAAAATAGTGTTTTTAGGCTTTTTTAGTTAGTTTTCAAGTTTTCGCGTTAAAAATGATTTTCATTTGAACCATCCCCTATATATACATAGGGTAGGGTTCTAGAGTGAACACTAGGTTGAGAGTGAACTATGTGAACTAATCTAGGTCATTGGATTACATCATCTAGAGATTTTTAAACAATGACAAGATTGTAATTATAGGAGTAGGATCAAATACAAACATCATTTCGCATACAAACTGTAAGAACCATTTAAAAAGTGTCACGTGTCATCCAACCAATTAGAGAAAAATGATAAAATAATATCCTAAATAACATCAATTATATTGAATTCTCTATAAATATGTTAACAAGCAATTAATTCTTTATTTGGATCTTTCTTTTGTTTTCAATGTGCTGATTAAGAAAAGTGCCAATATCATTCAAATATATGCTAAAATCAATTATCTTGACTAACTTTCATGTGCTAATATAATTCAAAAGTGCTAGTTTTATGTATTTATTGTTTTGGTGTGTGCTAATTTAACTTTTTTAAAGTGTTAGGATTTGTTCTTACGGTTTGTAGGATAAATATGGTTTGTACCGGAACCAACCCCTGTAATTATAATGTTGTAACTTCCCTTTAAAATACATGACATAAGGGTATTTGTGTCTTTTGTAAGTTGCATTTATTAAACAATATAATCAAAATCCCTAAAATCTCGCTAGTTTCTGTATATACAAGATAAACAATTGTTAGTGTATACATATGTGTACCGTCTCAGTAGTATCAGTTTATACAAGATACACAGATGCTAGTTTATACACATGCCTACAGTCTCGCAAACTATCAGTTTATACAAGATACACAGCTGTTAATTTATACACATGTGTACAGTCTCGCTAACTATCAGTTTATACAAGATACACAACTATTAGTTTATACACATGTGTACAAACTTTTATACATCTGTGTATTATATTCAGAAATGGTTACATATGTGTATATTAACAACATACAATATATTATGCATGCACACGAGTAAATTCATATAAAATTATGAAATTAATGAAAACGAAACAAGTCACATGTATACAAAAATAAATAACTTCATCACATATTAAAAAAAAGTTAATGCCCAAAAATAATTACAATTTCAATGTTAGAGAAATTTTTCAATATCTTTTGAAAATTATAAAAAGTTAAAAACAATATACTGTGATATCTATATATACGAATAATAAAAGAAAAATGATATTTAAGTTAAAATTAAAACAAAACCTATGGATAAAGAAATGAGTGCTACGAATATTTGGAAATTAAATAATTTTAAATAGAACATTTCCAAAAAACATTTGAAAAAAAATAATAATTTTGTCTTTATCATCTGCTTGAGTGATAAGAATACATGCAATATTCATTAACCAACTTCAACATATGAGCTGAAGATGTAGAATGATAATGTCGTAATCCATTATGGTCTACCAAAATTTAAAACCTCTTCAATTTCTGTTGGGATTGAACCCTATCAGAGGAACAGATAATTAAAGCCAAAACTGGATCAGGGCAGTGGATCCAGAATAAGCAGATGTTATGTAATCAAGTCTCTCCCCTTGAAAGTGGTTTCAACATCTGATGACCTCCAATCTACTGATCGGTACAACTGCTGACCTACAACTGCTGATCAAGTCAAAGACTAAATGAAGACTAAAGCCCTGTTGTTCAATCTACTGCTATGGGTCAAGCACTGCTGGATATATCAAGTGCTGCTGGGTTCACATCAGTGGAAGAATTCAGCAGTAGTTAGTTTGTCTTTATGTAATAACAGTTGTTAGCATAGCAGTACTTGTATAGATCAGTTGTTAGAGTTTGTTAGGAGATTAGATGTCACTTTCATGGTGACGTCAGCAAAGATGCCTCAGTGGTTTGTCCGTGCCTATAAATAGAACAATACCCTGTACTGTTCTATTAGCTCTTCACCATCTTTCTTCATGTACGAACAAATCACTGTGAGCTCAGGCTGAGGGGGAGTTTGTTACATGCATGCAATTGTAATCGTTGGTGAAATAAATTCAATCATTCGGTTCTTTGTTGAAAATGTGTGTTGAAAGCAATAACCTGTTTGATTGTGAAAAGTTTGTTTCCATTTATATTCCGCTGTACTACTTGTTCATTGTTCATCTTAATTCAAACATAAAACACAATCAAAACCAAACTCAGATCCTAACAATTGGTATCAGAGCTGGGACAGTCAAATTTGATTTAACAATCATTTTGACATAAATAGTTCAGCTCACAATCGTTGATAATGATAGTTTGTTCGTTTTGTTGAAAACAGTGTAAGGTTTAATCACCATCAAAGTTGATTAATCAGTGCCTGTAAAACAACCAGGATGACGTCACAATCACAAGATGATAAGAATAACATCGGCTCTCTTTTCAAACCACCCATGCTTAAACGAAATGAATACAACATCTGGGAGAGAAGGATGGTTCACATCCTTGCTCAACAGAATACTGGATGTTAGAGATCTGTTGTTTTTGGACCACACGTTCCCATGGTGCCAAGTGCTGAGGATACAAAGAAGTTCGAACCTAAAAAACCTGAAAATTATACTGAAACTGATTTCCAAAAGTTTGAACTCGATGCCAAAGCATTTAACATCATTGCATCTGCATTACCCAATGAAATTTATGCTGGGCTGTTACATTATAACAGTGCCAAAGAGCTATGGGATGAACTGAAGGAACAGTTTGGGGGAACGGAAGAAGTTATTGAAAATAATAGGGAAATTCTGAATCAGCAGTATGAAACCTTTTGTCACATCAAGGGTGAATCATTGACCCAACAGTTTGAGCGATTTAGTTGTCTCATTAGTGAGCTAAGACTTGTTAAAGTTACATTTCCTAATTCAACACAAAATAGCAGGTTTCTTAGATCACTACCTGAAAAATGGGACACAATTGCTTTTGTAACTAGAAATTCAGCTGAGTTCAAAGATCTGACCCTGACCCAACTTCATGGTAGACTCCTGACCTATGAAAGGGAGTTAAACCAGAAAAAGAAGTTGCAAGAGTCTGGAAAAGTTGCTGATGATTATTCATTTGGTAGCACAGCTCTTTTTGGTCAGGAAGAATCTGATAGCAGTAGTAAGGATCAGGGTTATGATCATTTTATTGATATAACTGCTGGTGAAAATTTTAACAACTCTGATTCTCACTCTGCAAATTATGCTTTTACTGCAAATTGTGAAAACCAGATGTCAGATAACTTGTGTTTTGAACTAAATGATTTGCAACACTTTGATCCCACTGACTTAGAAGAGATGGACATTTTGCATCAGTTGGCTTTGCTTAGTGTAAGAACAAGCAAATTCTATAAAAGAACAGGGAGAAAGTTCCCAGGGTTACATGGGAATTTAAGAGTGGGGTTGGATAAATCAAAACTGAAGTGTTACAAGTGCAATAGGCTAGGTCATTTTGCTAGGGAATGCAGGAGCCAAACCACTGGTCCATTAATAATGTGACAACCCTCAAAATCCCATGTATTCCGTACAATTTATTAATAATAATTAATGTGCTTGACGACTGTGTGGAATCACTTAACTGCTTTCTGATATCTGTGTTATGCTTACACGTATTTGTTAATATACCAATAGTGTACAGATAGGTCACTAAATAGTCCGTTATATTTTCCTAAGTGTTAGAAAGTAAAAACGTTACAAAATATATAAATAGGACACTTTACGGATTAATTAAGAGCTTTAACGGAGCAGTGTCAAACCGAACAACCGGACTTTACCCGGAACATAAAAATATTGTTAATAACATTGTTTATCTTTTTCTGAGCCAGTTAGGGCCCCCGAATACCCTAACACCCGCTTTAACGCACTACACACTAGTAACCGGATTAATCCCTAAACTAACTTAACTTACCCTAACTATAAACTAACTAGATGGTTGATTTGGAACCGGATACCCCCCCCCCCCTAACCAAACCGTCCCCAAGAGGGGGACACCCTTTGTCCTTCTTGTGATTATTTTATTTCACTTGTCCCATATCAAGAAAGCATGGAAACCTTTGGATAATATTCATACCATTTGCCTATAAGAATAAGATTAGAACCTCCATATCATTCATCACACAACACTCAACAAAAACACCCTCTCTCTCTCTAAATAACTCACGGCCAAACACCCTTAAACATCCATCAATTTTTCGAGTCTTATTCAAGCCATTCCAAGATCATTCAAGTGTTAAGGATCACCTACAAGGAAGCTTGGTGCATTCGGAACGCGAAGGACCTCACCCCATCGCTTTTATCCACTCGATTTTCGACTAGAATCTTCCCTAGCCTCGAGCTAGTAGTAAGTTGCTCTAAACGCCTTCTTGATCTATCCTAAAGTGGTTAATAAGAGTTTCGTCGGTTGAAAATCACTAACATATAAGATCACCAACTAAAAGTTTACTAAAGTGATGTACAAGGTGGTTAATGGATGAATATTAGAGTAAATCATGTAGATCTTGTGTGATTATGATTATTGGTTGATTATTTGATGATTTGCTGATTAATATTAATGTGTCATGTTGTTGTGGTCACTAAAATTGTTAACGGAATCGATCGAACACGATTTAGAAGGTTAAACACTAAAAATCAGAACCTGTCCAACTTTTACAGCCAACTTCAGTTGGCTGTAAACAGGTATTAAACTCAACGAAAAACCGATATTTTGAATCTAAAATATGTTATTATGAAATACGGTTCTAATGGCACCAGAATCGTAATTTTTGGACTCCGTTTACTATTTTTAAAGTGTTAATTTGTAACAGCAACTTAAGCTGAATTTTGACAGCAATAAATGGGTGCCGTACTTTCAGTCATAACCTGAGTTCTGTGATGAATCGGACCATGAAATTTGTACAGTAGATAACAACCTATGTATTTGTAATTACGCCACTAGAATTTCGTAAATCGGACACTCGATGAATTTTTAATAAATTGTTTCGTGGACTGTGGTCAGAAATACATAAATCTGAGTTCAGTCCGGAATATGAATTTTTATAAAATGTGCGTAATGAAACGGACCCCGATATTTTTACACAATAAAATATGGAATGTTTATGACATTCTATAAAAATTTGGGAATTTTTGGAATAATCTAACTATTTTATTTAAATGTCCGAAAACAGCCGGTTTTGAGTATTAATGCTGAATTGACATAAGTTGTGACTTGCGTGTCTAAATGTCGAGTATGCTATCTGTGAATGATTTGACATGTTATATATGTTATGTGCATTATCGTATGTTTGATTTTGAGTGGGGAATGGACGGGAAACTTAGATGGGCATAAACCGTTACAGTGATGCATGTTGTGTGATAGATACGTGTAGGAACTTTGTGTTCTATTTGAAAGCCACTAAATGACTAACTGGTAAATCATACTAGGACGTGATTGACCGACCTTGACTGTTAGCTATATTGAGAATCTAACCGAGCAAACCGAGGTGAGTTCACACCCTTACTAAGGCATGGGATTCCCGGTGGTTGGGAATGGGATTGAATAACTACTCGTACTATCACTCTATTTATATTACCAACACTACTAGACTACCTACTACTGTCCTCGGATTGAGAAGGGCACGTACGTAAAACCTACGTACACTCACACTTACTACTGTCCTCGGATGAGAAGGGCACGTACGTAAAACCTACGTACACTCACACTTACTACTGTCCTCGGATGAGAAGGGCACGTACGTAAAACCTACGCACACTCATACTTAACACCGTCCTCGGATTGGGAAGGACACTTATGGATACGCCTAGTCTAGTAACATACATAATGGGAAGCCCCCACTAAATATCGTAAAAGTTTGGGAATCAAGGATAATGGGTAATACTTGGTTATGAAACGAACTTCCGATTCCTGATACGAACTCATTAACTAAACAACCAAATGTGAACTCACTCAACTTTGTTGTTGACTAGTTGTTACATGCCTTGCAGGTCGTTAGATGCTGTGGAGCTTGCACATGGAGGTGGTCGTTGTGGAATGCGAACTAATATGTCCCGTACTTACTAAATAAACGTTATGAAACTTATGTTGGGGTCTTTAAACTTATGAAACTACAAACTTATGTTTTGGTTAAACGTCTTATGCTTCCGCTGTTTAAATTGAACTTGGTTAACTTCCTTTTGGTCACCAATTGTATTGTGATTGGCTTTATTTACTAAAATACGTTGTTCGATATGATTGGTGGCTCGATCCTGTCACGTCACGCCTCCAAGCGGTGGTACTCCGCATGGTGGATTTTGGGGGTGTGACAGATTGGTATCAGAGCCATTGGTTATAGAGAACTTGGTTTTAATAAGGGAAAAGTTTTCATTAAAACCAGACTATAACCTGTACAGTGCTCAACGATCCACAACGACGCTTCGCTCCACGTGCAAGACTCGACACCATAAGTGGTATGATTTATGTTATATTGTCGGTTAGATAGTTCTCACTCTGCATTAGATAATGTGATAATTGCTATTTGAACCTTGTGTGCTTACTCTCTAATGTCGTCCCACACACTTACACACTTTCGCGACACTTTCCTCACTTACGTTGCCTCATTATGAAGATCATGAGCGGACGCGAAGGACGTATCAACCTCACTCAAGCCCAGTTGACGGCTTTGATCAACGAATGAGTTGCGGAGGCACTCGCAGCTAATCCTGCAGGAGGTATAACCTGCCATACCAACTCACCTTAGGACGTTTAGATCCTACCTTCACAAACCAACCCTCGTGCTTAACCATGCCTATTATGCTCGCACTACAGGTCAACATGCTCAACCTCCGGTGTGCACGTTCAAGACGTTCATGGACTGCCGACCTACCGCTTTCAGTGGCACCGAAGGAGCAGTGGGCCTTCTTCACTGGTTTGAAAAGCTCGAGTCAGTTTTCGAGATGTGCGAATGCCCCGAAGACCGTAGGGTGAAATATGCTACCGGAACACTTGAAGGAGCTGCGTTAACCTGGTGGAAGGCACAAGTTCAACTACTAGGACTGGCAGTTGCTAATGCCACATCCTGGAATGGTTTCAAAGAGCTGATCAAGGAGGAGTACTGTAGTCGGGATGACATCCATAAGCTAGAGGTGGAATTTTACAATCTGAAGATGACGGTGTCTGAGATTGAGGCGTATACTAAGAGGTCAAACGAGCTGGCCATCCTGTGCCCTACGATGGTGAACCCTCCCATCAAACGTATTGAGCTGTACCTCAAGGGCCTTGTACCCGAGATTCAAAGTCACGTGACTTCACCCAACTTGGGTACCATCCAGCAAATCGTCAAACTGGCTCATCGCCTCACCGATCAAGCAGTTGAACAAAACAGACTACCCAAGCGTATTGGTGCTGCTACTTCTGATGCACCTACCGACAACAAGCGAAAATGGGATGGGAATTCCGGCAAAGGCTCTACCTCTGTTCAGTCTCAGTCTTAGCAACGAAGGACTGAGGACCATAGGAGCCCTGGTCAGCACTCTTCTGGTAGTCAAGGGCAGGGTGGATATCGAGGAAACCACCCAAAGTGCAACAAATGCAACAGACACCACAGTGGTCAGTGCAACAAGGGACGCTGTCAGAGGTGTCTCAAGATGGGTCATGAAGCCAAGGATTGCAGGAGCCCACGGCCTACG
The DNA here is from genome assembly GCA_030545235.1 of Helianthus tuberosus. Classification (NCBI taxonomy): domain Eukaryota; kingdom Viridiplantae; phylum Streptophyta; class Magnoliopsida; order Asterales; family Asteraceae; genus Helianthus; species Helianthus tuberosus. Next base: position 122,342,159 of record CM060417.1, on the reverse strand, counting down.
AATCAGAATCGTCAGCAGCAACAGCAAGCGCCGCAGAATCAGCAACAGCAACAGGGCAACAAGGGATGCTTTCAGTGTGGTGCTGAAGATCACTTCAAGAGACACTGCCCGCAGTTAAATCAGAATCAGAATCACAACCAAGGAAACGGGAACAATAATGGGGGCAACAATGGAGGAAACAATGATGGCAACGGTGCCATGGGTCGTGCTTTCGTGATTGGTCAGGGTGCTGCAAGGAACGATCCCAACGTTGTGATGGGTAAGTTTCTTCTGGACGACTTCTTTGTTACTGTTTTATTCGATTCGGGTGCCGATACTAGTTATGTGTCCTTAAAAGTTAGCCAAATGCTTAAGCGCACTCCAACACTCCTGAACACCAAACACGCGGTAGAGCTAGCAAATGGTAAAAGTCTTGAAGCCACACACGTAGTTAAAGGTTGTAACCTCGTCTTAGCTGGTCAGACTTTCCCTATCGATCTTGTTCCTATCACCCTTGGTAGTTTCGACGTCGTTATTGGGATGGATTGGCTATCTCATCATCAAGCGGAGATTATTTGCAGGGAGAAAATCGTCCGCATCCCTCGTTCTGGTGAAGAACCTCTCATGATTCGTGGCGACAAGAGTGGTGCTGTCGAAGGCATCATCTCTTTCCTTAAGGCCCAGAAGTGTTTGCGAAAGGGCCACACTGCCATTCTGGCACTCGTTACTGACACATCCATGGAAGAGAAGAGAATTGAAGACATCCCTATTGTGCGCGATTTTCCCGAGGTATTTCCTGAGGAATTACCTGGTCTTCCGCCTCATCGCCAAGTTGAGTTTCAAATCGAGCTAGCTCCTGGAGCAGCGCCAGTAGCTCGAGCACCATATCGTCTAGCTCCATCAGAACTCGAAGAACTATCCACGCAGTTACAAGAACTCTTGGAAAAGGGTTTTATACATCCTAGCTCTTCGCCCTGGGGAGCTCCAGTACTATTCGTAAAGAAGAAAGATGGTACTTTCAGGATGTGTATTGACTATCGCGAGCTCAACAAGGTGACTGTGAAGAATCGTTATCCTCTTCCACGTATTGACGACTTATTCGACCAGCTGCAAGGGTCGAGCTATTACTCCAAGATTGATTTAAGATCGGGATACCATCAGCTGAGAGTCCGAGATGAGGACGTCTCCAAAACAGCATTCAGAACTCGTTACGGCCATTACGAGTTTCTGGTTATGCCATTCGGGCTGACGAATGCACCAGCGGTCTTTATGGATCTCATGAACCGAGTGTGCAAGCCTTACCTGGATAAGTTCGCTATTGTGTTCATCGACGATATCCTGATCTATTCCAAGAGTCAGGAGGAACACGAGCAGCATCTATGACTTATGCTGGAACTTCTTCGAAAAGAGCAGTTGTATGCCAAGTTTTCGAAATGTGACTTCTGGCTTCGCGAAGTCCACTTCCTAGGCCATGTGGTAAACAAGGATGGAATTCATGTGGATCCATCTAAGGTTGAATCGATCAAGAACTGGCCTGCACCCCGCACACCAACAGAAATCCGCCAATTCTTGGGTTTGGCCGGATATTACAGAAGGTTTATAAAAGATTTCTCCAAGATTGCGCAACCTCTCACTTCACTGACTCAGAAGGGTGTCATCTATCGTTGGGGTGATGCACATGAGTCCGCATTTCAACATCTAAAGGATAGACTTTGTAGCGCGCCTATCCTCTCATTGCCAGAAGGCACCGATGATTTCGTGGTTTATTGCGACGCTTCCATCCAAGGACTTGGTTGCGTATTGATGCAACGTGACAAGGTCATTGCCTACGCATCGCGCCAACTTAAAGTTCACGAAAGAAACTACACTACTCACGATCTGGAGCTGGGAGCAGTTGTATTCGCGCTTAAGATATGGAGACATTACCTGTACGGTACCAAGTGCACCATTTACACCGATCACAGGAGTCTCGAGCATATCTTTAAGCAAAAGGAGTTAAACATGCGACAACGCCGATGGGTCGAACTCTTGAATGATTACGAATGCGCTATCAAGTATCATCCGGGCAAAGCCAATGTTGTGGCCGACGCCCTCAGTCGAAAGGATACTATACCTAGGCGTGTACGTGCTCTACAGCTTACCATCCAATCTAACCTTCCCTCTCAGATTCGTGAGGCTCAGGTCGAAGCATTGAAGGTAGAAAACATCAGGGCTGAATCCCTACGAGGATCGAGGCAGCGGCTAGAACAAAAGGAAGACGACGCTTACTATGTAAACGGACGCATCTGGGTTCCATTTTATGGAAACTTACGCGAGCTCGTGATGGACGAAGCGCACAAGTCTCGTTATTCGGTACATCCTGGTTCGGATAAAATGTACCACGACCTCAAGACTACGTATTGGTGGCCTGGCATGAAAGCCCACGTAGCAACCTACGTCAGCAAGTGCTTGACTTGTGCGAGAGTCAAGTCTGAATATCAGAAACCATCAGGCCTACTTCAACAACCGGAGATCCCAAAATCGAAATGGGAGCAAATTTCCATGGATTTCGTTACTGGCCTGCCCAGATCTCAACGCGGAAACGATACCATTTGGGTGATCGTAGATCGACTAACCAAGTCTGCACATTTTCTGGCTATCAAAGAAACGGACAAGTTCTCTACTCTTGCAGACATTTACCTAAAGGAAGTGGTATCAAGGCACGGAGTGCCAATCTCTATTATATCTGATCGTGACGCACGTTTTACTTCAGAACTGTGGCAAGCAATGCACAAGTCCTTTGGCTCACGTTTAGATATGAGCACCGCTTATCACCCACAGACGGATGCGCAATCTGAACGCACCATCCAAACCCTTGAAGACATGCTTAGGGCATGTGTAATCGATTTTGGTAATGGCTGGGAGAAGCACCTCCCGCTAGTGGAGTTCTCATATAATAACAGCTACCACACCAGCATCCAAGCCGCTCCATTTGAGGCATTATACGGACGCAAATGCCGATCGCCTCTCTGTTGGGCAGAAGTTGGTGACAGCCAAATCACTGGCCCAGAACATGTGGTAGACACCACCGAGAAAATTGCTCAGATACGACAGCAAATGGCGGCAGCTCGTGACCGTCAGAAAAGCTATGCTGATAAGGGAAGAAAACCACTCGAGCTCCAGGTTGGGGATCGAGTGCTACTCAAAGTCTCACCTTGGAAAGGTGTAGTCCGCTTTGGCAAACGAAGCAAACTCAATCCGCGTTATATCGGACCATTCGAAGTCATTGAGAAAATTGGTACGGTAGCCTACAGGTTGAATCTACCCGAAAAACTCAGCGGAGTTCACAACGTATTCCACGTGTCAAATCTGAAGAAGTGTCTGTCAGATGAGACCTTCATAGTTCCTCTCAAGGAACTCACAATCGACGACCAGCTGCGATTCGTCGAGGAACCAGTAGAGATTACTGATCGAGATGTTAAGATTCTCAAGCACACAAGAATACCTCTCGTTCGAGTTCGTTGGAATGCTCGTCGTGGCCCAGAGTATACCTGGGAACGAGAAGACCAAATGAAACTCAAGTATCCCCAACTGTTTAAGAAAAACGCAACCACTACTGAGGCTGAAGCTACCGCAGAATTTCGGGACGAAATTCCAAATCAACGGGGGGATGATGTGACACCCCAGGAAAATCTAGAAAACAACGCAACTTAACTAGCTTCCTCAGTAACCACGCGCTAAATTTCGGGACGAAATTCTCTTAACAGGGGGAGAATGTGACAACCCTCAAAATCCCATGTATTCCGTACAATTTATTAATAATAATTAATGTGCTTGACGACTGTGTGGAATCACTTAACTGCTTTCTGATATCTGTGTTATGCTTACACGTATTTGTTAATATACCAATAGTGTACAGATAGGTCACTAAATAGTCCGTTATATTTTCCTAAGTGTTAGAAAGTAAAAACGTTACAAAATATATAAATAGGACACTTTACGGATTAATTAAGAGCTTTAACGGAGCAGTGTCAAACCGAACAACCGGACTTTACCCGAAACATAAAAATATTGTTAATAACATTGTTTATCTTTTTCTGAGCCAGTTAGGGCCCCCGAATACCCTAACACCCGCTTTAACGCACTACACACTAGTAACCGGATTAATCCCTAAACTAACTTAACTTACCCTAACTATAAACTAACTAGATGGTTGATTTGGAACCGGATACCCCCCCCCCCCCTAACCAAACCGTCCCCAAGAGGGGGACACCCTTTGTCCTTCTTGTGATTATTTTATTTCACTTGTCCCATATCAAGAAAGCATGGAAACCTTTGGATAATATTCATACCATTTGCCTATAAGAATAAGATTAGAACCTCCATATCATTCATCACACAACACTCAACAAAAACACCCTCTCTCTCTAAATAACTCACGGCCAAACACCCTTAAACATCCATCAATTTTTCGAGTCTTGTTCAAGCCATTCCAAGATCATTCAAGTGTTAAGGATCACCTACAAGGAAGCTTGGTGCATTCGGAACGCGAAGGACCTCACCCCATCGCTTTTATCCACTCGATTTTCGACTAGAATCTTCCCTAGCCTCGAGCTAGTAGTAAGTTGCTCTAAACGCCTTCTTGATCTATCCTAAAGTGGTTAATAAGAGTTTCGTCGGTTGAAAATCACTAACATATAAGATCACCAACTAAAAGTTTACTAAAGTGATGTACAAGGTGGTTAATGGATGAATATTAGTGTAAATCATGTAGATCTTGTGTGATTATGATTATTGGTTGATTATTTGATGATTTGCTGATTAATATTAATGTGTCATGTTGTTGTGGTCACTAAACTTGTTAACGGAATCGATCGAACACGATTTAGAAGGTTAAACACTAAAAATCAGAACCTGTCCAACTTTTACAGCCAACTTCAGTTGGCTGTAAACAGGTATTAAACTCAACGAAAAACCGATATTTTGAATCTAAAATATGTTATTATGAAATACGGTTCTAATGGCACCGGAATCGTAATTTTTGGACTCCGTTTACTATTTTTAAAGTGTTAATTTGTAACAGCAACTTAAGCTGAATTTTGACAGCAATAAATGGGTGCCGTACTTTCAGTCATAACCTGAGTTCTGTGATGAATCGGACCATGAAATTTGTACAGTAGATAACAACCTATGTATTTGTAATTACCCCACTGGAATTTCGTAAATCGGACACTCGATGAATTTTTAATAAATTGTTTCGTGGACTGTGGTCAGAAATACATAAATCTGAGTTCAGTCCCGAATATGAATTTTTATAAAATGTGGGTAATGAAGCGGACCCCGATATTTTTACACAATAAAATATGGAATGTTTATGACATTCTGTAAAAATTTGGGAATTTTTGGAATAATCTAACTATTTTATTTAAATGTCCGAAAACAGCCGGTTTTGAGTATTAATGCTGAATTGACATAAGTTGTGACTTGCGTGTCTAAATGTCGAGTATGCTATCTGTGAATGATTTGACATGTTATATATGTTATGTGCATTATCGTATGTTTGATTTTGAGTGGGGAATGGACGGGAAACTTAGATGGGCATAAACCATTACAGTGATGCATGTTGTGTGATAGATACGTGTAGGAACTTTGTGTTCTATTTGAAAGCCACTAAATGACTAACTGGTAAATCATACTAGGACGTGATTGACCGACCTTGACTGTTAGCTATATTGAGAATCTAACCGAGCAAACCGAGGTGAGTTCACACCCTTACTAAGGCATGGGATTCCCGGTGGTTGGGAATGGGATTGAATAACTACTCGTACTATCACTCTATTTATATTACCAACACTACTAGACTACCTACTACTGTCCTCGGATTGAGAAGGGCACGTACGTAAAACCTACGTACACTCACACTTACTACTGTCCTCGGATGAGAAGGGCACGTACGTAAAACCTACGTACACTCACACTTACTACTGTCCTCGGATGAGAAGGGCACGTACGTAAAACCTACGTACACTCATACTTAACACCGTCCTCGGATTGGGAAGGACACTTATGGATACGCCTAGTCTAGTAACATACATAATGGGAAGCGCCCACTAAATATCGTAAAAGTTTGGGAATCAAGGATAATGGGTAATACTTGGTTATGAAACGAACTTCCGATTCCTGATACGAACTCATTAACTAAACAACCAAACGTGAACTCACTCAACTTTGTTGTTGACTAGTTGTTACATGCCTTGCAGGTCGTTAGATGCTGTGGAGCTTGCACATGGAGGTGGTCGTTGTGGAATGCGAACTAATATGTCCCGTACTTACTAAATAAACGTTATGAAACTTATGTTGGGGTCTTTAAACTTATGAAACTACAAACTTATGTTTTGGTTAAACGTCTTATGCTTCCGCTGTTTAAATTGAACTTGGTTAACTTCCTTTTGGTCACCAATTGTATTGTGATTGGCTTTATTTACTAAAATACGTTGTTCGATATGATTGGTGGCTCGATCCTGTCACGTCACGCCTCCAAGCGGTGGTACTCCGCATGGTGGATTTTGGGGGTGTGACAAATAACTCATCCCAGCTCAAACCCTAGACCACAACATCAAAGCACTGTGTACTATACCCAATATACCCCTGCAGCACATGTTAACACTGCTCACTATGCTGCAACCCCTGTGCCGGTGCATTATGTTCAAACCACTGTTCCACAAATTCAGTATATTCAAGCCCCTGTCCCTTAGGCATAAGTGCAACCTGTTGCACCTCAACAAGCTGCTCCAACAGTGGTACAACCAGATCAGCAAAGCTTTTTCACCCAAGGCTTTGTTGACTGGAGCAGCATGCCTGATGAGGTTGGTGATGAAAATTTTGCACTCTATGCTTCTAATGATGAATTTTGTTTGATGGCATTAGAGTCAATACCAGAAGGGGTAGAAACTGAAGGTGAACAACTAAGTGCTGAAACAGTGGATGAAGTAGCTGAAGCAGTGGTTACTGCAGTTGCTGGTGAACTACTGCTGGGAGAAAATTCAGAAACCTTGATTGAACCACTGTCTGATTCCTTGTCCAAAGAAGACAAAGAAGAAAAGGAAGAAAAGAAAGCAGGTGAGAAAGAAGTTGGAGCTGATGAAGAAGGTGATCATAGCAGCAAATCAACTGCTTTGAAACCCACACCTAAAATCACCAAAAGGCCTAAACAAAAGAAAACTCAAAAGCCCCCCAAACCTACCAAAACGGCAACTCTGGAGGATGAGATACCAGAGCAACTGCCAGTGACAGCACAAAAGTCACAAGAAACCACTGCTGCTACTTCCTCACAGCAGTTGGTAGAAAAATCTCAGCATATGCCTGAAACTCCTCCTGCTTCTTCTTAAAAAGAATAGGTTGTACAAATAGGGACACCACAATATGATGCTCTGGAATCACTTGCTTCCATCATCCACAGCCCAATGCCCGGGGCCAATTCTCTTTCTACACCCAACCTCACCTCCACAATTCCCCCACCAACAAAATTATTGTTGGATGCTATTGATTTGAACCAGGCACAAACCAGTCCTTCTCACTCACCTATCAATGAGAACATACTTCAACAAGTGACTGGGTCTGATGTATCAATCATTGCTAACCCACCAACAAGACCTAAGGAGGTTACACCCCTTGAGTTACAAGTAACTCTTGGTGGTAGTCCAAGTGAAGCAGCCACTACAAGTGCTGAACCCACTGGTTTGCATTTGGACAGTGGTTACATTAATAAGACTTCCTTGGAGGCAATTTCTTCTATGGGAACATTTGTGTATCCAGTCTTCACTGGTTCACTAAAACGTGTCTCTCTTTTTGAAGGAAGAATTCCCCAGAACCAAGAAAAAGGGGCATCAGTGGATGACTATTGGACTACAATTCCTAAGTCAACCACTGTTCCAACCACTGTTAGTGGGAAATCAGATGATCCCATTAAGTTGGGTGATGGTTTAAAGTACCTAGAATTGACGGATAGAATTGACAAACTAGATACCTCTGTTGCAGAAATCAAAACAATGCTACAACAGTTGTTGAAAGTTCAAAAGGTGCAACCCACTGCTGTTCCAGCTCAAGCATCTGCTCCACCACAAGCACCTGCTACAAATGAGTTATGGAATCTATTTCAACCCCTGCTCCAACAACAAAGAGAAATGGCTGATCAGCAGCATGATAAACATGTTCAAATGCTGAGAAATATGATGGAGTCAAGGTTCAAAGATACCCAAGCTGACATCAAGGCTATAAAGGCCCACATACTGAACACCACTGGCACTGCTCCTCCCACTGTTCTCTTCATTGATAACCCCCCTCCGGATAATGCCAAAAAGGGGGAGAAAATCAAGCAGTGGAAGAAGAAGGGAATTGAAGATAGGCTCTATATAGCACCAGAAAAGGAAAATATGACTAAAAATATCCCTTTGCCAGATGGTAGTAAGAAGGTGGATGTCACCACAAATGCACTTGCTAAAGCAGAAGCAAGTGTAAAAAGGGATAGAGTGGCTAAGGATAAAGCCAGGTGGGAACAGGAGAAGAAAGCTTTCATGGAGCTGAATGCACAGGGTCCTTCTGAACCTATGGATGATGAAAATCCTAAGGATGAAAAGAAGAAGCCCACTAGACAAGTGAGGCAACCCAAACACACACCATCCAGACCTACAAAGCATGCCTCCAAACCACCAACTAAAGGCTCCAAACCTCAAACTGCAACACAAAAAGCTGTTGTAACTCCTGCTGAATCAACAACTGCTGATACTTTAGTAGTTTCAACAGCTGCCAACCAAACAACTGCTATCTCTTCAACACACACTACTTCAACACACACCACAACCACTGCCTTACCACCACCACCACCAAAAATCACTTCACCACCAAAAACCACCATCACCTCCTGCTAAAAAGCAGAAGACATCAGATGTTACAACATATGCTGTAATGACAACAGTGGTTGAAACACCAGTTGTTTCAACAACTGTTAGTCAGCCACCTTCTACCACTCAAATCACCACCACTGTTCCACCCAAAACATCATCAGCCTTTCCTACAATAAAAAGGAGAAGGATTTTTATACCTGATGATGATTCTCCATCACCACCACCAACATCTTCAAAATCTCTTGCACTTATTCCAAACCCTGTTCCTCTCTCATCAGCTCAAGTACAACAACCAATCACTACCATCACTCCTGCAGGTTTCCAATATCCTCTTGAACTTATAGCAGTCAGAGAAGAGATTAAATCCTTCTACTATGAGGATGATCCTGCTAAAAGGAGGTTGCCATCAGTTGAAGGATATCCTAGGCCCAACAACATTGAAGAGTACTTGAAAATTAAGGCTCTACAGGCAGAGGATATTTCTAACAGAAATTCACAAGGAAAAACTAATAAAGAAATTCAAAGGCACTATCAATTTCTGCTCACACAAGTCAGATCTTTGGAGCAGTTTACAAAGAATGTTTGTAAGCAAGTGTCAGAAAGAGCAGATGAAACCCTGAGAAAAGACTACATTGAAAATATCATGGCTTTTAAGAAGTATAAGGGTGAAAAATATATGTACAAAGAGTGGACCATTCCTGAGCTTGAAAGTGAAGCAACCAGGATTCAAAAAATGATTAAGAATAAGGTCAAACACACTCCTCCAGATTGTTCAAAGTACAAAAAGAATATGCCTGAAAAGACATTGGAGCTAAAGAGAATGAAAGAAGAATTAGTTGCTGCTGATTATGGGTCCAAAAATCAAGTGATGAGATGGAGAGAAGACAAAGTCAGGTCCACCTACAAAAGGTTGGAGGAATTAAGGAAGAAAGATCCCAAAGTTCCACAAAAACCTGACTACCCTGAAGCAGAGGTCTCAACAAGACCACCAAAGCTGCAAATCAGGAGATCCACTGCTCCAGCTGGTGCTGCCATCTATAAAAGAAGACAACAACAACAGTTGGATACTGAAACAGTGGCAGAATTAATGGCAGGAGATGACCTTGTGAAAGAATGAATTAAAAGGATGATAGCAGAAACTCTTGGCCTAAATCAACCTGCAAGCACTGCTCAGTCAGTCATCACAAGGCCAGCATCACCAAACACCTCATCTAATAAAAATCTCCCAAGAAACCCACCAGACTCAAAAGTACTAAAATGGAAAACTGACAAACAGACCCATGTACTGACAGTGATCAAGTCTAGTGGAGAAGTGAAGAAAATAACAAGGGAACAAGCACCTGGCCTAAGTCTTGAAGATTTGCAAGATCTCCTTGATCTTCCACTGTGCAGGGATGAAGATGACATAGATGCCTTAGCCTTTGAGTTACAACTCAAAGGGAAAATAAGGGAACTGTTGATGAGGCAATAAAGATCTACCAATAATGAAGAGTTTTGGCATTATCTGTTCCAGGGGGAGATTGTTGGGATTGAACCCTATCAGAGGAACAGATAATTAAAGCCAAAACTGGATCAGGGCATTGGATCCAGAATAATCAGATGTTATGTAATCAAGTCTCTCCCCTTGAAAGTGGTTTCAACATCTGATGACCTCCAATCTACTGATCGGTACAACTGCTGACCTACAACTGTTGATCAAGTCAAAGACTAAATGAAGACTAAAGCCCTGCTGTTCAATCTACTGCTATGGTTCAAGCACTGCTGGATATATCAAGTGCCGCTGGGTTCATATCAGTGGAAGAATTCAGCAGTAGTTAGTCTGTCTTTATGTAATAACAGTTGTTAGCATAGCAGTACTTGTATAGATCAGTTGTTAGAGTTTGTTAGGAGGTTAGATGTCACTTTCATGGTGACGTCAGCAAAGATGCCTCAGTGGTTTGTCCGTGCCTATAAATAGAACAGTACCCTGTACTGTTCTATTAGCTCTTCACCATCTTTCTTCCTGTACGAACAAATCACTGTGAGCTCAGGCTGAGGGGGAGTTTGTTACATGCATGCAATTGTAATCGTTGATGAAATAAATTTAATCATTCGCTTCTTTGTTGAAAATGTGTGTTGAAAGCAATTCTCCTGTTTGATTGTGAAAAGTTTGTTTCCATTTATATTCCGCTGCACTACTTGTTCATTGTTCATCTTAATTCAAACATAAAACACAATCAAAACCAAACTCAGATCCTAACAATTTCTTATAATTAAATAATGGAGAAATAATTAAAAATGGGGGAGAGAGAGAGAGAGAGAGAGAGTTAAAAGATGAGAAAATTAAGGGATTTTAATTAAACATACTTGGCTAATGTTAATCTTACCCTTTTAATCTAAAAAATGATCAAGGGCCAAGATTATTTCACTCAGTTCACTCTTAAGAAGTTGTTTACTCTTGAACCTAATCCTATCTATCTCTATTATTGCAGCAAAATAACTTTGACTATTTGATTATGATATGACATTTCTCCTTATTGTGATAATTGGTGTTTGAGCGGCAATTGTTTTTTTTTTCTCTTTACCTTCATCATCCCTCTTCAATCAATTAAAAGGTTTCCAAAAATATGAAATCGTTTCTTTCACAAGACTTCTCCAACAGGATTCAACTTATTGTATGATTCATTTTATCCTCCAATCCATCACCGTCTTCGATTGAACACTGGCAATCATAATCGATGAAGGAAAACGTGGGGCTGTGGTGGTGCAGATCTGGCCAGAATTTACAAACCGAAATTAGAGTTCTCATACAATCGAAAGAGTTCTCAAAATCGATTCGTTAAAAAATCTAACCTGATATCATTACGCTCGAGGTTACAGAAATTTCAAATATAATTTGCATCCATTGCTAGCCAGAGCATCCATGGCTATCTCCTTGAAGTCACAGGTACGACAATTACTTCGTTATTTTTCCATGGCGAGTCAGGGAATTAACTAGATACATGACCTAATTTCGTTATTTCCCTCAATTGATGAGCGTTTTGTTCAGATAAATGTCCTAATTTCGTTTTTTTCGAATGGAGGAATTTCAATTGGTGATGTTTTGTATCTGGATTTCTATATTTTATAATGTGTTTTTCTTTCTTCAAAGTTCAGAAGGTAGATTGTATGAGGATGTGAACACTTCTCTCGCCATTAAAGAATATACTATAAAAGGTACGGTTGTATATAAATTCTTTTGGATATGAATTATATCTGTGCATTGGTTATCGTATGTATACAAGTATTAGGTTTGATATCCAGTATTTTGTTTACAATTGAAAAGTTTTAAGACGCGCACCAAGTGCTTGATGATATGTTTAAGCAAAAGTGACTTCTATTTCACATGTTTTTAATTGGGTTCTTAGTGTTCCATGCTCTTTGATTACAAATTTATTTGAGATGTAATTTACTTTTTCTATAATAGTCTATACATTATCTTTGATTACAAATTTATTTGAGATGTAATTTAATTTTTCTATAATAGTCTATACATTATAATAGCTATACATATAAGTTTTTTTCTAATTGTTGATGTCAACTTTGTTCCAAAAAAGTTATGGAATATGTTGCTGGAGGAGAGCTATTTGACAAGTTTGTAGTGCAGCGCTTCAGTGACCATGAGGTTCTACTATCACGTCTAACATAGCAATCTATATTGTTATAAAATAAGTAGTAACTATAAAAAACATGATAGGCTAACAAGTTTACATGTATTTTCGGGGCAGCAATAAAGCTGCAGAGATGAAGCGCGAGCCTGTAAAATCGACGGTGATGTCAACATTCTGATATGGCACTAAAGGATACTAAAAACGACATGTCAACAATTGGCTTTAAACCGGGTATAGGTTGTGGCTTTTTTGCATGATTCGGCTAACTCAAATTCATCTCAGCCTCCAATTCTTTGGGTTTTAATGAAAGCTATCGGAAAACAATGGAGGATCGGTAGATTATTTTAGTTTAGTAGTCATGGTATAACACGCTAACATGTTATTTATTTCGTTTGTTAACAGGGCAATAGTTATGGGCTTAGGGCTTATAAAAGTTTATCCAGTATTGAACTAGAAGATGCAACAGATCCTATCTAAATAAAAGTACTCAGGAGATCGGAGATGGATGTCAAATAGATACAAGCTTGAGTTCTACTGCCTCTTTGTGAACAGAGAGGTATGTTTATTTTTTAAAAATTGCCGATACTGTATTCCTCAACTACAAATGCACAACTTAACCATCCATAAAACAAACAGGGAACTGTCATTCAAGAAACATCATATACACGTGACTCTGGTGGCTTTAAATATTTTCACACCTGTGTTAGCTATTGGGCTATTTTCAAAAATAAGATTTGTTGTCATTTTTACCATCTCTTTTGATGCTCCATTAATGCAAGTTATAACCTCGACATGAATGCTTCTGCCAGTTAAATTGTGATCCTCTATATTCAAGTCTTAAAGAGCGTTACCAATAGTACGGGTATGTACATAACTTTTAACCTTTTTTACTCAATTTACTTAATCATCTTTTTTCTGCGTACTAACTCCTAATTACAGGAAAAGGCTTTTGCCTTCACCGCACCTGGAAAACTATCAATCAAAGTTCAGCGACGTCACTCTATTCTTTGGAAATATAAAGAAGGAAGTTAACCATTTTGATGCTTATCAATGAGAAGGCAAGACTCGACTCTCTTATAAAAGGAGATCAGCCCCAGCAGATAGTTGTGGAATATCTGATATTAGGCTTGCTATGGATGTAGTTGGTGGCACAAGAACGCAATTAAAAGTTTTCAAGCATGATGAAGATGCATCAGTGGATAGTGTAGATGCTACATTTTCTTTATTCGCTTCCCTTTTTTATTCTGCTCTTCAAGGTCATTGTCTATACATTCTCGCTTTAGCAATAAACAGTAGTAGGAAACATCTTATAAAATATGTTTGATGAACAATTCACTTTAGTTTAGGTATTTATTTTCTTCACTCTACTGATTTAGTAATTATGCAAAAATTGGTGTCTGAACTACACGCACTTCTAGCATTCGTCTACCATTTTGATTACCTGTCGAGTTTTTTTTAGAAGTGGTAGCAGTTGGAAGCCATCAATGGATGTGGTGGTGAGTGCTATAATCAAGTTTGTAATTGACATGTATGGCCGCTATTTGAATATTGAATTAACTAAGAAATTGTGTCATGATATTCATTTAGTTGCATATATATTTCAATTTGGATGGGTTGCTTTGCTTATATATCATTTAAATTTGCTAATTTTAAGAACAGGGGCTGATATGTGACTTTTTTTTTTGAACCTGGATCTATTTCACACTTTATATATGTAACACAAAGCGTCCATTTGTAGACTTCTTGTAAAGGAAGCATCTTTTCGACCAAGAAGGCAACTTATTGTGAAACAAAGGTGGTTCAAAAGCATCCACAAACGTAAAATCTTGCAAGAGGATGAGACTATGCGTTATCTTGCTATCATGACTATGCATAAGTAAGATGATATGTTTAATTTATCTTATGCTTTTTTTACTAAATCTTCATAGTGGTCTTTTTATTTATATATAAACATTCTTATAATCATATCTAATGTATTAGTTATTTTAGAATATAATGAAAGCATGTTTATGAGTCAACTGGACTTATTTAAATGGTCAAGTTGTCTATATTTCAACTATGAACTGATCTAAATTTGTTACTTTTTTGTTACAAATTATGCTAATGAAAACCGATAATGAAAATGTTCATGTTGAATTTACAAGAAAGCACACTTCAATTTTGGATATGAAAAGAATCCAGTTTGACCTTAAAAGTCAACATATATGCAGGGTTAAGGTTTTTTTCCAAGGAAATCATTTGACAACTGTTAATCGTTAGCACGCTAATCATTTGACATCCGATGGCCTCCAAATTAGATATACCCAGTTAGCACGCTAATCGTTCGAATTGGCGGAAGATGTTACATAGCCTCCAACAAAATCACTTTAACAACGGTTAAATAACAGATGCCCAGGAGTACACTTTTCCAATGGTGAAGTTGCAAATGGTAAAGACAACGACGCATAAACTTTATGGAGGTTTTCTTCAACAATTAACTTTTTAGTTCTTTCATTTCAAAGTTTATGTCAACACTGATAAATAATATAATTTACTTTGAATAGCAGAATTGAGGAAAACGATCAAGGTGGTTTCAAGGTTCATAAACCAAGGACAGGACTATAGGGATTGTCGGGGTCGGTTGCAAGCGTCTGTGAATGATTGTTCATGACGATTTGGGGGTTTCGGTCCAAACAAACATGTGGAAATCTAGCCAAATGTTTAAACACTTGAGGTGAGTTCATAGCCCTTCTCTTCTAATTGTTTTTAAATATTATTGGTGCCGATCATGTACGAAGAGTTCACTGTCTTGCAAGGGGTTAAAGCGTGTATTGACGGTTAAAAGTTAAGTAGCCGAATGTCCCATTTAGGTGACTTCCAATGCTGTATTTGAATTAGATTTAAAGTGATATGTCTTGCACCTTCCTTTTGATGATTGTTCAGGGAACCAGATTTGGAGTTTGGCGAAGGGCGCATATGGTGAAGTGACCAACGAAAGTCAAACTTAGTACTCTTCCAAAGTAATAAAATGTGTTTTATAGAAAAGCGTTATTAAAGGAACTAGCGTTGTAGCAAAAGTTGCGCCACTTGAACATAGTGCAACTTTTTATTGTTCTTAAACAGTCGGGCTTGGCTTGCGGACAGAAATGGATAGAGATGGAAAGTAAGGGTCTAGGTGATTCAAGTATCACTGTTCGGAGCCAAGATGGTATATGTGGTGGATTTTGCAGATTGATGTTCGGGGCACATTAACTCAGGTTGAGTGCTCCGTAAGGCTTTCCACTTTGCTGAAGAACCCAAAGGTGAAATTGATACTTCAATTATTTATGAAGATAAGGAATATGTTTGCTCTATTTTTTTAGTTTTTGTAGGGAACATGCATCTTGGTTCATCTATTAGATAGAATGAATTGCATTCTGAACACTTTTGATCCTATATAAATTCTTTTAATGGAAAATTGAGATTTTGGGTTTGTGTGCTTGAGATAACAATATTCCTTTTGTGAATATTTTATATATTAGATTTCTTTTGTTGAATACTTGAGATCCCATATCTCTTTTAATGAATACTTGAAATCCCAGTAATATTTTTGTAAGGTTTGTGGTAATTTTATGTTGGTTTTAGCTGATATTTCGTTTAAGGACAGTACTTATGCGTTCACTTTGAAGCATTTAAACCGTAAATGAAACCTGTGTACATGCTAGAAGTGGGAGCAGACTTGAGAAAACTTATATGAGAAGGAACACCAAGAAGCATCAGGAATAGCCCATAAGATGGTGCGTGATAGTCATGGTATAGAACACCAAGAAGCATCAGGGATAGCCCATAAGGCTCCACAACGTGTGTATCAACTATTATTTTAGGACTTTTCACTAGCCACATGTGTAGTGTAGCACCCCGACCGATGGCGGAACCCCGGAAGCATCAAACCGGTACGAAATCCCGGAAGCATAAAACTAATAAACATTGTAAAGGATACAAACACTATCCAACTTCCTTAGAAATATTAGTTATGTAACATTCTGACGTCAATAACAAATAAGTTAATCTTAAGATTATAAATAAGTTAATCGTGTGATTATTTCGATTTCATTCTCAAATTTAATGAGATATTTTGTAGACATCTCAATTATTTCGATTTAATTATCAAATTTTAATGAGATATTTTGTAGACATGTCAAAGGCTGTTTTATTTCAAATTTTATGTCTAACACTATTAAATATTATATAATTTACTTTGAGCAACCCGTGTAACACACGGGTACTTGGACTAGTATATATATATATATATATATATATATATATGATAGAGTTATTGTAAAAATGGTGTGTTTTGTGAGAAGTGTAGGCAGGAATCTACACCCTTTGATCTATAATCTAATGGTTGAGATTATAATGGCAAAATTGTAAATAGTGTTTATCATTAAAATAATTAATTTTCTATATTAAGTGTATAAACGTAAATTTATCGTTTTTAAATTCAAAAACCCACATGTAAATGGTATTTGCAATGTTATGGTGTCTTATATACGTTCATGATGTTTTACTATAAAACACAACGCCTTTAATCACTATACAATTAAAACAACGTAGAGAAAACACCATGGACTAAAACATCCGATTAAAACGTAATTATTTTCTCTATATAAGTATATCAATATGGTGCTTATATTAAAGATAAAAAAGACTCGTTATTATGGTTTAGTTTTTTTAAAAGTTACGTATAAAAAGTTATTGACGTTTAAAAATGATGGGGGGGAACTTGCATCTGCATTGCATGTGAGTTTTTGAATTTTATCTTTAATTAAGTTTTTTTTTTTATTAAATTACTTATTTGCCCTCATCCTAATAAATTAAATAATGACATGTGTCCTCATTATGTTCTTTCTTATCCTTCTCATAAATTTCATCTTTTTTACAGGTTCCCAAATCTCTCTCTCTCTCTCTATATATATATAGAGTGGGAGTTGGCTAGAAAGCCTAAGTTTCCTAGAAAGTCTAGGATGCAATAAGAAGGTGACATGTAACTTTTAGTTTTTTTATTCAAAAGGGCATGATGGTAATTTGATTATTAATTTAATTTTGGAATATTATATATCCTAAACTAACTGTCCAGATATTTATGGAAACGTATATCTCTTTGACAATTTCAAATCATTATGATTTCAAAAAGGGCAGTTACTTTAAATTACGAAGTTCAAATCATTAAGAATTTCTTCACGTTGTGTTTTATCAGTTACTGGGTTCACCACAATGTGTTTTAGCAGTTACTGGTTTCAATTACTGTTTCATCACAATGTGTTTTATCAATTACTGGTTGATATGATTTTTGGCATTCTTGATGTTGTGCTTTATCAGTTACTGGTTTTATCACAATGTGTTTTATCAGTTATTGGTTTCAGTTACTGTTTCATCACAATGTGTTCTATCATTTACTGGTTGATGTAATTTTGGCATTCTTGATGTTGTGTTTTATCAGTTACTAGTTTCATCACAATGTGTTTTAGCAGTTACTGGTTTCAGTTACTGTTTCATCACAATGTGTTTTAGCAGTTACTGGTTTCAGTTACTGTTTCATCACAATGTGTTTTATCAGTTACTGGTTGAAATGATTTTTGGCATTCTTGATGTTGTGTTTTATCAATTACCGGTTTCATCACAATGTGTTATACCAGTTATGATTTATGAATGGCATGTTCTTT
The DNA here is from genome assembly GCA_030545235.1 of Helianthus tuberosus. Taxonomy (NCBI): domain Eukaryota; kingdom Viridiplantae; phylum Streptophyta; class Magnoliopsida; order Asterales; family Asteraceae; genus Helianthus; species Helianthus tuberosus. The sequence continues at coordinate 122,323,988 of CM060417.1, read as the reverse complement.
TGTATTTTATCTATTGTTTCATCACAATGTGTTTTATCAGTTACTGGTTGATGTGATTTTGGCATTCTTGATGTTGTCTTTATCAGTTACTGGTTCCAGTTAACCGTTTCATCACAATGTGTTTTATCAGTTACTGGTTGATATGATTTTGGCATTCTTGATGTTGTGTTTTATCAGTTACTGGTTCACGTTGTGTTTTATCAGTTGGCATTCTTGATGTTGTGTTTTAGCAGTCAGTCACTAGTTCGTCACACTGTGTTTTATCGCCAAACACACTACTATGAAGACATCTAGATCTGATTTATCGTTATTTTTGTATGATTTGGTGTTTTCAAATGTGAAGGATTAGAGTGAGAGAAAAAAATTGCGACATTTTTGGAGGTGGTTTTATGATTGATAGTTATTTCCTTATTTAAAACAACTTAAATGACACATTTACCCCCAATCAATTAAATTAGCCTATTTTAAAGACACGTATATTACCAAAATGCCACCAAAATGATCTCATCCATTAAACACACTCATCTGATGGCCCAGATCGCTTCCTACACTTTCTAGGAAAAATACACTTTCCGTAGGATCCCCACTATATATATATATTCATGCGAGAACCACCTTTATTGCGAGAACCGCGAGAACCAATGTGAACACAACCTAAAATAGCTAAAAAAAACCTACCCGCGACCCCCCCCCCCCAAAAAAAAAAAAACCTAACCCCCCTCCCAAGCTAAATGCTAAAAACTAAAACCTCCAAAAAAACCTAACCCCCACCCCACCCCCCAAAAACCTAACCCCCCCCCCCCCCCCAGCTAAAATGCTAAAAACTAAACCCCCAAAAAACCTAAAAGAATAAAAAAAAAAATCTAAAAAAACACAAATTTTTTTTAATATTTTTTAAGTTAAAATCGCTACTTTTAGTAGCAAAAAAAAAATTGGCTACTAAAAGAAGCGATTTTTTTATAAAAAAATATTAAAAAAACAATTTTTGTGTGTTTTTTAGGTATTTTTGGTTGTGTTCACATTGGTTCTCGCGGTTCTCGCAATAAAGGGTGATTCCTAACGGATCTTTGTCCTATATATATATATATATATAGATAAGGGAAGGTTTAAATAAGAACGCTAAATATTGTGAGAACAAATGAAAAAAAAGGGAAAACTTAGTCAAAAACAATTCAAATTCAAATTTTCTTTCTACACTTATCATTATTATTCGAATACAATATTAAAAATTTAATTTACACGTTTAAATTTACATGAATTTATAAATAAAGAAAATTTACACATGTGTAAGTTTGCCATTTACACGTGTGTAAATCTGTTATATTTACACATGTGTAAAAAATCTAAAAAGAGTGATTTTGAAAGGAGAAATGAATTATTTGAAGTTATAAATTCTTTTTTTGATGTTGTATCTTAATTACAATGACGTTTGTATTAAAAAATTGGTTTTGATTAGTTTTTTCATTCGTTCTTACGGTTCTCGCAATATTTAGCGTTCTCAAGATAACCCTCCCCTATATATATATATATATACTAGCAGAGACCCGTGCGATGCAGCGGCGGCGACAATTTACAAAGTGGTACTCATTTTTCGTTAGTTTATCAATTCTCTCGTGATATTTACGGACTTTTGTTTATAGAAAGTACCCATGCGTTAGGCCTGGCATTCGGTTGAAAAAAAGCTTGTAGGAAACCCGGGTGATGATCTACAGTGCCAATTGTTTAAAGAGCTCGTGCCTTGCTCAAATCTCGGTTGAAAAAAGCTCGTTCAAAATTGGTTTGTTACTTCGCTTGTTTAGTTCGTTTATGTTTGTGTATTTGTATTAATGTATACATATACCTCTGTTCTTGAATTTCTTAGTTATATCATAATTTCAAAAGTTACTGTCCCAATCAAATCGGTGTCTTGAATTTAAATGATCACTGGATTTTAGTTAAATCTACAATCAAATCATGTCTTAAATTTGGATGATCATCGAATGCAATGTATGGTTTGGTGCAAACCTTTTGAAAGTTCAAAATCTTTTGGAGATGATCATGCTTCAGAATGCTAAGTCAAAACTAAAAGGGGTATTTAAAATAGTTTATATTTAATTGTATTCAACTTGATGAAAATCAAATGAAAGTCCATTTTTAATTGATACTTTCCTATTAAAAACTTCTTGATTAAATTCGGTTCATATGTGCTTGTTTTCCCTTTTCTTACTCGGTGTTATAAACATATGTGTACTTTGTTGACGTTCGAATAAAAATTTATATAATTATAATATATTATAATTTCTTTAATCAAATGGTTTAGGAGGTTTTATACATTCCGAAATAGCTTTTGGGCTACATTCGACTCATACATGAAAGGCCTTATTTCCGATTTAGCTTAAATTTTAAAGACCAACCCATTAGAGAATAAAATTAGCTCGGTTGTTGACCCATTTGGTAAAAAAAGAAGTTGACTGAGTACCATTCCATACATCAACTGTATGGACCATGTTCTCAAGTTCTACAAATTTTGACTTTGTTTGAGTTTGACCCATCCTTTATGGTCGTTTAACGGCTTGATTGTGTGTATCAAGTTCTACAATTTTCGATTTGAGGATGATACGTCTCAAGACTATGGTGGAGAAGAATCTTTGTTCATGGTGAAAAAGAGTCGTCGTATATTTAAGAACCACCTCTGTATACTCTAATAGTTCCCTAAACCAAAATGTATATTTAAGAATTAGTGAATGGAAAATCAAAATAAAAGTTAGTGTGTCAAAAACAGTAGACGTATTTAAAACGGTTTTTTTTCTGAAATCAATTTTAAATACCTTATGTTTTATAAAACATAATCTTATTAGTTTATCATAATGCAATACTTAGAAATATACACAAAGCGGGTAAAAACCCAACGGAATCATCAGATAAAAAATAGGGAGTAAAAAATGCCATGGGAATTATAGCAGCTATGAGTAAACCTTGCGCCTCATGAAACAACTGATTGCTTGATAGCCCATTTGTTAGCGTTTGAAACCTGCACGTATTGAACCAAAATTATGAAACAAATTAGTCCAGAGTTCAGTATAAACTAAGAACACAAAATTTTAACTTTTTTAAATGAAAACAAACATAACATTATGGATACAGATTGTAAGATTACGAAGTTGAAATAAAGTTAAAGATATCAACACATGTGTGAATGATTAAAAAATTGATTAATACGTACACTTAACTTATTTAGGGTATAGAGATTTGCTTAACAAAAACACACAAAGTAGCCGAAATAGATATACAACATAACAACCAGGATCAGGAAAGAAAGAATGACATCAAATAATAATAATGTATACCATAGGACACACCAATACTCAAATTTACTTATAACATCTCTCTATTCTACATCAAGTCCGGCAAACTCGACACAAACCAAGCACACGAAAATGGCGGTCCATTTTCTTTCTAATTTGCTTTGATAAAGTCTTCAACTTTTTGATTTTGAGTGCTTCACAAGCCAATCGATGACTGAGTCGATGTTTGTTGAATTCTTGCAAGATATCATAAAGCAACACACTTCTCTATCTGTGATAGACTTCAAATCCCTGTATACCATCACAACAAAAAGAATGAATCCACCCTTAAAGATTATCTATAAACAATATACTTGTTTTGCATCATCAAAACCCTGCATGATATGATCTAAGAAGCATTCATGTGTTATCTAAGTAACAACTTATAACCATATTATTCATATCCTTAATCTGATAATGTACAAAAAAAAAAAGATAAAACTTAAAAAAAAGGCCTTACATTTGATCTGTCAAAGCTTGCTTAGAAAGGGCACCAGCCTTATCAATTTTGTTGCCCAAAACCAGCAAAGGAATACCACTCAATGCTGGTTTGCTTAAAAGATCATGGAGTTCACCCTTTGAAATGCTCAGGTTATCATGATCTGCAGCATCCACAACGTAACTGCACACATCCAAAACGAAATCAACAAAATTAATTACTTTTAACAAATCATAAGTCAAATGTTCTCAAAAAAGTGTTTTAGTGAAAGTAACTTAAACGATAGCAGAAACCGCACGGCAATACCTCTCCCACATACTGCGAAACCGGGGTTGACCACCAAGATCCCACAGCTTTATTGTCACATTTCCTTTAGTTACCTTGCGCATATTGAATCCCACCTAAACGACATTTTTTCTTTTATAAGATGCACTAATATAATTAAAAACTTTGTAAAGACCAATAATAATGTAAAACTTGAAGAAAACTCACAGTCGGGATCATGTCCTCGCTATATCCACCCGTCTACAAACAAAATAACACAAAAAGAAAAACAGTTATAACCTGTGTTACCGATAACTTTCAAGAAACCGGATTCATATGCGAATGAAATGCATTAATATACCTACAGCAACAACATTAACAAGAGAAGTTTTGCCAGCATTCTGGAGCCCAATCAAAGAAAGCTCCATTTCCTGCTTGAAAAATAGGCTGTAACAAGTGATTTCAAGATTAGCAAACCCTAATTAAATCATCACCATCATTTCACAACTACAAAAATAATCAATAATAACATATGAGACAGCAGATCTTAATACAAAAAAGCAAACATTTTTATCCAAATATAAAACTCCACAACCAAGAAACACAAACCCTAGCATACCCAAATCAACCAAACGCAAAATGAAAATCATAAGAGCCGAACCCTAGGATTCCAGATCTGAACACTTTGAGTTATTACCGCCACCGTTCAACCTCGTTGTATCTTGTCGTCGCCGGAACCCTAGTTCCATTTTCCACCTCTACCTTCTCTCTCGACTCTCCTTCCCGTCTCTCTCTCTCTCTCTCTCTCTTCTCGGTTCTTCCATCTGCAAATGAAAAGAAAAGAAGATAATGGGTGTTTGAGAGGGAATAGAAAGGTTGATATGTGTGAAGTGAATATCAGCCCTTAGATCACGATCCGTGTGAAAAAGTGAGGGAAATGGATGGCTGAAAATGAACCAGTTGAAGGGTAATTTTTTGTGTTTCTTTATGCTTTAAGTGTTGTACATTATGCATCTGATGTTGTATCACGTGTGTTTTTTTTTAGTGAAGGGCATAATTGGAAGTGTAAATTATTTTGTGCTTTAGAGGGTTGTAAACCATGCTTTAGGGGTGTTTGAAGGGAATTTTTATGGACTTTAAGAAGTCCTTCCTATATGTATTATAAAGTAGTATAGATATAGATATATATATAGGGGACCGCTAAAATGAAAACCACCTCCAGTTGTAAGAACCATGAGAACTTTTTGATCCGGGGCGAGTTGGACCAAAATTTTTTTTCATAAAGGTAGATGCGTGTATTAAAAACATATTTGTAAAAAAAAAAAAATTCAAAAAAAAAATGTCGTGTGTGTAGTTTTGAGCACCACGAGTTTTGTTTATGGGTACCGTAAAAAAATCATAAAATTTACGGTACCCGTAACCACAAACTTGTGGTGCTCAAAACTACACACACGACATTTTTTTTTTAATTTTTTTTTACAAATGTGTTTATAATACATGCATCTACGTTTATGAAAAAAAATTTTGGTCCAACTCGCCCCGTATGATGTAGTTCTCATGGTTCTTACAACTGGAGGTGGTTTTCATTTTAGCGGTCTCATATATATATATATATATATGGTAGGGTTCAAGAGTGAACCATATTGTTTTTGTGAACAAAATGAATAAATCTTGTCCATTGATTTAGAAGATCTTGAAATTTATAATAATGAAATTTTTCTAATTATTTATGTGTAGAAAATAAATGAAAAAGGTATAAGTGTAAATTGTTAACTAGTTCTCTTTCCAATTAAATATTTAATTACATTCACTCTTTTCATTTCTCTCACCAATTAACTAATTTATTAATTTAAAAATAAATACAATTACTATTCAGCCAACCTATTTTATACAAATACGTATATCCATTTTATACATATGCATACATATGCAATTTGAATATTACATATGTGTGCTTTGGGTATCCAATACAAGTACATATGTGTATAAACCATTTATTAGTTCTGTTTGTGTATATTATATACACAGTTTCTATTCAGCCAAACTGTTTTATACACATATGTATATCTTTTTTATACACATGCATACACATGTAAATTAAAAAGTACATATATGTATAACAACACTATGAATGGAATGTATTAAACAAAAGATGAAAAAAAAAATTAAGGAAAAGACACATTATTACATATAACTATCTTCATACTTGATGTTAAATATTAGAACTATTTATACAAAAAGAATTAAAAAGTGAGAATTAGTATTTTTTTGACGATAAACAAATTAAATAACAATCTTATTTAAAAGAAACAAGTTTTAGCGTATTACCAGATGGTACTTGTATACGGTATGACATTTATCTTTTTTATTAAAAAGAAACAGATGGCAAAATCTTTACAATCTTATTAGTAAACTGAACTCAATTGAAAATCTTATTGACGATTTCTTCATTTTAATTAATTTAAATTTAAATTTATACCCCTTTTATTATAAACTATATAATAAAAAAATTACGAAAGCTATTGATGCGGAATTTTTTTATATTCTTATTAGAAGAGAAGATCTGGTGTTAAAGATTATTTTACCTTACTTCCCATATTTACTTGAGAGGCCATGGGGACAAAATAAAAAAAAAATCATTGTTTTTTTTTTCCAAACTCGGCATGCACTACTAATTATTAATAACAGAATCATCATCCATGGTAGTTGGAAAATTAGAAAATGTAAATATGTCATGAGAAAATGTATAATCTCTACAAAATAGGAAACATATAACTGAAATCAAGAATGAAAACAAAATGATTGAAATCTAATTTATGAAAATTAAAGGTAAAATTACAATCCTATCCTTTTAATGAAAAAAACAAATGGATGGCTGAGATTAGTTCACTCTGTTCACAAACAATGATGGTGTTCACTCATGAACCTAACCCTATATATATATAGGGTATGGATCCTAAGAGAAGTTCACCCTATTTGAGAAACTTGAGAAGCAATCTGGACCACACATTTTCCCCAAGCAAAATAATGCAAAAAATGTAAAAAAATGCAATTTTTTTTTTTGAAAAAATCGTTGCTTTTTATTTAAGGTTTTAATTTTTAATTTAAAAAAATTATTTGCGATTATACACATGTGTATATTGTTAATCTTTCAACTATACATATATGTATATTGTCAATTATACATATATGTATATACATGTTTAAATTTGAAATATATGAGTTATAAACCCTAAACCTTAATCGCTAAACCCTAAAGCTAAACCTTAATGCTAAACCCTAAACCCTAAACCCTAAACCGTAAAGCTAAACCCTAATTCTAAACCCTAAAGCTAAACCCTAATACTAAACCCTAATACTAAGCCCTAAAGCTAAAGCTAAAAACCCTAAAGCTAAACCCTTAATGCTAAACCCTAATGCAAACCCAAAAGCTAAAGCTAAAGCTAAACCTTAATGCTAAACCCAAAAGCTAAACCCTAATGCTAAACCCTAAATACTATTGCTAAACCCTAAAACTAAACCCTAAATATTAATGCTAAACCCTAAGCCTAATGCTAATGATAAACCCTAAATAACACTTATTTTTTAATTTTAAACATGTATATACATATATGTATATTTGACAATAAAAACATATGTATAGTTAAAAGATTAACAATATACACATGTGTATAAATCCTAAAAAAAAATTTAAAAATTAAAACCTTAAAGAAAAAGCTCTGATTTTCCAAAAAAAAAAAAAAAATTGCATTTTTTTACATTTTTTTACATTTTTTTGCTTAGGGAAAATGTGTGGTCCATAATGCTTCTCAAGTTTCTCAATTAGCCTACTACTTCTCACATGATCCTTATCCTATATATATATATATAGGGAGAGGATCATGAGAAAACTAGATATAAATGAGAAAACCAAAAAAACTAACCAAAAAAGCACTAAAAAGGAGGGGGGAGACTTTTAATGAAGGAGGGGGGACTTTTAATGAAGGAGAGGTAAAATTGGAAAAAAAAATATATATAACTTTTCAAATATTATCCATTTCTCCATACGTTATCATTTTAAAACAAAAATGGCACCTTAAGATCACAAATTTTTTTATCTTTCATTCAAGTATATTCGAGCATATTTTTTATGACATAAAAAAAGATTTATGGTGTCGTCTTGTTTTCAATACTATTATTATAGTAGTACACATGTGCAATATAACATGTACTACAATTGCATTACATGCTTAAAATTAGTTTTTTGAGTCTAGTTTAGCTTTTAGGGTTAGTTTTTTTGGAGGTTTAGGATTAGGATTAGGTTTTTGGGTGTGGGGGGGAGGGGGGGTTTAGGTTTTTGGGGGGTGGGGGTGGGGGGGTTTAGGTTTTTTTCGGGTTTATGTTTAGGGTTTAGTTTTAGGTTTTCGGGAGGGTGGGGGGGTGGGGGGTTTAGGTTTTTGGGGGGTGGGGGGGGGGGTTAGGCTTTTGGTGGGAGGGTGAATTTAGGTTTTTGGGGGGTGGGGGTGGGGGGTTTAGGTTTTTGGGGGGTGGGGGGGTTTAGGTTTTTTTCAGGTTTATGTTTAGGGTTTAGTTTTAGGTTTTCGGGAGGGTGGGGGGTGGGGGGGTTTAGGTTTTTAGGGGGGGGGGGTGGAGGGGGTTAGGCTTTTGGTGGGAGGGTGAATTTAGGTTTTTGGGGGTGGGGGTGGGGGGTTTAGGTTTTTGGGGGGTGTCGGTGGGGGGTGGGTTAAGTGGTTTAAGCTTTATGTATTAGTGCACATGTGCAGTACAACCAAAAACAAAAAAAAAAAAAAAAAAATTTTTGAAATTTTTTTCCATACATAAAAAGTAGCGATTTTTCTAAAAAAAATTGTAAAAAAAAAAAAAAAAATTGATATGTTTTTAGGTTTTTTTTAGGCTTTTTTGGTTAGTTTTTTGGTTTTCTCATTTAAACTAGTTTTCTCATGATCCATCCCCTATATATATATATATATATATATATATATAGGGTCAGGAAGCCTTCTCTTTGCTTTACAGAATTTCTCTTTCAGGGTCAGGATAATGTGAGAAGCACTAGGTTAATTGAGAAACTTGAGAAACATTTTGAACCACACATTTTCTCTAAGCTTTTCGTAATATACACATATGTATAGTTTAAAATTGACTATACACATATGTGTATAATTCTATATTTGACAATATACATATATGTATATAGTTAATTTTAAACTATACATATGTGTATATTACGAAAAGCTTAGAAAAATGTGTGGTCCAGAATGCTTCTCAAGTTCTCAAATAGGGTAGACTTCTCTCAGGATCCCTACCATATATATATATAGAAACGAGATCAGGAGAAAACGCTCAAAAGTGTGAGAACGGTGAGAACACATCCTGGCCTAACACGTGGCGCGGGGCATGATCAGGGTCCGAGGGTTTTTTTTTTGCCTTTTTAGTATTCTTCTCCTTTCACGATTTTCGCGTTTGACATGCTGCTTTATTTTTTGCGTGCAAGATAATTTTGGCGTTATGTAGAATTATTAATTATTTGGCGTTTTACTGTTTTTCTCAAATTTCTTCTCATTGAATTAATTCTTTTTGTGTCACATAGTTAATTTTTTGGCGTTATGGCTTTTTCCATGTTATTTTTGGCGTTTGTATCTTTTTGTTAATAATTGATTACCATAGATTAATATTTTATAAAACTACAATAACACGAAAATCAAAATAACCGTAGGTGGGATTACATCAGAGATGTACCCATCGGTTTTTTCATCACTTTCTTCAGATTCTTCATCATCAAATTTCATATTTGCGTATAACGCCATTAGCTCCTCTCTTCTTTGCTGCAGCCTATTCTTGAATATCACTGCATCTTTGGATTTTGGATCGTTTGAAGGTGCTAAATCACAGAGTTGTTCAATGATAGATCGCAACCCTGTCTTCAACATTTCTTCCATTGGCCTTGAATATTGCACCCCGTTTTTATAAGTCAATTCAAGCGTTCCTTCTTCCTCATGCATCACCCAACTGCTAAGTTTTGGTATAGGAGTATCGTCAATATCATCATCATCTTCGTCATCTTCTGCCGGAAATTTTCTCTTCAGTCTTTTTATTACATTTCTTGTTCTTTCACAATCGTTGTCCATTGGAACCCCAAGGGCCAGGATATCCTTCTGAACCTTTTCATTCATTCCAAGCATGGCTTTGATTGTCCTTACCTTTACCCTTCTCCTATCAGAGAACTTTATGATGAATCGTTTCTCTTTTCTTTCAAACCTCCATGCAATAAACTTAGCCATTTTAAAAGTTTTTGGCGTTTTGGATAATATGTGGCGTTTTAGTCAAATTTTTTGGCGTGTTTGATCTTGTGTTCTCATGTTCTTCTTTTATATTGGCTTTTTTTTCCCACGCATTGCAGGTAATTATGGTGTTTTGAAAAAGTTAAATAAATTTAATTTCCCAAGAATTTGGCTTTTAATATTATAAATGTCAGTAATTATGTTCTCCGTCGTTTCATTTTACTGTTTTTTGCAGTTTTACCATGTTTTGTTTTCAGACTCAACTGTGTTTTATGGTGTAACACGTCAAATCTTTTGACGGCTGTAATTATGGCGTTTTGTTTTCCAATGGTGGTTAGATAACGATTAGACTTTTTTTGTTTTATATTCTTTGCACATTGTTTCACGCTTATTTTTTTTTTAATAATAGTAGTTGTTCAAAGTAATTTTATTATAGTTTGGTAGTTTTTTGGGGTCGTTTTTATGGAATTATGGCGTTTTACAAGCATTTGATCATTTTGGCATTTTATTATATACTCTTTAAATACTTTTGTTGTTTATTAACTGAAATTACAAAACAAACAATAGATAAAGAAAAAAAAAACAAAGTAGAAGCAATTTATGATTTAAATCTTCAGTGTCATCAGTCTCTTTTGTCTTTTTGAAACTACAAGAACTGTGACAAATAAATGGCGTTTTAGGTTTGGCGTTGTTTATTTTCTTTGTTTATGTGTTGAAGTGTCTTTGTGGATGTTGGAGATATAGATCAACCGTTTGTGGGTGGATGCTATCTGCCTGTCATCTTCATTATAATCTTCGAGGCCAAAGTAGCATTTACACTGGTATAGGTCTCTTCTTATCATCCAAACCTTCTTCAGGAACAAAGATGACAGTATGACATATGGGTGTCATCAGTCCCTCTTTTTTCAATTTTGTCCATCTCATGCAGTAAAATCTTACTACACTCACGTAACAAATCATTCAATGAAGCTTCATGCAGAACATTACTGAGTATCAAAGAAAAGATGTTTGCCATCGTTGTATTTTTTGGCGTTTTACATTGAGTTGTAAAATTTTTTTAGCAACCACTGTGTGTTTTTGTGTTTTTTTTTTGGTGTGATAAACGAAAGGTGGTGAGACGTTTCTATTTATAGAATTTTTTTTGGCGAGTAGTTTAGGCGGGATGTTATTTTTATAACAAAAATTGTAATTAACATTTATTCGGATGTAAGCTTTGACGTTGTATATAATGGCGTTTCATATTTTTGGCGTTTTTGTAGCCAGAGAGCTTAAATAAAAACATAGAAAAAAGTATGCAGTGGTAAAATTGGCGTTTTGTATTTATTTGGCGTTTTATTTTTCAATGGCGTTTTATGTGAGAAATGGTTTTTTACTTTTTTACCCTTAATGAAGCGCGTCCACGTAATAAAATTGGTGTTATTTATTAAAATGCCACCGCGCCAATCTAGTCCATAGATTGTTTTGATCGGACGATCAATAAGCGTACTCACCGTTCTCACACTTTCTACCATTTCTCTAAATCCTGACCCTATATATATATGAGGAGGAGTTAGGTAGAAAGTGGATTTTTCCTAGAAAGTCTAGGAGGCAATCAGAATGCGACACATGGCATTGAAGGATTTTAACTAGAAGGGCAATTATGTACTTTCACAATCTATTATTATTTTAGGAAATTATATCTTCAATAACTAACTATCCATGTACACGAATGAAACCGATTTCCTCCATAATTTTCAGAACATTTTGTTTTCGAATTCTGATCTCACGTAAATATCAATCATTCCTTCATTTTCTTCCTCACAAGATTCATCGCTGATCATTAAACTTTATCTGGAATCTATCAGCATGTTCTACAGTTGTGTTTTAGCATCCATGCTGGTAATGCTGGATGATTTCTTGACGCTGCATTTTACCATCCATGCTGGTAATCCTGGATGATTTCTTGACATTGTGTTTTAACAGCAAGCAGATTTTTACAGTTGTGTTTTTGTATTCATGTTGGTAATGCCGGAGGATTTCATGACGCTATGTTTTACCATCCATGCTGGTAATGCTAGAGGATTTCTTGACATTGTGTTTTAACAGCAAGCAGATTAATACCGTTGTGTTTTAGCATTCATGCTGGTAATGCTGGAGGATTTCTTGACGCCGTGTTTTACCATCCATGCTAGTAATGCTAGAGGATTTCTTGACATTGTTTTTTAACAGCCAGCAGTTTAATACCGTTGTGTTTTAGCATTCATGCTGGTAATGCTGGAGGATTTCTTGACGTTGTGTTTTACCTTTCATGCTGTTACGATGGGTGATATTTGTCATGATGTGTTTTCTTGATGTTGTGTTTCTTCATGAAGGATAGAAGGAAGAGAGAGAGACGAGAGAAAGGGAGAGAGAGAGAGAGAGAGAGAGAGAGAGAAAATCGCAAGAAATGTGGGATGGTTTATGGAATGACAGTTATTTTCATATTTAAAAAAAGCTAAATGACATATCTACCCCTGATTAATTAAATAATCATATTTTTAAGAAACACATATTACCAAAATGCCACCAAGATGATCTCAACCATTAAACACACCCATTGGATGACCCATATCGCTTCCTAGACTTTCTAGGAAAAACACACTTTCCGCAGCATCCACACTATATATATATATATATATATATGTGTGTGTATATATATAGGGTAAGGTTCTAAAGTGAACACATTCCCAAGAGTGAACTGTGTGAACTTATATGGACCGTTGATCTTCATCATCTTGAGATTATAAGAGAATGGCATGATCGTAATTATTGGGTTAATTTTATATATTTAATTAAATATAAAAGAGTATTATTGTACATATACAACTAACAAATATGGAATCTCTCCTAAAAAAGTGCACCTTTAATTCTTTTTCCATATCTATCATTATCTCTTCCAATTTTATGTTATTATCAAAGAAAAGAAGGCACAAAGATAAAGCGTGCGATGAAGAAGAGTACAGGGTGTCGACCAAGAACAGTCATTGCCGACAACAAGGAAAAGCAGAGGAGGACCTTCGAAGCTAGCAAATCGCCGGAATACTCAAATTAAATCAAATCCCTTATTTGTTTCCCTCCTTCTCGATCAAAGAACACAGGCGAGTAAAACAGGGTGCAGCCGACGAAGAAGAAAGCTACCGTCGACATTGTCGTGCGAAGAAGAAGAGTAAACGCTGTCGATAAAGAACACTCATTGCCATCATCATCATCTTCGTCGGAATCCGAAACGTATTATCAAGCAACCAAGGTACACCGACATCATCCCCGTGTTTATTTGATTTGCCGTCGATACCAATAGTTGGGTTAGGTTTAGTTTCTTGTTTGATGCAGGTGTACACATGTGTATTCCGATTATTGGTATTGTTTTTTGGGGAAAATGTAATGAAGATTATACACTGGGTTGTACACATATGTACATGGTGTTTTATGTTTATTATGCTGTGTTTGAGGCGGGTGTACACATATGTATTCCGATGATTGGTTTTGTTTTTTTAGGGAAAATGTGATGAAGATTGTATACTGGGTTGTACACATATGTACAGGGTGTTTTATGTTTATTATGTTGTGTTTGAGGCGGGTGTACACATGTGTATTCCGATGATTGGTTTTGTTTTTTGGAAAATAATGTGATGAAGATTGTACACTGGGTTGTACACATATGTGATCGGAGTGTCGCGCTCCGGTCAAAGATAATATTTATAGTCCCAAATTACCCTTAACAATTGTTAGTGGTAGCAAGGGGTCGAACCACGAAGAGTCTGTGGTTTGCGAATGGATTCGATTGAATTATGAAAAGGTGTCACTTTTATGAAGCTTGCTATTTTGTTTTTATGTATTTTTGTTTGATTGAAAGATGTGAATTAAAATTACTAAAATGATTGAAGGGATTAACTACTACTGATTAACAAATTGCAAGAAATAAAATTGATTGATTGAACAATAATAAGAAAACAAGGCTCACACCCGGTTTCAACTAATGCAAGACTTAGGGTTACTATGTATTTTAATTAGCTTTACTTGAAATAATTCATTAACGGGTCGCAATCACAAAGCTTAGGTGTCAATCGCTATCAACGTCATAAACAACGAACCATGATACACTTCGTTACTTTGGACTAGCAAATCCTACCAAAAGACAAGGCATAAATACGTGTATTCATTTCACAAAGTCAAATTTAATCATTCACTCGACAGTTTGCAAATTCAATACCAACATAGGACAATTGTCTAAGATTCAAATGCACTTCAAGTTGTCACAAAACAATTATCAAAACATAATAAACCCTAAATCTTACAAAAGTCTACACCGGGGTGAAACCTCCTAGGAATTAGCCGCGCATGATCGAAAGAACTTGATCACCGGATGTTGAGAACTTGAAGTTGAACATCTTGAAACCTTGAAGATGATAGATGATGATGGTTAGGGTTTTGGATAAGTGATGATGAATGGATGACTGGATTGGTGGATTGATGGAGCTAGGGTTTTGGAGTCAAGATTAAGATGTTGAATTCGTTCTTCATTCGGGTTGTGAGATGATGATCGATGGAATGGTAGGTGATAGATGATGAGTAGTGGCTCCAAAAGATGTTTTCAAACTCTTAGCAAAGTGTAACTCCCGAATTCCTTGGTCAATATTCGTTTTAATTCATCAAAATCAAAAATCTCGCATCTGCAACATCGAAGGACCGTCGCCGACGGGCCTGACCACCGTCGGCGACGGTGTGTGCTTGTTCACTTTCGTCCGACGGCCAAACTTGCTGTCTACGGACGATTTGGACGACGAGTATTTACATCGACCGTCGGCGACGGCCCATATGGGCGTCGGCGACGGTGCCCAGAAACCATATCCTCTGTTTTTCGTGTTCCTTGCTCCCGGTTGACCCGTTTCTCATCTCGGTGGCTCGTTTTTTATCCCGGTGACCCGTAAAGCTTCCGAAAAGCTCCTTAAACTCTGCTAGACCTGCAAAACAAGTATCTAATCAAAAGTAGGCTATTCGAAATTAAAACTTGTGTAAAAAACAATTACAAGCACCGGTTTTCGACCACGTATCACATCCCCACACTTGTCTTTTGCTTGCCCTCAAGCAAATCTGTTTTTAACTTTCACGTGGGTCGAACAACGAATACACTCCCCATTCCCGAGACGAAGGTTAAGGTCCAATGTCTTGCTAAAGTTCAAACTCTTTACAATTTTCAACATATTTAACGGTGAAGTGATTTCACATACCAAAATGGTTATCCAAGATTAACCCGCCCGCGAAACCAACAATTCATGCATATCCTTCACAATGTTCTCTCCACTCGGCTTAAGAATTGGCTAATGTGTATAATGTATTAGCACTTCAACAATTAATTACTCAACACCGATTAGAACACGTACCTGCATAGGCTTGCAACTCAATCATTCTCCACCACCGATCACGAATACTAAGCACAAGTCATAAGGTCTTTGTAAGGGTTGTAACGGGGCTGGGCTAAAGGTAGGAATTGGGATATTTTAAAGTGGCTAGGGTGATGAAAATTCGATTTTTATTACAAAAGACTATTCTAAACAAAACTAAACTATAAACATCAACTACAAGGCAACAACTTTAGCCTTTTATTTCTCAAACTAAGAACATATATTTTTGTTCTTTTCTCAACAACTTTCTATCTTTTTCATACGTTTTCTGATTTTTCTCTCTCTCTTTTTTTTTTTTTTTTTTTTTTTTTTGCAAACAAACAAATACAACTATACTAAGTTTACTTCTATAATCGAATTTCCATCACACGGGTTTAAACGAAAAAGGTTTTAAGGTTATTGGTTAAAGGGTAGTCAAACGAAAGGATTAGGCTCAAAAGTGGCTACTAAGGGATAATTTTTGGGTAAGGATATAAAAATGGTGTAAAAGGAAAAGGTTTACCTAATGCCTTAATCATTCTCATGCTTGTATTCGGTCTATGGTCTCGAACGTATCAAAAGTTGCAAGTTCTACAATACGCGACTAATGGTACTCAAACAAAGAAACACATGTATGTAAATCTATGATATAAAAGTGGCTTAAATCCTCACGTATAAGGGTATGATATATGATATGCATAAAATACTAGTTTCTTAGGCGGATTATTCCCAAATAACCACCCGCTAAATACCCGTTATGTTATTAATTTGAACTTGACCATGACAAAAGACCAAATGGGTTGTGACATCCCTCGTTGACTTAGTTACTTGTGCTTTTAAGATCGCTTTTAAACAAGACATTTTTGAAAAAAATTTGAAATTTTCCCCCATCCCCACACTTGAGGTAAACATTGTCCTCAATGTGTAGTATTTAAATGAACATGTCAAAATCGAAAATTCTTACTACTCCCCCATCCCCACACTTGAGGTACATATTGTCCTCAATGTGTAAGAACTAGAGTATTAAACGCACAAGGGATGTGACACGACTAACTTCCCCAAAATTTCACCCCGGAAGAATAAGATACACTCTACAATCCACTTATTTGCTAACTAAAAATCACAAGTAAAAAAGAAACGTATGCACCTGATTTTTGAGCTCATTCCTCGTGTGCTCTTCTTCTCTTCAAGAAAGCGGTTGTCCCACGAACACAATGTACCTACAAATCTTAACCCTTGTGTAGAAGCATGCTTCTCACAACCATCAAAAATTGTTAGTTACCTAGTTCTACCACTTTTATGAAAATATTACCAAGCCATACGTTATTTCACTTTGATTTATGTGGAAAATAAATTACAACAACAACAAACCTAACTCACTTTCGTAGGAATCACGGTTGCATTTAGCTTATGCAACAAGCCGTTTCAAACCCCCCAATAGCTTGGGAAGACGAGAGGTCTCGTGAGGGTTATATAGGGAACACACCCACAACGTTCATTTAACTAGGCAAAAATTTAAATAAAACGAAATAAAAGTAACGAAAATAAAATAATATACAACAACAACAACACAAAACATACCTTGCCTCTACCGCTGATATCTCTCGTTAGGGTTCACTGGCGGGTTTGGCTGGTATTGATAACCAGTGAGGGCCTCGAACATCTCCCTATAGTTATCGAGTGGGCTCGGCTCTCCTTGGGGTGGTGGTTGGTAAGGAATCGGAATGAAGCTAGAGCCGACTGCCTCGGGCCAATGAGGGGTTGGATCGGATGGGCCTTGTGGATGGGGAAGGTTGGGGTAATTGGTCCACCCCGAGTGTTCGGCGTATGGGAGACCGGCTTGATAGTCTCTTTGATGTCGCTCCTGATCGTGGAGCACCTTGGCATTATTAATAACCATTTGGTTAGAGACGGCCAAAGCTCTCCATCGGCGTTGCTCCAATTCTCTTTGTGCATTTTGACGCCTTGCCTCTTCTTCCTCCCATGCCCGTCTTTGGGATCTTTCCTCCTTTTGCAACTGTAACAAGCGTTCCATTTGTGATCATTGTAACGCTTGTTGCAGTTGTTGTTCCTCCATCTGCTTCTCCATCCTCTCGCGAAAGGATGCTTGAAAAGCCCATTGTTCTTGCGAGTACGCCCCTTGCGCCTATTCCCATTCTTTCCTGCTTGCGTGATATTCTCTCCCTTCGCCAATGCATGCCGATACATTATCGTAAACTGCTTGTTGCCCGTGGGTCCACAACCGGTATGACGGTATCTGCCTTTGGTTCAAGAAATCTGCCACATCGGCAGAAATTTCCCTATGCTTCCTCCTGTATCGTTGCCTTGGTCCCCGCGGACCGGAAGGCTCCGTCTCCTCCTCATTATCAGGCATCTCCTCATCTTCTTCCTCTTCATCACCCTCTTCATCACCCTCTCTCGGTTCGGTGAATCGGTAACTATCTCCTTGCTCATCCTCGACTGTGTGAAGATGACCAAAAGACTTTACCGTTATCTTCCAATGTCGTCTCATGGAGGTGAAGTTGAACTGATCAATGGGTTTAGACACCCACAGCGACTCCTGAGGCAATGCATTCTGCTGCAAAATCATTGCACTAATCAATCTCGCATAAGGGATCATCTTCCGCTTGAATGATTCCCTTGTATCCCATGTATTGATCATCACAATTTGGCGCCATGATAGCCTTGGCGTCCCATACAGCAATGAATGTAAAACCCGGCAGTCAGGTGCCTTCACTTTACCGCGGTCCCCATACCGCACCATAACATTCTCTAACGAAATGCCTTGTAGTATTTTGCCCATCAAAGACAAATCGCTTCTCGAATCCCCTGCACCCCCAGACCCTGTTAATATGGATGCTAGCATTTGCGGCGGATCAGCTTCGTTTATTTTATTATCCAAAAACTGATCATAACCATAGTAATCATACGCTTCAACCCCAAGCGAATCAAATCTTGCTATAGCATTCATGTGCTCGAATGACATGATCATTTGGTTTTTGCCAATATTGCCGACTAACCGCCACGTAGGAGCCGGCCCATCAGAATGTTCAAAATGGAGAGTAGACAACCATACACAAACAGCCCCCAAATACACCCGGGTGGTGATATCCTCGCACCAATCAAGTACCCGTTCCCACCCAAGCTTTTCAAACTTTTGAACTATGCCGATTTTTCGAAATTCTTCGACATCCACCGTACGCTCACACACTACCCTCTCGGGTACGGGCTTTGAAACACCCGTGACCATCTTCATTTTCCACATCTTCGCCTCTAATTTCTTGTTTTGGTACCGGGAAAGAGCCTTCAGTTTGTCGTCTTTCCAAACCGAGGCCGACTGACTATTCTTGGCCTCCTCCCAATCCCAATCCTGTCGAATAAGTTGCCCATCACCTTCTTCTACATTACTTAACTGTTCCCAACGTCTTTGATATTGCCCCGAGCTTGAACCGGCTCCCGAAGACGAACCTTGCCCGGAGGTTTTTGCTTTCTTGTTTCTTCCAAACATAGCTACAATCAAAAGACAATAAAGAACCATTAGCACACCGAAATCTTCAAACAATCTCAAACTTTGAACATAATATGCAATGTTGAATTTCAATCAATAATTAGATCTAAAATCGCCTTTTTAAACTTCCAAAGTCGCACATTTTAACATCTACATATCAATTTAGCATGTTTATTTACAAGATTTCTCAAAATTTCATGATTTCAACAATATTCAACATTACAACTATGTTCAATCATGCAAAAAACTAGTGTAATCACATCACCAAGATTAAAGCATGCTCAAATCCCACCCAAATCAAGTAAACAATCTTAAGTTTATGCGAAAACATCGTACATTCTGATAAGCAATCTACTCTTAAACACTAAGCTTAAAATTTCAAAAGAAATCAACAATGTATATGATAATCATGCATAAATTTACTGAAATTTCATACCTTTGATGTTAGATAACAAGAAGAACTAAGAAAAAGTGCAAAGCAAGAGTCTTGGATGAACACTCTTCAAAACCCTAAAAACTCACGCCCAAAAATCTTGCAAACGAGCAAGAATTGATGGAAACCGTTATGGGGGTTTTGTTCCTCTCGAAAAATTACTCAAGAAAGGCTCAAGAATCCCTGGATTTGGTGGAGATTTGAAGGAGTTATGGAAGGAGGAAGGATTAGGGTTCTTGAGTGAGTTTGTGAAGAAGATGAAGATGGAGTAGAGATAGGGTAGGTGATGCACGAATTATTAGTATGAAGCTGATGTTGGGTCGAATTCGGGTTGTTTGTGTGGTTAAAAACTGATTCGGAACAAGTTTTTATGGTTATATAATTGATTTAACTCGAAATAAGACCAAAGGTTCGATTCTGCGACGGAACGAGTTAGAGAGGCCGTCGCCGCCGGGCCTGACCACCGTCGGCGACGATGCTTGGAAATGGCACAAGTGGGCGACGGTTAAAGTAGCTGTCTACGGAGGAAATTGGGCGACGGATGTTTTATAGGGACCGTAGGCGACGAGAAGACCCACCGTCGGTGACGGTTCCCCGAAAATCGATTTTTATATTTTTCAATTTTTCAATGTTTTTTTTTAAATATGAGGAAAATTATGAAACTTTAATAAAAGGACTATATACAAATAGAATTCCAAAAAATTATTAAAAATCTTTTTGTAATTTTTTTTATAAGTTAAAATTTTAGAACACGAAAACCGTTAACGGCCCTACCACCCCCCGAAAAGACGTGTATTGTCCCTAATACACACAAATAAGTCTAAAAACATACCTTTTGTCTTCAAGACCCGTTCGGAATGTCCGGACTTCACACAATCACAAGGGTTAGTATAAAACGAGAATGATTAAATACCAAAATACTCAAACAATTAAATAGATTGTACATAACTTTACAAAACTCATTACCGGTCCTGTCAGTTGACCTCATAAGTTGGCACACTTACCACGAAGTTCACCAACACCACATTCTCATCCTTTTTCTCATTATTACCATCAAGGAACGATTTAAGGCGATGCCCATTAACCGTTTGCTTTGACCCATCCTTCGGGTCCTTGATTGTAACATCTCCAAGCTTTCCGACCTGTGTAATCACGTACGGGCCCATCCATTTGCTCTTGAGCTTACCGGGAAAGTATTTAAGCCTTGAGTTTTAGAGCCATACCTTTTAACCCACTTCAAACTCCTTCGGCTTCAATTTCGCGTCATGTGCCCTCTTCATATCATCTTTGTATTGTGAGGCGCACTCGTACGCTTCTTCCCTAAGCTCCTCCAACTTGCAAAGCTTTAACTTTCGCTCCTTTCCTGCATCGTCATATTTCATGTTAACCTCTTTAATAGCCCACCAAGCACGATGCACAAGTTCAACCGGTAAATGGAAATTTCGCCCATAAACTAAGCGATAAGGTGCAGTTCCAATAGGTTTTTATGAGCCGTTCTATAAGCCCATAAAGCATCATTCAACTTTGTCGACCAATCCTTTCGGTCGGGTCGAACGGTCTTTTGCAAAATTTCTTTTATTTGCCTATTGGAAACCTCCACTTGACCGCTTGTCTGTGGGTGGTAAGGAGTAGCAATTCGACGGTCAACACCATACCATTTCAAGAGTTTTCCAAAGTTAAAATTCTTAAAGTGAGATCCCCCATCACTAATGTTCACTCGGGGAATCCCAAATCTAGAAATTATATTTGTTTGTACAAAATTGCAAACAACGGTATGGCCATTCGTCTTGGTGGCAATCGCTTCGACCCACTTGGATACATAATCGACCGCCACCAAGATGTATAAGTTGCCATGCGAATTAGGGAATGGGCCCATGAAATCGATCCCCCACACATCAAAAATATCTACAATGAGGATCGGTTGCATGGGCATTTCATCCCTTTTTGAAATACCCCCTAACTTTTGACACTCTACACAGTTCTTAGCGAAATTAAAAGCATCCTTAAAAATAGTCGGCCAATAAAGGCCACTATTGAGCACTTTGTGCCCGGTTTTGTGACCACTGGAATGGCCCCCACAAGTAAATGAATGCAAGTGCATCAAGACGCTAGGAATCTCCTCGTCGGGTATGCATCTTCGAACGACTTGATCTGGACAAAACTTGAATAAGTCCGGTTCCTCCAACGTGTAGTACTTGATTTGAGATAGGAAGTGCAACCTCTTCCTTCTATCCCAATGAGCCGGCAAATCACCTGTAACCAAATAATTCACAATATTAGCAAACCATGGTAATATTCCAACTTTTAAAATGTGCTCATCTGGGAAGTTCTCGTTAATCTCTTCACGGGAAGAATCCTCCTCTACAATCAATCGAGATAAGTGGTCCGCAACCACATTCTCAATCCCTTTCTTATCTCTAATTTCCAAGTCAAACTCTTGAAGCAAAAGAACCCATCGGATTAATCTCGGCTTTGCATCCTTCTTGTCCATGAGATACCTAACTGCAGAATGGTCAGAATAAACAATGACCTTAGTACCCCATATGTAAGCACGAAATTTATCCAACGCATATACCACCGCAAGTAGCTCTTTCTCGGTAGTTGTATAATTTAATTGTGCATCCGAAAGGGTCTTACTTGCGTAGTAAATGGCAACCGGTTTCTTATCTACCCTTTGACCCAATACGGCCCCCAACGCATAATCACTTGCATCACACATAATTTCGAATGGTAAAGACCAATTCGGTGATTGCAAGATTGGGGCCTCAACCAACTTTTTCTTCAACACGTTAAAGGCATTTTGGCAATTTTTATCGAAATCAAAAGTTTTATCCTTTAACAACAAATTGCATAGGGGTTTTGTTATATCACTAAAGCTTTTTATAAACCGTCTATAAAACCCCGCATGTCCCAAGAATGACCTAATACCCTTAACACTTGTGGGATAAGGCAAAGTAGATATAACTTGCACTTTTGCTCTATCCACCTCAATCCCACGACTCGAGACGACATGCCCTAACACAATCCCTTCTTGAACCATAAAATGGCTCTTTTCCCAGCTCAAAACCAGATTTTTCTCAACACATCTTTTCAAAACTTTTTCGAGTTGGTCAAGGCATGCATCAAATGATGATTCAAATATTGAGAAATCATCCATGAAGATTTCCAAAGACTCCCCCACCATATCTGAAAAGATACTCGTCATACACCTTTGGAAGGTGGCGGGGGCATTACAAAGTCCAAAGGGCATTCGCCTAAATGCGAAGGTACCGCATGGACAAGTAAAAGTAGTCTTTGCTTGGTCTTCGGGATGTATAGCAATTTGATTGTATCCCGAATAACCATCCAGAAAACAATAAAATTTTTGTCCGGCCAATTTCTCAACAATTTGGTCAATAAATGGCAAGGGGAAATGATCTTTGGAAGTTGCAGTGTTTAACTTCCTATAGTCAATACAAATACGCCACCCGGTTACCGGCCGAGTGACGACCTCTTCACCTGCGTCATTCGTGACGACTTGAATGTCCGCCTTTTTCGGAACTATTTGTGTCGGGCTCACCCATTGGCTATCCGAGATAGGGTATATAATACCCGCATCTAGCCACTTCAATACCTCCTTTTTAACCACTTCTCGCATGTTCGGATTTAGTCTCCATTGTGTGTCACGAGAAGGACTCATACCATCTTCCGTGATGATCTTGTGCATCACCACCGAGGGACTAATTCCCTTTAAATCCGCAATGGTCCACTCGATAGCGGCTCTATGAGTGACCAAAATTCTCATCAACTTCTCTTCTTGCTCCCCGGTTAAATTAGATGCAATGATAACCGGGAGCGTGCTACATTCACCCACATAAGCATACTTAAGATGCTTGGGTAGCACCTTCAACTCTAGCACCGGAGGCTCTTCCAATGACGGCTTCAACTTTGTGTCAATGCTTTCCGAAAGACTTTCCACTTGATGTGTCCAAGTGGGCCTTCCTTCCTTTGCCGCCATGACCTCCAACTCTTTCACCTCTTCATCCATGCTCCGATTCGTCTCTCCTTGTAACCTGTCAAACTTAAAACACTCCTCTATTGTGTTTTCCTCTTCGACACTAATGTCGCATAGAGGTATACACTCGTCAACGATGTCCGCCATATAGCATTCACCACCAACTAGAGGATCCGTCAATCCTGAAAAAACATTTAACCGCAACCGACGGTTACCAAAAGTCATGTCGACCGTGCCCGATTTGCAATTAATTTGGGCATTCGATGTTGCCAAAAATGGTCGACCGAGGATCACCGTTGGTTGCTTAGTTCGGTCCAAAGAGACATAATCTAATACAAGAAAGTCCACCGGATAGTAAAAGTCCTCGACCTTGACTATTACATCCATGACTATCCCACGGGGTAGTTTAGGGGTCAAGTCGGCTAACACCACGGTGGTGTTCGACACTTGAAGTGGACCAAAATCATATTGGTCGTATAAACTACCCGGCAAGATACTCACACTTGCCCCAAGATCCAAAAGTGCCCGGGTCATTTTAAATTCACCAACTTGTCTTGAAATAATGGGCGCCCCCGGATCTTGAAGTTTTGGTGGAAGTGCACCCGAAAGAATCAAACTCACATTTTCAGTCAAATCAAGTTTCTTAGGAAACTTGTGAGTTCGTTTTTTGGGTGCATAAATCCTTCAAGTATTTAGCATATCAAGGTACTTGCTTAATTGCATCTAGAAGTGGTAAATTGATTTTGACTTGCTTAAAAATTTCCCACATCTCTTCTTGTTGTGGGCCCCGTTTGTTTACCACTTTCTTAGATGGTCCCAACAAGGCTTCGGGATAAGGGGCGGTATTAACCTCCACACCCGTTTCCTTAGCCTTTGGGATGGGAACGGTCACAACGGGAGTGTTGTTAATTTTTAAATCATTTTCCTTTTGACCCGTTTGACCGTTCTTACCTTCATCATCACTCGCATCTTCCACCACCCCTTCAACAAACTCGGGTGGTGGTGGCTCAACACCGTTATCTATGACTCGACCACTACGTAAAGAAATTTTGTTTATTGGTACCTCACGTGTGTTCTTTGAGTTCGACCCTTGATGATTAGGGTTCGCCGTGGTGTCACTTGGGAGTCCTCCTCCGCTTCCACAAATTTGAGCCATCTCTTGAGCAAGTTGCCCCACTTGCTTCTCCAACGCTTTATGAGATTTATCCCGCACTTCAAATTCTTTCCTTACTTTGGTTGTAAGGGTGGTTATAGCATTCATGAGAGCGTCCATTTTAGAATTGAACGAGTCGTCACCTTGAGAGTTTGATGTACCACCCCCATTTCCACCTTGGTTGTAACCACGTTGATAATTACCTTCACGATTTTGATAGCCTTGGTTACCCCCTTGATTGTAATTCCTTTGGTAACCCCCTTGGTTACCTCCTTGACGATTGTTATACTATGACCCACCTTGATTACCCGATTGGAAATTCGGATTCATTTGATTCGAAGAATTACCATACCGGAAATTAGGGTGATTTCTCAAACCCGGATGGTAAGTGTTGGAGTTCATGTCATATTGCTTTCGATCCCCATACACTTGGTTTACCTCCTCGGTGTAGTCACTCGACCCCGTTGGACATTGCTCGGTTCTATGCCTAATATCTCCACATTCTTCACAAACCGCGAATTGTACCGCGTTCACTTCCTTCTTCTTCATACGAGCCATTTCCCGCTCTAAGGTGGAAATTCGATCCTTAGAATCAAGTTCGGGAAGTGACCGGGAAATGGGATGTTTCTTAGCTCTATCGGCCGATTCCTTCTCTTTTGACCGTTTGCTCATCCGCTCCAAAAACTCCCAATCATCATCTTCATGATTGCTCAAGAGAGTCCCGTTGCTCGTTGATTCTAGGCGGTTCCATGTCACGTCATCCAAACCACGTACAAAGCACTTCACCAATTCCCACTTTTCTATTTGATGATGTGGGCATCTCCGCATCAATTGTTTGAATCGAGTGAACGCTTCATGTAATGGTTCACTCGATAGTTGCCGAAACGACCTTATTTCATCCCTAGCGTCGTCGGTCTTCGCCATCGAATAGTATTCATCCAGAAAGACTTGTTGCATTTCACCCCATGTCCGGATACCATTCGCCGGAAGTGTGAGAAACCACTGCTTTGCCTTGTCTTTCAACGAAAATTGAAACAAGCGAAGTTTGACCTCCTCTAATGCGAAGTTTTGCCCCCCAATGGTGTTACAAATGGATGAAAACTCCGCTAAGTGCGTGTATGGCTCATCGTTTGACCTCCCATTGAAGTGGGGAAGTATATTGATGTAATGAGGTTTACAATCAAACATTCTCCTTTCACACACTATAGAAGAGTCATTATTGGTGACTACCGGTAAAAAACGGTCATTCACTCCCCGTGGAGGTTGTTGACGACGTTGTGGACCGTTAACCTCTTGATCGACCGGCCTTCGGTTGTCCCTTCGATCACCTCTTCTATCACCACCTTGATTTCGACCTTGCTTACCCCTTTGATTACCTCCTCCCACGAAACGAGGAATCCGATTAGGGTTACCATTGTTGTTATTGTTGTTGTTCTAAAACCCATCATTTCGGTTCCGTTGATTGTTATTTCGTGGTTGGCGGTTATTTCCGTAACCATCATTCCTCCTATCCCCATACCCGTAATCATCATCCCCTACATAGTTGTCGTCTTGATAGCCAAACTCCTCATCTTCAAATCTTCGTGCATTGTAAATATTACCCCGATTCACATATCCCCAATCTTCGTCATCGTTAGCCCGATCATCATAATATCCTCCATCATCCGAATTTTCTGTATCCACGCTCACATGTTCCGGCGATTGATAACCGGGAACACTATATGGTTCGTCATCGGGGATGGCGTTCCTCAAATCGTCTATGTTGAAGAATGGGTCTTCGTTCGCGGGATTGCCACGATCTTGATTACCTCGACGGTCGGAATTAACATTCCGGTCATCAAGGTTGAGGGGTAATGAATTGTGTCGATGAAGGTTTTGTTGTTGGGGTGTTCTTTGGGTATTGTTCGGGTTTTGGTTTTGGAAAGGTGGTGTGGGTGGTCCATTGTTGTTATTACCACCCGGTCGCTCTTGAGGCATCGGTTGAACATTTTGGGCGGGATTGAAGTTGCCTCGGTATTGGAATTGGTTCGGGTTTTGATTTTGGTTGAGGTTTTGGTTCGCCATTGAATCGGTTTCAATGATCGGTGTTAATTGTGGTGTTTGGTTGGTTTGATTAGAAGCAAGAGTTGCTTCTAACCGGCTTGCTAGATTTCTTCTTGCTACTCTTTTGATTTCCGGTTCGTAGACTAACGGTGAAGTCCTCCCGGAGTTCCGCGTATGCATACACTACCTGTAACCTGCACAAGCAACACACCCGTGTAACAAGGAAAAAGACAAAGTACAAAAAGAAACTAAACAACTTAAACAGATAATCACGAAATTCAAACAATAATCCAAACACAAAGTGCACGCACTCCCCGGCAACGGCGCCAAAATTTGATCGGAGTGTCGCGCTCCGGTCAAAGATAATATTTATAGTCCCAAATTACCCTTAACAATTGTTAGTGGTAGCAAGGGGTCGAACCACGAAGAGTCTGTGGTTTGCGAATGGATTCGATTGAATTATGAAAAGGTGTCACTTTTATGAAGCTTGCTATTTTGTTTTTATGTATTTTTGTTTGATTGAAAGATGTGAATTAAAATTACTAAAATGATTGAAGGGATTAACTACTACTGATTAACAAATTGCAAGAAATAAAATTGATTGATTGAACAATAATAAGAAAACAAGGCTCACACCCGATTTCAACTAATGCAAGACTTAGGGTTACTATGTATTTTAATTATCTTTACTTGAAATAATTCATTAACGGGTCGCAATCACAAAGCTTAGGTGTCAATCGCTATCAACGTCATAAACAACGGACCATGATACACTTCGTTACTTTGGACTAGCAAATCCTACCAAAAGACAAGGCATAAATACGTGTATTCATTTCACAAAGTCAAATTTAATCATTCACTCGACAGTTTGCAAATTCAATACCAACATAGGACAATTGTCTAAGATTCAAATGCACTTCAAGTTGTCACAAAACAATTATCAAAACATAATAAACCCTAAATCTTACAAAAGTCTACACCGGGGTGAAACCTCCTAGGAATTAGCCGCGCATGATCGAAAGAACTTGATCACCGGATGTTGAGAACTTGAAGTTGAACATCTTGAAACCTTGAAGATGATAGATGATGATGGTTAGGGTTTTGGATAAGTGATGATGATGAATGGATGACTGGATTGGTGGATTGATGGAGCTAGGGTTTTGAAGTCAAGATTAAGATGTTGAATTCGTTCTTCATTTGGGTTGTGAGATGATGATCGATGGAATGGTAGGTGATAGATGATGAGTAGTGGCTCCAAAAGATGTTTTCAAACTCTTAGCAAAGTGTAACTCCTGAATTCCTTGGTCAAGATTCGTTTTAATTCATCAAAATCAAAAATCTCGCGTCTGCAACATCGAAGGACCGTCGCCGACGGGCCTGACCACCGTCGGCGACGGTATGTGCTTGTTCCTTTCGTCTGACGGCCAAACTTGCTGTCTACGGACGATTTGGACGACGAGTATTTACACCGACCGTCAACGACGGCCCATATGGGCGTCGGCGACGGTGCCCAGAAACCATATCCTCTGTTTTTCGCGTTCCTTGCTCCCGGTTGACCCGTTTCGCGTCTCGGTGGCTCGTTTTTCATCCCGGTGACCCGTAAAGCTTCCGAAAAGCTCCTTAAACTCTGCTAGACCTGCAAAACAAGTATCTAATCAAAAGTAGGCTATTCGAAATTAAACCTTGTGTAAAAACATCAAATTAAACAATTACAAGCACCGGTTTTCGACCACGTATCAATATGTACATGGTTTTTTATGTTTATTATGCTCTGTTTGAGGCGGGTGTACACATGTGTATTCTGATTATTGGTATTGTTTATTGGGGGAAAATGTGATGAAGATTGTACACTGGGTTGTACACATATGTACAGGGTGTTTTTTTGTTTATTATGCTATGTTTGAGGCAGGTGTACACATGTGTATTTCGATTTTGCTCTGTGTATTTCGATGGTCAGGACGATCATCGTTCGTGTCACACCCCCAAAATACCACCCATGGAAAACCCTGCTAGGCGTGTGACAAACCAATAAGGATCCACTAATCATGTTGAACTCCTAACAAGTTTGAAAATGAAATTTCCAATTATAAATGAATTGCATCAACAATGAGTTTAATGAAATCCAACAAGGTCAGCGGAAGCAATAAGTAAATGATAGTTTAACTGTTTCAAAGCAAATGTGTATAATCAATAACCCATCATGTGTATCAAATCAGCACGACCCATGACCACTCCAGCTACTCTAAACAGCAAGTTCCAAATCCAAGTAATCTAACGACCTGCAAGCATGCAACAAGTGTATCAGACAACGCTGGTGAGTTCATAGTTTTACGAAAACGTTGGTTACCAAGTGTTTAGTTAATCCATTGAATTTAATTCCGAAAGTAATGTTGATAATACCCCGAATACAAGACGGCTTCTGATTATTTTGCCCTTTCTCCAATGCTCCTATCAAAGCATTGGTCATGACTAGGTCATTAGTTCAACACCCGTCCTCCCAGGTACGGGGTGAGGTTGCCAAACCTAAGTAGCGCTACTAACTAATACCATGTTACCTCCCCGGTAACCAAACAACACGGAGGGACTTTAAAGGTGATAGGATGAGTATATTATCCAACATTCTCGTTTTTACCCCAAAAGACTTATACCTCCCCGGGATACCCACTGACTGTCCTAACCACCGGGACGCATGCTCAAGGGAGATGAACTCACCTTGATTTTCTCGGCAGAGTGTTTCACTTGTTTTATTTATTAAGACCAACCACGCCCTATTATTGATTTCAGTTAATATTAGGCTCGTATTCAGGCATAGTCACATACACAATTACATAACACATAACCCCTAGGAATCGAGTAATAATCATAACATATTTAGATGTTTCCTATTTAAAACGCGAGCCATTACATATCCAATACATCACATTCAACATCTCATAATCACAATTTTAAGTGTGCGGTTTCAATAGAGTGGGCGACCCGGTTTCGTGAATAGACACGGCCCAATCAACTTGGCCCAGTGCATAACTCGGCTGCCTGGTCAGGCCCACACGGGGTGCGGCCCGATTCGCATACGCGATCTGTTTAGACTATGTGGGACACCTCCCTTGTGTGACCCACTATAAAATGTGCGGCCCACTTACTCGCTCGATTAACTGTGCAGCCCAAATGGCAATTAATCAAACTTAAACATAACTAATCCTTCAATTATAACTTATAATGATAATCACTTATTTTCTGTTTTGTTTGACCCAATATTTCCCAGCCCATTCACGAAATCCCCTCGGCCCACTCAACCAAACAACAACTCCCCAATTAATTCATTTGCCCAAATTCTTAATATTCACCCTATCAACTAACAGTTGCACATTATACCAAGAAATCAATTATCTTCCAACAAAACATATGTCAATCAACAGGTAATCATGTGTGGCATATTGCAATTCATCATCGTCCATCAATTTCGTTAAGCAGCCCTAATATTCAATTATTCATAATGTTTTACCCTTTATAAGATGCATCCTACAACAATAGTTAGTCATCATGCACATTTATTTAATTCTGTGATGGCCCTTTCCAACCCCCAGCCGGTTCATATCATTCTTTTATAATCATCTATGGCAAATAATTAACCAATTCCTTATACCATCAACATCAATATTATTATGGACTACACCCTAAAGTCGTGTTCCAATAACACATGTCAGTAACATTATTCGTGACCAACAAGCTTTTATCAATTACAAATATGTTCACACACCACACACTCATAATTAATCAATCATGTGCAATACATAAAGGACAAGAAGACATACCGATCGAGAGGGGGGGTGGGATGGTGTAACTAAGGTAGATGATATTCGTGAATCAAGAGAGTTCGTGAAGAAGGGAGCTGTCGTCGAAGGGCTTAGGGTTTGCTACCCTAGATGTCGCTTCGAAGTTATGAACGCATACATGCATAACCATGAGTTAATTTGAAGGTATGAGGGCCAAGTCTGATTAAATTAGGGGATTGGGCCGAAGGTTTTAAGGGCTCAAGTTTATTGTTTATGTTTGACACTTGTGTGGCCCAAGTGTTGTTGAGTGATTTGGGCTGTAAAGCCCAACTACCAAAGTGTTTGATGCATTCAACACTAACGAGTTCATAAGATTATGAAATAATAGAATCCCTAATTAACATTAGGCGTGCAACCATATTTCACAAGTGGGCTGAGCCCAACATGACACTAGTTCGGGCCCTTAGAGACTTGGGCCGATGACTGCAATTCACATAAATCCAAACAATCAACAATCACATATAATTTAACCTAATGCACATAGATAGAACACAACGATACCAATTACGAGGTGAAAATAGGAAGATGCTAACCCTAAAGTTCGGGTTGTCACATCATCCCCAACTTGAAAGAAATTTCGTCCCGAAATTTCACAAGTAAGCACAGAGGAGTGAAACTCAAATTAAACTATATGCAACACTACACACATAAAAAATCAAGCATTACACACAATCACTAATCATCCAGATAACTACGCAGACACCACGTAACCCAAATTGTAAAAACAGGATCGCGAAGTCAGTTGGGTGCCACATCATCCCCAACTTGAAAGGGAATTTCGTCCCGAAATTCGCCAATGATGTTAGAAGTTGATTCCACCGTTTTAAATAAGTTGAGGACACCAAAGCTTCCTCTGATCATTGTGTTTCCATGTGAACTCCAGTCTACGTCTTGAGTTCCAACCAACACTTACGATTGGAATTTCGGCTATGATAACAAGCCTTGACTTCCTAGTCCATGTTTTCGATAGACTCTTTGACCACTGTAACTTGTCTAACAAAGGAATCACAAACGTTCCATCGGACAAACACTTCCTTAAATTCGAGACTTAAATGACATCGCGTACGTTACCCGATTCGTCGGGTAACTCGAGTTTGTAGGTTACGCTACCACTTCCTCCCAGACTGTTGAATGGTCCATCGTGACGTCAGTTAAGCTCGCCATGCTTCCCAAGCATTCCACACCCTCCCAGGGTGAGACTTTCAACACGATACGATCGCCTACAGCGATCTTCCAGCCAAGTTTATCAGCTTTCCTAACAGTCACGCGTTGCCGCCAATCGACTCCCGATCCAAACAACCTTCCCAAGAGTTTCGAGTTCCAGTCATGGACCAGTATTTAAGTTGTCAACCATCTCAGTCTAACAAGAAGGTTGGCATTATTGTCTATGTAATGCCTCAACAGAGCTGTCTGGTTACCAAGATGATAACTGCCACCGTAGTACTCAACCATAGGTAAGAGTCCTTCCAATTTGCACCAAAGCCAGTCCCACGCATGCTCGCAGCATGTCTTCGAGTGCCAGGAGAGCTCGTTTTCTCAGATCGTTTGCCTAACGGCGATAAGCAATGCTCTGGTCCTGACGTGAGCCAAGGGTGTTGTGTATTGCCTGACATAAATCATGTATAGATCAAATTCAGAGGTAACAGGAGTTGGTACCTCGTGCCTAAAAGCCGCCTCTCTCAGAGGAACATTCACAACTGTGAAGACTCGTTAGTTTTCTTAATTGCAAGAAAGTGTACTGGTAACTTGAGTCCATCAATGATCACCCAGGTGATAATGTTTCCGTTTCGAGTTGTAAGTAGACTAGTGACCAAATCCATGGCAGTCTGTTCTCATTTCCATACATGTGTTTCTGGTTGCTAATATCCCACCTTGACTTTCCCACATGTCAAACTTCGTTCCCATGCATGGCTATATGGGCCTTGGGGCCCGGTCATCCGTACATGGTCTTCAGGTTTCCATACGTCCTATCAAAACTTCAGATGAATAGAATTTCGAGGCCCGTGTGCTTCGCCTCCACCATTTCCCTAAGGTCGATGTATAGTGAGGTCCATATTTGTTCCATGAAGTAGCAAATATCATCTGACCTGCCAAAGGTTGCTTCCCCATGCCCCGGATGGGTCAATCTTGAGAACTCTCTCCCTTCAGTTCTTCAATTTGAACAAGATGAGTCTAATCAGGTATGTTAAAGTCGATAGCAGGCTGCAAAACTCGTGCACGTCCAGCTCTTCCGAAACAAAGGTACACGGGAGGCCCTTGTGATCGGTCTAAGTAGTGTATTTGGTACCGTCCAAGTAATACCTCCAGCTTAAATCCAAAGACCATAGCTTCCACCGTAGGTTGTGACTCGTGCAGTTCTTCCTGTAAATCCATTACGTAAGTCATCACTTTCTCGTGTTGCGTCGGTCTGTAAACATTGCAGAGTTGGGATTCGAAAGCTGAAAAGACGTCCTCATGTTTTGTCTTTCACGAACACAGCACCCTACTGTGCTAAAGAGATTTAAGCTGCGCGATCTTCGAAAATCCTGTGGTGAATCTGCGATAGAGTCTAGTGTGACCAAGAAATTGCTGCATCCTCGAAGGGATCTTTGGTGCCGAACAATATCTAACGAAATGGGTCTTTAGCGAGATCCACGTGTATTCCCACTTCGTTGATCATATGACCAAAAAGGTATCTCTCGAATCCAGAAGTTACCTTTAACAAGACTTCGCGCGGAGAGGCTCCTCCCTCAGGGGCTCTAAAATAAGATACAAACGCCGCCCATGATGTTCCTTCCTCTTGGAAATGATCCAGAACGTCATCCATAAATACCGTCGATTCATGTGGTCCATAAAGCTGCTGGTGTGTTGATTAACTCAATGGTCATGGTGTACAAAGTCGCAATGGCCGTATTGCGTTCGATATGCCGTTCCAGGAACATTCTCCTCTTGGTCTTCCGTCAATACATGGTTGAGGCAACAGTTCTTGATTGTCACCTTGCTGAGTTTTGGATAATCAGTACACATACGAAAAGGCTTTATCTTCCCGAATATAGTTGGGGCTCCCCAAAGCGAACAAAAACTATGTCCAATAAAACTCCTGTCCAACAGTTCCTGTAGATAGTCCTTGCAACCTTCCAGGTGCAAGACGGTATGTAGCACGAGTAATCAGGGTTGCCCCCTGTCATGAGATCAAACTGAGATTCTGCCTAACAATGGTGGAAGTAAATCTGAAAGCTCCTCGGGTAGCACACTGAGAGGAATCACGAACAATTGGTGGATCCTCGATCCTCTTTTCCTTAGCCTCAACATCAGTAACGGTTGCTAACGTAGCGGGGTGATCCCTCCGTAGACGCTTCTGGGCCTTCATAGTTGATATGGCGCTAACCTTTGCACCACTCTGTTGCTTTAGAACAAAAAACGATTCTCCACACAAAATTTCCTCCTCATAAGGTATGTCTGCGCGATTTCTGAATAACCAATTCACACTAACTACTGCATTGTAACCATCAGGGGTAGTAGAAGGAAGGTCAATGTCGAACACCTGTCCCCCAAGGTCGAGTTTGCATCCCAGTGAACATATAAGGCTTCAATTGACTTGCATCAGCCGACTCCACAACAGGTTCAGTTTCAAGATGCATCAGGGTTTAACAGAGACGAAGCGAATAGCTACCCATCCAAGCTATCGTTTATTTAGTACTTTATTACGCGCTAAAGTTTTGGTTTTTGACTACTAGTCAAGTTTCTCGGATAATCACACATGCTAGTATGTTGACTATAGACAGGCAAATGATTGTAACTTCATCAAACAGAAATTCTTGCATCTATCATGATTCACATCAGTACTTTTAACGTGGAATCATATCAGTGATCTAATTCTTTTAAGTGCAAATCATTCAAAACGAAAAAATCGGTATGTTTAGGAAATGAAAATTTGGATGTCTGGTATCATATTCACATCATGGTCAAAACAAACTGTATTTATTTGTTGATTACCAAAATCAAAGGATTAGTTTGATGCCACATGCTTTTTTGTTATATTAGTATTTGATGATTGTAATCTTTTGTTTTTCAGACCATTATCAAAGTCTGTGAGGTTCAATGTGCTGAGGGTGATTCTAGCTGGATCTGCAAGTGCTGGGAACAAAGCATTTACAGGCATATAAACGTTCAACACTTTTGCTTCATAATGTAGAAGTTTTTGAGAACAAAACGTTGTTTTATTGAGATTATTATGCTGTTTTTGACTTGTCTTTTTTTATATTTATGTTAAAAAGTTCATTTCTTTTGAATTTTATGGTTTCTTTGAGATGATCTTTTGGACTAACGGGTTAGGTTTTGTTAGTTGTATTTTATTTATTAATATATTAAATTAATTAGTAGTAATTGCCAAGTTCTTTTAAATAACAAATTTACAACAAATAAATAAAAGTTTCTAAGC
Organism: Helianthus tuberosus; assembly: GCA_030545235.1. Taxonomy (NCBI): domain Eukaryota; kingdom Viridiplantae; phylum Streptophyta; class Magnoliopsida; order Asterales; family Asteraceae; genus Helianthus; species Helianthus tuberosus. The sequence continues at coordinate 122,288,901 of CM060417.1, read as the reverse complement.
TGATTTTCTTAAAATGCCGATTGGACCGAAAAAAAAAAACTTTCAAAATCCAAGAACACTATTCTAGAGTCCAAACTCATAAGATGCATGCACATATTCCATATCACGAAAATATCTTAACAACTGATTTGATATTTACAATTAGGATTTAAAAAATAGATTTGGTAACTGATTTGAATTATTAATATAATGATTTAAAGTTAATTTTATTGTATAATTACAATCCTACCCTTAACAACTAAAAAGGAAATCAATGGCCTAGATGAGTTCACACAGTTCACTATGAAGATATTGTTCCCAATTGAACCTAATCCTATATGGGAGTTGGCTACAAAGTCCATTTTTCCTACAAAGTGTACAAAGTCATAAAAGACCACAATTTCAGGCATAAAACACACTTAAAACCCACAAATAATAAAGTGAAGATTACTAAAACGCCATATTTATGACTTTTGTGATGTGTTTTGGATGATAAGGCTTTGATTTTCGAATGACTAACATTAGTGTGTTTTATGTTGATTATCATGTTATGTTTTATATTAGTTCTATGATGGTGTGTTTGAAGTTTTTATGGACTGTGAGGGTTTGGATATTGTGTTTTAATGATCTTCACTCTGTTATTTGTGGGTTTTGAGTGTGTTTTATGGTTGAAATTATAGTGTTTTATGACTTTGTACACTTTGTAGGAAAAATGAACTTTGTAGCCGAACACCACCATATATATATATAGGGCGGGAGTTGGCTACAAAGTTCATTTTTCCTACAAAGTGTAAGAAGTCATAAAACACCATAATGACAACCATAAAACACACTCAAAACCTACAAATAACATAGTGAAGATTATTAAAACACTATATTTGTGGGTTTTGTGTTGTGTTTTGGATGGGAAGGCTTTGATTATCGAATGACTAACATTAGTTTGTTTTATATTGATTATCATGTTGTGTTTTATATTCATAGTTGTACGATGGTGTGTTTGAAGTTCTTAAGGACTGTTAGGGGTTTGGATATTGTGTTTTAGTGATCTTCACTATGTTATTTGTGGGTTTTGAGTGTGTTTTATGGCTGAAATTGTGGTGTTTTATGACTTTGTATATTTTGTAGGAAAAATGAACTTTGTATCCGAACCCCACCCTATATATATATATAGGATTAGGTTCAAACGTGAACAAAATCCCAAGAGTGAACTGCGTGAACTGATCTGGGCCCTTGATTTTTATGATCTTGAGATTAAAGTGAGTGGCATGATGGTAATTATTTGGTTAATTTTTTCCATTTAATTAAATACAAAAAGGGTATATGTGTAATTTCAATCTTAAATTGATTGCATAAATCTCCCACAAATCAAGTAATCAATTATCCTCTTAAATTGATTGCATAAATCTCTGATAAATCAAATCAAATATTAGGAAAGATGTAACTTAATTCAATTATTAAAATAATTATTTGTTTAAATGCGATGTACACATGTGTATTCTGATTTTGCCCTCTTTTTAATGCGATGTACACATGTGTATATCGCCTGTTTTTGTGATATCTCAGAATTTTTTTTTGTATTGAATGTTGATGTACACCTGTGAATTACTGTACACATATGTACGATGCTGAGTACACATGTGTATTGTTCTATTTATATCCAAGTACACATGTGTATACCGTTGAAATATGAAGGTTACGTAGATCTTAAAAATCAAAATTTGAATTCTGGTGATGAAATCTAAAATAAAAATTAAAATTGAAAACTGGTGATTTGTTGTTTGTTTTGATAATTATCTTATTAATAAATAAACATAATGTGGATAATGAATTTAAATTAGGAAAGACGTAACTTAATTCAATTATTAAAATAATGATTTGAATCTAATTTTTTATATAATTACAATCTTATCCTTAACAACTAAAAAGGAAATCAAGGGTCCATATTTGTTCACGCAGTTCACTCTTGGGAGGTTGTTCACGCTGGAACCCTACCCTATATATAGGGAGAAGATCATGCGAGAACCACCTCTTATTGCGAGAACCGCGAGAACCAATGTGAACACAACCAAAAATGCCTAAAAATAGCTAAAAATCACATAAAATTTTTTTTTTGATTTTTTTAATATTTTTTAGGTTAAAATCGCTACTTTTCGAAGCAAAAAAAAAAAAAAAAAAAAAAAAAATTTAAAATTTTTTAAAATTTTTTTTTTTTTTTTTTACTTCGAAAAGTAGCGATTTTAACCTAAAAAATAATAAAAAAATCAAAAATTTTTTTTTTTGATTTTTTTAGATTTTTTTAGGTTTTTTGGGGGTTTAGTTTTTAGCATTTTAGCTTTGGGGGGGGGGGGGGGTGGGGGGTTTAGGTTTTTGGGGGGTGGGGGAGGGGGGGTTTAGGTTTTTGGGGGGTGGGGGAGGGGGGTTTAAGTTTTTTTTTTGGGGGGGGGGGGGGTTTAGGTTTGGGGGGGGGGGGGTGGGGGTTAGGTTTTTTAGCTATTTTAGGTTGTGTTCACATTGGTTCTCATGGTTCTCACAATAAATGGAGTTCTCGCATAAGCCCTCCCTATACATATGTATATATATATATACATATGTATATATATATATACATATGTATATATATATATACATATATGTGTATATATATACATATATATATATACATAGGGTTAGGTTCATTTGTGAACACTACCCTATTTGTAAACAAAACGAAAAGATCCTGGCCATAGATCTTCTTCACTAAATATAAGGGTAGGATTGTCATTTAGCCTAAATTTTTTAATTGTAAACAAATTTTAAAATTGATTAATCAAAATCAGTTACCATGTTAGGTAACCGTTTCCTATATTTCATGTGATTTTTAGTTTATTGATCCAATATTATCAAGATTACAAAATTCAATATTCGAACAAAACAATATTCGCCAGTTTCTTATATTTTGCATCAGTTTATTCATTGTCATTATGGTTTTTCTGGAGTATTCTACAAATTCATATATTATTTTTTTATTCACGCAACACTTTGTTTGATAATAAAATTTTTAATTTTGGATCAATACTTTAACCTTCGTAATCCGCAATAGTTTTCTTATATAACAAACCATAATCAATTATATATTTTGAAATAAAGTTTTTGTATGTATCTAATAAGAACGTTTATCGATTTAATTTATGTTTTCCTCATTTAAAAATATTCATATAGAACAAATACAAATTATCACTTTTTAATTCTTTTTGTATACATCTAGTAGGTGTTTGGTGAATATTTGTTTTTATACACATGTGTATAGTTGTTGTAAAGTGACTTTTTGTTTTTTATACACATGTGTATGGTTGTGGTTAAGTGACTATTTGTTTTTTATACATATGTGTATAATTGTTGTTCGCTAAGCAAATAGTTTTAATACACATGTGTATATACTTGTAGTTGATGTTCAGTGTTTGTTCTTTATAAAAATGTGTATGGTTGTTGTTTAAATGAATGTTTGTTTTTTATACACATATGTAAATATTTGTTTACTTATCAACATTAATATGTTATAACCATTATACATACATGTATTATAGTATTTCATGTATGTGTGCAAAAGAATATTAAATAATATTATGATAACTCCAGCATTTGCATTCAAGGTCGTATGTATTTAATATTAAAAGAAAGGATGATGTATTCACCAAATTAAAAAAATATGTAATATGCGATTTAGTTGGGATGACGTTAAAAAAATGGAAATCATTGTTAGTGGCTTCTAAAAATAAATAACAATGTGATTTGAGAGAACAAAAAATTACAACTATGCCCTTATTCGGTTATTATATGCCAATTCATTGTTTTATTTAATTTAAAAACCGTTTAAATCCTATAATCAAGATCTCATCATCCAACGGCCAGGATCTGTTTGCTTTTGTTCACAATTTAAACATGGTTCACTCTTGATCCCTACCCTATATACATATATATAATACACACACTTGCACACACAAGCATCTAACACACAATTACTTTCTCTCTCTTTCCCATGTAGACCATCCCATCACCACCACAAAACAACCGCACCACCACCACCACCACTACACCTCCACAACCACACCTCTGACCACTCCTATTGCACCACCGTACTAACACTGCGGCACCGCACCAGATATGGATTTTGGGGTTTTGAAAGACTTTGTTGGAACAAAAGAGTATGTTGCACCAGAGATGATTAGAAAGATGTTGGAAAAAGATCCGAAACGGAGAATAGCAGTTACAGAAACTAAAGGTCAGGATTGGTGAAGATATAAACCCAACAAATCCTTGACATTGAAAGCATACAATGGCGGGATATCAAAATAAAAATTGCTTAGATTAAATTGAGAGTCATATGAGAACTATCAACGAACTATTTGATCGGTATTATCAAAAGTTCGAACGGGTTATACTCAATTTTTGAACAATAACATGATTGTGATTTTGAAAATAATGGAATACCGTATCAATATTGATTTTTGTGAATAGACTTTTGTTTTGTGTTCGGTTTCTACAAACCATACAGATCCCAAAACTTGCGGAACAGTTATATTAAAAAATTAACCAACCTCCATATTTATTAAAATTAGATGTATATCATCAATTAGTAACAACCTCTAATATTTATTAAAATAAGGGAGTATGGGGTGGAAGCGGCAATCCTTGTGAGGAATTGTTTTGCTGCACGGTGAGTCCACCGCCATCACCAAGATTTTCGCGCGGTTAGTTGTTTTGCGGTGAGTTGTTGCCGCATGCGGTGAAGTGTGGGAGAGGGGATAAAGGTGGTGCCCACTAGTATTCAACCAATTAATGCCTGGTTTGGAGGAAATCACCCGTTGTGTTTTTGGGTAAGAGGGGAGAATGAGATGGGAAATTACATGACCTATTATGATTGTGTGGGTGAAAATTTTCCCCTAACTCATAAGGCATGCACCCCTTACACCCTAAGACATTTCTTAACATTGGGAATTGATCTTTTTTTTTTTTTATCGAAATGGAGATCATGTATACCATATTGTACCGATCTGGTTGGCCCATGGCCAAAGCCCAATGTCACTAAGATAACATTATATTATAATTAAGCCTAATTAAGTTACAATTTAACAACCCAATTAAATTAATTCGGTCCAAATCGATTACACACAATAGCTCGTTATAACAATCAAATTTGCCATTCCTGCATCACTTAACTCAATTAATATATAACAAGAATACCTATTGAACGAGTTAATCCAATACTGATACAAATATTGATAATCACTAAAATTACCAACATATATAACCATTGTTGTATATCGATCCCCAAATTCTTCACTTCAGTCAGTTGCTTTCCACTACAAAGAAACATTAGGGAACTACACAAAAAGTTGGTGCTTTGTATTCTTTTGTAATAGGTTTCTAATCAGATTTCAATTTATTTAAAGTTTTAAACCCCTTTTTCTCTCTCCTCTCGTGTTTGTTTGCGTAGTGAGAAACAAAAGAGTATTTGAAAGATTGAAGGTGTTGTTTGTCTTCATTTGCTTTGTTCTTTTATCATCTTTTGTTGTTAGAATTCCCACATATGTAGGATTAATTCATTGCCACATGGTGAAATCCTCTTGCCACTATTTGAATTTCCTTTTCACTATTAAACAACACCCATCTGATCCAATTTCTTGATTCCCATCTCAATTTCTTTAATTTCAATCCAATTTTAGGCGATGGAAATTAGGGTTTTGGAGCTTACTACAACTAGGTTCAGTCTTAGCTTAGTGTTACTTAGTGTTACTGTTCTTATTTGCGTTGCGAAAAAAAGATTTTTGTTTATGTGAATCAAAATTGAGTTAGAAACGAAGACGCTAGCCAATGAGATGGTGGGGGAGTGGTAACGGATAGACTTGGTGTTCTAAGGGACTCAAGTTCAATTCCTGTCCTCCCCATTATTTTCTGCGGCACCTGGTGATGATGGGAGACTAGGAGAATAGGTGGAGATCGCTAGTTCGATCCTTGAACTGAGCGGGTTTTACCTCACCGCACTGTCGTGCCTTCGGGCGAGTGTTCACAGGCTTTGGCCCTAGGTGAGGGTTTTCCCCGGCTCGGAGGCGAGTGTATCCCTATGTGGCTAATTTCGCCAATAGCCCATTTGGAGGATTCGTTGGCCGTTAAAAAAAAAAAAAAAAGAAACGAAGACGCTAATGAAAATGGAACTAGGGTTTGAGCATCCTACTGAGCATTTGCTTACTATTTTTTTAATAAATATCGACATTTGGCCTTTTTCACAAAAAGTTGACATAGTTGCTTAACCGCAATTAAAAATTTAAACTCAAAGGATTAGAGAATTAACAACTAGGTACTCAGATAGTTAAAAAATAATCTTGGACTTAGGTGATTAAACCACTAAAACACAAGAACTCAAAAATGAATTTACTCGTTTTTCATAATTATCATTGTAATAATTAAATTTAATTTAATGACGCATTGAAATTATTGAACTTCAAATGAGTATCGCGGGTACTAACCTTAGTAACTAAAGTCAATGAGTTATATTATAGATTGAACTCAGTGAGTCAACTCCATGTCAATAGATGAATAACCTTATTCTTTTTAATCTCAGCCCTAATGGTTAGTTACCTAATTTACAAAATAATCTCAAGTTTGCGACAGTTTTGTTTGATGATACATTCATTATCTTTCTCCTTATACCTGGAAATGAAGAACTACCGCTGTTGAGCCACCATTGGGAGCTGTCAAACGACTGTCGTTCGCCTCCAAAAACTGGCGTCATGATCAATTTTAGAGAAGAAAGAAAACCCCAAATAATGAAAAAAACGCTACCCATTCCATTGGGTCGATTGTTAATTAAATACACCATCAACCATCACTAGTGCTCTAGTGGTGGCCATGAGTATTTAAGTTCCACCTATGGTGGGCCCGGGTGAGTTTTCCACTCGAGGTCTCAAGTTGGAGTCTGGGTGATATGGGTTTCTCATTGAGGGGTTTAAATTGAGGATTTATAGTGCGAGGGGGCTCTCTTGCGCGGACCCGGTTAAGACAACATATGCTAGACCTCCAGACATTCGCGAATAATTCACATCTTTCACAAAAAAAATTAAATACACCATCTTAACAAACTAACGACTTGACCCCTCCATTATTACACTACTACATCTTGACCCATCTAATATTTGTATTATAACTAGGGTTATGCGCCGCCCGCGTTGCGGGGCGCTAAACCGAATATTTCTTAGTTTAATAACATGTACGCCTTTATGTCAAGATACATCAAGTTAACCAATTAACGAAAAACAATACCAAAGTTATGATAAAAAAATAACTAAAACGATGGCAAGCGTGTAATTTAGAGTTGAGGGCAAAAGAATAATTTGTCAGGACCAATTAGCGAGCGCTAGGCAGCTGTTTGGCACGAATAAAAACAAAACTGAGTCAACCAAGTAAAATAAAACACTACCATGGTTTTGCCAAAAAAAACGATGGCAAGATTGCAATTTTTAGCTGAGGTAAAATCGTAATTTTATAATGGAGGTAAAATAATATTTTTAACTGAGGGCAAAACCATTTTTTTATTTTGAATTGGGGGCAAAAATCGTAATTTTTTAACTGCGGGCAAAATTGTAATTTTTAGCTTGGGGCAAAACCAAAGTTTTATTTTTAGCTTGGGGCAAAACCAAAGTTTTATTTTGAACTCAGGGCCAAATCGTAATTTTAAACTGGGAACGAAATCGTAATTTGGCAGGACTCTAGCTGGGGGCAAAACCATAATTTTATTTGAAGTTGGGGCAAAATTGTATTTTTTAACTGAGGGCAAAATCGTAAATTTAAGCAGGGGCAAAATCAAAACTTTATTTTGAACCGGGCACAAAATCATAATTTTAAACTTAGGATAAAATTGTAATTTGACAGGACCTATAAATAAAAATTATATAAAAAAAAACAAACCAAAGTGGCCGCCACTTTTGGCCAACCACGTATTTAACTATTCCCGCCGACCTTATTGTTTGCAGATTGAAAACTAGTTTTTGCCACGCCCGCGTTGCGGGGCAATAGACCGAATATTTCTCTCTCATAACATGTATGTCTGTACAGAGAGCAAAATCGTAATTATATTTTGAACTGGAGGCGAAATCATACTTTTAAACTGAGAGCAAAATCATAATTTTGAGCTAAGGCGAAAAACGTAATTTTATTTTGAACTGTGTGAAAAAAAAAAAGTAATTTTTAGCTGAGGGCAAAATCGTAATTTTAAGCTAGAGGAAAAAACAACATTTTCTTTTGAACTGGGGGCAAAAACGTAATTTTAAACGGAGAGCGAAACCGTAATTTTAAACTGGGAACAAAATTAAAAATGTGTTTTTGAACCGAGGGCAAAAGCGTAATTTTGAGCTAGTGACAAAATTATAATTTTATTTTGAGCTGAGGGCAAAAACGTAATTTTAAACGAAGGACGAAAGTGTAATTTTAAACTGGGAATAAAATTAAAATAAAAATGAGTTGGTCTAATAGGGAAGTGCCAGGCAAACGTAATTTTGAGCTCAGGGCAGAAGCGTAATTTTGAGCTAGAGGGAAAAAAACAACATTTTATTTTGAACTGGGGGCAAAAACATAAGTTTAAACGGAGGGAGAAACCGTAAATTTAAACTGGGAACGAAATTAAAAATGTGTTTTTGAACCGGGGGCAAAAGCGTAATTTTTAGCTAGGGGCAAAATTATAATTTTAGTTTGAGCTGTGGGCAAAAACGTAATTTTAAACGAATGACGAAAGCGTAATTCTAAACTGACAATAAAATTAAATAAAAAAAAGGTTGGTCAAATAGGGAAGTGCCAGGGAAGCTGCCTGGCACTATTCCCCTAGCTTGTAATTGTATATGTAGGATAATAACCGGCGATTGAAAAGACATCTGAGGAAAAAAAAGATTTTATTTCGAACTTTGTTCTGTTGATTTGTTTTCGTGTTTTCTGAAGTACGAAAACAAGATTTGTTTTGTTGTTAATTAAATACACCAGACCCTCTTCTCTCTATTTGCAAATCGTGTTAGGCAAAGTCAATTTGGGGGTCGGGCTCAATACGCATATACAATTTTCGGACAAAAATATGCGTAACTTTATACTGCTGAGCAAAAAAATATGATTATAGAGAAATTAGAAAAGTAGAAATGATTTAATTTTCTCAACTTTACATTTTAAATTTAGACCATCCACAATAACAAAACTACAAAATGCCAAAAAACATGCTTAGTCACGTGTCACATCGGAGAAAAAAAGCTCATTTTTTAAAAACGCTTAAAACTCACCTATAAAAAAAACTAAAAAACACCAAAAAAGAACATTATCACATCAGCACTACATTGTGTGTGTATATAGAGAGATTGTTTATGTTTTATATCATCCAACCGCCTTTGGCCCCATCCACCAACAATTTTTTATTTTTTTGAGCAAACTGTAATTTTACCCCCTAGGGTTTAAGCCAATTGGCACTCTGACCCCCTCCCTGGAAAATATTGCTATTTGACCCCCCAACATTGTTGTTATGTCGCAAGATTACCCCTTGGCGTTAAAAAGCGCTTAAAGTCAACCTAACTTATAAACGGTCAAAGGGTATTATTGTCATTTACACTAGGTTTTTATCGCTTACTCACACTACTAGAAAAGAGTCTTCTTTGTGACAGCCAAATTTGTAGCAAATCTGTAGGAAATTGGTCTTACCTACAGATTTGCTACAAAAAAATTCGTGCAAAATAAGCTTGTCGAAAATCAGGTTATCTACAAAATTATGACAAAATTTCTCACAAATTTTCGACAAAAATTTATCGTCACAAGCGTTGCCACAAAATACCTACAAACCGCTTTTTTATGTTTTTCCTACAATTCTTCGACAATTATGCCTATTTTTGTATTTTATTTTATGATATTTTACTTTTAAAATCAATAACATTAATAAGAAAAATTATCCATAATTACGAATAATTATTTTTATTTTGCGACAAAATTCCTACAAAATTATAAAACTTTCTCTTAACAGTTTGCTACAAATTTACTACAAATAAAAAAAATATATTTCTATGATAATAAAAATAATATTTTATTATTAATAATGTTGATATTAATGTTATTATATGTTTTCTTTAGTTTCTGACAAAATACCGACAAATAAATTCTAATTTTTCCTACAAATTTTCGACAAATAATTTCTTATTTTTCTTACAAATTTCTGACAAATAGATTTTAAATTTTCCAACAAATAAATTCTAATTTTTCCTACAAATTTCCCACAAATATTTTTCTTTAAGTATGTATTTTCCAACAACTTTTCGACAATACATTAATTTTCGGTTTCCTACGAATTTCCGACAAATAACAAAAAAAATATAAAAAAATAAATAAAAATCAGTTTTTTCAGCTAAAAATGTAGAAAATATCTAATACAATCTTGTTTACAAATTAACCACATATACAATAACATAAACTCAAGTTATTACATATTACAAAACTAACAATTTTTAACATATTGATCTAAATAGTACACAAAAAACTACCTTTAAGTACCCGGACAATCTAATTTTCTCATAACGCCTTTCAATTGTTTTTGCATTCGTTGCTCCCCTTATTCTCTTTCAACCCGCTAACGTAGCTTTCTTTCTTCACATTTGGTTTTCCAAATCTTGTCAATGCCTCCAAAGAAACTCTTCCTATGATTATGAATGATTCCACATATGGTCTATGTATCTGTCAATCAACAATACCAAACCTCATTTCTACTTAGTTCTAAATTATATATGGTAACGTGACATTATTAAATTGGGTAAAAGAGGAGATACCAAAGCGTTATTTACAGCGCGCAAGCAATCATTGGTCTTTAACATCAAAAGGATGACACAAGGCAGTTTATGCAGAAGCTCTGTTATTTGAGAAAAGTATTCAGAAGCATACATCTGCAAAACAAGGCATCAGTCAAGGTGCAAAAGCCAAAATGATTCAAGAAAATATTATGAAGGGTGGGTCACCTGAAGTTTAGAGTCATCACTGGCATTGCCTTGTATGGCAAGATGGTCAACGGCAGGATCAATAACCCTATTCCAAGGTCTCATTGTAAGAATCCCTACAAATAATGCATACAGATCCTATTGGAAGTTGCATTGATCCGCTTCACGTATGGCATCAGTTTGTCATGGTGATCTAATATAAAAAGTCGATTTGCTTTTAGTGCCTGTAATGCAAATTTTAAAAATATTTCATGTTTACAACTATAAATACTTATTTCATGCTCGTTAGATTAATGAAATAATTTTTAAGAATGATACCTCATCCACTTCTAGACCATCCAGATGTTCCTCTATGTGAGGTGCTCTTATTGAACTATTTTGGTTACCATAGACATTGGCATCCAGCTTGCTAATTGGCGGAAAAACCTTCAAAATTTATGGATAAAAATTTGTCTGTTGAAACAATAATCAGTTAATCTTAATCTCCTGTTTTGCGGAAGTGTAACTCCACACGTATAACTTACTTTCAAAAGCTGAATAGAAACCGGGTTGACTCCAGCCAACATTTCTCTTGCAAATCAAAATATCCAAGCGTTTCTACAACGCAAAAATGAAGCATATTTTATTTGAGACATATGGATTACGTTTGTTTGTAGTTGATTTGGGACACTAGAATTGGTACCTTCAATGACTTGTGGTATTGAGTACTTAGCAAACCCCTCACCATCAGATCGTATAAGTTCTTTAAACATTTGTAAAGAAATGTTTTCTAGTAGTCCATCAAGTACTGGTCCTTGGGGAAGCTTGATTCCACCATTGTAAAGCTTCATGACATTTTCAAATGAGTCAAACTCATTTAGGGTGTCATCAGCTATAGCCTCAAACTCAGGGAGAAGGAATTTAAGGACTGATTCAACTCCATAAGAAAGAAAATCAGACTTCTTCAAGTGTCCAAACCTCTCATCTCTTGGGACATAAATCTTCATACTCTCAACAAGCGAAAGTCTGGTTTCAGTGTTAGGATCTGTAAAAAAAAAGACATCTTTTAACATATCTTTAACTTAACATGTGTAACCGCTATGCCTATACTTGAAAATATATAGCAAACCTGATTCGGTTGGCGGTCTGCTTGTTCTACCCCTACGCTTGTAGGGGTACTCAGATGACCCTCCAATAACCGGGCGTACTTTCTCCTCGTCATCTGGATCTCCCAAGTCGTTATACAAAGCAAAATCGTAAACCCTGTCCCATTTTTCAAGCATTCCAGTCCCATCTCCTCTCAAGATTACCATCTCTTCCTCTCTGTATGGGCGTAGTAACGCAGGAATCTCACTAGGAAGATATGCCTGCATCATGTTATAACATGACTTGTTTTCAAATATTCAAACTTGAATACCAATCTTTTTAAGAGTTATAGAAAATTAACTTTTTTTAACATATGTTTTAACCTTATTAGCGAAGAATATGCGATCATTGGTATAGCATTTGGAAGGGTAAACCCATGAGTTACAAACAAAATGGACTTGGCCATGGCCAGGAACATTTTCAAGAGTAAGTGTCATAAGATAGAATTCACTGTGGTGAAGATTTTGGATCAGAAAGGCTCCTGGTAGTCCAATCTCTACATCCCAATCAAATGTGACTTCATATGTTGATTCCCCTACTGTGAGAGGAGTAATGGTGCTAATCCACTCCTCCAAGATTGCTGGTTTTCCAAGCTTCCCTCTCAACTTTTTTTCTGCATCACACAAAATCCATTAATTAAACTTGAAGTAAATATTTTCAAAGTTACAAAGGTGGGGTAATTTTAACCTTATTTAATTTAATATATACAACTAGTGGTTATATTTTAGTGTAACCATGCCAAATTGGTAAATTAAAAGAAATCTTATCAAAAGAGCTAGGTCTTCAACAATACTTTCTTTAATCTCTTCAACAATTGGTCAACAACATGTTCATAACTTAATAAAAAAAATTTGCCCTTGGCATTAGAAATATCGGTATATCTTGCCCTAAAAATCAAATTCATCACATTAATTAACATTATTATACAATCCAAAGTCCCACAGTACACAGAATACGAAACCCTTAACTGAGACAAAATTCAAAGCAACAACAACATTTTTTCTCATATATAAGATAAAAAAAAACCATTAAATTAAATCAAATAAGACATAAATCACAGATGCATATAAACTTACAGTGAGATAAGGCAAGTAATCAGCGAAAGAGAGAGGGCTTTGGGGGAAAATTCAGTGGTGATGGAGAGAGAGATATACCATGGTGGAGAGAGCCGATGATGGTGGTTCATCGTTGGGAAGGGTAATCTTGCTAGGTTGCGGTCGGCGTTGGTGGGCAGCCGCGGTGCGTGCGCAATGCAAGAAGGAACGACACAAAAAAAGTGATGGTATGGAGAGAAAGGGATTTGGGGGAGAAACTAAACCTAATGAAAATTGTGGAGGGAAGAAGAAAATATTGGGGGAACTAATGGAGGGAAGTTCAATTGAGTTTAGAAATTTTTGGAAGTTAAAAGTCTCTTTTCAATCACCTACAATTTTGCCAAAAAATATCTAATAATAATTAGTGGGTTACACCCGCGCTTCGCAACGGGACGACATGATTTTTAACTTTTAAATAGCAAGCATCTGGTCGATATTGGTTCGGTTTATTACGGTATGACCAATAGGATATCTAGACATTTTTACATCGATTGTAACGAATATCAATATGGATACCGACGTTCGGTCGATATCGGCTTGTTTCGTTATCTATACAATTAGTTAACCAATATATATGAAGTATGTGATTTTTTTTGTTATGTGTATATGTTTCTTTTTTTTTCAAAAAAAAAAATGTATCCTTATCTTAGTTCCTCTAAAAAATTAAAATAAAACATATTCCACATTAACGTCAACTCAGCAGGGAGCTCCATTGTTAACTGTCTTGCAGTGAGATAAAGCTCATATCATCACTGCTCAACTATTATTACTAGTAAGAATCCCCCGCGCTTCGCGGCGGGAGTTCGTTTGGTACCGGTTCGTTTGGTACCGGTTCGTTTCATAAGGGTGCTGACACTCGTTATAGTAACTGAAAAGGAAAACCTTACATTGATCGAAAACAATAGAAACGAATATCAGTATCGATACAGTATCAAACCGATACAGTTGGATTGGTACCAGTTCGTTTCATAAGGGTCCAGGTGCTTGTGTTTTTTATCGCTTTCGGCCCATGTAAAACAATTGTTGATTTCTATGTATCGAACCGATACAGTAACAAAAGGTATGGTATGGTATGGTATAGTATCCTATAGTATAGTATCGTAGTTTCGTATCGTATTGTATAGTATCGTATAGTATAGTGTGGTGCAGTATAGTGTAACATAGTGTCGTGTTGTATGGTATACGATCGTATGGCATCGTATAATATGGTATATAGTAATATAGTGTCGTGTTGTATGATATATGATCGTATGGCATCGTACATTATGGTATATAGTAATATAGTGCAGGGTCGGCTTTATACGCTTGGTCACCTAGGCACGTGCCTAGGGCCACCAAAAAATAAGGGCCTCTAAGTGTTAAAAAAATTATATATACTATATGTATGTATTAGGCCCAAATAAATACGTTTATTATAAAACTAAACTGATTTTTCATTCAAGGAGTCCAAAATAAATATTGTTTAGCAACAAAGGTCAAGTTTCAAAACTCATTTCACCTTGATTTCCAACTTTTACAACACAACAACCATCGACCTAATCATCAATATTTAGCGGCCTAAAGTCCCTAAATACAGCCGCAATCATCATTCTCACTTCCCAATCGTAACCTTCTTTCAATTTCTAGGCTAGCGGCTATCATGAAACGAAAAAAGTAAGGGCAATCACCCATTGCGTTGGGATTGGAGGAGAGTTTATCGGCGAAATTAGGGCCCCTACTTCATAGTTCGCTTAGGGTCTCCAAAAACCTAGGAACGACCCTGTATAGTGTCGTGTTGTATGGTATAGGATCGTATGGCATTGTACAGTATGGTGTATAGTAATACAGTGTCGTGTTGTATGGTATAGGATCGTATGGCATTGTACAATACGGTAGGGTATCGTATAGTATAGTGTAGTGGTACGGTATGTTACGGTATGGTATCGTATAGAGTATAGTATAGTGGTACGGTACGTTACAGTATGGTATGGTATGGTATGGTATCGTATCGTATAGTATAGTGTTGTGGCATGTTGTATAGTATAGTATAGTATAGTATAGTATAGTATAGTATAGTATAGTATAGTATAGTATAGTATAGTATAGTATAGTATAGTATAGTATAATGTTGTGTTGTATAGTATAGATCGTATCGCATCGTACAATATAGTATCGTATACAGTACAGTATAGTATAGTATACTATATCGTATAGTATGGTATGTTATGGTATGGTATAGTGTAGTGTCGTGTCGTGTCGTGTCGTGTTGTGTTGTGTAATATAGGATTGTACAGTACAGTATAGTGTCGTGTTGTATAGTATAGTATTGTATCGCATTGTACAATAGTACAATACAGTACTGCATAGTATAGTATAGTATAGTATAGTATAGTATAGTATAGTATAGTATAGTATAGTATAGTATAGTATAGTATACTATAGTATAGTATAGTATAGTATAGGATTCTATGGTATCGTACAATATAGTATAGTATCGTATACTATTGTATAGTATCGTATATCATATAGTATGGCATGGTATATCAACATTTTATTTTTTAAAATTATATTTTTTTAGTAAGCCACTAGTGTTAGTTTGCTACAAATTTAAGACAAATTTAACATTTTTATTTTGTTAACATTTATAAATAACAAATAAATAACGGTTTTTGTAGGAAATATGTAGCAAGTGGGATTAGTTTGCTACAAATTTTTGACAAATTTAACATTTTATTTTTTAAAATTATTTATTTTTCTAAAATTGATAAATAACAAATAAAGTAACATTTTTTTGTAGGAAATCTGTGGTAAATGGTGTTAGTTTGCTACAAATTTACGACATATTTAACATTTTTATTTTTAAAATTATTTATTTTTTTAACATTTATAAATAACAAATAAATAATGGTTTTTGTAAGAAATCTGTAGCAAGTGGGATTAGTTTGCTACAAATTTTTGACAAATCTAACACTTTATTTTTTAAAATTATTTATTTTTCTAAAATTGATAAATAACAAATAAAGAAATTTTTTTGTAGGAAATCTGTGGTAAATGGTGTTAGTTTGCTACAAATTTACGACAAATTTAACATTTTTATTTTTAAAATTATTTATTTTGTTAATTTTTATAAATAAAAAATAAATAATGGTTTTTGTAGGAAATCTGTAGCAAGTGGGATTAGTTTGCTACAAATTTTTGACAAATCTAACACTTTATTTTTTAAAATTATTTATTTTTCTAAAATTGATAAATAACAAATAAAGTAACTTTTTTGTAGGAAATCTGTGGTAAATGGTGTTAGTTTGCTACAAATTTACGACAAATTAAACATTTTTATTTTTAAAATTATTTATTTTTTTAACATTTATAAATAACAAATAAATAATGGTTTTTGTAGGAAATCTGTAGCAAGTGGGATTAGTTTGCTACAAATTTTTGACAAATCTAACACTTTATTTTTTAAAATTATTTATTTTTCTAAAATTGATAAATAACAAATAAAGTAACTTTTTTGTAGGAAATCTGTGGTAAATGGTGTTAGTTTGCTACAAATTTACGACAAATTTAACATTTTTATTTTTAAAATTATTTATTTTTTTAACATTTATAAATAACAAATAAATAATGGTTTTTGTAGGAAATCTGTAGCAAGTGGGATTAGTTTGCTACAAATTTTTGACAAATCTAACACTTTATTTTTTAAAATTATTTATTTTTCTAAAATTGTTAAATAACAAATAAAGTAATTTTTTTGTAGGAAATCTGTGGTAAATGGTGTTTGTTTGCTACAAATTTACGACAAATTTAACATTTTTATTTTTAAATTATTTATTTTTTTAACATTTATAAATAACAAATAAATAATGGTTTTTGTAGGAAATCTGTAGCAAGTGGGATTAGTTTGCTACAAATTTTTGACAAATCTAAGACTTTATTTTTTAAAATTATTTATTTTTCTAAAATTGATAAATAACAAATAAAATAACTTTTTTTGTAGAAAATCTGTAGTAAATGGTCTTAGTTTGCTACAAATTTTCGACAAATTTGACATTTTTATTTTTAAAATTATTTATTTTTTTAACATTTATAAATAACAAATAAATAATGGTTTTTGTAGGAAATCTGTAGCAAGTGGGATTAGTTTGCTACAAAATTTTGACAAATCTAACACTTTATTTTTTAAAATTATTTATTTTTCTAAAATTGATAAATAACAAATAAAATAACTTTTTTTTTGTAGAAAATCTGTAGTAAATGGTCTTAGGTTGCTACAAATTTTCGACAAATTTGACATTTGATTTTAAAATTATTTATTTTTCTAAAAATGAATAATTACAAATGAATTAAGTTTTTTTTGTAGGAAATCCGTAGCACTAATGTCAATTTGCTACAGATTTCCGACTAATTTAAAAAAAATTTCTTTAAAATTATTTACTTTTCAAAAATTAACAAATGAAAAATAGATTAACTTTTTTTGTCGAAAATATGTAGCAAACGGTATCAATTTGTTACAACTTTCCTACAAATTTAGAAATTTTATTTTTTTAATTATTTATTTTTGTTGTGGTTTCAAATTATATAAACTTTTAGTTTAGTTTGTCTGAATTTTGTCGAAAAGCTAATAAATGTTGTGACGAAATTGCTACAAATGGTTTTTGTGTGGAAATTTTGTTGGAAAATTGTAGAAAAGTTTTGGGTTTTTTTAGGTTTTCTTTTTTGTTGGAAAACCGTACAAAATTTGTAACAAAATTTGAGTTGTGGGAAATTTGTGGGAAACTTTTGTAGGAAAATATATAGTTTTCTAGTAGTGTCAATAAAACACCCTATATATCAACTTAATAAACATCTTACCCCCTAAGCTTCCCACCCACCACTCCCCACACCTTCCACCACCGGCGATCGGACCTCGGCGACCTTCCTTCCACCACCGGCGATCAGACGCATGCGGCCTTCCTTCCACCATCGGCGATCAGCTCAGCTCAGCTCTAGCAAAATGGCGATCACATCCATCATCAGAGAAGTCTTCTCGCACATGTCAGGTAAAATCGAACAAGTAATGTGGTTATTGAACAAGTAATGTCAGCTTATTGAACAAGGGTTATTGAAATAAACAAGGGGAAGGGGAATCACTGTGTAGGAACATTGACCACAGACTGTTTTGGAGTTGATAATTTATGGAACATTGAGCACAGACTGTTTTGGAGTTGATCATTTTCATGTATGTGTTTCTTTCTGTGTTTGTAGTGGACATGAGGATGAGTGTTACACCACGATCGATTGTGTTCTCGATGGTGGTGAAAATGCGAGGCCGCCCTTTCCTGTTCTTCCAGTTTCCCCCTCAGCAGGAAATGGTTGCATAGCTGAACTCTAATATATAATCTATTTATGTAGTCTGACTTTATAATTTTTTGGTTTAATATGTATGATAAATGTATATATATGGTTGCCTAGTTGAACTCTAATGGTATAATGTATAATGTTTGATAACTGATAATTTTGAACTCTAATGCCTAGTTGGATGTTTTTAACTTTAGGATTTTTAGGGTTCTTGTTTTTGTTGTTTCTATCATTGGTTCCATGCTGCAAAGCACATTTTTGCATGTTTGGTATCATAGGAGTGCATGTTTAGAAAGGTAGAAACTGTAGCAGGTTTCCATGTTTGCATGTTTGCTGGTGGAGATGTTTGCAGCAGGTTTGCATTGCATCATGTTTGCATTGCATCATTTTGCATCATGTCTAGTTAATCTATTGTTATTGATGATGAGTGTGTACATAATCTACCTCAACAAACAGGCAACAATTTGCAGCAGGTATGTGTTTTCATATATGTGTTTTGCAGCAGGTTTTTTGGCAGGAAAAGCTTTTGTTTCCTGTAGGGGGTAATGTTTGGAACAATCTATAACACTGGGGGGGTAATATTGTAGAATACAGAGAACCATAGGGGGTCAAAAGAAAGGGTAATATAGTCATTTACATAGAGGGGTAATATTGCAGAGTAGAGCAAATCATAGGGGGTACGAAGAAAGGGTAATATAGTCATTTTACATACCATTTAACAGAACTGTTAAGTTCTTTAACGGCAGGGGGTAATCTTGCGACATAACAACAATGTTTGGGGGTCAAATAGCAATATTTTCCAGGAAGGGGGTCAGAGTGTCAATTAGCTTAAACCCCATGGGGTAAAATTGCAGTTTACTCTAATTTTTTTCATGTATTTGCACAAGAATGGTGAGTAAAAATGTGATTGAAAAACACCATCACAATGGCAAAAAAGAAAGAAAATATGGTCCATGTTGGCCTCTAAAAATGACAAAAATGGTTATTGTGGGTGCTCTTAGAATTTTCTCTACACTTATAACATTTACTTAAGTATATTGATTACATTTTAAAAATATTTTTGTAAATTTAAAGAAATAAAAGAATCTATACATATAATAAAAGAAACCAATTGATGGACACATGTCGATATGAGAGGCATCTACTTTTTAGTTTTTCCGCCATATATCATGTTTATTTTTGTCTTAAAAATTACAAGTTTTAAAATAATTTATCAAGTTATCCCATATTTTAAGTCGACGTTTATCTATAACCATATCTCTATATTTATATTTATCTTCTAATATAATATTTATACTTATCTTTATTTTATTATTTTGTGAGTAAATTGCACAAAATGTCCTTTATGTTTCCTCAAACTTGCAGGTTCCAGTATTAATGTTTAAAACTTGCTAAAAACATCCTTTAAGTTTATTTTTGTTGCTGGTTTAATCCTTTATGGCTAACAAAGTTAATTATCTCAGTTTATTTCCATCACATGCCTAGCATGTGAGGGTCCCACTATCGTTTGATGACCGACATCAACTGACTCGCAAAATGGAACGGAGATGTGGTGCAAACGCGAAACTGCCTGAAACCCAAGCAAAATTGTCTTTGTTTTCATCGGAGATGTAGTCCAAACACAATTGGATCTCTTAAATTTATGGAGCCATTCACATGGAGCAAGCCCCTTTTCATTCCGAGCTATGAACATCCACTTGGAGGAGAGATCCAGCCCGCGTTTCGCTGACTAAATGCCAAACAAGCCATATTTGCAGGTTGATAGCCTCACGTTAGTTCTGTATGTGAATTTAAATTGAAAAGTGCATATCATTTTCTGTAATTGTTTTCCTGTTTAGTTTTGATTACTTGATTGAGATTACATGTATTAAATAGGGAAGCTAATATTTAGGTACAAAGCAATGGGTCATGAATGAGGAAAGAAAAAAATAAGTGGATTTAATGGACTGAATGTATATTTGGGTGCAAAATTTGCGTTTCTTTGAATTGTGAATAGATTCATTTCATACTTAAAAGTCTCTAATGGCGGTGGCTGAGGGCCTGAGGCTTCTTAGTTTTTATTTTTTACACTTAATAATAATAACTATTTAATATTTTATTGATCCGACCACACGTAACACACACGTTTTTAACCTGTTAATAAATTATAAAACAACAAAGCAAAATGTTATAATTTTTGTAATAAACAAGTTTATAACCTAATAATAGAAAAATACAAAAAACAAAGTAAAATGTTCTAATATGTAAATAATATATCGAAGTTCTTTTTACCAAAAACGTATTTTGACGACTATGTATGTTAACTGATTACATTATATTTATTCAAGCCGTGTAGTACACGTGCTTATTCAACTCATGTTATACACATGTAATTAAAGATGTAACTTTTTTATTATATAAAAATATATTTAATCAACCCGTGTAATACACGGGGTTCTAACCTAATATATAATATATAATTTGGTTATGAAAAATAAAGGGTTAATTACACCGGCGTGAGATACCGAAACTTGTTCAGTTTTATGGTTTGATGCAAATGACACAGAAACAAGGGTTTGACGAGTGACGGGGCGTGGAAAAATTGGGGGTTTTGCTATCCCTGCATGAGCATGAAGTTCAAAACTGATTTTGGCTATTAGATGAAATTAGATTAAGATGAATTTGACTTAATGTGTTGCAGTCATAATGGTTTGGAGTTGCTGTTGTTAGAGATCAAAAGTTGAGGGACTGTTGCAAGAAACATGGCTAGTCATAAAATGCAAGAAACGTTCTAGACTAAAGTA
Source organism: Helianthus tuberosus (assembly GCA_030545235.1). Taxonomy (NCBI): domain Eukaryota; kingdom Viridiplantae; phylum Streptophyta; class Magnoliopsida; order Asterales; family Asteraceae; genus Helianthus; species Helianthus tuberosus. The sequence goes on along the minus strand of CM060417.1, from coordinate 122,267,622 downwards.
TTGAAGGGTTTAGTGTTTGTTAAAGAATTGAAGGGTTTATGTTAGATTGTGTTGGTTAGAGAATTGAAGGGTTTATGTTAGATATTGGGTTTTGAATGGAATTGTGGTTAATTTGACTTAAGATATGTGGTCATAGATAACAGTTGTTACACTAGTACTAACATTGCATTGTTGCTGCTTTTGTGTAAATCATTACTCTCTATGTCTTTCAATTTTAAAAATTAGTATTATTGCTATTACTCTTTATTTTTAATATACTTTTTAAATAAATGGATTAAATTACTAAATTGCCCAAACTTAACTGAAAAATTTTATTGGGTTAAGGCCAAAGAACATATGATACAAGGTTTTTAAAACGTAAAGGATGATTCTTGTAACTTTAAAAGGTAAAAACCATCAATTGCAATTTGGTATAACATAAAGGACGAAAAATGACCATTCAGAGGCTACCAAACAGCCCCTAAAAGTTGTTTACAAACAAATCAGACACTGATATAACATTCAAGCGCGTTTTTAGAAATTATTAGGGAGAGGTTATAATCTAGTTTAATTATAGATCCAGCAGCACCAAAATAAATTAACAGAGATTGGACTGGATACAATGGCTTAAAGAGCTACTAAAAGTTGACCAAGAGGATGAGATGAAGAGCAAGAGAGATGCAGCCGCTATCAAGTGTTTCTGCCTCATGTTTTTGCTTTAAGACTACTTTAGGGTTTCATTATTTGAGCCCATTTTTTTTCTAAACTGGACCCAGCCCAATAATTTTAAGTAACCGACCCGATTTGTTTCTTCTTTATGGCCCGAGTTCTAATGTTTGCTTTTTTTTAGTTTGTAATTTAGGATTTATTTAAATGAAATTTATAATTTATAATTTTATTGTTAGATTTTATTTAAAAAAAAAAAAAAAAACATAACTAGTGATGGACATTTCCACTAAAATCCATCACTAGTGATGGAATGAAGCTCGATGACGTGATGAATCTTGATTGGATGTTGTAAGTGACGGAATTCCATCAATAGTGGAGCGCCCCTACCCCCCTTATGGTCCCCTTAGAGAGATCCTAATAAAGAATTTCATATAATATATTGTATGATCATGTAGATTGTAGTATCCCGCAGCTTCCACTTGTCCGACACAATAGCCTGTCATGGGCCACATGCTAAAGTTCACGTACTCGTATTATTAATATGAAAGGACATAGCAGTTACTATAGTGTCATGGTGAGGTAGCTGTCATGGGGACTTTAATTTCTATATTTTTTGTAACTAATTTAGCATTTGGTCTTTACAAAGTCTCCACCTAGTAGTATATTTGGACGGATACATCTAAAGAAATGTTAGCATGGTCATGGATGGAGGATGCGCTACCGTTTGTTGCAATGTTGATGTTAACATGTTTGGATATGGTTGTGTTAACAGTAGTAAAAGCAGCCATGAATGATGGCATGGGCAGTATCGCCTATGTTGTTTACCATAACACCCTCGGTACATTGATTCTTCTTCCATTTTTCATCATACACATGATCAGGTTTGTGATCCTTGCTCTGTCGATTTTGTTTGTCCGAAGAAATTGCCAACTAGATTACTTTGGCATTGTACAGAAAGGTTGATCGTCCTCCACTCACACTCCGTATTCTGTTCAAATTCTTCATCCTAGGCCTTCTCCGGTAATTAAGCAATCAAGTCTATAGTAACATAATGTTTTTTGTCAAGGGGTGAGATAACGTTGTATGCAGGATTTGTCTTTTCGAGATACTTGCGTATATAGGTGTTTCTTACAGCTCTCCAACCATGGCAACTGCCATCGGAAACTTGGCTCCTGGGTTTACATTCTTGATTGCAGTATTTTTCAGGTAGCACTTACCAACACGTTTTAAGTACTTTATTTTAAATTAGAGATAAACAATGCTGGCAAAGCTCATCCAGTTAGTGTAATTGTCTCTTTACGGCTGTTAAACTATAAAAAAGATAGAGCTAAAGACGCCATTGAGTTAGTCGATTGGGTTTGTTTAATCCAAATTCGAGCAAACCAATGACGAAAAATGGTAAAAGATAACTTTATGCCCCCTTCGTTTCAACTTTAGTTATACTTACATATAGCTAATAAAATTTAATTTAAATGTTCACCTGTACGTAGTTTTTGGACTTGTGGTATACTAACTTACAACCACTCATTTTCCATCCCCCCTCTTCCTAGGTTTCTCGAGTCATATCTAGAAACAATATAAATTTAGTTAATGGTTTTTAGTAGATAAATGTTTACAAAGCTTGATATTTTAGAAAACTAATTCTATTCGTGTTCTAGGATAGAGAAAATAGACATAAAAAGTTCAAGCACCATAGCAAAATTATTGGGTACCATATTGGAAATATCAGGAGCAATGGTGTTCATATTCTATCATGGCCCATTAATTTTACGTATGACCAGTAATCTCAATTCACACAATCGACTTCTTTTGTCACAAGAATCGAAATGGGTATTTGGGGGTCTGATTATTACTGCTGGTGCGATTTTCGGCTGCATATGGGCTGTATTACAAGTAAGATATCGCTTGATTACACAAAACCTTAGACTAGTTTTCAACTATTATTTTTACCAATAAGTTAGATTGTAACAAAATATTACATACTTTCATATACAATGATATATATGTTTGTTACATGTAGGTAATTAACTATATCTTGATTTACACATTCAGACAAAGACATCAAGAGAGTACATGGATCAACAAACCATTGTATTTTTCTACTGCCTCTTTGGGACAATTCAATGTATAGCTGTTTCTCCATTCCTAGAGCGAAATCCAAGTGCTTGGGTGCTTCATCCTGGAATAAGGGTGACTGCTGTTGTTTTTGGGGTAAGTTGAGTAAACTAAACTAATTTTCTAGGTTAGGCAAAAATATCTCTACTGGTGTATGTAGATTGACATTTTGTATTTGAAGGCAGTGTGTTCCACTGTGGTTCACATTAATGTTGTGATTTGGTGCTTGAGAAAGAAAGGTCCAGTTTTTGTGGTCATGTTCTCACCCCTCTCTATCGTTATCGCTATGATCATGGGTGTCACATTTCTTGGTGATTCACTTCATTTAGGAAGGTAATTAGTTATAATCTTTTTCAACACAAATTCCTTATTTGACTTGGTGATGAATTTCTGCTTTGAAAGTTATTATTGCAATACAAATTAAAGAATCAAAACCAAAAGGTGACTTGTTAGTTCTTGAATATGTGCAGTGTCATCGGAGCTATGGTAATTATTGGTGGGGTTTACACGGTGATATGGGGTCAGGCCAAAGATAAAAACAAGGTGCCGGTGGTGGTCGTGGATGACGATTTGGATGTTTCAGATGAACCTGGATCACCTGACCAAACTGCTCCCCTCCTTTCATCCAGAAATGAAATAGAATGTTAGTTTGCTAGGAATACAAGCATCCAGTAATGTGCAAGCATACTAATGGTTTGAAAAAACTATGACCATGTCAATTTAAATATGAGAAGTACAAAGACGCTTGACTTCCAAAAATGTAGGCAAGGTTTTCGTAGGAAGGGATGTTTTGTCTGAATTATCTTGTTAAAGGTGTCAATATTGTTGAAATTGAAGAAGGCTTTCAACCACGGACATAATAAGGGGGTACGGTGTGGTGGCGGTAAACTTGTGTTTACCGAATCATCAACCACAGCCACCACTTTACCGCTCAATTATTTGCCGATTTTGGGGGAGAAATCGGTTAAGGTTCACCGACGCGGTGAAGGGAGGGAAGGGGAGAGAGAGGGGGGTGTGTGGTGGGGGTTCATGCCTTCTCAACCAATCACATATTTTCCTTTAAAAAAAAATAGTTTACCTATTACAAAGTGTCTAACCACCGCCAACGTTTTTAGCAATAGGTAAAATAACGTGACACTGTTTGATTGGATGATTTGGAAATTTACCTATTCAAAGTGTCTAACCACTCCCTACACACTAAGTAAACAACCGGTGTTAGTTATTAGCTTTTCTCTAATTATTTGATTGATGATTCATCTCGTTAACAAAACTAATTAATATTCTTACACTTCACTTTAGTTTTTTGATAAACAAAAAGTCACGTCATTTATTTTTTAATCCATACAATAACTTTCCTATAACAGGAATATTAAGGAGTTTGTTAGTTTGTCGTTAAAAAAGTAATCTTCCTCTAAAATATATATAATTTCATAACTCTAGAACCCATTATGAACCTTTGGCATTTTGTTCTCCACATAAAAAGGTTACGTGACTTTAGTAAAACACTTTAGAAACTTCATTATTATCTAATCATATTTAATACGAAAGCAACCGATCAAAACTTTATAGTGGCCAGTTTAACAACTGGACTGAATGTCAACATAGTCAATTCACATTGATGAAAGCTCTTAGCCACATGAATATGGAACTTATATACTTATGCCGCTTAATCTTATAGATCCATCAACATCATAATATGTTTTACTGAGTAGGAGCGTGCACCAATTCCGGGTGTTTAGTTGAAGGACATAATTTTTATGTGTGAAAAAAAATTATACATCAATCTACATTACCTACGGTTTACCGAAGACATACTGTCGCAAATATAGTATCAATCTGTAATTCCTAGCTAGTTACCCACAAATAGATTAGTGACAATTCAGATAGATAAATGACATATTAGGTCTTAATGGATCTTGTCATGTGTTATTTTGTTGTTTTATCATACAACAAGCCACCCTGTGTCACACTATACCACTTACGTATTAATTACATGCGTTAAATGATAAGTTCGTTAGTTGTGTCTTAATGGACATTGTCATGTATTAATGTATTGCTTAGCCATGTAACAAGCCACCCTAGTTCATAACAAACCATTGAGTTTATATCTACTATTAGGTCATAACAAGTCCTTTGGTGGTGGTCCTGACAAGTTGGTCTAGTTGTTAGTCACTTGGTTTCTCTCCTTGAGGTCCCAAGTTCAACTCTCACTAGCATCACTTTGAAGGTCATTGGTGGTGGCAATTAAGTTTAGAACTAGGCCTCTTTGGTGATCACCAGTTCAAAACCGAGCCGAAACGGGCTTTACCGCAGTGGACCTTCGGGGGGCGGGTTTTCCCCGGAACTGGTGGCTTGGTGACTAAGGTATACATCCAACTCTAACCATTATGAAGGAGGGGATGCATTTGCTTGATCGAGGGCATCCCGGGATGCTTATCCGGTGATTTAGTTGGTCGTTCAGAAAACAACAAGTCTTTTGGTGTTAGAGACCCATGTATAATGATAAATACACAAAAGAGCCTTAACGGGCATTGTCATGTGTTACTGAGTTTACATGGAGTCATATTAGGTCATAACAAGGGATTTTGGTTTTAAAGACCTATGTATGAGAATCATTACACTAACGCACCTTGTGATGTTTTAATGAGTAGTTATAGGTTACAGATTCATATTAGATCATAAATAACATTTTAGATATATACAATTACTTTTTATGTTAAATATATTATTGTGTTAAACTACCGAAATACAAATATTTTGTTGTTAAAGTACATTTCCAAATTTGTTCACTTATTAAACGAACAAACATTTTTTTTATTTAATTAGTTAAACGAATAGACATTGACATATGTTTCTTTCGTGAACATTAGTTTATGTTTGTTAATATGCATACAAAAGTAAATTACAAGTTTTGTCATTTATGTTTACAACAAATTGCAGGCGGTATCATTTGCCTTTAAAATTGACGGGTTTTGTACTTTATGTTTTAAAATCATACACGTTTTGTTCTTTAAATGTTAAATCAAGTTACATGCTTTGCATGTGAGGGCATTTTTGTCATTTCCTTATCTAGAGACTATAGGGTAAATATCTAATAATATCCAAGGACTATTGTGTACACAAATTAAAAAGTGCCACCATTAGGGGGGGAGGGGTGGTTCACTAGTGATAGAAACTATCACTCACATTGTCCAATAAGATCGTGCCATGTCATCAACCAAATTTCTATCACTAGTGATAGAAATGTAGGGAGGGTGGTATCACTAGTGATGAAATTCTATCACTCCCAATTTTTTTTAATTTTCATTTTAAAATTAAATTTCACTAATTTTTTAAATTTTTTATTTTAAATTAGAAATTAACAATAAAACACTAAAATTAAAAATTTCATTAAATTTAAAACATACTACTTCAATTTAACATACTAGAAACATACAATTTAAAAAAAAAACCTACTCCTCGTCCGAATCATGAAACTCCAAACCTAGAGAACCTACTAGTTCGATTAAATCGTATCTCAACCGAAAGTGAGTTTCTTCGTTACGCAATTGTAGATGGATATCTTGTGGAACTTGGACTTGTGTAGGAGGATCCGGCACCCAATCCGGGGATATTGCACGTCCGTCTTCTTTGATCAACATATTGTGCAATATGATACATGCATACACTATGCTATGTATTGATTTCTTGGTCGTCGAACGAACCGGTTGGTGTAGTATACCCCATCTACCCTTTAAAGCACCAAATGCCCTCTCAACATCTTTTCTTGCCGATTCTTGCAATTTTTTGAACACCTTTTCTTTATGCTCGACAGGAAATGAGGGAGCTTTCACAAAAACAGACCAAGACGGGTAGATACCATCCACAAGAAAAAAACCTCGTCTGTAATGTCGATCGTTAACATAGAAAGGAGAGGAAGGTGCGGTACCATCCGTTACGCTTTGGAACAACGGCGACGTGTGCAATACATTGATGTCGCTGTTTGAACCTGGAACACCGAAATACGAATGCCAAATCCATAAATCATTCGACGCCACCGCTTCTAGTATGATGGTTGGTCTTTTGATGTCTCCCCTAACATACGCCCCTCGCAACTCTCTTGGACAATTTCTCCACTCGATATGTGTACAATCGATGCTACCGAGTATCCCGGGAAAATGCCATCTAGCCTCGTGTGCGGCGTAAATACGTGAGATGTCGTGGCTCGTTGGTTTACGTAAAAACTCGTTAGCATACAACTTAATGACCGCATTGCAAAAAAATTGCAAACATTCACGTGAAGTTCTTTCAGACATAGCTAGGTATTCATCATATTGATCGGGTGGGTTACCTGTCGCTAGTTGGCGAATGGCGGACGTGCATTTTTGTATCGGCGTGAAACTTGGTTTTCCCCTCGCATCGTAACGTTCTTGAAACCATTCCTCGCTTGCTTCGATGTCTCCAACAATCTTTAAAAATAATTCTTTGGGTAAACGAAACCGATCTCTAAACGTTTCGGCATTGTATAGCGGGTTTTCCACAAAATAATCGTTCATCAAAACTTCGTTGGCACGTATACGATCACGGTCGACCATCTTCTTCTTTGGGCGGGACGACTCGGCATCAAGCTCGTTATACACCGAAACAAAATACTTTAGCGTCTCGTTGTCGGAAGACGACTCGGTATCGCTGTCGCTAGACATCGGAAACGTCGAATCAGTAGGGAATTCCATTTGAGAAAGATTTAAAAATTGTGTGAAATGGGTTTAAAAGATGTAGATTGGTGTGTGTAAAATTGAGATATAAATAGATAAATGGTTGAAAGGGTTTTTTTTTTTTTTTTTTTTTTTTTAAAGATTGTTACCGTTTTTAAACGGTCGAAAAAAGCAAACGTTCGAAAAATTCAAAAGTTCAACGCGTGACACACTCAACGCGTTACAAAATTCACGCGTTATATATTGACCGGCGGCGGTGTAGCGTGATACTTTCATGCGTTATCGAGCTCCATAACGCACCACCCCGTCCCACCTTAAACCAAATTAAAAAGTGTCATTTCCTCCTCTGCATCATTTCTTCACCGTCAGCACGTCTCCTATCACCGACACCATTTAACCATATGTCCTTCGTTGCCGTTCACGACCACCCTCTCCGTCATCGCCATTCTCCGGAGCAACATCACCACTCACCACAACCGGTGTTACCCTCTCCGCCGTTCACTGCCATCAATCTTGCCAATACCCTTCGTCGCTTCTCGACCACAACACCCTTGTTACTTACCGATCTTCCCATTGCAAACCCTCTTCAAGATCAAATCAAGTTCGTCACTTTTGAGCAAATGAGGGTTTAAGATCGGAACCCCAGATGAAAGTTGGAAGTGGGTGTGTAATAATATGAAGAGAAATGGTAGAATGATCTATTTCATTAGGGAAAATTAGTGCGATGTGGCGATTGTGAGAACAAAGAGGGGTTTACATTGTGAGAATTATGGTTGGAAAATGATAGATTGGGGTGACGAATTTGTAACTGATGGATGTGGGTGGCATTTGGAGAGAGGATGGGTGTGTTGAGGATGTGGTTATTAGTACCACCTATAGATCCGGTGTCGATTAAGGCTTTCGAGTGGGTCGAGTTCATCAATGACGGCTATTCCGGCGATTGAGGTACGATGTGACACCCCTTTGTTTTCCGATTACATTGGCTAAAACTGATAAATATGACAGTGTTTACAGGTGAAGATGACGATTGTTGCTGGTGGTGGTTACAGCAGTGACGGTGGTAGAAGGTCATGGTGGTTGCTAAAAGAGAGAGATACCAATTTCTTTGTTAATGTACATGTATAAACATTATTTTTTTGTTAAAGCATTTTTAATAAATGGGTAAAAAGACCAAATTGCCCTTGGGTAACTAGATTTAACAGAAAAATTTAACTAGGTTAGGGCTAAAGGACCTAACATGCAAGATTGTGTAACAAAAAGTACAAAACCCGTTAATTTTAAAGACAAATAACACCGCCTATAATTTGGTGTAAACATAAAGGACAAAACTTGTAATTTACTTTTCATACAATGTGTGTATGTGTACTATGTCTCTTGATACGTTTGTTCGTTTAGGTTCGTAAATTTTTCATTTAGAATGTTATCAAACAGACACGAACACGAACACGAATACATTTATTTTCTAAACAAACAATCCTAATCATGTTGATTAGCCGCTTTGTTTTATTAATAAACTAGGTTGGAACCTCGTGTATTACACGGGTTGAATAAATGTAATTTTATATACTAAATTAAAACAGTTATTCTTTAAAATTCTCGTTTATTACACGAGTTGAACAAATGTAATTTTATATATTAAATAATAAAGAAATATATCTCTAAGAACCCCCATGTATTGTACTGAATAAATTTAATTTTATATACAAATGTAAAAAAAAATATATTCTCTAAAAATCATTAGTATTACACGGGTTGAATAAATGTAATTGTATAAACTAAATAATAAACAAGTTATATCTTTATAAAACTCGTGAATTGTACGGGTTGAATAAATCTAATTATATATACTAAATAATAAAAAAAGTTATATCTTTAAAAAAACTATGTATTACACTGGTTAAATAAATGTAATTTTGTAACCCTGTCTACTACATCGGTTGGATAAATGTAATTTTATAAACTAAATAATAAAAAAGTTATATCTTTATAAACCTCGTGTATTATATGTTTAGATAAATCTAATTATATATACTAAATAATAAAAAAAGTTATATCTTTAAAAACATCGTGTATTACACGGGTTAAATAAATGTAATTTTGTATAGTAAATAATATGCTATTAGATTCGGTTAAAAATCATAAATTCGGTTAAGTATAATTCGAATCGAATCATAAACTTGGTTAAGTTTAATTCGAATTGATTAGAACCCCAATTTGAAAAATAAAAAACAGAATTATATTATTCGCTTCTCTTCCTATTTAGTGTTTTTTTTTAAGTTTGCTCTAATGTCTAATAAGTTATTTTGTATCTTTTGTTTGTACTTTAAAATTTTTATATGACCGTATCATTTTTTTTTAAGTTTAAGATTATTGTTTTGTGCTGTTATTTAAAAAATATCTTAAATTTATGATTTAAATTTGAAGATAATATTTTATTAGAAAAAATAGAATGATTCTATCTATATTCAAAGTAAAATAAGATTTAATATTAATTGATTATTTATTATTTAATTAATTGATATAAGATAAGTATGAAAAGCTAGGAAATTAAAACGTAGACGCCTTCAATGAATGACACATGTCACTTATTGATTTCTTTTATTATATAGCATAGATGGTACGAAAAATGCTTTAAAGTTTTAAACTTTATATTAATATTATTAAAGAGTTAATTGCTAAATTCGTCCCTGAGGTTTGACTCAAATTGCTAAATCTGTCCAAAATCAAGTTTTGTTGCTAAAACAGTCCCTGAGCCTAGTTTCTGTTGCTATTTCAGTCCAATTAATTTACGCCGTTAGAACCTTCCGTTAATGAATGGGTAAAATTGCTAAATTCGTCCCTGAGGTTTGACTCAAGTTGCTAGATCAGTCCAAAATCAAGTTTTGTTGCTAAAACAGTTCAGGTAATTTTTTGAATTTGTTAATTATAAACTTATTTAGGTATATAATTTTTCTTGACTTGCATTAATTTTTTGAATTTGTTATTTATAAACTTATTTAGATTATAAACTTATTTAGGTATATAATTTTTCTAGACTTGCATTAGTACAATATTTAAATATAATAGTATGTACAGTTGTATGTTAAAATAAGTGAAAAAACAAACCTATATACTAAACAAAAAACAAACATACTTGTTTATATCAAATTACATACTTAGTTGTATCAATTCAAACCTGTAAATAGAACAGTGTGCATCATTTAATTAACTGCAAAGAGTCATTATAAAATATAAACGTATAATTAGATAGTTTACCTATGATATATAATTTTGTTTGGTTAACTTGCATTTAGATATTAACAACTGAATCTCCACTTTTGTACCTGCATTGTTTATCATGTGATCAAATTATAAAATTTTAAAAAATAATAATATTCAGTTAGCGAAATATTAGGTATTTTTACCATGTTTGCAACTGCTGATTTAAATTCCCACAAGTTTTCAGTTGATAGACGAAGAAACTATCATGTAGTGGACAAGCGTGGTACGTTGAAACTGCCAATTACAACCTCTATATAAGAAGCACCACAATTAATTTTTCTGTAATAAAATAGGTAATCAAAGTTTAAGCAAATTGAGCAGATACAGATGAAAGCAACAGATCTAAATTCCAAGGTATTTTAACTACTCAAATGTTTTAATACACGTACCTTCTAATTTGAAAGTTTCGTTTCACGCTAGGTTGAGCCAGAGAAGGGCCTTGCAACTAATGAGACTGTTCAGACTCACGCCCGTTTTCCAATCGTTTGACATCCGATATACACCGTGACCTAAAGTGAAGGTTAATATATTTAAAATTGTATAATTAACAAATTCAAAAAATTAATGCAAGTCTAGAAAAATTATATACCTAAATAAGTTTATAATTAACAAATTCAAAAAATTACCTGGACTGTTTTAGCAACAAAACTTGATTTTGGACTGATCTAGCAACTTGAGTCAAACCTCAGGGACGAATTTAGCAATTTTACCCATTCATTAACGGAAGGTTCTAACGACGTTAATTAATTGGGCTGAAATAGCAACAGAAACTAGGCTCAGGGACTGTTTTAGCAACAAAACTTAATTTTGGACTGATCTAGCAATTTGAGTCAAACCTTAGGGACGAATTTAGCAATTAACTCATTATTAAAAAACTCTTATTAAAAAAATCAAAATAATATTTAGAGTTGTTTCAAAATAAGGGATAACATTATTTAAACAAACTATGTTAAAAATAAGGGATAACATCCTTAGGGGGTAGGGGCGCCCTGTGATGGGGGCGAATCATGCGTGATTGAAAAAAACATCGCCGCCGCCAAGGTTTATAACGCGTTGATTTCAAAACGTGTGGAAATTATCACACGTTGTAAACTCGAAAAATTGAACGTTGTGGATTTGACCGTTGAATATGTTACTGTTTTTCTCACCAAATATATACACACATAATTTCTTTCAAACACAAAATCCATTCTTTCAAACACAAAATCCAAACTTTCTTTCTTTCAACACATACTTTCAAACACAAAAAATACAAAAATGGAAGGTTCAAGCAAAAGAGGTTCGGTTTCGAAGAAAAAACCCATACGACCGAAGGTTCGAGCAAATCTTGGCGAACCGGCGCACTTTCGGTTGCAAGACGAACCTGACCAAATCCCACATTTTCAAACCCAACCTTTTCCACCCTTTCAAACCCAACAATTTCCACCCTTTCAAACACAACCATATCATAACCAACAGTTCGTTCCACCATTTCAACCTCACTAATTTCAAACCCAACCGTTTCCACCCTTTCAAACCCAATCCCACCATGTCGACCCACTAGAAGATGACACCCTCATCCAACAATTCGCACGTGCGTACCGTGAACCACAACAAAATCTCGAAGATGATGAAGATGATGATGACGTTCAAGAAGTAGAAGAAGAAGAAGACGAAGACGTTCAAGAAGTTGAAGTTGTCCCAACATCCGCTTGGAGAGGATGGAGGAACGAGGAGGAGGTCGCCTTGGTCAAGGCGTATTTGCACACATCCGAAAACAAGAAACATTCGAACGAGCAAAGAAAAGACTTGTTTTGGAGACGAGTCATGGCTCATTTTCGCCAACTTCCCGGTTCAACGGAGCGAAACATTGATCAAATGACTTCGAAGTGGGGCGATTAGAACCGGAAAATGAGTAAATTTAACGGTTTCTTCATTCAAGTGGTACGTTTTTTTTTTATAAATTTAAAACTGTTTTTTTAATTTTAAAAACATAATTTTTTTTTTTAATTTTAAAAACAGAAAACTGGTTTTATAAAAACAAAAAACTGGTTTAAGAAAAAAAACAGAAAACTGGTTTAAAAAAAACAGAAATCTGGTTTAAAAAAAACAGAAAAACTGTTTATAAAAACAGAAAAACTGTTTTTTTTAAGCAGAAAACTGTTTTTATAAAAAAACATAAAAACGGATTTTTATAAATAAAAACAGAAAACTGTTTATAAAAACAGAAAAACTGTTTATAAAAATAGAAAAACTGTTTTTATAAAAACATAAAACTGTTTTTTTTAAATACAGAAAAGTAGTTTGTTTAAAAAAAACAGAAAAACTGTTTTTAATAAAAAAAAAAAGAAAAACTGTTTAATAATTTTTTTTATTTTTTGTAGAACTGAAATCCACAAAGTGGAGCGAGCGAGGCGACTATCATGAAAACCGCCACCGACGACTATTGCCGACTATACAAAAAGAAGAGTTTTCCACACTTGGCTGCACGGAAGGTTACGAAACATCACCCGAAGTGAGTACCGGTTAATTTGGTCGACATGGGTGGGCCGACGGTTCCAAAAAAAAGAGGAGGTCCCAAAAGATCAAAGACCTCCTAGTCGGGGAACTCACTAGTACAGAAATGGGCAAATGATGCGGTAAATTGGCTATCAGATGCGGTCTTAGACCCGCATCTTATGGCTATAAGCCAAAAGATACGGGTCCAAAAATGCGGTTCTAAACCCGCATCTTTTGACAATTTAAGCAAAAACTACCTTTTCCTAATATATTCAAGAGATGCGGTTTGGTTCTAGAACCGCATCTCTTGGTATTTAAGCCTAAAAGTATTTTTTTTCTTTTTTTTTTCAATTTCCAAGATATTTTATTAAAAATTCGTAATAAATTCTCATTATAAACAAAATTGTCTAAAAACGAAAATAAAATATACAAATAACAAAATGAATTTAAACCAATATAAAATAACCCAATGTAATTTACAAAGGTTTCAAAGTAATACAACATTACAAATGTTTCAAAGTAACACAAATACAATATCATTAAAGATGAAAGTGATATACACTAAGTTCCCAAACAACGTCTTCAAGTCATACACAAATACATATATCTTCATATTTGCAACCCAAAACATCTTCAATTCATACTTGCAACCGAAACAATAGTACTTTCCTAACAAAACACAATGTTATATTGATAAAATAAAGCTCAAAATGTGTACGCAAGTGTACATATGTATAAAATGTAATCTTTAAATTCAAATGTTAAAATATTATCATTCATGCCTTCACATACATACATATCTTTATACTATATACTCATATATAAGCAAGTTTTTAGTTGACTCGTTAGATATAAATGATCATTAAATGGCAGAACTAGAGCTCACCTTGAAACGCCTTTACAGAGTTCATGTCCGGCCCTTAGGTTTGTTAACAACATCAGAGTAGATGGCATACATTAAAATAACTGCAAACAAAATTAAAACTCGTATTCAATCCAAACTTGAAAAAATAAATAGAACCATAGCTACATCTTTTCACATAAACACAAAATCACATATTTTAATCAGTTGAAGATATTCATTTTCTTTTATACTGGCCTGGGTTTGAAGATGGGTTGAAGCACTGATTGAACCACACGCAGTCGGCGATTAAACAACCTCTGGCAATTGAACCACTTCTGATCACTAATCCAAATAACGGATGTTATATATGAATAGATATGTTACAGGGATTAGACACACAATTAATAACACACGTAATAACTTTTTGTTATTCCTCAAATTGTCAATAATAACATGTTATATCAGTATACAACGAGTGTAGTTCAGTAAGTGTGAAATAAAAGACCATTTAAAATTTTAACCATGACTAATTTAATTATAGGTAAAAATTTCGTTATCTTTAATATATTTTCTTTATATATATATATAGATAAAGTATAATGTACTTCACGCCTTAAAGTACATTAACGTACTTCACGAAATATATAACATGCGTAATTATTTTTTTGACCAAAATAACGTGCGTGATTTTGGATCCCATGCGTGATTATGTGGTCCCATGCGTGATTATATGGTCCCATGCGTGATTATATGTTCCATGCGTGATTATACCCCTGATCCAACGGTTACCATTGTCTCCTACGTGAAGTATGATAAGCCGTGAAGTATGTTAACCTTTCTCTCTCTCTCTCTCTATATATATATATATATATATATATAGTAGGAGTTGTGTAGAAAGTTTATTTTTCCTAGAAAGTCTAGGAAGCAACAATAATTGGACATGTGTCATTTATGGATTTTAACTAGAAGGGCAAACATGTAATTTCACATTTAAATTTTATATTTGGAAATTATCTTCATAACTAACATTGCATGATATCTAATGTAACCGATTATGTCCCATGATTTTCGAAATTATGGTTTTTTTTTTTTGAATCCAAATCTCTTCCAAATATCACGAAACACATATCTATATTCGATCGTTTTTTTCTTCACCAGCATCATTCGTATTCAATAATTTTTTCAGAGTGAAAAATCATGGCTTGAAACACACTTATTGATTGTAGAGATGGTAATTACAGTTATTTCTTTATTTACTATTCTAGTCTTGTGCTGCAAAACCATCAGTTTGTTCTTGGTGTTGTGTTTTAACAGTCAGAGAGATTGAGGTATTTGTGTTTATTGATTCTGTAAGGTGACTGATGGTTTGTAATCTGGAGATCACCTTTTTTTAGATGTTTGCATGATGTGTTTTAACTTCCATATTTGTCATTTATCTGCAAAACCATCAGCTTGTTCTTGGTGTTGTGTTTTAACAGTCAGAGAGGTTGAGGTATTTGTGTTTATTGATGCATGGTGTGTTTTAACTTCCATATTTGTAGTTTTATGTTTTGTTTATTAAACTCTTGCTGGAAAACCATAAGACTGTTTATTTGTAATGTGTTTTAACAGGTATTCAGGTTGAAGTCAATTCTTTTTATAGTTTCATTGAATGGTGTGTTTTAACTTGCATTATGTTGTTTTTCCCATGGTTGACTGGTTATTAGTTTCATAGCATTCAGGTTAGAATTTTGTGTTTTGGTGTGTTATATAAGTTCATTACTTGGTAGCATGATCAGCATGTTTTTTTTATTATGGCTTCTTTTATTTTGTTTTTATTTTGGTTTTTTTTTTTGTTTTTCATTACATTGTGTTTTATAAATGTGTTTTATGCTCAATAAATCAGTTGTTTGTAAAGTGTGTAAAAATATTATAGGTTTGGTACGATAGTTTTTGTTATTGTGTTCTTTATATAAAACCCCATTTATGTAAGGTGTTTAGTGTTTCGAATTCAGTTTTTTATTTGTGTTTTATTCACGTGTTTAAAATAGTTTTTGGTTTTCTATCTTGTTACCTCAATTGTGTTTTAAGATTCAAATTTGTATAGGTTTTTTTTTTTGGTAAACCCTCTTATTTTATGTTAATGGCGTGTATGCATTTTTTGTAGATGCACCCAATTACCAATTACGTGGTGTTGAACAAGTTTCTCCTAACTCGGGAACAAAGAGATATATTCCAGATTCACCCTCTTCGTTGACGCCAACAGAGGGCATGTTATTTAACACAGTTGACGCTGCATATAATTTTTACAAAGCTTACGTAGAAGCTGGAGGTTGGACTGTTAGGAAGGGCACACATCATGAGAATCGTGGTATTGTTATAAATAAGTATTTTTTTGTTCAAAAGAGGGTCACAAAGAGTTTTGACCGGTCGATACTTTAGCCGAACAGCCTTCTGATAGGTGGGTACGTAGGGTACCATCCAAAAGGACCGGATGCCTAGCGGCGATCAGAATAAAGCTGAACAATGACAACAAGTATGAGCTGTATCATTTCACAAAGGCGATCAACCATGATTTTGTGCACGAAGAAGATTTACATCTTCTCAAGGAAAACAGGGGTCTTAATCGTGCACACGAAGAGATGATAAATAAGATGTCAAATCTCAACATTGGTCCTGTTCGTGCATTTAACATTATGAAGGAAGTGTATGGTGGGTTCGACAAAGTCGGTGCGACCAAAGTTGATTTCAAAAATTTCAAGAAAGAATTAAATCTGTTCATCGGAGAGTTTGATACTGAAATGTTTGTCAAGCGACTAATGGGGAAAAAGGAGTTTTTACCGAACTTTTCTTGCGAATACGAAACGACGGACGAAGGTGTGTTGAAGTGCATTTTTTGGGCTGACGAGGATATGAAGAGGAATTATTATATGTTTAGAGACGTTATATCATTTGATGCTACCTACAAGCGGAACAAGTAACGATGAGATTAATTTTTTGTATATTCATTGTGTTTTACACCCTACTGTGTTATAAATACATTATGATCTTTTTGTCATTCGCTGATTGTTTTGTCTGTAGGTATAACATGATGTTTGTCCCGTTCACTGGGATTGATAATCACAATAGGAACGTCACACTTGGTGCTGCAATTCTTGGTTCTGAAACGACAGAGACGTATAGCTGGTTACTTAAGGCGATCAAGAATGCATATGGTTACGCGCCTCCCGTAATCGTTACTGACCAAGACCCTGCGATGACAAGGGATATAGCGGATGTTTGGCCTGAGTCGAGGCATCGGTTATGTATGTGGCACATCATGGATAAACTCACTACAAAGGTTTGTTTTTTTATGACAATGTTTTTTTTACATGTGTATTTTACTGTGTTTTAATTTTTGTTTTTTAACATACACGCTAAAATGTTGCTTTAGGTTGGGGCTGCCCTATGTTCAAATACTGATTTCAGGAAAAGATTGTCTATAGTTGTTTGGACTGATTCTCTATTACCTAAAGCGTTTGAGACTGAATGGGCAGCTATCTTAAATGATTTCGGTTTAACCGACCATGAATGGCTGACGTATATATACGGGCTCCGTGAATCATGGATTCCAGCTTACTATCGTGAAGAAGAAATGTCTGGACTTATGCGGACGTCATCTAGATCCGAAAGTGAGAATCACTTTTTTGGCAAGATTAGCAATCCAAAGTGCACATTGGTTGAATTTCTTAGCCACTTCGACACAGCTATCGAAGCGCAAAGACACGAGCATCGAAAAAATGATCATGACACTCGATACACCAATCCTGCGACGTGGAGTGATTTTGTTATCGAGAAGCAAGCAGTTCAGATATATACCAGAACTATATTTTTTGATGTTCAACTTGAGATTCAACATCCTATTCATCGTTGTACTAGTGTCAGATTAGATCATGTCGGTGATTTCATTAAGTTTTTTATAAAGGATCTCGATCAGCCATGTTCTGCGTTCTTTGAGGTGATATTGTGTTTTAGGTTATTTATACATTATTCTGCTTTTTTTAAGCATCCATCTAATTTTATGCACTGTGTTTTATGGACAATCATTGTTACAGGTTATGATACGCGAGGAGGATGTTACTGTTAAGTGTAACTGCAACAGGTTCGAGCAGTTTGGATTGTTGTGCAGTCACATTTTTTGTGTGTTACGGATTCTTGATGTAAGGGAGTTTCCGAAAAAATATATATTGAGGCGATGGACGCGTGAAGTTGTTCCAAATAGTTCCCCTGGGTCCATTCTTACGGATGGTGGTGATCCAGATCGTAGTGAGGAGGTTAACCGTTGTGTTCGTGAGATTAGTCATGCAACTGAGTATGTTGTGAACAAGTTGATTTCAAAATTTGATCAGTTGTGTAATTTTCGTGATCATATCAAGCAGTTTATGTCAGTCGCTGATGAAGCTCAGATAAATGCACCTCCCAAGACACGACGTAATCGATTTGCTGAACTGCTAGGGGTTGCTCTAGAGAGCACGACCACTATCCGTGTTCCAGTTGGTACCAGGTTCAAGGGTTGTGGTTCTCATAAACGCCTCAAATCTCAAAAGGAGCGAGCCATAAGTCAGTCTGGAAGTAAACGTCGTCAATGTTCATTATGTAAAAATATGGTCATAATAGAGAAACGTGTTGGAAATACACCGTGGTTGTGCCTGAGGCAGGCGCTTCGCGGAATGCTGAAGGTAATGATGCTACAATTGGTAAAGGTGACGCTGCTACAGTTGTTGAAGGTGATGGTCCTGGATTAAACGATGCTGATGATGTGTTTTACACGTCTGGAAACGATGCAGATATGGATGATGAAGACATGGCAGAGTAGGACCTTTTTTTTATCAAAAATTTAAGTCTTTTGCTGAACTTTTCAGTTTTCTGTTTTAATTTTCTCGTGTGTTTGTTTTGGATTTTTGTTTGTTGATTTTAAGACTTGTTGGGTTGGACATTTATGTTCTTGTTACTTTGTGTTTTAGTGTTAACTTAGTTTTTTAAATAGCCTCTGGTGTTTTATATGATGCTTGCATTTTTCTTGGTTTTGTTATACAGTTTAACTTTTAAAGCTATTAAAATGTGTTTTAACCTTTTTTACATTTTAGAGAGTTGATGAAAAAGATATGCTGGTTACCAGATCACATTATTTTCATAATGTCTATATGCTGTGTTTTAAGAGGTCATACATTAATACAAACTGTATCTCTTTTGTAGATCCAAACAAAGTAACATTATCGACATAAATTCACATTTTTAAAGAGGTTCAAACTGTTTTAGTTGACATTTTTATCGACAGGAAACTCAAAAAAAAGATAACTGAACATATTCTAATATATAAATTCCAAAATATAACACCACCAACAAAATGTTAAAACTGTTTTTGTAACACATCCCATATTACTTCAAGAAACCACCGCCAACGAAGTGTTATTATTGTTTTCTCGAAAACATCCCATTTAAAGTTATTTGTCCAATCTTTCATTGATTGCGTCGAAGGCTGCTGCTTCTAGCCTTTTCTTTTCATCGGCCGACAACTTTTTATATTTAGCAACTTCAGCTTCAACAAAACTTCTGTACTCCTTTGCGTCACTTAGGAGCATCTTCGTAATGTACTTATGCCTGAGATTATCAATTTCTTTGCGCTGCTTGTATGTAATCTCACCCGCATCAGTGCACTCGTTTGAGAATCCGCATTCCCAACCTTTTCCAGCCACGCCCTTGTACGTTTCCATATGGCGCATCAGGAAAATGCCACAATCGATTACATTATGTTTTGTACACCATGGCATCTCCAATCGTAACGGCTCAACTTTAGCGATCACCCCACCCGCTGGATGCCCAATTTTTTCCAAGTACACTGATAAAGCATCACGCTGCATGATAAACAATTTAATCAGATTGTGTTTTAAACTAAATTCATGTACATGCACAGATTGTGTTATAGGTTTGTTTACGTTTACCCGTTATTAACAAAGGGAATAATTTATAATTCTGCTGAAGTGTGTTTTAAGTTCATAATATTGGTATTATGTAGTGCCACATTACACTGTGTTTTAAAATATTAATAGTTATGATAAAGTATCATTCAGTGTCAATTGTGTTTTAACATCAAACTTTATATTTATAGAAACTAGTGCACTATCTCATCATTTTGGGTTTTATACTACTAACATGCGTGTAACACCCTTGTTATTATTTTAAAGGTTTTCGTATAAATAACGAAAATAAACATGTAATTACGATTAAGTATCCTTGGAAAATACGAGTAATCTAAAACTTTTACAACTTGAAAGTTTTCAACATAATATAAATAAGTTCATCGTTTAAAAGATACGACGAAACGTCGTGCGGAAGCTTGTATTTTATCGTGTTCGGTTCCTCATCGAGCTTGATCTTCATCCGGGCACTCTTGGCAATCACCTATAATCAAAACCAACTTAAAAGTTAGTTTTGATAGTAACTAATAAGTTTAAACAAGTTACATGGGTCAAACAATTAACAAATAACATTTTAACGGAGTTAGGGGGCGTCGCGTGACGCCTAGCCCTCTTTTTCACAGCAGGTTTCTTAAACTGTTGCTGCATGTTCCCAGCATAACTCGATTTCACGGAAACGGCCATAACTTCTTCGTTATTGATCCGTTTTACCCGATTCTTTTTCCTACGCGTCCGTAATTTAATTCTCCATCTAATCGAGTTAAAATCCAATATCCGGATTAACAAAATTTCAGACTTTTAAGTCTTCGGCTTATCACCCTTTTACCCAATTTTGACCCATTCGTGTATTTATCAAACAAACATATTTATTTGACTCCAATTTCTCATAAATTCCATAAAGTCATTGTTGTTTATCATAAGAGATTCAAAATCCCGGTTTGCATACCTTCTTAAACCCGTTTTTGCTTAAGTGCTTATTTTGACCCGTTAAGGGTATTTATGTCCTTTTAGGCATAAATCTCGCTCATTCATTTTTAGCACCATATTTTCACATTAGTTCTCAAATGGTCTTCCACCACAATTGTAATTTGTGGTGGATTTGATATAGTAAACTATTTATGTCGCGTTTTCCTTCTCGGTTTGTCATTTTACAAAAAAAGACTTATTCCTAGGCATTTGACCCACAAGGTTTACGCCTATCACCTTGATGTTTATCTAAGGATTACATGATTATAATACGTGATTCCCAAACCACCCATAAGTGCCGTTTGCCTGATTTACCCATCAAGGGCATATTTATCAACATTAGTCCCTCATTTACGACGAAGGACTTTCACTACAATTATGATCAAAATCGCACATTTAAAATATAATCTCATTGATGCGTACCTAGCTCGGGTCAGCAAATAGACCTGATTTATATCTCACTTTTGTTATCACATATTCTATGGCGACGCAATTATCCGAATCGCTAATCGCTCCTGTTAACACAAAATTTGACAACCACATTAGTCGCTATTGTCAAATGGTGTTATCACCACCATTCGACCCGTTTGGACCATATGCCCAACATTATCTATTTAATCAAAAACATCGTTTTTGATTTCAAATTCATACATCCATCCCATCCCAGATTTTATTATCATACCCTTTTTCTTTTAAACTCTTTTCTTACTAATTCAACCCATTTCGGCTTACGCCATGGGTATCCTTTTAACCTTGATTTACATTAGTCGACACTTGACAAATTTCCAATTTTTCCCTTTTTCCCTCATTATTAGATTACACTACTAGGTAATCTTAACGAAAATCCATATTTCCAATATTATCATTATCATGTTTACAACGTATCGAATAAATGAGTATTCTACATAAGTGTGTAAATTACACTTACCTCGCATCAACGTTACGCTTTTCCTTTTCTTCTTGATTCGTTTGACCCGCTCACTCATCAAGCTTCCACCTAGCTCGTTAGGCGTCAAACTATCATCATAATTCATAAGATGGTTAGATTAGTCATTATCAATTATGACTACTCCATCTAACGGGTCTTATGTCGACTTTATCACTCGATTAGATCATTGGTTAGTTTGACTTCCTAAAAGTCAATTGATCTATTAACATATTCAAATGCACACTTCACACGGAATTTCAACATTTTAGCTTCGTTTAGGCATTTTAACAAACACCTAGTGGGCATAATTTTACATATTTACTAACTAGTTCATAACTAGTTATCTTTACCAAGATTTACATCAACACATTCAAACCTCTAAGTCTAGTGTTCATGAACTACATCAAGAACTTATATCATAACCTCAATATTCATCAATCTTACATTCTAATCTGAGTGTTCATCATATTAACATAAAACCCACTTAGCACATAATAGGGTAATTACCAAATCCCAAGTTTTGACAACAATTCATCAAATTTTCTACTAGGGTTTGTTTCTAAACCAAGATATAATCACAATAACACTCATAGATTCAACATTCATTCCAGAATTTCGATTATGATTGTTCATCATAATCTCAAAGTATCACTAAATCATAAATTTCAACATACCTTGTGATCCCCACGACTAGGTGATCATTAATACGTGTTCATGCATCCGATTCGGGCTAGATTTGACCTTCAATTTTGTTGATTTGTTGAAGTTAGGGTTTGAGCTCCCATGGAGCTTCTCCTGGTCGATCAGAACACGCACACAATGCGTGTGTGTGTATTTTTTTTGTTTTTTTTGTTTTAATAAAGCAAGTTTCCCACTTGTCCATATTAGTCCCTCATGTTTAGAGATTCATAAATGAAACTATAACTCATAGTTTATTATTTGATTACCCATTACTAACTAGGTTAATTTTACCTAGTTAACTTAGTGGGTTCCGGGAGTTAAAAACCCGTTTTATTTTAAGTCCCGTTGACTCGGGCTCTTATAAACTTAATTCCTTAATTCTTTGATTCGCTTGTATTTAAATTATTAGGATTTCTTATTTAAATCCAAATATTTACCGGGTTATTTTTACTGCTAACGGTATTTTACCCGTCTTTTAGTATTAACGGAGTTTGATTACCAAATCCGTTTTCGGGGTGTTACAAGTCTACCCCCCTTAAAGAGGTTTCGTCCTCGAAACCTTGCTTACATAGTTCATCGAGTTCTAAACTCAATGCGTTTGACCTGAGTAATCTCTTAAGCATTACTCATACTTTAACCAATTGTTAGTATTACCAGAAAAATTATGGTAATATCTTTTTGGTTACAGAACCTCTACGTACCTCATACGACATAATGTAACTTGAAATAACGTAATTCCGTTATTTCTACTAGTTTAGTTAACTTAGCGATTTCCATCGCTTTTATATATTATCGAACTCTTGGTGAATCCGTTACCGTGACCCGTTTAAAGGTCTTTAGTGAAATATTTCACTTTTAGCAATAATTTCTTTTGTTTTCAGATTTATTTATTCGGTTCAGTTATACCGAATCCACCGCTTACAAGCAAACCAATTTTTATTGATTTGAATTACTGGCCTTAACCGGTCTTACTAACTACACTTATTAGTCCCGTTACTTTTTACCGCTCGCTTGGTTATAATGTGATTTTACTTCACATTACATTTCCTAACCGTGATCGTGTCACATCGTGTTTAGTTTGTATCAACCTTTCATTTTTGAAAATATCACTTTTCGAATATATCGTCTTGCGCCTATCAGTGTCAAGACTTGAACCTTTCATGCTTACTATTCAAATTCCTATCAGAATTTATATTTGTAACAACGTTATTTCTTACTAAAATCGAAGTTTTAGTTTTAGGATCTTTTCTTTAACTTTTGTCAATTATCCATACCATGATATTGACAGTCCATAATTTATTCTTTTAAAATCTTAGTTTTATACGGGGAATCGTAACAAGTTCCCTTACCTCACACTATCGACCCGTAGGTTTCTTCACTTAACCTCGTAGGCTATTTCCTTAGGCTTTCACCTCTTTGAGGCGAGGCCCTTATGATCCTTTTGCTTCAATTCATGACCCGTGGGTCATTTTGGCCCCGTAGACCTTTGCTCTAATTAATATCCCGTAGGTTATGATGATCTCGTAGATCATCTTTTATTCGAGTCTTTATTCAAATGTGTATACATTTATATACGCATATGGCGTTAAGGCACCCCTTCTTATGTTTTAGAATTATTCACCTTTACTTTTTGGATTTCTTTTGACCTTGACCGTAGTCTAAGGCTACATTGTTTTCTTTTGAATTATCTTTCCGACTTCTTGACTTCTAACGTCAATTACACGTCAGTTTGCCCTACACTTACCGTTACCCGGTTCTTACCTATACTTCTTTACGTCCCATTACCCGGGTTCTTTTATTTTAATGTTTTTAACATTTTTGTTTCGCTAGTTTGCGTTTTTCCTATATATATTCTTTTATGAGCCATCACGTAGGTTCATTAATGTTTCGCGCTTCCATTATTCGGTTTGCGCTTACTTGCACTACCAAGTTTTTATACTTTATTTATCTCGTTTGACTTGTTCGTGTGAAATTTCATCACTTGTGAACATCAAACTCTGTTCTTTATTCGACTCGTTCAACTTTAAAATAGTTGAGCGTAGTTATTAACATTTCTGTTTGCAAATTCTCATTGTCTTTTAGTCATGACTCATATTCCGAGTCTTTTGACTTCCTGTTTTGCGTTCCCGTCTCTTGGTTTACGCATTCTTTCCAATTCCTACCCATTCATCGGGTATCTTTACCGTAATCATTTTCAAGTAACCATTTTTATATGGTTTTAGACGTTATTTTAATTTATTTGGTCGTCTTAGCGAGATCCATCACTTTTATTCAATCAAGTCCTTTATTCTTTATTCAATTCGTTTGACTTGTCCATGTGAATTTCATCACTTGTGACAGTCAAGCTTTTATCCCTATGCCTTAGCATTCCTATTGGTCGGTCTGTATTTTCTTTTTACTTAATCCTTGTCCCTTCTCTCGGGCTCGTTATTCTTACGTAATACGCTTCCGTCATCCGACTTACGTTTACGTTTACCATCAAACGTCTTACTTATTTGATTCATTTGGGTACCATTTAAGTTAGTCCCATTCACCCCACCCTTACTAGATCGGACATAAATGTGTCCATCATAAGAAGTTCATGGTACCACGTGTTCACTACTTACTTGGCCAGAGTAAGCGATCAACACCTGGTATACATGACCTTTTTATAATTTTCACATTATACCCCATGTAAGTAATGCCTCTATTTGTTTCTCTTGGAAACAATATCCTGGATAGGTATTCTATTCAGGTTTGTCCAAGTTTTCAATCTAAATCTGCAACTATCAATTTCTACGTATTGGTTGCATGTTTATATTCATGCAATAATTTAAACGTGCACCTGGTAAATGCTTGCCCTAACGGGCTTTTCTTTCCATTAGCCTTGTTCGCGACCATTACGCGATTTAGGTCCTTAATGAGCATGCTCTTCTTGTCATATCTCGGACCATTCCATCATCATATCCACAATTCGTTTGACTCTCGTCATCTTCAAACGCGAGTGTCCTTCAATTAAAACATTCACAAAAGTTAGTAACATCTACTTCAATAATCGCCCGTATTATAATACAAGGCTTTTTCTACTATACGCATCAATGCACGTATTTTCGTCAACTATATCAATCATTTCAATTGGGGTAACGTGTATCACACGGTAGCCCTATGTGTTGTTTACAACACTTTAGCATGCTAAACTATTAACATACATGTACTTACCGGATTTGCGATCAAGCCTCGAACCGAACACGCTTTACTCTTTAACCATGAGCTCTGATTACCAACTTGTAACACCCTTGTTATTATTTTAAAGGTTTTCGTATAAATAACGAAAATAAACATGTAATTACGATTAAGTATCCTTGGAAAATACGAGTAATCTAAAACTTTTACAACTTGAAAGTTTTCAACATAATATAAATAAGTTCGTCGTTTAAAAGATACGACGAAACGTCGTGCGGAAGCTTGTATTTTATCGTGTTCGGTTCCTCATCGAGCTTGATCTTCATCCGGGCACTCTTGGCAATCACCTATGATCAAAACCAACTTAAAAGTTAGTTTTGATAGTAACTAATAAGTTTAAACAAGTTACATGGGTCAAACAATCAACAAATAACATTTTAACGGAGTTAGGGGGCGTCGTGTGACGCCAAGGGGCGTCGCGTGACGCCTAGCCCTCTTTTTCACAGCAGGTTTCTTAAACTGTTGCTGCATGTTCCCAGCATAACTCGATTTCACGGAAACGACCATAACTTCTTCGTTATTGATCCGTTTTACCCGATTCTTTTTCCTACGCGTCCGTAATTTAATTCTCCATCTAATGGAGTTAAAATCCAACATCCGGATTAACAAAATTTCAGACTTTTAAGTCTTCGGCTTATCACCCTTTTACCCAATTTTGACCCATTCGTGTATTTATCAAACAAACATATTTATTTGACTCCAATTTCTCATAAATTCCATAAAGTCATTGTTGTTTATCATAAGAGATTCAAAATCCCGGTATACATACCTTCTTAAACCCGTTTTTGCTTAAGTGCTTATTTTGACCCGTTAAGGGTATTTATGTCCTTTTAGGCATAAATCTCGCTCATTCATTTTTAGCACCATATTTTCACATTAGTTCTCAAATCGTCTTCCACCACAATTGTAATTTTTAGTGGATTTAATATAGTAAACTATTTATGTCGCGTTTTACTTCTCGGTTTGTCATTTTATGAAAAAGACTTATTCCTAGGCATTTGACCCACAAGGTTTATGCCTATCACCTTGATGTTTATCTAAGGATTACATGATTATAATACGTGATTCCCAAACCACCCATAAGGGCCGTTTTCCTGATTTACCCATGAAGGGCATATTTATCAACATTGGTCCCTCATTTACGACGAAGGACTTTCACTACAATTATGATCAAAATCGCACATTTAAAATATAATCTCATTGATGCGTACCTGGCTCGTGTCAACAAATAGACCCGATTTATATCTCACTTTTGTTATCACATATTCTATGGCGACGCAATTATCCGAATCGCTAATCGCTCCTGTTAATACAAAACTTGACAACCACATTAGTCGCTATTGTCAAATGGTGTTATCACCACCATTCGACCCGTTTGGACCATATGCCCAACATTATCTATTTAATCAAAAACATCATTTTTGATTTCAAATTCATACATCCATCCCATCCCGGATTTTATTATCATACCCTTTTTCTTTTAAACTCTTTTCTTACTAATTCAACCCATTTCGGCTTACGCCATGGGTATTCTTTTAACCTTGATTTACATTAGTCGACACTTGACAAATTTCCAATTTTTCCCTTTTTCCCTCATTATTAGATTACACTACTAGGTAATCTTAACGAAAATCCATATTTCCAATATTATCGTTATCATGTTTACAACGTATCGAATAAATGAGTATTCTACATAAGTGTGTAAATTACACTTACCTCGCATCCACGTTATGCTTTTCCTTTTCTTCTTGATTCGTTTGACCCGCTCACTCATCAAGCTTCCACCTAGCTCATTAGGCGTCAAACTATCATCATAATTCATAAGATGGTTAGATTAGTCATTATCAATTATGACTACTCCATCTAACGGGTCTTATGTCGACTTTATCACTCGATTAGATCATTGGTTAGTTTGACTTCCTAAAAGTCAATTGATCTATTAACATATTCAAATGCACACTTCACATGGAATTTCAACATTTTAGCTTCGTTTAGGCATTTTAACAAACACCTAGTGGGCATAATTTTGCATATTTACTAACTAGTTCATAACTAGTTATCTTTACCAAGATTTACATCAACACATTCAAACCTCTAAGTCTAGTGTTCATGAACTACATCAAGAACTTATATCATAACCTCAATATTCATCAATCTTACATTCTAATCTGAGTGTTCATCATATTAACATAAAACCCACTTAGCACATAATAGGGTAATTACCAAATCCCTAGTTTTGACAACAATTCATCAAATTTTCTACTAGGGTTTGTTTCTAAACCAAGATATAATCACAATAACACTCATAGATTCAACATTCATTCCAGAATTTCGATTATGATTGTTCATCATAATCTCAAAGTATCACTAAATCATAAATTTCAACATACCTTGTGATCCCCACGACTAGGTGATCATTAATACGTGTTCATGCATCCGATTCGGGCTAGATTTGACCTTCAATTTTGTTGATTTGTTGAAGTTAGGGTTTGAGCTCCCATGGAGCTTCTCCTGGTCGATCAGAACACGCACACAATGCGTGTGTGTGTATTTTTTTTGTTTTTTTTGTTTTAATAAAGCAAGTTTCCCACTTGTCCATATTAGTCCCTCTTGTTTAGAGATTCATAAATGAAACTATAACTCATAGTTTATTATTTGATTACCCATTACTAACTAGGTTAATTTTACCTAGTTAACTTAGTGGGTTCCAGGAGTTAAAAACCCGTTTTATTTTAAGTCCCGTTGACTCGGGCTCTTATAAACTTAATTCCTTAATTCTTTGATTCGCTTGTATTTAAATTATTAGGATTTCTTATTTAAATCCAAATATTTACCGGGTTATTTTTACTGCTAACGGTATTTTACCCGTCTTTTAGTATTAACAGAGTTTGATTACCAAATCCGTTTTCGGGGTGTTACAATGTGTCATAAGATATGTTTGTCCTCTTCAATTGTGTTTTAAGTGGATATGAGAGAACTTAAGATACTTACAAGTTTATGCAGTTTGTTAACTGTGTTTTATAAACATGGACATCAGATGGCATGCATTTGTGTAACTAAGGACGTTTGTAGTTTATATAAAGAGGGGCGTACCAATTTTTCCGGCTGTTCGTTGTATTTTTCTTCATCGACACGTCCTTAGCACTGTTGTCAAAAACCTCTACCTTCATGTCCCTCAAATTAAAACATACGCAATAGAAATGATCGTCGTGTAAGAGTGGTACAAAGATCAGCGACCTGTCAGGTATCTTTTTCAAATCAGCAGAAATTAAGACCGGTTCCATGTTTTCTGCGAATGTTTTTGACCTCGATTTCGCACTTTTATTGTAGTCTTCTTCATTCTGCATTTTAAAGTGATTGTGTGAAACAATATTAAAAAAGTAGTAAACTTATATTACAAGGTCATCATGATCAGTCTTACCAACATATTTACTGAACAGAACAGGCGTGCGATGCTCCCCTTTTGCTTGAATTTTTCTTCATAGTTCAACAAATCCGCCCATGCGCTTATTACCGATATGTGCAATTCCATCACCGACATTAATGATTCGAGCGGAGATCTCATCACCGGCACTCCTTTCTTAGTTCTAAACACAGTATCCCTAACGTATACAAACATGTTTTAAACAACGTGTTATAATAATTTCAGACGAATCAGTTTCAAACATTGTGTCTTAACATATTTTGTAGAAACATTGGTATTATAAATGACAATTTTATAACATACCACATTGAACCCCAGGCCGAAAACATGTATGAGCTGACTGAGACCTCAGCGTTGTGAAGATTTTCCCTAATCTATACTGCCCGCTTCACGTATGGAGACCTTAGAGCATCGGTCAACTCTGTTTGTCTTTGCGGTCTTACTTTCTGCTTTCCAAGGTCCAACTCGTGTATAAGCTGACCACGTCTAATCGAATATTCATATTCCTCCTGTGTTTTTTGGGAGATCGGTGTGACGACGATTGCGGTCTGCTCCACTACTGCAAGCTGAGTCG
Organism: Helianthus tuberosus; assembly: GCA_030545235.1. NCBI lineage: Eukaryota > Viridiplantae > Streptophyta > Magnoliopsida > Asterales > Asteraceae > Helianthus > Helianthus tuberosus. The sequence goes on along the minus strand of CM060417.1, from coordinate 122,237,851 downwards.
TCTGTGTTGTTGTCTTGTCAACCGTCTTACATATCTCTTCGACCAATGAAGGTGTCCACTGCGACAACTGTGACAGATCCACATTCTCCTTATTTGCCTCTTTTTCTGGTGTTTTATCGGTAGGAGTTTGTGGTTGTCTAGTTGTCGTACATGTGGATTCAACCTTTTTCAGCTTCTCAGTCCACATTGTGTGTATTATTTTCTCACTTTCGGGGTACAATTGGAAACCTTCCATAAAAGTGTCGTTTATCCTTTTCACACATTCGTCGAATTGATTCAAGAACACTTCCAACATCCCCGCATGCACCTGATTTACATCATTCACACTTTTCACATTAGCATTAAGCAACAACATGATATTTGTGTCGAATTACATCACATTGTGTTTAACTGTTGATTTTAACAAATCCTTTGTATTTAATAATAATAAAAGTGTGTTTTAAGGTGTTGTCTGACTCACACTTCATAAGACTGTGTATCAAAGGTTCCTTGTGTTTTTACCAATCAGAAATGTGTTTTACCAATCTGACATGTTTTTTGTCAATCTGAAATGAGTTTTACCAACCAAATTGTGTTTTAAGGTGTAGCATGTGCCACATTTAATAAAATTGTGTTTTAAGGATTGTCTGACTCACACTTCATAAGAATGTGTTTCAAAAGTTCCGTGTGTTTTTTACCAATCTGAAATGTGTTTTACCAATCTGAAATGTTTTTTTGGCAAACCGAAATGTGTTTTACCAATCTGATTGTGTTTTAAGGTGTTGCATGTGTCACATTTAATAAAATTGTGTTTTAAGGGTTGTCTGACTCACACTTCATAATAATGTCTTTCAAAAGTTCCTTGTGTTTTTTACCAATCTGAAATGTGGTTTACCCATCTGAAATGTTTTTTGGCAAACTGATATGTATTTTACCAATATGATTGTGTTTTAAGGTGTTGCATGTGTCACATTTAAAAAAAAATGTGTTTTAAGGTGTTTCTTTCAACTTCTTGCAATCAAAGGTGTTGCATGTGTCACATTTAAATGTGTTCACGTATACATTATTTTGTGTTTAATAGAATTATTGAAAAACTATGAGTGTACCTCCTCGCTTTGGCTCGCTTGTGGTGTCGACCCATATTGAGTTTGTTGTGTTTGTTGAGTTTGTTGTGTTTGCCCCCACTCGCCGGTTTCAATATAGTATTTCTCTATATCGGATGTATCGACAACAGGTACTGTTTCCGGGCCAACTTCTACGTTCATGTATTCTTCAGCTTCTGCATTTTTTCCCGCATTAACGGGAATTTCTTCGACAACAGGCGCAGTTTACTGGCCACCTTCAACCACAGATTTCTTCTCCCCAACCTGATCGGTTTTCGTCCGTTCTTTTTCAGTTTGATTTTTTTTTCGGTACTTTTGAGACCGTAGGTTTACGATGCGTTTTACCGGCTGGCTTCACAACAGTCTTTTTGTTTTTTACCGGATCAGATTTGCTATTGTGTTTTAAATTCTTTGTTACATCTTTCTCATATGCTTTCACCTCCTTTGGTTGAACTTCTTCATCAGCCATTTTTGCAAACAGATATCTTTGTTCGGGATGCAAGTCATATGCCTCCACTAACATTTGATCAAACCTGACCGTGTCCAACTTTATGCTGACTGCCTCGATATCGTCCTGTGTGATATCTTCGATGAGATGAGCTGCTATTGGCTCATCTTCCTTGTATTTCTTCTGGTCACGTATCAACGCTGCCTGTAAATAGGAAGAACAAACTGATGTTAGATGTGTTTTAAGGGTTTTATATACATCAAGTTGTGTTTTAACAGTTTCAATGCTATTTAACATGTTTTTTTTGTATATTGGAGATTAACAAACACTTTGCAAGTCAAAACTATCTAAATGTGTTTTACAGCAAACACATGTGTTTGCATGCACAATCCAAGTGTGTGATTAGAAAATTATATATGAATTCGGAACATACCACTAGCAAAGGCATTAGACCATGAAGGCAGTCCTTTGGTGTCCATGCTTCCACGGTTCGATCCAGACACCTGATCATGTATTCACACCAGTTAAAACTTCTGATATCATCCCTTGACGCAAGGCTGGTAGAAACCTCATATTAATTGAAGAATTGGTAGTTGTCTCTCCTAGCAGTGTGTTGTAGAATAGCAAAAAGTTTAACACAAAGATTCTCCCGCTCACTTTGTAGCCCTTCATGTATGTCTTGAATTGGACATGCTTTAAACGTGCAGGAGCGTTTTCGAATTGTTCTTTCCATTCCGCCACAACCTCATGAAAATCTGACCTTGCTCTCTCAACCTCCTTTTTTATTTCATCCCCTCTTGGTACGCCGAAGACATCGTTCACCATTTCCTCCGTTATTTGAATGTGGTGGCTACCGCAATTCAAGACCCGTGTTTTAGGGTCGTAGTTATTTACCAACCACCAACCCAGAGTTGAGGGAATCAGACCCATTTTAAACCCAAGTATTGACCCGAAACCTATGTTTCTGACAGCCTGCCGTTGATTTTCGTTGAAAGATTCCACCAGCTCCCCCATGTGCCTTAGAGCTAATCGCAAGGTTAGTTTACCTTCTGAAAGTGGTATGTAATTTTTGACCGTTGTTGCCCTCTTGTGTGTTTTTGAGTCTTTGTTTGACTTAGCAATTGGGGGTCAGTGTGGTTTTTCAACAACTTGTTGGCTAGCACGAGACCTCGTTTTTTTCCAAGGTGGGTTGTCAAAATCATCATCAGAATCTTCTATCTTGGTACCTGACAAAACACCAGCCCATAAAGGCGGCTAGCAAGTCAGACTTTTTAGTTAATAAAAGTAGTTCATAATTTCATTTTACCGTGTGCTACTTCTTTAGGTTTAGTGACTGCTCGTATAACCGCACTCATTTGTTGTTTCGGTTCGATTGCATATTTTTTGTCCTTCCGCTTCTTACCGGTTTCGCTACCCTTTTTGCGCGCGTCGGCAGAAAGGAAACTCATAAAAGTTAATGTTAGTATTATGCATTGCGTTTTACCACAACAAACATATGGTTTGCCGTTTGATCATCTAACTTACATATGGGCATTTCACGATTTTGGAGTGGTTCCGACTGTAAATCGACATTTTTATCCATTACGTACGGAAACAGATTTGCAATGTCAGACAGAAGTGCGCCAGCAGGCGGTTGTTGTGCACAGTCTACTTTGTTGTCTACCATTTTTGTAGTTTTGTTAACAGGTTCAACTGTTAGTAACAAAAAAATACAACTGGTCCGACAGCTAACAATACTAGTAACCCCCCACCCTTCACCGCCACAACTAACCGCACTTGTATAGGTGATGCTTCTTCTGTGTCTGATTCATCCAGCCTAATTGGTTTGTCAGGTTTGTTTCCGGGTTTTTTTGAAAGCCATTTCCCTTTTAATCTCTCACTCTTTCTTCGTTTGACTGAAAAACAGTTGTTTTAAGCATTCATGTGAAATTTCTTCTTAATTTCACCAACTTTATAAAACACAATACACAGCCCCACATTACCCTTATAAATCACAGTTCAATAGGATTTAAAAAGTTAGCAAATCAATCATAATTGTAAAACCGATCTAAATAAACATACCTAAAAGTAATTTGTAAAACACACAGGTCCAAGTTAATGAACACATTAAAACACATTACCTTAACATATCACATCTCATTAGGTTTTCAAAAGTTAACAAATCAAAGCATATTTGTAAAACCGATCTACATAAACACACCTAAAACACAATTTTAGGTAAAACACATTTCATAAAACACATTAAAACACACTTGTTATCAAAACACAGTAACAAACACATATTTTAAAACACAATACACAAACATTTGTTATTTCAAAAACACACCTACACTATGACAGTAAAACACACCAACATCAACACAGTATAAAACACAAGCACTAAAAAACCCATTAATCGACAATAAACTGTAATCCTACAAACATTTGTTATTTCAAAAACACACCTACGGTTCCGGCGACTTTGCTTTTGCTTCCAATAACTTTATCGCTTCCATCCATCTTGTTCAAAGTACCCTGTTTTTTGAATCTCTTTCCTGCAACCATAAAATACTTCAATGTAAAACACGATTGAACCCTAATCACCTAGTAAAACACAGAATATAATGACCACTTGATCTTACGTATATAGAACATGGTATGAGCTGACTGAGACCTCAGCGTTGTGAAGATTCTCCCTAATCTCTATTGCCCGCTTCACGTATGGAGACCTTAGAGCATCGGTCAACTCTGTTTGTCTTTGTGGTCTTACTTTCCGCTTTCCAAGGTCCAACTCGTGTATAAGCTGACCACGTCTAATTGAATATTCATATTCCTCCTGTGTTTTTTAGGAGATCGGTGTGACAACGATTACGGGCTGCTCCATTACTGCAAGCTGAGTCGTCTGTGTTGTTGTCTTGTCAACCGTCTTACATATCTCTTCGACAAATGAAGGTGTCCACTGTGACAACTGTGACAGATCCACATTCTCCTTATTTGCCTCTTTTTCTGGTGTTTTATCGGTAGGAGTTTGTGGTTGTCCAATTGTCGTACATGTGGATCCAACCTTTTTAAGCTTCTCAGTCCACATTGTGTGTATCTCTTTTATTTTCTCACTTTCGGGGTACAATTGGAAACCTTCCATAAAAGTGTCGTTTATCCTTTTCACACATTCGTCGAATTGATTCAAGAACACTTCCAACATCCCCGCATGCACCTGATTTACATCATTCACAATTTTCACATTAGCATTAAGCAACAACATGATATTTGTGTCGAATTACATCACATTGTGTTTTACTGTTGATTTTAACAAATCCTTTGTATTTAATAATAATAAAAGTGTGTTTTAAGGTGTTGCCTGACTCATACTTCATAAGACTGTTGTAAGACCCTAATCCGTTTTAGTCTAAGATTCGCAGCGGAAAATACATACTAAAAATTTCTTTATAAGTTCTTCTTTCTTTCACTTAAATACATTAAAAAAACTAACATACTTATATCAAATTAAATGACCACATACACACCCACGTACAATCCATGTCTTGACTCGATCATCAACCGCTTACTCTTCATGTTGAGAATTTTGTAACCTCGTATAACCTCCAGTCACCACATACAATTACTTCATTAGCAACCGGTGACGTAATACATATACTTTAAAACCTGCATCCTCAAGCATCATCATTTCTTATCCTCGCTTATGTGAATCCATTTATCCATCCAGTCGAACTCTCTCGTCCGACTCTCCATACTTAACCCTCATTCTTCATTCTTAGTATACCTGCACTTCCATTTCATTCTTAACAGAAAACATTTAGCATCATTAAACTTATCTCATAGGTGCAATTTCACGAGTACACATAACCAAAACTCATTCATTTGTGCATTCAACTAAATTACCTTTTCATGCATAATACCTTACCATGCATACCCACTTCATTTACAACTTACATCTTACCCACAAGTATAATTATTTACTTTATCTTTGTGCATAATACTAACATGTAAGTTCCCTACCTTACCCATACTTAATAGAAATTACTTTCTTCCCACTTTCGACTCACTTTCCGTAAACTTACCTTATTACCTCCATTGATTCATACTTTCCCACATAATTCACAATAACCATCATACTACAATACATTTTACATCTAAAGTGTAAGTCCGGAATTCACTTACCTTATGCGCCCGTAATTGCATCCGCTTACTTGAGTCTTCTTGGCTCGCTAGCCTTCCACGCTCCCATCCCTCTTGACATGATTCCTATACTTTCATGTCATTACGTTTACATCCTTGTTAGCATCCATGATTATACATATGAACGATCATATCAAGTTCTTATCTCACATAGGCCTTTCATTAGCCGATTCAAACAAGCATATAGCATACTCAACATCATCATAACATAACCTTCACATATTAATGTCATTTAGACATTTCATCAAACACTTGGTGTGCGTACTACTTTTTAAGCATGATGTACACGTTTTTCATGTCTTTCCTCCTAATTATCCCTTTCATTCATCAACCTAAATAAACATCATTCAAATTCTATACCATACTTCATCCATATACAAGCACACATCACATACTACACATATTCATGATCAAATTCATACCATTTCATGGATTAAACATAAACCCACTTAGCTAAAAGTGGTAATTCATCCAAACACCTAAATTATAGCAATTCACTAAGAATTTTCACATAGGATTAGTTCCTAAACAAGCATATATCGTCAATTTGGCCATAACCTCTACGATTCATACATAAATCACTACTTGTGATGTTCATCAAGATTTCTCAACTTCATTAAACATCAAAATTTAACATACCTTATGATCCTCTAGCTTGGGTGATCGTTAATTCATGTTCCTTCTTGAATTTGAGCCTCGATTCATCCTTTAATTGGATGATATTTGATGAACTAGGGTTTGGCTCTCTAGAGCCTTCCCCTGATCACGTACAGAACACACACACGATGTGTGTGTATGTGTGTTATTTTCTTTTAATAAAACAACTTTCAAGTTGTTCACTTTGGTCCCTCATGTTTCGTTTTAATTAATTAAGGCTACAACCCTTCGTTTAATACCAACGATACTAATATTCAACTAGGTTAATTATTCCTAGTTAATATTCATTTACGGGTTCACTTTTACTCCAAACGGTAATTTACCCGTTCCTTTATATTAACCGGGTTTAAATTATCAAACCCCATTTTTGGGATGTTACAACTGTGTATCAAATTTTCCTTGTGTTTTTACCAATCAGAAATGTGTTTTACCAATCTGACATGTTTTTTGTCAATCTGAAATGAGTTTTACCAACCAGATTGTGTTTTAAGGTGTTGCATGTGTCACATTTAATAAAATTGTGTTTTAAGGGTTGTCTGACTCACACTTCATAAGAATGTGTTTCAAAAGTTCCTTGTGTTTTTTACCATTCTGAAATGTGTTTTACCAATATGAAATGTTTTTTTGGCAAACTGAAATGTGTTTTACAAATCTGATTGTGTTTAAAGGTGTTGCATGTGTCACATTTAATAAAATTGTGTTTTAAGGGTTGTCTGACTCACACTTCATAATAATGTGTTTCAAAAGTTCCTTGTGTTTTTTAGCAATCTGAAATGTGTTTTACCTATCTGAAATGTTTTTTGGCAAACTGAAATGTGTTTTACCAATATGATTGTGTTTTAAGGTGTTGCATGTGTCACATGTAAAAAAATGTGTTTTAAGGTGTTTCTTATTTGTATTTAAATGTGTTCACTTATACATTATTTTGTGTTTAATAGAATTATTGAAAAACTATGAGACTACCTCCTCTCTTTGGCACGCTTGTGGTGTCGACCCATATTGAGTTTGTTCTGTTTGCTGAGTTTGTTGTGTTTGCCCCCACTCGCCGGTTTCAATATAGTATTTCTCTATATCAGATATATCGACAACATGCACTGTTTCCGGGCCAACTTCTACGTTCTTGTATTCTTCAGCTTCTGCATTTTTTGCCGCATTAACGGGAATTTCTTCGACAACAGGCGCAGTTTCCTAGCCACCTTCAACAACAAATTTCTTCTCCTCAACCTAATCGGTTTTCGCCCGTTCTTTTTCAATTTTTTTTTTCTTTTGAGACCGTAGGTTTACGATGCGTTTTACCGGCTGGCTTCACAACAGTCTTTTTTATTTTTACCGGATCAGATTTGCTATTGTGTTTTACATTCTTTGTTACATCTTTCTCATCTGCTTTCACCTCCTTTGGTTGGACTTCTTCATCAGCCATTTTTACAAACGGATATCTTTGTTCCGGATGCAAGTCATATGCCTCCACTAACATTTGATCAAACCTGACTGTGTCCAACTTTATGCTGACTGCCTCGATATCGTCCTGTGTGATATCTTCGATTAGATGAGCTGCTATTGGCTCATCTTCCTTGTATTTCTTCTGGTCACGTATCAACGCTGCCTGTGAATAGGAAGAACAAACTGATGTCAGATGTGTTTTAAGGGTTTTATATACATCAAGTTGTGTTTTAACAGTTTCAATGCTATTTAACATGTTTTTTTTTGTATATTGGAGATTATAAAAAACTTTGCAAGTCAAGACTATCTAAATGTGTATTACAGCAAACACATGTGTTTGCATGCACAATCCAAGTGTGTGATTAGAAAATTATATATGAATTCAGAACATACCACTAGCAAAGGCATTGGACCATGAAAGCAGTCCTTTGGTGTCCATGCTTCCACGGTTCGATCCAGACACCTGATCATGCATTCACACCAGTTAAAACTTCTGATATCCATCCCTCGACGCAAGGCTGGTAGAAACCTCATATTAATTGAAGAATTGGTAGTTGTCTCTCCTAGCAGTGTGTTGTAGAATAGCAAAAAGTTTAACACAAAGATTCTCCCGCTCGCTTTGTAGCCCTTCACGTATGTCTTGAATTGGACATGTGTTAAACGTGCAGGAGCGTTTTCGAATTGTTCTTTCCATTCCGCCACAACCTCATGAAAATCTGACCTTGCTCTCTCAACCTCCTTTATTATTTCATCCCCTCTTGGTACGCCGAAGACATCGTTCACCAATTCCACCGTTATTTGAATGTGGTGGCTACCGCAATTCTAGACCCGTGTTTTAGGGTCGTAGTTATTTACCAACTACCAACCCATAGTTGAGGGAATCGGACCCATTTTAAACCCAAGTATTGACCCGAAACCTATGTTTCTGACCGCCTGCCGTTGATTTTCGTTGAAAGATTCCACCAGCTCCCCCATGTGCCTTAGAGCTAATCGCAAGGTTAGTTTCCCATCTGAAAGTGGTATGTAATTTTTGACCGTTGTTGACCTCTTGTGTGTTTTTGAGTCTTTGTTTGACTTAGCAATTGGTGGTCAGTGTGGTTTTTCAACAACTTGTTGGCTAGCACCAGACCTCGTTGTTTTCCAAGGTGGTAGTCAAAATCATCATCAGAATATTCTATCTTGGTACCTGACAAAACACCAACCCATAAAGCCGGTCAGCAAGTCAGACTTTTTAGTAAATAAAAGTAGTTCATAATTTCATTTTACCGTGTGCTACTTCTTTAGGTTTAGTGACTGTTCGTATAACCGCAACCTTTTGTTGTTTCGGTTCGATTGCATCTTTTTTGTCCTTCCGCTTCTTTCCGGTTTCGCTACCCTTTTTGCGCGCGTCGGCTGAAAGAAAACTCATAAAAGTTAATGTTAGTATTATGCATTGTGTTTTACCACGACAAACATATGGTTTGCCGTTTGATCATCTAACTTACATATGGGCATTTCACGATTTTGGAGTGGTTCCGACTGTAAATCGACATTTTTATCCATTACGTACGGAAACAGATTTGCAATGTCAGACAGAAGTGTGCCAGCAGGCGGTTGTTGTGCACAGTCTACTTTGTTGTCTACTGTTTTCGTAGTTTTGTTAACAGGTTCAACTGTTAGTAACAAAAAAAAACACAACTGGTCAGACAGCTAACTATACTAGTAACCCCCACCCTTCACCGCCACAACTAACCGCACCTTGTATAGGTGATGCTTCTTCTGTGTCTGATTCATCCAGCCTAATTAGTTTGTCAGGTTTGTTTCCGGGTTTCTTTGAAAGCCATTTCCCTTTTAATCTCTCACTCTTTCATCGTTTGACTGAAAAACAGTTGTTTTAAGCATTCATGTGAAATTTCTTCTTTATTTCACCAACTTTATAAAACACAATTCACAACCCCACATTACCCTTATAAATCACAGTTCAATAGGATTAAAAAAGTTAACAAATCAATCATAATTGTAAAACCGATCTAAATAAACATACCTAAAAGTAATTTGTAAAACACACAAGTCCAAGTTAATGAACACATTAAAACACATTACCTTAACATATCACATCTCATTAGGCTTTCAAAAGTTAACAAATCAAAGCATATTTGTAAAACCGATCGACATAAACACACCTAAAACACAATTTTAGGTAAAAACACATTTCATAAAACACATTAAAACACACTTGTTATCAAAACACAGTAACAAACACCGATTTTAAAACACAATACACAAACATTTGTTCTTTCAAAAACACACCTACACTATGACAGTAAAACACACCAACATCAACACAGTATAAAACACAAGCACTAAAAAACACATTAATCGACAATAAACTGTAATCCTACAAACATTTGTTATTTCAAAAACACACCTATGGTTCCGGCGACTTTGCTTTTGTTTCCAGTAACTTTGTCGCTTCCATCCATCTTGTTCAAAGTACCCTGTTTTTTGAATCTCTTTCCTGCAACCATAAAAGACTTCAATGTAAAACACGATTGAACCCTAATCGCCTAGTAAAGCACGGAATACAATGACCACTTGATCTTACGTATATAGAACAAGGTAAATCTCTTATCTTCATCTATGATTTTAGGTATTTTTGGTATGATTTAGGGGTTTTCCGTTGTGGGTTTAGAGAGAGAGAGAGAGCGATAGAGATAGGGAAATTCGCGTATAATAAGGAGATGTGATATCCCTGACGTTTTTTTTTTGATAGATTTAAAACACGGTTAATGACAAAAATGCCCCTACTCATTTAAAACAATCTATTAATTAAAGTTAAATATTACAAGATTACCATTGATTTAATCTCAACCCTTAAACACACCAATCGGATGGACGAGATCCCTTCCTAGACTTTCTAGGAAAAACACACTTTCCGTAGGATCCCTACTATATATATATATATATATATATATATATATATGATATATCAGTATTTTTTAAAGAAAACAAAACCTCAGATGAACAAATCATGGAAAGCTTCGATTAACTCGTTTAACCAGTTTTTCTAAACATGTCAAAGTGTAGGTGGGTGGTGAGTGATAACCAAGTTGTAAACATGTTAATCGAGTTGATAAGTTGTAGAAAAATGGAACAAGCGAGCTATAGCCTATAAAATCAAACCACAAATATTGAATGCCATTACTGGTTCTTTAGGGCTTATGAAAAAACTTACCACTAATCATGCGTGCCCTTGGGAAGCGTTTAAGTTTTAGACATGCGGTTTCTTAGCATACAAAACTCTTACATTTGGAATCAAAATATAGGCATTTAAAAACAATAATAGCAGTAAATTGAGATTTATAACGTTGTAGATTATACCTTTAGAGCAATAACTGCATTAAACTCATCTGCTCTTCAACCAAATAATTCCTCTCATCCACCCACTAATTCTTCTCATCAACACGCTGTCAAATGTTAAATCATTGTTACTCCATAAGCCCATCTAGATGAAGTAAACTATTATTTTTTTCCAATTTTATGCAATTAAGTAAATCAATGAAGTAAACTGTTATTTTTTTCTCAATTTTATGCAATTCAGTAAATCATGTCTACTAAACTCCCAAGGCTTGAAGGTTAAATTTTGAAGAAAGTAACTAGCTAATTATACACCAAATAGGCAAATACTGGTCAAAAGATTGGACTGCATACCAGCTAACCCTCAATAACCAAAGCCAACATGAAAGTTTCACGACCACCATGTAAGTATCTGATGTCATCAAACAAATTTATAGATTAAAAAAATAGCCAATAAGTCTTAAAGTGTGAAGCATACCTTACAACCGCCTTCATCGTTGCTGCCATTATTTAACTTAAATTTTGGGTGAGAGGGGATAGTCGACCGGAAACAGAGCAGAACGAGGGAGAATAAAGAGAAGAAGGGTTAGGGTTTCATCGAAAAACAAGGGGAACAGTTGAAGTTAGGGGAAGTTATTAAGTTAAATTGGGGAATTTTGAATATTAGGAGGGAAATATAATAAAAGGGTGGAATTATCAAAATTTTTGGGTCCGTTCAAATAAAAATTAATTTTTTTGGGTAAGATATATTTAAATTATTTGTAGAAATAATTAACACAAATAAAATACATATAATTAGAACTAGTGGGATTCTCCCGAACTCCGTGGCGAAAAATAGGCCGGGATAAGTTTAGTTCGTTACGGTACCAAAATTCGGTTGGTAACGATTTTGTTCATTACAATCCTGGCACTCGCTACGATAATCCCAAGTATTATCGGAATCCAGTATAGAAACCAATAGAGAAAACACAAATACAGTATTGTTAACCGCCAAAAGAATTAAGTCATAATATGACCGAAGCGATATCAACATGTGTTTGGTGCGACGTAACCAAAATAATAAAAACCGTTGGTTTAGGTTGGCTAAAATCGAACCGCCGTAACGCGTAATAAAAATAATAAGTAACCTTCTTTTTTTAGTAATAATAAGCATTTTATAAGAAATATATTATAAAAACGTTTCTATTACGTTTATATTTTTAAAAAGGGATATTGAATTTAAATAACTCCAAGTTTCAACATTTGGCTAGCACTCCCAACTTACAAATTGAACGACACCACTTCCAACTTACAACTTATTTTCCTCAATTATCCTAAACGCCCTTCATTGACAATAATGGAACATGAACAACCCTAGTTAACCATCACTTGACCTAGTTGGACCATTAACCATCCTAATGGATCATTAATCATTCTAAACTCCCTTCGTTGACAGTAATGGAACATGAACAACCCTAATTGACTAGTAGTGGAACTAATTAACCCATTAATCATCCTAACGAACCACTAATCATCATAAACTTCCTTCATTAACAAAAATGTAGCATGAACAATCCTAGTTGACCACCATTGTCCCTAATTGATCTATCAATCATCCTAATAGACCATTAATCATCCAAAACACCCTTCAGTGACACTAAGGTGCTGTTTGTTTTTTCAGATGTAAAATGTCTGTAGTCTGCGAACCACATCTGCAGGCATCTGCAAGAGAAGATGTGGCCCAAATGTCTGCAGTCTGCAAGGAGAAGAGGGTTTGTTTTTTTTCTTCAAAAACAACTTCAACCACACAACACACACACAAGCTCTCTCTCTCTCTCTCTGCTCTCTCTCTCTACAAACCCTCTCTCTCTACAACCATCACCACCACCGCACCACCTCTGCCACCACCACCGCACCACCTCCGCCATCGCACCACCGCCATCACACCACCGCCTCTCTCTTTCTCTCTACGGTCTCTCTCTCACAGAACACACACTCTCTCTCTACAACCACCACCACCGCCGCACCACCTCCGCCACCACCACCGCACCACCTCCGCCATCACACAGGTCTCTCACAGGTCTCTCTCTCTCTCTCACAGGTCTCTCTCTCTCTCTCACAGGTCTCTCTCTCTCTCTACGGTCTCTCTCTCTCTCACATATCTCTCTCTCTCACAGGTCTCTCTCTCTCTACGGTCTCTCTCTCTCACCGATCTCTCTCTCTCACAGATCTCTCTCACATATGGGTTTGGTGGTGATGGGTTTGGTGGTGGTGGGTTTTGACGATGGTGGTGGTGGAGGTGGTGGCGGAGGTGGAGGTGGTGCGGTGGTGGTGGCGGAGGTGGTGGTGGCGGAGGTGGTGGTGGCAGGGGAGAAGAGGAAGAAGTAGAAGGGTGTGTGTGAAGATCTGATCTGTTTTTGTGAAGCTATTGTCCATAGCTTTTTTTAAGCTATTAAAAGCCACTTTAAGATCTTCTCTTTTTTTTAAACAAACAGTCTTCAAGTGCTTATGTCTGCCCGCCCGCAGACATAAGCTCTTTACAGACAATATAAGCAAAAACAAACAGAACCTAATTTAGCATGAACATCCCTAGTTGACCATTATAGACCTTAATTGGCCCATCAATCATCCTAATACACCATTGATAATCTTAAACACCCTCCATTAACAATAATGGAACATACACAACTCTAGTTGATCACCAATGGCCTTGATTAACTTATCAATCATCCTAATGGATTACTAATCATCCCAATCGTTCTTCTCAACAAAAATGTAGTATAAATAACCCTAGTTGACCACCATTGTTCTAATTGATCTATCAATCACCCCATTAATCATCCTAAAACAACCTTCGTTGACACTAATGTAGCATGAACAACCATAATTGACCATTATTGGCTTAATTAGTCCATCAATCATCCTAATAGACTACTAATGATCCTTAACGCCCTTCATTGTCAAAAATGGAACGTGAACAACCCTAGTTGAGCACCATTGTCCTAAATTAACATATTAGCCATCTTAATGGACTATTAATCATCCTAAACGACCTTAATTGACAAAAATGCAGCATGAAAATTGAGCAACCTTAGTTGACCGTTGTCGCTATATGTTTAAACCCTATTTTATTAAAGTTTGTTAATCCTATTTTATTAATCACTTAAAGAACTTTAATAAAATTGTCAATCAGCCATTGAAGTTTAATAAAGTTACGTTTACCTTTTTAACAAATATTTGTTCTTTTATTAATACCATATATGAAAACCTTTTTGATATATTTTTTTATTTAGTATCGCTAACAAAAAAAAAAAAAAAAAACAGTCATACATGTAAACTTAGTATTTACTATTTTTTATTATTAATTTTTTATTAACGATATTAGTATTTACTTAATACTTATTTTTTATTATTAGTTATTATTTATTTATATACTATTAATTTGCAACAAGTGAGTGCATTAGTAAGTTGTAAGTTGTGTATTAAGGGTTTGTCTTGCAAGGTGTTGTTGTACATTTATATTGTTTGGTTGTAAATTGTGCTTAAGTGCTTGTACCTTAATCAAATAATGGTTTCATGGTTTCATTACCTTACCAAATTCAATTTGTTTTGTATGCATGTGTGGTTGTAAATTGTGGTTAAGTGGTTGTACCCTAATCAAATAATGGTTTCATTATCTTACCATATTCAATCGGTTAGATCTATTCAAAGTTGTGTTGTTTTATTTGTAAATTATTATTATTTATAATAATCTAATTAATTTAGCCAAAATCTTTTACAAATATAATTTGCAACATATTGATGCAATGGTTGTTGTAATGTATGCATTATGGTTTGTATAGTGTTAATGATATATATTATATATAGATTACGATGAACCTGTCAAACGAAAAAAAATAGACGCGGGTTCATCGTATCATGCGAGTCCTATATCAACTTAGTTATTTTATTCTATGTTTTATGTTTCGGTTTAATTTCTTCGCATGAACACGCCGCAACTTCAGTGTCGGTGGTCGCTGGCAGTAGTGTGGAATTAGTGCTCGCCCCCGCCGCAAACGCGAGGGGTGCTTAATACTAGTTAATACTATATATGAAAACCTTTTTTATATTTTTTATTTAGTATCACTTACAAAAAAAAAAAATCAATCATACATATAAACTTAGTATTTACTATTTTTTATTATTAATTTTTTTATTAACGATATTAGTATTTACTTAATACTTATTTTTTATTATTAGTTATTATTTATTACAGAGATACGGTTCTAGAACCACATTTTTTGGCTCTTAATTTTTTTTTCAAAACTCCTATAAGATGCGCTTATATAAGAACCACATCTTTTGCCCCATGTTTTTTTCAAAACAAACATAAATCTTTTCCAGAACACCTATAAGATGCGGTTAGAGAGGGGAACCGCATCTTTTGAAAACACACATAGCATCTTTTGCATAATTATGTACTAGTGACTACACAACTTCCGAGTCGGATAACATGCCCTAAATAAATTTGAACAACGACCCCATTCAAGACGATACACCGACAAGGCCGTGCCGCAAGAAAAGTGGTGATTCGTCAAGTAACGGAAAGGAATCGATGGCGGCGTCGATCTCCGAAATCAAAGAGGCTAAATCGGTGGAAATAACCGAAGCCACTGTTAGAAGAGAAAAACTTGTGACTGCAAAACTTAAACGCGAGGAGGCGTATATTCGACACTTGAACAAAACGAAAAAAATAATGATTTATAAGTCTTGTTAGAACCGCACAACAATCTCGACGAACCGTTTTAGACGATCGTAATTTAACGCAAACGAGAGATATGTGAAAGTGGGGGTGGGAGATGCCTTAGATTTTTTAGGTTTTTTTTTATTTGCAATGTTTAGTTGTTTATTTTTAATTTTAGTATGCAATTTAGGTTTTATTTAAATGAAATTTATAATTTTAGTGTTTTATTGTTAATTTATAATTTAAAAAGAAAAAAAATAGGTAATGGGCATTTCCCTAAAAAACAACTCCTATATACATACATTCCACTAAAAAACAATTCTTATATCAATATATTTCCACTAAAAACAAATATTTTTTCTCTCTCTTTTTCAATTAAATAATATTTTTATACCTTTATCATTACATTTTTCTCTTTACTTCACTCACAACCACTTTAAACATATATTAAAAAATTATAGTGGGTGAATAGTGTCCTCCCAAATATACAGATGAACAGTAACATTTTCTCTCTTCTCCTCTCACAACCACTTTTTATACTCTTTATATTTTAAAAACCCCACACACATATTTTAATTCCCAGGATATGAATGCTCTGAGTGATGGAATTTCATCACAAGTAATGGACATTTCCACTCAAATCCATCATTAGTGATGGAATAATGTTTGATGACATGACGGAACTTGATTAGAAGTTGTGATTGATTGATGAGTGATTGGCGCCCCTACCCGTTATACTAGGCGTGTGAGATGAGACTTAATCTGTAAATAACAATTAATATATATCCACCATTGTATTATGGTTGTAGCCTTGTAGTTGGTGAGCAGATGCTTTCAAACATGAAATGTAATGCCACATTTTATAATATTTTGTAGGTGAGTAGATGCTTCCATCCTTCAAGCCAATTAAGTGAGACGAGGTCCGCAAAAAAACCCACCACCTGTAACTAAATAATATCCGCGGGGAAAAAGAATTATGGCAATCGAAAGAAGCGAGATATGGTCATGGGTGCATGATGTGGTGCCCGTTTTTGCCATGTTGATGTTAACATGTCTGGATATGAGCTTGCTGACTGTCGTCAAGGCCGCCATGAATGGTGGTTTGGGGAGCATCGCCTATGTTGTTTACCATAATTCTCTTGGAACAATTATTCTTTTTCCAATTTTCGTGTTTCGCATGTTCAGGTTTGCAAAACAAGATTCATGTGTATGTCTTGCATTTCTATGTTACAAATCAAGAACATAACAGTTATATATATTTTTCTACAGAAACATTGAACGTCCTCCTCTCACTTTCCCTATTCTATTCAGATTCTTCATCCTTGGCCTTTTTGGGTAAGCCGAATTTGAGTTGGTCACCAAGTTATTTTTGGCTGCTTTTTATACAATGAACTTAAAATGCATGGTATGTATAGTGTTACATAAGCAGCCTCTCTATTCCTACGGGGTAGAGATAAGGCTGTCTATATGTTACCTTCCTTAGATCTTACTTTAGCCAGTGTTGTAGTAATCGCCAGTCGCTAGTCGGGTGGTGGTGTGGGGACTAGCGATTAATCGGGGATTAATCGGAATTTATAGGGATTAATCAAGATTAATTTGATTAATCGGGATTAATTTAATTAATCGGCGACTAATCGGGGATTAATCAGCACCTAGTCGGGATTTTTACAACCATGACTTTAGCTTTGCTATTAGTGAAATTTACTGAGATGATGATATGGTATGGTTGTAGGCTTTGTCTTTTCCAGGTACCTGTGTATGTAGGTGTAAAGTACACCTCTCCAACCCTGGCAAGTGCAATCACAAACTTGATACCGGGGAACACATTCCTGTTTGCGCTCATATTCAGGTATCATGATTTTCTCATCGTTTTTGTTTTTTCCCTAGCAAATTACGATTTTCTCCAAATGTAAAATTACAATCGTGCCATCGTTTTAGTGTTTTTTTTACAAAACTATGGTAGTGTTTTGTTTTAATTCGTTGACTCGGTTTAATTTTTACTCGTGCCAGGCACACGCTCATTTGTCCTGAAAAAATACAATTTTGCCCCCGGTTTAAAATTATAGTTTGATCATCGTTTTACTTTTTTTAGTAAAAGTATGGTATTGTTTTGTTTTAATTGATTGACTCGATTTAATTGTTTTAGAGATCAGCTTATGAGGAGTATGTACCAGTAACCCAAACAAAAACGTGAATGTTATGAAAGAGAAATATTCGGCTTGGTGTCCTGCAACGCAAGCAGGGCAAAAACTAGTTAATATACAAATACTATACAATTATCTCTTCTTTTTGTGATTATCTCAAACACCATCTAAAATAGATGAACCGTTTCACCCTTGAACTTCTTGGTTCACCCCTTGAACAATCAAGATTAAAACCTTCAATATAATAATAAAAAACAGATGATATATAGTTGCAATATCAAATAAATTGCAGAAAAATGCTTTAAAATTCTATTTCAGGATGGAGAAAATAGACATAAGAAGTTCAAGCAGTGTAGCAAAACTATTGGGTACCGTGATGGCAATATCTGGAGCAATGGTGTTCACGTTCTATCAAGGCCCTGAAATTTTTGTGACCATCCCTGCTCTTGATTCAGCGAATGAACGGCTTCTTTTGTCACAACCATCGACTTGGGTGTACGGAGGTGCTATTATTTTTATTGCTGCAATTTGTCGTTCCATATGGAATGTTTTACAAGTAAGATTGATCAATCTCCCTTGATTATACGAACCTGGATAACTAATTACGTGTTGATTCAATCTATCAATATCCAGTCAGCAACAGCTAGAGGGTACCCGGATCAAAACACCATGGTCTTTTTCTATTGCTTGTTTGGGTCGATGCAATGTATTGCTCTATCTCCTTTCCTAGAGCCAAATCCAAGTGCCTGGGCCCTGCAACCTGGAGTTGGGAGCATTGCTGTTGTTTTGGGTGTAAGTTGAATGAACCATTTTGTTTTTGAAGTTTAGGTGTTGGTATATTGACTTGGTTCTATTTGAAGGCGATATATTCGACTGCATTTCACAGTAACGTTCAGACTTGGTGCTTGAAAAAGAAAGGTCCACTTTTTGTGGCCATGTTTTCGCCTCTTTCAATTGTTATAGGAGTCATCTTGGGCGTCACATTTCTTGGTGATTCACTTCATTTAGGAAGGTAAGTGTTTAATCTTTGGATTTGCATCTTGGGACATGCATGCTTCAATTCAGACTTTTTGTAATTTTCAAAAGAAGCGGATTGATTCATGGTTGTGCTTGAAGCTTGTGTGAATTCGTTTGTGCAGTGCCATTGGAACCGTAGTGATTACTGCTGGATTTTACGTTGTGATGTGGGGGCAAGCAAAAGAGAAGAACATGTTAGTGGCCATGATTAACGAAGATATCGTTGTCGCAGATGAACTTGGATCATCAGACCAAAACACTCCTCTCCTTTCAAGCAGCAATGAATCAAAATGTTAATTTATTTGTAATTGTTTTTGAAACAAACTGTTTGTAATTATTAGTATCTCTCTTTTTACTTCCATAGAAGATATGTTTGATGATCAAACCAACTTAAACTATATTATTGTTTGCCCAATATAATTTAATAAAATAAAATTGTTAATTCTATACTCACCAACTCCAACTATATAGATATTATATGTACCCCATTCGTATAATTTTTTTTGAATAACTAATTTCTTTAATTCCGTGTCGTCTGTGGGACTTGAACCCAAGACCTTTCCCTTCCCAACCTAGGTGTTTTAAAAGCTTTGCCTTTACTAATGGAGCACCACCCCATTGGTACCCCACTCTTATAGTTATCCCCTAAGATTCCACTCTTGAATTTTTCTTAAAAAAAATCTCAACTGATTAAATTTCAGGATTGTTTAAAAATAGAATAACGATTAAAAATATGCAACATGGCTTTTCTTTATTATGTAATTAATAGTGTTTATCTCTTCGTACTTCCATAGAATTTATGATTGATGACCAAACGAAAACTCCAATAATGTTTTCCCATTATAGTTTAACTAGTGGGAATACCCGCGCGTTGCGTCGGGTGTCCGAACTCATATCAGATTCAATTATGATGGCTATTACAAACCATAACCCATTACGGGTATCTAACACTTTTTTTTCCATTCAACAAAAAAATAGTCGTAGAAGTTTGTATTCCACATAATATGCATAATCCATTTTTTGTGTGTGGAGTTAAAAATCTGGCACACAATTCTAGAAGCTCCTAAGGTCTTGGAGGTCACGGGTTCAAGTTTCACACGTGACTGAATTGTAGAAATTTGTCGTTCTAAAAAAAGTATCCGCAAGGCAAAAGGTCAAAATTTGACTTTAAATGTTCAAACCTAGCAATTTCCAAGCTCAAATTTAACATATGTGTGTAACACTCGATGCCTCTTCCCTAGAACAACGGATAAAAAAAGATTTATGTTTACTTGCAACAATAGGGACAGATACACCAGACCCTCCTTCCTTCCTGGCCTTCTTAGCCTAAAATCTCTAAACAACTTACACACTGTCACACCCCCAAAATACCACCTAGGGAATGTCCCTATTAGGTGTGTGACGTACCAACAACGAGCCACTAATTACGTTGAACCCATACAAGTTTCAAAATGAAATTCTCAATTATTAATAAAAATACCATTCACAAGTTTAAATGAAAGCCAACATGTTCAGCGGAAGCAAATAGTAAACCAAAGTTAAACTATTTCAAAACCAATGTATAGTATCAATAGTTTAAACACATAAATCCCTCAAGTCGATCCATGACCACTCCAGCTACTCCAGACAGCAAGTTCCCAAATCCAAGATACCTAACGACCTGCAAGCATGCAGACAAGTGTGTCAGACGACGCTGGTGAGTTCAAAGTTTTGTTAACGCGTTTAGTTACCAGGTATGTGTATAAAACAGTTCAACCGTTCAATAGTTCAATAATTTGATTTGATGTTGTTATTAACTCGATTACCGCAGATGGCTACAAGATGTATTTGCCCAACCCCAATGTCTCTATCAAAACATTGGTCATGCTTTAAGGAAATTAGTTCACGCCCGTCCTGCCCGGTACGGTGTGAGGGTGCCAAACCTAATAGCGCTATCAACTAATAACCTCGTTGCCTCCCTGGCAACTATCGGTATATGTAAGGGGTCTTATGTGATAGACAATGAGTGTGATAACAAGCATCCCATTAACCTGACGTTCCTCCCCGGAACGTTACCCGATATCCCTCCCCGGGATGCATGCTTGGAAAAGAGCAGTGAACTCACCTTTGGTTTGCTCGGTAAGATTAAGGCACGTATTCCAAATTGGTCAATTAGTTCCTAATGTAATTACCAACAATAATCGGTTTCGTAATCACATCGAACCACGAATTTGTCACACATTACACAAGTTACATCCATGAAATATACACACCCTTATGCCTGTTATAACAGTTAGCCATGTCACACCTTAGGCATTTAGCACACATATACTGAATTAATCATATCTCAACATAGCATGTCATAATCTTGATACATACGATTCCTTTACTAACTGTTTGGTTATATACATAAATCACATTATCTTACACATTAAGCAATTATAATCCAAACAACGCATAATAACCTTCTACTAAGCATATAACATGGCAATTTATTCATAGTGTGTGATCAAGAGACATAAAGCTTAGATAAGTGTGCGGCCTAATTATATTTGTACAATTCAGATTATATGTGTGAATAGACTTGCAGCCCATACTCTTCGTTCTCTTTACATTGTGTGGCCCATTTGAGTAGCAGCCCAAATAATGTCAAGTCCAGCCCCATGTTAGATGTTTGCAACCCACAATTTAACTACATTACACAGCCCGCTAGACAAGGCCCAAATCAGCAAATCCAATTGTCACATATTATATCTAACCCCTTAAGACCCGATCGTGCGAGCCCAAGTGTAACCAGCCACCAACCAGGTGACTGCTTGTGTGTGTGCGGCCCACCGAGACCCCGCCCGCACCAATGGTCCAGCTGCCTTGCTTGAACGGCCCAGCTACCATACGAAGCCCAATTATATTAACATAATACAACTCCAATCCAATTTAATATTACAACTCCAATCCAATTTAACCAAGTTAGATCTGTGAACCCTTTTCTTGTTATAATTCCATCTCTATTCAAGCACATCAACAATTCTTAACCATCATTCTATGACACTTCCATGCCTAATACCTCACACTAACATCATCGGTTCACTTTTATAATTTACAAACCCATCCCTAGTGTTTAAGGACATATCATGACTCTAATATTTTATATACTTACAACCCTAGATTACCAATATTATGCCATAGAGTATATTGTGTTGGTTCATCATTTAACCCCTATAATCACTTCATCATGTTAATCGGCCCTGACCATGAAGTTTATATCATCAGCGGCATCATCGCAGCCCCTAAAACTACCTCAAATCGTGTATGTTCCTAATATTTATCACATTCACAATTACATAACATCACGTATCAACCACATAATATATGTATCAAATAAGAACATGACCAAAACTAAATCAAATAAGCAAGAGATACCGTCGAGACACTGACCTAGAGATGAGTTGAAGAAGGTAAAGCTTCGGATGATGATGATCACCGTTGGTTCCAAAGGAGACGATAGAGAATACTAGGGTTTGAGGTGTAATACGTGATATGAAAATATGGGGATGTATGATCATGTATGCGTATAACATATTTGCGTACCGCCTCATAAACCAAGTTGGGCTCGGTCAGGCCTCCACATTGGGCTTAATAGAGTGAGTAGAGTGTGTGGGCCGAATTGTTTTTTACGGATAGAGTGCAGCATAAGGGATATGCGTGTGGCCCATATACGCATGAGGTGTGGGTGTGACCTAACCTACTAGTGGCCCAACTAAACTTACGGCCCAAATACTCAAGCATATAGTTTAATCGAGTTATCATATATGAATGGATTTAATCAGAGTTATAATAGTACAACACGTTTAACACATTGGAAAGGGATAACGAGAGGTTAAGATCACAAAATTAAACGTCATTAACCTTGAAAGTTTGGGTTGTCACATACACTGTCACTTAAGTTCTATTGAGCTAAAGTTCACATGATTATACAAGTGACTATGAGATAGCAATCTTGTGTTACTGAGATAGCCATCTTGTGTTACTGAGATTGCAATCTTGTTTTACAATTGTGTAGGATGCAAAACAGCTCTAAACTCTAGTATCATCCACACTAAATTCTATATGGAATTACCCTGTTAAGAGTCCATACACCCATCTTCATCAGGTACATTCTTCTAATTGAAACACCCATCTTCTAATATGTTTCATTTCAACCTAAACATGACATTTATCTCAACTCTCAAATGGGTCAAATAAAACAAATACCTAAAACAAATGGGTCAAATGCATCAAACGGGTTGAAAGTTGCCCAAAGTCTACTTTAGTGCCTACGGCTTTCTAAATCGTTTTATTCGAAGATTTAGATTAGTATTGCACAATAATAACTCTTTTAGATCACAATTAACACGTTTAAGTTTTATACTTTTTAACAAAACAATGAACAAAAAGTGTTTGTGGATCAACACAGATCAGTCCATATTACAAATAAGCAATTTCAATCGAACCTATTTTGACCCATTAAACCCACACATCTTGCCACCTCTACTAATTACCATTTATTAATTACCACCATAAGTCCATTTACAAAAATGACTGCCAGCTTCTATATCTTTAAAGATAGTATAATACCAAACAATTGTATCATATGATTTTACCTTTCGATTGTCTTCCACAAAGATAGTATAATTCCATATCAATTACTTTTTAATAGAAAAAGAAGACAAAGAGGGTTAGCGGGTCTATTCACCCCCTCCCCTCCCTGTCTCGACATATAGAAAATGACCCGTTTTAAACCATTACTATTGCACAAGGATGTTCTGCTGCATTGCCAACAATTGGCAACAATATTATGCTAATAAAGCTCACAAAAATCCCTAATACACTATTCACTTGTATCGTACAAGCTAAGAAGGCACTACTTGATCACATACCTCAATGGTGTCCACAACATATATAGACAAAATGGTTATAATCACTGTCATTGTGACTAACCATACACATGCACTACAAAATCATATCACCGTAAAGGTATTAACATTTATAATCATTGTTGTTCCTATCACAGTAAAGGTATTACCATTTACAAAATCCCACCCTAGTTCTCCATTAAGGTTTTATTCTAGGTATTACCGTTTATAATCTTTGGTGTTCCTATGATAATATTGTATGCCATCCCTTCCTACAAGTGACAATAAACATTAAGATTGAATTTTTGATTAAAATCATGTAGAAGGTTGTGTACCGGACACACTCAATGCGCAAAGGGTGAGCCTTGGACCCGGTAACAGCTTCAATATTTCTTCAAGTGGACACCTGTAAGACCATGCAATACATTTTGATATATTGCAATTTTTGAAAAAAAGAAAGAAAGAAAAAGAAACAATTAAAAAAGGATAGCTCACCATCCCGATCGAATTGCATGCTGAATCAGGGAGATACTCAAAGAAGCATATCCAGAAAAACATACGAAACGTTTTTGGAACTGCCACAAAAAAATGAAATATTAGAAACTATATCATCAAAAGTTAGAATCAATCTTTACTTCCAAAATTTTGTAAGGGACAATTTCAGATATACCCATGAGAACTTGCATAATATCTTGTTTGCCTGATCATAATTTTGGGTAAATACAAATTTTAAGGATTTTGAATATATACATTTTTTAGTTAATAGAATAATTATTTACTATACGGTTCTAACAAGAAAGACTAAAAAGAATATTACCAGCACATCAGAAGTGGCCAATCTCTTAATGATCTTGAACTGAACCAAAAATTTGAATTGATCAATAATCCGTGCTGCAGATAGAATTTGGATAATGTTAGCAATAATAGTGATTATTCATCTAATCATATAAGCAGATCCCAAGATCCAATAGTAGAACATATGACTTACCTTTACTAGATTCACAATAGTGAGCTTACCATTTACATCAACAAGCATCACTATGCAAAGGTTAAAGAGGTTGCATGACTCTGCCAACGATTTCAAATTAGCCATGCTTTACATCTCTCGAATAATAAAAAGTAGGAATACGATAAACAAAACAAAATCAAAATAAAAACATGGAAAAACAAAAGAAATGAATGGGATCATAATAATTTCATGGGTTAGTACGCCAAGATCCATGACCCCTCTCTTGAATTTCCATTTAAAATCCACTGGAAAACATCTAGTAACCTTCTTTCCATCTATATATAGGCATCTTTTACATAATACAAATGGTTTTAATTATCGGTTAAAGATTACATCAGCTAAGACCAGGCTTGGGTATGTCACACCCTGACTTTTGCGGAAGCGTATACGTGTAACTTGATCAGTTTTCATTGCATCCGATTATAACAAAACAACTATATGACTAAAATGATGTTCATCCATTGATAAGTTTAAATAGTACAAACATAAGTTGTTTAAGTTTCAACCATCACAGTGAAGTTTAAGTTACAATCCATCAAAAGATAATAAGTTCCATAAAAGGACTTTTTAACAAAAGACTAGTTTCACCAAGGCTTTGCTTCATATATCTTATCAAGGATAAGATATATAAATCAAACCCTTCAAAAGTGGATGACATCTAAACTTGAAATTCACATCTTGAAAACAATCCCAGCGCCAAAGATCCGTTTAGTTTCCTGAAATACATGTAAGTTGAAAACAATCAACAAAAGTTGAGCCAGTTCATGCGTTTTATGTGAGCTCCAAATAAACTTGTAAACATTTGAGAGATTCTTTTGATAACATGTATGTAAAGCGTCTATGAATAGATCATTAATGTTTTGCAAGGACATTAATATGTGTGGTGGCGTATGGAAACACTCAAACCTAGCGGATTTCCTCTGGTCCATCCGGGTGAAACGACATAGTCACTACATGCGGCCACACAAGGACCCATGAGTGGGGCTCTCTACACCCGATAGATCTACCACTCCTGCCCCTCGGTCTTAACAAGATTAATGGTACTTAAGAGAGAGCCTACCCATCCACATGATCTAACAGTTCATTTCCTAGCTAAACCATACCATTGAAACATGTATTCCACCCTCGAGAGTTATAAATCCGAAAACAGTTACGAGAAAAAGGGGGGACATGAACTCACTAGTTTGCGTCCGTAGTCGTGTGCACTCAAAGCTGATATCCGTGAGTCGTGTCACTACCTACACATGTGCTATACTTTATTAGACCTCTTGGTCGTGTAACGACTCTTAGTCTTAATTATTCATTAGGACTTGTTCTGGAATTTTGTATACTTTGAGTTACACTTTCGGTGTATGATGTATATATATTTTTTATGATTATATATATATGTTCTCAAATGTAGTACATTAGATAAAATAATTATATTTTAACTTATGTTATTTTCATGCAAATATTCGGGGGTTTTGTAAAACAAAAAATAATATATTTTTAACTCATTTTGTCACATGGTTCTCATGTACGTATTTACAAGTATAGGTATACTTGTATTATGAACATGTTAAATATGTCAGTTTGTATTCTCATGCTTGTGTATGATACTTGTATGAGGGTATTTTACCAAGTGTTGGTAGTGTATGTCGGTATGTAATTGTACATATGGGAGTACATATTTTCTTGTATTTATTAAGTATTTCATACTTAATATATATATATATATATATATATATATATATATATATATATATATATATATATATATATATATATATATATGATTTTCTGGAATATTGTTTCCACTAAAAATCAATATTCTTGTATTCTTAAAATATATATATTTTAAGAAAATTTTTATAGAAAAATATCTATATTTTGGCCTTAGTAAAATATATATATATATATATATATATATATTCTCATATATCTTAAAAATAATTTATTTTTAAGATGAATTAGAAAAATATATTTTTAGTTTCCACTAAAAATAATATATTTTTAGAGTGTTTATGAAAATATATATTTTCTTGTACACAAAATAATATATTTTCAAGTGGACAAAATATGATATATTTTTATGATTCTTGTAAAAATACATATCTCGTCGTTCGTTCGGTTTTGAAAATACCGTTTACCCAGTTTGTTATAATACGAACTAAATTTCCGGAATTTATATAATTTGTCCAACGTGTCCATTGTCCCAATTGTCCAATATTTGTGTGCAAGTTATATATTTATTTTCTTGTGATTTTTGTAATTCTTCAAATTAATTTTTTTGGTGTTTGAGTGGTATATTATTTTCAAGTTCCTAATTTTTAATATAACTAATACAAATAATATACACATAGCACATAATTTGTGTGATTTCTAAATATATATTTTCCTAATATATACTTAGTCATTTTTATTTTTGAAAATCAACCTCCATTACTTGTAATTTTTATAACAAAAATTATGGCAAATTTTTATACTTAAAACCATGATTCAAAATTACTTGTAAACACTTGTTTAAATATATTTTTCTAAGTGTTAAATTTTTACAAAAATTTTGCCATAGTTTCCCTTGAAAATGGAGGTTTTCATGCTCTAAGCATATCATTTTTTTTTTCAAAAATTCATGAACAATCATCAGTAACCATACTACAACTTACCATATGCCATAAAACATATTTCTCATGAAGTCATGAACTTGAATTTTTATAATATCTTGTAGTATTTTAACATAGTGTTTAATATGCTCCATTAACACTAAAAACATGATTTTTATCTCATAAAAACCATTTTTATAAGAGTTCCATCTTTACAACTTACTACCCATTTTTGCAAAAAAAAATCATTTTCTTGGATTTTTCATGACTTAAACACTTCAAGGGTTCCACTTTCACTCATAAAAAAGTTCAAGTTCTTTCAAAAACCAAATCATGTTAAACATGAAGTAACTTTGTTTTCTTGAAAACTTTAATGTGTTAAATCCCTCATTTTCAAGATCTACAACTTGTAGGAACCATTTTCATCACAAAAACAAGTTTACTTTACAAGTTCATCCTTAACATAATGTAAGCTCTACATGGATCTTTCAAGATCTAACATCATACTTGCTAGATCATGTTTTAAATCATCATCTAGCAATCTTTTATGTGGTATCTAACACCATACACACAAGAAATCAACAAACAAGTTCAACACATACCATAAACAACTTGTATTCTTATGATCTATAGTTTGGTTCTAATGTTCATCATCTTGTTTATGTAAGATCTTTAGATTTTTAGTCATACACAACCTTTAACTACTAAAACAAGAAGTAAAAATGTGATCAAGAAACTTACTACTAGCACAATGGCTAGGGTAGAAAACTAGAAGATGATGATGAAGAAAATTGATGGTTAAAAGCTCCTATGAGTGGTCCTTCAAGATCCAAATCTTACAACCTTCTTGTATGAGCTTGATACACCTTATGTGATACTTGGATTAGCTTGAAATGGAATGAAGATGGATGATGTGGTGGTGGCTCACGGCCTAGAGCAAGAAGAGAGGGAGAAGAGAGTTTTTGTGAATTGTTTTGATGATGATAATGAGGGCTTGATGGTGTTTTAAGTCATAGATAAGGAAGTTTACCCAATGGTTCCTAATTTCCCTCCATATAATTAACCATTGGATATCTAGGAAGGATCTTTGACTAACTAAGATATTAGTCAACAATTAGGTGGTGGGGTCCCCCTTGGGGACGGTCAAGGCATGGGGGGGGGGGGGTGTTGGTTTTAATTAAAATAGTTAAGTGTTAAAATATGTGAAGTTATGTTAATTAGTTTAGGTGTTATGTCTCTTATGGATTCTTGATGTAAACATAGTGTTTTACACCATAACTAGCTTCATTGTCGTAAAAATATTGTTAACTAGTTCACTAGATGCTTCTAGTTATGATCGGGTACCGTTTGATTACCGGGTCGCTTAAATTGTTAACATTAGTGCCTTGTTTGTTATATTGTGTAACTATGAGATGTTAATGTTTTTCAACATCTTTTAAGTCATTCTGAACCTTCTGGCATTATTTCAGATTATTACATATGCTGAAAAATGCTATTTTTTCGTAATTATGCTGAATTTTACTATTTAATGCTAGTTTCGGCTAGTTTCTAGTGTTTACTAGTCACTCGGAACGCAGTTTCACAAACCCTTGTTTTCCCACATAAAGTTCTAGCATATCATGATTTTTCTGGAACTCATTCTGTGTCCTGCACATACTGTCTGCCTGAGTACTGAACTCCTGTCAGTACTACTAGTTTATCTGACAAGTGTGCTAGTTATGTTTGTGCATTGTTTAAACTGTTTCGAGTTGCATTCAACAATAGTAAGTAGCATGCATCATGTTATGTACTTGTGCATTCTTTGAAAATAACCATGAAATCATACATATCATAAATTCAGAATGCACAACCAAATAATACAAATTACTGTTCACATTGTACGGAATTACATGAAAAGTGGCACCTGTCACAGGGTAAATGCAGGCTTCACACTAAAAGACCAATAATAGGCGTATGCTAGAGGAAATTTCAAGTTATCATGTTTCCTTCATCTTTAACCTTCTGATCTGATAAGCTGAATCATCCAAATTTGTGCACTGATAACAGATAGACTAACACAAGCAATCATACTACTAACCTAATATGGTAAATACCATCACCCACATACAGACTTCCGTCCAAACTGTCTTTTAGTTACTCTTCCACCTAACCCATAGGCTATGACGTGATCAGCCAAGCATTCCTTCATTCTTTGTTTCTAATTCATGAACAAATTGTTACTCTCAAGCTATATGCAATTTGTAGTTGTAAAAACAATAAACAAATTCATTAAATAAATTATGAACAATCAAAATTACCGGACAAATCAACGTTTGATTAACATATCTTCCTCTAGGGTTCTTTCATTACACCATGCAACATTTTTTTCAAAGACGTAATCTAGAAACATGAAGCCTCAATCTTTAAACCCACACCTTACCCTAAACCTGTACAAAGGAAAGCAAACAACAGCATACCTGGATGTTGCCTTTGATTCCGTCTTGGCTTGATTTTCCGATCTGCGGGCGTGGTTTGAGTCAATGATTTGTGCTTGATTTCAATGACGACTTCTTAATCTAGGAGATTGCTAGAAACGGACGAGCCATTGAAGCAAAATCAATTGGATCACATTAATTGATGACCACATTTAATAGAGAAGGGTTGAATTGCTCCATGAAATGGAAGGAAACACTAAAGAATCATTGAAACCTCATTGAATGGGGGGCAAATATGGGAGTTAGGATCAAAGCCAGTGAAATGCGGTAATTGTGGTTTGAGATCTTCCAAATCCATTGATGCTAAGGATCAATGAAAGCACCAATGTTGTGAATTGTTTTAGACAACGAACAGTAATCAAATTAGGAGCAATAAACTAGACTTCTAATACTATTCTAGATGGATTACAATTGATAACTGAAGCAAAAACAAGTGAGTAACATAGAAGGGGATGGGAAGCTCAGAGTTTATAGGGTAGGGATGGGAAGAAGAAGATACACACATTCTTTCATCATATTCGTTATCTTGTTTTCCCCCCACATGTATGCTTATATCACTGTTCCCACAGAGAATTTCAGTGTGTTGGGCCACTGGACTGGGCTGGAAAGTTGGGCCGTTGGTGGTCTAGTCCGCTTCATAACATTGGCCATGACTTTTGATATAGCGTCTTAAAAATTGTGGGAAATTATAATGCCCTTTGAAGCAGTTGAGTTTCAATACGGCATACACATGTCAGTCAATTAAGGAGTTTGGATAACTGACACAAAACTTAAATATTTGAGTCACTTAGTATGTCGTGGCCCGTGTGCCATAATAGAAATCACCTTTTAAATAAACTTTATCTAAGAAACTGCAATTGGCCATAATTAAAATATTCAAATGTCCGAGCCATTTTGCAAAACATTACAATTTTCAACAGTTACAGGTTGTTTATCCCTACGGTCCCCAATGCACAATTTAAGAAATTATTAAACACATATAGCAAAAACACCTGAATAACCAAAGCAATACTAAAAATTCCAATTGTGAAAACATCAAGCAACTACATAAAATAATCAGAAACAATAATCTATCCCTATGTCGGTACACAAATAATATTCAATCACATATACATGCAAACATATAAGAACAGAGAGAGAGAGAGAGAAAGCTTACAACTCCATTGGCGGTATAGGTAGCGAGAGAGAACTTGTGGTCGGTCTGGTAATCCTTATACATAAGATCTGAATCACGAGTCTGCAATAATCAACAGATTCAAAACAACACACACACACTCGTTGCACATACGAACATATACACAAAATCAGAAACCGAATATTCATATGCAAATCAACAAACACACAGATAAATCGATATAAAAATTGGATGAAAATTGATGAATTACCTCTGGCTTTCTTGTTGATATAAGGATAGAGAGACCTGGACCTTTCACCATCTCTGTTCTTGTGAGACAAATGTTAGAGGGAGAAAGAGATGATCGTTAGCGAAAAGAGAAGGGAAATTTAAGAAGGATCGTCTACCACAAGATTCATCTGCCCGAATCCTAATAACCCCATGACTGACTTGCGACGGAACCCTAAAGCCACCGTTGTTGGAGGATGACACGTAGGGTTTGTTCGATAGATGGTTAAACACACTGCCATTGTCGCAACCCTCGACCCCACCCCGGGAGCGGGAGCCGCGAGCCAATCAAGTGGTACCGGTGTTTATTAAATTGGTAGTGGAATTAAAACATCAGGATCTTAGTTAGGAAATAAATTCAGAGTTTGCAAAACACCAAACTTTTCATATTAAACAAATGGAACAAAAACCCATATTTTATTTATAATATAAAACCTAGTTTGCTGAAAATATAACTTCTTCTTTTATTCAGGTAATTTTATAGCCACTTTATTTAAGCCTTCAGTGCTCTATAGCTGGCTTCTAATAGCTTCACATCAAATTACCTGAAACTCGTTTTAAAAATATTTTATCAGCAAGAAATACGGGCGAGTTCATTCCGTTTTTATAAAAAGATACATTGTTATAACTTTACAGTATTAAGGGTAATTACAGTGTATATTTTTATTAATTATTCAACGCAGTATGCGACTGGGGACACTCCCCTATGCTCGTGGTCATATTACTTTGGGTCCTGTCACCCAACAGTAATGGTTCCTGTCACTCCCTTGGTGACTGTGGACTAGTAATGTTCAAAAAACTCCAACTACTGGCAATAATTATAGATTACAAAGACTTAATCCTTGTAAGTATAACTGGAAAAACATTTGAGGTTTTGTAAAGTAATTTGGTAAAAAGAGAGGATGACTCACATTGTCAACTTATGTTTTTCTACAGGCTTCTTAGTAATATTTTCTACTAATTTTCTTGAGTTCCTATTAAAAATATACTATGCATGCGTGTTAGTATAATAACCCAATTCAACTTAATCAATACGTCACGAAACAGAACCCCAACTTAGTTTACAAAGCATAGCCCTAAACAGGCAGCGCTTTGGCATCAGTTGTTAGGTTCCAGATCAATCGGACATGGTATCGAATTAGTGATCAGGGGTTAAAACACTTACAACGGGGCAGAGCTTCGTGATTTAAGGGGTACTTTAGCTATAATTTTCATATTATAGAAGTTGAGAGAGAAAGTGAATTGAACGACTTTGAATTGTCGAATGTCTGCTCAATTTATAGGACTTTTGGGAGTATGTCACGCCCTGTGACCGCCCCCTCCACTTCCTTTTACGCCCCACGAGAGCACCCTAGCTACGGCTAGGGTTGCCTGGTTGGCACCTAGGTGTACCACGTGGTTTACACGTGGCGTCAAAATGTTTCCGGCAAGTAAAGGGGTGTCGCGCCCCGCGACCGGTCCCCTTCAAATCTGTCGCGGCCCGCGACCAACCAAAAATCAATATTTTATTTGTTTTTTAATAAAATAAGGTTATGCGGGTTCGGTTTTTAAATTACGAAGCGTTTTAGGGCGTTTTTAGGGTTGTTATATTCTCCCCACCTTGTTTTAAATCTCATCCTCGAGATTCACCGGAATAGGTATGGATACTTCCTTTGCATTTCAGATTCTAGCTCTCAAGTGTATTCGGGTCCTTTCTTTGAATCCTACTTCACTTTGACTAGAACTAATCTCTTGTGGTTGAGATTCTTGATCTTTCTATCTTCAATCTGAATGGGCTTCTCTACAAACTTAAGCTTTTCATTTACCTCTATCTCTTGAAGTGGTATAACTAATGATTCATCAGCTAAGCATTTCTTGAGGTTACAATAATGAAATACATCATGTACTCATGCCATTTCTTCATGTAACTGTACCTGATAAGCTACTGGCCCTATTCGTTTGATAATTTCAAAAGGTCCACCATACCTTAGGCTTCGTTTTCCTCTTTTACCAAATCTAACCACTCCTTTCCATGGTGAGACTTTTAATAATACCTTATCTCCAACTTGAAATTCCAATGGTTTTCGCCTGTTGTCTGCATAACTCTTCTGACGATCTCATGCTGCTTTCAGTTTTTCCTTGACTTGAATAATTTTGTTAGTTGTTTCTTGCACAATTTAGGTCCTGACAGTTGCTTTTCTCCGATCTCTGCCCAACATACCGGTGTTCAGCATTTTCATCCATAGAGGGCTTCAAATGGTGCAATATTGATACAGGTTTAATAGCTATTGTTGTAAGAAAAGTCTATTAAAGGTAAATGATCATCCCAATTTCCTCCAAAATCTATCACACAAGCTCTAAGCATATCTTCCATAGTCTGAATGGTCCTTTCACTTTGTCCATCTGTTTGAGGATGATAGGCTATACTTATATTTAATCTGGTTCCCATTGCTTTTTGGAAACTAGTCCAAAAATGAGAAGTCAAACGACTGTCTCTGTCAGACACAATAGATAAAGGAATCCCATGTAATGAAACTATTTCATTCACATATAGCTTAGCTACTTGTTCCATAATGAAAGTTTCTTTAATCGGTAAGAAATGGGCAGATTTAGTCAATCTGTCTACAATCACCCAGATTGTGTCATTACCTTTTCGTGTCTTGGGTAATTTGGTAACAAAATCCATTGTTATCAATTCCCATTTCTAAATTGACATTTACAATTGTTGCAGTAATCCCGAAGGTTTCTGATGTTTAGCTTTAACTTGTGAGCAGGTTAAACATTTAGCAATATAATCTGCTATATCTTTTTTCAATCCTATCCACCAAAAATTCTTTCGTAAGTCTTGATACATTTTGTCACTTCTAGGGTGAATTGTGTACTTGGACTTATGAGCTTCTTCTAGAATTTGGCTTCGTAGGTTTCCTTGGATAGATATCCAAATTCTTTTCTTATGAAATCTCCAAATTCTTTTCTTATGAAATCTCCAAATTCCATATGTTCCTTTTTCTAATTCCTTAATCCATTCCTTTGAAACCTTCAGCATCGTCCTTGATTGTTGTTTCCTGTATCTTTTTCACTTGTTCATTTAAATCTACCTGTAGGTTTAATCTGAGACCACATGCTCTTTTTGGCTTTTCATGGTACTTTCTACTTAAAGCATCAGCTACTACATTAGCTTTTCCTGCATGATACTGGATATTACAATCATAATCACTATGGATTTCAATCCAACGTCTTTGCCTTATGTTTAATTCCTTTTGTCCAAAAACATATCTTAAACTCTTATGAACTGTGAAGACAACGAACTTACTAACGTAAAGATAGCGTCTCCAAATCTTAAGGGCAAAAATTATCGCTCCTAATTCTAGATCATGTGTTGTATAATTTTTTTCATGCTTCTTAAGTTGTCTAGAGGCATAAGCAATTACCTTTTGACGTTGCATCAATACATATCCAAATCCTAACTTAGATGCATCACAATAGACTATAAAGTTTTCATTCCCTTCTGGCAAAGCGAGTATTGGTGCATTGGTTAATCTTTGTTTCAAAATCTTGAATGCTTCCTCTTGTTTTGGTCCCCATTCAAACTTAACTGACTTACAAGTTAGTTTGGTTAATGGAATGGCTATTCTTGAGAAATCTTGAATGAAACGTCTATAATATCCTGCTAATCCCAAAAAACTTCTTACTTCTGTTGGTGACTCAGGGACTTTCCATTTGGTAATCGCTTCGACCTTTGTGGGATCCACATGAATTCCTTCATGATTGACTAGATGTCCAAGAAATTATACTTCTTGCAACCAAAATTCAAATTTTGAGAATTTAGCATAAAGCTACTGTTTTCTCAACAATGTCAGAAGTATATGCAAATGCTCTGCATGTTCTTCCTTACTCTTAAAGTAAATTAGAATATCATCTATAAAGACGATTATTAATTTATCCAGGTATGTTTACATATTCTGTTCATCATGTCCATAAATGCGGTTGGGGCATTGGTTAAACCAAATGGCATGACTGTAAATTTATAATGAACCTACCTTGTTCTGAGAGCAGTTTTAGGAATGTCCTCTTCCTGTACCTTCAATTGGTGATAACCTGAGCATAAGTCAATCTTAGAAAAGAATCGGGCTCCTTGAAGTTGATCGAATAGATCATCGATTCTCGGTAGTGGGTACCGATTTTTAATCGTAACCTTATTCAATTCTCGGTAATCAATGCACATACGCATCGATCCATCTTTCTTTTTGACAAATAACACCGGTGCTCCCCATGGTGATGAACTAGGTTGAATGAAACCTTTTTCCAATAATTCGTCTAGCTGTTTCGTCAATTCCTGCATCTCCGTTGGTGTTAGTCGATAGGGTGCGTGGCAATCGGTGCCGTTCCTGGGATTAGGTGAATTCTAAATTCAACCTCTCATTTTGACGGTAATCCAGGTAACTCTTCTGGAAAAAAACATCTGGGAATTTAGATACTACAGGAATATCATTTAATTCTTTTTCTTTAGTGTTAATGATCACTGAAATCATATACACCATTTCTCTCTTTCGTGCATAGCTTGCAGCTTTCATCACAGAGATGAATTTTGTTGACCTTGTCGGCTTATCTCCCTTAATTGTGATCCTTTCACCAGTTGGCGTACATACATCTACAAACTTTTGATCACATAAAACACGTGCATGATTGGCTACCAACCAGTCCATTCCTAATACGACATCGAATCCGGCTAGATCCATTGGTAAGAGGTTAGCAGTAAATTTACGGCTTAAAAGTTATATTTTTCCTTCCTAAAGGATTTCGCTTATTTTGATAGAATTTCCATCTGCCGTCTCTACCAGACAGTCTTGGTGAAGTTTAGTTAACGGTTGATGGAGAAATTTGCAGAAAGAAGTATTTATAAAACTTAGGTTTTCACCAGAGTCAAATAATACTTTAGCATAAACATTATTAACTAAAAATGTACCGGCAATTACATCAGGGATCATCTTAGCTTCTTCGACTGTCAGTATGAATGCTCTGGCATTCTTCTTGGATCCTTCTATTGTTTTTGCTTTGTTGTCTGTTGTGGGAGCTAGTTTTGGGAAGTTTGGATTGATATGACCAGCTTCTCCGCAGTTGTAACATACTCGGGCGTTAGCTTTCTTCCTACATTCTTCTTCCTTATTTCCTGGTATCTTGCAGAAGTTGCAGAATACCCGACATTTCCCGGTATGTTTCTTTTTACATGACTTACATAGAGGTGAAGAAGATGAACATGTTCCTTTCCCACGATAGGAATTACCATAACGTAGTTCCTGGGTAATCTTTTGAGCTAGATTCTTTTTCTGGTTTTCCTTTTGTGTGCGTACCAATTCATCTGTCGATGTGTTAGTAAGTTGTACTGCTTCTTCTATTGTTTGGGGTCTAGCTGCTTGACTATATTTCTAATCTTACTGATTAATCCCCAGATGTATTGGGAGATTACTACTGGTTGTGGTGAGGCTAGAGTTGATACTATTCTTGCATATTCAAAGAATATGGTAGTATATTCTCAACAATCTACCCCGATCATTCCTTAAAGTTGTTCCATTCCATAAAGTTGTTCCATGATGAGGACAAAATTTACTTTCAACTAATTCCTTAAAGTTGTTCCATTCCATATTATATACCCTGTCACTTCCCCTTGATTGGAGAATGGTATTCCACCACTCTAATGCTGCATTTTTGAAGAGATTGGAAGCATACATGATCTTATCCTCATCTGCACACTACTGCTTCTGTCTTGTCTATCCAGCGCAAAGCTGAAATGGCTCCTTCATTGCCTGAAAATTCTATCAGTTTGCATGATAAGAATTCCTTATAAGAACAACCATATGAGATGGTCCTTCTTCTTTTTGGAATTGGAGCTTGGATAAGTAGTCCGTGGTCTCCATTCACACTGTGACTTGGCTCATGGGGAGTACGTTTACTGCCTATTAAGGAATTATTATTTTCTGCCTTTTTTTAATAGTATCGATAATAAATGGCATGACATATGTGATTCCTTGAGCTACTATGTGTTCTATAGCACTTTTATCCACTTGGTTTCCGTTATCATTATTATTCTGGACTTCATGATTTACTTCGGTTGCCATCTGGATTGTAAACATTATCAGATATTAATATCCTAGAATAAATTAAACAAACAATAACTCAAACATATTGAACCAAAATTGTCGAGCATTGCCACATTTACTCTTTTTCATATATATGCATCTAGTACAAACAACTGAAATTCTACAGATTAGTAGTTATGCATCAGTAAGTATATATATATATATATATATATATATACTATATTTTTAGTGGATTTTAGATATATATATATATATATATTATATATATTTTCTTCTCTTTTTTATCAAAGTAAAAGAAAATACAAACATATATATAATATATATTAGGCGTCAGTTTTCTAATATTGTATCTCCCTGTTGTCATACTTCCAGACAAGATTTTCCCTGATTTGACGTATCATGTTTCCCTCCTCAATTAACTCTTCACCATAGTGGCGAATTTCTTCTACATTTTCCTGATTCAGAGGTGGCATTTTGGCTATTATGGGTTCAGGGTAAGCTGGTTCTGGTTCTCCGTATGGCAGATAGGGATCATTTATCAGATTTTGAAATGCCCAGTCATTGGTCCACCATTGTTCTAAGGGATTTGGTGCTGGTAACCTGGGTATCGCGTTTGGATCGAAGGCTGGGATGGGTAATTGATTTTCTTGGTTTTGTTCTAGGTACATAGGTACGGGTGCTATTGGTTGCCCAGGGTAAAGAGGTAATAGCTGTGGTTCAGGTGCTGCTACACGGTTAAGAACTAGACTATTTTCTGTAGTTTGGAACATGTCAAGGTTTGCTATTCTCCTATCCAATTCCTCCCACAGAGGTAAAGTCACTGGAATTTGGGCAGTTCCGTCAGCTATTCTTATTATGGCTTGTTTTTGGATATTCCTCATTCTTTTTCTCCTCTCCCCTTTTCTCTTTACTAAACCATCCTCTTTTCTTAGGAGGAAATGCCTCTTCGGATTTGGCTCTAAAAACAAAAGTATCCTCAGAATCTGTTACGTATCCGGATGCGGGATTACATGATCCTTCATCCATTGGAAAGTGGGATAGGCGACGATAAGCGTCAGAGGTATTCTGATCACTCATACTGTGAACTCAAAAATCGTCAAAATAACATAAAATCATAATATACATATTAATACAGAATAACAAATAAGTTATGGATATTTCCTAGCATAATTGTTTAAAGTTTAGGTATTTAAAAGAACAACTAAATAGGCTAAACAAGTGGGTCTGATACCACCTTTTGTCGCAACCCCCGACCCCACCCCGGGAGCGGGAGCCGCAATCCAATCAGGTGGTACCAGTGTTTATTAAATTGGCAGCGGAATTAAAACATAAGGATCGTAGTTAGGAAATAAATTCAGAGTTTTCAAAACACCAAACTTTTCATATTAAACAAATGGAATAAAAACCCATATTAAATTTATAATATCTTTAAAGGGATAAACCCTAGTTTGCTGAAAATATAACTTCTTCTTTTATTCAGGTAATTTTATAGCCACTCTATAGTTGGCTTCTAATAGCTTCACATCAAACTACCTGAAACGTGTTTTAAAAATATTTTATCAGTAAGAAATACTGGCGAGTTCATTCTATTTTTATAAAAAGATACATTGTTATAACTTTACAGTATTAAGGGGAATTACAGTGTATATTTCTATTAATTATTCAACACAGTATGCGACTGGGGACACTCCCTATGCTCGTGGTCATATTTCTCTGGGTCCTGTCAGCCAACAGTAACGGTTCTTGTCACACCCTTGGTGACTGTGGACTAGTAATGTATACAAAACCCCAACTACCGGCAATAATTTTAGATTACAAAGACTTAATCCCTATAAGTATAACTGGAAAAACATTTGAGATTTTGTAAAGTAATTTGGTAAAAAAAAAGAATGACTCACATTGTAAACTTATGTTTTTTCTACAGGCTTCTTGGTAATATTTTCTACTAATTTTCTTGAGTTCCTATTAAAAATACACAATGCACGTGTGTTAGTATAATAACCCAATTCAACTTAATCAATACGTCACAAGACAGAACCCCAACTTAGTTTACAAAGCATAGTCCTAAATAGGCAGTGCTTTGGCATCAGTTGTTGGGTCCAGATCAATCGGACATGGTATCGAATTAGTGATCAGGGGTTAAAGCACTTACAACGGGGCAGAGCTTCGTGATTTAAGGGGTACTTTAGCTATAATTTTCATATTATAGAAGTTGAGAGAGAAAGATAATTGAACGACTTTGAATTGTCGAATGTCTGCTCAATTTATACCATGTTTGGGAGTCTGTCGCGCCCCGCGACAGCCCCCTCCTCTTCCTTTCGTGCCCCGCGAGGGCACCCTAGCTACGGCTAGGGTTGCCTGGTTGGCACCTAGGTGTGCCTCGTGGTTGACACGTGGCGTCAAAATGTTTCCGGCAAGTAAAGGGGTGTCGCGCCCCGTGACCGGTCTCGTTCAAATTTGTTGCGGCTCGCGACCAACCAAAAATCAATATTTTATTTGTTTTTTAATAAAATAAGGTTATACGGGTTCGGTTTTTCGATTACGAAGAGTTTTAGGGCGTTTTTAGGGTTGTTATAGCCATGGTTTCGATTACACACCGATGGTTTCATTCTTCAGGAGGTTTGGAAGAGAAAGAGCGAGAAAATGTTTCCTTGAAGAGAAACGATCGGTCTCTCTATCTGCAAGTTGGAGAGTCACCAAAGTTGCAATATCAAGATTGCCCCTCTAGTGTCTTAAAACTTTGGTGAATATACCAGTTCAGCCCCTCTAAAAAGGCTCCCTCTTCTTGTACATATTGTTATAAAGATTGTACACCGTATAA
Organism: Helianthus tuberosus; assembly: GCA_030545235.1. Classification (NCBI taxonomy): domain Eukaryota; kingdom Viridiplantae; phylum Streptophyta; class Magnoliopsida; order Asterales; family Asteraceae; genus Helianthus; species Helianthus tuberosus. The sequence goes on along the minus strand of CM060417.1, from coordinate 122,197,613 downwards.
AATTACATTTTTGTACATTAGATTTGCTTTATCTATACTTTATAATAAAATAAACTAATTAGGGACACATGCGATTCATTGGAGCCATCTATTTTTTTATTTTTTCGCTAATTTTAATTAAAAGATAAATATACTTGTATAGGAGATAATTTACTTGAAATATTATATATATCTATATCTATATTCAATTATACAATTGAATTTAATATAAATTTAAACAGGAGATAATATAATATTTTGATATCATAATCGTATAATAATGACTACAATATTAAATTTCAATACTGTTCATCAATTTGGGACGTATATAATTTGAGTTTAATTTTTTTTTAACGGCAAATTTAGATCATTAACGGACCACTGGAGTATCATCTTGCCACCAGCGAAATCACCCGATCATATCCATCTCCACTAGGCATAATGTCTATACACTAATTCAGAAGAAAACCCAATAAATATGGGAAAACCCCCCTGTGGGAATCGAACCCAAGACCTATTGGTCCCAAAGTCTTATCCCACCCAAATTATAGAATTTACGTACACTTCATTAATCAATTTTTAAGAGAGAATCAATACTAATTAAAGCTAATTATAATTCTGGGTCAAGTTTAGCTAAATATGGACTTTTATCATATATAAATATTAATTTTTAAAGGAAGAATTGAGTATATCTGTTAGTTTTTTTAAAGATACAACTTTTTTAATTATTTGGTATATAAAATTAGATTTATTTGTGTAATACACGAGGTTTTTAAAACATAAATTTTTTTATTATTTACTATACAAATTTTAAAGACATAATTTTTTATTATTTATTATAGAAAAATACATTTATTGCGGTTTTTAAAGACACTACTTTTTTATCATTCAGTATAGAAAATTAGATTTATTCAACTCGTTCAATACATGAGGTTTTTTTAACATATAACTTTTTTTATTGTTTTGCATAAATTACATTTATTCAAACCCACGAGGTTTTTTAAAGATATAATTTTTTTATTATTTAGTATACAAAATTACATTTATTCAACCCATGTAACACACAAGGTTTTTAAAGATATAACTTTTTTATTATTTGTTATATAAAATTACATTTATTCAACCCGTATAATAAACAAGGTTTTTATAGATATATTATTTTACAGTTTAGTATATATTACCACCTTTATTTAACTCGTGTAATACACGGGTTTCTAACTAGGGCTGTCCAAAAAGTTCGCAGCTCGGAGCTCGCTCGAATTTAGCTCGGAAAAAGGTCGTTCGATATGGCTCGGTTTGAAAGTGAGCCGAGCCAGCTCGGCTCGGTTAGAAAGTGAAACGGCTTGGCTCGTCTCGTAACGAGCCGAATTGGCTCGGTTTGGCTCGCTTGGTAGCTCAGCTTGGCTTAGTTCGGATTATTTTCTTCATAATATATTTATTTTTATATACATTATAATATATTGAAAAAAATTTGTGATTATTTATATGTATTTAGGCTTGTAATTTGATATCCATGGCATATTTGAATCTTAATTACCTAGCTAATGAACTAATATTGTATTTCATTGAAATTTAAAACTTATTTTTCTTTGTTGAACATGATTTTGGCTTGTGATGTATTGGGATAAACTTATTTGGAATATGTTTTTTTGAAGTATTGAATAATATTTTAGGCTACTAAATTTTGAGAGCTATATATTATATTTTCTTTTAAAAATCGAGGCAAACCAAACTAAGCCGAGCCCAAGCTTAGATTTTCAGCTCGGTTTCAAATTCGAGCCGAGCCGAGCCAGCTCGGTTTATAATCGAGCCGAGCCCGAACTTACCCTGGCTCGGCTCGGCTCATGAACAGCCCTAGTTCTAACCTAGTATAGTTATATAGATATAAATATATAGATATAGGGCCGGCCCTAAGAATTCATATACCATGTTCGAGCTTGAAAAAACGTGCCCTTAGGTCTTAACAAAATAAAAAATTTAAACTAGTTTTTCATACAACTTTGAACCGTTGACAAAAATATAGCATTCGATAAACAATGCAATTAACAAAATACAAGATATAGTATTTGAATGAATGACATACCGTAAAAACTAATAAGCTAATAGTTAACCAATGATTCGTGAAGCCCTCCTTGCATTGTTGATAGCAAATTGGTGAATCAAACTCTTCACAGTTTATATCATCTAAGACTTCGTTCTCGATAGCAACCATCGCCAACCCACTAAGTCTTTCTTGGGACATTGAAGATCGTATGTAAGATTTCAATAACATCAACTTCGAAAAACATCTTTCTGCAGATGCCACAATGACTGGAATAGTCAACAATATTCTATATGCAATGCATGCTTCTGGGGAATAACCGTCTTCTTTTATATACTTCAAAACATCTACAGAACTGCTAAATTTATAGGTTAGTCATTCACGAAATAAATTAAGCTCTGCTAATTCAGGACCATCTCCTGACCAAACTGCCACTCTTCTTTTATCCAGAAATGAATCAGAATGTTAGCTTGCTATGACCGCAAGCACCCTTTAATGTGCAAGCATACTAATGGTAAGGTTTTTGTAGTAAGAGAATGTTTGTATGAATAATGTGGTTAAGGGTGTCACTATTGTTGACATTTAACAAGGCTTTGCTAAAATTAGATGGTTAGTTTTCTGTTTTTAGAATATAAGGGTATTGATTAAAAACTTTAAGTATAATGAGAAAAAAGCTTTAACAAAAAAAAAAAAAAAAAAAAAAAAAAAAAAAAAAGGGATCAAATGTAACAACCAAACAAAATTTTATGGCTGAAACCAAAATTTAAAGACTTCACTATTTCACATAATGTTCAAAATTAATATATCCTGATAATTCTACATAATAGTGTTGAGAATTTCGTATTTTTTTAGGGCAACTCACGTTAATGGTAATATAGTGATAATTCTACATAGTAGTACTATTGAGAGTTTTGGTAATATAGTGATAATTCTACATAGCACTATTGTGAATTTCGTATTTGTTTAGGTAACTCAGGTTAAGGGTAATTTAGATAGTAATAGTTGGGATGGTTCTCTCTAGAATCATCACACACAAAATTATTCCAAATAGCCCATGCTTTTCTAAAACCAATTAAATCACGTCGTATTGGTTAAAATTTCAACGAAAAAACATATTTTAATTCCTTTAATTCTCTATTAATATATCTTCATCAATTTAAACACCTCCCTCACAGATCAATTTACTTCTGATTCAGATTGTAAGTTTGGTATAAAACCACACCAAAATTAATCATGTGTCTTCTAAATATGAATTGGAGTTTAGATTTTGGACTGTGAAGACTGAGTGTGGCCGGTAAATTTATTTGTAACCATTTTGGGATTATTTATTCTGTGTCTAGTTAATGCGTAGAAGAATCCCCACAACTTTAATCATACTAACCAGGGAATTATTGGTTTAGACTTTTTTGGTGTTGTGGGTAACTTTTTATAACGATAAAAAAAAACTTGTGTGGCTTAGTAGCATTCTGAAAATTAAAAACGCAGAGAAGAGATATTTTGGGATTCGTCTCTCTCTCTCTAGGTTCACTAAAATTTGTTCATATTCTCATCTTCAACTTTGTGTCAGAGTTTTGACAATGGAGAACGTGCTTCCGTTTGTTGCAATGCTGATGTTAACTTGTGTGGATATGGCGGTGTTAACCATAGTCAAAGAAGCCATGAATGATGGTATGAGCAGTTTCGTCTATGTTGTTTACCATAATGCTCTTGGCACATTCATTCTTCTTCCATTGTTCATCATTCACATTATCAGAAAGGTTGATCGTCCTCCGCTCACTTTGCGTATTCTCTTCAGATTATTCGTCCTTGGCCTTCTCGGGTAAGCAATCGAGTCCATTGTCACATATTAAAAGGTAACAAAATTAAATTAATACAATGCCTATGGAGTATGGGCCGAAAAAAAATTCAAGATTTTTCAAACCAAAAGCATCCTAGTTAGGTCACTGAGGGTTCAGTCAGGACCGGCAATTTTGCTGGGTTTATATGTATAACAGTGTAAACCGTTATTTGATTTGATTTGGCATCTTATAGTTGCATTTTTAAATTATTTTCTCTGGTATGATTATGAATCTATGATTATGATAATGATAGCGTTTACACTTTATGTTGGGTTACTATTTTCCAAGTATTGTATATACTTGATTCACAAGTGTATATCAAATAATTGACTTTAACTTCCTAATAAAATAATTATAGTTACAAAAATCTTGAATAAGTAGTCGTAAAGCCAAAGTCTTCCACTCTGTCTCAACTAATGTCCTTTTTCGGACCGAGCAGAAACTAAAAAAAAGTCATTAATTCCGAAAACCTGACTGATTACTATCGGTTTAGCAAGGTGCAACAAACACTACAGGTGACAGTTCGGACGAATTGTGTAATCGGTCAAAACTCATAATGACTCTAGGCCGAATGGGTGGGTTAACATTATTTGTACGTGTGTGTTTATAATTTTGAATTTATTTATATTATGAATAGCAAAAATGAAGCTTGTTGCTTTCATTTACTTCTAATGATTTTACATATTTGGATATATGTAGGGTTTGTCTCGCTCAGGTACTTTGGAATGCAGGTGTTGACCACGCCTCTCCAACCATGGCAAGTGTCATCTCGAACTTAAGTCCTAGAGTTACATACTTGATTGCAGTATTTTTCAGGTACAAGCATTATTTGCTTTGTTTCAAAATAAGAAAACCAAATGCAAAATGTAGTTTGTGGTTTAGGTTGGAGAAATTAGACACAACAATTTCAAGTGTAGCAAAATTATTGGGTACCATGATATCAATATTGGGAGCAATGGTGTTCACACTCTATCAAGGCCCAAGAATGTTTCATATCAATTCACCCAACCAGCTCTTTTTGTCACAGCCATCAGAATGGATATATGGGAGTTTAATTATTCTTATGAGTCTATTCTTCGGTTGCATATGGGTTGTATTACAGGTAATTGTATGCCAACACTTGTTTAATAACTTTCATGTTATTATAAAAGAAGTAAAAGTTATATACAATGTGACACTTATGGTGATATACATGTAATTACTATTTCTTGATCTACACTTCTAGACAGCAACAGCTATAGAGTATCCAGATCAACAAACCATTGTCTTTTTCTTTAATCTCTTTGGGACAATTCAATGCATCGCTCTTTCTCCTTTCGTAGAACAAAATCGAAGTGCTTGGGTGCTTCGACCCGAAACTGGGGTTACTACTATTGTTTTGGGGGTAAGTTGAGTAACCTACACCAAGTTTTCAAGTTGGGTAACACAACTGCTTTGTTGTTGGTAGATTGACTTGTTCTATTTGAAGGCAGTTTATTCCACTGCGGTCCGATGTAGTGTTTTCACTTGGTGCCTGCGGAAGAAAGGCCCAATTTTCGTGGAAATGTTCTCACCCCTCAAAATCGTTATTGCATTGATCATGGGTGTCACATTTCTTGGTGATTCACTTCACTTAGGAAGGTAAATGGTTAACGCATTTGCCCGTTTGATTTTGTTGCTTTATACTTGAAAAGAAACCTGTTCACCCTGGCTTTTTCTTGAATCTTTAAATTCGTATTTGCAGTGTTGTTAGAACCACGATAATTTCTTTTGGGTTCTACACAGTCATATGGGGGCAAACCAAAGAGAAGAACAAGCTACTGGTAGTCACGGATGAAGATTTGGATGTTTCGGGATCAGGATCATCTGTTGACGAAACTCTCCCTCTTCTTTCATCTAGATATCAATAAGAATGTTATAGTTTAGTAAGCCTGCATTAATGTGCAAGTATACTAATGGTTAAGTTATCATAGGGAATGAGATGTTTGAATGAATAATCTAGTTAGACTATACGGTGTGGAGGGACTTGAAAATGGGTGTTATGCAACTTGTGGATGAGATGTAAGCACGCGTCAAAAATGGGACTTGATACAAAAACGGGAGGTGTGGGACGAGGCGTGGAAAAGTGGCGTTATTTGATACGTGGCACACACTTTTTGTTATTATGTTATATTTAAAATTTATAAAAAATCTATTAAATTTAAATAAAAAACATTAATATAAATTGCATAAACAACATAAATTTAAAAAATTACATAAAAATAAAATAAAATTACATAAACTTGAAATAAAATTACATAAACATTAATCATCGTCTTCGTCAGGGTCATTTCCCGGAACTCTCCAAATGTGTTTAACAAAATCCACTCGAAGGTTGTGATGTGTTGTATTATGTTTAATATCTTGTAAGTTCTCTTCTTTCTCCTGATCACTTAATTCCACGATGTTTGGTTGACTCGGCTCCTCATAATACTCACAAATTGCGCATCCCTCATCCTCCAAAATCATGTTATGTAAAAGAACGCACGCGTACATTACATTTCGAATTCTAGATTTTTCCATAATTCTACACAGCGCCATCAAAATGTGTCATTTTTTTTTTGCAAAACACCAAACGCTCGTTTGATGTCTTTTCGTTCCGCCATTTGAGCACCATTAAGGTTATGTCCCTTTTCATCTAACGTTGTTCCCTATGTAAACAATTTTACAAGGGTAAATACCATCCGTTAAATAATAACCGTATTTATACTCCGCACCATTAACAAAAAAGAACCTTTCGGTCCAAACCGTATATATAGTCGTTGAAAGCGATTAATTAAGAATAATTAAATCGTTATTTTAAGCAGCACACCTAAGAATGCATGCCAAATCCAAAGATTTTGAAATGCAACCGCTTCAAGCATCATAACTTAACTGGTTTTTTTATGATATCCACGGGCGTGTTTCCTGCGCCATGCAGTTAGACAATTTTCCCATTCTCATTTCATACAATTTAAACTACTGATCATCCCAGGGAAACCATGTCGCTCTTCATGAGCCTCCAAAAGTTGTTGTATGTCACTAAATGTAGGTTTTCTCAAATATCCTTTTAAATATAGTTCAACAACATATTCAAAAAAATTATGGAAGCTTTCCCTCGCGATATGGACCGACATGTTTATATATTCATCCATAATGTCGGAATTTGTCTCATAAGCAAATTGTCTAAGTGTGGCCGTGACTTTGTGTAAGGTGCTAAATCCTAGACAACCACACGCATCTTTTCTTTGTAAAAAAAAAGTCATATTTATTGACAAATAGTTTGATATTCTAAGAAATAATTCACGGCTCATACGAAATAGACGCCTAAAAGTACTATCATTATAAGTCGAGTTAGGTGAAAAATAATCACTTGCCAATAAATCATGTGCGGTGATTCGATCGTGTACTATATATTTCCTCCTTTTGGGTTCCGATGAGCACCTTCATCTTCCATTATAGCTTCAACCACTTTTTGAACCACTTTAATTATGAGTGCAGGTCCCTCGTCATCGAACGAGAATAAAAGAGAGTTCTCAAGCTCAGATGAAAAGAAGATGAACACGAAGAACTTGAGCCTTCCATTTTTAAAAAAATTATGAAAAAATGGGAGTAAATATGTAATTGGAAAGAGAGAATTGGATTGATTTGGTGTGTGTGTGTGTTTTTTTTTAAATGGGATGAAAGTTGTGATTATATGTAGGGTTTTTTGTTTTATAAAAAATTAGTCAAACTAGTCGTTTAACAACTAGTTTGAACCCATCAACACAGAGTTGCCACGTCGTCTCCCGTTTTCTCAACGCTGATGGAAATTCGACATCCCCATGCACAAAGCCATCGACAACACTAGCGACGGGGTGGTTTGGGTGGTGTTGTAATGCTTCGCATTTCTATACATTCCTTATTTAGAAAGTTGTAATCGTATTTCTATTTTTGGAAACTTGTAATCGTAGTGTATCCGAGTCTTTGATCATAATGGAATTCTATTTTTATACTTATACGTGTTACATACTTGTGTTATGCGCTACAATCTTGAATACATGCTAATACACGAAAACCGATACTTGAAATACTTGAATTGTCAATTATACGTGCAGCATACTAGTACCATACTTAAATACGATTGGAATACCTAAAAATATGTTTAATTATGAAATTCTGGCATAAACTAATGGAATTATCAAACTCTTGGGGTCAAACTGCAAATTCTAGGAAGTCTGGTAAATTCTACAAGTGGTGCATGGCCATGCAACTGATGCGCACAGCCATGCAACTGATGCGCACGGCCATGCACACTTTGATCCGCATGATCACGCACCTGATGTGCACCACCCTGCGTTCCGTGATCCACATGTCTGTGCACTTAATCCGCATTGTCGTGCAAAAGCACCAGGTCTGGCAGAATCTTTTAAAATTCGTGAATTTTGTCTCCTTTTCCATCCTTTCAACCCCCAACCACCTCATTTAAAACCCAAACCCTAATCCCAACTATAAACACAACCCCATACCACCTCCTTAATACTTTCCACACTCCAAACACTTTCTCTAACACTCTCAAATCTCCACATTTCTCAGTTTGAGCAGAATACTCTCAATCATAAAAGTGAGCTTTCAACTCACTTTTCTTCACTTTTTCTTGATCCACTATGTCAAAAAAGGCTTACGGCCACACAAAAAAAGTGTTACCATACGCCTTTTGCCACACTTTTTTTTCAACTCAAGTGTGAACAAAGGTCGAGTCATCGTAGGTATCATATAGCCACATTCACGTTTAGTGGCCGTATCAACTTAAAAGTGTGGCTTAAGGGCACCACCATTTCTTGATGGAATCACACATTTTGTACGATAAGTGTGGCTAAAGGGTAGCAACAGCCACATGAATTTACTGTAAATGTGGTCGTTTCTATTATATGGTCACTTAAAAGTTTGTTTTAACCACATCAATTTAAAAAAAATGTGGCAAAAAGAGTTGTTGTAATCAAGCATTTCATTCATTAAGTATGGCTAAATGGTAGTAATGGCCACATAAACTCACTATAAGTGTGGTCGTTTCTATTATTTAGTCACATGAGTTTACTATAAGTGTGGCTAAAATCCATTTCTAGACACACAAAACAAGTTTGTAATTTTAAATGTGACTATTGTCTAACCTTTAGTCACACATAAACTTGTAATTTTAAGTGTGACTATTATTTAATCTTTGGTTACAGTTTTTTTTTTTCACATGACGTATGCTATCATTCCGTCACACAAAAAACAATAAAGTGACGATGTGTGGCTAATGTTTATGTAAAGCTACATGAAGTTTTGTGCTTTTAAGTGTGGCTGTTGGCTAACCTTTGGTCACATATAATTTACTTTTCTCATTACGCTTGCTATCATTCCGTCACATAAAAAGCAAATTAACTATAGTGGCTAATGATTATGTTAAGACCCATAAAACTTTATAATTTTAAGTGTGGCTATCATCTAACCTTTGGCTACACATATTCATTTTGCATATTACAGATCTTATCATTCCGTCACATAAAAAAACAAAAAAAAGGATGATGTGGCTAAAAGTTATGTAAAGTCACATAAAGTTTTATTTTTAAGTGTGGCTATTGTGTTATCTTTGGTCACACGTAATTTTTTTATCCATGACGTTTGCTAATATTTCGTCACACAAAAATAAACAAAATGGCGATGGTGTAACTAATGGTTATGTAAAGCCACATGAAATTTTATAACTTTAGATATGGTTATCGTATAACCGTTAGCCACACATTATATTTTTTTCCACATGACAATTGCTAACATTTCGTCACACCAAAATTAACAAAACAACCATGATGTGACTAATGATTATGTAAAGCCACATGAAAATTTTTAATTTTAAGTGTGATCAAAGTTTAACCTTTGGTCACACATAATCTGTTTTTACATGACGTTTGCTATCATTTTGTCACACAAAATAATAAACTGACGATAGTGTGACTAATGTTTATGTAAAGCCACGTGAAGTTTGTCCTTTTAAGTGTGACTAATGACTAACATTTGGTCATACACTTATATTGTGGTTTTATGTGGCCATTCTTGTACAATAAAAACATCATGAAACATGAGAAAACATAAAACCAAATAATATTAAAATTAATAAACCAAAAGTTGTGCATAATGCTTACAATTTAAATACCAAAATTTAAACTTCTAATCAAAAACTTTCTACCATTGTTGGAAAAGTAAATGATTGTACACATAAAGTAAGAACTAGTTTAGGGTGTTTTCATGTTCTTCTTGCTCCTTGTCTTTTTCTTGATGTCATCTAGCGTTGTGAAACATATCTTTTGCTTCTTTGCCATTTGATTTGTAGCGTTTTGTGTTTGATTACTTGATAGATTTGGTACCTAAAGAAAAAAAAAAACATTAAAACAAATATCAATAGCTAGAGTAATTAATCTTAATCATATATTAATAAGAGTCAACTGCCATTTTGGTCCATGTGGTTTGGTCACTTTTGCCACTTTGGTCCAAAACTCAAACTTTTTGCATCTGGGTCCCTGTGGTTTCAGTTTTATTGCCATTTTGGTCCAAAAATGAAATCAGATCATATTTGTCTTATAAAATCCTGCAATTTTGTCATTTTCCTCAGGGGCAAATCAGGTCATATTTGTCTTATAAATTATGATATTTATTTATAAAAGAGAAATGATCATTTTGCCCCTGCGTAAAATGACAAAATAGCATGATTTTATAAGGCAAATATGACCTGATTTCATTTTTGACCAAAATGGCAATAAAACTGAAACCACAGGGACCCAGATGCAAAAAGTTTGAGTTTTGGATTAAAGTGGCAAAAATGACCAAACCACAGGGACCAAAATAACAGTTTACTCTATTAATAAAGAACATACCTTTTAGCTAGTTTTAACAAGTGATTTTGGCCAAGCAACAAAAGTATTTAGTGCATCCCCAACTGCTTTCAACTCCCCTGATTCTATTGGTAAAAATGTTGCTGCTTTTGTAACTCTATCAATAGAAACTTTATAGCAATCATCTTGTAGTGGAACACAATGAATGCTTTGTTTTCCCATTGACAAGTGAATTGTACAATATCCCACACAATTGTTCAAATTTAGAGTATACAAAGTACACTTGTATTTCTAAAAAAAAATATGTTATATCAACATCTTAAGGTTAAAGTCAATAGAAATGTGTATTTCATAACACATACCTTTAGGACATTTGCTGAATGTGTATTAGGTATATTTTCTTGTGATTCCAAATGAGATGATGACCCAAGAAGTGAAGTCTTGTCCGTAGACAAAACATCCTTTTTTTCTGATTTTCACATTTTCCTAAAAGCATTTAATTAATCAAGTTATAGAAAATCAACAATCACATATAAAAACTATTAAAAATATGAAATTTTTAAATAGTTACTATTGTTATAATTTCTTTTGGCGCCATTTTAGATGTGGTAACATGAGAAGTGACTTTTGTTTGCACTACTTTATTTGATAGTGGTAACATTAGCATTTTCCTTTGATCCAGGATTGTTGTCACATTTCAGTTAATTATGTTATGAAATATCAACAATTACATGAGAAATCATAAAAAAATAATGAAATTATCAAACTTACCGTTGTTGCCATTTCTTTTTGCACTATTTTAGACGCGGTAGCACTAGCATTATGTGTTGATCCAACATGTTTGTCCACAGAATTTACCTACAAATTGCAACAAGGGAGCAAATACAAATAATACTATTCGATGAAACAAGGACAAGTTCTAAAATTGCAATACACATGTTAAAATTATATAAATAGGTTACAATATACAATAGCTAAGAATAGTTAACATTTTACAACTATTAAGGTTTTAATTTGCTAATAAAATAAATCACTTACTTGTGTCTGACACATTTTATCTGCAGATAATGAACATATTGGTACCCTTTTGTCCTTGTGCTGCAAGATTAGCTAAAAGTTGATTAAGTGTGTTATTTGTTTCTACCATCTGCATCGACAAGGTCTTAATTTCTTCATCTTTTTTTCCACGCTCAAGTCTCTCATTGTGTAGTTGAAACTCCAGTTGTGCAATTCGTTCTTTTGATTATCCTTTTGTTTGAAGACTCGAAGTCACTCCACAACCAACACCTTTTAAAAACCCACCTTTATCTTTGCCAAATACTACTGTGAGTGCATCCGTGCCCGGATCAAGGTTTAGGGCTCCATCTTTAATTTGCGTTTCCCTCTCAATCTGTAAAAAAATGCAAAAAAAAATTATAGTTAGATATTTTTTAACAAATGAACATGTATTATAGTAATGAGAAAATAAACCCAAAAAAGTTTAAAGTTAAACTTACTAATTTATCAGCCATGTCTTTTACAACATTCTTGTATTCTCCGTTTTTGTTTTCCCTTGCTTTCCTCCACATTAAAGCACGGGAGGGGATCTCATCAACTGAAAGTTCATTATTTTGTACCTTGTAATATATACAACAGAAATACCAGACACACACACATTAGACATACAACCAAAAAATCATTATAAGCACAAAAAAAAAAACTTTAATTAAAGGAATGAAGTTACCAGTTTCTCTCTTAGATAAGTATATCCTCCTCGTCCCAAGTGATGATCATAAACGTACTTTGATCGTGCTTTTTTTGGTTTTTTCCGACACATCCTTACAAAATAATTGTAATTATTTCAATAAAGTTTAAAAAAATAAAGATAAAAAATGATGAACATTAAAATAAAAGATTAAAACCTTGAACTTCTTTGATTGTGTATATGTTACGAACTTGTCCCCGTCTGTTTGCTCCACCATTGAACGATACCGCTTCGGAATTTTTGCAAGTTTCTTTGGTTTACCTAGGTTAGGTACTATGTACCCCGCGTACACTTTTCTTCTAAAATTTCGAAGCAGGTTACCAAGCCGTACCATTACAAAACGCCTACGATATGCATCAATGTCATAAAAACGCTGTAATATATAATACAAGTTGTATGTTAGTCACATGAAATTAAATTGTAAAACTGTAAAAATGCATTTATAATTAGGAGTAATAAGAGTTAACGGTTATTTCTTCCCACAGTTTATCCCTTACTTCTGTTGCCACTGTTTTCCATCCTAAAAACCTAAATCCGACATGTTCCCTTACTAGGTCTCCCAAGAAACTTGAAAATTTTGATCTATATTCTCCAAAAAAAACCTCCCGAATTCATCAAATGTAACTTTATGTTTTCTTCCACCCAAGTTTGTAAATGCTATACGCATTTTTGGTAACCTAGTCAACCCTCTCTTTGGTTTTTTTGTTTTAGGTACTATGTTCTCTGTCAAATCCATATCGGAGAAGTCGCTTTCAGATTCATCTATCAAATTCCTATCCGAGAAATTGCTTTCTTCTTCAACATCCATGATGCTAGAACTGAGTTTGAAAAAATGTTATCATAGACAATAGTATGAATGAATAAATTTTTTTCATACCGATTCGGGTTAGATCCGGCCGAGCCAGGTCATAATAGAATAACAACAAAACCTTAGTTTAAAATAGAGTGAGACGCGACTATAACAAATACATATAAAATCTTATACGTAATACCGATCACATGATTACGCAATTTTATGATAATTGATCCAAACTGTAACAAATACATTACGAATATACACTGTGTTCAAGCTTTCAGCTACCTTACATCTATGAAATCGTTCAAAAACAAAAAGTAAGTGTAAATAAAGGAGTACAAAACCTAGGTTAAAAAAGAGGAAAAAGCATGTAGTCTGTGTGTGTGAACTGAATTAACTGATTAGTGTAATTATACCAGAATTTGCTAAAATTCACAATACCAACAAGAAGGGGCCTTTGGTAAGTCTAATACCCATATGCAAAATGTCATCAAACACGCATAAATAGATACTTAAATGATTCGAACACGCATGCTTAATTAAAGTTTACTGACGAGAATGCTTAAAGTTTTACTTACATTAACTTACCTACACAAGAGGCCAACTATAACATGTTTACCACCGGAAAGGTCTTAACAAAGTATTATATGTAAAACTAGAAGCATACATCACATGGAACTATTTATGTAATGCCAATATAAAGAAACCGGTACATCAAACGATTCTGTAGTGCAAAACATAGCTCATGTTCTGATATCATAAAAATCACATTCTTACTCTTGGCTAATATTTCAACAAAGATGTAAAAAAACTAAAAACGGATGCAATTCATGTTGAAAATGATATCATAAAAATCACATTCTTACTGTTGGCTAATATTTCAAAAAACAAAATCGCCTATGTGCTAATCATTCAACGTATAATTAGTTAAATTAAAACGTTGAAATAATAATAATAATCAAAATAATATAAAAAAAAACCGCAGTAGAACATGATTGAAGATGATTTAGCCCTAATTAACAAAATCAATTCTGCAATCAAAAGCAATAACATATGCAGCAAACATTTAAAATCATATTGATGTGTATTGCAGCAGAAAAAGAACCTTAATCGAGCAGGATTAAAGAGGAAGAATGGTTTCTTGATCGAGCAGTTTCTCTAGGGTTTCTTTAAGATTGAAGAGGATAACCCAGTTAGTTGTTCTCCTGTGGTATTAGTACGAGATGAGATCTAGGGATGAATTTTGGGAGGGGAATCTATTTAGGGTTAAAGGAAAATAGGGGGAAAGTAAAAATTAACATGTTTTAGGAAGGAGACACAAGAGAAAAGAGGAGGGAAATTAGAATTTTTTAGGGGGAGTGGTGGGAAACGAAAATTAAAGGTATATTTTTTCATATATTACACAAAAAAACAATAAATATGATATTATTATATACATCTGTGTTTTTTAAGTAAATTTTAATTTTAATATATTAATTTTAGAAAAAAATTAAAAATTCGGGTTAAACGAGTCGTGTTCGGGTCAACCCACAAAAGTTCGGGTCATGTTCGGGTTCATATGTATAGTACGATTTCAGGTTCGGGTCGGGTTGGTGTAAACTTTTCGGGTTCGGGTCGGATTGAACCCGCCAACACGCGAACACGACCCGTTTAACACACCTAAATAATAGACCTAATTGTAATTAATTAATAATGATCATACTAATTTAGTCCCTATTTGTCACACCCCAACCGATGGCGGAATCATCGGGGCGTGGCACTGAGCGAAACAGATTGTCCAGAAGTTTCCATAACAACTATCATTACCATTTAATTAAAGCAATACGTCCCATACCGTAGCATAAATAGTCAAACAAGTTATTACAGACAACATCAAAACAAATATTCTGTTCCGACAACTCAGATTTAAATAAGTAGCAATTGTTTATCTGCTTCTAGAGACCCCTAATAAGTTATCTACAGACAACTATTTGTTGGGCTCTAAAGCTTTATTCTAGCTTCCATTCCCTACCACATATGCATCCTAAGCACCTGTCACATACGTTAAAATAAAGTCAATACATAAAATGTAAAGGTGAGCATACAAGTTTGATAATAGCATATAGAGTTCGAATTCGTTTACGCATAACCAGCACGTACACATAGTGAAATGAAGCACGTTAGTTATCGACATAGATCCATCGATACCAGTGACTGCGGGTTGAATGCCCGAGGCAGTTTGCAATACATGATTACCACTGTAATCCATGCAAGTAAAAGATCCTTAACAACCCCCGTGTGAACGGGTGTTGAGTCCAAACTATAATACTATCGTTGCTAAGGCAGGTAGACAGCATTCCATGTGTAAACATAATAAACAAGCATTCATAAGCCACGTATAACATGCATTAATGGTCTAGCGTTAAAATAGCTTGAGTAGTGTGATAGTTGTAGTTTGAATAGTCGCAACGTATGTAACACCCAAAAGTGCTAAAGCAAAAAGGGTTCGAGTATACTTACAGCGATTAATGGATTGAAGGGAGCGCTTTACAGCGAGTTCGGTTAGCCTGAATAGATTCGATAATGTAAGGATAAGTGGCGCGTAAAACAGTACAAAGTGAGAATGGTTAGGATGGCTGATCGTGCGGATCAGCTATCCGTGAGAGGAAGTCATCCGTGCGCATGACCTATCCGTGCGGATGGTGATGCGTGCGGATGGTGATCCATCCGGATAAGCTATCCGTGCGTGTGACTGTCCGTGCGGATCAGTTGTGCGTGCGGATGACTTATCCGTACGGACAAGTTGTTTGTGTGGATAAACTTTCGAGTGGATTGTTTCTTCCTAAGGATGTGTTTGTGTATGATGGCTTGTGCTTTGAAGTTTTCGTTGTAGCATTTAGAAAACACATAAGTGTTTCTACCTTTCAAGCCGGTCGCGTGGACGACAGTCCGCGGGTATGGTAGTCCGTGCGGACAATGGTGATCCGTGCGGATAGTCTGTGCGCGCGGGCAGAGACCATCCGTCCGGATAGCCTGTCCGTGCGGACGACTTGGTCGTGTGGATGAACACTGTTTGAATTTATTTTAAGGTCTTAGTATCTCATGATCCGAAGAGTAATCCATTCAGAGGTCGTCCGTCCGGATTGCTCATTCGTCGATACACAAACCTTGTTTGGAAAGTGGGTCCCAAGGGTAGCTCGTCCGGGTGACAACCCGTCCGTATGGCCTGTGCGCGCGGACAGCCTATGCGCGCGGACAGCCTGTTCGCGTGGACAGCCTGTCCGTGCGGACAGTCTCCGGTCTGATTGTTCCGTTCGTCTACTCTTGGTTTCTGTTGTCGTTTATCGAGACGTTCTGATTACGTGGCAACCACTTGGAATTGTATTTTCACCCGCGTGACTAGACCGGTCAGGAACCACCCTAACTCGGCCTGTCGGCGACTCAGAACGGTCATTCCGGTTGACCCCGAAATCAGTTGTCTGTGGTTAGGGTTCCAGATCTGGAACTAGTGCATCACTATTACCGAGTGGAGACTAGAACCGATCAGATTCCGTACCGATTCTAAGGGTGAAAGTAGGAGAGAACTTAGGTGTATTTCTTTCAACTCTTTTATCCTTAGAAAAGTTTAGATCTAGGTGAAGTTATTGTGAAATCTTGTAGAAATCGTTTAGATCTGAGATATTCTTGGTGGAATGAGGTCAAGCTTGAAGTTCATAAGAACTTCATGATGACGTCACCCGAGAATACCTCAAATCCGGATGATTTCATGGTTAAAAGTGAAGATTTGAAAGATAGGAATGTGTAGAATCGTGTAGTGATCAAGAATGTACAAGAATTAGTGCAAGATCTTACCTGGATTGAGAGAAATCTGAGAAAAAGTGAAGAATGCGTGCGGTTCGGACGTCACTTGCCAAAAGTGGAAAAAGTGGAGAGTGACCCATGTATTTATAGGATGCCAAAAAGGGAAAGGGTTGAACCGTGCGCATGGCACGTACCCGGGTAGGCTATCCGCGCGGACTGGCCATCCGTGCGGACTGGCAATCCGTGCGGACTGGCAATCCGTGCGGATTGGCCATCCGTGCGGATGCCGCCTGTTTTGGTGTGTTCGGTGCGATGTTGCTTTGGTTTCGATTTGCGGGGGATTCGATAGGGTTTCCTAGTCAAATTACTTTCAGTCCCAACTACTTCTTATAGGGTTCGACTCGGAATTCGGGTTCGGGTTCGTTTACGTTCGAGTTAGACTTCGAGTTCGATTGAGTTCGCTTGAGCATAACATAAAATAAACATGCACAGGTAACACGTAAAGCACACACACACGTATATATAACAAGTAAAATACACAGTTCGAGTTACGGTTCGATGTCGATTTGATTAGCATAGCTTGATTAACTTTGTCGCATTGTTACTTCCTATCATTTACGGTCGTAGGTCGATTGAAATACGGTCAACACGATTCGATCATTGTAATGTACGACATTTACTCCACATAATATAAATAAAATAAGAACATTTCTACGAGTCAAGTCGCGCGAAATCGGTCGTTGACTTTGACCTTAACTTTGACTTTCACTCGTGAAAACACGGGGTGTTACAGCCTCCCTTTGTTTAGGGAATTTCGTCCCGAAATTAAGCTGGAAGCCGTAACTAACCGTGGATCACATGTGAGAGTCCTTCGTTCGGACCATTGAAAATCGTCAAATTAATCGGGTTTTTTTTACGGTTAAAAAAAATTGATAATTTTCGGATATGATGTGCGACAATATCTAATCTAAAAGCCTATAAAGTTTTAGCTTTCAATTCGAAGCCGTTTGCGAGAACTCTGATTATTGTAGGTCCGGATTTATCTCCGATTCGATTGCGTAACAACACGTTCTACGTGCGGACTCCGCGAACGTACTTGACTAAACATAATCGTACCGGAGTCAAAACCGATCCTACAAGTGGTATCTGAGCAGGTGATCGATTGCGAGGATCAAACGCACTCAGATTTGATCAAGTTCTTCATCTTTCATCTCTGTCACGTTTTTCTCTGAAAATTGCTAAATTAAACGTATACAATAGCCGTGATTCTATTGATTATGATGACATATACAAAGCCGAGAATCACGTAGAGAGATCTTTCTCTTTCTAAGCACCAAGCTCCAAACTCTCTAAAATGGCAAAAGTCTCTAAAGCTAACCCTAAGGGTTCTATTTATAGGCCAAGGATATAAGGAGACTCTCCTTATTTACAAGTATGCCACCTTTCCTTTCTTAACCGGACATTACTCATTCGTTAAACAACTGTGGATACTTTGCCTTCATGTCGCTTTCGAGTTCCCAAGTGAACTCCGCGCCTCGTTTGCCTTCCCATCGGACTTTCACAATAGGAATGCGTGAGCGTCTGAGTTCCTTGGTTTGGCGATCCATGATTTCGACAGGCTTTTCCACGAAGTGTAATGTTTCGTTCACTTGTAGATCATCTAGAGGAACATGTAAGTCGTGGTCGGCGATGCACTTTCAGAGGTTTGACACCTGGAAAGTTGGGTGGACATTGCTAAGTTCCTCCGGTAATTCGAGTCTGTAGGCGACTTTTCCGATCCTTTCCAGAATCTTAAAAGGTCCAACATATCGAGGCACGAGCTTCCCCTTTTTGCCGAATCGGACTACACCCTTCCAAGGTGATACCTTTAGGAGTACGTAGTCACCAACGCCATATTCACGGTGCTTGCGCTTTTTATCGGCGAGAACTTTCTGTCGATCCCGAGCTTTCGCTAGGTTGTCCCGGATTTGGAAAATTTTGTCCGTCGTTTCTTGTAGCAGCTCCGGACCGGTTAGTTGCGAGTGACCGATCTCGTGCCACACAATAGGCGATCGACATCTTCTTCCGTATAGGGCCTCGAAAGGTGCCATCTAGATGCTAGCCTGATAGCTGTTGTTATACGAGAATTCGACTAACGGAAGGTGTCTATCCCAATTACCACCGAAGTCTAGAACACACGAACGGAGCATGTCTTCAAGAGTACGAATCGTTCTTTCAGTTTGACCGTCGGTTTGTGGGTGGAACGCAGTACTTAGATTAAGCGTTGTACCGAGTGCCGTTTGGAATGTTTCCCACAATCGTGAAGTAAACCGAGCATCACGATCAGAGATGATGTCACGAGGCGTCCCATGTCGACAAATGATCTCGTCGGTGTAGATTCGGGCTAATCGTTCCACCTTGTAGTCTTCTCGTATTGGCAGGAAATGAGCCGATTTAGTCAAACGGTCAACAACAACCCAAATGCTGTCGTGGCCTGATGACGTGGTTGGAAGCTTGGTTACGAAATCCATAGCTATGCTCTCCCATTTCCACATGGGAATTGGTGGTTGTTCTAGCAAGCCAGAGGGTCTTTGATGTTCAGCCTTGATCCTAGCACAGGTTAGGCATTTTTCGACGTAGAGGGCGATATCCCGTTTCATACCCGGCCACCAGTACCTATAACGAAGATCATGGTACATTTTGTCAGCACCGGGATGGATAGAGTATCGGGATCTGTGAGCTTCATCCATGATAATCTGTCGCAAGTCGGTTCGCTTGGGAATCCAAATTCGGTCTAAGAAGTGGAATATCCCGTTTGATTTACTCACTAGTTGGGCTCCATCGTGGTAGATTCGTTCCTTCTTCAGAGTGCGTTCGTTGAAACATGCATGCTGGGCGTCGTGGATGAGAGCTTCGAGGTTGTGCTGGGCTTGAACATTACGAGTGCTAAGCAGATAGCTCCGTCTGCTAAGTGCGTCGGCAACAACATTTGCTTTGCCTGGGTGATAACGAATCTCACAGTCGTAATCGTTGAGAAGTTCTACCCATCGGCGTTGACGCATATTCAGTTCCCTCTGATTAAAGATGTGTTGTAGGCTCCTATGATCGGTGAAGATCGTACACTTGGTACCATACAGGTAGTGTCGCCAAATCTTTAATGCAAAAACAACTGCGCCTAGCTCGAGATCATGGGGTGTATAGTTCTTCTCGTGGATCTTGAGCTGTCGAGATGCGTAAGCTATAACCTTGTCTCGTTGCATAAGAACACATCCGAGACCAAGGTTGGAAGCATCACAGTAGACAATGAAATTATCGTTTCCGTCGGGTAGTGTGAGAACAGGAGCATTGCAAAGCATGTGTTTGAGGGTTCGAAAGGCAGAATCTTGTTTGGTTCCCCAGACAAAAGGCTGGTCCTTATGCGTGAGAGAGGTAAGTGGTACAGCAATCTTCGAGAATCCTTCGATAAATCGTCGATAATAGCCCGCTAGTCCGAGAAAGGAGCGGACTTCAGACGGGTTCTTAGGTGTAACCCAGCTCTTGACAGCTTCAATCTTCGCAGGATCGACGTGAATACCCTGACTATTCACAATGTGACCCAGAAACTGAACCTCCCCCAACCAAAATTCGCACTTGGAGAATTTGGCGTAGAGTTGGTTCCCCTGGAGTAGCTCGAGAACCAAACGTAGATGCTGCGCGTGTTCGGCTCTCGACTTGGAATAGATCAAGACATCGTCGATGAGCACGATGACGAAACGGTCGAGATATGGCCTACACACGCGATTGATTAGATCCATGAAAACTGCTGGTGCGTTGGTTAGGCCAAAAGGCATGACAACGAATTCGTAATGGCCGTAACGGGTTTGAAATGCGGTTTTAGGTATATCCTCCTCTTGTATACGCAGCTGATGGTATCCGGAACGTAGATCAATCTTTGAGAAACACGTAGCGCCTTGTAGCTGGTCAAACAAATCGTCGATTCGAGGCAGAAGATAGCGGTTCTTGATAGTCAACTTATTCAACTCCCGGTAGTCGATGCACATCCGGAACGACCCATCCTTCTTTTTGACGAAAAGGACCGGTGCGCCCCAAGGAGAGGTGCTCGGGCGAATGAAGCCTTTCTCAAGTAATTCCTGGAGTTGGGTTGCGAGTTCGCGCATTTCGGACGGCGCGAGTCGATAAGGAGCTCTGGCGGTAGGGTTAGCCCCAGGAATGAGATCAATACAAAAATCAATATCGCGTTTTGGAGGTAGTCCGGGAAGGTCCTCTGGAAAAACTTGACGAAATTCTCGAACCACAGGAACGTCTTTCACTTCCTTCTTCTCTTTATTTTCCTTCTCCGCTGCTACAATATTAGCCAAGAAAGCTCTGTATTCCTTGCAGAGATACTTGCTAGCTTGGAGGCATGACATAAGCTTGAGACCCTTTGAAGTAGTATCACCGTAAACACATAACGAGTCACCATTTGCGAGTGAAAAACGAATCATCTTGTCGAAGCACACTACTTCGGCATGGTTCTCTCGAAGAAAGTCCATGCCTACTATGACATCAAAGCTTCCGAGTTGCGTCGAAATAAGGTCGATCGAGAAGATGTGGTTGTTGAGTTCAAGAGTACAATCACGGATAATGGAATTAACAGCGACGGTTCTTCCAGTAGCGACTTCAACTTCGAATGCCGAGGAGAGTTTGGAACGTCTACGACTAAGGAGTTTCTCAAATTCGAACGATACAAAGCAATTATCCGCTCCAGTATCAAAGAAACATGAAGCATAAATACCATTCACGAGGAACGTACCGTTGACCACGTTGTTGTCGGCCTGGGCTTGACGCACGTTGAGATTGAAAGTTCTGGTGCGTACGGCCTGTTGTTGCTGTTGTTGTTGTTGCTGCTGCTGTTGTTGTTGCTGCTGTTGCGGTTCTTGTTTTACTACCCTGTTCGGGCACATGTTGGCGAAATAATTCGGGTCGCCACACATGAAGCAGGCTCTGGCTTTGACTGCGGGTGCCGGAGGAGCTTGTTGACCCTGTGGGGCAGCGAGTAGAGCTTGATTGGCAGGAGCTTGACGAATACGGCAGTTGGCAGTGAAGTGGCCGCACACGTTGCAATGAGCACAAAAGCGGCATTGGATAGCAGTCGGGTGATGATAGGTGCAAGTAGGGCAGAGTGGGTGTGGCCCAGTGTATGCACGCTTTGCAGGCGGTGCATTGGCCATAGGCGCCGCTACTTGACGCTGTTGGGCAGGTACAGCTTGGATCGGTGCAGCAGTAATCGCACAGTTCTTGTTGGTGGAGTTGCTCTTTCTCTTGTTCTTTCTCTTGTTGCTTGATGAGGTAGGTTCAGCAGTTGGTGGAGTAGCGGTAGCTTGATGCAGATGCTTGGAGGTCTTATCCCACACCCCAGCTTTAACCCTTTTGTCATTGATTTCAGCGGCTAGCAGATAGGTTTCCTCGATCGTGGTAGTCTTAGCCGCTTGCACGAAGTCAGCAACGCAGTCGGGCAAAGCTCGGATGTACTTCTTGATGGTCATCTCGGGAGTCTTGACCTGGTCGGGACAGATAATGCTGAGCTGTTTGAAGCGAGCGGTGAGACCAGCATTGTCTCCATCCTTCTGATGTATGTGCCAGAATTCATCTTCAAGCTTTTGACGTTCATGAGGAGGGCAGAATTCCTCTAGCATGACTTCCTTGAGCTCGTCCCACGACAAACCGTAAGCTACATCCTTCCCTCTCTTGTTCCTCTCGGCCGTCCACCAGTCCAAAGCACGGGACTGAAAGACGCCGGTAGCGTTCAGAGTTCGAAGGTCATCAGGGCAACCACTTTGTCGCAGAGTAACCTCGATAGAGTCAAACCAGTGAAATAGTGCAGTAGGACCTCCTTCGCCTGTGAATTCTTTCGGCCCACATGACTTGAATTGTTTGAAACTGAAAGGTCTTGCGGCAGCTTTAGGACCTTCAGTCCTTGATTCCTCGGATGATTTGCTGGCATTCTCATAGGCATCGCTCACAGCCTTAGCCACACTTTTCGCGATGATGGAGGCAAGACGTCTGTCCCTCTTTTCCTGACGAGTGAGTGTATTACGAGATCCAGACGACATTGTCTGCAATTGACATCGCCACGGAACTCAACACATGTATTCGAATCTCACCTCACACGTCTACTACTACTAAAGCTCAGTAACACGTTCATGTAACGCATATAGTCAAAAAATCATAGGATTTCACAAAATCACATAAACACATAGAGCACATAATCACAGTATCCCTAAACTCATAAGCACAAGGGCAAGAAACACATATGTACGTTCCTAGTCACTAAGGGTATATACGAGCATATAAAGCATCCTGAATGTCTCTATTGTCGATTTGTCAGCGATGTGTTGCGTGGATTTTGTGTTTTAGCAGAAGCAATAGTGTTAGGTCGAAACCAATAGTACCTCAAAATGTTAACAAGTAAGTAGGAAAACACATAAAATCTTCATAAAGGTCGATAAATCAAAGGTAGATTGTCTGCGGCTAATAGACTTCGACTAACCAAAGTGGCTCGACTATTCGCAAGGATCCTGTGTGCACAATTACCTCCAGGACTATGCCTTTGCCTCGGTTCTTGGGCGTTGGCGCAATTCCCCTTGGTTATATTGTGTCTTTAGATCGTTGGAGTCCATCGAAACTTTGGTGGGAGTGTTTGTATAAGAGCAGGACGAGTCGTCAAGGTTAGGGTTTCACCCCTATCTTGCAACTTCTGCCCCTGTTTTTGATAAAATCTGAGGAGATTATTCATCAAAATATGGATTTCACTCCTGATTTGGTATGATTCTCCTCGTTTGTAGCTAAAACGCAAGCTGATTGGGCAACTTTAGTCGAGAGTTTGCGGTTTTCACACCTATTCTCGACCTCGTTACCCATTCATAATTTGAAAATTCAAGTGCAGTGATAGAAAAGAGCGAGTGATAGTGGCGGGTTTACGCATACGCGTGAGTTGGTTTGTTGGTTCTTAACTATAGACTAGGTCTCTAAGACTTCGACCCGGACTAGGTTGAGTCTTGCCTAATTCCCTATAGTTATGGCTCTGATACCAATCTGTCACACCCCAACCGATGGCGGAATCATCGGGGCATGGCACTGAGCGAAACAGATTGTCCAGAAGTTTCCATAACAACTATCATTACCATTTAATTAAAGCAATACGTCCCATACCATAGCCTAAATAGTCAAACAAGTTATTACAGACAACATCAAAACAAATATTCTGTTCCGACAACTCAGATTTAAATAAGTAGCAATTGTTTATCTGCTTCTAGAGACCCCTAATAAGTTATCTACAGACAACTATTTGTTGGGCTCTAAAGCTTTATTCTAGCTTCCATTCCCTACCACATATGCATCCTAAGCACCTGTCACATACGTTAAAATAAAGTCAATACATAAAATGTAAAGGTGAGCATACAAGTTTGATAATAGCATATAGAGTTCGAATTCGTTTACGCATAACCAGCACGTACACATAGTGAAATGAAGCACGTTAGTTATCGACATAGATCTATCGATACTAGTGACTGCGGGTTGACTGCCCGAGGAAGTTCGCAATACATGATTACCACTGTAATCCATGCAAGTAAAAGATCCTTAACAACCCCCGTGTGAACGGGTGTTGAGTCCAAACTATAGTACTATCGTTGCTAAGGCAGGTAGACAGCATTCCATGTGTAAACATAACAAACAAGCATTCATAAGCCACGTATAACATGCATTAATGGTCTAGCGTTAAAATAGCTTGAGTAGTGTGATAGTTGTAGTTTGAATAGTCGCAACGTATGTAACACCCAAAAGTGCTAAAGCAAAAAGGGTTCGAGTATACTCACAGCGATTAATGGATTGAAGGGAGCGCTTTACAGCGAGTTCGGTTAGCCTGAATAGATTCAATAACGTAAGGATAAGTGGCGCGTAAAACAGTACAAAGTGAGAATGGTTAGGATGGCTGATCGTGCGGATCAGCTATCCGTGAGAGGAAGTCATCCGTGCGCATGACCTATCCGTGCGGATGGTGATGCGTGCGGATGGTGATCCATCTAGATAAGCTATCCGTGCATGTGACTGTCCGTGCGGATGGTAATCCGTGCGGATCAGGTGTGCGTGCGGATGACTTATCTGTACGGACAAGTTGTTTGTGTGGATAAACTTTCGAGTGGATTGTTTCTTCCTAAGGATGTGTTTGTGTATGATGGCTTGTGCTTTGAAGTTTTCGTTGTAGCATTTAGAAAACACATAAGTGTTTCTACCTTTCAAGCCAGTCGCGCGGACGACAGTCCGCGCGTATGGTAGTCCGTGCGGACAATGGTGATCCGTGCGGATAGTCTGTGCGCGCGGGCAGAGACCATCCGTCCGGATAGCCTGTCCGTGCGGACGACTTGGCCGTGCGGATGAACACTGTTTGAATTTATTTTAAGGTCTTAGTATCTCATGATCCGAAGAGTAATCCATTCAGAGGTCGTCCGTCCGGATTGCTCATTCGTCGATACACAAACCTCGTTTGGAAAGTGGGTCCCAAGGGTAGCTCGTCCGGGTGACAACCCGTCCGTATGGCCTGTGCGCGCGGACAGCCTGTGCGCGCGGACAGCCTGTCCGCGCGGACAGCCTGTCCGTGCGGACAGTCTCCGGTCTGATTGTTCCGTTCGTCTACTCTTGGTTTCTGTTGTCGTTTATCGAGACGTTCTGATTACGTGGCAACCACTTGGAATTGTATTTTCACCCGCGTGACTAGACCGGTCAGGAACCACCCTAACTCGGCCTGTTGGCGACTCAGAACGGTCATTCCGGTTGACCCCGAAATCAGTTGTCTGTGGGTAGGGTTCCAGATCTGGAACTAGTGCATCACTATTACCGAGTGGAGACTAGAACCAATCAGATTCCGTACCGATTCTAAGGGTGAAAGTAGGAGAGAACTTAGGTGTATTTCTTTCAACTCTTTTATCCTTAGAAAAGTTTAGATCTAGGTGAAGTTATTGTGAAATCTTGTAGAAATCGTTTAGATCTGAGATATTCTTGGTGGAATGAGTTCAAGCTTGAAGTTCATAAGAACTTCATGATGACGTCACCCGAGAATACCTCAAATCCGGATGACTTCATGGTTAAAAGTGAAGATTTGAAAGATAGGAATGTGTAGAATCGTGTAGTGATCAAGAATGTACAAGAATTAGTGCAAGATCTTACCTGGATTGAGAGAAATCTGAGAAAAAGTGAAGAATGCGTGCGGTTCGGACGTCACTTGCCAAAAGTGGAAAAAGTGGAGAGTGACCCGTGTATTTATAGGATGCCAAAAAGGGAAAGGGTTGAACCGTGCGCATGGCACGTACCCGGGTAGGCTATCCGCGCGGACTGGCCATCCGTGCGGACTGGCCATCCGTGCGGACTGGCAATCCGTGCGGATTGGCCATCCGTGCGGATGCCGCCTGTTTTGGTGTGTTCGGTGCGATGTTGCTTTGGTTTCGATTTGCGGGGGATTCGATAGGGTTTCCTAGTCAAATTACTTTCAGTCCCAACTACTTCTTATAGGGTTCGACTCGGAATTCGGGTTCGGGTTCGTTTACGTTCGGGTTAGACTTCGAGTTCGATTGAGTTCGCTTGAGCATAACATAAAATAAACATGCACAGGTAACACGTAAAGCACACACACACGTATATATAACAAGTAAAATACACAGTTCGAGTTACGGTTCGATGTCGATTTGATTAGCATAGCTTGATTAACTTTATCGCATTGTTACTTCCTATCATTTACGGTCGTAGGTCGATTGAAATACGGTCAACACGATTCGATCATTGTAATGTACGACATTTACTCCACATAATATAAATAAAATAAGAACATTTCTACGAGTCAAGTCGCGCGAAATCGGTCGTTGACTTTGACCTTGACTTTGACTTTCACTCGTGAAAACACGGGGTGTTACACTATTGGTCAATTTTCCTATGGTTCATGTTGTTTTTCGGGTCGTGTCCAAAATTCATACCCATACTCACTAGAACAGTGTAACAAGTAATTCACCTTGATTGCCTCTAATTGACCATGATTGGGCCTAATTGACTATCATTGAGTTTAACAACCCTAACTAACTTTCATTGGGCCTAATTGACCTTTATTAAGCCTAACTAACTATCACTGGGCTAATTGACAATCATTAGGCCTAGTTGACCTTTTGAGCCTAACTGGGCTGGTTGACCCGTTTCGACGCGAACCCGTTTCGTAGCGGTGTGTCATGTAAAATGTTTCTGCTCCCACATGAACTTTTAGCTAATTTGGTTGTGTATCTTTTTAACACTTCATTGCGTTATCGAAGGCAAAAAAAAATCGCTACTTGTTTCTTTTCGATCGATAATGTGCGATTTCCCTTGTATAAAGAAGGGTTGTAATTATCTCACTATGGGTGACCTTGGAAATTAATTATATTGCTAATGATTTCTCTCTTAAGTTGCTGCTTTTGAGCCTTTAGTTCTTTTAGTGTTGCATCTACAACTTTTTACTAGTAATTGGCTCCGTATCATTTATCGCATTACAGGTGACTTTTGTTCACTTGTACTTTCATTGAACTCAAGACAGGGAAAGTGATCACCTTGCTTTTCGATACCCTGGTTAACTTCCCGATTGTGTTGGGTGGTATTTTTCCGTTTAGTGTTCTTCCAGATAAGCAGAGGTAGAGGACGGTGATGCCGCTGGGATCGCAAGTAACACCTTTCCATGTGCAAGCGGGTTGGGACTAGTTCCAATTTAATAAACTAGAGTGAGGAACCATATTAATGAAGCTAAGGAGCGCTTGCTTCTCAACAGGGTTCAGCGGATCATAGTCGCCTGCGGCTCCGGTGTGAAGAATAAGAAATGAAAACACGAAAACGATTAATGACGACATGGGATAGAAGAAATGTATTGTGATTTTGTGCAGAAATTAAAAAAATCGCCATTCAGAATGGCTTTGGCTTTGTGCAGAGATTTTAAAAGTTTCGCCATTCTAATTGGCAATTTGTGCAAATATTCAAATTTTTGCCATTCAAAATGGCTTTGTGTGCAGAAAGTCAATGATAACGGCAATTTGTTTTCAAAAATCGTCATTCAAAATGGCAAAGTGCAGAGATATAAAAGTTTTTGCCATTTGTAATGGCGAAGTGCAGGGCCATTCAATCATTTAACGCCTGAAAGTTCCTGGGCCATGATTGGTCTGCAATTGGTCCTGAAAAAGCCTGCCTTAACCCTACAAAAGCTGCGCACAGCCTACAACTTCCGAAAATTCGCCATTTATAATGGCATTTGCATCAATTGTGAAATGTTTTCCAAGGCAGCACTAGTTTTGATTAATCTTTTGAAAACTACACTACATCAGTAAAAAAAAACTCACAGGTAATAATATAGCATTTTAAACTGAAACGGGTCACACACGCCAAAATGTAATGAATTATTATCACTCTACATATGTTCTAAGAACAAATTTTAAAGAACTTAAATACTATCTAATTGTAACACTTTGACATGTTCAAAATACAAGTCCCACTCTATCACTGGAACAACTATCTATACAACTAATGTAAGAAGAAAAAAAAAATACAAGGCAAGCATACAAATCACAAATACAAGTTCACCCCTTCGTCTGCATACATCACCATGCTGACCTATAGTAATTTTTTTTGTCTTTTTTTCATGATCTGCTAGATTTCTCCATTCCAAGATGAAAAGTGATTTTAGGACACGTTGAGGTGCTCCTGGTCACATGGCACGATCAACCTGCTCTGTTTTGCTCATTTCGACCAACCTTTTTTTGTAATTTGGGTGAGCATAGCTTTTCTCTAGAAGACGTCTTCATTATGCGACACTTTTGAATCCTGGTTGAGAATACATTAAATTATAAGTACAAACTTATAAGAATATGCATACTGAAATACAGCTTTATATACCTTCCTTCCGGCCAGGGTGCAAACAAGCCGAGATGAGCCGAGCCCATTTAACTTATGAGAACTCGATTGGATTCGAGGTTTGTTTTATAATCTTGAGCTCAGCTCGTGGGTATTGTTCAAGTTCGAGCTCGGCTCGTTTTCTATCTGTTAGTTAATTTATATTAATTATTATTATTTATATATAATTTAGTTATTTTTTCATAACTTTATTATTATTTAAATATATATATTTAATATAGTAATAAAAACTTATATAAACTATAGGCTCGCGAGCCTGCTCGAGCTCTTTAAGTGAAGCTCGGGCTCGTTTAGTAAACGAGCTTGCTTTTTTAGGCTCGGGATCTTGAGCTCGTTTAAGCTCGGCTCATTCGAATATTATGACTTAATGATATTAAACTAATTACCTTTAGTGTCATCCAACTTAATGATAGTATAACCGTTTACGCACATGACAGTTGACTTTATCTGACTTATCTTTTGACTGCATTTACCTATCAACTGTAACCAGATGTTGACCATATTTGAAATCCAGCCGCGACTCCGATCACCTAGCCATCACTTTTCAACATGTCCATTTGGAACAATTAAATGAAATTCCACAACCACTGCGACCATATCAACACAATCAAAATTGAAACAAATACAAGACTTAATTCTCACCTGGAAATTTCCCACCATCTATGCTCTCTCCATGACTTCCTGCAAATATATATCAGAAATGTTCATACCTATGCGATAATCCTATACAACTGTTTTTGACCTGAAGGTAATAAAATAAGAACATGATAAAAAAAAAGTCAAGAGGCAAAAATGTACATACCATCACATTTAAAAAAATCACAACCCTACAAAACAAATACCAGAAATTAGTGTAACTATATTAGAAATTCATTGCACAAAGCTAGACTTGTATGATATCTACAGAATTGTGTGAGGATATTTAACCAAGTACCCAATAAGTACAACCTTAAAACTATATCACAAGAAAAGCAGTAGTCGACTAAAAGACAGACAACCAAGACTTATAGGAGTAGAAAGAATCAAAGAACTAGGTAGAAAATAAACTAACAATGTATAATTTATTAAAGTAATTATGGTGTACATGAGTACATCTTACCCAGGGTCGTCCCTGAGAATCTTTAAAATTTTCGGGGCCTAGGAGAGTAAAAAGACGGGCCCCTAATCACAACCAAGCCAACTCGAGCTTGGCTCGTCAACAAATTTGAACTTGAAACTACTATTTATAGAGAATATGAAAGACATTAAAAACAAAGAAATATATACATGATGCTAAATAAAGTTAAAAAAAAAGGCCACACCAAGAATGAATATGTATATATTTTTATACTTCAGTTTACACTTATGAGCCAAATCTTAGTGAATCTATCCTCACTTAATAAGGAATCTACCATGCATAAAAAATAAAAACACCACTGCTGGGTCTCGAAGCAAAGACCTATGCAGTGTTTCGAGATGGTATTTCCAACTAGACTACAAACATTTTATTGTATGGTATGCGAATGTATGAGTTAAATGGACTATTTAAAACAATATATATTTTTTTTCAAAACATCCCCGGCCCCTCGGGAGAGTGGGCCTTCGGCGATCGCCCACCCCGCCCCTCCATTGGGCCAGGCCTGATCTTACACGCACAAAGTGCCCGAAAATTCTCTGCGGTCTTGGGAACAGTATCTGAGAAGAGCTGCAAAACCATATAAAACATCCGAGTTTTCAGCAATATAATATAATAAGTGATGTGAACATCTTTAGCAGATCCTTCCCTTCGTAGTAAGAAAATATTTTATATCAATGCTATTTACAATACAAACCAGACATAAATATATACCTGCCAACAAGGTGTAACATCATGAGCATTTTTTTCATTTTCTTGGTGATCTCTTACATGCCACGTCCCTAAATCTAGTCAAATATGAGTTGTCAATTCATGTAAACTTGATTCTTTTAAGTACGATTATGAGCATTTTTGTCATTTTTAGAACTCTACATGTGTCAAGAGCTTTAACTAACAACATTTTGTCTAATTACGATTTCTTGGCAACAGAATTACAATAAACGAAAACAAACTGATACTTAGATGGCCTCTAAAACTATCATAATAGTTTGGTGACCTTGATGAAAAAAAAAACTTATACTTAAGTTACTTCTATATACTGTATCCTAAAAGAAGTGTTTTGAGTCAACTCGCCCTAACCGATTTTGTGC
Source organism: Helianthus tuberosus (assembly GCA_030545235.1). Classification (NCBI taxonomy): domain Eukaryota; kingdom Viridiplantae; phylum Streptophyta; class Magnoliopsida; order Asterales; family Asteraceae; genus Helianthus; species Helianthus tuberosus. Next base: position 122,166,451 of record CM060417.1, on the reverse strand, counting down.
TGAGCCAAAGAATTGCTCATTGAGGGTTACAGTAATACAATGTGCACAAATACCTGACGGTAGATTGAGAGCAACAATATGTTTATTAAGCCCATTTTTATTTTAAGCTAATATAATGCACTGTACTTCAATTAAGTCATTTAGAATAGATTTATTTGCATTAAGCAATAATTAAATATATTCAATATGAATTATCTAAAAGCTTAAATATATGCTTAAATCGTACGGTCAAGTCTGGTTTTCTTCGAGTAGTTTTCAGTATAAACCATATACCAAACCGTTTGATACAGGTTAATTTTTTAAATAGATCGTGAACCAAACCAGTGACCGGTTTGAAACCAAACCATGAACACCCTACTTCTAACAAGATCCTGAAACTGCATGAAAATTAAACACAGCAAAATAATAATCCTCAGATTTTATATAGCATAGGTAACAACGAAATTGAAAATTTCATAAACCAGGGTTTAGTTAAACAAGTAACATCATATCAATAGTGAGCCAAATCAAGCCCTAATTTTCAAACTTCAGAGTAATTTGACTAGGACACACCAAATTCAGAAAAACCAACATAACCACATACGAAGAACTAAATTCATAACCATAAATTTTGGTTATAAGATTTCTATAACCTAATTTCCTCATTTTTTTTCCTCAAAATTTTGGTGCAAATCACCTACCAAACCAAGATGAGCTTCAATCGATGTTGATGAACTGTGGAAATTGGATATTATCAATTTTTGTCTCAAAGTTGGCTAAGCGCTGAAGGTGAACGTATGGCAGAAAGATGATGGATTAGGCCATTAGGGTTCCAATAGGGAGACGGAGGGTTTATGTTCAAGACGATTTGTAACTTTCAGCCACGTATAAAATTTTAGAAGAGGCTAACAAAAACTACTATTTGGTCACACAAATCCGGAAGTGACTATATATGTATTGTATTTTAGCCACATCAATAAAACTCACTATGGCAGTAAGTAATATTTGGTCACATTTATTTAGTGTGACTAGTGATTGTCACTTTTTTTTATTAAAAATGTGACTAAAGGTTTTGAAAAAATGTGTTTTCATTACATGAATTAAAAAAATTACACAAATACTGTGGCAGTAGGTCACATTTGGCCATATTTTTCGGGTTGTGGCTAGGCTGGCAAGTAAATGTCACATTTTTTTCAAAAAGTGTGACTAAAGGTTTTGAACTGTTATACAATAGTAACATTAATATAAAAATATGAGGCTAAAGGTGTTCTAAAATATAATTAATGACTTTTAGCCACACGTCTTTTCAAATGTGTGGCAGGCTGGTTTTGGAAAAAGTGTGGCCGTAGGCCATTTTTCACGTAGTGATCCTCCTTCTTTGGAACACCTCTAGGGATGTTACCCAAGGTTTACCATGATAAACCAAGCTTGGTACATCACCTTAATAGTGTCCAAAGTGGAGCTTATTTTTTTATTTTGATACAACTTTCACAACATGTTCTTGTTCATGTTGATCTTATGGAGAACTTGTACCAACCTTGTTCCCAATCAAACTCATGATTGTGGGGCTTGTGTATGGTTGTTTTGCATAAGCTTAAAGGTTCAAAAACCTCCAATACCTACTGCCCAAAAAGTTCCAAGTAAATTTGAAAGTGTTGAAACCATCCAAGGTTCACCATCATCAATATGGATGAAATTGTGTTTTGGTAGAAGTGTGAACCATGGAAGCCTTGGATTTCCAAACTTTTTCCACTACCTTACTTGGTTATTTGTTTACGTTTATCTAAGTAGCTTCTAAGACCCAAAGTAAGTTAACCCCGCCTCGCCTCCAACATTTGTCATGTTGGGTATGACATGCCCGTGTTGTTTTTATTTGGCTACTTAGTATCTTAGTAGGTTGTATATTCTTATTCTTATTATTATTATTATCATTCATGACCAACCGAGCTTATCAACTATGCTGATAAACTTTGTGCTTTGGTGAATTCATACAATGAGGTTTAATGGATGTTAACCATCCTACCTCCATGCTTGACTTACATGAATTCTTTGATTATATGTGATGGGCTAGATAGATAACTTATAATATATAAAATATAGTATACTTAACCAAACTCATGATACTAACCGGATTATGGTTAGAGGTTATGAACTTAGGTTACTTTATCTTTATACTAAATTCCTCATTTATGATTCTAATGGGCAAGTTAGACCCATGAAATCACATAAAAACTTAGTGTCAAAATGAGTGTTTAAGACAAAATATATTTTCACATACATATACTTTTCATACTCAATTTCGAATCCGAACTCCCCACAATATTCGAATACTCACGCACCTTCATTTCCCCATTGTAGGGTAACTTCGGTGTTCCAACTCTCAACAAATCATCAACTCTCGGTTTAATCGAAAAGCTAGCAAAACCGCGAGTATACATGACCCTATTTTTCATTTCTACACTTTTGGGTGCAATATATATATCATATAAAAACTCACACAAACACTTATACGCAAACATATTATTCATACAATCGAATCCAATATACATGCTTTATATGTTTATACTTAGATATACATGCATATTAGAAACTTTACTTGCACAATACTTTGTCATTAACTTCGTACAAGTCTTCTTTAACATGTATAGCACTATAGGAGTAACGCACTGCCCATATTGTTGAGGTCATGTTTTGTTTAAGTTAAACAAAACGGTCTTGTCGTTGCTACGACAAGATTACGCTAGCAGGAATCTTTGGGTTAGTATGTGATGCATGCTAGATTATGTTATGTTATGCCTTAATATGCGTTATTGCCGTGTGGATATTGATAAACTCTTTTATACATACGATAGTACACCAAAACTTGTATGCTCCCCAATACTTTATTTGTTGACATGTTACTTTAATATATATTGCAGGATTGAGATTAAGAAGTGTTGAAAGAATCTAGTAGGAAGGACTAGAAACGCACCAAACTTTAATTTATGTTTATTAGATTAGCAATACGTTACTTGTTATACTTTTGTTTTAAAATCATGTACTTGAACCGTTAGCAATGAAATGAAAATTTACATTTTAATACTTGTCACATTTAGACGTTATGAAGTCTCTTGCAATCTCGTTTTCGTCTCACTCCGATGTTTCCCCCATCGGTTGGGGTGTGACAGATTGGTATCAGAGCCATAACTATAGGGAATTAGAAAAAGTTGTCATGCTTTTGACATAGTCTATAGTTAAGCACCTTATTTGACCATTGTTGATTAATATGCTAAATTCCTTAAAAGTCTTCTTACGTGCTTGTATCTACTTCTTAATTCAAAACGCATGCCTTTCCTAACGCAAAGTTACATGACCATGTGAAAGCGCAAAACACTCGTATTATACAAACGAGACGATTTCACCAAAATAGGTGTGAAACCCTCACTTTGGTGAAGGACTCAAATCCGCGCTCTCAATTTACACGAAATTACACATCAAGCTAGGAGTGACATCCTTACCTTGATGGAAATTTCACTAAGCTCATTCTAGTGAACCCTTACCAACGAACACAACCCGATATCCCTATTTTAAAACGGGTCATGTTAATCGACCAAAACCTGTGTTTTCTGTATCGTGTTCAAGTCGTATCAAATATTGTTGCCCGTTAGTTTTATTTACAAACCCACCCATAGAGATGCTACTAAACGATTTAACATTGTATTTTATGGGCAAGTTCGTGTTCCGCTTTTCGAACACATTAGCGTGTCATGGACCACATAGACATATAGAAACCATGTGTGGTCATTTATATGTATAAAAAGATATTATTGTTTTGGACTTGCTAATGTATCTATCTTCCTTCAAAACAAACAAAACAAAATGTCTACGTTTTATTTTAAACTAATTTGGAATTTTGTCAATACTACCATGCATGTGATTATTTTAATTCTCCACCTAGTATTTTTTAAACCATTTTGAAATTTCGTCAATAGTACCACGTGATCATTTTAAAATCTCCACCTAGTAGTATATTCGAATGAAAGTATCTGAAGAAATGTTAGCGAAAAAAGTAAGATGGTGAGAACTGATGCCTGGTCATGGAAGGAGGATGTGTTGTCGTAGGGGTTTGCATGGGTCGGTTTTAGCCTAAAACCATAACTATAACCGCGATATCGGTTAATGGATAACCATAACCATAACCGATCGTTTATGGCGGTTATGGTTAATCGGTTTTGATGGTTATAGCAGGTCGGTTGTGGGTAGTTAACCGTGTATTTAGCCTAGCTAAAAATAGTTTAATTTTTTTAACATGCAATAAATTGTTATTGCATATTTGTATATATTAGTATATTACATATTATTAAAAAATACATATAATCTATAATATCAATACCGATTATTACCGAATATTCAAATAAAGTAATCTAATATATTCCATAATGTCAGACCCCCAAAATACCACCTAGGGAATGTCCCTGCTAGGCGTGTGATGTACCAACAACGAGCCACTAATTACATTGAACCCATACAAGTTTATAAATAAAATCCTCAATTATTAATAAAAATAACATCATCAAGTTTAAATGAAAGCCAACATGTTCAGCGGAAGCAAATAGTAAACCAAAGTAAACTGTTTCAAAACCAATGTATAGTATCAATAATTCAACACATGAATCCCTCCAGTCGACCCATAACCACTCTAGCTACTACAGACAACAAGTTCCCATTTCCAAGATATTTAACGACCTGCTAGCATGCAACAAGTGTATCAGACAATGCTGGTGAGTTCATTGTTTTACGAAAACGTTGATTACCAAGTTTTTAGTTAATCCATTGAATTTAATTCCGAAAGTAATATTGATAATAACCCGAATACAAGACGGCTCCTGATTTACTTTGCCCTTTTCTCCAATGCTCCTATCAAAGCATTGGACATGACTAGGTCATTAGTTCAACACCCGTCCTCCCAGGTACGGGGTGAGGTTGCCAAACCTAAGTAGCGCTACTAACTAATACCATGTTACCTCCCTGGTAACCAAACAACACGGAGGGACTTTAAAGGTGATAGGAAGAGTATATTATCCAACATTCCCGTTTTTACCCAAAAGACTTATCCCTCCCCGGGATACCCACTGACTGTCACAACCGGGACGCATGCTCAAGAGGAATGAACACACCTTAGTTTTGTAAGATTAATTATCCGTTTAACAGTCAGTCACAAACGTCCTAACACGGTTACCGACAACAATCAGTTTTGAATGCACATACTCTAGATATTTCATGCACTTTTAACGCACATACTCCCTAATCACATATCACGCAATCCCATACATATGACACACACATATTATCATACCTACTGTAACAGTTGACCATTCAATGAAATCCGCAACATACATCATAATATCACATATTACTCAATCACATACCACACATTTCTAATTTTTAAGTAACACCCATATGTTTCAAATCATGGCAATTAACATTCTAACCCAAGCTCATCGAGAAATCTTATAGCATGTAATCAGTTCCTAAGCCCATTTACCCCATGAGTTCACATATATACAAATCACATACGAATTAATTCTTGATACCCGAACACGTGCATCAGTCAGTTTATTAATTCCTCCCTTGACTAGTGCGGCTCAATAACATACCAATTACGAGATGTGTGCGTGTAGGTGAAACCCAACGGAGCCCAGCCCACACTATTTGTGCGGCTGCTTTGTGACAATGAGCGCGACCCACTTGTGATCAGCCCAACAAGAGTGTGCGGCTTCCGTCTTTTGTGCGACAGTTAAGTTGTACTAGCCCACTAACTTAACAGGCCCAACCACCCTTATCAACCCAATGTTTATTCACGAATCCGTGTAGCCCAAACCTATGTGTATGCGAGGCCCATGTGGTGCACAATTATTCCCCATAACAGTTTCCTTTTCATTAATTATTAAGGGTGGAGATACAATAGGAAGTTTATTTGGCTAGGAAGGTGAAGGGGTAAGGTCCCAAAAACCTCATAAAAAGGATTTGAGACCGTACCACAAACTGGCTTTTTCAACCTTTTTAACCTTGCACGGCCGCGCATGGATCTTACTAAAGGAAGAAAGCAATCAGTAACTTATAGTCGCGCGCCCAAAGGATAACATGAATCCTTGCGCCTTCTCCCATTTAACAAAGGATCAAAATCCTTTGTTCAATACTTCCGCCTAAATATCCAGACTTGGATATTATTTTACCCAGACTTAGGATTTACTCATCTGCGTCCACACGATAAGGTGTCACACCAGATTACAGCAGTAATCTTCTAGAAAGAAATACAATCGTGCACTACCCAGACGGTTATAACCGTCTGGACACGTGTCACCACCACAAGCAACCCTGAAATCACAACGAAGGCATGCAATTGGAGAGTAATCTCCACTTAATCACTTTCCACGTGGCAATCCCCCAGCCATTGATCAAACCACGATCCGTGTGCATTCACATCGGATCGAGGCAACTTAACAAAGGATCAAAGAACTTAACGGAAGAAAAGATAACCGCTACGGTGTTAGTATATTCCGTCATCTTTTCAATAACAGATTTTCCCTCCCAAACTCCCGGCTATAAATAAGAGAACTGTTCAGGTATAAACTCAGATCACACTCACTTCTCAAATACTTATCTTCTCCATTACCAATACTTATTCTCACGCCGGAGTCGGGTCAAGGAGAGAACCCTCTTCTCCCCTTGACAAGGCTAACGGTGTTCTTTTTTGCAGAACCACCGGAGAAGAAATCCCGTTGCAACTGAATCAACCGAGAGAGAGCTAACCCCTTTATGCGGATTCAAACCCCCTAACTATCTCGGTTCCGACCATTTAGTTAGTGTTTCTTCATTGGCGCCCACCGTTTTCTCAGTTTTTCTAGTTTCTATCTCGTTTCGATTCAGTTCATTCCGTTTTCTGTTTTTACACATGGCAGAAAATTCGTCGCCTCACCGGCAACCTGGTCCTCGACCAAATGTCGGAAACAATTTACTAGTAGAAGAATCTCCAGAACATTGGTTTAACAGATGCCAAACTGCTTTAGAGACATTTGTTGTTCAAATCGCCAGATCTGATTTCCCAAACATCAGATCTGGAAAAGAAATTAATACCACAGTATTGGATCCACCAACATCACGTAGGGGGGACATTCAATCTAGCCAATATAGCAGTTATCAGAAACAAATACACATGGTTCAAGGAGGTCCGTCACGAAGACCAAATAAACGAAACTATGATCAACATTGGAGAGAACAACAAGTCGTATTTCCCGTTGTTCCTGGGGGCCCTCAGGAAGAACGACCAGTAATTATTACTGGTATTTTCGGTCATTACCGAACGGACTATATGTTCATAGATCCAGGGAGCTCGATGGACATCTTATACGAACAGTGCTTTAAACAGCTTGATTCAGAAGACAAAGCACATCTAGAACCAGTCGATTTTCCCCTTACTGGATTCTGTAATGAAGCTGTATTCCCATTAGGACAAATCGCTTTCCCGGTGACTTTATCAGAAGGCGAACATTCACGAACAGTTACGGTCAATTTCATGGTCATGCCGGCAACATCACGTCATGATGTCTTGCTCGGGAGAAGGTCACAAAGGGAATTTAGCATGATCACTTCCATTCAACATGCTGCTTGTGGATTTCCGACAGAAACCGGAGTTGCAATTCTCTATTCAAGCAAAGAAGTCATGTCCGTAGACGACGAACCACCAGCAAAGGTAGTCAAACCTTCGGCATCAAATGAACCAGAGAAATGGGTCTTGAACAACGAATATCCAGAACAGACCATTCTGCTAGGACAAGCCATTTCCCCAGCAACACGCATACAACTGAAAGAATTGTTGTCTAACAACAAAGATATATTTTCCTGGTGCCCAGCAGACATGACTGGAGTTCCACGCGACATCGCGCAACATTGTCTAAACATCAAACCATCAGTAGAACCTGTTGCTCAGGGGAGACGCAGCTTCAGTGAAGAAAAAGCAAAAGCAATGGACGAGCAAGTAGCAGAGTTACTTGATGCAGGAATTTTGCGCGAAGTAAAATACCATACATGGGTAGCCAACCCAGTGATGGTACAAAAACATAGTGGCGGGTGGAGAATGTGCGTCGACTTCAAAGACCTGAATAAAGCATGCCCAAAAGATTGCTACGCGCTTCCAGAGATAGACAAAAAAGTCGACTCTCTAGCATCATTCAGATGGAAATGCTTTCTTGACTGTTACAAGGGTTATCATCAGGTCCAGATGAAAGAAGAAGACGAAGACAAAACGGCGTTCCGCACAGATAAAGGCATTTTCTGTTATACCAAAATGTCGTTCGGTCTGCGCAACGCAGGCGCAACTTATCAACGCCTAATGGATACAATTTTCAAAGATGATATTGGCAAGACTGTCGAAGTATACATGGATGACCTTGTCATCATGAGCCATGAGGAAGGCACAATGCTTGACAATATTCAGCGCACATTCGACTCCTTGCGCAGCGTGAGTCTAAAACTCAACCCAACTAAATGCTCCTTCGGCATGGAAGAAGGAAAATTTTTGGGATTCATTGTCACAAAAGATGGTTTTAAAGTAAATCCAGAAAAGGTGCAGGCTATTCAGCTAATGCCGTCACCCGCAACAGTTAAGGAAATGCAAAGGCTCGCCAGACGCCTAGCGGCTTTGAACAGATTTTTGGCTAATCACGCAGCAAAGTCTTATCCATTCATCAGTACGCTACGAAACTGCGCAAAGAAAACTGACTTTCAGTGGACATCTGAAGCGGAAACCGCATTCAAACAAATGAAAGAATGTTTAATTCAGCTGCCAACACTGACAGCACCAAAAGAAAAAGAGCCACTGATTTTATATCTATATGCCGCGGAAGTAGCGGTTGGTGCTGTATTAATGGTAGAACGCGAGAACATCCAGACTCCAATCTATTACATCAGCAAAATGCTTACCGGCCCGGAAACTCGGTACTCAATGATAGAAAAGCTAGTCCTAGCACTAGTACATGCATCCCGACGCCTACGCAGGTATTTCTCGGGTCACGTCATCACAGTTCTTACCAATTACCACTTAGGCCAGATCTTATCCAAACCCGACGTAGCGGGACGACTGGCCAAATGGGCAATTGAACTGGGAGGATACAACATTTTTTACAGACCAAGACCCGCAATCAAAGGGCAAGTTCTAGCAGACTTCGCCACTGAAGTTCCTATCGATAAAATACAAGAATGTGAGGCAATCCAGAACCCAACACCTGTTTTCGACGGCAGAGTCTGGACCTTACACACAGATGGTGCTTCCAATGACGATGGAGCAGGAGCAGGTCTCCGATTAATCAGCCCAGACAACCACGAGCTCACATATGCTATACGCTTAGATTTCAAAAGCACGAATAACGAAGCTGAATATGAAGCCTTCTTGGCAGGTCTTCGCTTAGCATTGAAAATGGGGGCAAGAAATCTTGAAGCTAACGTCGATTCAAAACTGGTAGCCGAGCAAGTTAATGGAAATTACGATGCAAAAGAAGCTATGGCGTTGTACCTTGAACAAGCGCGGATGTTAATCAGTCAATTTCAAACATTCAAAGTTAATCACATAAACAGAAGCGAGAACAAACATGCTGACGCGCTAAGCAAGCTAGCTGCTACCAGCTTTCAGCACTTAGCAAAGGAAGTACGCATAGAGGTATTATCCAACCCTTCCATTCATCTCAAGCAAGTAAACGTCATAGAAATGGGAGATCCATCTTGGATGTCTCCAATTATCTTGTACCTCCAGCACGGAAAACTACCGGAAGGAAAGGCAGAAGCTCGAAAAATACAACACAAGGCAGTAAATTACGAAATGGCGGATGGCGTCCTCTACCGAAAATCATTCATGGGCCCATTACTACGCTGTGTCGATAAAACAGACGCCCAATACCTTGTCAGAGAAATCCACGAGGGATTATGCGGGATACACGCGGGACCGCGCATGGTCGTGGCAAAAATAATGAGCGCTGGGTACTACTGGCCAGGAATGCATATGGATGCAGTCAATTTATTGAGAAGATGCGAGGCATGTCAACGCCACGCACCAAAGACACTCCGACCCAAAAATCCGCTAATTCCCGTTACTTCCGCCTGGCCTTTCCAACAGTGGGGCATCGATCTCGTTGGGCCATTTCCTGACGCGCCAGGTGCAGTAAAGTTCATCATCGTCGCGGTGGATTACTTCACAAAATGGGTAGAAGCTAAAGCTTTAGCTTCAACAACAGCAATGGTAATCCGCAAATTTATATGGGAACATATCATTTCCAGATTTGGATTACCATTGCGCATTATTTCCGACAATGGTACGAATTTCGCAGCAGAAGATCTCAAAAAATGGTTCAAAGAAATGAAGATCGAGCATAACTTTGCCTCCGTTGTGCATCCTCAAGCGAACGGACAGGTAGAAAGTGTAAACAAACAGATCGTTGACGGCATAAAAGCGCGACTCGGGACAGCGCGCAGAGCGTGGGTTGACGAACTTCCCAGCATCCTCTGGGCGCATCGAACAATGCCAAAGACTAGCACCGGCGAGACTCCGTTCAGTCTAGTCTATGGATCTGAGGCCGTCATTCCAGCCGAGATAGGTTTACCATCACCGCGCATGATAGCCATGGAGACACAGAACAATGAACAAGAGCGAAGAATGGATTTGGATCTTTTGGAAGAAAGGCGCGAGAACGCCGCGATAACAGAAGCAAGGTACAAATCCAAGCTCGAGAAATATTACAATGCGCGCATCCGCGTTTGCACATTTGTCCCCGGGGATTTCGTCTTGCGCGACAATGAAGCTTCAAATGCTGAAAAGCCGGGCAAATTAGCGCCAAGATGGGAAGGACCATACGTCATTAACGAGGTCCTAGGCAAGGGGCGTATACCCTAAAAAGGATCGATGGGACCCTAGTCCCCCGCACCTGGAACGCACAACAGTTGCGCAGGTGTTACATATGAACCAACTCTTCAAAAGCAGAAAAGAACATACAGGCAATGTATTTCTTTATTATGTCTTATATCACAAGCCTTGCGCTCTTATCGATACAAACATCATTTTTACTTATCTCACTGTTTATTACAAATTGCATGTAATTTCTTTGGTTCGCGCGAAAACAAAATGGTCAAACATTGTATACCTCATGAACAGTCTAAAAACAAGGCAAGCTGTTACGCCTTTTAGACAAACGTTCAAACATGAGCACAATACCATCTCTCATTCGCCTTACCTATCCAAAAGCAATTAAAAAACATGCAACATATTGTAATCCAAACACGTATGAAGTAAAACATTAGCAGTGTACATATCACTAAGTGTAACAAAACACTTCATAAACAAGATCATAATCTTCAAAATTTTAGTTCCAGAAACTAAAATGTTTGCAAAAGCAAAAAAACCTTGTTTCTACAAAATAGCAGGACGATCAAACGACAGACATTAACAACGATCACACCCGTGATCTTCAAAAAAGGAGTTTATGCTAACAGACTTATGTATACAATCAAAAGAAGGGATGAACAATTCCCAAACCTAACCAACCATAGGTTCGTCTTCAACACCCATGTTCACCGGAGGTTTCTTCCGACGACGATGGTACACCAACTCACACGTACTCGGACGGAGAGTTGGGAAACGAGCCATTAAAACTTCAACCGACAACACAACGGTCTCATTATCAGCCTCCGACAAACGAAGATCAACATCAACAGACCCAACAGCAGACGTCACCTTGCCAGTTCCGGTAAGAGGCGGTGACGGAGAATCGGCAAGCAGCAACAAGCTCTCGGCAGCATCGTAAAAACTCAAGATATCGTGAAGACGGCGGGTACGGTACAAACCCTTCATCTTCATTTTCCCCAAATTAAAGGAATAAACGAAGCAACCCAGTACGAATATATACAAAAGGAACTCAACCTCGGGAAAGGAGAAACCTACTCATCATTAGTTGTCAGAATTACATCACATCCAAACGGCGCCACAGGAACCAGGGTCATATCCTCATTAATGAAGACTGACAAGCGCCATTACAAATCTCAAAAAAAAAAAATAATAAAATACCCACCTTTACTGCCAGCTGACGTCGTTACACGTCAGAACATAAATTGCAAAGTCACATTTTGTCAAACTCCAATCTTCTTAGAGAAGCTTTCTTACCTTTTCGCGCCCAAAAAACCATTTCCCTCTCATAAGTCCAGTGCTCCACTTACTTGCATAAGTACAACACTAGACTGGGGGGACTTGAAGGGGTAAGGTCCCAAAAACCTCATAAAAAGGATTTGAGACCGTACCACAAACTGGCTTTTTCAACCTTTTTAACCTTGCACGGCCGCGCATGGATCTTACTAAAGGAAGAAAGCAATCAGTAACTTATAGTCGCGCGCCCAAAGGATAACATGAATCCTTGCGCCTTCTCCCATTTAACAAAGGATCAAAATCCTTTGTTCAATACTTCCGCCTAAATATCCAGACTTGGATATTATTTTACCCAGACTTAGGATTTACTCATCTGCGTCCACACGATAAGGTGTCACACCAGATTACAGCAGTAATCTTCTAGAAAGAAATACAATCGTGCACTACCCAGACGGTTATAACCGTCTGGACACGTGTCACCACCACAAGCAACCCTGAAATCACAACGAAGGCATGCAATTGGAGAGTAATCTCCACTTAATCACTTTCCACGTGGCAATCCCCCAGCCATTGATCAAACCACGATCCGTGTGCATTCACATCGGATCGAGGCAACTTAACAAAGGATCAAAGAACTTAACGGAAGAAAAGATAACCGCTACGGCGTTAGTATATTCCGTCATCTTTTCAATAACAGATTTTCCCTCCCAAACTCCCGGCTATAAATAAGAGAACTGTTCAGGTATAAACTCAGATCACACTCACTTCTCAAATACTTATCTTCTCCATTACCAATACTTATTCTCACGCCGGAGTCGGGTCAAGGAGAGAACCCTCTTCTCCCCTTGACGAGGCTAACGGTGTTCTTTTTTGCAGAACCACCGGAGAAGAAATCCCGTTGCAACTGAATCAACCGAGAGAGAGCTAACCCCTTTATGCGGATTCAAACCCCCTAACTATCTCGGTTCCGACCATTTAGTTAGTGTTTCTTCATTGGCGCCCACCGTTTTCTCAGTTTTTCTAGTTTCTATCTCGTTTCGATTCAGTTCATTCCGTTTTCTGTTTTTACACATGGCAGAAAATTCGTCGCCTCACCGGCAACCTGGTCCTCGACCAAATGTCGGAAACAATTTACTAGTAGAAGAATCTCCAGAACATTGGTTTAACAGATGCCAAACTGCTTTAGAGACATTTGTTGTTCAAATCGCCAGATCTGATTTCCCAAACATCAGATCTGGAAAAGAAATTAATACCACAGTATTGGATCCACCAACATCACGTAGGGGGGACATTCAATCTAGCCAATATAGCAGTTATCAGAAACAAATACACATGGTTCAAGGAGGTCCGTCACGAAGACCAAATAAACGAAACTATGATCAACATTGGAGAGAACAACAAGTCGTATTTCCCGTTGTTCCTGGGGGCCCTCAGGAAGAACGACCAGTAATTATTACTGGTATTTTCGGTCATTACCGAACGGACTATATGTTCATAGATCCAGGGAGCTCGATGGACATCTTATACGAACAGTGCTTTAAACAGCTTGATTCAGAAGACAAAGCACATCTAGAACCAGTCGATTTTCCCCTTACTGGATTCTGTAATGAAGCTGTATTCCCATTAGGACAAATCTCTTTCCCGGTGACTTTATCAGAAGGCGAACATTCACAAACAGTTATGGTCAATTTCATGGTATGCCGGCAACATCACGTCATGATGTCTTGCTCGGGAGAAGGTCACAAAGGGAATTTAGCATGATCACTTCCATTCCACATGCTGCTTGTGGATTTCCGACAGAAACCGGAGTTGCAATTCTCTATTCAAGCAAAGAAGTCATGTCCGTAGACGACGAACCACCAGCAAAGGTAGTCAAACCTTCGGCATCAAATGAACCAGAGAAATGGGTCTTGAACAACGAATATCCAGAACAGACCATTCTGCTAGGACAAGCCATTTCCCCAGCAACACGCATACAACTGAAAGAATTGTTGTCTAACAACAAAGATATATTTTCCTGGTGCCCAGCAGACATGACTGGAGTTCCACGCGACATCGCGCAACATTGTCTAAACATCAAACCATCAGTAGAACCTGTTGCTCAGGGGAGACGCAGCTTCAGTGAAGAAAAAGCAAAAGCAATGGACGAGCAAGTAGCAGAGTTACTTGATGCAGGAATTTTGCGCGAAGTAAAATACCATACATGGGTAGCCAACCCAGTGATGGTACAAAAACATAGTGGCGGGTGGAGAATGTGCGTCGACTTCAAAGACCTGAATAAAGCATGCCCAAAAGATTGCTACGCGCTTCCAGAGATAGACAAAAAAGTCGACTCTCTAGCATCATTCAGATGGAAATGCTTTCTTGACTGTTACAAGGGTTATCATCAGGTCCAGATGAAAGAAGAAGACGAAGACAAAACGGCGTTCCGCACAGATAAAGGAATTTTCTGTTATACCAAAATGCCGTTCGGTCTGCGCAACGCAGGCGCAACTTATCAACGCCTAATGGATACAATTTTCAAAGATGATATTGGCAAGACTGTCGAAGTATACATGGATGACCTTGTCATCATGAGCCATGAGGAAGGCACAATGCTTGACAATATTCAGCGCACATTCGACTCCTTGCGCAGCGTGAGTCTAAAACTCAACCCAACTAAATGCTCCTTCGGCATGGAAGAAGGAAAATTTTTGGGATTCATTGTCACAAAAGATGGTTTTAAAGTAAATCCAGAAAAGGTGCAGGCTATTCAGCTAATGCCGTCACCCGCAACAGTTAAGGAAATGCAAAGGCTCGCCAGACGCCTAGCGGCTTTGAACAGATTTTTGGCTAATCACGCAGCAAAGTCTTATCCATTCATCAGTACGCTACGAAACTGCGCAAAGAAAACTGACTTTCAGTGGACATCTGAAGCGGAAACCGCATTCAAACAAATGAAAGAATGTTTAATTCAGCTGCCAACACTGACAGCACCAAAAGAAAAAGAGCCACTGATTTTATATCTATATGCCGCGGAAGTAGCGGTTGGTGCTGTATTAATGGTAGAACGCGAGAACATCCAGACTCCAATCTATTACATCAGCAAAATGCTTACCGGCCCGGAAACTCGGTACTCAATGATAGAAAAGCTAGTCCTAGCACTAGTACATGCATCCCGACGCCTACGCAGGTATTTCTCGGGTCACGTCATCACAGTTCTTACCAATTACCACTTAGGCCAGATCTTATCCAAACCCGACGTAGCGGGACGACTGGCCAAATGGGCAATTGAACTGGGAGGATACAACATTTTTTACAGACCAAGACCCGCAATCAAAGGGCAAGTTCTAGCAGACTTCGCCACTGAAGTTCCTATCGATAAAATACAAGAATGTGAGGCAATCCAGAACCCAACACCTGTTTTCGACGACAGAGTCTGGACCTTACACACAGATGGTGCTTCCAATGACGATGGAGCAGGAGCAGGTCTCCGATTAATCAGCCCAGACAACCACGAGCTCACATATGCTATACGCTTAGATTTCAAAAGCACGAATAACGAAGCTGAATATGAAGCCTTCTTGGCAGGTCTTCGCTTAGCATTGAAAATGGGGGCAAGAAATCTTGAAGCTAACGTCGATTCAAAACTGGTAGCCGAGCAAGTTAATGGAAATTACGATGCAAAAGAAGCTATGGCGTTGTACCTTGAACAAGCGCGGATGTTAATCAGTCAATTTCAAACATTCAAAGTTAATCACATAAACAGAAGCGAGAACAAACATGCTGACGCGCTAAGCAAGCTAGCTGCTACCAGCTTTCAGCACTTAGCAAAGGAAGTACGCATAGAGGTATTATCCAACCCTTCCATTCATCTCAAGCAAGTAAACGTCATAGAAATGGGAGATCCATCTTGGATGTCTCCAATTATCTTGTACCTCCAGCACGGAAAACTACCGGAAGGAAAGGCAGAAGCTCGAAAAATACAACACAAGGCAGTAAATTACGAAATGGCGGATGGCGTCCTCTACCGAAAATCATTCATGGGCCCATTACTACGCTGTGTCGATAAAACAGACGCCCAATACCTTGTCAGAGAAATCCACGAGGGATTATGCGGGATACACGCGGGACCGCGCATGGTCGTGGCAAAAATAATGAGCGCTGGGTACTACTGGCCAGGAATGCATATGGATGCAGTCAATTTATTGAGAAGATGCGAGGCATGTCAACGCCACGCACCAAAGACACTCCGACCCAAAAATCCGCTAATTCCCGTTACTTCCGCCTGGCCTTTCCAACAGTGGGGCAGCGATCTCGTTGGGCCATTTCCTGACGCGCCAGGTGCAGTAAAGTTCATCATCGTCGCGGTGGATTACTTCACAAAATGGGTAGAAGCTAAAGCTTTAGCTTCAACAACAGCAATGGTAATCCGCAAATTTATATGGGAACATATCATTTGCAGATTTGGATTACCATTGCGCATTATTTCCGACAATGGTACGAATTTCGCAGCAGAAGATCTCCAAAAATGGTTCAAAGAAATGAAGATCGAGCATAACTTTGCCTCCGTTGTGCATCCTCAAGCGAACGGACAGGTAGAAAGTGTAAACAAACAGATCGTTGACGGCATAAAAGCGCGACTCGGGACAGCGCGCAGAGCGTGGGTTGACGAACTTCCCAGCATCCTCTGGGCGCATCGAACAATGCCAAAGACTAGCACCGGCGAGACTCCGTTCAGTCTAGTCTATGGATCTGAGGCCGTCATTCCAGCCGAGATAGGTTTACCATCACCGCGCATGATAGCCATGGAGACACAGAACAATGAACAAGAGCGAAGAATGGATTTGGATCTTTTGGAAGAAAGGCGCGAGAACGCCGCGATAACAGAAGCAAGGTACAAATCCAAGCTCGAGAAATATTACAATGCGCGCGTCCGCGTTTGCACATTTGTCCCCGGGGATTTCGTCTTGCGCGACAATGAAGCTTCAAATGCTGAAAAGCCGGGCAAATTAGCGCCAAGATGGGAAGGACCATACGTCATTAACGAGGTCCTAGGCAAGGGGCGTATACCCTAAAAAGGATCGATGGGACCCTAGTCCCCCGCACCTGGAACGCACAACAGTTGCGCAGGTGTTACATATGAACCAACTCTTCAAAAGCAGAAAAGAACATACAGGCAATGTATTTCTTTATTATGTCTTATATCACAAGCCTTGCGCTCTTATCGATACAAACATCATTTTTACTTATCTCACTGTTTATTACAAATTGCATGTAATTTCTTTGGTTCGCGCGAAAACAAAATGGTCAAACATTGTATACCTCATGAACAGTCTAAAAACAAGGCAAGCTGTTACGCCTTTTAGACAAACGTTCAAACATGAGCACAATACCATCTCTCATTCGCCTTACCTATCCAAAAGCAATTAAAAAACATGCAACATATTGTAATCCAAACACGTATGAAGTAAAACATTAGCAGTGTACATATCACTAAGTGTAACAAAACACTTCATAAACAAGATCATAATCTTCAAAATTTTAGTTCCAGAAACTAAAATGTTTGCAAAAGCAAAAAAACCTTGTTTCTACAAAATAGCAGGACGATCAAACGACAGACATTAACAACGATCACACCCGTGATCTTCAAAAAAGGAGTTTATGCTAACAGACTTATGTATACAATCAAAAGAAGGGATGAACAATTCCCAAACCTAACCAACCATAGGTTCGTCTTCAACACCCATGTTCACCGGAGGTTTCTTCCGACGACGATGGTACACCAACTCACACGTACTCGGACGGAGAGTTGGGAAACGAGCCATTAAAACTTCAACCGATAACACAACGGTCTCATTATCAGCCTCCGGCAAACGAAGATCAACATCAACAGACCCAACAGCAGACGTCACCTTGCCAGTTCCGGTAAGAGGCGGTGACGGAGAATCGGCAAGCAGCAACAAGCTCTCGGCAGCATCGTAAAAACTCAAGATATCGTGAAGACGGCGGGTACGGTACAAACCCTTCATCTTCATTTTCCCCAAATTAAAGGAATAAACGAAGCAACCCAGTACGAATATATACAAAAGGAACTCAACCTCGGGAAAGGAGAAACCTACTCATCATTAGTTGTCAGAATTACATCACATCCAAACGGCGCCACAGGAACCAGGGTCATATCCTCATTAATGAAGACTGACAAGCGCCATTACAAATCTCAAAAAAAAAAAAAAAAAAAATACCCACCTTTACTGCCAGCTGACGTCGTTACACGTCAGAACATAAATTGCAAAGTCACATTTTGTCAAACTCCAATCTTCTTAGAGAAGCTTTCTTACCTTTTCGCGCCCAAAAAACCATTTCCCTCTCATAAGTCCAGTGCTCCACTTACTTGCATAAGTACAACACTAGACTGGGGGGACTTGAAGGGGTAAGGTCCCAAAAACCTCATAAAAAGGATTTGAGACCGTACCACAAACTGGCTTTTTCAACCTTTTTAACCTTGCACGACCGCGCATGGATCTTACTAAAGGAAGAAAGCAATCAGTAACTTATAGTCGCGCGCCCAAAGGATAACATGAATCCTTGCGCCTTCTCCCATTTAACAAAGGATCAAAATCCTTTGTTCAATACTTCCGCCTAAATATCCAGACTTGGATATTATTTTACCCAGACTTAGGATTTACTCATCTGCGTCCACACGATAAGGTGTCACACCAGATTACAGCAGTAATCTTCTAGAAAGAAATACAATCGTGCACTACCCAGACGGTTATAACCGTCTGGACACGTGTCACCACCACAAGCAACCCTGAAATCACAACGAAGGCATGCAATTGGAGAGTAATCTCCACTTAATCACTTTCCACGTGGCAATCCCCCAGCCATTGATCAAACCACGATCCGTGTGCATTCACATCGGATCGAGGCAACTTAACAAAGGATCAAAGAACTTAACGGAAGAAAAGATAACCGCTACGGCGTTAGTATATTCCGTCATCTTTTCAATAACAGATTTTCCCTCCCAAACTCCCGGCTATAAATAAGAGAACTGTTCAGGTATAAACTCAGATCACACTCACTTCTCAAATACTTATCTTCTCCATTACCAATACTTATTCTCACGCCGGAGTCGGGTCAAGGAGAGAACCCTCTTCTCCCCTTGACGAGGCTAACGGTGTTCTTTTTTGCAGAACCACCGGAGAAGAAATCCCGTTGCAACTGAATCAACCGAGAGAGAGCTAACCCCGTTATGCGGATTCAAACCCCCTAACTATCTCGGTTCCGACCATTTAGTTAGTGTTTCTTCAGAAGGCTAGGAAGTGATCTTGACCATCCATTTAGTTAATCAAGGGCTAAGATTAAATGTTGAAAATTGAAGGGAAGAAAGAGGCGCATGAGTTTGTTTAGAGGCATTCTAGTCAATTCAAGCCAACAGTTTCTCTCTCCTCCAATTCCCCCCCATTTTTTAAACGTTAATAACTCTTTCATACGGCATTATTTTTTTTTTATAAAAATTGCACCAAAAAAACGAGCGTTTTTTATCTTTAAAACAAGTATACTATTGCTATATTTTCAAAAAAATAAAAATAAAAACCCAGTTGCGTAAAACGCAATAGAAAAACCCCCAGTTACGTAAAACGCAATGAAAAAAAAACCTAAAAAATGACATTTTTCTAAAACGTAATGCACAAAAAACACAAAGAAATGTATTATTTGTAAAACGCAATGGCCAGAAAACACAAAGAAATGTCTTATTTCTAAAATGCAATGAAAAAAAAAACCTAAAAAATGACATTTTTTTAAAACGCAATGCACAAAAAACACAAAGAAATGTCTTATTTGTAAAACGCAATGGCCAGAAAATACAAATAAATGTCTTATTTCTAAAACGCAATAGCCTAAAAACTCAAAAGAAAATGTACTTTCTAAAACGCAATGGACTAAAAACACATAAAAATATGTTTTACCTAAAACGCAATGCACCAAAAACACAAACAAATGTCTTATTTCTAAAACGCAATGGCCAGAAAACATTTAAAATGTCTGTTTTCTAAAACGCAATGGACTGAAAACACATAAAAAAGTGTTTTACCTAAAACGTAATGCACAAAAAACACAAAGAAATGTCCTATTAGTAAAACGCAATGGCTAGAAAACACTTAAAAATGACTTATTCTAAAACGTAATTGACTAAGAAACAAAAGAAATTGTTCTTTGTAAAACGCAATGGACTGAAAACACCTAAAAAAGTGTTTTACCTAAAACGCAATGCACCAAAAACACTTGAAGAATGTGTTTTTCTAAAACGCAATGGCCAGAAAACACATAAAAATGTTTTAGTTCTAAAACGCAATTGCCTAAAAACACCAAAGAAATTGTTCTCTCTAAAACGCATTGAACCATGACAATAGTTTTGTCAGTGCTGTGAACTGTCTGAACCAATGCAGTTTACGAATGCAGTTTCCAGAGGCAATTTACAGAAAATTAATTTTCCAGAGGCAATTTACGAATGCAGCTCAACCCCAGCCAGGGGCTCTGCCCCTTGGACACCGCCAGGGGCTGCCGCCCCTGGGACCCCGCTACCAGGGGCGCTGCCCCCGAACCCCCGCCAAGATCGTAAAACGCAATGACTAAATCAAAAACCCAGATCGTAAAAATGAAATTAAAGAATTTCTTACATGGATCGAAGTGATTTCTTCAACAATTGACGAATTTTGAATGATTGAAACACTTATCAGCGCTCGAATCGAACGGATCAAGTGATTATCTTCAAAATCACCGGAAAAAACGAGATTTTGTATGAAATTAAACTGGGTTTTCTTCAAAAAAACTGAAGAACACGTTGATCGGGTGTTTGAATCATTGAATGGTGATGAAAATCGCACTATAATATATTGATTATTGAGATAGAAAGTGAAGAAATGGTTGAAGATAGTGGGTTTTGAAAATAGTGGGTTTTGAAGTTACTGGGTTTTGAAAAGGAAGAAGAAAGGGTTGGATTGACTAAAATACCCTTTTTCTTTATTTTAAATGTTGCCACATGTCCTAATCCTATTGCTTCCTACACTTCCTAACCAAAATAAACTTCCTATTTGATATTTTCCCTAATTATTAATTACCAACAGTTATCAATACACACCCATCCTTATCTAATTAATTTGTTACCCATCCCTATGCCACAATTTTATCTTGACACATAACCAAATCAAATCAGGCAACATAATAATAATTCAATAATTATTCATCATAGATTTCTAACACATAAACAACTCAGCTCGTGGCCCATCCTTAGTACCCAACCCATAACCAATCGAATCAAACACACATATCATAAAGTCAATCATTAATCATGATCATTAAATAAATATAATCAGATGCACATGTCATAAAGTCAATCATTAATCATGATCATTAAATAAATATAATTAGATGCACATGTCATGAAATCAGGCGGTTAAGCAAAGAGGTGAAGCTAGATTATATCTGCGGAGAAGGGAAGAAAATGGGTTTCTTATGGTTCAATACTAGGAATAAAGGGATTGTAACGTCTTGGAACGATTGGTGTAAATTTGTAAATTTTTAACGGTGTAGTTGTTTGCGTTGCCTCGGTTTGAGGTAGCGGTTGTGTTTATAAAGTTTACCTTTCAAAAAAAAAAAAAAAAAGTGTAGATAAGATACTACCTCGTATGGAGAAGAAGGAATTCTAGAAACTGCCACAGAGTTTGCAAAAGAAGGGAAAAGAGTTTCGGCTGGAGTGGGGTTTGTGTGAGTTTGCAAACTTGATACCTAAGCCCCATTCTAAATGTATTCATTCAACAATCAACAAGATAGGCCGGGCCCCATCCTTTGGGTTCGAAGATGATTTTTAGGTTGAGACCACATTTGGGCCGGAAATATGAGAAACCGAAACAATCATTTACTAGTAACCACACGAATAATAATTAATAACAACCACACGAATAATAATTAATAACAATCATTTAACTCACACAGCAAATATATAGACACACCGTACAATAAGCGTTAAAACGACCATCACGCGGTTGATGATCCGGGAAAAGTACGAGTTGTCACAGTAGCGGTACGAGCTAGGTGTTACAAAATCAAGCGGCGCTAACCTTGAAAGTACGGGTTGTCACACATAAATTCAAATAAACATTCAACCAAAACCGCAAAACGATATGAAATAACCAATAAATACGAAAAAAAATTAATCAAAAACATTAAATATTAAAAAACTAGTGAAGAGTCCTAAATTCTACAAAGATTTATTATATGTTGGTTCGGTTCGGTTATAGTGGTTATGGAAACATTGATAACCATAACCGACCCGCTACTTTCAGTTTTCAAAAAAACCATTAACCGACCCAATGATTTTTTATTTGGTTCTGTTTTTTTTTGTTCGGTTTTGTCGGTTAATTCGGTTTTTTTGCACACCCCTATGTTGCCGTTTGTTGCAATGTTTACGCTAACGTGTTTGGAAATGGGGGGGGGGGGGGCAACCATAGTCAAAGCAGCCATTGATATGACAATAATAGTTCAGGGACTTAAATGTAATAAATAAAAGTTGTATTGTGGTAGTTATAAGCTGTTAGAAGTGTTATGTGTCAAGATTGTAATAGATACTAGTAAACGGACCATTTGTGTAAGAAACCAAAGTATTGAAAGTTTGTTAATAAAATGGACGGGAAGCTAACTAACCGAAGTTAGTTTGTTGTGGAAACCTTCTCTCTCTAGTTTCTCTCTCTAAACAATCAAGCTCTATCATTGACCCTCGTCGGAGCTCCTGAAACCGCCACTCATCACCATCGCTCAACCACCGTCATCTTCCTGTTTGTTCCTGATCATTTCCTTTCGTTTTTGTTGCTTTCTTTCGTGTTCTTTTGCCCAATTCTTTCCGTTCGGTTCTGGAAATTGTTGTTGATTCATTCAATCGTTTCTTTCATTCATTTCTGTTCTTGATTTCTTTCAATTGACTGATCTTGTTCAATTTTAGCCCGAATTAATCAATTGTGGTTAATTCATTCTTTGATTTGATCAATTCGTGATTGAATCAATCCTTTATCGTCAATAATTCATTCAGATCAAACCCTAATCATGTCTACCAGTACTAGACAACAAGATATGGAGAAACAGATTAAAGAAAACCAAATGACTATTGGGAAGATGGAGATCATTGTCCAAGATCTTCAAGCAAATTCCCAATTGATTAATGAAAACATGCAGACGGTGGCTACCAGTGCAGAAGAAAATAAGGCTGCAGTCATGCAGATACAATTGCAACTGCAATCAGTTTTAGACAAAATCACAAGTTTAGAGACCAATAGGGGGTGGTTGCTAATACAGACCCTCAAGAACAAAGGTTATCAAGATTAGGAAGGCTAGACTTTCCTAAGTTTAATGGTGATGATGTAGAAGGCTGGATTTATAAGAGTAATCACTTCTTTGAAATTGATCATACCCCTGAGAATATGAAATTGAGATATGCAGTGGTGAATTTGGAAGGTAAGGCCTTACTATGGCACCAGGGGTATTTGAGGAGCAATAACCTAACTATTGACACTATTAGTTGGGATGATTATAGAAGATCTGCTGAGGCAAGATTCTCTGTCAACCTGTTTGAAGACGCTCTAGAAGAACTGAAGAACTTACAGCAGACAGGTAGTATTCAAGATTATTGTGATGCTTTTGATGCTCTTCTTAATAAGACAAGTCTTTCAGTAGATCAGGCTGTTAGTCTTTTTGTGGGTGGGTTAAAAATGGAGATAAGATGCTTGGTTAAAGCCTTTAAACCAAGAACCTTAAGGGAAGCCTATGCTGTTGCAAAACAGCAAGAGAACATACACAACACCTTGTTTGGTAACACCTCTTACAAGAAATTTCATAACCAAACCAACACTTCTTCTTACACCAAACCTACCACCAGTAATTTTAAACCACCAACTAATGCCAACTCTTTACCACTATTACCTAAACCACTTAATTCACAACCAGTAAAAACCACAAGAAGGCTTACCACTAAAGAAATGGCTGAGAAAAGGGAGAAGGGAGAGTGTTTCTGGTGTAATGAGAAGTTTACACCCTCTCACAATTGTAAAAATAAACAACTGTTTTGTATTGAGTTGATTAATGAAGAGGAGCAGGGTGATGATGGGGAAGAAACTGTGGTCAATGAAGAAATACCACAGATTTCAATACATGCAATTACAGGGGTGACCTCCTATTCAACAATGAAGATTGTGGGGTACATTGGTACTAGAAGGCTGTTTATTCTAATAGACTCAGGATCTACCCACAATTTCATCAGTCTTAAGTTGGTAGCCAAGCTGCAATGTCTCTTACAACCAGTTAATTCTATGAAGGTGACAGTAGCTAATGGAAATCAGTTGGAATGTGGTCAAAGATGTAGTGGGTTCAAATGGATGATGCAAGGAAATTGGTTTAAGGCAGACATGTTAGTCATTCCCTTAGACAACTATGACATGGTGTTGGGAATAGAATGGTTGTCTTTATTGGGAGATATTGTGTGGAACTTTGCAGAAATGACTATGCAATTTGTGGTTCAAGACAAGACCTATACCTTGAAGGGCACAGAAACAAATGGTGTCCAACTTTGTTCTACTAAAAAGATGTCCCATCTGCTCAGTGGAGGGCCAGGGGTAATTCAGTCACAAATGTTTAATTTGCAGCTTAAACAAGATGAGAACCATGACACTTTTGGGTCTAAGGTGTCTGAACCCATACAAAATGACAAGTTAAAACAGTTGTTGGATGATTATGATGATGTGTTTCAAGTTCCTTCCACATTACCACCTAAAAGACCATGTGATCACCAAATTGTCCTTAATAATGGGGACAAACCAATTAACCTCAGATCCTATAGATACCAAGCTATCCAAAAAGATGTGATTGAAAAGATGACCTAAGAATTGTTGGATACTTGGGTGATAAGGAGCAGCAAGAGTTCATTTGCTGCACCAGTGGTATTAGTAAAGAAGAAGGATGGCTCTTGGAGAATGTGCATCGATTATAGGCAACTCAATGATGCAACAGTCAAAAACAGGTTCCCTATTCCTTTAATAGATGAACTGTTAGAAGAATTGGGTGGGGCTACTATTTTTTCAAAGCTGGATTTGAGGTCTGGTTACCATCAAATCAGAATGTTTGAGTCTGACATTCATAAGACAGCTTTTAGAACTCACCAGGGCTTATTTGAGTTCTTAGTCATGCCCTTTGGCTTGACTAATGCACCAGCTACATTTCAAGCACTGATGAACCACACTTTTAAACCATTTCTGAGAAAATTTGTCCTTGTATTTTTTGATGATATCTTGGTTTACAGTCAAGATGTTGATCAACATGTACAACACTTGCAACAAGTTTTAGAAACACTGAGGAAGGCTCAGTTGTTTGCTAAACTTTCAAAATGTAGCTTTGGTGGGGCAAAGGTAGAATATTTGGGTCACATAATAGACAAAGAAGGGGTAGCTACTGACCCTTCCAAAATTGAAGCAGTGGTTTCATGGCCAGTCCCTAGCAATGTCAAACAACTGAGGGGATTTTTGGGTCTCTCAGGGTATTACAGAAGATTCATTAAATCTTATGGGATTGTGGCTAAGCCACTTACTGATCTTTTAAAGAAAGATGCATTTAGATGGTCTGAAATTGCACAGAATTCTTTTGACCAACTAAAGAAGGCTCTAAGTTCAGCTCCTGTGTTGGCCCTACCAGATCTAAACAAGACTTTTATAGTAGAGACTGATGCTTCAGCTTTGGGAATTGGAGCAGTCTTAATGCAAGATCATCATCCTCTAGCTTTTATCAGTAAGGCACTATCTCCAAGGCAACAGGTACTATCTGTCTATGATAGAGAATTATTAGCCATTTTGTTAGCAGTCAAACAGTGGCATTATTACCTCATCAGTGGTCATTTTATTATAAAAACTGATCAAAAGAGCCTCAAACATTTATTAGATCAGAAAATCACTACACCATTACAACACTCTTGGATGGTGAAGTTGATGCATTATGATTTTGAGATACAATACAAAAAAGGCATAGAAAATGTAGCTGCTGATGCCTTGTCTAGACTGCAGAGTTCTTCAGCTTTATTTGAATTAGCTGTGTCATCTTTTGAACCACTGTTGCTTCAAAAGATTAAGAACTCTTGGCAACATGATATCAACTTACAACAGTTGATTCAAAAATGTGGGGCTCAAGGGCAAGATGGTCATTATACTTGGGATGGGTTTTTTTTAAAAAGAAAAAATGTATTGGTAGTGGGCAATGACCTTCAGTTAAGGAAAGAGATTATTCAGTTTTGCCATGATTCATCCATGGGAGGTCATTCTGGAATTCAAGCTACCCTACAAAGATTAAAAGGGTTATTCTATTGGAAAGGGCAAGCCAAGGGGGTCAGAAATTTTATCAGAAATTGTCATGTCTGCTTACAAGCTAAGTATGAGACTGCAGCCTACCCTGGGCTACTACAACCTCTCCCTATTCCTACTTGTATCTTCTCTGATATAAGTATGGATTTTATTACAAGATTACCCACTTCCAAGGGCACAAATGTCATTTTTGTTGTTGTTGACAGATTGACAAAATATGCTCATTTCGTTGGCATGACTCACCCTATTTCAGCTACTTCAGTTGCACAAGCCTTTATTGACAATGTGTATAAGTTACATGGGTGGCCCACTACCATTGTGTCTGACAGGGACTCCATATTTCTAAGAAGATTTTGGCAAGAATTTACTAGACTGCAGGGCATTGAACTGGCCATGTCTACTGCATACCATCCACAAAGTGATGGTCAAACTGAAGTTGTTAACAGGTGCTTGGAAACTTATCTGAGGTGTATGGTCTTGCACTATGCCAATTCATGGTATCACTGGTTATCATTGGCAGAATGGTGGTACAACACCAACTACCATTCATCTATCAAGAAGACTCCTTTTGAAGCTCTCTATGGTTTTGCTCCACCCCTTCATGTGCCTTACATTCACAAAGATACTTCTGTGGCCAGTCTAGATGATGAGATGTGTTCTAGAGAAGAAGCCCTGACCATATTGAGAACAACCTTGCAGATGTCTCAGAATAGAATGAAGCAACAGGCTGATAAGCACAGGTCAGACAGGTCCTTTGCCCCTGGTGCTTGGGTTTATTTGAAATTAAGACCATATGTGCAGTCTTCTCTTCGAGGTGCAGCCTTTAATAAAATCTCTCCAAAGTATTATGGCCCATTCTTGGTTGTAAAAAAGATAGGAGAGGCTGCTTATAAGTTGGATTTACCTGAGGAGTCACAATTACATCCAGTCTTTCATGTGTCACTGCTTAAGTCTGCTCAAGGTCCTCCCACAAAGGTGACACCTTTACCCAAGGCTGCAAGATTCTCTTTTAAACCATTGAAGGTGTTGGATCACAGGATGATAAGGCAAGGAAAGAAAGCTGTAGCTCAAGTGCTAGTCCATTGGGAAGGCCAAACTGCTCTACAAGCTACGTGGGAGAACAGACATGAGTTTTTACTTCGGTTCCCTGATTTTGAGCTTTAATGTGCCCTTGAGGACAAGGTCTATCTTGGGAAGGGGAGTATTGATATGACAATAATAGTTCAGGGACTTAAATGTAATAAATAAAAGTTGTATTGTGGTAGTTATAAGCTGTTAGAAGTGTTATGTGTCAAGATTGTAATAGATACTAGTAAACGGACCATTTGTGTAAGAAACCAAAGTATTGAAAGTTTGTTAATAAAATGGACGGGAAGCTAACTAACCGAAGTTAGTTTGTTGTTGGAAACCTTCTCTCTCTAGTTTCTCTCTCTAAACAATCAAGCTCTATCAGCCATGAATGATGGTATTGGCAGTATCGCCTTTGTTGTTTACCATAATATTCTCGGGACAATCATTCTTCTTCCATATTTCATCGTTCACATCATCAGGTTAAGCTGCACTCCTAGTTCCATCAATTTTGTTTCTTTGAAGAAAATACGGATTAGATTAGTTTAATTGCCATTGTACAGAAATGTTGATCGTCCTCCGCTAACACTCCGCATTCTGTTTAGATTCTTCATTCTTGGCCTTCTTGGGTAAGTGTTTGAGTCCATAATTGTGACATAACTTTTTTGGGGTCAAATGAGTTAATTTTCTATGTAGACTCTCTTTTCGAGGTACTTGTGTATGTAAGCCTTTCCTATAGCTCTACAACCATGGCAAGTGCAATGGGGAACTTAAGCCCTGGGATTACATTCTTAATTGCAGTATTTTATTTTTCAGGTACCGTTTACTAACATAATTCACTTTTTTTAACATTGGAGACAAAGGTCGTCCAACTAGTGCTATTCACTACTAGAAAACTAAGCAATTGCGACCAAATGTTGTGACCAACATAAGGCGGACGCAAAATTAGCAACTGGTTTGTGACCAAAATCAAAATAGTCGCACAATTAAAGACCAATCTAGATTATGATAACGATAGCGTTTACACTTTATGTTGGGTTACTATTTTCCAAATACTGTATATGCTTGATTCACAAGTGTATATCAAATAATTGCCTTTAACTTCCTAATAAAATAAGGCTTGGACTATCCGGACACCCTCTGCGCCTATATTCACACTTTTTGTGCCCTAGACGCCTCGTATAGGGCTATACGAGGCGTCTATGCACTGAATTCAAGGGGGTCTCAGAGGGTGTCAGGCACAAAGTTTAAGAAACCCTATACGAAGAGTACAGCCCTATACGAGGCGTCTAAGGCTTGGGTTTTTTTTTGGTTGAAATAAGGGGTGTTTTGGTGGGTTTTGGTATGGTTTTTTTTTTATAGTTTTTGAAGATGTGTTTTTTGGTTGAAAATTTTTTTGGTTTTAAAAAAAGTTTTTTTTTTTTTTTTTTTTACACTATAAAAAAGTTTTTGTTTTTTAAAAATCAACTATTTTAAAAATCGGCTCTTTAAATATATTATATGGATTAAATATTATAATGTTTTTAACATTTTACTTTTTTAAATATTATTTTCCGATTAAAATTTTATCTCGTTGAAATATTGTTTCCGTATTATATTCAGGGGATATATTGTTTCCGTATTATATTCAAAACATATATTGTTTCCGTATTATCTCAATTTAAGACAACAATCATTAAGTAACCGAATAACTGAAAACAAACATAAATATGACATATATAGGATAAGTTTGTACATCCATAACAAAAATATATAAGATAAGTTTGTACATCTATAACAAAAATAAAAACAACAGGTCTATGCATCCAAATCCGAATCCGAATCTGGATCTGGCTGCTGCGGCTGCTGCTGCTGATGTGGTGCTCGAGCTGGTGGAAGCGGTATCGGGGGTAACCCCTCTCTCTCTCGTCTATCTTGCGCCTCCCGAACCAACCAACCTACCAAATCGCTGAGCCTGTCAAGCTCGGCTCGTGCCTCCAGATGTAGCGCAGCTCCTAGGGCATGACCTGGAATAACGTGACGTGGAAACTGAGGCACCCCGGGAGGTGGGGGTGGCTGTGGCATCGCTGCACCGTCTAAATCCACCGGAGGGTCCTCCACGGGCACTGCATCAGCAGGATCTGCCGGAGGATAGACTGGCTCGAACTGCTCTGGTATGGGCTCCTCTGTCCATATGGCCCCGTTGCGGTTTTTAAACCGCGGGCCAACGGGGAACCTCTTGATCAGTGTCACCCCCACAGCGATGGAAAACCCATCCGCTTCGGCATGACTGGCCGCGTCCGTAGATGTAGGTCCTCCTCCGGTACGATGCCCAATGAACGGGCAATGACGGTTACGTACGCGCCGCCATACAAAAATCCGCGCTCCTGCCGCTGATATGCGGAGGCGTAGTACTGGGCTAGACCGTGTGCTAGTGCGCACGGCCTACTGTACAACAAATAGTAAAAGAAAAAAAGATCTGTGGACGTACACCACTCACGGCTGTAGCCTCGCGCTGCAATAGAAGTAGCGAGCATATGGTGCATATACCTGCAGAAAGTGTTAGCGAAATACAGAAACATAAATTAATAAACAATACACATAATCACAATAATTGCTGTAATAAACATACGTACCTGTACAGTGGGTCCCTAATAAACGACACCCTCCCCTTCGACTTCTCGTGCTCCCAATGATTTGGCCCCGCAATCACCTGCCAAAACCCTAAAAGAATGGGTCTCTCAACCACCACTAGCCCCGTTGTGTAAACCTCAGTCTCGATCTCCTCCTGCATGTATAAACCACAATGCACCGCAAACTGTGCTAGCGTCATCGAACGCAAAACGCCAGCGAGCCTGAAAGAAACCTCAGGCGGAGGGGGAGCATCTGGGTGCGGAAGCGACACTGGGACCCCAGGAGGGTGAAATGTGAATGATGAAAGGAACTCGACCAGCAGCTCCCTGTAGCTCGGCGTGTGCGCCAACTCAAAAAGACGATGCCACGGCGAATCGACAGGTATAAACCGACGCACTCTAGCCGTCTCACTAATTTCATCAATCGCATCCCAGTCGATCGCTGCATACGATCCAATGTGCATCCTCCTAAGCTTCTGGAAATGACGGGCGACATCGGTGCCGTCGGGAAACTCTAGATACGGATGACCCTGCAGCGTATCCGGAGGGGGTAGCCGTCTCCGTCGTGGACCCCGCTGAACCGGCTGACCCCCCGGCGGTGCCCCATCAAGCTCTACCTGAATGTCATCGCCCTGAATCTGATGGTTTTCCATAATCAATAGGCAAATAAATACCGTATACGTATAAAAACAATAATAATAATATAAAAAAAATAATAACATTAATAATAATAATAATAAATGATAATAATAATAATAATAATAATAATATTAATAACAATAATAATAAATAATATTAATAATAATAATAATAATAATAATAAATAATAATAATATACGATACGTCTAGATATATACGAGGCGTATATTGGTAATTTAAAAAAAAAATACAAATAAACTGTTTTAATCAATTCTAAATATAAAAAAATTATATAAATTTTTATAAAAATGTTATTAACCTGTTTTAATCAATTCTAATTATAGAAAAATGATAGAAATTATAAAAAAAATTATAGAAATTGTAGAAAATTATAGAAATTAATACAAAAAAATACTATTAATTACAAAAAATACTATTAATTACAAAAAATACTATTAATTACAAAAAATACTATTAATTACAAAAATCATTCTTCCGTATCACTATCGATGTAATTAACACTGGGGTTTGATCTTGGTGGAGGATTCATTATCGATGTATACCATTCTAGAAGTGGCAAGCACATATCTTCCCATTGTTCCGTATGGGGTCTTCGGTGGGTCAACCATAGCCCGTGTGCTGGTGGCATTGGATAATCCCCTTCCAGCTTAACATGTATGAAGTGGTTGTCGTTAACATGTGTAAGCGTTATGAATAATGGTTGTTGATTAGCCGGAGGACTTAGTATAAAAAGAAAGTGGAACTCGCACCCATGGTTGTCGTTAACAGGTGCACCCCGATACCGTACGTTTGTGCAATAAGAAGTCCTGCTAAGGGGAAGTCCATCCAGTGATCCTCCCCACAACCGGACACTGAATCCCAAATTAGGCCCTGACGATGCATCTAAAAATAACCTTCATCCCATGCTTCAAATATTGGGAACCAGATCGATTCGTTCTGATCCATTTCTTGGACAAGGTCCCTTCGAATAAGCCCCCATGAACTCTGATCCATACCTAAGCCCACAGCCATAGACTGAAACCTACAATGACCGTCCGGCATCACATCTCGTATACACGAGACGTACGGATGGTTCATTCTTTTTTCGATGCTTTCTCGAAAAGTCTTCCTTATTTCACCGAACTGTGTCTCAACTATATCCCGGACACAACCAACTACACAGTCCAGCGAGCTCCTATCTAGGACGTATCTCTTTAAGTTGGCGTGTTGGCTCTCAACTCTGTTTGTGGTACGATTACCAAAGTTGCGCCTCTTATCAGTCCACGCAAAGACGAACATTTCCTTATAGTCTTTTAGCCAGTTATCGTACACGTAATTGAAGACTCCTAAAAAGTAAAAATAATTTAATAAAATTTGCATAGGTGAGTCGTATGTTATTAGAAAAACTTACTAGAACGTTTGCACTCCACAAGTCGCTTTCGCATGTTGCGCAAGTGGTACTCGTAGATGGGTATGGATGGAGACTCAATCAATGTCCCCCAGAATGACAAAAATTTCTCCCAGTCTTCGTCTGTGAAGGCACCCTTGCAGTGCTTCATAACATTCTGTTGTATGTGCCAACTGCACAGAAGCCTGGAGGCGTCTGGAAATACTTTAGCACACGCGCCCATAAGGGCTAGGTATCTATCCGTTAAAATCACACGAGGCTCCATACATTCATCCAACATTGACTTGACCCTCTCAAGCACCCACACAAAGTTATCACCCCGTTGTTTACTAACAACAACATGCGCGATAATAAACGATTTATTGGTAGGCGTCACACCAACAATCTGGATAAATGGCATATTGTATATGTTTGTCTTGTACGTCGCATCGATCAGCATGACGTGGGGGAATGCACGCCACATGTCTCTCGAGTACCGATGAAGAAAGAAGATATATGTTACGATCTCTGTTCCGGGTTCCTCCCGTGTCTCGTAAATAAAGTCGTTGTTTATCAGCATGCTTTCTAGTGACTGCATGGGAGTCAATCCTTGTCTTTGTTCGGCTCTAATCTTCGCCACAACGTTTTGAACGTCTTTCTGAACATGAAACCTGTCAGGGTCCTGCTTCCTTATCGTTTGAAATATTTTGCGCGGCTCCATGTTTTGAGATGTCAGCTGCTCGATCAGTTTCATTTCGCTTGGAGTAAACCTTCGTACAAACGCGTGGGCCGACAGGTCCTCACAAAGTTCGTGGTTATGTTCAATTGTTCCGTCTTTTATCTCCCAGGTTTCATACGGGTGGTTTCGCACAGCCAGCAGGTAAAATGGGCAACCGTTTTTTTTTGCTTCTGGCTTTTCTAAGTGTTGCTGTAGTCTGGTGCTCACCACCACGATCACATTCAAGCCATACCCTCCCGGTTCTTCCCCCGATTTTCTTTGATCGACGGGTGACAATAACGAAACCATCCGCGTTTGCTATTTCTTGTATCCGTTTCTTTAGTTCATCTAAAGAGTTGAAAACCTGTAACATCGACAATAATAATAATGATAATAATAATAATAATAATAATAAAATAATAATAAAAAAATAGTAATTGATACCTACTTTTTTAAGTATGGACTGTCCGGGATGGGGGGTGTCTCACCACCATATCTACCATATCCACCATAACCACCATATCCTCCAATGTCCGGATTGTTTTGATGAACGTAAGGAGTGCCCGGGGAAATGAATTGCTGATGACCACCGTATCCACCGTCTCCTCCGTATCCACCGTCTCCTCCGTATCCACCGTCTCCTCCGTATCCACCGTCTCCTCCGTAAGAATATTCACACCCGTATATATAATCCGGATACCCTTGTTGCGTCGGATAACTTGGTTGACCAGCATGGTATGAGTCATCTACAGGGGCTGTTTCATCAACAGGGGATGCTTGTTCAAATCTAGAAACGGTCTGTTTTATTTTCCTTGTATACTAGACACAACCTCCTCTTGCTCATTAGAATCGGGAACACCAGACTCCTCCAAAATAAACAACCGTATCATCATTAGTAAATAATAAACTAAAACAACAACTAATTAAAACATTTAAGCTAATAACTGTTACCGGAACGCTTTCGGGCACCCAGTTGTCGCTAGAATACTGCCCGAAGACATAGTTGCCGTCCCAGTATGATGACATTTCAACACTTCGGGATGATAAGAACACAAATGCAAGCAACAATTCTTTCGAAGAAATACAAGAAGAAACAAAATGAAAGAAATGTTGAATAACCGGGTGGACCAAGAATGCACTGTATGTTGCACTTTATGTGAGATATAGACGCCTCGTATAGCTCTAGACACCCCGTATAGCTTTAAGTCACATGTCAGACATATAGTCAAATCAGTCTCTAAGACGCCTCGTATAGGCCTATACGAGGCGTCTTAGCACCCTCGTATCGGTCCCTCGTACAGGCCTAGACTCCCCGTCTGATGTGACTGAGACCCTCGTATCGGTCCCTCGTACAGGCCTAGACTCCCCGTCTGATGTGACTGATGTGACATTGTACTTGGTGCAGAAGCTGGTCGGGAAAAGCAACCCTATACGCCTCGTATAGGGCTATACGAGGCGTCTAACAGGGTGTGGAAATAGGCATAAGGGTGTGTACATATGTAGACCCTAAAATAATTATAGTTACAAAAATCTTGAATAAGTAGTGGTAAAGCCAAAGTCTTCCACTCTGTCTCAACAAATATCCTTTTCCGGACCCAGCAGAATCTAAAAAAAGTCATTAATTTCGAAAACCTAACTGATTACTCTAGGTTTAGCAAGGTGCAACAAACACTGTAGGTGACAGTTCGGATGAGTTGTGTAATCGGTTTGAACTCATAATGACTCTAGGCAAAACGGGTGGGTTAACATTATTTGTACGTGTGTGTTTATAATTTTGAATTTATTTATATTATGAATAGCAAAAATGAAGCTTGCTGCTTTCATTTACTTCTAATGATTTTACATATTTGGATATATGTAGGGTTTGTCTCGCTCAGGTACTTTGGAATGCAGGTGTTGACCACGCCTCTCCAACCATGGCAAGTGTCATCTCAAACTTAAGTCCTGGAGTTACATACTTGATTGCAGTATTTTTCAGGTACAAACATTATTTGCTTTATTTCAAAATAAGAAAACCCAATGCCAAATGTAGTTTGTGTTTTAGGTTGGAGAAATTAGACACAACAATTTCAAGTGTAGCAAAATTATTGGGTACCATGATATCAATATTGGGAGCAATGGTGTTCACACTCTATCAAGGCCCAAGAATGTTTCATATCAATTCACCCAACCAGCTCTTTTTGTCGCAATCATCAGAAGGGATATATGGGAGTTTAATTATCCTTATGAGTCTCATCTTCGGTTGCATATGGGTTGTATTACAGGTAATTGTATGCCAGTACTTGTTTAATAACTTTCATGTTTTTGATAAAAGAAGTAAAAGTTATATACAATGTGACACCTATGGTGATATACATGTAATTACTATTTCTTGATCTACACTTCTAGACAGCAACAACTATAAAGTATCCAGATCAATAAACCATTGTCTTTTTCTTTAATCTCTTAGGGACAATTCAATGCATCGCTCTCTCTTTTCGTAGAACAAAATCGAAGTGCTTGGGTGCTTCGACCCGAAACTGGGGTGACTGCTGTTTTTTTGGGGGTAAGTTGAGTAACCTACACCAATTTTTCAAGTTAGGTAACACATCTGCTTTGTTGTTCTATTTGAAGGGAACTTTATACCGCAGTGGCCTGATGTAGGGTTTTCACTTGGTGCCTGCGGAAGAAAGGCCCAATTTTCGTGGTCTTGTTCTCACCCCTCAAAATCATTATCGCAATGATCATGGGTGTCACATTTTTTGGTGATTCACTTCACTTAGGAAGGTAAATGATTAACGCATTTGCCCGTTTGATTTTTTGTTTTATACTTAAAAAGAAAGTCGTTCACCATGGCTTTTTTCTTGAATCTTTAAATTCGTATATGCAGTGTCATTGGACCCGCGATAATTTCTTTTGGGTTCTACACGGTCATATAGGGGCAAACCAAAGAGAAGAACAAGCTACTGATAGTCACGGATGAAGATTTGGATGTTTCAGGATCAGGATCATTTGTTGACGAAACTCTCCCTCTTCTTTCATCCAGAAATCAATAAGAATGTTAGTTTAGTAAGCATCCATTAATGTGTAAGTATACTAATGGTTAAGTTATCATAGGGAATGAGATGTTTGAATGAATAATCTACTTAGACTATACACTGTGGAAGTGCTTGAAAATGGGCCGTTATGCAACATGTGGTTGAAATGTAAGCACACGTTAGAAATGGGGCGTGGTGTAAAAATGGAAGGTGTGGGACGGGGCATAGAAGAGTGGCGTTATTCGACATGTGGCACACACTTTTTGTTATTATTTTATATTTAAATTTATTAAAAAAAATCTATTACATTTAAATAAAAAACATTAATATAAATTGCATAAACAACATAAATTTAAAAAAATTACATAAACTTAAAATAAAATTACATAAACATTACTCATCATCTTCGTCAAGGTTGTTTTGTGGAACTCTATAAATGTATTCAACCAAATTCGCTCGAAGGTTGTGATGTGTTGTATTATGTTTAATTTCTTGTAGGTTCTCTTCTTTCTCCTAATGACTTAATTCTACTGTGTTTGGTTGACTCACCTCCTCATAATACTCGCAAATTATGCGCCCCTCATCCTCCAAAATCATGCTATGTAAAATAACGCACGCGTATATTGTTTTGGTCAAACTTATATTTAAGGATAATGTAACCAAAGCTGGTTGTGAGGTAGAGTGCTTGATCAAATTAAACGAATAATGGACGATAATTAAAGCTAATAGACGATGATTTATACAAGGAAAAGCCCTTGATCACTAGTAGATCGCCAACACAAAAACCTCGGGTGGTGAATGTTTTGGTCAAAAATCAGTTTAACGATAATGTAACCAAATTTTGACTGCGAGATAGAGTGCTTATGTGTTTGAACAACAATGTAAACAATTGTAAATTGAAAATGACAATGAACACCAAGATTTGTACAAGGAAAAAGCCTTTGATCCTTATGAGATCTCCGACACAAAAAAGCTCGGGTGATGGAAACTACTGATAACCAACTATATTGAACAAATAAGCAAGAATTCAATACAACTTTGGGCGATAATAAGCTCGATACAATGGAATTCCAGTGTGAGTGTTGAGAGCAGTTTCAGTGTTGCAAGAGAGTGTGTAAGTGTTGTTGCTTTGTATGTATGTTATGCCTAAATGAGCTTCATTATCCCCTTATAAAATTGGAAATAACTAGAAAACAAACTATATGAAAAATGTGCAAGTATCCCATGTTCATCCATAACGGCTACACTCCCATATGCACATGCTCATTTGGAGCATATTCACCGATATTACAGCATAGACCAAGTCCACTTCGTCAAGTACCTGCAAATACAAGTTAAAAATATAGAGAAAAATTATTAGTCAATATAAGTAATAATAAGGATCCTTGATCCTCAGACTTCCTGCACCATCTGCTAAGGATAAGTGATCCAGGCTAAGTGTAAGGATACATGATCTAGAGTATTAAAAACCAATGCCCTGACAATTGCCCCCAAATATGGTGGATGTGATACATATCTAATCTGCCATATTTCCGTTGGATGCGGATTAGCAGTTACACATGCCTGCAACAATCATCACGATATATAGGGTGTTGATATGATTTTGAAAAACCATTTAAGATCAAGAAATCCTCATTTATATCTCCATTCCGGAAATTAATCAGGTATTCTTCTCCCGTCTTCATCCTTCTCTTTTGATCTTTTCTTCTTCCTTATTCCAATCATGGCCAAAATGGTTACAAGATCCTCTCCAAGCAAGAGCCAGGATACAAATGGCATACCACAAAGCCAAAACCTTTTGAAGAATCCTTCCACTGAGCTTCATAAATTCACCGATCCTGAGATCGATAGCCTGTATACCTGTTTCCCTTCGGGAACCATCTTTCATCCTTTCGATTCTTCCACCAAAAGTAACTCTGTTTCACCCATTTGGGTGTGCTTCCCTGCTACGCCCTTTCAGATTGGCTATACCCACCATTCCCTGACCTAACTAAGCAATTCTTCACCCTCACCGACCTAAGCTACAGTCAGGCAATGCCCATGCTGTGGAGGGTATTGTACACTGTTGAGCAAATCATCAGCAACGAAGGATTAGACTTTAATCTTTCTGAACTCTCATAATCCCACCGGTTCTTGTTTAAAGCTAAACCCCATCAGCCACTCCCAATCCTTAAGACCACCAAAAACGATACCACATGGAAGAATCCATTCTTCTTTGTGAGAAGGGATTCTATTCCTTTAGGGGATAGTCTCCCTAAAAAGTGGTTCTTAAAGGGTAGGATTTAGGATCCTTAGATAAAGATTATAGAGAGTTGTTATATCTTTACTGACTGATCCTTTTTCCTTTACTTGCATCCAGTGAACAACTTTGGCTGTATTGCTGATTTACCCGGTAAAGAAGAAAGAATTGCTGCATTTTGGGCGTTAGATTCAACCATGAGGACATTCAAGCTAAAGACAATAGAATTAGAAGAGACCACCTCCACTTCCTACATGATGTCAAGTAAGTACTTGCATATATTGATATAATATGATTATGTACTGAGATATATTAAAAGGAATAAACATATTGTGACAACCCGTACTTAACGCCCCTTAATTACACAATTAACAAACGTTTTGCGAAATTATCACGCTTTCAAACGTCACAAAACGAGTACGTGAACGAAAAACGCGAAAACAATAACGCACCGGCAACGAAACGGAAGCATCAGACTCGTGTAATGCCTGCAAAACCGAAATATTATGATATATTTAGCGCCGTAATCGAATTTTAATATCCACGGACGAAAGCGAATAAAAAACGGAGAAGAAACGACCAACGAGGCTTTTACGCGCTTTAACGCGACCAATCGAACGAGCACGTTAAACAACAGTTTCCGACATAATTTTTAGTGTTTCGACCCTAAAATTTTATTTTACGACAATTCAAGAAAGGCGAGTTCAAAAACGGGATTCAGAAAACATATCGTCCGTGCGAGACGGGCTTGTGGGCCTGGGGCCCAAGCCCACTAAATCCCTAAGTATAAATAAAGCCTCAAACCCTAACTCCCTCATTTTGTTCAACCCTGTGCACACAATACAACCCATGGTCCCTTCTCTTTCTCACGTCCGATCTCTGGCAACCGGAGCCGGTTACTGGCCGGCGCTCCGGCATTCCTTTTCCGACGATGCAACCGGAGTAAACTCCGGCCGATTAACCGCGTTGTTCCGACACACCACACCCCGACAACACCCCCCCACACACACGCAACCACCTGATTTCGAGGGAGAAGAGAGAGAGAGAAGATCGAAGAGACAGGATGAGAGAGAGTGGCAGAGAACAGTGGAGACGGCGGCGGTTACCGCCTGTTTTTCCAGTGACGGAGATCAGCGGCGGTGGTGCTTCTCCTTCCCGACGAAGTTATACGGTAAACCCCTCCTAACTCTTTCTTTTCCTTTTAAAAATCGTTCAAAAGTTCAAGCGATAACGGTAGGAGATTTGATATATATTTTTCCTTTCCGACGATGATGGTGACTTTAACACCCTGTGTTTCGAAAGTCAAAGTCAAAGTCAAGATTGAAGTCAAAGGAAGAAAAGATTGCTAATTGTGATCTGTCACTCCTTGCTCAACTACTGTTTTGACTTCTTTGACTTGTAATCGAATCTATTTATTTATTTGCTTTAGTTGTATTATGTGGAGTATCTATTAATAATCAAGGTTTAATTGCATATTAATCGCATGTTTAATCAATTTATCGCTTACTGCTATCTAGGGGTGTTCAAAACCGGATATCCGAAAATTCGGATATCCGAATTTTTCGGATAGTGGATTTCGATATCCGAACTTCGGATATCGAATCAGATATCCGAATTTTGAAAGAAAAAAAAATCAACATTGAATAAAAGGAAACTTAATTTAAATTTAAGCAAACGAGCAGGTAAGAAACTAAAATTGAGATTTCTTTTACTTTCAAAATCAAATTATAACCTTTCTTGTTTCAATATGTAACAATGTAGAATGTTTATGTGAATCGATACAATACATTTTCATCAATTTATTGCTTTTATTTAACTTTATCAACTAAATACCCAAATACCTAAGGTTTTCTCTCAACTAGAAAGAAGATGCTCTAACTTTCTACAGTTAGCCTTTCTCAACACAATCAAAATCAAACAGATTCAGTCGAAACTTGTAAGATCATAACATAAATGAGTGATTTCAGGTTGAAATGGCTTGCTGCTAGTTCGCATCAGTTTCATAATAGATGTGAAATCGAGACAAGCAGATGTGAAACTAAGAGCATATTTGTGAGATTAAGCGTCAAATCCAGCGTCGGTGTTGAACATCTTGTGCAGAGGTGACGTTGACCTGTTGATTGGGCTGAAACACAGTCACAACCCCTAGAGATCGATGGCTGAAGAAGATGCCATAATGGAATATAGATGTGTGGTTGTGTATTGTGTAGTGGCGGCTGAAAGGAATGGATAGAATTAGGGTTTTCAAACAAAACTTATTATATATATTTAAAAATTCAAAAATAATATTATTTAATATTTCGGATATCGGATATCCGAAATATCCAAAAATTTTGAATATTACTATCCGAATCCGAAATTTCGGATATCCGAAATTTCGGATATCCGATTTTTTGGATATCCGATTTTTTGGATAATTCGGATTCGGTTTCGGTTTCGAGTTCGGATATTTTTGCACACCCCTACTGCTATCGCAATTGCAACTCTGTTGATACACTTTTGTGTGTTTGGTTTGCACCGTCACGGGGATTCCGCACCTGCGATTGTGTTTGTGATAAACAAGCATAGGTTACGTATCGGATCCTCCGAGAAAAACGGACCTACAAGTGGTATCAGAGCCTTGGCTCTTTTCCTTGTTTAAAACCAAACATTGTTGAGTTTTTATCAAGTTGTTTATGTGTTTTTCAGGAAACTGTTCTTATTTGTTGTTCTTAAAAAAAATTATATTTTTCTGAAAATGTGCTAGAAGTCAGAGATTATCTTGTTGATTGCTATAAGTTTTAGTGAAAACCTTATTATTTTGCATGTCTACATGTTAGCATTTGGTTTTTCTTGAAAGTTTAAGCAAAATCGTGTTTCGGAAAATTTATCCAGTGAAAATTTGGCCAGAATCATCAAGTGTGTTCATCAGATCTTCATAGAGTTCATAATATTCTTCATATATTTCTGTATTTTGATCTTTGTTTTGGTGAATGATTGAAGTGTTATTGATTAAAATATATTTGTTTGAAAATTGTGACCATAAGTATGGGGTATTGAACAGTGACAGTAAGGTTTGTTGACTATTGTGTCACCAACTATTCAGAGGATAAGGTTGTCTTTTGTGTGATAATATCTAAAATAGATTTCGTCAAACATTGCATCTTCGCCACACAGCATCTTCGTCACACACATAGTCTTCGTCATCACCAGATTTCGTTGAGTGTTCGTCACCCATCTTCTCCGTCACACTCAAACAAATTTCGTCACTCTACAACACAATACAGATTTCGTCACACTTCACTCTTCGTCACACTTCAGTCTTCGTCACTCATCATAAGATTTCGTCACCCACAAACTTCCAAACAGTTTTCGTCGCACACATTGATTTCGTCACCTATTTGGATTTCGTCACCTATTTAGATTTCGCTTTGGATTTCGTCAACCTCCATTTTCGTCAAACACAATCAGGAGTGTTCGTCACCCATCATCTTCAAGGTTCTCGACGAAATCTAATTTCGTCAAAGGTTTCTCGACGAAATATCTTAGTTCGTCATCAAGGATTTCGTCGGACATACTGGTCATTTTAAACAGAAGGTTTGCAAAAGTGTTTTAACCATTTGATATCAAGTTTTTAAGAAGGTATACTTGTTCATACATCAAATATGAGTACAAATCCATTCGATTGGAGCATTAGCACGGTCCCTGATATATCATGGGTTAAGTCTTTGATGCCACAAGAAAGAATTTCGGCTAGTAAATGGGCGTGCGTGGCAAATCAAAATCAAAGTATCCAAAACCTGCTCATGAGCGAAAATGAAACGGGTAGCAATAATCGTCCGCCAAAACTCAACCACATGAACGACTATCCATCGTGGAAAGGTCGTTTTCAGAATTATGTTTTAGGTCAAAACACCGAGTTATGGACGTGTTTCACCACAGCATATAACGTCGCTCTTGAGGAAGCCGGATCAAATGCTACGACTTTGGCGACCATGGCTGAAAATGACAAGAAGGCGTATGATCTTGAAAAGAAAGCGTTTGCTATTCTTACTCAAGCATTGCACAAAGATATCTATCATCAATTCGCCCATTGTACCAGCACCAAAGCCTTGTGGGACATCCTAGTTAACAGAGGAGAAGGAAATGCGACCACACGGAAGACGCGTCATGATTTACTAAAGAAGGAGTTTGAAGGGTTTATGTTTGTGCAGACTGAAACACTAAATGAGATGACAACTCGTTTTTATCATTTAATTAGTGAAATTATTTCTTACAAGGTTGTTGTATCTTCCCAGGAAATAGTCGCACGGTTTGCTGATGCTCTACCACCAAAGTGGAGCCCATTCATTGAGTTGTTAAAGCATATAGGTGTATTGGATACTGTCAGTATCTATGAGTTTGTTCAAAAGCTGGAGAACAAGGATGCAGAAGAAATCAGAAAAGCTAAACTAATTCCTGTCCCTCAAAATCCAGAGATATACTTTGGAGGGATTGCTCCTGCTGCTAGTACAAGCCAGCAACCAAAGATATAAACAACTTTTGTGTCAAATGCTTTCGACCCAAATTCCTATTTTGGAGGAGTAGTTGCATAACCCCAACCCCAATTTGATATAAATGCCCATCTTCCGAAACCTCAAGTTGCCACACCTCAACCCCAATTTGATATAAATGCCTATCTTTCGAAACCTCAAGTTGCCACACCTCAACCCCAATTT
Source organism: Helianthus tuberosus (assembly GCA_030545235.1). Classification (NCBI taxonomy): domain Eukaryota; kingdom Viridiplantae; phylum Streptophyta; class Magnoliopsida; order Asterales; family Asteraceae; genus Helianthus; species Helianthus tuberosus. Next base: position 122,123,557 of record CM060417.1, on the reverse strand, counting down.
GATCCAACTGCCTATTTTGCTAAACCACCTCAAGCCCAAGCCCAACCACAACAAGCCTTCTATGGTAACAAACCTGATATTCCAAATCTTTCCAAAGTGAGTGTAGAAGCTACGCGGGATCACATGGAAATTCTTACTACTATGGTTAATGCCTACAACGGATTAGTCGCAGGTCAAATTGGAAACATTAATTTGACCAATGAAGATTATCGGCAGATAGACAGAGATGAGATGGAGTTGATGGACATTAAGTGGGCGTTTGCTAGCGCTGTGAGAAGGGCAAAGGATTATATGAGCAGAACGGGGAGAACCAGCTTGGAAAGCAAAAGGGATACCAAGTACGGGTTTGACAAGGGTGCTGTCACATGTTTCAATTACGGTGAAAAGGGTCACTTCAAATGTGAATGCACGTGACCGAGCAAACAAGGCAACCAAAATCCCTTCCAAAATCAAACAAGTACTTCAAATCAAGCTAACAATGAAAGAGGGATGGTAGCTGATAACCACCAAACAAACCAGTCAGGGCCATCTAATACTAATCGAGCATTAGTGGTACAAGCCGATGAGGGATGTGATTGGTCCGTATAGTTGGGAGGAGGAACTGCATGTTATGCGAAGATCATCAGTCACATCAAGCATGTGCACAAAGAAGAATTCTCTGAAGATGATGATAGTTCGGGATACAGTGGCAGTTCGGATGAAGAATCGGATGTGAATGAGAGAACTGGTTCTGAAGGTGATAGTTTGTTGAATGATGCTGAGGAGGTCAAGTGTCAGAAATATATCTTGATCAAGAAAGCTGATGCTACATCAGAAGAAATGGAGAAGATTCTCACTGAAGATGGATCTTTCTCTTCTCAGACTGCCTTTATGGCTAATATCTCAGCTTCTACAAGTCAGGTAAAATCTGAAAGTCCTAGCATATGTAGTGATTGTGCTGATACGAAACATGAATGTGCTGATATGAAACAAGAATCTGAAAAGATTCACAATCACAATCAGAGTTTGGTTATTGAACTGTCAAAGTGCAAAGAGGCAAACATGGCCTTAGCTCGCAACGAAAAAGATTTTAAATCGGTAATTGAAACACTCAAGAAAAGTGTTTCTGAGTTATCAAAAACGGTTTTTAATAAGCAAACTGGTATTAATAATTACATTAATATCATTGAGGTAACTAAGAAAGAGCTAACCGAGGCGAAATGTGAGCATGAAGCGATCAAGCTCAAATTGGAGAGTTACTCAAACTCCCGATATGTGCTTGATCACATCATTGACGTTCAACAACTAAAGGGTAATGTTAAAGGCGTTGGGTATAAGTCGTGTCCACCTCCTTTGAGACACAATTATACCAAGATGCCCGATGAGGAGGAAATGCCGCGTTTTAAGCCAACTGTACCTCTTGATTATGAGGAAGTTACAACTGGCTTAAGGTTCAAAACGGACAATTCATCGAAGGGCTCATCTGATAGCAAGGAAAAGTCATCATGTGCTTCAAATCAAAGTCCTCCAACCATTGAGGACTATGATTCGACAGATGATGAATCAGATTTGAGTGATAAGGATAAATCTCTTAATGATAGAAAAGGAGTAGAAGTGCCTTTTGAGAATCACATTCTGTGTGATCCTCCTACTCCTGCTGTGCAATCAACCGGTGCTAAACAAGAGATAGATCCTATCACTGAGACAGTGTCTACCATTAAAAATGATAACGTGTTGTATACTTTGGTCGGTGATAGTAAAATTTATTCAGACAAAGATTTTCCATTCAAAAACGTCAATCAATGCTTGATTGATAAAGTGTTTGAAGATAATACAACTAAGTTTTTGGGTAAAGGGATCCTGAGAGTTTCAGTAACTCAATGTGATCCGATTCCAAAAGCTGAAGTTAGCAGAAAATTTGGAAATAAAAAATCACCAACGAAGCAACAACCTATCGCTTTTAAGGGTAAACAGCAACAACAACGAGCTCAAAATTCTAAAGGTTCACAACCGAAGGTTGAGACCAAAGGAGCTCGTTTCAAGAAGAAAACCAATGATGTTAAATTTGTAGCATCCAAGGGTACTGACAAGGTGGAGACTTTTGAAAATAAATCAAACACCGATTTTGTTCAAAAAGTCAGAATTTTAAAACGTAATAGTGATAACAATTACACCCAACACACAAACGGGTGTGAAGCTAGTACCTCGGGGTCTACAAATTCAACGTCAGGTCATCGAACAGAATCTCCTAATTTTGTTTAAAGGAGATCATGCTTTAAATGCGGGGAGTTTGGCCACATTATCAGAAATTGCATAAACTTCCGAAACCAAATTTTGTAGAAAGAGCCCCTTCTGAACAAGGTCACCAACAACGTCGTCCTGTGTCACCAAAAACTGACAAACGCACTGTTAAAGAACAGGAAACAAAACAACGACGTCAAAATGTAAAGGTGATCGAAAAGGCTTTAAAACCAGAAACTGTTAAAAGGAAACCAATTTTGTCGCAACCGTTAAAACTGGAGATTTCTAAATCTGTAAATGATATACAAGCTGGTAAAAGGAAACAGGCTTGGAAACCGAAAATAGGTGAGGATTCAGGGGGAGGCTTGCAATTAAAGGACCTTCAAGAAATTGAAATTACATTTCTTGATTCTCAGGGGCAACCCAAGTCTATGAAGGCTTGGGTCCCCCTCTCCAACTAATATCTGAGAGAGTGTGCAGGATGTTCCAGGAGGAACTATCGATAGTCATCGGATTGTTGATAGTGGAGTGTCCATGCACAAGATCGGCGACAAAGAAATTGTTGCTTTGATGGAGAGAAAAAGAAAAGAAGACAGAATTGTCTGTCGAAAGAAATTGAAAACCTTCGACAAAATGGAAATCATACCAAAGTTTGATTGTTAAAGGCTTTAATCGGGTCCCCGGGATAGATTCAAAATCAAGATGTACGCACCAGCAGCACGTCTGATGTTAAAAATCAACAAGATGAACGTGCAGTGTACATTTCTCCACGGTGTGATTGAAGAAAATGTGTTTGTTGAACAAACCAACCGGGTGTGCGGATGCCTTGGCTTGGATTGAACAACCGCACACTACTTTTCAAAGAGAAAGACAAAGACCTTCGCTGGTGGAATGTGGAAGACCAGCCGGACCCAAAGGTTTATGATCTTGTTGCTGTCAAGAGATTTCTCAGTAGCTACAAAAATCGACTTTGAAGTCCACACCGGGTGGATATCCAGTTTGGGAGAGCACTCAGATTCCTTGCAATACATGAAGCAGTTGCAGGATACGGTTTTGAATTTCTAATCTCTCCTATACTTGTCGATATTTAAGTTGCTTTATGAATTATTATCATCTCGTACAGCACTCTTTGGCCAGACATGTTGAACTCAAATATCACCTCACACGTTATTATTTCACTATGAAACTCGTCAATGTTGTCATGGTCCACACCGATTACCGACGTGCCAACTCATTTTTCCAAAATTCGATAAATCATTTCTGATTAAATTAATTTTGGTAAACGGCATTGAGGTAAAACATGAGTTAACCGACATCGGAAAATCCTTTTTGTAAATACCTTTGTGTTTTTAAAATTTATCATATTTTTTTGATTTTAGGGGGAGTAAATCAAAAATTTGAAAATTCAAAAACATCGAAAAATTTCAAAACGCAAAAACAATAGAAAAACAAAAATGAGTTTCCTGGCAAGAAAAAGAGAAAATGATAGTACATCAGTGGTATGTCTAAACCCTTTTTAACTGAAATGCAAAATGACAAACGATAAGCAGCTCTATATAAGATGTATCGGTAGGCTCACAATCATTTTAAAGTGTGCAGGGCGATATAAATCCTAAATCGACTGAAGACCAGGTGGGAACCGCACATTGGCATATGGTCTTAGTACCGAAATTTCGTTTGAGAGATTGCCGAGGTTCTGAGATATTCGGTCTTTATGTTGTCTTATCATCTGGGTATCATGGTTGTTTCTTTTACCGAAACAAAACGGAGACGAAGTCTAGATCTTCCATGATACTATACATACGTGTACATATTGCATATGACCTCAATAAGTGATCAACAATCACATGTCCAAACAAATAAGTGATAAAATATCACATTCTTACGGGAGTCAAGTTCGTCTCTTTGCGGTACGATGTACTGACCTGTTCACGGACTTGCTCCTATGCCCTCATGCATATGAAAATCAAGTTCCTCATCAATAAGTGATTCTATCACACAGGGCTTGTTTTCAAATCAAAATAAGTGAGTTTCTCACATCTTTTATACGATCAAACAGATGATAAATGGTATACACACCGGTAAGATGAACTCTCGTGCATACCTTGATACGGGAATGTGTCGTGTGTGGATGAACACCGGTCGGTAAGTATAAATCATACCTTAACGTATCCCCTCGCCATGATTACATCTGATAAGTTGAGCTTAAGTGGACAACAATACCAATAATCGTTATAGGATGCTTATCTAATTGTTAACTAAAATAACAACAAGAGCGTTTTGACATGACTGTACACTGATATGATCTTACCCTCGAAACTCGCAAAAAGAATGTCTGTAAATATTTCATTTATTGCTTTCAGTTTCTGCATATTTGTATATATTTATTTATTGCTTTCCGTCTTTACATTTGAAAAATAAAAAATTCCAAAAGGATTTTAGGTGTGTTTTAATCTAAATTTTATAAAAGCCAAAAAGATTTTGCTTCTATTCTATTTTTGATTGACCGATGTTGGAACTCGAGTCTATCCTACCCAAAATCCTGATTGTAAGCCGGAAAACAATTGAACCTTCATAATCTGTCGAAGTTAACAAGTTTTGAAAGCTAAAAGGTTAAAATTGATCAATTTTTAAACTTTCAAACTGTTTTCAGTCGGTGTTTAAATGAGAGTTGGTCTCATATGTGTCATGCGCTTATATTGTTTGATGTCAATTCTTAGTAAGGTTTTCGTTTTGAAAACTTTCTTAGATTGATTTTATTCTTATTGGTTATTCTCATTACGTGTTTAGCTTTATTGTATGTGCAGATGCGACATCAGAATCGGCTAAAGGCGAAGAGAACGTGTCAGATGACAAGCCGTAAAGTGAAGACACGACAGTGATGCAATCTGAAGATCAAGATGATCGGGTTGCAGTTGATCACTCATCAACACCACAAGGATCTGAAGTATTGAAGATAAAAAGATTCACGAGCATCATTCAAGGGAGAGTTTGTTGATACACTCCCTGATTGTGTCACGTGAAGACCTTTTTAAAGATCCGACAATGTGAAGAACGGACCATCACGAGTAGCGTCCAAGGGGGAGTTTGTTGGTACACTTTATGTGGACGCGACTCGACTCGGTTCGATTCGGTTTGGTTCGACTTGGTTAGGTTCGGCTCAAGTCTGACGTCGCGACATTCCTCCGTCGTGCGCCTCAGAGATCGACACGCGAAGCACGAAGAGCCGCGAACCGTCCCGCAGACACATCATCCATGACATCACCATGATGATGTCATGATGATCTCATGAGAAAACTTCATAAACCATGCATGACGAAATAATGTTTTCGTCAATATTGATATGGCGAAATACCTGTTTTCGTCATTATGTGTGTGTGGCGGAATCCTTGATTTCGTCACACATGGTTTTCGTCGCATGGGTTTTCTTCGATGGACAGTATAAATAGCTAAGTTGTTTATCAGTTTAGTCATGAGATCAGTGTGAGATTCCACGAGAGCTGAGAGACTTGTGAGAGTTTATATTGTACAAGCATTGTGTGTATATGTTTGTGAATGTTCTCATCCATTTAATCGAAGTTAATCTTTGGTTACTTGCTGGTGTTATTTATCTACTTTGTTCGGTTTGCACCGTCACGGGGATTCCGCACCCGCGATCGTGTTTGCGATAAACAAGGATTGGTTACGTATCGGATCCTCCGAGAAAAATGGACCTACAAACTCGAATTATGTGTTCTGGATATTGTTTTACATGTGTGTGCTATTTTTGTGTTGCTTGTGCATGTTATATTTATGTTAAGGTGTTAATCGCAATTGTAATCACAAATCTATCAATCGAATCACAAACGCTAAACGCAAGTTAATTATAGTGATTGTATGTTAGATATAGTAGTTATGTTATTTATGTAACTAATGGGTAATACTATCGCATCGCTTTCTCGAATCGCATCGCAACGCTCAACACGCGAATCGAAACGACAAAACTCGTCGCGCCGAACACTAAGATCGAGTGGCCAACCGATCGAGTGGCCATCCGATCGGATTGCCATCCGATCGGATTATCATCCGATCGAGTTGTCACCCGATCGGGCTGCCACCCGATCGGATTGCCACCCGATCGACCCGGCACTTCACCACTCTCCTTTTTGGGAAACCCTATAAATACCCACCTGTCACATCATTTATAATGTGACAGCTCCTTGTTCGACCAGCCGACCTCAAGCTCTCATTCTCTCGATTTCTCTCGATTCTTATATGTCTCCAATCTAAATCTTGTACTTCTATGATCTACACGCACTTTTACATCATTTTCACCTTTGAATCTTAACTTTTAACCGTGAAATCACCAGATTTGAGGTGTTCTAGGGTGATGTCATCATGGAGTTCTTATGAACTTCAAAGTTTGGCTTCATTCCACCAAGAACAACTTAGATCTGAAGGATTTCCACAAGATTAATCAATGTTTTCGCACAGATCTACACAAATTCATGGTTGAAAGGATTGAAGGAAGGTTTTCCAACTTTCTTTCAACTCTTTTACACTCAATGCACTCAAGACCGATAGAATCAGAGCTTGTTCTGATCTTCTACTCATTTCTAGTGATGTATTAGTTCTAGATCTGAATTCTATCTAAGAGACTACTGATTTCGGGTTTGAACATGAACAACCGTCTCGAACCGTGAACCGGTCGGACAAGGGTGGTTCCTGTTCGATCGGATCACTTGGGTCGAGATGGGGTTCCTGTTGTTTAAACAAGATATCATAACGTCTCGTTCAAAACTACAAAACTTCAAACAAAAATCAAGTGTTAAAACAATCAGATCGTTGGGACGGATTGCCGTCCGATCGGATTGCCGTCCGATCGGATTGCCATCCGATCGGATTGCCATCCGATCGACCGGCCATCCGATCGGGTTGCACTTGGTTTCACACTTAAACTTTTATTCAAACTTTCAAGGTCTGGACGTCGAAGGGATTACCGTCCGATCGGATTGCCATCCGATCGAACGACCATCCGATGGTGTGACGTTTGGGACTTTGGTATTTAATCAATTTTCAACATGTTCAAAACATACGGATTGCCATCCGATTGAGTGACCGTCCTGCTGTGAACTTGTTCTCAACTGAGAAGCCTCGCCAATCGGATCGCCGTCCGATCGAAACGCCATCCGATCGACCGACCTGAAGGGTAGAGATACTTCTCTATTTTCAAAATGCTACAATGAAAACTTCAAAGGACAAACCATCATACACAAACACATCCTTACCAAATGAGGTGTCAATCCAATCGAATGGCCATCCGAACGGATTGACATCTGATCGACTGGCCATCCGATCGGATTGCCATCCGATCGGATTGCCATCAGATCAGATTACCATCCGATACTTGGTTACTTTTGCACCGTTTTACGCGCCGCTCATCGTTATGCTATCGGTAACTGTTCAGGCTAATCCCTCTCAGCGCTCCCTTCAATCCAAGGCAGTGTTTATTAAGTTAAACGCTATCTGTGAGTATACTCGATCCCTTTTTGCTTTATGCACTTTTGGGTGTTACATACATTACTTATTCTAAATCACACCGAACACACAACGCGAACACTATTTATACGCTGACCTTTAATGCATGTTATACTTGACTCGATGAATGCATGTTTGTTATGTTAACACATTGATTGCTGTCTACCTGCCTTAGCAACGATAGTACTATAGTTTGGACTCAGCACCTGTTCACTCAGGGGTTGTTAAGGACAATACTTCACGTGTTTGCAGTGGTAAACATGTGATGCGCACTAGCTACTCGCAATAAACTCGCAGTCATTGGTATTGATAGGATCTTTTTCGATAACTTACATGCTTCACATTATACGTTGTACATGCTGGTTTTGTGTAAACGATTTCGAACTCTGTTATGCTATTATCAAACTTGTATGCTCACCTTTACACTATGTGTATTGACCTTTATTTTAACGTATGTGGCAAGTGCTTAAGATGCTAGGATGTTTGCTTGCTCTTGATGGAATCAAGTAGGAGAGAGTCTAGAAACAAACAAACAATTTATTTTTATTTGAATCTGAGTTGTCGGAACAACTTTATTTGTTTTGGAGATATCTGTGTCTGTAATAACTTACTTGCTTAATAGGTTATGGTATGGGACATAATGTTTAGCTATTCGGTAAAGTAGTTGTTATGGAATTTCTCTTGAACAATCTGTTTCGCTCAGTGCCGCGCCCTGATGATTCCGCCATCGGTTGGGGTGTGACAGTGACGTCGATGGTGGCCAACGGCTACCGGAGCCACGCCGGAGACACCCGGTTTGTTCAGATCATCTTGCGTCTAGGGTTAGTGCGTGTTTGGTACATATTTGTTTGAGTCCGGTTCAAAGCAGTCAACGGTTCGGATATTTTCGGTTTCGGGTCTCACTCAAAGGCAGTCAACAAGTCAATGGTTTGGCCAACTGGTCAACACGGGTCAAACGCAGTCAAGACCCGATCAACAGAAGACCCGTTAACGAACTTTAAACCAAGCAAGTTTTTTTTTTAATTTCGTTGTTTATATATATATATATATAGGAGAAGGATCCGTTAGGAACCACCCTTTATTGCGAGAACCGCGAGAACCAGTGTGAAAAAAAAATAGTAATTCCTAAGAAAATCTAAAACACACCCAAATTTTTTTTTTTTTTTTTACTATTTTTTTGGAAAAATCGCTATATTTTTTTAATAAAAAAAATAATAAAAAATTTCAAATTTTTTTTTTCGAGTAACAGTTATCAATGCACATGTGCATATGTATCATTTCTTTGTCAAATTCCGTAATTCATTACAAATATTAGTCAATTGCACTTTCATTTACACTCCCACGTGTAATACAATACTTTTTACGTTAACAATATTAGAAATGCACATGTGGATCTATATGTATCAACATGAAATAAGGTGTTTTGGTACACTACTTTGAATACACTTTCTCTTTCATCTATCATTCCATCCATAATACATAAACATGCACATGTGCATATGTATAATTTCTTTGACAAATTTCGTAACTCATTACAAATATTAGACAATTGCACTTTCATTTACACTACCATATGTAATACACTACTTTCTACATTACCAATATTAGAAATGCACATGTGCATCTATATGTATCAACGTGAAATAAGGTGTTTTGGTACACTACTTTGAATACACTTTCTCTTTCATATATCATACCATCCATAATACACTACCATTACCTCCTACCATCCATAATACAATACCATTACCAATATATTGACTTTATTACATGTATATCAACACCATTTATACCATCCAATCATCATATTACATCATAAAGTAACAACTATAGCCAAACATCAACCACCAGATATAACTAACCAAAAAACATGTATATGGGCCTACTTCTCCATTCAAAATCACAAACTTTTTGTATCAAAAAATGTTATATCATGGTTATACCTAATGATGCACATGTGCATTTTGAATATTGGTAATGTAAAAAGTAGTGTATTACAGATGGTATTGTAAATTAAAGTGCAATTGTCTATTACTGATAACGTATTACGGAATTTGTTGAAGTAATGATACATATGCACATGTGCATGGATAGCTGTTACTTGAATTTTTTTTTGGTAACTAAATATAGCGATTTTTGTTAAAAAAATATTTAAAAAAAAAATTTAGTGCTTTTTAGATTTTTTTTAGATTTTATTTTGTGTTCACATTGGTTCTCGCGGTTCTCGCAATAAGGGTGGTTCCCAAATGAACCTTACCCTATATACATATATATATATATATCTATTATGCGAACCGAGCTCGAAACGAATCATTTAGTGACTATTTACATTTTATTTTGGCGTATTTGATGAAAAGTTATCATATATTGCGTGAGTTGATTGAATAATTGTTGAATTTTGAATTTATATCGACACTTTAGTTGTTGGGTTATTCCAAAAACAGAGGAAACTCTGTCCCTTTTTCCTAAAAACCTGAAACACGACACGTGATTATATCTTAAAAACGACACCAATCGAAATTCAAGTTTTCTTATAAAAATAAATATAGAAGTATATTTATTTTAGCGGCGTTTTATAACATATAAGGCAAATTTATAACATTTTGACAAAAACGTGTTACTAGTCAACGAAAACTCAAAACTTTAATAAAATAAATATAATTATCTATATTTATTTCAAACGCCCAAAACTCGAAAATATTTTATAAAATAAATATAATTGTTTATATTTATTTCAAACGTCGTTAACTCGTGTAATTTTATAAAATAAATATAATTATTTATATTTATTTCGAAACAACGATAATTCGAATAATTTTGAATATCTTTACAAAAGAAATATAATGATTACACTTATTTTAAACGTCGACGATTCTGAATACTTTTATAAAAAAATAAATATAATGTTTTATATTTATTTCAAATGACGATTCGGATTTTTTATTTCAAACATTTAGTATTCAAAAGAAATCATATAAGATAAACATAATTATTTATATTTATTTCGATCGTCTAAAGTCCGAGTATTCTTATCAAATGAATATAGTTGTTTAAATTCATTTCAAACATCAAGTTTTCGAATATATATACATACATATATATATATATATATGTGTGTGTGTGTGTGTGTGTGTATTTGTTTATTTCCATCTTACGAAAACTACGACGAGACGTACGTTGATCCATCCACGTATTTCTATTTACGACGACTAACACGACTTCGTATATGCATTTATGATTATATATATACGTATATATATATATATGCTAAATCACCCAGAAATAAGTCATTTCCGAGACTTAGTTTTATCCCGATTATAAACGGGATCAAATAACCATAGATTGGTTATTCTAAGTCAAGATCATAACAATACCTTAGAGTCGTTTAGTTAACGATTCGGTAGACCTCGGACACGTAGTTTAATTACGTTGTTTTATTAGAAACTCATAAGTATTCCTTGGTAGGAATGTTATAGGTTGCACGCTAGCAAGTTCACGTTCTTGGAACGACATCACGGAATCACATTTAGCTAGCTTTGCACAAGGACATCAAGGTGAGTTCATAACCCCCACTTTTTACCGTTTTAGATTTTGATAAATGTTATATCATGGTTATACCTAATGATGCACATGTGCATTTTGAATATTGGTAATGTAAAAAGTAGTGTATTACAGATGGTATTGTAAATTAAAGTGCAATTGTCTATTACTGATAACGTATTACGGAATTTGTTGAAGTAATGATACATATGCACATGTGCATGGATAGCTGTTACTTGAATTTTTTTTTTTGGTAACTAAATATAGCGATTTTTGTTAAAAAAATATTTAAAAAAAAATTTAGTGCTTTTTAGATTTTTTTTAGATTTTATTTTGTGTTCACATTGGTTCTCGCGGTTCTCGCAATAAGGGTGGTTCTCAAATGAACCTTACCCTATATACATATATATATATATATATATATATATATATATATATTATGCGAACCGAGCTCGAAACGAATCATTTAGTGACTATTTACATTTTATTTTGGCGTATTTGATGAAAAGTTATCATATATTGCGTGAGTTGATTGAATAATTGTTGAATTTTGAATTTATATCGACACTTTAGTTGTTGGGTTATTCCAAAAACAGAGGAAACTCTGTCCCTTTTTCCTAAAAACCTGAAACACGACACGTGATTATATCTTAAAAACGACACCAATCGAAATTCAAGTTTTCTTATAAAAATAAATATAGAAGTATATTTATTTTAGCGGCGTTTTATAACATATAAGGCAAATTTATAACATTTTGACAAAAACGTGTTACTAGTCAACGAAAACTCAAAACTTTAATAAAATAAATATAATTATCTATATTTATTTCAAACGCCCAAAACTCGAAAATATTTTATAAAATAAATATAATTGTTTATATTTATTTCAAACGTCGTTAACTCGTGTAATTTTATAAAATAAATATAATTATTTATATTTATTTCGAAACAACGATAATTCGAATAATTTTGAATATCTTTACAAAAGAAATATAATGATTACACTTATTTTAAACGTCGACTTCTGAATACTTTTATAAAAAAATAAATATAATGTTTTATATTTATTTCAAATGACGATTCGGATTTTTTATTTCAAACATTTAGTATTCAAAAGAAATCATATAAGATAAACATAATTATTTATATTTATTTCGATCGTCTAAAGTCCGAGTATTCTTATCAAATGAATATAGTTGTTTAAATTCATTTCAAACATCAAGTTTTCGAATATATATACATACATACATATATATATATATATATGTGTGTGTGTGTGTGTGTGTATTTGTTTATTTCCATCTTACGAAAACTACGACGAGACGTACGTTGATCCATCCACGTATTTCTATTTACGACGACTAACACGACTTCGTATATGCATTTATGATTATATATATACGTATATATATATATATATGCTAAATCACCCAGAAATAAGTCGTTTCCGAGACTTAGTTTTATCCCGATTATAAACGGGATCAAATAACCATAGATTGGTTATTCTAAGTCAAGATCATAACAATACCTTAGAGTCGTTTAGTTAACAATTCGGTAGACCTCGGACACGTAGTTTAATTACGTTGTTTTATTAGAAACTCATAAGTATTCCTTGGTAGGAATGTTATAGGTTGCACGCTAGCAAGTTCACGTTCTTGGAACGACATCACGGAATCACATTTAGATAGCTTTGCACAAGGACATCAAGGTGAGTTCATAACCCCCACTTTTTACCGTTTTAGATTTTGATAAATGTTTTCGGGGGTGGAAAGACATGCAAGTTTTGAAAAAGCACACAAGGTTTCAATAAACGAATATCACATATTTATAAACCATTTCGCAACAGGATTTTAATGAACTTAAATGGTTATGAAAAGATCAAGCTAAACATACCTGTTTTATAAAAACATAAGTGTTTCTCGAAACATGCAGGAGTTTTATGACATGGGCTAGGACCAGTAACATTAATAACATTGGCTAAGCCCAATAACACAAATGACATGGGCTAGGCCCAAGGACATGGACTAGGCCTAATAACACACGCAATATATGTTAAATAGGGTATGGTTAAGCTATGGAATGAATTATTGGATCACGTGCAAATAGGCGCTAACTTACGCACCGTTAATCCTTTTAAGGACCAAGGAACAAAATGGGTAGATCTATCGGGTACGGGCGAGCCCCACTCACCGGTCCTTGTGAGACCACTTAGAGTGCTTTTGTGTCCTAGTCGAGGTTAATCAACACTTAAAAATCGTCTACCGGGTTGAGTGCTTCCTATGTCGGCACACATATTAATGTCTTAGCTACACGTTAATGATCATTAGGTTCATAGACGCTTGCGTACCATCTTTCGATGCAAACTCACAACACATGAATTTACAAACTTTGGTGATGTTTTTGACTTAAACAAGTAAGGGGACAGGTTGGTCCTGCTTACAAACTCTTTTGGGCTAGGGCCACTTATGCTCGTGCGAGGCACGAAGACTGAGGGACTGTATTTGTGACAACCCGAACTTTTAAGGTTAGCGTTACCTAATTCCATGATCGTTTAACTAGTATTGTTACGTTTCACCTGTCAGTATACATTGTAATCATGTGCACGTCATGTTAAACTTACTGAGTTATATTTGATTGTTTTAAATGTGTGTGAGTGGTTTGTGTTTGTATGAACTATCTATTAAAGAAACCTAGTCGCACACTTCACCGAGCCGCACACCCTTCTCGCATCCGCACACTTCCTAACTCTTGCGTCATTTAAACCTTAGCCCACACATCAGATCAAGCCCAAAACTGATCCAAGCCCAACACGTGTGAAACATGTTTACATGGAGGGTTTGTAGTATGTGTTGTGGCTTTCCTAGCACTCTCTCCTTCTCTCTCTCAGATCGACGACAACCCACCTTTTGTCGAAGCTCTCATTCCTACAAAAAATCATCTCTTTCATTCTAGTAATCAGTAAGTATGCTCATCATTCTTGATTGTGTTTGATTATGTGACTACATGTTGAGTTACATGTGTATGTCTATGATTAAAGCATGGATTGGAGTCTTGGTTGTAGGCCGAGATGAATACCTGTCAATCGATCAATAGTGTTGGTAAGCAATTAGTGTTGCTTAATATCAAGAGTTCCGATGAGATGAACATGATAATAATCCGTTCACATTTTATGGGAGTCATTTATGTGTAGAATCGATGAACTAGTGGTTGCTTGATGATTAGGATTCGATGAGTTTGTGAAGCATAATGTTTACGGATACGTTGGTATGATAGACATATGTTGATACAATTTTGTTGTTTGATTCGGGTTGAATTATTAATGATGATGTTAATTGCCAAGATAATGATTAGGGTTCATATGAAATTTTGGAAAGTTTGTTTTGATCTTATTAAATTGGAATGCATACTTGTTTCAATCATATAACTGATTTGATCGAAATAAGTGGAGTGTTTATGGGAATTAAAGGAAGGGTTGACTTGGTTAACTGAACAATGGTGGGTAGGGGCCAACCCTAACTCGTACACTTCCCAGTCGCACACATGAGTTTTGAAACAACCCTATGATGCATATGGTAAAACCTGTTGATACATACCCACGTACACTGATGTATCGCACACTTTCATAAATGCCATACACTCATGAATTGACAATGTACAATCAAGTCATGCATGATCGCACACTCATGAGGTCGCACACTGTTAAGTGTGTCGCACACTCATGAGGGTGCCGCACATTATATTAGATTACACATCTTTGGGTTGGGCGATGCTATTAGGTCACACAGTTTCAGGGTCGCACACTCGGGGAAAGCCGCACACTTGGTGTGGGCTATTCCCTGATGGGCCGCACCTTATACGGACAGACTCATAAGCCTTTACCTATAAGATCTAAACCGCACACTTGTAACTGGGTCGCACACTCTTGAGTGGGCCATTAACTTGATTGAACCTCAAACTTTTGTGAATGACGAATTAACTGTTAAGTGTTTATATGAACATGAACTTGTGATGTAAATTTGTATATGACCTGATTACCTGCTATGTGTTATACGATAGTTCTTGTGTTGTATGTAATCCATAAGTACGTGAACTGTTTGTATGAAATCCTAACTGGTAATGGTGACCATGATATGGCTCGGATGAACAACTATGAGTAAAGTAATTTAACTCACCGAGCAAATCTAAGGTGAGTTCACTAATATTTTTCAAGCATGCGTCCCAGGGAGGGACAAACAAACTGATATTCTGGGGAGGAATATGTTTTACTGGGTTTAAATTCGATGTTGGATAATACACTCAAATATATCACTTTAAGTCCCATCTTACTACCGAATTAGTTGCCGGGGAGGCAACGAGGTATTAGTTGATAGAGCTATTAGGCCTGGCAACCTCACACCGTACCGGGGAGGACGGGCGTGAACTAATGACCTTAACCACTCGACCAATGTTGATAGGCATTGGGGAAAGGCAAACAAACTGATGCCATCTTGTGGTACTCGAGTTATTATCAACATGCTTTTAAACTAAACACTTGGCAACTAAACGTTTTACAAAATTGTGAACTCGCCAGCTTTATGCTGATAGACTTGTCTGCATGCTTGCAGGTCGTTAGATACGTGGATGTGGAACTTGCTGTCTGGGATGCTGGAGTGGTCATGGGTCGTGATACATGTAAACACGAGACGAGTCTATTAGTTTCGTACATTTGAATTCGAATCACTTAAACAATGAATTATGCTTCCGCTGAACATATTGGGTTTTAAATTAATGTGTTGAGATACACTATTTACAATGAATGGAAACTTTTATTTAATATCTTATTATTAGTTCAATGTGATTAGTGGCTAGATCCTGATACGTCACAAGCCTTGCAGAGGTTTCCGAAGGGGATTTTTTGGGGGTGTGATAGTTTGGTATCAGAGCCACTGGTTATAGTGAACTAATTTTTTAAAACGTTTTATAAAACAAGATTATAACCGAACAGTTCTGGAAATGACCATGACACTCAGCTCCAGATTGCAAGGTTCTTCTTTTGTTTACTTTATGCATTACAAACCCAGTGTACATTTACTTATGATATTACATACAATTACATACATGTCACTACAATATGATTATATGTGTTGCTTGCTTACGTTATGATGCATTGATAGTATGACATTACCTCTAGACTTTAGTGATCCTTAATTTTGTGATGTCATTTGTCTTACTACTCGAATCTGAGGAACCTTGTAGCGTGAGTTAAGAGTAGCTGATAATCTATAGAAGTCATGGATATGACTGACTTCTACTCAATCGTGATCCTTACCTTTTCCACTCTTCTCATGGATGTAGAATCATGAACGGATGTGGTGGACGTAGTGGTGGACGCAGAGGTGGCCGCGGCGATGGACGTGGCAACATTGTTATGACCTAGGCGGAGCTGACTGATTTAATCAATACTCGTGTGGTTGAAACCTTAGTAGCTCAGCAGGATGGTATGATGTATATACCAAACGCTCTTTATTCCTTTACCGTGTACTCGACTCTCACTCTTGCGTTGTATTTTCTTTCGCCCTTAGGTCAACCTGCGAACTCGAACCAGAACAATCTGCCTGCTTGTACGTTCAAAACATTGATGGATTGTAAGCCTTAGACGTTTAATGGAACTGAAGAAGCAGTGGAACTACTCCGTTGGTTCGAGAAAGCCGAGTAAGTTTTTGCTATGTGTAACTGTCCAGCTAGGGACAAAGTGAAGTATGCTTCAGGCACATTGGAGGGTGGTGCCTTGACCTGGTGCAATGCCCAAGTTCATATGTTGGGCGCCGAAATGGAAAACACTACTACTTGGGATGATTTTAAAGAGCTGATGAAAAAGGAATACTATCCTCGTGATGAAGTGCAAAAGTTGGAGAATGAGTACTACAACCTGAAAATGGTGGGATCTGAGATCGAGGCTTATACAAAACGATCTCATGAGCTTACGAACATGTGTCCTAACTTGTCATGACCACCACACAGAAGAATCGAGCTGTCATCAACGGCTTAGCGCCGCAAATCAAGGGTCTGGTTACTGCAGTGAATCTTGACAATTTGCCACGAATCATTCGATTAGCTCATAATATTACCGACTAGGAAGTTGAGCGTGGCGCGTTACCAGCACGTGGTGCTACTACTACTACTCCTGCCAATGATAATAAGCGTAAATAGAACGATGCGGACAAGGTGTCCAACTCAAATCAGCAGCAAAAGAAGCCTGACAATAGCAACAGTCGCAGTATCAGCCAGTCTTCTTCTATCAATCAAAACCAGAGCAACAACTCGAACCAGGGCTCCTACGTGGGAAGCAGCCGAAGTGCAGCAAGTGCAACTACCATCACCGCGGGCCGTGTACCCGATTATGCTATAGGTGTGAAAAAGTGGGGCATATGGCAAAGGATTGCATGGCCCCATTCCCAAAACAACAGCAACAGAAGTACCAACAACAGCAGCTACCGCCACAGCAATATCACACCCCCAGAATCCACTAGCGGAGTATCACCGCAGGAGGCGTGACATGACCAGGATCAAGCCACCAATCATATTGAACAATATAGTAAAGTAAACAAAAGTCCAACCACACAATATAATTGGTGTTCAAAAACAAGTAACCAAATTCAGATTATCAGCGGAAGCATAAAGTGTAAAACCAAAACACAAGTTTAAATGTTCGAATGTTTAACATGGACTCAACAGTCCATGCCCCACAACGACTCCTCCTGCTCCCATGCAAGCTCCAGCTAAGTAACTAACGACCTCTAAGGCATGGAACAACGAGCCAACAATAAATTTGAGCGAGTTCACAGTTGGTGTTCATTTTAAAGTTGTTGCAAAACCAAAAGTTCATTCGAAAACCAGTAGTTAATCAGTTTCCTTGTTTTCCAAACCATAATCAGTGGGGGCTACCCCATGTTGTAAACCACTAGACTAGTTATATATATAGGCGTCCTTCCCAGTCCAAGGACGGAGGTACGTATTCTACCCAACTGAGAATACGCAGGTTAAATGTAGGCGTCCTTCCCAATCCGAGGACGGAGGTACGTATTCTTCCCAATCCGAGAATACGCAGGTTTAGTGTAGGCGTCCTTCCCAACCGAGGACGGAGGTACGTATTCTTCCCAATCCGAGAATACGCAGGATTAAATGTAGTCTATTAGTGGTGAATATACAGGCTTCATCTTAGCTTCTTAATCCCATTCCCAACCCACCGGGAATCCCATGCCTTAAGAGTGTGAACTCACCTTGGTTTTCACGGTTTGTTAAGTTACTTGTTTAAGTGGTTGGTCAATCATGCCCTATTTATGGTTACCAAGTTTTAATCAGATTCGTATACAAATATTTCACGTATTGGCACACATTACAAATCAAGTAGCATACAAGGTACCACACATCACATAAGTACACGTATTTTACACATGGCATACAACTCGTAACATCACATATATTACAATCTAATTACATGTTCCAGGTGTGCGGTGCAAACAATATAACATACAATCAGCAACATCATATTCTCTTCTGAATCATACACAACACAGATTGTATTCAATATCCTAAAACACAATCATAACATCTTTCCTAGTATGTAATAAAACCCCAATGTATCAAGGAATGTGGCCAATTACAACTAATCATTAAATAACCTTTAAAGTCGCGGCATATATACATAACTAATAAATCAACCAATCAATCGACATATGCGTAAGTGTAAACAAACAGTTTGTCATCAATATTTATATACGCTTTCCTTTCATAACTCAAAGATTACAAGAATGCAAGATATATATTTTAAAACAACATACACCCTATCTACATCATATAAACAGTTTATACAAAAGAATTTTATGTTCATCATAAACATCATTTGTTAACAAAGGGTCTATACTACATCACTTAAGCAATAAATCATTCTCTCTAATAACTTCCCGGTTTATACTCAATACTTTCAAACATATATCCAACTCTTAGATAGAAATTTTTTTTCTTTGGGAGTACTAATAAACTCCTTCATCACCTACCAAACAAATGACAGACTTTTAACCAAATAAAGGTAACAACAAACATATGTCTTGTATACTATCAATTAATCAACCAAGTAACAGATTGTTATGAGATCACTATTAAGAACCTTATTCATACCGAAATAATCGACGAATACCCATCTAACCAAGCATCACAAGATTGTAGGACAAAATGACAGTGGACATAGACTAACCGGAGATTCATGAAGTGAATGGGTGTAGGCTGCCTCTGCTCTTCACCGTCGCGTCGGACACGAACCACACTCGAACTAAATCTGATGTGACGGGGGTTACCCGAATCGAACCACAACTGACCCGGAGCACCAGGACTTTAAACATCTTTGTTTTCTTGAAATCCCAGACAACCCTTCCACTGCTGATCTCGGTACCCAGCACCGCCGTCGTACACTATGTGGCCGCTGCTGATATCGCTGCTGCCATGAAGCTCACCACCACTGTTCAACATCATCGATCATCATCACCTCACCCTCAGCAAACCATCATCATCAGCGACGGAGCTCCGCCGCCGCCGGGAATGAGAGGCTGTGTTCAAAAGATACAGGTGGGGAATAGGCTGTGGTGTCGCCGGAGGAATCATGTCGGCCGACAAATGCGAGAAAGAGAAGGGTTACGGTGAGTGTTAGTGTGAAAGAGGGAGGAGAAGGGTTAGGAGGGGTGTGGTGTGCAGCTGGCAGGTGATTTGGCGCCGGTATGGCCGGCCGGAACCCAGCTCCGGTCACCGGAGTGAAGGGAGGAGGCAGTGAGCTCGTGTGCGGTTGTGTAGTCTTTAGGGTTTTAAAAATAAGAAAGGGGGTGAGGTTTATTATATTTATATAGTAAGGTTTTTAAGGTTTAGGTGAATTAGGTTGGGCCTAGCCCAAGTGCGTGAACCCGTTTAAAATTACGTGTACCTTATTTAACGACTGGCCCGTGTAAATTAAATACAATGAGGATTATATGTAAAGTGAATGTTCGGCTCGGGTTTGTCATTTAGATGATACGTTCCTCTCAACGCAGTTATTATTTTCTACATAAATAATAACAATAATAATAATAATAACAATAATGCACGCACTACTAAAATACCCTTCTCTCGACAACATGTGTACGGGTTGTTACATTCTCCCCATGTTACAGAAATTTTGTCCTCGAAATTTAAGCTAAGATATACGGTTCGTTAATGGCCTTATTGTTATACACAAATACATGTAGTTTCACGAAAGTTCACAAAACGAATCATGCAAGTCATATAGCATATAAAATCATGTAGCATGTAAATTCACGTAATTCTCATAACATGAAACTTTTCACATAGTTTAAACTTATTTCACATAGTAAGGAATATTATATAAGTTATATCTATTTGCTCACGAACCCTGTGTAGCGATTGTATGTGAAATTTTTGGGACACCTGATTTATCTAAACTTAAACACAATGCCTAAGTGAATATATAAGTTAACGGAGTTAACAGGGTTTGTGTTCACCCTGTGAAGGTCGGGTGTTACATCATCCCCTACTTGAAAGAATTTTCGTCCCGAAAATTGTTCTAAAACGATGGCTTGAAGTGAGTTCCAACGAACTCGATCTATAGGTAACTTACAACGCTTGGGGGGGGGGGGGTTGGTCACACCCGGTTCCTCAATGAAGTGATAAAGTTGAGTTTATCGACTAACTATCGAAATTAAACCAATATGTTTAAAAAAATATTCCTCCAGGAATATTAGTTTGAAAAGTATTCCTTCCCAATCCAGGGAGAGTAGTATTCCAATCTAGAATTTTAAGGCAGTCCCAATCCAGGGGTAGTAGTGGTTCCCAATACCCAGGAATATGTACTTTTCTAAGGATGCATGTGTAGCCTCAAGCTAGGGGTACCGTATGTATTTCCAAAACCGGGGAAATAGTGTGTTGTCCCAAACTATGGACATATGCCTTTAGTAAGAGTTGTTAACTCACTTTAGGGTGCGCGTTGTATCAAAAGTCTTGTGTCGACGACGCGAACTGGTATAGTAGGAAAACAATCACCAAAACACTCTTAATAATGGTTGCACATCCCGAGTAACCAGGACTAGTGTATGGTTGTTTCACATAAGGCTGAGTTCCATTAAATGTAAACGAAGTAGGTGTTGTTTCCAGCCGTGGACAAAATCGGTAGCACATGCCCGCAGCATGTCTTCAGTAGTTTGTTTGGTTCGACCATTCGTTCGAGGATGTTAAGTAGTGCTCATGCATGATCGTGAGACGAAGGATTTGTGCATGCCTTGCCACAAATCGGACGTGAAATGTAAGTCATATTTAGAGACGATGGGAATCGGCGCCCTGCGCCTAGCAGCTACTTCCTTCAAGTAGTTGTTTGCAAGATATTGAAAACTTGTCGGTTTCCTTGACCACGAGAAAACGTTCGGTTTTAGTCAGGTGATTCCATCACTACTCAACCGATGCCATCTTTGAGTTTGAGTTACTTACCCATGCCCCACATGGACTTGGCTAAAAGGTTTTTCTCTTTTTCGAGTATGGCGGCTACCGTTCCCAATTCTAGACCGTGAGTAGTGTAGTTTCCTCGCAACCTTGCGTTGTCGAGTTACGTAGGCAATGATTATCCTTGCATCGCTTAAGCTAGTGCTTCGAGTACTTGAATGGGCGTACTGCTGCAAGCAGTAATTTCATCAATGCCCTGGACAGGATAGGGTAGAATAGGAGTACCTCATAGTACATCTTTCAATCATTGGAATTGCGAATCCCTGAGCATCTTTCTAATGCTAAGTGATACTCTTTCGAGTTTAAGCCATGAGAGATTGTGTACGTGATTGGAAACTTAGTGTAATGCAGTTTGCGTCGTAGGTGCTCCATGGTAAGGCATAGGTATCGTTCGGATTCCTACTGGTTCTTGGAGTAGATTCGGATGTCGTCGGAGAAATAGGGGGCAAATATGTCAAGGTAGGGTAAATTCGAATGTCAATTCGAATGTCCTGTCCAGGAAGTCGTATTGGTCGTATCGAGTTCGAAAGACTGTGCTTGTGATATCTCTACCTCTGAGGTATTCTTGGCTCGTTGCCCCTCGGGTCATATTCGTAAAGAGTAATTCGTTCGAGCGGGGTTTGTGCAGAATAGGGCGAGATAAGAACTTGGGATTTCGTGAAGTATATCACGAATAGTGAATCACGCAAGAAGAGTAGTCGCAATCCCATGCGTTCAACTCAAGGAAAAACATAAAGGGTTCGGGATTGGCAGCAAGGGTTTATCTGATGTCAAAGATGCAGCTCATCACACACAAATGGTATGAGGTTAAATTGAATAACGTCGTTCACCGATAGGAGTGTTATATCGATATGGTTGGCACAGCAAGAACTAGCTGAAGAAGGATGACCGTCGTACAGGTTTGTAGTGTTAAGGTTCACTGAAATTTCCGTCAAATTTGTTGGGCTCCCCTCGTGCGAAGGGGGAATAATTCACCTTGATCGATGAACTTAGATGAGTTTGCGGTTTATCGAGTTGGTAAGCAACCAAATTCAGAGGATTTTCCTTATGTCGTGTGAATGAATCTAAAATATGGTTGTGTAGTCAAGAGGTTTCAAAGGAAGGAGGCGAAAACATGTTCAAGAGGGTATAATCGTATCAATAACACACCACCATCCTCAGGTTTCATGATGTGATCACCAATGATCGAGGGTCGAGCCTTCCAAATTCTCTAAACTAGAGTGAGTTCGTATTAGTGTCTCTGCATGGAGAAGCGAGTACGTAGTGTCACTGTGGTAAAGGAAATGATGGTCTTGTCTAAGTCAATAGTAGAAATTAGGCATTGCATTAATCGACAAGCATAGGTCGGTACAAAGGCTAGCTAAATGATTTCACATAACTAAGATAAACCATCGTAGGATCAAAGTGTGACTCTTGTAATGTAAGGGGGAAAGGGGTAAGGTGAATGTGTAGTTCATCGTGTCCGTCTGTAGGTTGAGTAATCCGTATCGCCGTCCTCGAATGTCCCGAAGACTATCACATCGTTAGGAGGCATCCATTTGCTAAATTGGGTATACGAAGGTGAATCAAAGTAGAATAATAATTAACCACCCAACAGGGTACGGGGGGGGGGGGGGGGTTAAGGGTGATTTTGTGATCGGTGGAAACCGTGGTATGGTTGTTAGCGTTTCGTTTTATCGGTTACGGATTGAAGAAACAGGAGGTTGGTGACATTCATACGAAGAATTGAGTGAAACAAAAATCCAACAAATAACCGAAGAATTTCGCCGACTATTCTGTTCTCTAGAGACAGTTCCAGTAATGGTAGATGGCAGCACGACACGAAAGGAAGATTCGTTGCATCATGGTCATGTGAGTATAACATTGGTTCAAAACAGAGTTTGGATGTTAGGGTTTCGAGCGGTACAACGCCAAACACGTGTAACTGTGACTACATCGCTTCTGGTGACGACGACTAGTGGAGATGATGAGGTTCGTCAACATGGACCCGTGGGTATAATGTTCTCCTAAATCCTAGTTCGTTTGGGCCCGTTCTGGTCTACGTGAATGTCGACGTGCAAACCGAATGTATGGAGGGTCAGATCTGAATTCTAGCTGTAATAGCGACGTCGTGTCGAGACAATCATATGGATAAATAGAATGCGTAAAACAGTTGTCGTAGTGGGGTGAGGAGAAAACAGGAAAAGAATTTGATCACTATGGTCAAGTTTCAAGTAAACAGTTGAGTGTCAAAGCGAGCACACTAGGGCTAATAAGGGCAACATGCTACTACGTTAACTAAGCATACCATAAACAACGCACCATGCAAATGTAACTAACAAGTAGTTAACAGAAACATAGACCATACCAACAAAAGTGTTGAGCCTTGCACGTGGAGCGAAGTGTCGTTGCGGATCGTTGAGCACTGAACAGGTTATAGATGGTTTTGTCAAAAATATTTTTCCTTTTTAAAACCGAGTTCACTATAACCAATGGCTCTGATACCAATTTGTCACACCCCCAGAATCCACTAGCGGAGTATCACCGCAGGAGGCGTGACATGACCAGGATCAAGCCACCAATCATATTGAACAATATAGTAAAGTAAACAAAAGTCCAACCACACAATATAATTGGTTTTCAAAAACAAGTAACCAAATTCAGATTATCAGCGGAAGCATAAAGTGGAAAACCAAAACACAAGTTTAAATGTTCGAATGTTTAACATGGACTCAACAATCCATGCCCCACAACTCCTCCTCCTGCTCCCATGCAAGCTCCAGCTAAGTACCTAACGACCTACAAGGCATGTAACAACGAGTCAATAACAAAGTTGAGCGAGTTCACAGTTGGTGTTCATTTTAAAGTTGTTCCAAAACCATAAGTTCATTTGAAAACCAGTAGTTAATCAGTTTCCTTGTTTTCCAAACCATAATCAGTGGTGGCTACCCCATGTTGTAAACCACTAGACTAGTTATATATATAGGCGTCCTTCCCAGTCTGAGGATGGAGGTACGTATTCTACCCAACCGAGAATACGCAGGTTAAATGTAGGCATCCTTCCCAATCCGAGGACGGAGGTACGTATTCTTCCCAATCCGAGAATACGCAGGTTTAGTGTAGGCATCCTTCCCAACCGAGGATGGAGGTACGTATTCTTCCCAATCCGAGAATACGTAGGATTAAATGTAGTCTATTAGTGGTGAATATACAGGCTTCATCTTAGCTTCTTAATCCCATTCCCAACCCACCGGGAATCCCGTGCCTTAAGAGTGTTAACTCACCTTGGTTTGCTCGGTTTGTTAAGTTACTTGTTTAAATGGTTGGTCAATCATGCCCTATTTATGGTTACCAAGTTTTAATCAGATTCGTATACAAATATTTCACGTATTGGCACACATTACAAATCAAGTAGCATACAAGGTACCACACATCACATAAGTACACGTATTTTACACATGGCATACAACTCGTAACATCACATATATTACAATCTAATTACATGTTCCAGGTGTGCGGTGCAAACAATATAACATACAATCAGCAACAACATATTCTCTTCTGAATCATACACAACACAGATTGTATTCAATATCCTAAAACACAATCATAACATCTTTCCTAGTATGTAATAAAACCCCAATGTATCAAGGAATGTGTCCAATTACAACTAATCATTAAATAACGTTTAAAGTCGCGACATATATACATAACTAATAAATCAACCAATCAATCGACATATGCGTAAGTGTAAACAAACAGTTTGTCATCAATATTTATATACGCTTTCCTTTCATAACTCAAAGATTACAAGAATGCAAGATATATATTTTAAAACAACATACACCCTATCTACATCATATAAACAGTTTATACAAAAGAATTTTCTGTTCATCATAAACATCATTTGTTAACAAAGGGTCTATACTACATCACTTAAGCAATAAATCATTCTCTCTAATAACTTCCAGGTTTATACTCAATACTTTCAAACATATATCCGACTCTTAGATAGACATTTTTTTTTCTTTGGGAGTACTAATAAACTCCTTCATCACCTACCAAACAAATGACAGACTTTTAACCAAATAAAGGTAACAACAAACATATGTCTTGTATACTATCAATTAATCAACCAAGTAACAGATCGTTATGAGATCACTATTAAGAACCTTATTCATACCGAAATAATCAATGAATACCCATCTAACCAAGTATCACAAGATTGTAGGACAAAATGACAGTGGACATAGACTAACCGGAGATTCATGAAGTCAATGGGTGTAGGCTGCCTCTGCTCATCACCATTGCGTCGGACACGAACCACACTCGAACTAAATCTGATGTGACGGGGGTTACCTGAATCGAACCACAACTGACACGGAGCACTAGAACTTTAAACATCTTTGTGTTCTTGAAATCCCAGACAACCCTTCCACTGCTGATCTCGGTACCCAGCACCGCCGCCGTACACTATGTGGCTGCTGCTGATATCGTCGCTGCCATGAAGCTCCACCACCACTGTTCAACATCATCGATCATCATCACCTCGCCATCAGAAAACCATCATCATCAGTGACGGAGCTCCGCCGCTGCCGGGAACGAGAGGCTGTGTTCAAAAGATACAGGTGGGGAATAGGCTGTGGTGTCGCCGGAGGAATCACGTCGGCCGACAAATGCGAGAAATAGAAGGGTTACAGTGAGTGTTAGTGTGAAAGAGGGAGGAGAAGGGTTAGGAAGGGTGTGGTGTGCGGCGGGCAGGTGATTTGGCGCCGGTATGGCTGGCCGGAACCCAGCTCCGGTCACCGGAGTGAAGGGAGGAGGCAGTGAGCTCGTGTGTGGCTGTGTAGTCTTTAGGGTTTTAAAAATAAGAAATGGGGTGAGGTTTATTATATTTATATAGTAAGGTTTTTAAGGTTTAGGTGAATTAGGTTGGGCCTAGCCCAAGTGCGTGAACCCGTTTAAAATTACGTGTACCTTATTTAACGACTAGCCCGTGTAAATTAAATACAGTGAGGATTATATGTAAAGTGAATGTTCGGCTCGGGTTTTTCGTTTAGATGATACGTTCCTCTCGACGCAGTTATTATTTTCTACATAAGTAATAACAATAATAATAATAATAATACACGTACTACTAAAATACCCATCTCTCGACAACAAGTGTACGGGTTGTTACAAGAAACAACAACCACAACAAAAACAAAGGCAGCAACCCCAACAAAACTAAGGTAACCGGATGGGATGTTTTCAATGTGGAGACGAGCGACGCATCAGGAGAGATTGACCCGAATTGAATCAGAACGCCAATAACAACGGGAACAACAACAACGCGGGGAACAACGACAACGGAAATAATATTGGGAATGGTGCTTGTGGGAGAGTGTTTACAATTGGCACTAGTGATGCTAGGAACGATGGCAACGTCCTGACCGGTACGCTTTCTGTGAACAATCTTTTCGCCTATGTACTATTCGACTCTGGTGCTGATTGGAGTTATGTGTCTTTGGGGTTCAGTCGACAATTAGGGATAACTCCAACACCTCTCGAAACCAAGCATGTTTTAGAATTGGCTGATGGCAAGTCAATTGAAGCCTCATATGTTCATGTAGGGTGCAAACTCGATCTCTTGGTTCAAGTGTTCGACATTGACCTTCTTTCTGTTACTCTTGGTAGCTTCGATGTGGTCGTTGGTATAGAATGGTTGTCTAAGCACCACGTAGATATACTCTGTAAAGAGAAAATTGTTGCCACCAGACCTTTCTCCATCAATTAGGAATCCGATGCCGTCACTAAACACATTCCTTAAATTGTAGCCATTTTTGAGTGTTTATTTTTTGGTGTCTAATCCGTATAAATATCACCATTGCTCTTGATTTTCTTGACTATATATCTCTTAAATGTCAACACATACACGTGTGATTTAGTTTACGAAGATTTTTCAATGCCGATAACCTCGATCAGAATGGTGTAAAACTAAAATAGGATATACCGGGCTAGGATTCGAGTTACAGGAACAAGGGCCAAACCAACCTCCCAAGAATGGAATCGTCACGTGAAAACACTTGACATCCTCTTGGAAGCAGCTTTTCTTGCCACCAGACCTTTCTCCATCAATTAGGAATCTGATGCCGTCACTAAACACATTCCTTAAATTGTAGCCATTTTTTGAGTGTTCATTTTTTGGTGTCTAATCCGCATATATATCACCATTGCTCTTGATTTTCTTGACTGTATATCTCTTAAATGTCAACATATACACGTGTGATTTAGTTTACGAAGATTTTTCAATGCCGAGAACCTCGATCACAGAGTTAAAAAGGCGTAAGGTTCACAATGGTGAAAAACTAAAATGGGATACACCGGGCTAGGATTCGAGTTACAGGAACAAGGACCAAACCAACCACCCACGAATGGAATCGTCGAGTGAAAACACTTGACAACCTCCTGGAAGCAGCTTTTCTTGCCACCCGACCTTTCCCCATCAATTAGGAATCTGATGCCGTCACTAAACACATTCCTTAAATTGTAGCCATTTTTTGAGTGTTTATTTGTTGGCGTCTAATCCACATATATATCACCATTGCTCTTGATTTTCTTGACTGTATATCTCTTAAATGTCAACATATGCACGTGTGATTTAGTTTACGAAGATTCTTCAATGCCGAAAGCTCGATCAGAGAATAAAAATGGCGTAAGGTTCACAATGGTGTAAAACTAAAATGGGATATACTGGGCTAATATTCGAGTTACAGGAACAAGGGCCAAATTAACCTTCCAAGAATGGAATCGTCGAACGAAAATACTTGACAACCTCTTGGAAGCAGTTTTTCTTGCCACCAGACCTTTCTCCATCAATTAGGAATCTGATCCCGTCGCTAAACGTATTCCTTAAATTGTAGCCATTTTTTGAGTGTTTATTTTTTGGTGTCTAATCCGCATATATATCACCATTGCTCTTGATTTTCTTGAATGTATATCTCTTAAATGTCAACATATAAACGTGTGATTTAGTTTACGAAGATTTTTCAATGCCGAGAACCTCAACAGAGAGTAAAAAAGGTGTAAGGTTCACAATAGTGTAAAACTATAATGGGATACATCGGGCTAGGATTTGAGTTACAGGAACAAGGACCAAACCAACCACCTAAGAATGGAATCGTCGAGCGAAAGCACTTGACAACCTCCTGGAAGCAGCTTTTCATGCCACCAGACCTTTCCCAATCAATTAGGAATCTGGTGCCGTCACTAAACACATTCCTTAAATTGTAGCCATTTTTTTAGTGTTTATTTTTTGGTGTCTAATCCGCATATATATCACGATTGTATTCAATATCATATTCTCTTCTGAATCATACACAACACAGATTGTATTCAATATCCTAAAACACAATCATAACATCTTTCCTAGTATGTAATAAAACCCCAATGTATCAAGGAATGTGTCCAATTACAACTAATCATTAAATAACCTTTAAAGTCGCAGCATATATACATAACTAATAAATCAACCAATCAATCGACATATGCGTAAGTGTAAACAAACAGTTTGTCATCAATATTTATATACGCTTTCCTTTCATAACTCAAAGATTACAAGAATGCAAGATATATATTTTAAAACAACATACACCCTATCTACATCATATAAACAGTTTATACAAAAGAATTTTATGTTCATCATAAACATCATTTGTTAACAAAGGGTCTATACTACATCACTTAAGCAATAAATCATTCTCTCTAATAACTTCCCGGTTTATACTCAATACTTTCAAACATATATCCAACTCTTAGATAGAATTTTTTTTTCTTTGGGAGTACTAATAAACTCCTTCATCACCTACCAAACAAATGACAGACTTTTAACCAAATAAAGGTAACAACAAACATATGTCTTGTATACTATCAATTAATCAACCAAGTAACAGATTGTTATGAGATCACTATTAAGAACCTTATTCATACCGAAATAATCAATGAATACCCATCTAACCAAGCATCACAAGATTGTAGGACAAAATGACAGTGGACATAGACTAACCGGAGATTCATGAAGTGAATGGGTGTAGGCTGCCTCTGCTCTTCACCGTCGCGTCGGACACGAACCACACTCGAACTAAATCTGATGTGACGGGGGTTACCCGAATCGAACCACAACTGACCCGGAGCACCAGAACTTTAAACATCTTTGTTTTCTTGAAATCCCAGACAACCCTTCCACTGCTGATCTCGGTACCCAGCACCGCCGTCGTACACTATGTGGCCGCTGCTGATATCGCTGCTGCCATGAAGCTCACCACCACTGTTCAACATCATCGATCATCATCACCTCACCCTCAGCAAACCATCATCATCAGCTACGGAGCTCCGCCGCCGCGGGGAACGAGAGGCTGTGTTCAAAAGATACAGGTGGGGAATAGGCTGTGGTGTCGCCGGAGGAATCATGTCGGCCGACAAATGCGAGAAAGAGAAGGGTTACGGTGAGTGTTAGTGTGAAAGAGGGAGGAGAAGGGCTAGGAGGGGTGTGGTGTGCAGCTGGCAGGTGATTTGGCGCCGGTATGGCCGGCCGGAACCCAGCTCCGGTCACCGGAGTGAAGGGAGGAGGCAGTGAGCTCGTGTGCGGCTGTGTAGTCTTTAGGGTTTTAAAAATAAGAAAGGGGGTGAGGTTTATTATATTTATATAGTAAGGTTTTTAAGGTTTAGGTGAATTAGGTTGGGCCTAGCCCAAGTGCGTGAACCCGTTTAAAATTACGTGTACCTTATTTAACGACTGGCCCGTGTAAATTAAATACAATGAGGATTATATGTAAAGTGAATGTTCGGCTCGGGTTTGTCATTTAGATGATACGTTCCTCTCAACGCAGTTATTATTTTCTACATAAATAATAACAATAATAATAATAATAACAATAATGCACGCACTACTAAAATACCCTTCTCTCGACAACAAGTGTACGGGTTGTTACATTCTCCCCATGTTACAGAAATTTTGTCCTCGAAATTTAAGCTAAGATATACGGTTCGTTAATGGCCTTATTGTTATACACAAATACATGTAGTTTCACGAAAGTTCACAAAACGAATCATGCAAGTCATATAGCATATAAAATCATGTAGCATGTAAATTCACGTAATTCTCATAACATGAAACTTTTCACATAGTTTAAACTTATTTCACATAGTAAGGAATATTATATAAGTTATATCTATTTGCTCACGAACCCTGTGTAGCGATTGTATGTGAAATTTTTGGGACACCTGATTTATCTAAACTTAAACACAATGCCTAAGTGAATATATAAGTTAACGGAGTTAACAGGGTTTGTGTTCACCCTGTGAAGGTCGGGTGTTACATCATCCCCTACTTGAAAGAATTTTCGTCCCGAAAATTGTTCTAAAACGATGGCTTGAAGTGAGTTCCGACGAACTCGATCTATAGGTAACTTACAACGCTTGGGGGGGGGGGGGTTGGTCACACCCGGTTCCTCAATGAAGTGATAAAGTTGAGTTTATCGACTAACTATCGAAATTAAACCAATATGTTTAAAAAAATATTCCTCCAGGAATATTAGTTTGAAAAGTATTCCTTCCCAATCCAGGGAGAGTAGTATTCCAATCTAGAATTTTAAGGCAGTCCCAATCCAGGGGTAGTAGTGGTTCCCAATACCCAGGAATATGTACTTTTCTAAGGATGCGTGTGTAGCCTCAAGCTAGGGGTACCGTATGTATTTCCAAAACCGGGGAAATAGTGTGTTGTCCCAAACTATGGACATATGCCTTTAGTAAGAGTTGTTAACTCACTTTAGGGTGCGCGTTGTATTAAAAGTCTTGTGTCGACGACGCGAACTGGTATAGTAGGAAAACAATCACCAAAACACTCTTAATAATGGTTGCACATCCCGAGTAACCAGGACTAGTGTATGGTTGTTTCACATAAGGCTGAGTTCCATTAAATGTAAACGAAGTAGGTGTTGTTTCCAGCCGTGGACAAAATCGGTAGCACATGCCCGCAGCATGTCTTCAGTAGTTTGTTTGGTTCGACCATTCGTTCGAGGATGTTAAGTAGTGCTCATGCATGATCGTGAGACGAAGGATTTGTGCATGCCTTGCCACAAATCGGACGTGAAATGTAAGTCATATTTAGAGACGATGGGAATCGGCGCCCTGCGCCTAGCAGCTACTTCCTTCAAGTAGTTGTTTGCAAGATATTGAAAACTTGTCGGTTTCCTTGACCACGAGAAAACGTTCGGTTTTAGTCAGGTGATTCCATCACTACTCAACCGATGCCATCTTTGAGTTTGAGTTACTTACCCATGCCCCACATGGACTTGGCTAAAAGGTTTTTCTCTTTTTCGAGTATGGAGGCTACCGTTCCCAATTCTAGACCGTGAGTAGTGTAGTTTCCTCGCAACCTTGCGTTGTCGAGTTACGTAGGCAATGATTATCCTTGCATCGCTTAAGCTAGTGCTTCGAGTACTTGAATGGGCGTACTGCTGCAAGCAGTAATTTCATCAATGCCCTGGACAGGATAGGGTAGAATAGGAGTACCTCATAGTACATCTTTCAATCATTGGAATTGCGAATCCCTGAGCATCTTTCTAATGCTAAGTGATACTCTTTCGAGTTTAAGCCATGAGAGATTGTGTACGTGATTGGAAACTTAGTGTAATGCAGTTTGCGTCGTAGGTGCTCCATGGTAAGGCATAGGTATCGTTCGGATTCCTACTGGTTCTTGGAGTAGATTCGGATGTCGTCGGAGAAATAGGGGGCAAATATGTCAAGGTAGGGTAAATTCGAATGTCAATTCGAATGTCCTGTCCAGGAAGTCGTATTGGTCGTATCGAGTTCGAAAGACTGTGCTTGTGATATCTCTACCTCTGAGGTATTCTTGGCTCGTTGCCCCTCGGGTCATATTCGTAAAGAGTAATTCGTTCGAGCGGGGTTTGTGCAGAATAGGGCGAGATAAGAACTTGGGATTTCGTGAAGTATATCACGAATAGTGAATCACGCAAGAAGAGTAGTCGCAATCCCATGCGTTCAACTCAAGGAAAAACATAAAGGGTTCGGGATTGGCAGCAAGGGTTTATCTGATGTCAAAGATGCAGCTCATCACACACAAATGGTATGAGGTTAAATTGAATAACGTCGTTCACCGATAGGAGTGTTATATCGATATGGTTGGCACAGCAAGAACTAGCTGAAGAAGGATGACCGTCGTACAGGTTTGTAGTGTTAAGGTTCACTGAAATTTCCGTCAAATTTGTTGGGCTCCCCTCGTGCGAAGGGGGAATAATTCACCTTGATCGATGAACTTAGATGAGTTTGCGGTTTATCGAGTTGGTAAGCAACCAAATTCAGAGGAGTTTCCTTATGTCGTGTGAATGAATCTAAAATATGGTTGTGTAGTCAAGAGGTTTCAAAGGAAGGAGGCGAAAACATGTTCAAGAGGGTATAATCGTATCAATAACACACCACCATCCTCAGGTTTCAAGATGTGATCACCAATGATCGAGGGTCGAGCCTTCCAAATTCTCTAAACTAGAGTGAGTTCGTATTAGTGTCTCTGCATGGAGAAGCGAGTATGTAGTGTCACTGTGGTAAAGGAAATGATGGTCTTGTCTAAGTCAATAGTAGAAATTAGGCATTGCATTAATCGACAAGCATAGGTCGGTACAAAGGCTAGCTAAATGATTTCACATAACTAAGATAAACCATCGTAGGATCAAAGTGTGACTCTTGTAATGTAAGGGGGAAAGGGGTAAGGTGAATGTGTAGTTCATCGTGTCCGTCTGTAGGTTGAGTAATCCGTATCGCCGTCCTCGAATGTCCCGAAGACTATCACATCGTTAGGAGGCATCCATTTCCTAAATTGGGTATACGAAGGTGAATCAAAGTAGAATAATAATTAACCACCCAACAGGGTACGGGGGGGGGGGGGGGTTAAGGGTGATTTTGTGATCGGTGGAAACCGTGGTATGGTTGTTAGCGTTTCGTTTTATCGGTTACGGATCGAAGAAACAGGAGGTTGGTGACATTCATACGAAGAATTGAGTGAAACAAAAATCCAACAAATAACCGAAGAATTTCGCCGACTATTCTGTTCTCTAGAGACAGTTCCAGTAATGGTAGATGGCAGCACGACACGAAAGGAAGATTCGTTGCATCATGGTCATGTGAGTATAACATTGGTTCAAAACAGAGTTTGGATGTTAGGGTTTCGAGCGGTACAATGCCAAACACGTGTAACTGTGACTACATCGCTTCTGGTGACGACGACTAGTGGAGATGATGAGGTTCGTCAACATGGACCCGTGGGTATAATGTTCTCCTAAATCCTAGTTCGTTTGGGCCCGTTCTGGTCTACGTGAATGTCGACGTGCAAACCGAATGTATGGAGGGTCAGATCTGAGTTCTAGCTGTAATAGCGACGTCGTGTCGAGGCAATCATATGGATAAATAGAATGCGTAAAACAGTTGTCGTAGTGGGGTGAGGAGAAAACAGGAAAAGAATTTGATCACTATGGTCAAGTTTCAAGTAAACAGTTGAGTGTCAAAGCGAGCACACTAGGGCTAATAAGGGCAACATGCTACTACGTTAACTAAGCATACCATAAACAACGCACCATGCAAATGTAACTAACAAGTAGGTAACAGAAACATAGACCATACCAACAAAAGTGTTGAGCCTTGCACGTGGAGCGAAGTGTCGTTGCGGATCGTTGAGCACTGAACAGGTTATAGATGGTTTTGTCAAAAATATTTTTCCTTTTTAAAACCGAGTTCGCTATAACCAATGGCTCTGATACCAATTTGTCACACCCCCAGAATCCACTAGCGGAGTATCACCGCAGGAGGCGTGACATGACCAGGATCAAGCCACCAATCATATTGAACAATATAGTAAAGTAAACAAAAGTCCAACCACACAATATAATTGGTTTTCAAAAACAAGTAACCAAATTCAGATTATCAGCGGAAGCATAAAGTGGAAAACCAAAACACAAGTTTAAATGTTCGAATGTTTAACATGGACTCAACAATCCATGCCCCACAACTCCTCCTCCTGCTCCCATGCAAGCTCTAGCTAAGTACCTAACGACCTACAAGGCATGTAACAACGAGTCAATAACAAAGTTGAGCGAGTTCACAGTTGGTGTTCATTTTAAAGTTGTTCCAAAACCATAAGTTCATTTGAAAACCAGTAGTTAATCAGTTTCCTTGTTTTCCAAACCATAATCAGTGGTGGCTACCCCATGTTGTAAACCACTAGACTAGTTATATATATAGGCGTCCTTCCCAGTCTGAGGATGGAGGTACGTATTCTACCCAACCGAGAATACGCAGGTTAAATGTAGGCATCCTTCCCAATCCGAGGACGGAGGTACGTATTCTTCCCAATCCGAGAATACGCAGGTTTAGTGTAGGCATCCTTCCCAACCGAGGATGGAGGTACGTATTCTTCCCAATCCGAGAATACGTAGGATTAAATGTAGTCTATTAGTGGTGAATATACAGGCTTCATCTTAGCTTCTTAATCCCATTCCCAACCCACCGGGAATCCCGTGCCTTAAGAGTGTGAACTCATCTTGGTTTGCTCGGTTTGTTAAGTTACTTGTTTAAATGGTTGGTCAATCATGCCCTATTTATGGTTACCAAGTTTTAATCAGATTCGTATACAAATATTTCACGTATTGGCACACATTACAAATCAAGTAGCATACAAGGTACCACACATCACATAAGTACACGTATTTTACACATGGCATACAACTCGTAACATCACATATATTACAATCTAATTACATGTTCCAGGTGTGCGGTGCAAACAATATAACATACAATCAGCAACAACATATTCTCTTCTGAATCATACACAACACAGATTGTATTCAATATCCTAAAACACAATCATAACATCTTTCCTAGTATGTAATAAAACCCCAATGTATCAAGGAATGTGTCCAATTACAACTAATCATTAAATAACGTTTAAAGTCGCGACATATATACATAACTAATAAATCAACCAATCAATCGACATATGCATAAGTGTAAACAAACAGTTTGTCATCAATATTTATATACGCTTTCCTTTCATAACTCAAAGATTACAAGAATGCAAGATATATATTTTAAAACAACATACACCCTATCTACATCATATAAACAGTTTATACAAAAGAATTTTCTGTTCATCATAAACATCATTTGTTAACAAAGGGTCTATACTACATCACTTAAGCAATAAATCATTCTCTCTAATAACTTCCAGGTTTATACTCAATACTTTCAAACATATATCCGACTCTTAGATAGACATTTTTTTTTCTTTGGGAGTACTAATAAACTCCTTCATCACCTACCAAACAAATGACAGACTTTTAACCAAATAAAGGTAACAACAAACATATGTCTTGTATACTATCAATTAATCAACCAAGTAACAGATCGTTATGAGATCACTATTAAGAACCTTATTCATACCGAAATAATCAATGAATACCCATCTAACCAAGTATCACAAGATTGTAGGACAAAATGACAGTGGACATAGACTAACCGGAGATTCATGAAGTCAATGGGTGTAGGCTGCCTCTGCTCATCACCATTGCGTCGGACACGAACCACACTCGAACTAAATCTGATGTGACGGGGGTTACCTGAATCGAACCACAACTGACACGGAGCACTAGAACTTTAAACATCTTTGTGTTCTTGAAATCCCAGACAACCCTTCCACTGCTGATCTCGGTACCCAGCACCGCCGCCGTACACTATGTGGCTGCTGCTGATATCGTCGCTGCCATGAAGCTCCACCACCACTGTTCAACATCATCGATCGTCATCACCTCGCCATCAGAAAACCATCATCATCAGTGACGGAGCTCCGCCGCTGCCGGGAACGAGAGGCTGTGTTCAAAAGATACAGGTGGGGAATAGGCTGTGGTGTCGCCGGAGGAATCACGTCGGCCGACAAATGCGAGAAATAGAAGGGTTACAGTGAGTGTTAGTGTGAAAGAGGGAGGAGAAGGGTTAGGAAGGGTGTGGTGTGCGGCGGGCAGGTGATTTGGCGCCGGTATGGCTGGCCGGAACCCAGCTCCGGTCACCGGAGTGAAGGGAGGAGGCAGTGAGCTCGTGTGTGGCTGTGTAGTCTTTAGGGTTTTAAAAATAAGAAATGGGGTGAGGTTTATTATATTTATATAGTAAGGTTTTTAAGGTTTAGGTGAATTAGGTTGGGCCTAGCCCAAGTGCGTGAACCCGTTTAAAATTACGTGTACCTTATTTAACGACTAGCCCGTGTAAATTAAATACAGTGAGGATTATATGTAAAGTGAATGTTCGGCTCGGGTTTTTCGTTTAGATGATACGTTCCTCTCGACGCAGTTATTATTTTCTACATAAGTAATAACAATAATAATAACAATAATACACGTACTACTAAAATACCCATCTCTCGACAACAAGTGTACGGGTTGTTACAAGAAACAACAACCACAACAAAAACAAAGGCAGCAACCCCAACAAAACTAAGGTAACCGGATGGGATGTTTTCAATGTGGAGACGAGCGACGCATCAGGAGAGATTGACCCGAATTGAATCAGAACGCCAATAACAACGGGAACAACAACAACGCGGGGAACAACGACAACGGAAATAATATTGGGAATGGTGCTTGTGGGAGAGTGTTTACAATTGGCACTGGTGATGCTAGGAACGATGGCAACGTCCTGACCGGTACGCTTTCTGTGAACAATCTTTTCGCCTATGTACTATTCGACTCTGGTGCCGATTGGAGTTATGTGTCTTTGGGGTTCAGTCGACAATTAGGGATAACTCCAACACCTCTCGAAACCAAGCATGTTTTAGAATTGGCTGATGGCAAGTCAATTGAAGCCTCATATGTTCATGTAGGGTGCAAACTCGATCTCTTGGTTCAAGTGTTCGACATTGACCTTCTTTCTGTTACTCTTGGTAGCTTCGATGTGGTCGTTGGTATAGAATGGTTGTCTAAGCACCACGTAGATATACTCTGTAAAGAGAAAATTGTTGCCACCAGACCTTTCTCCATCAATTAGGAATCCGATGCCGTCACTAAACACATTCCTTAAATTGTAGCCATTTTTGAGTGTTTATTTTTTGGTGTCTAATCCGTATAAATATCACCATTGCTCTTGATTTTCTTGACTATATATCTCTTAAATGTCAACACATACACGTGTGATTTAGTTTACGAAGATTTTTCAATGCCGATAACCTCGATCAGAATGGTGTAAAACTAAAATAGGATATACCGGGCTAGGATTCGAGTTACAGGAACAAGGGCCAAACCAACCTCCCAAGAATGGAATCGTCACGTGAAAACACTTGACATCCTCTTGGAAGCAGCTTTTCTTGCCACCAGACCTTTCTCCATCAATTAGGAATCTGATGCCGTCACTAAACACATTCCTTAAATTGTAGCCATTTTTTGAGTGTTCATTTTTTGGTGTCTAATCCGCATATATATCACAATTGCTCTTGATTTTCTTGACTGTATATCTCTTAAATGTCAACATATACACGTGTGATTTAGTTTACGAAGATTTTTCAATGCCGAGAACCTCGATCACAGAGTTAAAAAGGCGTAAGGTTCACAATGGTGAAAAACTAAAATGGGATACACCGGGCTAGGATTCGAGTTACAGGAACAAGGACCAAACCAACCACCCACGAATGGAATCGTCGAGTGAAAACACTTGACAACCTCCTGGAAGCAGCTTTTCTTGCCACCCGACCTTTCTCCATCAATTAGGAATCTGATGCCGTCACTAAACACATTCCTTAAATTGTAGCCATTTTTTGAGTGTTTATTTGTTGGCGTCTAATTCACAAATATATCACCATTGCTCTTGATTTTCTTGACTGTATATCTCTTAAATGTCAACATATGCACGTGTGATTTAGTTTACGAAGATTCTTCAATGCCGAAAGCTCGATCAGAGAATAAAAATGGCGTAAGGTTCACAATGGTGTAAAACTAAAATGGGATATACTGGGCTAATATTCGAGTTACAGGAACAAGGGCCAAATTAACCTTCCAAGAATGGAATCGTCGAACGAAAACACTTGACAACCTCTTGGAAGCAGTTTTTCTTGCCACCAGACCTTTCTCCATCAATTAGGAATCTGATCCCGTCGCTAAACGTATTCCTTAAATTGTAGCCATTTTTTGAGTGTTTATTTTTTGGTGTCTAATCCGCATATATATCACCATTGCTCTTGATTTTCTTGAATGTATATCTCTTAAATGTCAACATATAAACGTGTGATTTAGTTTACGAAGATTTTTCAATGCCGAGAACCTCAACAGAGAGTAAAAAAGGTGTAAGGTTCACAATAGTGTAAAACTATAATGGGATACATCGGGCTAGGATTTGAGTTACAGGAACAAGGACCAAACCAACCACCTAAGAATGGAATCGTCGAGCGAAAGCACTTGACAACCTCCTGGAAGCAGCTTTTCATGCCACCAGACCTTTCCCAATCAATTAGGAATCTGGTGCCGTCACTAAACACATTCCTTAAATTGTAGCCATTTTTTTAGTGTTTATTTTTTGGTGTCTAATCCGCATATATATCATGATTGCTCTTGATTTTCTTGACTGTATATCTCTTAAATGTTAACATATGCACGTGTGATTTAGTTTACGAAGATTTTTTAATGCCGAGAACCTCGATCAGTGAGTAAAAAAGGCGTAAGGTTCACAATGGTGTAAAACTAAAATGGGATATACCAGACAAATATTCGAGTTACAGGTACAAGGGCCAAAACAACCACCCAAGAATGGAATCGTCGAGCGAAAACACTTGACAACCTCCGGGAAGCAGCTTTTCTTGCCACCAGACCTATCTCCATCAATTAGGAATCTGATGCCGTCACTAAACACATTCCTTAAATTGTAGCCATTTTTTGAGTGTTTATTTTTTGGTGTCTAATCCGAATATATACACCACCATTGCACTTGATTTTCTTGACTGTATATCTCTTAAATGTCAACATATACACGTGTGAT
The DNA here is from genome assembly GCA_030545235.1 of Helianthus tuberosus. Lineage (NCBI taxonomy): Eukaryota > Viridiplantae > Streptophyta > Magnoliopsida > Asterales > Asteraceae > Helianthus > Helianthus tuberosus. The sequence goes on along the minus strand of CM060417.1, from coordinate 122,083,729 downwards.
TTAGTTTACGAAGATTTTTCAATGCCGAGAACCTCAATCAGAGATTAAAAAAGGCCTGAGTTTCACAATGGTGTAAAACTAAAATGGGATATACCGGGCTAGGATTCGAGTTACAGGAACATGGGCCAAACCAACCACCCAAGAATGGAATCATCGAGTGAAAACACTTGACAACCTCCTGGAAGCAGCTTTTCTTGCCACCAGACCTTTCTCCATCAATTAGGAATCTGATGCCGTCACTAAACACATTCCTTAAATTGAAGCCATTATTTGATTCTTTATTTTTTGGTGTCTAATCCGCACATATATCACCATTGCTCTTGATTTTCTTAACTGTATATCTCTTAAATGTCAACATATACATGTGTAATTTAATTTACGAAGATTTTTCAATGCCAAGAACCTCGATCAGAGAGTAAAAAACGCGTAAGGATCATAATGGTGTAAAACTAAAATGGGATATACTGGGCTAGGATTCGAGTTACAGGAACAAGGGCCAAACCAACCACCCAAGATTGTAATCGTCGAACGAAAACACTTAACAACCTCCTGGAAGCAGCTTTCCTTGCCACCAGACCTTTTTTCCATCAATTAGGAATCTGATGCCGTCGTTAAACACATTTATCTAACTGTAGCCATTTTTTGGGTGTTTATTTTTTGGAGTCTAATCCGCATATAAATATATCACCATTTCTCTTTATTTTCTTGACTGTATATCTCTTAACTGTGAACATATACACGTGTGATTTAGTTTACGACAAATTTTCAATGCCGAGAACCTCAATCAGAGAGTAAAAAAAGGCGTAAGGTTCACAATGGTGTAAAAATAAAATGGGATATACGAGGTTAGGATTCGAGTTACAGGGACAAGGGCCAAACGAACCACCCAAGAATGGAATCATCGAGCGAAAACACTTGACAACCTCTTGGAAGCTGCTTTTCTTGCCACCAGACTTTTCTCCATCAATTAGGAATGTGTTGCCGTCACTAAACACATTCCTTAAATTGTAGCCATTTTTTGAGTGTTTATTTTTTGGTTTCTAATCCGCATACATATCACCATTGCTTTTGATTTTCTTGACTGTATATCTCTTAAATGTCAACATATACACGTGTGATTTAGTTTACGAAGATTTTCAATGGTGAGAACCTCGATCAGAGAGTAAAAAAACCGTAAGGTTCACAATGGTTTAAAACTAAACTGGGATATACCGGGCTTGGATTCGAGTTACAGGAACAAGGGCCAAACCAACCACCCAAGAATGGAATCATCGAGCGAAAACACTTGACAACCTTCTGGAAGCAGCTTTTCTTGCCACCAGACCTTTCTCCATCAATTAGGAATCTGATGCCGTCACTAAGCACATTCCTTAAATTGTAGCCATTTTTTGAGTGTTTATATTTTAGTGTCTAATCCTCATATATATCATCATTTCTCTTGATTTTCTTGACTGTATATCTCTTAAATGTCAACATATACACGTGTGATTTAGTTTACGAAGATTTTCAATGCCGAGAACCTCGATCAGAGAGTAAAAAAGGCATGAGTTTCACAATAGCGTAAAACTAAAATGGGATATACCGGGCTAGGATTCGAGTTACTGGAAAAAGGACCAAAACAACCACCCAATAATGGAATTGTCGAGCGAAAACACTTGATAACCTCCTGGAAGCAGCTTTTCTTGCCACCAGACCTTTCTCCATCAATTAGGAATCTGATGCCGTCACTAAACACATTCTTTAAATTGTAGCCATTTTTTGAGTGTTAATATTTTGGTGTCTAATCCGCATATATATCACCATTGCTCTTGATTTTCTTGATTGTATATCTATTAATTGTCAACATATACACGTGTGATTTAGTTTACGAATAGTTTTCAATGCCGAGAACCTCGGTCAGAGAGTAAAAAAGGCATAAGGTTCACAATGGTATAAAACTAAAATGGGATATAACGGGCAAGGATTCGAGTTACAGGAACAAGGTGCAAACTAACCACCCAAGCATGGAATCGTCGAGCGAAAACACTTGACAACCTCCTAGAAACAGATTATCTTGCCACCAGACCTCTCTACATTAATTAGGAATCTGATACCTTCACTAAACACATTTCTTAAATTGTAGGCATTTTTTAATTGTATATTTTTTGGTGTCTAATCCGCATATATATCGCCATTGCTCTTGATTTTCTTGACTGTATATCTCTTAAATATCAGCATATTCACGTTTGATTTAGTTTACGAAGATTTTTCAATGCCGAGAACCCCGACCAGAGAGTAAAAAAGGAGTAAGGTTCACAATGGCGTAAAACTAAAATGGGATATACCGGGCTAATACTCGAGTTACAAGAACAAGGGCCAAACCAACCACCCAAGAATGGAATCGTCGAATGAAAACACTTGAAAACCTCCTGGAAGCAGCTTTTCCTGCCACCAGATCTTTCTCCATCAATTAGGAATCTGATGTCGTCACTAAACACATTCCTTAAATTGAAGTCATTTTTTGAGTGTTTATTTTTGGTGTCTAATCCGCATATATATCACTATTGCTCTTGATTTTCTTGACTGTATATCTCTTAAATGTCAACATATACACGTGTGATTTAGTTTATGAAGATTTTTCAATGCCGAGAACCTCGATCAGAGAGTAAAAAACTTGTAAGATTCACAATGGTGTAAAACTAAAATTGGATATACCGGGCTAATATTCGAGTTACAGGAACAAGGGCCAAACCAACCACCCAAGAATGGAATCGTCGAATGAAAACACTTGACAACCACCTGGAAGCAGCTTTTCCTGCCACCAGATCTTTCTCCATCAATTAGGAATCTGATGCCCGCGCTAAGCACATTCCTTAAATTGTAGCCATCTTTTGAGTGTTTATTTTTTTGGTGTCTAATCCGCATATATATCACCATTGCTATTGATTTTCTTGACTGTATATCTCTAAAATGTCAAAACATACATGTGTGATTTAGATTACGAAGATTTTTCAATGCCGAGAACCTCGATCAGAGAGTAAAAAAGGCGTAAGGTTCACAATGGTGTAAAACTAAAATGGGATATACCGGGCTAGGATTCGAGTTACAGGAATAAGGGCCAAACCAACCACCCAAGAATGGAATCGTCAAGCGAAAGCACTTGACAACCTCCTGGAAGCAGCATTTCTTTCCACCAGACCTTTCTCCATCAATTAGGAATCTGATGTCATCACTAAACACATTCCTTAAATTGTAGCCATTTTTTGAGTGTTTATTTTTTGGTGTCTAATCCGCATGTATATCACCATTGCTCTTGATTTTCTTGACTGTATATCTCTAAAATGTCAAAACATACACGTATGATTTAGATTACGAAGATTTTTCAATGCCGAGAACCTCGATTAGAGAGTAAAAAAGGCGTAAGGTTCACAATGGTGTAAAACTAAAATGGGATATACCAGGCTTGGATTCGAGTTACAGGAATAAGGGCCAAACCAACCACCCAACAATGGAATCGTCAAGCGAAAGCACTTGACAACCTCCTGGAAGCAGCTTTTCTTGCCACCAGGCCTTTCTCCATCAATTAGGAATGTGATGTCATCACTAAACACATTCCTTAAATTGTAGCCATTTTTTGAGTGTTTATTTTTTGGTGTCTAATCCGCATATATATCACCATTGCTCTTGATTTTCTTAACTGTATATCTCTTAAATGTCAACATATACACGTGTGATTTAGTTTACGAAGATTTTTCAATGCCGAGAACCTCGATCAGAGAGTAAAAACGGTGTGAGGTTCACAATGGGGTAAAACTAAAATGGGATATGCCGGGCTAGGATTCAAGTTATAGGAACAAGGGCCAAACCAACCACCCAAGAATGGAATCGTCGAGTGAATACACTTGACAACCTCCTGGAAGCAGCTTTTCTTACCACAAGACATTTCTCCATCAATTAGGAATCTGATGCATCCTAGCAACCAACATCAAGCAATACCACCTAAAACATATGTAAAAACAAAGTCAGCAAAGAAATGCTGGCGAGCACATAGGTTTTATGAGAGTTTCGGATTCATGGCTCATTTATATGTTGCAGTACCTTATTAGACTACAAGTGTTAAAAGTACAAATCTCGTTTTGAAAAGTGTATTGCAACATAATTAACCAACTCAAATCAAGATGGTTATAGTTTATAAAATCTCGTAGCCGTGATTCTAAACCCCAAAACATTTGTTTTAGTAAACCAATTCGTAAAGCATCTCGTAAAAACTCGTTAATAAACTCGTATGGTTTATATCATTTCGAAAACCTCATTGTGTGACATCGTTTCAAAATCGTTTCCCAAGTGAACTATATAATGACATGAAATGTAATATGATAAAAGCACTTATATATAAGATGTACCAGCGGCGTATCTACCATGCTTTTATCATGCTGCACCCATCCCATTATCTAATCACTACCCATAACCAATCGTTTATCCAATTCATTTATCTCGTTTAAGTCATTTCAAATCGTTTAACTCGTTTCCAAATCGTATTCGTTTTAATTGTGAAACTGCTTTTGGTCTTCTCGCTAACAACATTCAAACCTTCATGACTCGTCTATCTCGTTTCTCGCATTAACAAACCACCAAAGGGTAAGTTAACAATCATCAGATTCGGTCGTTACCTACATAACCCCCACACATAACCATGGGTGTAGTCTGATAACGGGATTTGTCAGATCCTATGGTACCATAACCTATTACTGGTCGGCTTGATCAATGCTAATGAATGTCATTCGTTATGTAAATACGTCCAACAAGTTTGTTCACATTATCAAAATCGTTATTAGTTTATATAAACCATGTTAATCGTTTTTGAAACCGTCGTTTTAAATATCGAAATCGTTTAATACATATAAATCACCCCAAAACAATTGAAAACAATAAAATAGGGGAACTATGTACTCACTTTGAATAGAACGGTATCCTTTATCTAAAGAACTTAGCGAAGCTCAGGCAAACCAAGGAAATTCAAGTAGTACCTAGTAATCGGATCACTAGTAAATAAATCGACACCTAAATCGGAAGATCGGACAGAATGAGGTCTTGTAAACCAAATGAGTGTTGGAACTCATGTGATATGGTTTAACAAAGCCTACATTCTAAATCGGAACCTAACCTAAGTGCTTTTGACCCGTTTATGTAGCTTACGCTACTTTAATGCGTCGTGCGCGCAAAAGCGCGTTTGAGACGTCTAACTAGTCCTATGACAAGTATTATATGCCTAGACATGTTTAATTATGTTGCATAATCAGTTAAGTGACAAATGTTTAGGTTACATATGCTTAAAATCCAATTATGCATGAAAAGGGTATTTTGGCCATTTACCTAAGGCATATAAACTACCTATCATACAACTACTTAAACTAGGTGACCATAAGGTATAACCTCGGAAGGTTATTCCCTATGCAACTATGGTCACTAAACATGCTTGGTCGGATCCAAATGATCGACCAAACGGGTCGAGTTCGAAAGTCTAAGCGGTGGTTTAGACCGCTTGAATTACGACTCTAAACAAGCACTAAACTAAAAGTGACGAGCTAACATGCTTAACTAAGTTAGAAAATAGGTTTTGATATCAAAACAAAGTGTTTTGATACCAAGAGTAGTTTGGTTGCAAAATACTCATAAATGCGCATTTTGACCGAAACTACGACTCGTCACTACGCCTAGTCAACGTGGTAATCAGTAGGTATAGTCACAAGGGACTATAACCATCGTGATTACGCTCACGTTGCGAAGTTCAAACGAACTTCTTGTTGACCAACTCGTGGTCAAAGCTGAAAGTCAAACACTGTTTGACTTTCTCGCTAGGAAAGCGATAAATGAACGAAGGAAGCTTACAAAGGGTCCTTGCTAGAACTTGATCTTATAATTCTCAGGTATCAAGTTATAAAACCTCAACTTAGAGAATTTAGATCAAGTGTTAGTTGCAACAAATGAAAGGCATGGCTATATATACTTGTTGGAGGTTCATAGGATTAATCCATGTGTTTGTGTGGCCAACAAGCATTAGATCACAACCATACAAGTGTTAGAGGCCAACTAATTTACTTGGAGAGGTGCTAACTTGGCTACCACACAAAGAAATTGCAAGAATGGCCCATGAACTTCAATCTGCTGCACAAAAATGAGGTTTTTGTCCAGATCATATGGTGGCATGGCGCTAGGATTCGAGTTACAGTAACAAGGACCAAACCAACCACCCGAGAATGGAATCGTCGAGCGAAAACACTTGACAACCTCCTGGAAGCAGCTTTTCTTGCCACCAGACCTTTCTCCATCAATTAGGAATCTGATGCCGTCACTAAACACATTGCTTAAATTGTAGCCATTTTTTGAGTGTTTATTTTTTTTGTCAAATCCGCATATATATCACCATTTCTCTTGATTTTATTAACTGTATATCTCTTAAATGTCAACATATACACGTGTGATTTAGTTTACGAAGATTTTTCAATGCCGAGAACCCCGACCAGAGAGTAAAAAAGGCATAAGGTACATAATGGTGTAAAAGTAAAATGGGATATACCGGGCTAGGATTCGAGTTACAGGAACAAGGGCCAAACCAACCACCCAAGAATGGACTTGTCGAGCGAAAACACTTGACAACCTCCTAGAAGCAGCTTTTCTTTCCACCAGACCTTTTCCATCAATTAGGAATCTGATGCCGTCACTAAACACATTCCTTAATTTGTAGCCATTTTTTAGTGTTTATTTTTTTGGTCTCTAATCCGTATATGTATCACCATTGCTCTTGATTTTCTTAGGTGTATATCTCTTAAATGTCAACATATACACCTGTGATTTAGTTTACGAAGATTTTTCAATGCCGAGAACCTCGATCAGAGAGTAAAAATGGCGTAAGGTTCACAATGGTGTAAAACTAAAATAGGATATAACGGGCTAGGATTCGAGTAACAGGAATAAGGGCCAAAGCAACCACCCAAGAATGGAATCGTCGAGCGAAAACACTTGACAACCTCCTGAAAGCAGCTTTTCTTGCCACCAGACCTTCCTCCATCAATTAGGAATCTGATGTCGTCACTAAACACATTCCTTAAATTGTAGCCATTTTTTGAATGTTTATTTTTTGGTGTCTAATCCGCATATATATCACCATTGCTCTTGATTTTCTTGACTGTATATCTCTTAAATGTCAACATATACACGTGTGATTTAGTTTACGAAGATTTTTCAATGCCGGGAACCTCGATCAGAGAGTAAAAAAGGTGTAAGGTTCACAATGGTTTAAAACAAAAATGGGATGTACCGGGCTAGGATTCGAGTTTCAGGAAAAAGGGTCAAACTAACCACCCAAGAATGGAATCTTCGAGCGAAAATAGTTGACAACCTCCTGGAAGAATGACACGTGTCATGAACCTTAAACGTGTAATGAATTGTTTATGAGGGACTAAAGTTGACAAACAAGGAAAAGATATATGGGGAAGGATCAGAAATGTCAACATATGAAAACTATGCCTTTCAATAACTTTACACGATGTTTGTACTCTTAAATGAATAAATTATGGAACGCATGAAGTTGTTCGTGAAAGAAAGTGAAAGTTTACAAGGCACGGGGGGTTAAACGTGTCAACATGTTAAATTCCTACCTCTGAGTGACCTTTTAACGAACCCGGGACTTTGTAACGATTAATTATACTTTCAAGAATAAGCGTTGAAAAATTCACGAGGTTTCAATATCGTTTTGTATTGAATACGTTAACTTTCATAAAAAGGGTTAAAAGCGTCAACAAAGTGAAACTAGGGTTTTCGGTTGTCGTTTAACGAAACCGGACCAAACGGTGGTTGATTATATCCTAAAGATCATCTATGTACTAACTTTAAGGGTTAAAAGTGCTTAAAATGGAAGTTATAATGCTTAAAAAAGGTTCAAGGGTCATTTCTGCCATGTTTAAAAGTTGTAGAGCTGGTCACCTATAGCGTCGCGCTACGCGACCTCGAAACATGCCTGCCGTCGTGCGATGCGATGACCTAATATCGACAGATTCCCTTCACAGGTGCAGGTTTGCATGCATTTCTTCTCCAATCCAACTCCATACTCACATAAATCGAATTCTATGGATTCTAGTGGTTTCTAAAAACCACTTTGGACACTTGTACTTATCTGGAAGCAACATTAAACAGCTGGGATGATCTGAAGATGTCCTCATGCACTATAAATAGGGGCTTTGGAATGAACTTCACACTTGCACATTTCAAAGATTTCACTCTCTCACTTGCTCAAGCTTTTGGAGCATTCTCTGGAGCATCCTAGTCTTAAAGGAAGCTCTCTCAAGTTAAATTTTCTTGCTAAGGACCTTTGTAAGTGTTCTTAGCTTCTGTAGTTAAGTTTTCATTAGTATAAGGACCGAAAGTCAAAGATAGCGTAATTCTACTTTCACTTTTAAATTAATCATTAACGGTCGAGCCATTATTCAAATTGAAAGTGGCTATGTGTTGGTAATTAAGTAGGTGATAATCCCTCAAAAGGGTTCCTCCTAATTATCACATTTACTTAGTCAATTGTCAGGTCAAAGTAATGAACAGAAAAGTCAAACGAGTCAGTTTTAATAAAAGAATTCATAACTGATAATGTAGAAGCTATAAAATCCGTTTTATCACTTTAATAACTTGATAAATATTATAAGAACATGTTTAGACATGTTCAACCCGAAAATTCTGAGTTTAGGCTCGGATCGCAACCGAAAGTCACAAAAGTTGACCTTTGCTTTGACTTTCAGTTCTGACCCGAATTAGCTTACTATCTTTATGACTTAGGGTTCCTTTGTGACCATAATATATGTTAGTATAACCCTCTGAGGTTATACTAAATGGTCCTTTAGAAGTTAGAGTTCATTTGCATGTTTCCGTTATTTGATTAAATTTGACTATTATGCCCTTATAATGTAAAAACTGATTTTTGGATATATGAGTTTACAAATATCCTTATTTAAGCATGTCAAATAAATTTGACATCAGTTTTTGGTCTCAAACTAAAGTTATGCAAGATATCGTAAAATGAAACTTTTTATTAATTAAACTACATTTTTAGCATAAATTGTGTTTAAACCCGAATTTTGGCACCAAACTCATTACTTACTGTTTTGATATGTTTTAGGGATTTTTGGAATATTGGGTCAGATTATAAACTGGCCATATCATTGAGTTCTTGTATAATTCGATAAATGACGATAATACCATTTTTGTTAATAAAATGAGATTAACATATAATTAACATGCCAAACCTTTTCCTACTGATTTTATATGAAAAATAAAATATTTTAAACATTCAAGACTGACCAAAATCTCAGAATTTCATAAAATCTTGAATATCGTCAATTATCGACTTTTACGATAATTAGGTGCATAGTATGGTTTAAAAACCATATTTAACACCTAAGACTTGTTACCTACTGAGTTTATAAATAAATTTTAATACTTTAACAATAAGTATATATCTTGAACTCAGACTTCCAATTTTGTCCTTAAAAACATATGTGAAATGACCAAAATGCCCCTACGGTGCATAGTTTGGCCATAAATGATAAACCTCACATATATATGATATCTTACTGATGTAACATGATAAAATAAATATTCTTACTGAATGTTTTAGACCAGAACCACAGTTTACTATTAAACCACTTTTATAAACTTTATAATTACCAAAATACCCCTACGGGACTTAACTAAGTTTTAAAATCTTTTTGGGCATAATTGTTGATATCCTACTGATATCATATCATAATTAAATCATAATAACTTATGAAACTTGTACATGACTCATCCGGTTACCCGTTATGCATATACGCGTTCGGTACGGTTTATGTAACTAGTTTGCATAAATTAGCCGAAACGGGTCAAACCTTATCATTTTTACTTCAAAATCCAGAATGTATTTGGTTTACCCATTTTATACAAGTCTCCATACTTGTTGGGTCTAAATCACATTCCAATCCGGTCATCGCTTAATCAAGTGTTTCGTGCCGTAAACCTTTCTTTAAAACTAATCGGTCTAAGTTACAACTTAAATAAGACCCGTTAGGAATCTAAGAGGTTATTAAAACTTCGTTCCAGATTAGAAGCCTGGTAAAAGTTATCTACACTTATTTGAGTAGAATATACGGCTGAGTATACAAAATTTACATTTTTAAGCTCAGGTAAATACTTTTGACTTATTTTCCCTTATACGGGCTTGGGATACGGTAAATTATTACCGCTTGGTCGAGTGTGGAATATTTAATCGATTAGTGGTTATTTCATTGACATAACCCGTTTTAATCTGTTCTGTTTGATATATAAACTTTTGGGAGTTAATATGACCGTGTCCTGGATATCCTCGGCTCATTTCTTTTGAAAATGGCCATGACTTAAGCACGGGGTGTAGGCATAAACCTGACAGTTGCGTATGTATAAAGGTATAACCACATGTGAGAGTAACTCCTTGTGGGACTATATTAGTGGAATGTTTATTAATTTTGTCTCGGTTTCCATACCGGGCCCTGAACGTACGACAAACATGTAAATCTGTATACAAGATTATTTTATATAATTATCCCAAGTTATAAAAGAGTATTTGTGCCTTGTGCATTTAAATCAATTTTCATAAATGTTTTCAAAAGAGTCGGTTAATTGTATTTTCCAGTGTAAACTGACGTATTTTTCAAAAAGACTAAGTGGCAGGTACAACTCGAAATTAGCTGGAAGCTTTGGGCGTTAGTTAAAGAATCTTGCAAGTTCTTAACGCTTAACGTCTGTTGAACAATATTTTATATTTCTATTTTAGATCCGTCCGTGGATCCTCTTACAACCGTTTGTATAATGTTTATTTATACTTTGCATTTCGGTTTGTAATAATATTTTTCTACCAAGACTTCTGCTGTGCATTAAACTATGAATGATTGTCTATGATGATACCAACTACGTCACGATACTCCCCGCCGAGCCCACCGGTAATATGTGGAAATATCGGGGTGTGACAGGTTGGTACCAGAGCCAACATTGAGTGAATTAAACACTAGCCTTTTGTGTTTAATCTCAATGACACAGTAGCACATTCCTTGGCTTCCGAGTCTAGGTAAACGACCAAGGATTAATCCTAATCTTATTGGTTTACATCTTTTGTTTGTTTTCTTGTTTTGACAGGGTTACTTAAATCATGCCGCCAAGAGTACGTGCACGTGGAGGTCGAGGCAAGGCACCGATGGGAACAAGGAATGATCATGAAGCAGCACCGTCACACAGACGCACACCCTCAGCATCCATTGGCTCCAGCCCGCATGAGGATTGGAGAACCTATCTTGAACCCGCGAGGCATTCTGTCTCGCTTAGCTCTTCACCCTCATACCGCAACTCATTCGGGCCATAACTGGAGGACGAGCCCAGTGACTCACACCACTCATATATCCCCTTGCAGCGTTCGGGTTCTCACCATTCATTCCAGAACCCCACACCTTACTTCCAAAGCAGGTTCAACCCAATGAACCAAGTTGAAGAACCAGAGGGTCAAAACCCTTTGGGACCAGCATACCACTTTCCCGAATACCAAGACATGGAGATGGACGATGATCCAGATCCCAATATGCCACCATCTGGGACGCCCACGCATCCCATCGAGATTTCAAGCGGATCTTCTTTTCATGGTTAGCCATATAGAGGCCCTGATATCTGGGCCAAAAGATGGAGCACATATAAGTGGGAGTTTACTCCCCCTCACCACTACTCTCCTCCACATCAGTAGGTCCCTTCAGAGGACCCACATTTCCAGGCGGTCACGCCACCGCCAGCGCCAGAGCAGCCACCGCCTCCAGAACCATCGAGGCGAAGAAGAAGTGCATGGATGTCCGTGCGTGGGGGTTTTCATTTCAGCACCCCCAGCACTCCAGCAACTACCCTCCAATTTATGAAGACCTGCAAATGGGTGGGCCTTCAAATGCCATTTCTGAAGTCGACTCTGCACCAGTCGCACCTGCACGACCACCCATGGGTTATGAAAACCCAATTCTATCTTACTTAGATGCAGCTGGGTACAACCTGTTTGAGAAGCAAGCTTACTCGGGTTATAACTACAACCATACACCTGCCGTTGACCCATAAATTGAAGCGGCAAACTTCAGTGCTCTCTACTCCTCTCCCTTTCCACCTGCGTACCCAACTGGGTACCCTGCATATGGGTATCAATACCCGCCACCTCCACAACCTCAGCAGCAGCAGCCACCCCAACCGCCACTTCAACAGCCTCAGCAACAAGAAATTCTCCAGAGGTTGCATGAGGTGGAACAAAGGGTAGAAGAAGAGCATAGGAGTCGCCGTGGTCTTCTAAAGGGTTTGGCAAACCTCATTAAGGGGAAAAAGAAGAGGGATCATTAGAGACCCTTATTTATTGTTTTGTAATTTCATTTCAATTAAGTCCCTGCGTGGACATTTCATTTATGTATTTAGTCCCTGTGTGGACTTGTTTTCTTATTTAGTCCCTACGTGGACAAATGTATTTGTTTAAGACCCGTTTAGGGCAATTATTGTAATTCTTAGGACCTATTTATGAGCAGTTTCCTTTTGAAATTACTTTTGGCATTATACATATACATATACATTGTATCATTGATTAAAATATCATTTCAATTTATAATTGATCTGCCATTAAATCTTAAAAGAAAATCTTAAAGATATAACCTAGTCTATATGTCATTTTAGACATGGCCATGATGGTAAAACCTTTTTAAGATTAAAATCCTTGTTAACATCTGAAAACATGTTAGCACTCTTGACAAATGTGGTTCGATAAAAATCAAACCAGTCATCCTAAGACTTGGATTCTTCCAAGCTTCCTTATCTAGCCTAATGATCTAGAAATCATGGCTTATATCATCAAATGAGATGATCATACCAAAGCATCCATTATGCGATGTCATTACTTCGCCTTCGGGCCAAACTCATCAAACGACAGTTATAGTCTATGACTCCCTATCAAGAAAGGTAATGAACTATGTTCAAACCTTAATGCCTCGATCCTATAAGATCATGGCTTTGAAATTAAAAATGTCCTTGTGACAAGGCCTATTGTGCCACTTTTGTACCCCTAATGATTCTTATCTGGGAAAAATTATAACGAAAAATTTAAATAAATCTGATTAACAAATTAACCAAATATGGTCTATTTAGACCATGGTTAATGAATCGCCGAAAATGGTGATTCCATAATAGACTTCTGAATAAAGGGTTGTCAATTGTTTTATAGCAATCAATATCCACAATGGCTGAATATGAAGAAGTTAATAGTCATCCAAGGGAAAGAAATGATAACACCAGAATGAATGTAACAGGTGCAAACTTACAAGCAATGATAGACAATGCTGTCACTAAAGCCGTTGACAGAATGTTCAAAGAACCAAGTGATAATCGCACCAAGACAGAGTCAGTGGCTCTTTCAAAGCCCCCTTCTAAAACACATGAATCAAAGAAGGATGATTCTCGGCACTCGTCGAATCAGAAAAGTCAGCCATCTAAGAAAATTGTGTTTGATCATGAACTGCGCTTAAAGACTTGTTCTTACAAATGCTTCGTCTCTTGCAAGCCAAGGGATTTTACAGGCAAAAGGGTGCCATAGACTGTATGACATGGCTTGATGAAATGGATACAGTTGTGGATATCAGCGGATGTGCTGAACAGGATGTTGTGAAGTTTGTTTCACAGTCTTTAAAGGGGAGGCATTGGCTTGGTGGAGATCATTAATTCAAGCCACGGGGAAAATCCCACTCTATAACTTGTCATGGGAGGAATTTGTGGCACTGATGAAGGAAAACTTCTGTCCTCAGCATGAGGTAGAGAAAATTGAAACTGACTTATTGACTCTGGTCATGAAGAATTTGGATTGCCAAGCTTATGTTACAAGTTTCAACACCATGTCTAGGCTTGTCCCTTATCTAGTTACACCTGAACCTAAGCGTATAGCGCGCTTCATTGGAGACTGGCCCTGGAAATTAAAGGAAATGTTAAAGCTTCCAGGCCTACAACCTATAGGTCAGTGGTGGATTTATCTTTGTCACTTACGCTTGATGCGATTAGGAATAAGTCTGTTAAGGCTTCAGACGAGGGAAAGAGGAAGAGAGAAAATGAGAGCTCACATTGCTCTGATAAGAAAAAGAAGGGTAATTCTGAGCATAAGAAGAATTCTGGGTTTAAGAAGGACTCGCAGCAGTCAGGTGAAAAGACCAATTGCAAAACCTGCAAGAAATACCACCTCGGGAAATGCAGATTTGAATCGCAGCCTCTACCTTGCGGGATCTGCAAGTCTAAGGACCGTAAAACTTTGGAGTGCAAAAATCTGAAAAATGCAACATGTTATGGTTGCAATGAGAAGGGGCACATCAAGACCAACTGCTCGAAATACCCGAAGAATCCCGGAGAGGCTAAAAAGACCAATGCTCAAGTTTTCCAAATGAATGCCAAGGAGGCAGTGCAGAACGATAATGTTATAACAGGTACTTTTCTTAGAGGTGATGTTTATGCTAGAGTTTTATTTGATTCTGGCGCAAATAAGTCCTTTGTAGACACTAAATTTTGTAAACTGTTAAATCTGCCTGTTAAAACTCTAGACATAAAATATGAGGTAGAATTGGCTGCTGGTACCTTAGAAACTGCTTCAACAATTCTAGATGGATGTTTCATATCCATTAGGAACCACTCTTTTCCGTATCTTTGTTACCGATGAAATTGGCAGGATTTGACATAGTTATAGGCATGGATTGGTTATCCCTTAACCAAGCTCAAATTGCCTGTGATAGAAAGCCAGTTGTTATCAAAACCCCTTATGGTGAATCGATTACTATTCAAGGAGACACGCAGAGTATCTATGCTTAAGGCATCCAGGTGTTTGAAGAAAGGTTGTGTCATTTACATGGCATAGGTGATGATAGATGAGCCAAAGCCCAAGATAGAAGATATTCCTGGTATTTCAGAATACTCGGACGTTTTTCCTGAAGAATTACCTGATTTTTACCTCCAGACAGACAAGTGGAATTCTGAATTGATATTATTCCAGGAGCAGCACCAGTCGCAAGAGCTCCTTAACGTTTGGCACCAATAGGAATAAAGGAATTCAGAACGCAGTTGGATGACCTACTGGAGAAAGGTTTTATTCAACCAAGCTCGTCTCCTTGGGGAGCGCCTATTCTATTTGTGAAGAAGAAAGATGGTTCAATGCGTCTATGCACTGATTATCGCGAGCTGAACAAAGTTACAATCAAGAACCGATATCCATTACCCAGGATCGACGATCTGTTCGATCAACTGCAAGGGGCAAGTTACTTCTCAAAGATCGATCTGAGGTCGGGGTATCATCAGTTGAAGGTCAGAACCGAAGATGTACACAAGACCGCATTCAGAACACGATATGGCCACTACGAGTTCTTAGTGATGCCTTTCGGGCTCACTAATGCATCTGTAGCATTCAAGGATCTCATGAATCGAGTCTGCAAGTCGTATCTGGACAAGTTTGTCATTGTTTTTATTGATGGCATACTTATTTATTCAAAGAGTCAAGCTGATCATGAAAAACATCTTCGATGCATCCTTAAACTTCTGCAACAAGAGAAAGTCTACGCAAAATTTTCCAAATGTGAGTTCTGGCTCCGAGAAGTCCAGTTTCGTGGACACGTGGTAAGTGAGCATGGCATCCAGGTGGATCCTGCTAAGATTGAAGCAATTATGAATTGGCAAGCACCTAAGACGCCCACTGAAATTCGTAGTTTCTTAGGTTTGGCAGGTTACTACAGGCGTTTCATCAAAAAATTTTTCAAGAATTGCAGCACCTTTAACTTCGTTAACTTGCAAGAATGTAAAGTTTGATTGGGGTCCGAAACAACAAGAATCTTTCGAGATTCTTAAACAAAAATTAAGCAATGCTCCTGTGTTGACATTACCAGAAGGGATAGAAGAGTTTGTTGTTTACTGTGACGCATCACACACTGGCATGGGCTGTGTGCTTATGCAAAGAGGTAAGGTCATTGCCTATGCATCACGTTTACTGAAGGTGAATGAAAAGAACTACACCACCCATGATTTGGAATTGGGTGTCATTGTATTTGCAATGAAATTATTGAGGCATTACCTGTATGGAACCCAAGTGTGTAATCTACTCAGATCACAAGAGGCTCCAACACTTGTTTAACCAGAAAGATCTTAACATGAGGCAGCGTCGTTGGATGGAAACATTGAACGATTATGATTGCGAAATTCTCTACCATCCGGGCAAAATGAATGTGGTCGCCGACGCACTAAACAGGAAAGAAAGGATTAAACCTATACGAATCATTGCCAAAAGTATTGAACTAAAGAACAGTCTGAATGAAAGACTGTTAGCTGCTTAGAAGGAAGCTATATTGGAACCTAACTTTCCAAATGAAAAGTTAGGCATAGCAGCTGATCAATTGTCTTTTGGCAAGGATGGAATCCTTAGATTTAATGGTCGAATCTGGGTTCCAATTCGTGGAGGACCTAGAGATGTAATCCTCCAAGAAGCTCATAGTTCTAAATATTCAGTTCACCCAGTCAGTGATAAAATGTACCAAGATCTGAAAGCAAATTATTGGTGGATAGGTTTGAAGAAATTCATAGCCACTTATGTGGCTAAATGTCTGACGTGCACACAGGTTAAAGCCGAGCATCAAAAGCCGTCAGGTTTATTGCAACTGTCACACCCCGACCACGTAAAACAACGAAACGTGGAGGAAACGTCGGGGAGTGTTGTAACAGAATTAATTGTTTCACAACCATGGAAATTAAAGTTTCGTTTTATTAATCAAACAAGCGAGTTACATTGTCTTTAAACAAGAAATAAAGAGTACATAACATAAATTAACTAGTTCTTGTCTCGTTTTAAGTCACTAAGGCACAGGTCCGCCTAAGTATGTCTCGATAAGTCCTATGCATCAACTCCTGAAAACACATGTGAAAATAGGTACGTCAGCATAAAAATGCCTGTGAGATACATAGGTTTTGTGAAAATAGGTTTCATGACTTGTAAGTTTAGAAAGAGTTGTCATGAACCTTGTAAATTGATTTGTTTTGTAAATCGTTTGAAAAACAATAAGTTCAGATGATATGTATAAATAAGAGAATAATGTATGGTTAAATGAATAACCATGTAAAATGAGTTTGTATAAGATAAGTTGTTTGTAAAACAATGTCTTGTGAAAAGTATGTTATTTGTATAAAATGTTATATGTCTTAAATTGAAATGATTCAAATAACGCTACGATATGTAATACCATACAAGAACTTATATATAGGAAGTACCAGCGGTGTATCCACCATGCTTGTACCATATTACACACGCCTCGTTACTTAAATCACTTACTCAAACCAAACCATCAAGATGTAATGTTTAACAATTGTAGAAATGTTTAGGTATAGTCAAATGTCTATTGTCAAATGGTTCACATGGTTCAATAGATACAAGTGGTTCACATAATGTAATATAATGTGTTCATATGCTGGATGAGCATATGCAACAAAATGTAATGTAAAACAATGTACTAAGTATGCACACAATGGACATACATAGCATGAAATGTAATGTAAAACAATGTACTAAGTATGCACACAATGGACATACATAGCATGAAATGTAATGTAAAACAATGTACTAAGTATGCACACAATGGACATACATAGCATGAAAGGTAATGTAAAACAACGTACTAATAGTGTACTAATGAACATAGCAAGTATATGATGTGAAAACATGGAAAAACATGAAAGTAACAAGTAGGCACATGTGTTTCACCCCAAAGTGTTTGAAAAACAGTAAAAGAGGGGTCTATGTACTCACTTGAGATTGCTCAATAGACTTTAGATACCCACCAAGCAAAGCTAGAAGATCACGAATATCAAACGGCACCTAATATAGGTATCTACATTAATAAACGGACCTAAATCGGAGGATCGGATAGAATGAGGGCTCGTAAACTAAATGAGTATGGGAACTCATGTAATATGGTTTAACAAGCCCACATACTAAAATGAAACCTAACCTAAGTGCTTACGACCCATTACGACCCGTTTAGGTAGCTTATGCTACTTTAACGCGTCGTTCGTGTAAAACACGTTCGGAACGCCTAACTAGTCCTATGACAAGTAAAATATGCCTTAACATGTCTAATATTGTTGCCGAATTAGTTTAGATGTTAAAAGTTATGTTACATATGCTTAAAATGAATTTTGGCGTAAAAAGGGCATTTTGGTAATTTACCTAAGGCATATCAACTACCTATCATACAACTACTTAACGAAGCGACCATAAGGTATAAGCTCGGAAGGTTATTCTTTATATACTATGGTCACCTAAAGTGTTTGGTCGGATCCTAATGATCGACCAAACGGGTCGGCTTCGAAAGTATAAACGATTATTTAGATCGCTTACCTTACGACCCTAAATAAGCACAAAACTAAAAGTGACAAGCTAAGCATGTTAAAACATGCTTAACTAAGTTTAGAAAACAGGTTTGGTATCAAAACAAACGGTTTTGATACCTAAGAGTAGTTTGGATACAAAATACGCAAGAATGCGCATTTTGGCCGAAACTACGACTCGTCACTGAGCCTAGATAACGTGGAAATCAGTAGGTATAGTCACTAGGGACTATAACCATTGTGATTACGCTCACGTTATAAAGTTTAAACGAACTTCGCATTGACCATAAACTAGTCAATCTCCACCCTACACTTGTTGAAATGCTAAGGTAACTCAAATTGGCCCCCCATTATCAGGAAGAGGCAAGTGCAAAGGGATTAGGAGTGCTTAACAGCTGTTAACAGGCTGTCAAACAGATTTTTCTGATCTGGGAACTCCTTACGGACCGTAAGGGTGATGGCTTACGGTCCGTAAGCCAGCAACTTTGGCAAATTGACAGTTTTAGTCCCTGTTATGCAATAAAGCCATTTCCGACACGTTTAAGGCCCGTTAACCCCATTTCAAAGCTCTAAAATGAAGTTAAAGTATAGGGAACTTAAAATGTGCTCAAAAATATCTCGGATGTTGGTTCGTTTGGCCGTACGATCGCGGTGTTCGCTTAATTACAATGGAATGCGCATAAGCGCGAAAAACGATCCAAAATGCGTGACGAATGGATTTTTCTTATGCCAAACACTAAAATAAAATATTTTAATGCTTACATAAATTTTTGGATGTCCGGATGTATACAGAACGTAAGTTATGCGCGAAAATGCAAACTTATGCACTTTTTGAAGCTTTTAGTCCCTGAATGACCCAAAAGTTTATTTTAGCACACCGAACCCCTCAAAGCCTATTTCTAAGCTATGTAAAGGATATTTAGGGTATGGTTAACTTATGGTCATGTTCCGAAATGTCTGTTACAGTTCAAATTGGCATACTTTCGCAGTTTGTCAAATTTAGTCCCTGTAAGCGAATTAACTTGATTTCGGCATACCAAACTATCCAAAACTTATTTCTAAGTTATGTAAAGGTTATTTAAGGTATGTTAAGCCTATGTCACTGTTTCGGAGTGTTTTTTGCATTAAACTGGTTATATTTACGCATCGGTGCGCGTATAACCTTCCAGAAAGCGATTTAGAGCCCGAAATCGAACAAGAATTGATATGTGCAAACGATACACATATTTATACAAATCCCAAGTATGAAATACAATATTTCATTGGTTTGGTATTTGTTTGATGGTTGAAGTGACACAGGTGTCACAGTCTCCCCTACTTTAGGAAATTTCGTCCCGAAATTTAATTTTAGGAGAAACTTGTGAGGACAACGGTGATGTTTTCGCTTTGAATGAATCCCTTGAACCCTAATTAGAACTCTGGGCCATGATAGGGTTCTTAGCGAAATTGTTAATCCCTCAAAGTGAAGTCCTTGTAGTAGCAAAACATGGAGTTTCAAACTATGGATAGGAGAACGTTTCCCATGAAGACTTATCATAGGAAACTTGAATTCAGGATTGGGAAGTAATGACATCGGTCAAGGTCCAAGACTTCTCTCGTATCATTACTCTTGTCACTATTAGTCTTAACACATGACAAAACTTTCTGTGGTTTCTGTGCGCTGAATTCCATAATTATGTAGGCCTCCATAATTACGTAATTCCTTGCACAGTCCGCACGATTCATTTCAAAATGCGTAGGGGAAAAAAATCAAACGAATTATCCTGTGGTGATTTAACTAGACTACAATAGTCTCTTTAACTAGATCACCAAAGGATCTATTAACTAGATCAACGGACAATCTCTTGAACTAGACCACCAGAGGGCCTCTTTAACTATATCAACACATGATATCTTTAACTAGATTGACGAATCAATCTCTTTAACTAGATCAACGAATGATCTCTTTAACTACATCAACGGAGGATGTCTTTAACTAGATTGACGAATCAATCTCTTTAACTAAACTACCCAAGAGGAATCTTTAACTACATCAACGGAGGATGTCTTTAACTAGATTGACGAATCAATCTCTTTAACTAAACTATTCAAGAGGAATCTTTAACTACATCAACGAAGGATGTCTTTAACTAGATGGACGAATCAATCTCTTTAACTAAACTATTCAAGAGGAATCTTTAACTATAACATTGAAGCCCATCAAGGATTTAAGGTAGTACCTTTGGATATCCTACTATGAATCCCTTATACGAAGATATGGAAGATTCTACGAGGATTTGGATAACAAAAATTTGGATCACATAAAAAGGGAACACATAAGCACATAATCACATAATTGTTTAATTTGGCCTTAAATTTGTTATCTTTGGACGCGGATACTTAAAGCACACCAGGAATCCAATCCGTGGATTTCATTTGGCACTTTAAATCATTTTTTTCAAGAATCTATCTATGAAGATAGGATGATCTTCCAAAAATTTGATTTTGTTTTCAAAGAAACATATATTCGAATTAAGGTACAAAACAATTTTAGGATTTTACGGAAATACCCTTTGGTACCCTATTATGGATTTATAGTGGTATTTCTGGGTATTCGTCCAGAGTTGTAACTTGCGCCTTGTACTTCGTTTCCTTGGAAGAAACGGGTAATTAGGATTTTCGTGGAAAACGCAAGAGATAATAAAATGGAAGAATTTTAGGGGTAGTCTGTTCTTCAAGGAATACGGCTCCTTGATTGTCGGTATTGTAGGGGATACACTGTTTATACATGCCATCACATTCGTACATTGCAATGTAAAATAAAAAGATTTATTTATAAACAACAACAACAACTGTTCCATGGACCTTGACAACAAAAGGAAATAATACATAAGGCTTGATTATTTCTAAGCAACATTGTCTTTTAGTTGGTCCGATACTCATCCCTGCGCTGGATTCGCATTAGCAATCTTTGGGCAATTTCTTCGGAAATGGCCCATCTCGCCACAGTTGAAGCAAGGACCTGGTGGAAAACGAGCTTGAGCAGGATTTACTTGAGGTTGGTTTGGACCACCTTGGTTTGGCGTAAATCGACAAGCATTTGCCAGGTGGCCGAGTCGCCCACATGATGCACATAAACGACACTATAGGTGAGCTAAGTGGTGTGCATTACATTTGTTGCATATCGGTGCAGTACCGGCATAAGGTTTCCTTGCAGGAGGTTGAGTTGGTTGGTTGCGGGTGTTTTGGTTGGGTTGAGCAGCAATCACACAATTCTGCGAAGCCTTACGCTTCTTAGAAGGTTCGGTTTTGCTTTCCTTGGTTTCCTCCTGAACATTAGCTGCTTGTTTCTTGTCGCCTTTCCGAAAAAGTTTGCCCTTTCTGATCTGAGATTCGGTTAGGGTAGCAGATAATTCAATGGCCTATCTAACTGTGGTAGGATTACTACCAGTAACAATGTCCTGAACTGGGTCAGGGAGACCATCAATGTATTTTTCGATCGCCTTATCCAAAGGCGTAACCATGGTAGGACACAACAGGCTCAGCTCCTCATATCGATCAGTGTAGGCTCGATGTTCACCGCTGTCTTGCTTAAGATCGTCGAATTCTCTTTCCATAGCCCTAAGTTCATGACAAGGACATAACTCCTTCATCATCAGAGCTCGAAGCTCTTCCCATGTTTGAGCCAGTGCCACATCGGCACCCCTATCTCTCATCACACCATTCCACCATGTCAAAGCCCGTTTCTCAATGACACCAGATGCGAAATCTACCTTTCGCTCATTTGGGCATTGAACATGCCTGAAGGTGCTCTCTAGACTCTCGAACCATTGCAGAAGTGCAGTCGCTCCTTGAGACCCAGAAAACTTTGATGGCTTAGCCGAGTTGAACGTCTTGAAGTTGCAGGGGGCATTATTGTTATTGAGGGCTTGGTTACATTGAGCAACGATGTTCGGGATTGCAGCAGTCATTTGCTGTGTAATGACAGCTGCCAGCTCCTCAATAGATACCTGATTTTCGCGTCGTGGAGGCATTCTAAAAGGGGAAACAAGAGAGAAAACAAATGAAATGGCATTGGGTAAGAATAGGATGTTACAATTACCGACCAAAATCTTGGATGATGGTCATTTGTTTGAACCACGAAGCAAACAAACAACACAAAGGATGAATCAAAGCAAATAGATCCTCATAATGTATCGCGAAGACATGCTCGCCTATAAGTGGACACTCACCCCAAGAGTTCCCAGGTAAGAGTGACTGGTCCGATTATGTGGATTTGTACGAACACTTTAGCCTTAGACAGAAAACCCAGGGTACAGGCATTCACTCTTCCAGTTTGCATGTGTTCACACTATTTAGGACCCAAAACTTTGATGAGAGTTTTGAAAATTCAAAGGGGTTCAAAACCTTATAACAGAGGGTTCAAAACCAAGTAATCAATCATCCTAGAACAGATGATTAGCTTTCAAAGCGGTTTTGAAATTTATGTTCTTGTTGTGGTCGTCGCCTAAGGATAGGTGACGGTATTGTTTTATGACTAAACGCAAGTAAACTCGCGTTAGGGTCCTAGGAAGGTTATAGACTATGTCAAAGTATTACTAATAACCTAATTCCCTATAACCATTGGCTCTGATACCATCTTTTCTGTCACACCCCGACCACGTAAAACAACGAAACGTGGCGGAAACGTCGGGGAGTGTTGTAACAGAATTAATTGTTTCACAACCATGGAAATTAAAGTTTCGTTTTATTAATCAAACAAGCGAGTTACATTGTCTTTAAACAAGAAATAAAGAGTACATAACATAAATTAACTAGTTCTTGTCTCGTTTTAAGTCACTAAGGCACAGGTCCGCCTAAGTATGTCTCGATAAGTCCTATGCATCAACTCCTGAAAACACATGTGAAAATAGGTACGTCAGCATAAAAATGCCTGTGAGATACATAGGTTTTGTGAAAATAGGTTTCATGACTTGTAAGTTTAGAAAGAGTTGTTTAATAAAGTTTAGTCATGAACCTTGTAAATTGATTTGTTTTGTAAATCGTTTGAAAAACAATAAGTTCAGATGATATGTATAAATAAGTGAATAATGTATGGTTAAATGAATAACCATGTAAAATGAGTTTGTATAAGATAAGTTGTTTGTAAAACAATGTCTTGTGAAAAGTATGTTATCTGTATAAAATGTTATATGTCTTAAATTGAAATGATTCAAATAACGCTACGATATGTAATACCATACAAGAACTTATATATAGGAAGTACCAGCGGCGTATCCACCATGCTTGTACCATATTACACACGCCTCGTTACTTAAATCACTTACTCAAACCAAACCATCAAGATGTAATGTTTAACAATTGTGGAAATGTTTAGGTATAGTCAAATGTCTATTGTCAAATGGTTCACATGGTTCAATAGATACAAGTGGTTCACATAATGTAATATAATGTGTTCATATGCTGGATGAGCATATGCAACAAAATGTAATGTAAAACAATGTACTAAGTATGCACACAATGGACATACATAGCATGAAATGTAATGTAAAACAATGTACTAAGTATGCACACAATGGACATACATAGCATGAAATGTAATGTGAAATAATGTACTAAGTATGCACACAATGGACATACATAGCATGAAAGGTAATGTAAAACAACGTACTAATAGTGTACTAATGAACATAGCAAGTACATGATGTGAAAACATGGAAAAACATGAAAGTAACAAGTAGGCACAAGTGTTTCACCCCAAAGTGTTTGAAAAACAGTAAAAGAGGGGTCTATGTACTTACTTGAGATTGCTCAATAGACTTTAGATACCCACCAAGCAAAGCTAGAAGATCACGAATATCAAACGGCACCTAATATAGGTATCTACATTAATAAACGGACCTAAATCGGAGGATCGGACAGAATGAGGGCTCGTAAACCAAATGAGTATGGGAACTCATGTAATATGGTTTAACAAGCCCACATACTAAAATGAAACCTAACCTAAGTGCTTACGACCCATTACGACCCGTTTAGGTAGCTTATGCTACTTTAACGCGTCGTTCGTGTAAAACACGTTCGGAACGCCTAACTAGTCCTATGACAAGTAAAATATGCCTTAACATGTCTAATATTGTTGCCAAATCAGTTTAGATGTTAAAAGTTATGTTACATATGCTTAAAATGAATTTTGGCGTAAAAAGGGCATTTTGGTAATTTACCTAAGGCATATCAACTACCTATCATACAACTACTTAACGTAGCGACCATAAGGTATAACCTCGGAAGGTTATTCCCTATATACTATGGTCACCTAAAGAATTTGGTCGGATCCTAATGATCGACCAAACGGGTCGGGTTCGAAAGTATAAGCGATTGTTTAGATCGCTTACCTTACGACCCTAAATAAGCACAAAACTAAAAGTGACGAGCTAAGCATGTTAAAACATGCTTAACTAAGTTTAGAAAACAGGTTTGGTATCAAAACAAACGGTTTTGATACCTAAGAGTAGTTTGGTTACAAAATACGCAAGAATGCGCATTTTGGCCGAAACTACGACTCGTCACTGAGCCTAGATAACGTGGAAATCAGTAGGTATAGTCACTAGGGACTATAACCATCGTGATTACGCTCACGTTATGAAGTTCAAACGAACTTCGCATTGACCATAAACTGGTCAATGCAGTAAGTCAAACAAAGTTTGACTTTAACGCTAAAACGAAAGAAAAGAACGAAGGAAGACTTACAACGGGTCCCCGCAAGCTTTGATTTCCAAATATTTCTCAGGTATGAAGCGTTTTTACACCTCAACTTAGAGAAAACATCAGAAATCAAGTGGGTTTTTGGGTGTGATGTTGTTGGGTATTTATAGATGTGGTAGAACCGTTAGGATCGTTTATCGAATAACGTGCTTCAATCTCCACCCTACCCTTGTTGAAATGCTAAGGTAACTCAAATTGGCCCCCCATTATCAGGAAGAGGCAAGTGCAAAGGGATTAGGAGTGCTTAACAGCTGTTAACAGGCTGTCAAACAGATTTTTTTGATCTGGGAACTCCTTACGGACCATAAGGGTGATGGCTTACGGTCCGTAAGCCAGCAACTTTGGCAAATTGACATTTTTAGTCCCAGTTATGCAATAAAGCCATTTCCGACACGTTTAAGGCCCGTTAACCCCATTTCAAAGCTCTAAAATGAAGTTAAAGTATAGGGAACTTAAAATGTGCTCAAAAATATCTCGGATGTCGGTTCGTTTAGCCGTACGATCGCGATGTTCGCTTAATTACGACGGAATGCGCATAAGCGCGAAAAACGATCCAAAATGCGTGACGAATGAATTTTTCTTATGCCAAACACTAAAATAAAATATTTTAATGCTTACATAAATTTTTGGATGTCCGGATCTATACAGAACGTAAGTTATGCGCGAAAATGCAAACTTATGCACTTTTTGACGCTTTTAGTCCCTGAATGACCCAAAAGTTTATTTTAGCACACCGAACCCCTCAAAGCCTATTTCTAAGCTATGTAAAGGATATTTAGGGTATGTTTAACTTATGGTCATGTTCCGGAATGTCTGTTACAGTTCAAATTGGCATAGTTTCACAGTTTGTCAAATTTAGTCCCTGTAAGCGAATTAACTTGATTTCGGCATACCAAACTATCCAAAACTTATTTCTAAGTTATGTAAAGGTTATTTAAGGTATGTTAAGCCTATGTCACTATTCCGGAGTGTTTGTTGCATTAAACTGCTTATATTTACGCATCGGTGCGCGTATAACCTTCTAGAAAGCGATTTAGAGCCCGAAATCGAACAAGAATTGATATGTGCAAACGATACACATATTTATACAAATCCCAAGTATGAAATACAATATTTCATTGGTTTGGTATTTGTTTGATGGTTGACGTGACACAGGTGTCACAGCAACAGCCTGAACTTCCCACTTGGAAGTGGGAAATGGTAACTATGTATATTCAGTCATGAATGATGTATTAATTAGAGTTAGAGTATCTAAGATAAATATAGTAAGGATTTTATCACTAAGTTACCAAGGATGAAACATGGGAATGATACAATATGAGTTATAGTCGACAGACTAACGAAGTCAGCTCATTTTATACCAATCAAGGAGACGCATAGCTCCGATAAACTAGCCCAGCTTTATGTGGATGAGATTGTATCTCTCCACGGAGTGCCAGTATCTATTATCTCTGATAGGGGTACTAGATACACATCTCATTTTTGGAAAAGCTTTCAGCAATCTCTAGGCACTCGTTTGAGTTTAGTACTGCTTATCATCCTCAAACGGATGGGCAAAGTGAGCATACGATTCAAACATTGGAAGACATGCTCCGGGCTTGTGTTATTGATTTGGGTGGAAGTTGGGATGACCATCTTCCTTTAATTGAGTTTTCATATAATAACAGTTATCATTCGACCATCCAAGCCGCGCCTTTTGAGGCCTTGTATGGAAGGAAGTGTAGAACGCCAGTTTGTTGGGCGGAAGTTAGAGAAACCCAACTATCAGGACCTGAGATAGTCCTTGAGACGACGGATAAAATTGTGCAGATCCGTGATCGTCTGAAAAATGCCAGGGATAGGCAGAAGAGCTACGCAGATAAGAGGCGCAAACCTCTAAAATTCGAGGTAGGTGATAAAGTATTGCTCAAGGTGTCACCCTGGAAAGGAGTGATGTGATTTGGTAAAAAGGGCAAGCTGAGCCCAAGATATATCGGACCATTCAAAATCATCGAATGTGTCGGAAGCGTGACATATAAGCTAAATCTTCCTGAAGAGCTTAGTGGAATTCACAACGTGTTCCACATCTGCAATTTAAAGAAATGTCTAGCTGATGAGTCGCTAGCAATGTCTCATAAGGACGTGCATATTGAAGAAAGCTTAAAGTTTGATGAAAAACCTTTGTCGATCGAGGATCAACAGGTTAAAAAGCTTCGAAGAAAGAATGTGCCAATCGTAAAAGTGAAATGGGATGCCCGTAGAGGCCCAAAATATACGTGGGAAGTTGAATCCACAATGCGACAGAAATACCCTCATTTGTTTCAGTAAATCTCAAGGTTGAGATTTCTTTTAAGGGGGTGAGGATGCAACACCTCACAAAAATCATATCCAATATAATAATGACACGTGTCATAAACCCTAAACGTGTAATGAATTGTTTATGAGGGACTAAAGTTGACAAACAAGGAAACGATATATGTGGAAGGATCAGAAATGTCAACATATGAAAACTATGCCTTTCAATAACCTTACACGATGTTTGTACTCTTAAATGAATAAATTATGGAACGTATGAAGCCGTTCGTGAAGGAAAGTGAAAGTTTACAAGGCACGGGGGGTTAAATGTGTCAACATGTTAAATTCCTGCCTCTAAGTGACCTTTTAATGAACCCGGGATTTTGTAACGATGAATTATACTTTCAAGAATAAGTGTTGAAAAATTCACGAGGTTTCGATATCGTTTTATATTGAATATGTTAACCTTCATAAATAAAGGGTTAAAAGCATCAACAAGGTGAAACTAGGGTTTTCGGTTGTCGTTTAATGAAACCGGACCTAACGGTGTTTGATTATATCCTAAAGATCATCCATGTACTAACTTTAAGGGTTAAAAGTGCTTAAAATGGAAGTTAGAATGCTTAAAAAAGGTTCAGGGGTCATTTCTGACATGTTTAAAAGTTGTGGAGCTGGTCACCTATAGCGTCGCGCTGCGCGGCCTCGAAACATGCCTACCGTCACGCGACGCGACGGCCTAATATCGACAGATTCCCTGCACAGGTGCAGGTTTGTATGCATTTCTTCTCCAATCCAACTCCATACTCACATAAATCGAATTCTATGGATTCTAATGGTTTCTAAAAACCACTTTGGACACTTGTACTTATCTGGAAGCAACATTAAACAGCTGGGATGATCTGAAGATGTCCTCATGCACTATAAATAGGGGCTTTGGGATGAACTTCACACTTGCATGTTTTAAAGATTTCACTCTCTTACTTGCTCAAGCTTTTGGAACATTCTATAGAGCATCCTAGTCTTAAAGGAAGCTCTCTCAAGTTAAATTTTCATGCTAAGGACCTTTGTAAGTGTTCTTAGCTTCTGTAGTTAAGTTTTCATTAGTATATAGACCGAAAGTCAAAGATAGCGTAATTCTACTTTGACTTTTAAATTAATCATAAACGGTCCAGCCATTATTCAAATTGAAAGTGGCTATGTGTTGGTAATTAAGTAGGTGATAATCCCTCAAAAGGGCACCTCCTAATTATCACATTTACTTAGTCAATTGTCGGGTCAAAGTAATGAACAGAAAAGTCAAACGAGTCAGTTTTTATAAAAGAATTCATAACTAATAATGTAGAAGCTATAAAATCCGTTTTATCACTTTAATAACTTGGTAAATATTATAAGAACATGCTTAGATATGTTCAACCCGACAATTCTGAGTTTAGGCTCGGTTCCCAACCGAAAGTCGCAAAAGTGGACTTTTGCTTTGACTTTCAGTTTTGACCCGAATTAGCTTAGTATCTTTATTACTTAGGGTTCCTTTGTGACCATAATATATGTTAGTATAACCCTCTGAGGTTATACTACATGGTCCTTTAGGAAATAGAGTTCATTTGCATGTTTCCGTTATTTGCTTAAATTTGACTATTATGCCCTTATAATGTAAAAACAGGATTTTTGGATATATGAGTTTACAAATATCCTTTTTACTGATATATAAGCATGTCAAATAAATTTGACATCAGTTTCTGGTCTCAACTTAAAGTTATGCAAGATATCGTAAAATGAAACTTTTTATTAATTAAACTACATTTTTAGCATAAATCATGTTTAAACCCAAATTTTGGCACCAAACTCATTACCTACTGTTTTGATATTATTTTTAGGGATTTTTGGAATATTGGGTCATATTATAAACTGACCATATCATTGAGTTCTTGTATAATTCGATAAATGACGATAATACCCTTTTTGTTAATAAAATGAGATTAACATATAATTAACATGCCAAACCTTTTCCTACTGATTTTATATGAAAAATAAAATATTTTAAACATTCAAACTGACCAAAATCTCAGAATTTCATAAACATTTCAAATATCGTCAATTATCGACTTTTACGATAATTAGGTGCATAGTATGGTTTAAAACCATATCTAACACCTAAGACTTGTTACCTACTGAGTTTATAAATAAATTTTAATACTTTAACAGTATGTATAAGTCTTAAACTCAGACTTCCAATTTTGTCCTTAAAAACATATGTGAAATGACCAAAATGCCCCTACGGTGCATAGTTTGGCCATAAATGATAAACCTCACATATGTATGATATCTTACTGATGTAACATCATAAAATAAATATTTTTACTGAATGTTTTAGACCAGAACCACAGTTTACTATTAAACCTCTTTTATAAACTTTATAATGACCAAAATACCCCTACGGGACTTAATTAAGTTTTAAAATCTTTTTGGGCATAATTGTTGATATCCTACTGATATCATATCATATTTAAAGCATAATAACTTATGAAACTTGTACATGACTCATCCGGTTACCTGATATGCATATACACGTTCGGTACGGTTTATGTAACTAGTTTGTATAAATTAGCCGAAACGGGTCAAACCTTATCATTTTTACTTCAAAATCCAGAATGTATTTAGTTTACCCATTTTATACAAGTCTCCATACTTGTTGGGTCTAAATCACATTCCAATCCGGTCATCGCTTAATCTAGCGTTTCGTGCCGTAAACCTTTCTTTAAAACTAACGGGTCTAAGTTACAACTTATATAAGACCCGTTAGGAATCTAATAGGTTATTAAAAACTTCGTTCCAGATTAGGAGCCCGGTAAAAGCTACCTACACTTATTTGAGTAGAATATACGGCTGGGTATACAAAATTTGCATTTTTAAGCTCAGGTAAATACTTTTGACTTATTTTCCCTTATACGGGCTTGGGATACGGTAAATTATTACCGCTTGGTCGGGTGTGGAATATTTAATCGATTAGTGTTTATTTCATTGACATAACCCGTTTTAATCTGTTTTGTTTGATATATAAACTTTTGGGAGTTAATATGACCGTGTCCTGGATATCATCGGTTCATTTCTTTTGAAAATGGCCACGACTTAAGCACGGGGTGCAGGCATACACCTGACAGTTGCGTATGTATAAAGGTATAACCACATGTGAGAGTAACTCCTTGTGGGACTATATTAGTGGTGTGTCTATTAATTTTGTCTCGGTTTCCATACCGGTCCCTGAACATACGACAAACATGTAAATCTGTATACAAGCTTATTTTATATAATTATCCTAAGTTATAAAAGAGTATTTGTGCCTTGTGCGTTTAAATCAATTTTCATAAATGTTTTCAAAAGAGTCGGTTAATTGTATTTACCAGTGTAAACTGACTTGTTTTTCAAAAAGACTAAGTGGCAGGTATTACTCAAAATTGGCTGGAGGGCGTTAGTTAAAGAATCTTGCAAGTTCTTAATGATTAAAGTCTGTTGAACAATATTTTATATTTCTGTTTTAGATCCGCCTGTGGATCCTCTTACAACCGTTTGTATAATGTTTATTTATACTTTGCATTTTGGTTTGTAATAATATTTTTCTACCAAGACTTCTGTTGTGCATTAAATTGTGAATGATTTTCTATGATGATACCAACTACGTCACGATACTCCCCGCCGGGCCCACCGGTAATATGTGGAAATATAGGGGTGTGACAAGGAACAAGGGCCAAACCAACCACCCAACAATGGAATCGTCGAGCAAAAACACTTGACAACCTCCTGGAAGCAGCTTTTCTTGCCACCAGACCATTCTCCATCAACTAGGAATCTGATGCCGTCACTAAAAACATTCCTTAAATTGTAGCTATTTTTTGAATGTTTATTTTTTGGTGTCTAATCTGCATATATATCACTATTGCTCTTGATTTTCTTAATAGTATATCTCTTAAATGTCAACATACACACGTGTGATTTAGTTTACGAAGATTTTCAATGCCGAGAACCTCGATCAGAGAGTAAAAAAGGCGTGAGGTTCACAATGGTGTAAAACTAAAATGGGATATATCGGGCTAGGATTCGAGTTACAAGAACAAGGGCCAAACCAACCACCCAAGAATGGAATCGTCGTGTGAAAACACTTGACAACCTCCTGGAAGCAGTTTTCTTGCCACCAGACCTTTCTCCATCAATTAGGAATCTGATTCCATCACTAAACACATTCCTTTAATTGTAGCCATTTTTTGAGTGTTTATTTTTTGGTGTCTAATCCGCATATATATCACCATTGCTCTTGATTTTCTTGATTGTATATCTCTTAAATGTCAACAAATACATGTGTGATTTAGTTTACGGTAATTTTTCAATGCTGAGAACCTCGATTAGAGAATAAAAAAGGCGTAAGGTTCACAATGGTGTAAAACTAAAATGGGATATACCAGGCTAGGATTCGAGTTATAGGAACAAAGGCCAAACCAACCACCCAAGAATGGAATCGTCGAGCGCAAAGACTTGACAACCTCCTGGAAACAACTTTTCTTGCCATCAGACCTTTCTCCATCAATTAGGAATATGATGCCGTCACTAACACATTCCTAAAATTGTAGCCATTTTTTTAGTGTTTATTTTTTGGTGTCTAATCCGCATATATATCACAATTGCTCTTGATTTTCTTGACTGTATATCTCTTATATGTAAACAAATACACGTGTGATTTTGTTTACGAAGATTTTTCAATGTCGAGAACCTCGATCAGAGAGTAAAAAAGGCCTGAGGTGCACAATGGTGTAAAACTAATGGGATATACCGGGCTATGATTCGAGTTACTGGAACAAGGGCCAAACCAACCACCCAACAATGGAATCGTCGAGCAAAAAAACACTTGACAACCTCCTGGATGCAGCTTTTCCTGCCACCTGACCTTTCTCCATCAATTAGGAATCTGATGCCGTCACTAAACACATTCCTTAAATTGTAGCCATTTTTTGAACGTTTATTTTTTGGTGTCTAATCCGCATATATATCACCATTGCTCTTGATTTTCTTGATTGTATATCTCCTATATGTCAACATATACACGTGTGATTTAGTTTACGAAGATTTTTCAATGTCGAGAACCTCGATCAAAGAGTAAAAAAGGCGTGAGGTTCACAATGGTGTAAAACTAAAATGGGATATATCGGGCTAGGATTCGAGTTACAAGAACAAGGGCCAAACCAACCACCCAAGAATGGAATCGTCGTGTGAAAACACTTGACAACCTCCTGGAAGCAGTTTTCTTGCCACCAGACCTTTCTCCATCAATTAGGAATCTGATTCCGTCACTAAACACATTCCTTTAATTGTAGCCATTTTTTGAGTGTTTATTTTTTGGTGTCTAATCCGCATATATATCACCATTGCTCTTGATTTTCTTGATTGTATATCTCTTAAATGTCAAAACATACATGTGTGATTTTGTTTACGGTGACTTTTCAATGCCGAGAACCTCGATTAGAGAATATAAAAGTCGTAAGGTTCACAATGGTGTAAAACTAAAATGGGATATACCGGGCTAGGATTCGAGTTATAGGAACAAGGGCCAAACCAACCACCCAAGAATGGAATCGTCGAGCGCAAAGACTTGACAACCTCCTGGAAACAACTTTTCTTGCCACCAGACCTTTCTCCATCAATTAGGAATATGATGCCGTCACTAACACATTCCTAAAATTGTAGCCATTTTTTTTAGTGTTTATTTTTTGGTGTCTAATCCGCATATATATCACAATTGCTCTTGATTTTATTGACTGTATATCTCTTATATGTAAACAAATACACGTGTGATTTTGTTTACGAAGATTTTTCAATGTCGAGAACCTCGATCAGAGAGTAAAAAAGGCGTGAGGTGCACAATGGTGTAAAACTAATGGGATATACCGGGCTATGATTCGAGTTACTAGAACAAGGGCCAAACCAACCACCCAACAATGGAATCGTCGAGCAAAAACACTTGACAACCTCCTGGAAGCAGCTTTTCCTGCCACCTGACCTTTCTCCATCAATTAGGAATCTGATGCCGTCACTAAACACATTCCTTAAATTGTAGCCATTTTTTGAACGTTTATTTTTTGGTGTCTAATCCGCATATATATCACCATTGCTCTTGATTTTCTTGATTGTATATCTCCTATATGTCAACATATACACGTGTGATTTAGTTTACGAAGATTTTTCAATATCGAGAACCTCGATCAAAGAGTAAAAAAGGCGTGAGGTTCACAATGGTGTAAAACTAAAATGGGATACACCGGGCTTGGATTCGAGTTACAGGAACAAGGGCCAAACCAACCATCCAAGAATGGAATCGTGGAGCGAAAATACTTAACAACCTCCTAGAAATAGCTTTTCATGCCACCAGACCTTTCTCCATCAATTAGGAATATGATGCCGTCACTAACACATTCCTAAAATTGTAGATATTTTTTTGAGTGTTTATTTTTTGGTGTCTAATCCGTATATATATCACCATTGCTCATGATTTTCTTAACTGTATATCTCTTAAATGTCAACATATACATGTGTGATTTAGTTTACGAAGATTTTTCAATGCCGAGAACCTCGATCAGAGAGTAAAAAAGCCGTAAGGTTCATAATGATGTAAAACTAAAATGGGATATACCGGGCTAGGATTCGAGTTACAGGAACAAGGGCCAAACCAACCACCCAAAAATGGAATCATCAAGCGAAAACACATAACAACCTCCTGGAAGCAGCTTTTCTTGCCACCAGATCTTTCTCCATCAATTAGGAATCTGATACCGGGCTAGGATTCGAGTTACAGAAACAAGGGCCAAACCAACCACCCAAGAATGGAATCGTGGAGCGAAAATACTTAACAACCTCCTAGAAATAGCTTTTCATGCCACCAGACCTTTCTCCATCAATTAGGAATCTAATGCCGTCACCAAACACATTCCTTAAATTGTAGCGATTTTTTGAGTGTTTATTTTTTGGTGTCTAATCCGCATATATATCACCATTGCTCTTGATTTTCTTGACTGTATATCTCTTAAATGTCAACATATACACGTGTCATTTAGTTTACGAAGATTTTTCAATGCCGAGAACCTCGATCAGGGAGTAAAAAAGGCGTAAGGTTCACATTGGTGTAAAACTAAAATGGGATATATCGGGCTAGGATTCGAGTTACAGAAACAAGGACCAAACCAACCACCCAAGAATGGAATCATCGAGCGAAAACACTTAACAACCTCCTGGATGAAGCTTTTCTTGCCACCAGACCTTTCTCCATCAATTAGGAATCAGATGCCGTCACTAAACACACTCCTTAAATTGTAGCCATTTTTTGAGTGTTTGTTTTTTGGTGTCTAATCCGCATATATATCACCATTGCTCTTGATTTTCTTGATTGTATATCTCTTAAATGTCAACACATACAAGTGTGATTTAGTTTACGGAGATTTTTCAATGCTGAGAAACCTCGATCAGAGAGTAAAAAAGGCGTAAGGTTCACAATGGTGTAAAACTAAAATGGGATATACCGGGCTAGGATTCGAGTTTCATGAACAAGGGCCAAACCAACCACCCAAAAATGGAATCGTCGAGCGAAAACACTTGACAACCTTCTGGAAGCAGTTTTCTTGCCACCACACCTTTCTCGATCAATTAGGAATCTGATGCCGTCACTAAACACATTCCTTAAATTGTAGCCATTTTTTGAGTGTTTATTTTTTGGTGTCTAATCCGCATATATATCACCATTGCTCTTGATTTTCTTGATTGTATATCTCTTAAATGTCAACACATACACGTGTGATTTAGTTTACGACGATTTTTCAATGCCGAGAACCTCGATTAGAGAGTAAAAAAGGCGTAAGGTTCACAGTGGTGTAAAACCAAAATGGGATATACCGGGCTAGGATTCGAGTTATAGGAACAAGGGCCAAACCAACGACCCAAGAATGGAATCGTCGAGCGCAAACACTTGACAACCTCCTGGAAACAACTTTTCTTGCCACCAGACCTTTCTCCATCAATTAGGAATATGATGCCGTCACTAACACATTCCTAAAATTGTAGATATTTTTTTGAGTGTTTATTTTTTGGTGTCTAATCCGCATATATAGCACAATTGCTCTTGATTTTCTTAACTGTATATCTCTTATATGTAAACAAATACACGTGTGATTTTGTTTACGAAGATTTTTCAATGTCGAGAACCTCGATCAGAGAGTAAAAAAGGCGTGAGGTTCACAATGGTGTAAAACTAATGGGATATACCGCGCTATGATTCGAGTTACTAGAACAAGGGCCAAACCAACCACCCAACAATGGAATTGTCGAGCAAAAACACTTGACAACCTCTTGGAAGCAGCTTTTCCTGCCACCTGACCTTTCTCCATCAATTAGGAATTTGATGCCGTCACTAAACACATTCCTTAAATTGTAGCCATTTTTTGAACGTTTATTTTTTGGTGTCTAATCCACATGTATATCACCATTGCTCTTGATTTTCTTGATTGTATATCTCTTATATGTCAACATATACACGTGTGATTTAGTTTACGAAGATTTTTCAATGTCGAGAACCTCGATCAAAGAGTAAAAAAGGCGTGAGGTTTACAATGGTGTAAAACTAAAATGGGATATACCGGGCTAGGATTCGAGTTACAGGAACAAGGGCCAAACCAACCACCCAAGAATGGAATCGTGGAGAGAAAATACTTGACAACCTTCTAGAAATAGCTTTTCATGCCACCAGACCTTTCTCCATCAATTAGGAATCTAATGCCGTCACCAAACAGATTCCTTAAATTGTTGCCATTTTTTGAGTGTTTATTTTTTGGTGCCTAATCCGCATATATATCACCATTGCTCTTGATTTTCTTAACTGTATATCTCTTAAATGTCAACATATACACGTGTGATTTAGTTTACGAAGATTTTTCAATGCCGAGAACCTCGATCAGAGAGTAAAAAACCCGTAAGGTTCACAATGATGTAAAACTAAAATGGGATATACCGGGCTAGGATTCGAGTTACAGGAACAAGGGCCAAACCAACCACCCAAGAATGGAATCGTCGAGCGAAAACACTTGACAACCTTCTGGAAGCAGTTTTCTTGCCACCACACCTTTCTCGATCAATTAGGAATCTGATGCCGTCACTAAACACATTCCTTAAATTGTAGCCATTTTTTGAGTGTTTATTTTTTGGTGTCTAATCCGCATATATATCACCATTGCTCTTGATTTTCTTGATTGTATATCTCTTAAATGTCAACACATACACGTGTGATTTAGTTTACGACGATTTTTCAATGCCGAGAACCTCGATTAGAGAGTAAAAAAGGCGTAAGGTTCACAGTGGTGTAAAACCAAAATGGGATATACCGGGCTAGGATTCGAGTTATAGGAACAAGGGCCAAACCAACGACCCAAGAATGGAATCGTCGAGCGCAAACACTTGACAACCTCCTGGAAACAACTTTTCTTGCCACCAGACCTTTCTCCATCAATTAGGAATATGATGCCGTCACTAACACATTCATAAAATTGTAGATATTTTTTTGAGTGTTTATTTTTTGGTGTCTAATCCGCATATATAGCACAATTGCTCTTGATTTTCTTAACTGTATATCTCTTATATGTAAACAAATACACGTGTGATTTTGTTTACGAAGATTTTTCAATGTCGAGAACCTCGATCAGAGAGTAAAAAAGGCGTGAGGTTCACAATGGTGTAAAACTAATGGGATATACCGCGCTATGATTCGAGTTACTGGAACAAGGGCCAAACCAACCACCCAACAATGGAATTGTCGAGCAAAAACACTTGACAACCTCTTGGAAGCAGCTTTTCCTGCCACCTGACCTTTCTCCATCAATTAGGAATCTGATGCCGTCACTAAACACATTCCTTAAATTGTAGCCATTTTTTGAACGTTTATTTTTTGGTGTCTAATCCACATGTATATCACCATTGCTCTTGATTTTCTTGATTGTATATCTCTTATATGTCAACATATACACGTGTGATTTAGTTTACGAAGATTTTTCAATGTCGAGAACCTCGATCAAAGAGTAAAAAAGGCGTGAGGTTTACAATGGTGTAAAACTAAAATGGGATATACCGGGCTAGGATTCGAGTTACAGGAACAAGGGCCAAACCAACCACCCAAGAATGGAATCGTGGAGAGAAAATACTTGACAACCTCCTAGAAATAGCTTTTCATGCCACCAGACCTTTCTCCATCAATTAGGAATCTAATGCCGTCACCAAACAGATTCCTTAAATTGTTGCCATTTTTTGAGTGTTTATTTTTTGGTGCCTAATCCGCATATATATCACCATTGCTCTTGATTTTCTTAACTGTATATCTCTTAAATGTCAACATATACACGTGTGATTTAGTTTACGAAGATTTTTCAATGCCGAGAACCTCGATCAGAGAGTAAAAAACCCGTAAGGTTCACAATGATGTAAAACTAAAATGGGATATACCGGGCTAGGATTCGAGTTACAGGAACAAGGGCCAAACCAACCACCCAAGAATGGAATCGTCGAGCGAAAACACTTGACAACCTTCTGGAAGCAGTTTTCTTGCCACCACACCTTTCTCGATCAATTAGGAATCTGATGCCGTCACTAAACACATTCCTTAAATTGTAGCCATTTTTTGAGTGTTTATTTTTTGGTGTCTAATCCGCATATATATCACCATTGCTCTTGATTTTCTTGATTGTATATCTCTTAAATGTCAACACATACACGTGTGATTTAGTTTACGACGATTTTTCAATGCCGAGAACCTCGATTAGAGAGTAAAAAAGGCGTAAGGTTCACAGTGGTGTAAAACCAAAATGGGATATACCGGGCTAGGATTCGAGTTATAGGAACAAGGGCCAAACCAACGACCCAAGAATGGAATCGTCGAGCGCAAACACTTGACAACCTCCTGGAAACAACTTTTCTTGCCACCAGACCTTTCTCCATCAATTAGGAATATGATGCCGTCACTAACACATTCATAAAATTGTAGATATTTTTTTGAGTGTTTATTTTTTGGTGTCTAATCCGCATATATAGCACAATTGCTCTTGATTTTCTTAACTGTATATCTCTTATATGTAAACAAATACACGTGTGATTTTGTTTACGAAGATTTTTCAATGTCGAGAACCTCGATCAGAGAGTAAAAAAGGCGTGAGGTTCACAATGGTGTAAAACTAATGGGATATACCGCGCTATGATTCGAGTTACTGGAACAAGGGCCAAACCAACCACCCAACAATGGAATTGTCGAGCAAAAACACTTGACAACCTCTTGGAAGCAGCTTTTCCTGCCACCTGACCTTTCTCCATCAATTAGGAATCTGATGCCGTCACTAAACACATTCCTTAAATTGTAGCCATTTTTCGAACGTTTATTTTTTGGTGTCTAATCCACATGTATATCACCATTGCTCTTGATTTTCTTGATTGTATATCTCTTATATGTCAACATATACACGTGTGATTTAGTTTACGAAGATTTTTCAATGTCGAGAACCTCGATCAAAGAGTAAAAAAGGCGTGAGGTTTACAATGGTGTAAAACTAAAATGGGATATACCGGGCTAGGATTCGAGTTACAGGAACAAGGGCCAAACCAACCACCCAAGAATGGAATCGTGGAGAGAAAATACTTGACAACCTCCTAGAAATAGCTTTTCATGCCACCAGACCTTTCTCCATCAATTAGGAATCTAATGGCGTCACCAATTAGATTCCTTAAATTGTAGCCATTTTTTGAGTGTTTATTTTTTGGTGCCTAATCCGCATATATATCACCATTGCTCTTGATTTTCTTAACTGTATATCTCTTAAATGTCAACATATACACGTGTGATTTAGTTTACGAAGATTTTTCAATGCCGAGAACCTCGATCAGAGAGTAAAAAACCCGTAAGGTTCACAATGATGTAAAACTAAAATGGGATATACCGGGCTAGGATTCGAGTTACAGGAACAAGGGCCAAACCAACCACCCAAGAATGGAATCGTCGAACGAAAACACTTGACAACCTTCTGGAAGCAGTTGTCTTGCCACCACACCTTTCTCGATCAATTAGGAATCTGATGCCGTCACTAAACACATTCCTTAAATTGTAGCCATTTTTTGAGTGTTTATTTTTTGGTGTCTAATCCGCATATATATCACCATTGCTCTTGATTTTCTTGATTGTATATCTCTTAAATGTCAACACATACACGTGTGATTTAGTTTACGACGATTTTTCAATGCCGAGAACCTCGATTAGAGAGTAAAAAAGGCGTAAGGTTCACAGTGGTGTAAAACCAAAATGGGATATACCGGGCTAGGATTCGAGTTATAGGAACAAGGGCCAAACCAACGACCCAAGAATGGAATCGTCGAGCGCAAACACTTGACAACCTCCTGGAAACAACTTTTCTTGCCACCAGACCTTTCTCCATCAATTAGGAATATGATGCCGTCACTAACACATTCCTAAAATTGTAGATATTTTTTTGAGTGTTTATTTTTTGGTGTCTAATCCGCATATATAGCACAATTGCTCTTGATTTTCTTAACTGTATATCTCTTATATGTATACAAATACACGTGTGATTTTGTTTACGAAGATTTTTCAATGTCGAGAACCTCGATCAGAGAGTAAAAAAGGCGTGAGGTTCACAATGGTGTAAAACTAATGGGATATACCGCGCTATGATTCGAGTTACTGGAACAAGGGCCAAACCAACCACCCAACAATGGAATTGTCGAGCAAAAACACTTGACAACCTCTTGGAAGCAGCTTTTCCTGCCACCTGACCTTTCTCCATCAATTAGGAATCTGATGCCGTCACTAAACACATTCCTTAAATTGTAGCCATTTTTTGAACGTTTATTTTTTGGTGTCTAATCCACATGTATATCACCATTGCTCTTGATTTTCTTGATTGTATATCTCTTATATGTCAACATATACACGTGTGATTTAGTTTACGAAGATTTTTCAATGTCGAGAACCTCGATCAAAGAGTAAAAAAGGCGTGAGGTTTACAATGGTGTAAAACTAAAATGGGATATACCGGGCTAGGATTCGAGTTACAGGAACAAGGGCCAAACCAACCACCCAAGAATGGAATCGTGGAGAGAAAATACTTGACAACCTCCTAGAAATAGCTTTTCATGCCACCAGACCTTTCTCCATCAATTAGGAATCTAATGCCGTCACCAAACAGATTCCTTAAATTGTTGCCATTTTTTGAGTGTTTATTTTTTGGTGCCTAATCCGCATATATATCACCATTGCTCTTGATTTTCTTAACTGTATATCTCTTAAATGTCAACATATACACGTGTGATTTAGTTTACGAAGATTTTTCAATGCCGAGAACCTCGATCAGAGAGTAAAAAACCCGTAAGGTTCACAATGATGTAAAACTAAAATGGGATATACCGGGCTAGGATTCGAGTTACAGGAACAAGGGCAAAACCAACCACCCAAGAATGGAATCGTCGAGCGAAAACACTTGACAACCTTCTGGAAGCAGTTTTCTTGCCACCACACCTTTCTCGATCAATTAGGAATCTGATGCCGTCACTAAACACATTCCTTAAATTGTAGCCATTTTTTGAGTGTTTATTTTTTGGTGTCTAATCCGCATATATATCACCAATGCTCTTGATTTTCTTGACTGTATATCTCTTAAATGACAACATATACACGTGTGATTTAGTTTACGAAGATTTTTCAATGCCGAGAACCTCAATCAGAGACTAAAAAAGGCGTAAGGTTCACATTGGTGTAAAACTAAAATGGGATATATCGGGCTAGGATTCGAGTTACAGAAACAAGGTCCAAACCAACCTCCCAAGAATGGAATCATCGAGCGAAAACACTTAACAACCTCCTGGATGAAGCTTTTCTTGCCACCAGACCTTTCTCCATCAATTAGGAATCTGATGCTGTCACTAAACACACTCCTTAAATTGTAGCCATTTTTTGAGTGTTTGTTTTTTGGTGTCTAATCCGCATATATATCACCATTGCTCTTGATTTTCTTGATTTTATATCTCTTAAATGTCAACACATACAAGTGTGATTTAGTTTACGGAGATTTTTCAATGCTGAGAACCTCGATCAGAGTGTAAAAAAGGCGTAAGGTTCACAATGGTGTAAAACTAAAATGCGATATACCGGGCTAGGATTCGAGTTACATGAACAAGGGCCAAACCAACCACCCAAGAATGGAATCGTCGAGCGAAAACACTTGACAACCTCCTGGAAGCAGTTTTCTTGCCACCAGACCTTTCTCCATCAATTAGGAATCTGATGCCGTCACTAAACACATTCCTTAAATTGTAGCCATTTTTTGAGTGTTTATTTTTTGGTGTCTAATCCGCATATATATCACCATTGCTCTTGATTTTCTTGATTGTATATCTCTTAAATGTCAACACATACACGTGTGATTTAGTTTACGGCGATTTTTCTATGCCGAGAACCATGATTAGAGAATAAAAAAGGTGTAAGGTTCACAATGGTGTAAAACCAAAATGGGATATACCGGGCTAGGATTCGAGTTATAGGAACAAGGGCCAAACCAACCACCCAAGAATGGAATCATCGAGCGCAAACACTTGACAACCTCCTGGAAACAACTTTTCTTGCCACCAGACCTTTTTCCATCAATTAGGAATATGATGCCGTCACTAACACATTCCTAAAATTGTAGATATTTTTTTCAGTGTTTATTTTTTGGTGTCTAATCCGCATATATATCACAATTGATCTTGATTTTCTTGACTGTATATCTCTTATATGTAAACAAATACACGTGTGATTTTGTTTACGAAGATTTTTTATTGTCGAGAACCTCGATCAGAGAGTAAAAAAGGCGTGAGGTTCACAATGGTGTAAAACTAATGGGATATACCGGGCTATGATTCGAGTTACTGGAATAAGGGCCAAACCAACCACCCAACAATGGAATCGTCGAGCAAAAACACTTGACAACCTCCTGGAAGCAGCTTTTCCTGCCACGTGACCTTTCTCCATCAATTAGGAATCTGATGCCATCACTAAACACATTCCTTAAATTGTAGCCATTTTTGAACGTTTATTTTTTGGTGTCTAATCCGCTTATATATCACCATTGCTCTTAATTTTCTTGATTGTATATCTCTTATATGTCAACATATACAAGTGTGATTTAGTTCACGAAGATTTTCCAATGTCGAGAACCTCGATCAAAGAGTAAAAAAGCCGTGAGGTTCACAATGGTGTAAAACTAAAATGGGCTAGGATTCGAGTTACAGGAACAAGGGACAAACCAACCACCCAAGAATGGAATCGTCGAGCAAAAATACTTGACAACCTCCTAGAAATAGCTTTTCATGCCACCAGACCTTTCTCCATCAATTAGGAATCTAATTCCGTCACTAAACACATTCCTTAAATTGTAGCCATTTTTTGAGTGTTTATTTTTTGGTGTCTAATCCGCATATATATCACCATTGCTCTTGATTTTCTGGACTGTATATCTCTTAAATGTCAACATATACACGTGTGATTTAGTTTACGAAGATTTTTCAATGCCGAGAACCTCGATCAGAGAGTAAAAAAGGCGTAAGGTTCACATTGGTATAAAACTAAAATGGGATATATCGGGCTAGGATTCGAGTTATAGAAATAAGGACCAAACCAACCACCCAAAAATGGAATCATCGAGCGAAAACACTTAAGAACCTCCTGGATGAAGCTTTTCTTGCCACCAGACCTTTCTCCATTAATTATGAATCTGATGCCGTCACTAAACACATTCCTTAAATTGGAGCCATTTTTTGAGTGTTTGTTTTTTGGTGTCTGATCCGCATATATATCACCATTGCTCTTGATTTTCTTGATTGTATATCTCTTAAATGTCAACACATACAAGTGTGATTTAGTTTACGGAGATTTTTCAATGCTGAGAACCTCGATCAGAGAGTAAAAAAGGCGTAAGGTTCACATTGGTGTAAAACTAAAATGGGATATACCGGGATAGGATTCGAGTTACAGGAACGAGGGCCAAACCAACCACCCAAGAATGGAATCATCGAGCGAAAACACTTGACAACCACCTGGAAGCAGCTTTTCCTGCCACCAGACCTTTC
The DNA here is from genome assembly GCA_030545235.1 of Helianthus tuberosus. Lineage (NCBI taxonomy): Eukaryota > Viridiplantae > Streptophyta > Magnoliopsida > Asterales > Asteraceae > Helianthus > Helianthus tuberosus. Next base: position 122,040,097 of record CM060417.1, on the reverse strand, counting down.
TCCATCAATTAGGAATCAGATGCCGTCACTAACACATTCCTTAAATTGTAGCCATTTTTTGAGTGTTTATTTTTTTGTGTCTAATCCGCTTGTATATCACCATTGCTCTTGATTTTCTTGACTGTATATCTCTTAAATGTCATCATATACACGTGTGATTTATTTACGAAGATTTTTGAATGCCGAGAACCTCGATCAGAGAATAAAAAAGGCGTAATGTTTACAATGGTGTAAAACTAAAATGGGATAAACCGGGGTAGGATTCGAGTTACATGAACAAGGGCCAAACCAACCACCCAAGAATGGAATCGTCGAGCGAAAACACTTGACTACCTCCTGGAAGCAGCTTTTCTTGCCACCAGACCTTTCTCCCTCAATTAGGAATCTGATGCCGTCACTAAACACATTCTTTAATTTGTAGCCATTTTTTGAGTGTTTATTTTTTGGTGTCTACTCCGCATATATATCACCATTATGACACGAGGTCGTAGTCACACGCAAATTTAATCCAAATTAGAACTAATAGATAGCAGCAAATGGGTATCAAACTAATTTGCAGAAATTAAAATTTAAGAGTTTGGATTGTTTGGTTTTAAGAACTAACTTACTAACTAATTGTAATATAAAATTGGTTGTTTAACAGATTAAGAGTAAATGACCATCTTAGGTTCCGGTTTCCATTAACAATTGTGCATAAATCCAACTAGAAAGAGTTATATAGACATAACTCATGCATAAACGTTTGTTGTGATAAAAGGGAACGAAGTACTCGGATTATATAAACGCGAGGTTGTTACCCGATGACCAATTAACCAATATCCAACCCTAACCCTTCCCGTGATATCTCAATTGTCAACAACACCAAGAACGTACGGTTTAGACTAAGATCAAAACATCAATTAACAATTTACAATCAAACATTCATGCACCATAATAAACATAGCAAGACATACCAAGTTCATTATTCTAGAAATCAAGATAAACACACAAAAGTCATAAGAAACCTTCACCTAAGATGATCACCAAAAGTTCATACGAATCAAAATACAAACCGAAATGTTAGAAATTGTTCACAAACACTTGCCGAAGCTAAAAATCGCCCTAGAACTCCTGAGAAACATCTCCAATGATGAGATAGGTGAAAAGGCACTTGAAAACGGATTAATAATGGGCAATTACAAGTTTTTTGCGTCAGAGCCTACCGTAATTTACGGTAGGTACCATAAATTACGGTGGCCTTCATATTGTTACACTGCTTATCTACTGGTTTACGGTGGAACAAAAGACATTTAGGGGTGTTAGGTCCTTTTGTAAAGGATCTGATTGTCACAAACGTGCATGAATCGACCTCGATCAATGTGCGGAATCCATTGGATCAAGTCACAGAAGTACGACAAAGTATTCAACGTTTAACACCGTCTGATCTTTCTATTCAGATGATATGAAAGTACATAAGAGCAAGAAGATAGTTAGACTAGACAGAGACTTCTAAAGTTCCAAAAGTTCTAAATGACATACCCTACCCTGGTATTTATAGGCAAACTCAGGAGGCTAGTAAGTGCTGTCTGATCGGGTGACAGTGCTGTCCGATCGGATGGCCATCCGATCGGGTGACACAAGTCAACCTTTGGTCAACACTTTTACATACAAGTGCCATTCCCTAAGCTGTCTTTCTACGCATATACATACATAAACATAATTGTTCATAAAAGACATAAACAGACAAAATACGACTCAATGCTGACGGAAGCTACAGACGCATAAACTAACAGACTCCCCCTCGGATGTTGCTGCAGTTCCTTCCAGCATAGTCTTCATTCCTTCCTATTACGCCTTCGTTCCTTTGCTCTCTGTCTTCTCTTTTCGGCATTTTCTTCTAACATTCTACGTCTCAGAAGCCTTCCCTCTTCAATCCACCATTTCCTGTAAACCGGATCACCATCACGCTTTCTGTCCCACTTGGGAATCTTATTCTCTTCTTTCTCGATCGGCGTTTGATCCGTTGGCGGCGGCCTCATCAACTTATACTTCCCAAGCTTTGCTTCTCTATCAGATATGGCTTTGAACCTCTGTTCTCTCTTGTATTTCTTCAGAAACTCATCAATCTCCAAGTCTCTCCAATTAGACTTCCAATATCTGCCAGAGTTGATGTCTTGAGCAAAGCACCCATCCACGATCTTTTGGTATTGCATTGCTTGTTCTTTATCAGCTTTTTCATATACAATCTTGTTGTCGAACAAGCAATCAATGTCTTTCTTTGAATAGTTTACTAGCCACATCGGGTCTAGTATGCAGATTCTCCTCGATTCCCCTTTTGACTTATCAAACAAAGAAATTACCGCTTCCGCTGTGCTAGGATTGTATAACCAACCTTGAAACTCTTCATGGAAATCTTGTTCCATAGCATGAAGTGGCATGTTCTTTAAACATCGTGGAGGCTTGACATCCAAAGTTACATATTTCTCTCTGTTTTCCAGGATAGTCACAATCTGCTTTGGACGTTGCGGCTTCCAATATTGTGACACCTGTGTCACTTCAACCATCAAACAAATGCCAAACCAATGAAATATTGTATTTCATACTTGGGATTTATAAAAATATGTGTATCGTTTGCACATATCAACTCTTGTTCGATTTTAAGCTTTAAATCGCTTTCTGGAGGGTTATACGCGCTCTGATGCGTAAATATAACCAGTTTAATCCAACGAACACTCCAGAATAGTGAAATAGGCTTAACATACCTTAAATAACCTTTACATAAATTAGAAATAAGTTTTGAAGGCTTTGGTATGGCAAAAACAAGTTAATTCGCTTACAGGGACTAAACATGACAAACTGCGAAAGTATGCCAATTTGAACTGTAACAAACATTCCGGAACATGACCATAAGTTAAACATACCATAAATATCCTTTACATAGCTTAGAAATAGGCTTTGAGGTGTTCGGTATGCTAAAATAAACTTTTGTGTCATTCAGGGACTAAAAGTGTCAAAAAGTGCACAAGTTTGCATTTTCGCGCATAACTTACGTTCTGAATACATCTGGACATCCAAAAATTTATGTAAGCATTAAAATATTTTATTTTAGTGATTGGCATAAGAAAAATCCATTCGTCGCGTCATTTGGATCGTTTTTCGTACTTGTGCGCATTCCGTCGTAATTAAGCGAACATCGCGTTCGTACGACCAAACGAACCAACATCCGACATATTTTTGAGAATGTTTCATGTCCACAATGTTTAGGCATCATTTTAGGGCCTTAAAGTTGGCTTTACGGGCCTTAGAAGTGTCGGGAATGGCCTTAAACACGTGCAGGGACTGAAACTGTCATTTTGGAAACATATTTTCTGATCAGAAGCTCCAGGCGGCCCGCCTGAGTTTTATGTGATCCTGAAGCGGGCCGCGTCAGCCTTCCAGAACAGATAAGATCGATTAGTCAGCTGATTCCAGCTGTTTAATCCACAACCACACACTCACAACTGCACATTCAGCTCATTAGGACCATTTTTAAGTTACCACAACTTTGTGACAAGTGTACGCACAAGATTCGAGCACGGTTTCCATGAAACAATCTTAACGGTTACCCGAAAACTATAAATACCCATCCACCCCCATTGCTAAATCCACTAGAATTTTGATCTTAGAAACTCTAAGTTGAAACCATTGTTTCATACCTGAGATTCTTGGATCGAGATTAGCATTCGGGGACCCTTCGTAAGTATTCTTTCGTTCTTTTTTTTCTTTTATTGCTTTTCGAGTCCGAAAGTCAAACTTTGTTTGACTTTCTGCGTTGACCAGTTTATGGTCAATGCGAAGTTCGTTTGAACTTCGCAACGTGATTGTAATCACGATGGTTATTGTCCCTTGGGACTATGCCTACTGATTACCACGTTGTCTAGGGTCGTAAGGGTAAGCGATCTGATAAATCGCTTATACCTTCGAACCCGACCCATTTCGTTGATCATTAGGATCCGACCAAATACATTAGGTGACCATAGTGTATAGGGAATAACCTTCCGAGGTTATACCTTATGGTCACAACGTTTAAGTAGTTGTATGATAGGTAGTTTATATGCCTTAGGTAAATTACCAGAATACCCTTTTCATGTATAATTGGTAATTAAGCATATGTAACCTAAACGTTTGTCACATAACTGATTATGTAACATGTTTAGGCATATAACACTTGTCATAGGACTAGTTAGGCGGTCCGAGTGCGCTTTTGCGCGCACAACGCGTTAAAGTAGCATAAGCTACCTTAATGGGTAGCGATGGGTCTAAAACACATAGGATAGGTTTCATTTAGTATGTAGGCTTTGTTAAACCATATGACACGAGTCTCTATACTCGTTTGGTTTACGAACCCTCATTCTATCTAAATCCTCCGATTTAGGTCCGGTTTATTAACATAGTTACCTATAATAGGTGCCGTTTGATATCCGTGATCTCTAGCATTGGTTGGTTGATATACAAGGACTCCTAAGCACTCTCAAGTGAGTACATAGTTCCCCTCTTTTACCGTTTTCAAACTGTTTTGGGGTGAAGCATGTGTACCTATCTGTTACTTTCATGATTTCAAAGTATAATTGATTATACATGTTATTACTTATCATTCGACAAACTAAATGACCATCTATGGTTTAAACATTGATTTCTCAAAGAACATAAAATGAATTGTTGAATTGTACTTATTTTATGTTCACCAGACCGGTTGTTAGTATGATATAGCGCTATAGGATTTGACACCCCATTCCTGTTGTCATGGAATGTCTGAAACCAATTTGTTTCTCCATCCAAATAGGGATTGCCTTTGTGGTATCCCTATAGTCTCAAAGGTGTATTTTGATGCACTAGGTCTGAATGAATTCTTAAATTACACTTTTATTGTATATTTTGATATACTCCCAAAGGTATATTCTGATGTACTCTCATGTGTGGTATTGTACAAAACCAACATATATTTTGTTAATCATCCAAAGCATATTTTAATATGTTATTTACAAGACCAAAATATAGTTTAATATGTTATTTATCACATCCAAAGCATATTTTGATATGTTATTTATGAAACCAAAACATAGTTTATTATGTTACTTACATATCCAAAGTATACTTTTGATATGCTACTATAAGGTTATTCGTTTAACCTTACATTATTTTACAGAGCATAACTCTTTTTTACACATTACATGGTTTACATTTAGCTTGGGTTATGCAATAATATTGGACTATTGGTTTAAACATGAACATTTTATATTGGTGATTTGGTTTGAGTAAGTGACTTGAGTGACGAGGCGTATGTAATATGATACAAGCATGGTGGATACGCCGCTGGTACTTCCTATATATAAGTGTTTGTATGGTATTACATATCGTAGCGTTATTTGAATCATTCAATTTGGATTTATACATTTTACACAAGTAACACGATTCTCTTACAAGACTTGGGTTTATAAACAATTTACTTTATACAACTCATTTTACTTGGTTATACATTTAACCATACATTATTCTCTTATTTATACATATCATCTGAACTTATTGTTTTTCAAGCGATTTACAAAACAAATCAATTTACAAGGATCATGACTGACTTTTGTTAAACAACATTTTCTAAACTTTTAAGTCATGAATCCTATATTCACAAAACCTATGTATCTCACAGCCATTTTTATGCTGACGTACCTACTTTTACATATGTTTCAGGTACTGCTTTGAAATGATTGTTGATACATGCTACATTTAGGATGGACTCGTGCCTTAGCGACTTTAAAACTTGGAAGATCATAGTTGTACTTATTTGATTGTATTAAAACAATGAGTTCAGTTATTCAATAAAACAGAATTTATTTATGCCATGGTTATGAAACAATAATTCTGTTACAACACTCCCCGACGTTTCCGCCACGTCTAGTTGCCTTACGTGGTCGGGGTGTGACAAATCTGGATATCCAACCTTAGCCTGCTGCTTTACGTAATCCCATAAATGTTGATCATGTTGCTTCACATCCAAACCATGAAAAAACTGCTTTATGTTCTTTGTTTGGACAAGTTCATCAACATCCCACCACGGGAGGGTCTTTATATCAGCTAAGTATTCAAAGTACTGCACCCCCTGCTCCCGTCGAATGGCGTAAACTTGCAGATCTTCCAGATAACCCCATGAAAGAATATCTCCCCACGAAATGTCTTTGTTGTGCGTGAAAAACTGAAGTGGCCTTATATACTTTCTTTCCTTTGGCATATCTTTGAACCATTTCTTACTCTCTTCAGCAAGAATCTCTCGAGGAATGGCCTTCGGCACACTTTCAGTTGAAATTTTCTCAACAATCTTTCTTTTGATCTCATCTTCGTTTGATCCTTGAACATTTCAGCGAATGATGGAAACGTTTCATCAACACCGGAGTAGTGAAAATCTGTTTCCTCGTCAGATGAGTCAGATGCTTCTTCAATGATCACATCATCATACTTGTCTGCTTCTTGGGCATAAACAAATTCATATTCTTTTACCGGTGATTGAGGGATTTCATCTTCAATGTCGAACTTGAATTTCCCGTCATCCAAGCCCAGCTCTTCTAACATCGCGCCCTAGACTTCAGTACCTCTAGCTCCCCCTCATGTTGAGCATGTAAATAAATGACAGTTGGATTTGTGAGGAATACCTGGTCGGCGTGTTGTTTTCCAGATGAAGAAGCTTCTTGATGTTGATCATCTTCTTGTTCATTGATTTCATCGTTTAGAAAATCTTCAATTCTTTATTGATCATTTGGATTCATAATCAACAATCCAGACGCACCTTGATCATCATCATCTTCATCACCTTCTGGATAGTTGTCAATTTCAAACAAATCATCATCTAAATTTGTTTCTTCCTCTACTATCTCTTCCTCTTCTTTATCTTCATCTTTCCATTTCAACAATAACATCTCAAGCTCTTTCGCCTTTCTCCTCCTTTGTTCAACCAACACACGTCGCATAATATCATTGAAATCATAAGAGAGAGTAGAAGCTTTACCAACAAGCACGAATCCTTTAGGATCTACTTCAGCATCAATCATTTCAACGTCGACTTGCCTAGAAGAACCACCAGCTTCTTGAGTTTCTTCTATAACACTTTTCTTCTTTTGTCTTGCTTCTTCAGCCAGTCGTCTTTATCTTTCATCTCTGCGACCTTCAGCTCTTTTCACTTCAATCTCATTAAAGGCAGCATGAACATCAATTTTCAGATGACTTTCCATGACAACATATAGCATGTTGAGCTGATTATCTTTCATCACTTTGTCTGCCTTCATCGCTTCCATCTCCAACTTCATCGTCTTGAGTTCATTTGCTGAAGCTTCATGAAGATCACTTATCATCTGATTCAATGTCTGGTTGATATCGTTCATCTTTACCAGCTTTTTATTCATATCGGAAATTTCTTGTTGCATGATATCAAAGAGCTTTGAGTTATCTTAAACATCATCTTCCATCTTCTTTAACTTTTCATCTTGATCTATCATGACCATCTTAATTTCTTCATTTACCTTCATCAGCTCCTCAATTTGCTTCTTTAAAGCGTCACGCTCAGTTTCAACTTTAGCTTTCTCTTTTTCAAGTTCACCAACTTTCTTTGTCAATTCTTTTACAGCTTCATTGTTGAACATGTCATAATCTTCATCTGGAATGTCTTCTCTGTATACTCTAGTTGCATGAGAAAGCTCTCCAAATAGATTATCAAAAGTTGTATTCTTCGGTTGTGATGATTCAGGAGCTTCAGGAATAGGTTGATCATTTGGTGGAGGTGGAGGTGTAGCTGCTTTATATCCTGTGATTTCAACGTAATCATCACCAACACTTTTCTTTTGAATCTCAACCTCAGGAACACTTTGTGTTTGAACCTCTGGAGCTTTTGGAGCTTCAACACTTTGAATCTTTTCAGCTTCTTGAACCTTTGATGATGAAACATGTTTCTCACTCTTTCCATCTTTGTCTTTAGGCAATGTAGCACCAGTTTCTTTGCGCGTACACTCCTAGGAATCACTCCTGATTGAACTGCTTTTCGTTTTGCTCTTAGCTTCTTTGCCTTCTCAGGTGGCTCATAGGTAGAATCCTCTTTATCAGATGCTTTCTGCTTCTTTGTTGGCTTTTTCTTCAACTGAGCTTTACCTCTACCAAGTGTTAAAGGATCCAGTTCAGTTTCAGTTTTAGTTGACTCATCATCAGCATCTTCACTTGAATCATCACGAACCACACCTTCAGGCTCTATAGCTTTAACATTCTCAGCTTGAACACTTGAACTTTGATCTTTCTGAGTTACAGTTGCTATGTGCAGTAGATATTGTTCAAATGTTGTTTTAGCCAACTCAACATCTTCTTGTGATATACTTGATGGATCCACCACTGGCTCGTCCACCAACCTTTGTTGTGGTTCTTTTGAAGGTCCTGCAAAACAAGCATTAACAAATTCATTAGAAACATATAACAATTTAAAGATTTAACTACCTTATGACTCCACCTTTCACTATACATGTCACACCCCGATATTTCCACATATTACCGGTGGGCCCGGTGGGGAGTATCGTGACGTAGTTGATATCATCATTGTCAATACACACAATATAATAACACAGCGGAAGGCTTGGTGAATAAACTATTACAAACCATAATGTCTGAGTGTTCGACAAAAGAATATACAGACTGGAATGTAATAAGATCCACAGGCGGATCATGAAAATACAAAGAAACAAAATAACAGACTTCAGGTATCTTAGGGATTTGCAAGATCCTCTTATTCAACACCTAATAGCTCCAGCCTATTTATGAGAGGTACCTGTATATCAGTCTTTAGAAAGATACGTCAGTTTACACTGGTAAATACAATTAACTGACTCTTTTGAAAACATTTATGAAAATTGATTTAGGTGCACATGGCACAAATCATTTATAACTTGGGACAATTATTTAAAGATAATCTTGTATACAGATTTATATGTTTGTCATACAATTGGGGTCGGTTGGAAGCCGGTCTTGATTAACCGACTCACCACTTATAGAACCCACAAAGGAGTTATCCCCAACATGTGGGTTTATATTTTAGAATTTGCATCTGCATCTGTCAGGTGTATGCCTACACCCCGTGCATAGGTCGGGGCCATTTTCAAATGAAATGAGCCGAGGATATCCAGAACACGGTCGAATTAACCCCCAATGTTTATGTTATCAAACAAGACCGATTAAAATGGGTTATGTAAATTTATTAATCACAATTCGATTAAATGATTTCATACTCTACCAAGTGGTATAATTATAATACCATATCCCAAGCCCGTATAAAGGAAAATAAGTTAAAAGTATTTACCTGAGCTCGAAGGTGAAAGTAACTCAGCCGTAAATCCTAAAGCTGTATAATGATACCTTCTACTGGATGCTACTTAATCTGTATAAAATATTTAACAACCTATTAGGGTGCTAACGGGCCTTTAGTTAAGTCAAGGACTTAGACCGGCTAGCTAGAAAGAAACTTTACGGTTCTAAACGCTAGATTAAGCGGAGACCGGAATAGAATGTGGTTTAGACTCGACAAGCTTGGATACTTGTACAATATGGGTAAACTAATCAAATTCTGGAATTTGAGGATTTAATGATGAGGTTAAACCCGCTTCGGCTATTATACGTAAACAAGTCACATAAACCGATCCGAACGCGTAAACGCGTAACGGTTAACCAAATGAATTATATACAGGTCTTAATTGTTATTATGCTTAAAATATGTTAATACATCAGTAGGATGTTAACATATATGCCCGAAAAGTAATTTAAACAATTTAAGTCCCGTAGGGGCATTTTGGTCATTTTAATATTTATAAAAGAGATTTTATAACAAACTGAAGTTCTGATCCTTTGAAATCAGAAAAAAATATTTAATTTAATAAGTTATATCAGTAAGGTATTGCCTATATGTGAAATTTGTCATTTATAACTAATTTATGCACTGAAGGGGCATTTTGGTAATTTCACATAAGCTTTAAGGGTCAATTTTGGAAATATGAGTTTAAAACTTTTGCTTATTGTTTAAGTGTAGAAATTTACTAAAAACATCAATGGGTATTAAGTCTTATATATTTAAAATAGTTTTAACTCATACTATACGTTAAAAACGCGTAAAAGTCGCTTTTAAGCGATTTTCTGGTTATATAAGAAAAGCTGATATTTTTATCATTCCATAGAGCTTAAAATATTTTATTTATCATATAAAATCAGTAGCAAAAGATTTGGTATCAATTTGTGATGTAAAACTCATTTTATTCAAGAAAATGGTATAACCGAAATTTACCGAATTAAAGCTAGAACCCTATGATACGATCAGTTTAAAAATAAATAAAAATCTTCAAAAATCTCAAAATATAATATTATATCAGTGGGTAAAAAGTTTGGTGTCAAAAATTGGGTTTAGATAGACTTTATGCTAATTACGCCGTTTAATTAATAAAAAGTTTCTTAATTACGATATTGAGCATAATTCCTAATCTAGAGCTCAAACTGATGTCAATTTTTTTAGGACAAGTTTATAAATCAGTAGCAAGGGTTTTTGTCCTCTCACATTTCTAAAAATCTCATTTTTATGTCAAAAGGGCGTTTATCGCATTTATAAGCATAATAACGATCAAGAGCATATAATTTAAACCACTAAGAACCACGCACTATAACTCCAGAGGGTTATACTACTGAGTAATGTGGTCCTAATGGAAGCTTAAAACATGGGAGAATTAAGCTTGAATGGGTCAGAACTGAAAGTCAAAGCAAAAGTCAGGCTTTTGCGACTTTCGGTTATAGATTGACCTTAGACCGATAATTGTCGGGTTAGGAGTGATATAACATGTTCTAATATTATTTAACAAGTCATTAGAATGTTAAAATATAATTTAGAACCCCTGATTAATTAATTTAATTCATTTTTAACTTTCTGTCCAGTTTGACTTTTTGTCAAACAAGTTTGACCCGACAATTAACTAGTCAAACGAAATAATTAGGAGGTGCCCTTTTAAGGGTTAATCACCTACATTAATATGGTTCCATAACCACTTTCGTTTTGGTCAGTGGCTGGACCATATGAGATTAAAACGAAAGTCAAATCTAAATTACGACAAGTTTGACTTTTCGGTAATTAAGCTAATAAAAACAACTAAGCAGGGATTAAGGCTCTTACTAATGGTCCTTGCTATCTTTTCTACACTTAGTATTCCTCTCCTACTGATTTGCAAGCTCCAGAAGTGAGGCAATTGAAATTGTTGCAAGAGTGAGTTCATGAACTATGAACTAAGGTCCTTTATATACTAAGTTGCAAGCTCTAGGATCATCCACAGCTGTTATGGGAATCCCTAGGATCACCCCAGGTGTCCTAGTGGTTTATCAAGACCGACAACAGCCCCTAGATTCGTTAAAATTGAGGTTAAGGCGGTGCAACAGCTTAAACATACATCTGTCCTTAACATTCTACACTGGTAACTTTCAGGCGGGCCGCGTAAGTGCCAAGAGGGGTCTTACGCGGGATGCGTAGACCTGGTAACCAGTTAAAACAACTTTCTGAAATGGCAGCTTTAGTCCCTGGCCATTTAAAACCTCATATAACCTCCTTTTTGACATGTAAGGCCCTTGTAGTTAGTTTATTGAGGCTCAAGGAAGTTTAAACAAACTTCGTTAGGCTCGGTTTCGTTAAATATCACTATAAATGCAAGTTTCGTCAAGTTGACACTTGTAGCCCAAAGTCTTGAAATCTTGCTTAAAGATCTCGAAACCATGTGAAATTTATATCACTTATTCTTGAGAGTATATTTGAATATTTTGAAGCCTCAGGTTTGTTAAAAGATCACTCAGAGGTCAGGATTAACATGTTGACACGTTTAACCCTCGTAGTTTAATAATCTTCCGATTATTTTCATAAACGTCTTCTTATATCCAATCAATCACTCGTTTAAGAATATATTCATTACGTATGGTCATTCAGAGGCACAAGTTTGGCATGTTGACACTTTTAGTCCCTCCGGACACATAGTTTCACTGTTTGACAAATTTAGTCCTTCAAACTCAAACTTTCACATAATTAGGGTTTAGGACACGTGTCTTTACATAATTGGACACGTTTTTACGTGGTGTTACATCCTCACCCCCTTAAAAGAAATCTCGACCCCGAGATTTACTGGAATAAGTGAGGGTACTTCTGTCGCATGGTGGACTCAACTTCCCACGTATATTCGGGACCTCTACGGGCATCCCATTTGACCTTCACCATAAGCACATGCTTCCTTCGGAGCTTTTGAACCTGACGATCTTCGATCGATATAGGTTTTTCAACAAATCTCAGACTTTCATCAATCTGTACGTCCTTATGAGACATGGCTAGTGATTCATCAGCTAGACATTTCTTGAGATTGCAAATGTGGAACACATTATGAATTCCACTCAGCTCCTCTGGCAAGTTTAGCTTATAAGCTACACCGCCGACACATTCGATAATCTCGAATGGTCCAATATACATCGGGCTTAACTTGCCCTTCTTACCGAAACGCATCACACCTTTCCAGGGTGATACTTTCAGTAAAACTTTGTCACCAATCTCAAACTTTAGAGGTTTTCGCCTCTTGTCAGCATAACTTTTCTGCCTATCCCTGGCAGCTTTCAGGCGATCACGAATCTGGACAATTTTGTCCGTCGTTTCAAGGACTATATCAGGTCCTGATAGCTGAGCTTCTCCTACTTCCGCCCAACAAACAGGCGTTCTGCATTTCCTACCATATAATGCCTCAAAAGGCGCAGCCTGAATGCTTGTATGGTAGCTATTGTTATAAGAGAACTCAATCAAAGGTAGGTGGTCATCCCAACTACCACCTAAATCAATAACACATGCACGAAGCATGTCTTCCAATGTTTGAATTGTACGCTCACTCTGCCCATCTGTCTGAGGATGGTAAGCAGTACTAAAGTTCAAACGAGTGCCCAAAGATTGTTGGAAACTTTTCCAAAAGTGAGAGGTGTATCTAGTATCTCTATCCCATATAATAGACACCGGCACTCCCTGGAGAGATACAATCTATCCACGTAAAGCTGAGCTAGCTTGTCAGAGCTATGAGTCTCTTTAATGGGTAAGAAGTGCACTGACTTAGTCAGTCTATCAACTATGACCCATATGGTATCATTTTCATGCCTTGTTTAAGGTAACTTAGTTATAAAGTCCATAGTTACCATCTCCCACTTCCAGTGGGAAGTTCTGGCTGTTATAGTAGACCTGATGGCTTCTGATGTTCAGCTTTAATCTGAGCACATGTCAGGCACTTAGCTACATGTGTGGCAATAGATTTCTTCAAACCTATCCACCAGTAATTAGCTTTCAAATCCTGATACATCTTGTCACCTCCAGGGTGAACTGAATATTTGGAGTTGTGAGCTTCCTGGAGGATTACATCTCGAAGTCCTCCATGAATGGGAACCTAGATTCTTCCATTCAGTCTGAGAATTCCATCCTTGCCAGGTGTTAACTGTTCAGCAGTTACACCTAACTTTTCATCTGGAAGGTTAGCTTCCAAAACAGCATCTTTTTGTGCAGCTAATAGCCTTTCACTCAGGCTATTCTTCAGTTCAATGTTCTTAGCATTAATCTTGATGGGTTTGACTCTTTCCTTTCGGCTTAGAGCATCTGCGACCACATTCGCTTTACCAGGATGGTAGCGAATTTCGCAATCATAATCATTTAAAGTTTCCATCCAACGACGCTGTCTCATATTGAGCTCTTTTTGGTTGAACAAATATTGGAGACTCTTGTGATCTGAATAGATCACGCATTTAGTTCCATACATATAATGTCTCCACAACTTCAGTGTGAATACAATGGCACTGAACTCTAAATCGTGGGTAGTGTAATTCTTTTCATGCACTTTTAGTTGTCGCGATGCATAGGAAATTACGTTGCCTTTTTGCATAAGTATACAACCCATACCGGTGCGAGACGCATCACAATATACGACAAACTCCTCAATTCCATCCGGCAGTGTTAGTACTAGAGCATTGCTCAATTTTTGTTTAAGAATCTCAAAGGATTCTTGTTGTTTCGGACCCCAATCAAACTTAACATTCTTTAGGGTCAAAGAAGTTAATGGTACAGCTATCCTTGAAAAGTTCTCAATGAATCTTCTATAGTAACCTGCCAAACCCAGAAAGCTACGAATTTCGGTTGGAGTCTTGGGTGCTTCCCAATTCATTACGGCTTCTACCTTAGCGGGATCTACTTGGATACCACACTCACTAACAACGTGTCCAAGAAATTGGACTTCACGAAGCCAGAACTCACACTTGGAGAATTTAGCATATAACTTATCTTGTTGAAGTAATCCTAAGATGCATCAGAGGTGCTTCTCATGATCATCTTGATTACGGGAGTAGATAAGTATGTCGTCTATAAAGACTATGACAAACTTATCTAAATATGGATTGCAGACTCTATTCATGAGGTCCATGAATGCTGCAGGTGCATTAGTGAGCCCAAAAGGCATCACTAAGAACTCGTAATGTCCATATCTCATTCTGAATGCCGTCTTAGGCACATCTTCAGTCCTAACTTTGAGTTAATGATACCCAGATCTCAAATCAATCTTCGAGAAGAAGCTCGCTCCTTGGAGCTGATCAAATAAGTCGTCGATCCTAGGTAAGGGATAACGATTCTTGATCGTTACCTTATTTAGCTCACGATAATCAATGCATAAGCGCATTGATCCATCCTTCTTTTTCACAAATAATATTGGAGCTCCCCAAGGCAAAGATCTAGGTTGTATAAAACCCTTTTCCAGTAAGTCATCTAATTGAGTCCTGAGCTCTTTCATTTCAGTAGGTGCTAGACGATAAGGAGCTCGTGCAATAGGTGCAGCTCCTGGTAGAATGTCTATCCTGAAATCTACTTGCCTCTCAGGAGGTAATCCAGGTAACTCATCAGGAAAGACATCAGGATACTCAGAGATGATTGGGATATCTTCAATCTTAGGCTTCGATCATTCACAGTCACTTATGCCATGTAGATGACACATCCGCTCTTTAAACACTGCGATACCTTGAGAATAGACACATTGCTGGGCAATCCATATTGTGTATCTCCTTGAATAGTGGCGGACTCACCAGAAGGGGTTTTGATAACTAGCTTTTTATCACAGGAAATTTGGCCTTGGTTATGCGATAACCAATCCATGCCCAAAACTATATCAAACCCAGCCAATTTCATTGGCAAGAGGGATAGCGGGATAGAATGATTCTTGATGGATATAAAACAGCCATCAAGGAGAGTTGAAGCTGTTTCTAAAGTACCATTGGCAAGTTCTACCTCATATTTTATGTCTAGAGTCTTAATAGGCAAATTCAGTGATTTACAAAACTTATGGTCTACAAAAGACTTATCAGCACCTGAATCAAATAAGACTCTAGCATAATTATTGTTAATGAGGAAGGTACCTGTTATGACGTTCTCATCGTTCACCGTTTCCCTAGCATTCATTTGGAAAACACTTGCATTGGTTTTCTTTGCCTCCTCGGGCTTCTTAGTATTCTTGGGGTAATTGGTCTTGATGTGCCCCTTTTCATTGCAATCGTAACAGGTTGCATCCTTAATATTCCGGCACTCTACAGATTTGTGCCATTTCTTTTTGCAAATCCCACATGGTTTAGCTTGTGGGTCTTGGTTGCACTTTCCAAAGTGCCTCTTATTGCAGGTTTTGCATCTGGGCTTATCGCTTGACTGCCCCTTCTTGAAATTAAAGTTCCCTTTACTTTTCTTGTTTAACTGAGGGAACTTGTCTTCCTCTCTCTTCCTCTTCCCTTCATCAGTAGCCTTCTTTGCCCTACTCCTCACAACATCAAGAGTGAGGGACAAAGATAGATCCACAGCAGATCTATATGTGGCTGGCTTAGAAGCCTTAACATTCCCTTTCACTTCAGGGGCCAGACCACCGATGAAACGCGCAATGCGTTTGGGTTCAGGGGTGACTAAGTATGGTATAAGCCTTGACATCGAGTTAAAGCTAGTCACATAGGATCTACAATCCAGATCCTTCATTACTAGGGTGAGGAAGTCAGTTTCAATCCTCTCAACTTCATGTTGAGGACAGTAAGTGTCTTTTACCAGATCAACAAACTTGTTCCATGAAAGGTTGTACAAAGAAACCTTTCCAGTGGCTTGCACTAATGCCTTCCACCATGTGAGGGCATCGCCCTTGAAAGATTGAGAAACAAACTTCACTATATCTTCTTTAGCACATCCACTGATGTCTATCACAGTCTCCATTTCATCTAACCACTTCATACAGTCTATCACTCCCTTTTCTCCTATAAAATCCCTCGGTTTACAGGAGACAAAGTATTTATAGGTACAACCATTGGTGTACCTAGGAGTCGGTTCGAGGACAACTTGCCTCTGTGGTTCACTTTTCTTATTAGACGAGTGTTGAGACTCACTCTTTTTCTGTGTATGTGAATGAGAATGGGACTTTGAATGAGTTTTGGACCGAACATTACTCGAATCCTTAAACTTATCATCCACAGCCTGAGCTACTACTGTGGTTATCATTACTTGCAATTCAGCAGCAGTGATATTGATCCTGGTATTGTTGTTGTATCCCATGGGATGACTGTTTGCTTCGTCAGAGCCAGCCATGATTTGTGTACTAAATTAAACAATAATGATATATTTAAATTACATGTTGAATCATCGCATTGATGATTAGATGGTCATGGTATTATGAAGCCATATAGACCATTAAAAAAAATCATTTAATCATGATTTGCCTAGGTTATAACAGAACCATAACAAGCAATTGATAGGATATAATCCTTTATATTTATTAGACAGAGGATATGAATCACAACTGTCAATGTCATGAAAGACATTTCTATATAGCACAATGCTCGTCTCGAAGGACATTTAGATGGCACAAAAGCCTTGTTACAAGGACAATTATAATCATTGATCTCTTGGATCAGTGATCTCTTTTAAGGGTCGAACAAAGCTCATCGCCTTTTTGACAAGAAGTTTATAAAATAAAACTTTCATTGTCTTTATTACACCTTTGCTTATAAGCATACATCTCAAAATGGATGTTTTGGTGTATACATCATATTGATGTTTATTAGCCATGATTCACGTTGATCATATAGGCTATATATAAGTGATTTGGAAGGATCCAAGTACATTTGGAAGCTTGTGTGGTTTCTCGTACCGCACAGCCAGGAATGTTAACATGTTTTCAGATGTTAACAGAGATTTATTGTCTTAAAAAGGTTATACCATCATAGCCATTTAATAATTTAAGTAGGTTATACCTCTAAGAAAAATTCGTTGGCAGATCAAATAAAATTTGAAATGAAATAGCATGATGTAATAAAATACATATTTAAAATCGAGAATAACTTTATTGAATCACGAAACTAGTACAAGGATGCCCTAAACGGGACTTGAAAACAACACACTGCCCACGCAGGGGCTACAAAACAGAAAGTAAGTCCACGCAGGGACTTGGTACTGAAAATAAAGAAAATGTCCTCGCAGGGACTTGATTAAAAGACAATACAAGATAAATTAAACAACTTCCTACTTCTTCTTGCCTTTAATAAGGTTCGCAAGGCCCTTGAGAAAGCCATTATGTTTCTTCTTAGTTTCATTGGCTTCACGCTCAACCCGGTCTAACCTCTGCAGAATCTCCTGAGTTTGTTCCTGTTGGTGAGGAGGAGGTTGCTGGTAAGGTGGGTATTGGTATCCCTGCACCGAATATCCAGTTGGGTAAACTGGAGGGTAAGAAGAAGGATAAAATGCATTGTACTGAGCAGCTGTAAGGTATGGATCATGGTTTCCATAATCCGATGGGTACCCAGACGGATTATACCCAGATGAACCTGGGTATGTCGGGATCGGTTTGTCGAAACCCAATGGCGGCTGCGGTGGTGCATGAGAAACTGGCGGAGGGTTGACTTCCGGCACCGCGTGTGAGGGTCCACCCATTTGGGGGCCCTCGGGAATAGGAGGGTAAGAACTTGAACCATGAGGGGATGCGAACCGTGGTCCCCCACATACAGACATTCTAGCATTTCTCCTTCGTCTTGGCGGCTCGGGAGGCTGTTGAGGTGGTTCCTCAACTGGTAAAGGTGGTGGGGTAATAGCTTGAAGCTGAGGTTCAACCAAAGGAGGTTGAGCAGGAGAGTTATGGTATGAAGGGGTAAAGAACCAATCATACTGAGCCATCCTCTCAGCATACGAATCAGGCCCTTGGTACAGCGATCCTTGATATGGTGAACCGCTCGAGATGCTAATAGGGTGGCCCGGCGTTCCGGTTTGCATTTCAGGGTCTGGGTCGTCGTCCATTTCCATCTCCTGAGAGAAATGATCCTCAGGTCCTAGAGGATTGAAACCCAAAAAGTCGTTGACGTATTCATTGGGATTAAACTGAGCTAGAGAGTAGGTAGAATCCGAGTGATGAAAAGGATGAGAGTGAAAGGAGTGGGGAGATTGGTTCGAGTGATGTGATCCCTGTGAATGATGGGAATGTTGGGGTTCAACAGGAAAGGCCAACCCAAAGTATGGAGGGTCGGATGGTGAGGATCCTAGTGAGACAGAATGCCTCGCTGGCTCGAAGCTATGACTCCAATGGTCCCGTGAGTCGGAGCTAGAGATAGTGTCGGATGGGGTACGTCGGTGGGAGGGTCCCGCGTGACCTGATGGCCCTCCTCGCATTGGTCCTTTTCCTTTGCCTCTCACTCCTGGCGGTATTTTCTGAGAAGTTAACCTGTCAAAACAAGTAAATATAATATAAACAGTAAAAAGGAAAGTTAAGAATAAATCCTAGGTCATTAGCCTAGACTCGGAAGTCTAAGGAATGTGCTTATTGTGTCATTGAGATTAAACACAAAAGGTTAATGTTTAATTCACTCAATGTTGGCTCTGATACCAACCTATCACACCCCGATATTTCCACATATTACCGGTGGGCCCGGTGGGGAGTATCGTGACGTAGTTGATATCATCATTGTCAATACACACAATATAATAGCACAGCAGAAGGCTTGGTGAATAAACTATTACAAACCATAATGTCTGAGTGTTCGACAAAAGAATATACAGACTGGAATGTAATAAGATCCACAGGCGGATCATGAAAATACAAAGAAACAAAATAACAGACTTCAGGTATCTTAGGGATTTGCAAGATCCTCTTATTCAACACCTAATAGCTCCAGCCTATTTACGAGAGGTACCTGTATACCAGTATTTAGAAAGATACGTCAGTTTACACTGGTAAATACAATTAACTGACTCTTTTGAAAACATTTATGAAAATTGATTTAGGTGCACATGGCACAAATCATTTATAACTTGGGACAATTATTTAAAGATAATCTTGTATACATATTTATATGTTTGTCATACAATTGGGGCCGGTTGGAAGCCGATCTTGATTAACCGACTCACTACTTATAGAACCCACAAAGGAGTTATCCCCAACATGTGAGTTTATATTTTAGCATTTGCATCTGTCAGGTGTACGCCTACACCCCGTGCATAGGTCGTGGCCATTTTCAAATGAAATTAGCTGAGGATATCCAGGACACGGTCGAATTAACCCCCAATGTTTATGTTATCAAACAAGACAGATTAAAACGGGTTATGTAAATTTATTAATCACAATCCGATTAAATGATTTCATACCCGACCAAGTGGTATAATTATAATACCATATCCCAAGCCCGTGTAAAGGACCAAGCCCGTATAAAGGAAAATAAGTTAAAAGTATTTACCTGAGCTCGAAGGTGAAAGTAACTCAGCCGTAAATCCTAAAGCTGTATAATGATACCTTCTACTGGATGCGACTTAATCTGTATAAAAGGTTTAATAACCTATTAGGGTGCTAACGAGCCTTTAGTTAAGTCAAGGACTTAGACCGGCTAGCTAGAAAGAAACTTTACGGTTCTAAACGCTAGATTAAGCGGAGACCGGAATAGAATGTGGTTTAGACCCGACAAGCTTGGACACTTATACAATATGGGTAAACTAATCACATTCTGGAATTTGAGGATTTAATGATGAGGTTAAACCCGTTTCGGCTATTATACGTAAACTAGTCACATAAACCGATCCGAACGCGTAAACGCGTAATGGTTAACCAAATGAATTATATACAGGTCTTATTTGTTATTATGCTTAAAATATGTTAATGCATCAGTAGGATGTTAACATATATGCCCAAAAAGTAATTTAAACCAATTTAAGTCCCGTATGGGCATTTTGGTCATTTTAATATTTATAAAAGAGATTTTATAACAAACTGAAGTTCTGGTACTTTGAAATCAGAAAAGAAAATATTTAATTTAATCAGTTATATCAGTAGAGTATTGCCTATATGTGAAATTTGTCATTTATAACTAATTTAAGCACCGAAGGGGCATTTTGGTAATTTCACATAAGCTTTAAGGGTCAATTTTGGAAATCTGAGTTTAAAACTTTTTCTTACTGTTAAAGTGTAGAAATTTACTAAAAAACATCAGTAGGTATTAAGTCTTATATATTTAAAATAGTTTTAACTCATACTATACGTTAAAAACGCGTAAAAGTCGCTTTTAAGCGTTTTTCGGGTTATATAAGAAAAGCTGATATTTTTATCATTCCAGAAAGCTTAAAATATTTTATTTATCATATAAAATCAGTAGTAAAAGATTTGGTATCAATATGTGATGTAAAACTCATTTTATTCAAGAAAAGGGTATAACCGACATTTACCGAATTAAAGCTAGAACCCTATGATACGATCAGTTTAAAAATAAATAAAAATCTTCAAAATCTCAAAATATTATATTATATCAGTGGGTAAAAAGTTTGGTGTCAAAAATTAGGTTTAGATAGGCTTTATGCTAATTACGCCGTTTAATTAATAAAAAGTTTCTTAATTACGATATTGAGCATAATTGCTAATCTAGACCTCAAACTGATGTCAAATTTTTTAGGACAAGTTTATAAATCAGTAGCAAGGGTTTTTGTCCTCTCACATATTAACAATCAAGAGCATATAATTTAAACCACTAAGAACCACACACTATAACTCCAGAGGGTTATACTACTGAGTAATGTGGTCCTAATGGAAGCTTAAAACATGGGAGAATTAAGCTTGAACGAGCCAGAACTGAAAGTCAAAGCAAAAGTCAAGCTTTTGCGACTTTCAGTTATAGATTGACCTTAGACCGATAATTGTCAGGTTAGGACTGATATAACATGTTCTAATATTATTTACCAAGTCATTAGAATGTTAAAATATAATTTAGAACCCCTGATTAATTAATTTAATTCATTTTTAACTTTCTGTCCAGTTTGACTTTTTGTCAAACTAGTTTGACCCGACAATTAACTAGTCAAACGAAATAATTAGGAGGTGTCCTTTTAAGGGTTAATCACCTACATTAATATGGTCCCATAACCACTTTCGTTTCGGTCAGTGGCTGGACCATATGAGATTAAAACGAAAGTCAAATCTAAATTACGAAAAGTTTGACTTTTTGGTAATTAAGCTAATAAAAACGACTAAGCAGGGATTAAGGCTCTTACTAATGGTCCTTGCTATCTTTTGTACACTTGGTATTCTTCTCCTACTGATTTGCAAGCTCCAGAAGTGAGGCAATTGAAATTGTTGCAAGAGTGAGTTCATGAACTATGAA
Organism: Helianthus tuberosus; assembly: GCA_030545235.1. NCBI lineage: Eukaryota > Viridiplantae > Streptophyta > Magnoliopsida > Asterales > Asteraceae > Helianthus > Helianthus tuberosus. Next base: position 122,018,389 of record CM060417.1, on the reverse strand, counting down.
CTAGGGTCCTTTATATACTAAGTTGCAAGCTCTAGGATCATCCACAGCTGTTATGAGAGTCCCTAGGATCACCCCAGGTGTCCTAGTGGTTTATCAAGACCGACAACAGCCCCTAGATTCGTTAAAATTGAGGTTAAGGCGGTGCAACAGCTTAAACATACATCTGTCCTTAACATTCTGCGCTGGTAACTTTCAGGCAGGCCGCGTAAGTGCCAAGAGGGGTCTTACGCGGGCTGCGTAGACCTGGTAACCAGTTAAAACAACTTTCTGAAATGGCAGCTTTAGTCCCTGGCCATTTAAAACCTCATATAACCTCCTTTTTGACATGTAAGGCCCTTGTAGTTAGTTTATTGAGGCTCAAGGATGTATAAACAAACTTCGTTAGGCTCGGTTTCGTTAAATATCACTATGAATGTAAGTTTCGTCAAGTTGACACTTGTAGCCCAAAGTCTTGAAAAGTTGCTTAACGATCTCGAAACCACGTGAAATTTATATCACTTATTCTTGAGAGTATATTTGAATATTTCGAAGCCTCGGGTTCGTTAAAAGGTCACTCAGAGGTCAGGATTAACAAGTTGACATGTTTAACCCTCGTAGTTTAATAATCTTCCAATTATTTTCATAAACGGCTTCTTATATCCAATCAATCACTCGGTTAAGAATATATTCATCACGTATGGTCATTCAGAGGCACAAGTTTGGCATGTTGACACTTTTAGTCCCTCCGGACACATTTCACTGTTTGACAAATTTAGTCCTTCAAACTCAAACTTTCACATAATTAGGGTTTAGGACACGTGTCTTTACATAATTGGACACGTTTTTACGTGGTGTTACAATACCCTTAACAACTATCTTCGGAACTGGCTCCTTTGGAATAGGAACTGCAGGGGACGTCTTTGGTGTTCTCTTTCTTTTTCCATCTCTCACAAACCACCATCTAGTTTTCTTCTCAATCATCTGACTCATCCTTTCATCTTCATTATCAGAATCACTTTTCTCATGTCTCCACTTATCATTCTCTGGAGCAACATATGCTGGTTTGCTGATTCTGCATATCATTCCCTTAGCATTGGTATCAGGTCCTTTAGTCAATCTGGTAATCGTTTCAGATGTCATGTTTCTCAAACCTAGAATATCATCATTATCCTTTGGAATGTCTTTGAATTGATCGTCAATCATCATCATGATGAACCTTGGATACATGATGTACTTTCCACTACCAGACCTGATATTTTCTTTCAAGTATTCAAAAATCACTTGTGAAACATTGTATGGTCTATTCAGCACCAAACATGTGATAATGTTCATGATGTAGTCAGATGTTTCATCATATGCTCCCTTTCTGTGTGATAAGGCATGTACTACACAATGAATCATGAACTTGTAAGCATGACTGAACATTGTTTTTATCATTTTTCCATTGATGTGACCAGTGAATCCCATTCTGCACTCGTCTAAGATCTTCAACACCAAACTTTACATAGACGTTCAGGAATGATGGTAGGATCATCATTATTGTCTCCCAGCTCCAACACTCGTCTAAGATCTTCAATACCAAACTTTATTTCCAAGTCTACATCTTGTCCATTCTCATCCTTCTTCCTTACAATTGAGTATATCATCTTATCTGTTCCTTCGTATCTTGATGAGTTCCAAAATCTTCTCACATGAGATTCATACACTATGGTCTTGTCAGTTAAAGCTTTACCAATCTTGCTTTCTCTTAAAAAAATTGCTATCTTCTCAACCACAGTTTTGTCTGTATGATCTGCATCTAGTAGACAATATATGTTGTGACCTTTGTCCCAGTCTGAGCCTTTTCCCTGCAAAAATATTCTTTGTTTAATCATTTGCACAAAGTTCAAGACATAAGGATGAATAATGAAAATTCTGAAAACTTCAAAAGTTTTCTAACTCTGGAACTCTCTATGTGCTAGTACTGAGAATCGGATGGCTGTTCGATCGGATTGCTATCCGATCGGATTGCCATCATGTGTAATGAAGAAAGTAAACATAGTCAACAGCATTTGAATCGGATGCCCACTCGATCGGATTGTCACCCGATCAAGTTGCCACTCGATTCTTGTGACAAGCAAAAAAATTCCTTTGACCAGTCAACTATATGAGAGAATGTTTTGAATCGGATGACTACCCGATCGGATTGCCATCCGATCGGGTTGCCACTTGACTCTTGGCATTTATGCATAGTTGAAAGATTTTGTCATTTAGTGGCTGTCCGATCGGATTGCTGTCCGATCGGATTGCTGTCCGATCGGATTGCCACTCTAACCATGTATAGTGAATGCTTTTGAAACTAGTTGCCACCCAATCGGATTGCCACGCGATCTGGTTGCCAAACATTCCAAGTGACTTTGTGAGAGCACAGAAACCTAGGCAAACATTGTGATGTGCCATGAATCGGATTGCCGCCCGATCGGATTTCCACCCGATCGGGTTGCTACCCTATTCAAAACATTTGTGACAATTAATAGGCACAAATTTCAAGGCATCAATCAATGTTAACAATTAAGTCACAAATACCTAGGCACAAACACTTAAAAATTTATCAAGTAAACATACAAAGAATCAGGTGGTCACCCGATCGGATTGCTGTCCGATCGGGTTGCACCTCGTTCCATGAACAGTGAAGAACAACTTGAACACAATCATGAACATCAAAATTTTCTAAGGCTAAACATCAAATTGAACATAGATCTACATAGAGTTTTCAGACGCGATCAAAACCCTATGTTCATCATGTTCTAATTCGGCTTAATCTAGGTTTAATTTGGCATTTAAAGGTCCGAAAGACGACTTGTTCTATCCTCAGATCTGTGAATTCTATCTGGTTATAGTACAAATCAAGACGGTAAACATGTAGATCTCATCATGGCGAACAAAACCTCATGCTCAGATTTTATCAAAACATCCTAAATCTATCTAGATCTAACAATGAAAGTCCGAACAGTGACGTCATGATGAATCAGTTAATCAAAACATCAAATTAATTAGTTTAGATCTTGAAAAACTTACCTTTGCCATTGAGAAGGTTGTGCTAACCAACAATCTAATGATTTGCAAAGAGAAAGAGTGAAATCCAAAGATCAGAAAGTAAGGGTTTGAGAGAGAATAGGGCGGTCGGTCAAACGAGTGAAAAGTTTTACTTGAACATTGACCATCCTTTTATAGTGTGACTTGAATCAGAGTGCTGTCCGATTGAGCTGCCGTCCGATCGGGTTGCCGCCCGAGCCAAGTACACATCTCATTGACTTTTAAGCTTTGACCTTTGACATTTTGTCTTTTTGTTGTTTTATCAGTTTTAAGAATCCACTTAAGTATCTAGGTCCAAGTTAATGGCCTTAGGTACTTAATTTGTCTACCAAGTCCAACTTAATGACCTTGGTTGACCCGTAACAAAGCACACTGACATTTTGTTCATTATTTTTCAAAAAAATTTTCTGAAAATTACAAGTTTCAACTTAATGTACTTGCTTTGACTTTTCATTTTATCTTGTTTAACATGATAAGCTCCCAACCCATCTGTCCAGCTCAGAAACTTCCTGCATCTGCTTCAAAACTGCGAGACTGAAGATCAGCTTTCCACTTTGGTTTGTCGATAAAATAAAGCAGAAATGTAAAATCTTTTTGGGATTTTAAAGAAAGTTTCTAGATTAGAAAGCTATGAAATCTTTTTTTGGGTTTGAATGTTAAACTGAAATGAAGTGAAATGCAGTAAATGTAAACTATATATACAAACATATTTTTGGTGAGCGTGTTAGGGGATCATATCAGCTGCCGACAAGCTACTTGTACCGTTAAGCTTGATAACATACTAAGCATTAAACAATTCACAGTGATTGCCGATATATTGATCCAATTTAAATTCTCACACAATTTTCAATCTGTTCAGGATACGAATTAGTGTTTTAAAGCCTTAACTTATACGCGTGTCCCACCTCAGAATATACTCCCGTATCTAGACTTTCTATATTCAGTCTTACAGGTGAACGTACAATAATGATATCTGTAAACGGGTAATGCGAGGCCATGAGAGCTCAGGTTAGAACTTCCGTTCAGACGAGAGATTATGGCTCGACTTTCGGTGTGTCCTGTTTGGGGATCTTTTCTTCAATAGCACATGATTAGCATTTTTCAATGTTTCATCATTTTTTATGCTGAGGGTGAGCTTTAAGAATAAAGCAGTGCAGAGTATTATACGAGAACTAGGCTATTGCTTTTGCAAAATCAGAAGTCCTTGTATAATACCCCAGATATCATTACGCACATAGACCTAATATGTCAGAAATAGAGTCTTTCAAACAGGATTTCAGGGGTTACCTATATATCCGAGAGATGTTCCCCACGTAATGAGCAAGAAATGATTTAGGTTTATATCCCGAACAAACTTACTAAATGTGTAAAAACCTATCGGCATATCATCAGCGAGACTGCTTAGCACTTTTAAACTTTACATTTCTTTAGCATACTGCAACTGTCTAGCTGATGTACTATCATTTCCCCTTTTTATACAAGCTCTTTTTCAGATTTTCTATTGTTTTTGGATTTTGAAATATCTCATGTTTTTGGATTTTTGAATTTTTTAATGTTTTTGTATTTTCTGAAAATATAACCTATCTCCCCCTAAATACCAAAACAGCTAAAAAATTAACAAACCATTGCAGATTGCTTTTAAACATCATCTACAGTGGTACCTTCATCTATGCCAATAATCCCCTCCGCAACTGATAGTAACTTCATACCATTAAGTTTCAAAAGATATTGAAAACGAGTTTTGTCAAACTCTTTGGTATGTAAGTCAGCTTTTTGTTCATCGGTGTGGATTTTTTCTATTCGTATCAACTTCTTTTCGAAACAGTCTCGAATGAAGTGATGACGAATTTCAATGTGTTTGGTTTTAGCGTGATGAATAGGATTTTTTGTTATGTTAATGGCTGCCTCATTATCAACAAAGATAGGGGTGGTAAGAAATTGCAAACCGTAGTCGCGCATCTGTTGCTGGATCCACAAGATCTGGGAGATGCAACTGCTAGCAGATACATACTCGGCTTCACATGTAGACAAAGCAACAGAGGTGTGCTTCTAACATTGCCAGGTGACCAATCGGGGTCCCAAAAACTGGCATCCCGTAGTTGTTGACTTAGCGTTTACTTTGCAGCAACCGAAATTGGAATCAGAGTACCCCTTATGCATGAAATCGCCATCCTTTGGATACCACAACCCCAAACTAGGAGTTCCTTTCAGGTAGCGTAATATCCTCTTGACGATGGTCATATGCGAAGCTCTAGGACTTGATTGAAATCGGGCTGCGAGGCAGGTTGGATACATAATATCCGGTCTTGATGCCGTCAAATACATCAGCGATCCGATCATGGAGCGATACAACATTTCATCCACCTTCTCTCCGGTGAGATCAGGGTTTATTCCATGGTTCGTCGCTAACGGGGTGGAAGTTGGAGCAGTTCCAGACATCCCAAATTTCTCTAAGACATCGTAAACATACTTTGTCTGATGTATGAACGTTCCCTCGGGCAGTTGATCAACCTGAAGCCCTAAGAAGAATTTCATCTCACCCATTGATGACATTTCAAACTTCTGCTTCATTACCTTTTCAAAATCTTTGCAGAGTTCTTCATTTATCGACCCAAAAATTATGTCATCCATGTAGATCTGGACTATCAGAAGATGGCTGTCGACTTCTTTTGTGAAGAGGGTGGCATCTATCTTTCCTCGGATGAAGTTGTTGGCTAGCAGATGTTGAGACAAGGTCTCGTACCAGGCTCTCGGGGCCTGATGTAAGCCGTATAACGCCTTATCCAAGAGATAAACCTTATCCTTGTGGATTGGGTCGGTGAAGCCCGGTGGCTATCCGACATATACCTCCTCCTTCACTTTACCATAGAGAAATGCCGACTTCACATCTAGCTGGTACACTTTAAATCCTTTCCGAGATGCAAATGCATGGAAGATTCTGATTGCCTCAAGTCGAGTAACCTGAGCATATACTTCAGTGAAATCTATACCCTCCTGCTGACTGAAACCCTGGACCACGAGTCGAGCTTTATTGCGAACAATAACCCCTCGATCATCCCTCTTGCACTTAAACACCCACTTAGTGTTTATCTTCCTATGCCCATTAGGCAGGTCAACCAGTTTCCATATGCCCAACTTCTCAAACTGATTGAGCTCCTCCTGCATAGCGTTGACCCAGGAATCTTCAGTTGGTGCTTCCTTGTACGTTCGCGGCTTAATCTCCGAGATGAAACAACTAAGTGAAAACTCTGTTTGTAAAGGAGCAACTTTTGTATAAAAACAAGTAAGGCCCTGGTCAATTTGTCGTCTGGTGTGGACGCCTGTTTGTAGCTCTCCGATAATCAATTATTCTGGATGATATGAAAGAGTTCTTGGCATCACCTCGCCTGGAACATCTACCTCACCTTCCAAATTCGTAACGTTTTGATTTGCGACTTGTTCACTGACATGAATTGTCTGATCTGGAGACTGGATTTTCTCCCCCTCAGACTCTGAATCACCACGATCGAATGTTGGCCTTTCATCAGATTCTGAATTATCATTGTCTGCCATCTGATTATTAGGAGTTTGTTCACGTTCCGAAGATGTCGGAGTTTGTTGAACTTCATCATTCTCTCCAGCATTGCTTGGACCAGCCTCATCATCGTTTGAAGTTTGTCGTTGACATCTCGGAGATTCTACTGGGAATCTTTCTTGTGATGCTTCATATTCTCTTAGAATATCCAACTCGTCAAAGAACTCTGGTTCTTCCTCTATCTCGAATGAATCCCACAGAGTATCATAATTGAATCGCCATGAGTCGGCGGGTTTCTGAGGTGGCATTGTATATCCCTGGCACTCAACATGATGTGCTTCGATGATCCGCTTCAAGCTTGGAACAAAGACTCTTCTCATTGGACTTGCATAACCCACGAAAATACCTTCAATGCTCTTTGGACCAAATTTGCCATATGGTTCTAGAACTGTGAAGGGAGACCCGAACGGTTCTAAATACTTCAAATTAGGTTTGCGGTTGTTAATTAGCTCGAAACACGTCTTGTTGTACTTTTTCACCGTAAGAACCCGGTTGAGCGTATAGCAAGCGGCTGACACTGCTTCTGCCCAGAAATTGACAGGTAACTTTGAATCAGCAAGCATTGTCCTGGCCGTTTCAATCAGCGTCCTATTCTTTCTTTCTGCGACTCCATTTTTTTACGGAGTATAAGGCGCACTGAATTCTTGCAGTATACCTCGTTCTTCACAATATTCTTCCATTTTTTTGTTCTTAAACTTAGTACCATTATCACTTCTCAATCTTCTTATGCGGGTTCGGTACAAGTTCTCAATCTTTCTGAAAAGCGTCATCAAACTCTCAAATGTCTCATCCTTTGTCTTCTGGAACGTCACCCACAAAAATCTCAAAAAATCATCTATGATAACTAAGCAGTATAAATCACCAGTTATGCTTTTGACATTCACAGGACCAAAGAGATCCATGTGAAGTCTCTCCAACGGCCTCGAGACTGAGTTCATCTTCTTTCCAGGGTGAGATTTATTTCGTTGTTTACCTTTGATACAACTAATACACTCCCCCTCAAGATGGAGACCCTTCAAGTGAACACCATTTACTAAGTCATTGTGCACCAGGTAGTTCATCTTGCGCAGGTGAATGTGGCCCATCTTTCGATGCCACAATTGTGACTCCTTTTCAGTGGCTCTTGACAGGAAGCAGTAAGTCTGACCCGTGGTAGTAGTGGCTACGCTCATGTCCAACACGTACAGATCGTCGACTCTCGGTGCTCTCATGATGACCCATTTTTCGGGGACAACAAACCCCGGCTTCAAGATCAAACATTCTTTATCTGTGAAGTACGTCGAATACATTCGATCACAAATTTGAGATATGCTCAGAAGATTGTTTTCCAGCTCGGCGATGTAGTTGACTCTTTCAAACGTGATTATCCCATTCGATAAAGTTCCCTCACCAATGATACGACCTCCCTGATTACCGGCAAAACCAACATAACCTCCATTAAATCCTCTCACATCGTACAGTAGAGCTTTTATCCCTGTCATGTGCCGAGAAGCTCCACTACCCATAATCCAACGTGAGATAGATCTCGGAAGCTCCTGTACATATCACAAATATTTAGTGAGATTTTGAAGCAACCCAAGCCTCTTTTGACTCAAGTAGCTTGACATTGATTCGTGTGGTTTTGGTGTACAAAAGTGGGAAATTCTTGTCGTTCATTTTTAAACTTTCTTCAGACCCAATCTCAACCTCTTTGTATAAAAAAAATCATTTTTAGGAGGTTGGCCAGATGATTGGTCTTTCTTTGCGACATACTTCTTTTCAGAAGCAGTAGACTTTTGTTTCTCAAGTTTCTCATAGTAATCCAAAGGAACATTCATCTTTACTGGTGTGGTAGAAGATGATTATTTTGCAGACTCAGAAACCTTTGGTTTAGGAGAACTTGATTTCTTTTCAACAGATTTTGGCTTCCAAGTTTGTTGAGACGAAGCGACCCGTTTGTAAAACTTGTCAGTTTTAGTTACCAACTTCTTTATGGGTTCAGTTTTGAGTTTGGTGTTGTCATTTTTCTAAACTTTCTTCTCAACAACCATTGGAGCTTTTCCTTTTATGTCGTCTCTCTTCTTCGGACTTTCGACAACCGCAGACTTAGGCTTCAAGTTGGTGCACTTTCGTGCATTGTGTCCAACTTTGTTGCACTTAAAGCATGTACGGGTATCAACTTCCCGACTTTTGCCTTCGGTCTGAGGCTGTTATGCCTTCTTATCAAAGAATTATTCATTTGTTTTTGAAAAAAATTCAGATTCTTGCTCGGAATGTGAACTCGAGCTTTTCACAAACACCTTTTTCTCAAAAAATTTCTTGTTTTGAAAGTTCCCTATTTGATTATTCTTACCACCCTGATATCTGTTTTGTTATTGTTAGAAAAACGTGGTGGTACAACAGGTTTTTTGTAGTAAGATTTATCTTTTTCAAAATTCAATTGCCTTTCAGAACGTTTCAAACCTTTTATTTCACAAACATCAATCTCAACCAGTTTAAACACATTTTTCAATTTGTCGACATTCACATTCTCTAGCGGAAATTCAAGATCTGAATACAACTTATCTGAACCTGACATCTTGTATATCACAAGAGTAGGTTCTTCACTTAAGTTGTTTTTGGATTTTGATTTCGGAATGTAATTATTCAAAAAGCACTCTTCGTCCTTAGTTGAGTCACTGTCAGATTTCAAAACATTTTCAACTACATTTTTAACAACTTCGGACTGAACACTGTCTTCATCGGATGATGAAGTGAATGTGCTATCGATTGTTTCTGGAAGTTTAATCTCATTTGTTTCATCATCATTAACCAGCCCAGATTTTTTCTTTGAAAAATTATTCAACACTGGCGGTGGAACTTGATGATACCCAACCCCAGTTCCGTCTGAATATACATCTTCACCAGCTTTGTTCTTCCCAATGGGTTTGGGAACTATGTGTTGAAGAACAAAGCTCACGGAGTTGTAATTGGTTAGTTTCAGATTGATTCGTTCGTTTTCAATCTTAGCTTCCTGAAACTGAAGCTTTAGATTAGCAATCTCATCCAACTGTTGGTTGATTTGCTTTTCTTTCGACTGAAGTACCCCTGACAGTTGAAGGTTTTCTTTGGTTGTTTTACTGTTTCGCTCATCAGAATCTTTTATCGTTCTTTTTAGTTTCTCATGATTTTCAGAAAGTTGTCGGTTTTCAAAAATTAATTTTTCATTTTCTTTCCTGACTCTTTCTACATCGATTTTATCTTTTTTCAATTTTATCAGTTAATTCCTTGATTCGATCATTTGAAGCTTTTACCAATTTATCACGACTTAAGATTTGATTTTCAACTTTTTTTACTCTTTCAGTCAGTTCTTCAGTCTTTTTAGCACTGAGATATGCATGTGTACTACAAACCTTGCAGTCTTTCATGCAATTTCTGTAGTCACTTTCAATTTTGGCTTTATCAGTCTTACCTGACCCATTTGTTGAATCATTAGAACTGACTTTGCTCTTTGACTCAGATCCGGAGTTAGAATCTACCTCTAATTCCTTTGCTGCGAGCACTTTATCTGCCATTTTCTTTAGGTTCTCTGCAATAATCTCTTTCATCGTGTCGATTATCCCATCATCGACCATTTTTGACTTTAACTTTTCCTCTTCTTCTTGCCTTGCCCATTCTCTCTGTCTTTCTTTTTCTTGTTGTGCTATTTGTTCAATGAGAGTTTCAACAAGAAATGTTGATGGTTCAACGAGTATATTTCCATTAGGATCCAAATAGCACTCTCTGTCAGCATCCCATCTTTTCGCACTTTTAGCCTCTTTCCAGGCTCGATAATGTCTATCTTTCATGGTTTGTGCTAACATCTTTCTATTGACATATTTTTCTTCTTCAGTTCTTGTATCTTTGAATGGAACAATTTTTGCCATGAAGGCATAACCCACAGTATCTTCTTCCGGTAACAAATCACTCCAGTCAAAGCCCTCATCATCATGGATAACTGCTAACGCTCTTGACTTTTCTTTAGGAGTTCCTTCTATCTATTTCATTCTCGGAGGTTCTGCTATGTTTTGATGGTAAATGGCCTTTTTATAATAATCATCACAGAATGGATTGGCCGTTTCATCAGAAGCTGTATTTCAGCATTCTCGTTTAAAGTGCCCCTTTTGCTTGCACTTAAAACATGTAACCTTCGATTTATCACAGCCCAATTTCGTTGAAGGTCCACCGATGGAGTGTCTACCGGTTATTTCCATGAACCTCTGAGCCCTTCGAACAACACTCTCCATACACCATCTAATGTCAATCAACTCCATTTCTTCGGGGTCGATTTGATCATAGTCTTCTTTGGTAAGGTTAGTGTTCCCGATCTTTCCAGCAACTAGGCTTTCATAGGATTCCAATATTGAAGCCAGAAACACCATCTGCTGCTTGGCTGCTTCTTCGCTAAAGTTCTGTGCATTGTTGAGATTTACTGCGATGTTGCACTGGAAGATGTTTTTCGGAATAGATTGTTGCAGTTGACTTGTAGCAGATGAAGACGATCCTCCATGATATCCACTGCTTGGAGCAGAACTGCTGTTTTGATTCTCTTGATTTGGCATGCTTGAGTTTTCAGCTGAGAACACAGTCTTTGGAGACACAGTCTTTGGAATCATGCTTCCCCGATAGTACAGATCAACGTTTTGTTGATACGGGGTGCTGTTGACTTTGTTTGTCTTTCTAATCTCAAGTTCGTGGCTTTCAAACCTCTCAATCAGCAAATCGACTATCAAATCATCCTTCTTCACTGTGTTCCTCAACAGCAGGGCAAAATACAGCCAATCTTTTTCGTCGGGCAGTGAATCCAACAACTTTTCAACTAATTCTTCCTCAGTAAAAGTAATCCCATATCTCGTAAGCTCAATCTTTAAGTGACAAAACCACTCTATCATCTTTGAAACCGATTCATTCTTCATACAACCAAACAAATCAAATTCTTTCTTCAATAATTTCTTCTTCTTCTTAACGATTTCTTCTCCTCATACACATTTCTTTTCTAATTTTTCCCATAAATCTCTTGAATCTTTGTAATCAATCAAGGAAATAATAGCATCCCTCACTGATTGATGTAGCAATGCAATACATTTCTTTTCAGCAATGAAACTTTCCTGTTCAATATCGATCAGATTTTCATAATCACTTCTTCCAATATTGAAACCATTCCTTAAACACTTGGTAGGCGAATGCCTTCAACCAGTCCTCGAACCTACTCGCCCATCTGTTGTAATCTTCGATGGCCATGAGCTTGGGCGGTTTGTTGTAGGTGCCATAAGCGTTATCCACGCTTAGTGAGTCAGCAATGGCTTTCTTAGGATTCGGGTTTGGAGCAGTGTTGTTTGTGTTGCTTGACGTGGTGTCTCCCGTGTTGCTGGTGTAAGCAAATATGTCGCTAAATGGGTTTAGAAAATTGTCCTCCATTTTAGAGCACCTGAAACAGTTTTTTAAACACCTAGACAAATTTTTGTGATTTTCAAAAGTTTCACACTGGTGCACTTGAATCGGATGGTGATCCGATCGAGTGGCACAGAGAAGTACACGAATCAGATTGCAACTCGATCGGGTGGTAGTCCGATCGAATGGTTGTCCAAACGAGTAGCACAGAGACTTTTGAAAACTTTGACTTTTCAACCTTTCACCGATCGAGTGGTAGTCCGATTGGGTGACAGGATGACGTAAGCACCAAAAAAAAATAAGAACAACAATGCTGTCCAATCGGGTGATGATCCAATCAGGTAACACTAATGACGTCAACAACAAGTGATCAAGAACAGTCTAAGCCAAATCGTTCGAGCAGTCGTTCGAACGAGTGAATGACGTCAGCACACATGAACAGTTCAACATAGTTTTTGATGATTTTGATTCTTTTTTTGAAGGAATTTTCTTTTGAAATCTTGAAGGATTGTACTATGATTGATTGCGAAGAGATTGATAACAAATTTATCAAATTTTAACCATAATTTCCCGTTCAATTTTATGTTTTTCTGGTTTTTAAGGTTTAAAAATGAAGAACACAATAAGAAATGAGTAGAAAGTGAGAGAATTCGTCAAATTTCCAGTGAAATTTGACTGTAAACGGCAAGAAAAACTGATATTCTGGTGAATTCGCTGTCGTAGATCTCGATTCAGCCTCCTGGATGCTCCGATACCACTTGTTAGGTCCTTTTGTATAGGATCTGATTGTCACAAACGTGCATGAATCGACCTCGATCAATGTGCGGAATCCATTGGATCAAGTCACAGAAGTACGACAAATTATTCAACGTTTAACACCGTCTGATCTTTCTATTCAGATGATATGAAAGTACATAAGAGCCAGAAGATAGTCAGACTAGACAGAGACTTCTAAAGTTCCAAAAGTTCTAAATGACATACCCTACCCTGGTATTTATAGGCAAACTCAGGAGGCAAGTAAGTGCTGTCCGATCGGGTGACAGTGCTGTTCGATCGGGTGACTGTCCGATCGGATGGCCATCCGATCGGGTGACACAAATCAACATTTGGTCAACACTTTTACATACAAGTGCCATTCCCTGAGCTGTCTTTCTACGCATATACATACATAAGCATAATTGTTCACAAAAGACATAAACAGACAAAATACGACTCAATGCTGACGGAAGCTACAGACGCATGAACTAACAAGGGGCCACCATAATTTACGGTGGAGCCATGAATGCTCTTATTTGTTTCTTCTTTCCATCCTAGTGAATCCCGTTCCACTCCATTCCATTCAAAGCAGCGTTTTCCCTCGTTTTAAGCTCCAAACGCACCAGAAACACAAGCAACTGTAGTTATCTAATTCAAGACAATTACATGATTAAATGAGGGGTTAATTCATCTTTTAACACACTAAAGGGTTGTCCCATGGACCACCCGTCACATCCCCACACTTAACCGTTGCTTGCCCCAAGAAACCCATCAAAAACCATTTTCAAGTGCACAAGCGATCAACATAAATCAAGCATAAACATGTCATCCTTCTACTAGCCCTTTCCTAACACCCAAATGACACACCCCTCGCTGTATCTCTCCTCTCAGCAACAAGTAAGTACTAGCAAAGATAAGCTAGACACACAAAAAAGCAAACGGGTGATTGCACAACTATATGCTTGTACCTAAATCGGTCCTCCACCTAACAAGCGTCAAAACATGAATGCAAATCAAAGGGACTTAAAGGTTGTAACGTGGCTAGGCATACGTGTAGGAAATGGAAATATATATGTGGTAGCGAATGACTTAACTCGGTCTTTTATTGCATATAAAACAAACAAAGCAAAACATAAACTTCTATATACAAGACAACTCATGCATCATTTTTTTTTTTCATTTTTTCATTGCTTTTTCACTTTTTTTTCTTTTCTTTTTTTTTTTTTTCAATTTAGCATAACAAACTTAACTAACACAACTAGAACGAACAACTTGTTGGGTTTTTCACATGTTTATCAAAGTGATTTCATCCATATGAAATAAAAACGCAGCGGAAATTATTATTTAAAACATGTTACTTACAAGATATAAAACTCATTTTATGTGTAAAACCCAATCCCGGGTCCATATACGAACATGCATGCTATCAAAATAAAACACAACCATAGAGTGTTTAGAATACTACCTTCAAAGGAGTAAGGACATGAAGATGATGATGTTTATTGAACGGTTGCCTTCAAGAGTAGAAGGCCTCAAGCTTGTATACCCCAAGCTTCCAACAAACACTACGATTGTAGCTAGGATTTCAACACTTGAATGATACTTGAAAAATTCTTTGAACAAGCGCAATGTTGGCCGAATTTTTTTTTGAGAGGGATCACAAGTCTTTCAAGTTCATCTAGTTATTTTTGTCATACAAAAAATATATATAAACTTAGAAGAGTAGCCACCCTTTTCTAGCCCAATCAAATGCCTTCTTACACATGCAAAAGCATGAAGACTTATTGAACCAAAATGGTCTTGGAAAGACCATCCAATCAAGAGGCTCCTACACATGCAAAAATGCATGAAATGTGATTGGACCAAACATTTTTGGGAAGACCCCATGGGGGGGGGGGGTGGCGGCCTAGACTTTTATTTTTTTTAAAAAAAATTCTTTTAAATAATATAAGTCTTACTTATATATATTTTATAACTTTTATAAAATATAACATCATATGTTATAAGACTTATGCTATTTTTATTATGTTATTTAACCAATTAAATAACAAAATAAAATACTCTCTCAAAACAAATTATCTATATAATTTATTAGTTTGTCAAGTGCAATTATTTAGAAAATCAATTTCTAAATATTGTAAGTGTTAATATTTATTTGTTTGATCATATCACAAATAAATAATATAAGTGTTTGTCTAGCTTGTTATTGGGTATGACTCGACTTGGATCATAACGTACTAGCCACATCAATTTAATATGTGTCTTGAGCATACAGAGTCCAACAATCTCCCACATGCACAAGATACATAGAAGATTGATGCAAGCAGTAAATGACGCCTAACTACGGTTTACTACCCCCAATACGTATGACTATATTTGCCATTCAATAACATCATCCCTTTCAAGTCCCTTACTTGAACATGATTTAGGTGAATCTATCATTTATCCTTTCGTTACAGATGTCATGTCAAATCCAGAGACATAGAGTGATCACTCTCTGTTGATTTAACTTTAGCAGGCCTTAGACATCTTACTCTCAACGAATAAGAGGAACAAATCCCTTCTTGACTACATACGTCTCTCACAATCACCTTGTACCACACCTGAGCTTAGCCTTATGTACCGTCATATTACTAACAGCGAAGAAATAAGTCAAGGCATAATATTTGGTGAATATCAAGACCCAATATGTATATCAGGTCAGAGGATACTATGATATTCGCCTTTACTCAAAATTTACTTATGATCAATCACAGATGATTCCATGCAGTAATATTTGAGAGCGAGTCAGTCCAATATTTGTATCCCACAAATATCTATGAACTTTGGTAGCAACACTTTGCTCTATATTCATATCTAATGAATATCCACCAATCCAAGTTCATAATAGTCTTACATTCATATCTGTTCCCACAAGTATGATCGACTACGGACATTTAGAATAAGTAACTTATTCACGGATTTAAACATGCTAAAAAGGAACATAACTTAAAATACCATAAAGAGTTATATTAACAATTGTTCCAATATCCAAATACAAAATAGATCAAATCCAATCACTAGAATATCGAAGTCCTAAGGCACAAGTATGACCCTTTCATGCTTTGCCCATTCAAGGAGCTTCGTGAGTGGATCCGTAATATTTTGATCAGTGTGAACTTAGCGAATACATATCTTTCCCTTTTCAACTTCATCCCTTATGTAGTTGAAACTCCGCTCAATGTGTCTAGTCTTTTGATGTGCACGAGGTTCCTTAATTTGAGCAATCGCACCATCGTTATCACAAAGATCTCTAGGGTCCTGAATGGTTGGGACTACCCCTAGATCGGTAATAATTCAAGTGACAGATCCATATGAATTTTCTCGATCAATAAAGCGGTGATGTATTCTGATTCTGTAGTGGACAATGCTACCCTGATTGTGATCGAGAATCATCTCGATCGGTTTGGAAACTCGTATCCATGTAACCCTTTACAACGAATTCCTTTCACCAGATCCATATATTAGAAATATATCCTTAGTCCTTCTAAGGTATTTCAATATATATTTAATAGTCACCCAATGACCGTTACTTGCTGGTATCTTCTCGTCATGCTTAATGCGCATGACATGTCCGATCTAGTGCATATCATTTCAAACATAATGAATCCTATTGTAGATGCATATGGGATTCCTTTCATTCTTTCTTACTCATCCTTTGAGCTTGGACATTAAGACGCACTCAATATTATCCTCTCTTGAATGGGTACCAAACCTTTCATAGAGCTCTCTATCTTGAACCTTTTCAAGACTTTGTCAATGTATGCACTTTGGTTTAAACCTATCAAGCGCCTTGATCTATCCCAATAGATCTTTATTGCCAAAATATAGGCGACTTCACCAAGATCCTTAATGGAAAAACAACTTCTAAGCTAGTTTTTTTACACCTTCCATGGTTGGAATGTCATTTTCAAATAGTAGAATGTCATCGACATACAATACAAAGAAAGTGATGATACTCCCACTAGCTTTCTTATACACACAATCTTTATCAACGTTCTTGATGAATTAAAAATTCCTAATTTCTTCATCAAAACGGTGATTCCAACTTCTCGATGCCTGTTTCAATTCCTAGATTGATTTCTTTAACTTGCATACTTTGTTAGGATGTTTGGATCGACAAAACCTTCAGGCTGAACCATATATAGACATCTTCCTCAAGATATCTATTAAGGAAAGCCGTTTTGACATCCATTTGCCAAATCTCATAATCACATTATGTAGGTATGGCAAATAATATCCTTATTGACTTTAGCATCACCACAGGCGAAAAGGTCTCGTCCTAATCAACCACTTGAGTTTGAGTGAAACCTTTTGCTATAAGTCTCACTTTACAAGTATCCAAGTTACCATGCATATCTGTTTTCTTCTTGAAAACCCACTTTCTTCCAACTACTTTGGAGTTAAGTGGAGGCATAACCAATTCCCAAACTTGGTTATCATACATGGATTGCATCTCTATGTTCATGGCTTCAAGCCATTTGTCACAATCAATTTTTGACATTGCATCATGGTATGTGGTTGGTTCATCTGAATCTACCACGTAGCATCCATCCATGAAAAATCCATATCTTTCAGGTGGATTGCTAATTCTACCAAATCTGCGAACATTTTGTGCGTACTGATCAACCTCTTGATCGTTTTCAACAATCTCTTGTTGAGCGCTAGTATCAACCAAATGTGTATCGGCTTGTGGTTGTTGATCCTCATCAAGTTCCACTTTCTACTAGTTCCTTCCACAAGGAACTTAGCTTCCAAGAACTCAGCCTTTCGAGCAACAAATACCTTTTGCTCTGTTGGATCGTAGAAATAATATCCTATACCATCTTTAGGATATCCTACAAAGATACACTTAGTGGATCGTACTTTTATTTGGGGTGTATTGCTTCACAGAAGCTTCACAACCCATACCTTTAAATAGGATAATGATGGAACCCTTCCATGCCATATTTCAAAAGGTGTCTTATCCACTTTCTTGGTTGGACCATACGGGCCACGGAGAGCAAAGCGTAACCCCAAAGTGATAGAGATGATGCGCTCCTAGCCATCATAGATCGAACCATATCTAAATAGAGTTCGATTCCTCCTCTATCGGTACAAAGAACTTGAGTTGATTTAGTACTTCATCTTTTGAAGGCTTTGAACATTTCAAAACTTCATCTTTGTGTCTTAACAAGTACACATAAGCTTAACTACTATAGTTGTCGGTAAAAGGTAATGAAGTATCTCTCACCATTCCTAATCATTGGCTTAAAAGGATCACATACATCCAAATGTATAATAAATCTTTTGCCCTTTTCAACTAAAGGATTACTTGGTCATTTTCCCTTGTAAGCAAGATTCGCATGTATCAAATGAACCAATTTCATTTGTTTCCAAAAGACAATTCTTTCGAAGTGTTTACATGCGACATATGTTTATATGACCAAGGCGATAATGCCAAGGATAGGTCTTACTCAAATCCATTTTGAGTTTCTTGGTGATTGCTTGGTACATCGAACTATCAAATGATGTATTATTATGAACCAATTCATAAATACCATTTGAAAGCACAACTTTAAAGTAAAACATGTCATTCATCAAATATAAATGTCAATGTTTGCAAACTTTAAGTCAAAACCATATTGTCTTATAAGGGAACCTTGAATAATGTTCCTAGTCAAACTAGGAGCATTCAAGACATTTTAAAACAATTTCCAAACCATTTGGAAGTTTCAAAACATAGTCTCCTTTCTTGTAATGTTTATTTCTTTTGAACCTTTTGCAACGAATTGCAAACATGAGTTCCACATCCGGTATCTAATACCCATGTGTTAGAAGAAATAACATTAAGGTCAATATGTATCATTAAGATTGTACCTGAGGTTTGCCTATCATCCCTCTTGTTTTTCAACTCTTTGAGATAGGTTGGACAATTCCTATTTAAATGCCCTATCTCACCACACTCAAAGCATGGATCGTTCATGGCAACCTTTGCCTTCTTCTTCTCTTTTGGTTTGGCGGGTTCTGCTTTAGCTTTCTAATCATTTCCCTTTGAATTACCCGTTTCCATTTTCAACATTTGCTTTGGTGTCGGGGTGATGCCCTTTCTTGTTGCCACCCTCATTTATCGTTAGAATGGATAAAAACCCTTTTATCCATATCGAGCCTTTCGAGGTGATCAATGTGGCTTTTCATCTTAAAGACATAAGATGAGTCCGATTAGGTTTCCTCCGTTCGACATGCATGAAGCGCTCGAACCGTTTCGAAGCGTTCTACCCTTAGGAACATTTCCTACAATTGGGTAATCATGTCGTATGCTCATGTTGTTCAAAACCTTTTGAATCTCGGGAATCATAATTCCTAACATGAGACAACTTGCATAGTATCCTCAATATACTTAATCCAATCGTTATAGGCATCCTTATCTTCCATAAGATGTTCATTGGGATTAGGATCGTTCAACACATAGGATATCTTTTCTTACTTGAGAACGATTCTTAAGTTTCGATATTAATCCATAAAGTGTTTTGATTGAAACGATCCTTTTTAAGGATTGTTTTTAGTGATAGGTTACGGACGGTTTGGGTAATATTGTTAGCGGCCATCTACAAAATTTAACAAGGTTCAATTTTAGTATTTTCGATATTATATTTTAATCATTAATACCCTTTTGTATCTCATAGACAATTAATAATTAAAATCTAGAATCCAACGTTACGTTTAAATATTGGTTAGGTGACCTTTGTCCCTCTATTTAAATTAACAAGGTGGTCAACGTTTGACAATTGCAACTCTTTGCAACTTCTAGCCATATGGGATCGGTTAAACATCTTTATGTTTAGTTGGCATGTTTAATCCCATCAACACCTTTGTTCCCCATGCTTCGGTGACCCTAAGTTCATGGTTTCCAAATCAAGTCGTCCAACTTACACACACGTGTGAGTTTATTCACATAAGTGGTTAGGTGACCTTTATCCCACAAACATGGTAAACCCACCTCGAACATACAAGTTCCCTCAAATGTGGTTAGGTGACCTTTATCCCACAATAAGAGTTCCCAAGTGTTTCGAGTGTTGTATAAAAGGATGGTGTTTGACTTGTTTTATAAAAGGGTTTTTTTTTTTAATATTTCAAAATTCTAGTTTAGAAAATATTATGTACCATACATTTGCATGCATTCAAATCAATGTTACTTTAGTGAAAACTAATTTTCAAGGTTCTTTTTAATAAAACCCATTTTATTATAAAATCATTAATTTTTAATAAAACCTTTATTAACCATTTTAATGAGTTTGTTAAGAACCAATTTTATGCTTGTTGTTGATTATTAGTTTGTTAAGTCATGCATATCGACATATCATCTAAACAACAAAATAAACAACCACACAAGCATAACATACATAACAATAGGTGCATAACCATAGCCAACTATTTTGACAACACTTGTTAGCCGAAACAAGTGTGCCAAAAGGTCCTTCCTAAGGGGTGAAAAATGACACAAGCGATGTGTCGTTGAACTCCCACTTGATCCCGCATCCAAATGCTTCAAGTCTCCTTCTTGTGTTGTGATTTCTCCATTTTCTTGGTGCTTCCAAATGTCTTTTATATTCAGCTCCAAACTCATTTGGACTTCAAAAATGTGTTTTGGTTATCGGGCTAAAATCCCGTTAAGAACTATAAAGTCCTTTAGGCCCGAAATTAGCCAGAACCAAAACCGCATTTTTGTGTGCATCTTCTTTTACAAAATATATCCTAATACATTTTTTTTCTAGTAAAATAAAATGCACCTAATCTATTTACTTACACACCAAATGAAAATAAATAAATTACATAACTTTACAAATGGAAGAACAAAAATAATTAATTATTACAACCTTTGAAATAATTAAATATAAATCACAACCACAAATATTCAACATATTCACATAAGGTCATGGCTAGGTTATGAACACCAAAAAATATATATATCCAAATATATAAAATTACAGAAGCAAAAATGGTTCCCTTTTATAACCTACAATTTTTCGGTCAAGAATGAAAAACCGAAAAATGTGGGTTTTTGTCCAAACAAAATAATCATCCAAATGAAATAATTTTTCAAGATTCATTTATGCATGTAATAATATAATCTTGAAAAACAAAGGGATAACCATGGTGAAAATTTCGGCAATAGGGTTTTACCCGAAACCCGAAAATTTCATATCCTATGAAGCATGCATTCATATAAGCGGCTCTGATGCCACTGTTGGGTTTTTCACATATTTATCAAAGTGATTTCATCCATATGAAATAAAAACGCAGCGGAAATTATTATTTAAAACATGTTACTTACAAGATATAAAACTCATTTTATGTGTAAAACCCAATCCCGGGTCCATATACGAACATGCATGCTATCAAAATAAAACACAACCATAGAGTGTTTAGAATACTACCTTCCAAGGAGTAAAGGACATGAAGATGATGATGTTTCTTGAACGGTTGCCTTCAAGAGTAGAAGGCCTCAAGCTTGTATACCCCAAGCTTACAACAAACACTACGATTGTAGCTAGGATTTCAACACTTGAATGATACTTGAAAAATTCTTTGAACAAGCACAATGTTGGCCGAAATTTTTTTGAGAGAGATCACAAGTCTTTCAAGTTCATCTAGTTATTTTTGTCATACAAAAAATATATATAAACTTAGAAGAGTAGCCACCCTTTTCTAGCCCAATCAAATGCCTTCTTACACATGCAAAAGCATGAAGCCTTATTGGACCAAAATGGTCTTGGAAAGACCATCCAATCAAGAGGCTCCTACACATGCAAAAATGCATGAAATGTGATTGGACCAAACATTTTTGGGAAGACCCCATGGGGGGGGGGGGGGTGGCGGCCTAGACTTTTATTTAAAAAAAAAAATTCTTTTAAATAATATAAGTCTTACATATATATATTTTATAAAAGTTATAAAATATAACATCATATGTTATAAGACTTATGCTATTTTTATTATGTTATTTAACCAATTAAATAACAAAATAAAATACTCTCTCAAAACAAATTATCTATATAATTTATTAGTTTGTCAAGTGCAATTATTTAGAAAATCAATTTCTAAATATTGTAAGTGTTAATATTTATTTGTTTGATCATATCACAAATAAATAATATAAGTGTTTTTCTAGCTTGTTATTGGGTATGACTCGACTTGGATCATAACGTACTAGCCACATCAATTTAATATGTGTCTTGGGCATACAGAGTCCAACACAACTACTAACACTACAAGACCGGGTCAAATCGGGTAAATTTTTTTTGGGAACTAGGTAAGGGTTAACAAATGATTGGCTTTAGGCATAAAATGGGCAACTACATGTCCAAACCCGCACCCCTCTCACTACCAAGCTCATATATATAATTTATGAGGTCCAACCCCCCAAATCCCACACTCGCACACACTATGACGAGGCTACCTAAATGCCCTTATCCTTTCTACATTCATGTTTAACTAAGGCCTCAAACCGTATTCAATCACAAGTTCTAATGCACCCCTACCCGTTGCCACTCTCATCAAAGACAAGCATTATTTATTTACATTTGTGGCTTCAACTCTCACCAAGAAAAAGGGTAATTAAGGGTTGCCGGTGTGTCACTTGGGGTTAGTACAACGTGTTCAAATTCCAACAATGTTTCGCTTGATTTAAAAATTAAAAAAAAAACATCAAAATTTTCCCCCCATCCCCACACTTGGGATACATTGACCCCAATGTATAGTTTTTGGAAGGAATTGATTGCGAAAACCCGTTCAACATCAGCAAAAGCTTAAAATCTCAAACCCCAAATTTCTTTTTGGTCTTTTTTCATTTTATACTTTTTTTATATTTTTTTTCCTAAAAACACATTAACACCGCCAAACTAGCACCGCCCAACACATAACATCAAAAACTAATACACCACCCATCCTCCCAAGCATGAACATAAACAAACAAATATTCACAAAAATGTACAAGAAAGAGCACAACCTGGCTAGTAGTAACGCGACTGAGGAGGTCCGAAGATGGAAGTCATCATCTCCGACCATTCTCCAAAAGCAAACGAGCCACTTCCACTTTGACTTCCTCCTTGTTGTGAGGCTCCATGTTGTTGATCTTGACGGGGGTCCACCCATTGCGAATGATGTAGCGGCGGTGTCGGATACGAAATGCTGCCATCATAAGGTGGCAAAGACGCATAATCCACAGGAGGTGGATCCACAACCACCCACCGCCCCGCATGCCAATCCGCATGCATATGCCGGTTTTGATCATCATTGTACCTGTTGTTCATTTCCTGCTCAAAGGCATAAGCATGTGTGCGGTTCCATGACTGCTGTCGATCGATGCTATGCTTCAATGCCCACTCCATACTTGCCCCCATCCATGTTTGATGATCAAAGAATGTGCGCTCGGACCCCGACCAAGTATCAAATACCGATGATGGTGGACGTTGATTCTCAATGATTTCTTGCATGGTTCCTTGATACGCCCAATTTGGCTCATAAGAGCGCTCCGTGTAATCAAAGAAACCTCCACCATGTCCCCGAATTGGACCCCCTTGGTCCACATTCATGTGCTCACCATGCGGTTCATCGGCATAGTCTTCATCCCCACTCGGGGGCTCATCCTCACTTTCGGGCTCGTCCTCCTCACCCGGTAATAACGCCCTCGCATCAACCTTTAACGCACGCCACCTTTGACCTTCCGACTTTAACTTATGATATCGCTCCGATTCATCATAAGTCCATCCAACTCCCATTCCCCGAATGTCAAATGGCTTGTGCCTCTTTGTTGCCCCCTTATCTTCCGGTGTAATAGCCTTGAACAATTTAAGCAACCCCGTGATTATCCGACAATACGGAATAATATTTCTTCCCAGTTTATTCCGGCATATCCACACATTGTTCATCACCAAATACCGAAACGGGAAACGGGGTGACCCATGAAGCAACGAGTAGAGAATGGGCACCTCTTGAAACCTCAGTTCTTGCTTATCACCTCTCCTTGGAATCACATTTAAGATGCAAATCGTAAGCAACAATTTTGCCTCAATTTTCAGATTCCTTCTATATAACGTGCCACTAAAAGTACCCGGTAAGAACAACACTTCCAACATGTCGTTCCATCTTGGGTGTGCTTCCGGCTTGAGAAGCAAATCATCGAGACTCGATATCGTATAATCATGTGCGGGCAAGCTATCATACCTTGCCAACTTCCTCAATGTATCAAATTACATCTCCACATCTATCCCATTCACAGTAACGGTTAACTTCATTTTAGACGGTTTGTCATACTTGTTGCATGTTAGAATGGCCATCCACTCCTGAATTTCATCCTTGAACAAGTTCTTGTTATCTTTATCATAGCAATTTAGCGCCGCCCCCCAACCCAAGGCACGGAACCTAGCAAACACGTTGAACGGACCAAACTCCACCTCCTTAACCTCTCTTTCACAAATGGATGCAGCTGCTTTGTCTTTTAAGCGATTCATATGGTCATTGAACAATGTAGGCTGCCATTCTTCCGGTTGGTCATCAAGTGGACCCGCTTCCCACTTTGGCTTGTCAGCCGGATCCAACTCTATCTCTTCCTCTTCATTACTATCATCATCTCTTCCTAAATATCTCTGCTTCTTCGGTTGTGTTTCAACTTGTTTGCCTTTTGAAGAACTTGCTGTCACACCCTGGCTTTGCGGAAGCGTGGTTAATTTTGGTGTGACTTCTTAATACCATAGCTTAACCATAACAAGCTATATGAATTTAAAAACCATGCAAGTCATCCATTAAGTTTTGAAAACCAAAATACAGTACCATTGTTTTAACCAACAACCATAACCTTGTTCAACAACATTACAACTTATAACATAACATAAACGTGGTTTAAGGACTGTGTCTTGTCCAGGAAAGAGACACATCCCCTAAACCCTGATGACTCCATGACAAGTGCAGCGGAAAACGTTCCATACCGTGCCAGATCCGTTTAATTTCCTGAAATACATGTGAGTTGAAAAATCAACAATAATGTTGAGCGAGTTCATGTGCAAGTGAGTAAGTAAAAACACTTGTAAGTATAAAAGTTTCCTGGTATGTAGCAGTGTAAGAGGACTTGTGATCACCAATGGTTTGCAAGGCCATTAGCATGTCGTGAAATGCAAGTAGGTAGACACAACCCTAGCCGATTTTGCGTTGGGTACCAAGTCACTCCAGGTCCGTTCTGTTAGTCCTCCGTGAGGCCTGTTCTGTTGGGCCGGGAGCTGGGCTCGCTACACCCAAATAGATCTACCGCTCGAGTCCCTCGGTGTTCTAACTACCCATTCACATGATCTAAACCTCCTTACGTAATTCATACCGTGTATAAAGTACTTGTAAACAAAGTAACATGTATTTCACCCCCGCAGTTAAGTAAACTGAAAACAGTTAGAGAAAAGGGGGACATGAACTCACAGTGAATGCGCGTCTCTACCAAGTGTCTCCAATACAGTAAGCTGTGCAACGACCTACAAGTGCTATTTCTATTAGACGGACGGCCGTGCTTTAGCTTTATAGTTTAAGTCTTTTGGGAAATAGTTAGACAACTATTTCGTGTTTATGTTCCGTACACTTGGCAGTTATACTTCTTCCCAAGGATGGGGGTTACAATACATGTGCGTAAGTTACGTTTTAATAATCGTGTGGTAATGTAATTACCGGTGTAACTTATATGTTTGTGTGGAAGCGTTCGCAAAGTTTAGGGATCATTAACGCTTGTAAATATTATTTTTACTCTAAAATAATATTTATGTATTTTCACAAAATAATCATAAACAGTGTTGTGACAAATATATTTATCACGTTAATCTTTGTGAAAATCCCACCTCCGAATATTTAGTAAATAAAGTCATGGCGAAATTTTATGTTTCGAAAATATGTCCAAAAATAGTTCTAACACTTGTTGTGTAAAAAGTCTAAGTGTTAGGTTTTTAGAAAATTTCGCCAGAGTTTCCTCTGTAACTGGAGGTGGCCACGCTTTCAAGCGTATCATTTTCTTTTAACAAATCAATTCAACAACTTCTTTATTCAAACAAACAATTTCCGACACATCAAACTAGTCGACAATTATGTAAATCGCATAATCGCATGAACTTGCAGTTTTTCCGAACCTATAGTGTAAATCCCCTTTATATATGTAGATCTTTATATAAAGTAACTTTGATCTCGTAAAAACCTTGTGACTAGAGAAATCCGTCTTTACAACTTCTAGTCATTTTTCCCAAAAATAGTTATTTGTCGGATCTTTTCATTTCACAAGTGTTTACACACTTGTGGTTTATAAAATCATATTTATTAGTGTAAGATCCATCTTTAGAAAAACATGATTTCTTTAAAGTGTGGTTTTTCAAAAATACCACTTGCAAATACGTAGATCCGCTAGTTTTAAACACCATTTTACCGGTTAAATCACTTTTACACAAGTAAAATATTTTCACACAAGTTCATGTATCTTGTGTGGTAGAGTTTCGCCTTTAACCCTTGTATTTAGTCAAAAACGAGCTTATGTGAAGATACATGATCTTACAAAGTCGGGTTAAACGGAGATCCGAGCTACCACATCATAGATCGGGTCTCAATAAACACATATTTCAAGTCCTACGACTTTTACACAAGTTATATGTTATTATCCACCATTTTTGTGATTTTACTAGACTTTAATGCATCAAAACTTATGTTTTCGATATTTAACCGACAATATTCCTTTTAACCACTTTAGATGAGTGTAAAAACAAGTTTTAAATGATATACCTCTAGCTCAAGGCTAGGGAAGAATCTTTGGCGAAAAAGAGGTGGATAAAAGCTAACGGTAGAGGTCCTTCGTGTTCCGCTTGCTCCGAGGCTCCTAATACGTGACTTGTGAAGCTTGTATATGCTTGGAATGAAGAGACCAAGGGCCGAAAGTATGATGGTGGTGAGGGTGGTGTTCGGCCGAGCTTAGTGTAGAGAGAAAGAGAGTGAGTTGGTTGAGTGTTATGTTGGTGATAATCATCTAAGTGTTCAAGGTGTATTTATAGGAAGATTTAAGGTGTATTATCCTTTGGTCACAATGTCTACAAGATATTAAGCATAATCTAATAAACTAATACACCTTGTACTAGTGTGTCCCCATGGTTTTGGGGCCGGTTATGGCATGGGGTGGGGGTTGGTTCGATTTAAACTAGTTAGTTAGGGGGTTAAGTTTAGTTAATTAGGTTAACTAAGTATCTAACCTCGTTAGTTATATAAAGCGCGTTATGACGGGTGTTAGGGTAATCAGGGACCCCAACTAGCTCAGAAAAATATAAATAGTGAAAATACTAATATTTTCATGTTCCGGGTAAAGTCCGGGTGTCCGGTTGGATAGTAATCCGTTAAAGTGTTACAAAAGCTTTAAAGTGTCGTTATTAACATTTTTAGTGACACAATTTGTTTTCCCGACACTTTAGAAAGTGTCTAGTAATATTTTCTCATTTTCTGGCACTTTACTAGTCAGCTAGAAGCTGGATTAATCATTAAAGTGCTGTGTTTGGTACTTAAAGTACGTTTTTGGCACATCCGAATCAGTGTATCTTATCCCTAGAGACGCGGTAACACAACCCTTATATCCTACACTCACTACCAGTGTAGCCAAAATATATGAGGCTCTTAACAGGCCTTAGAGGCAGTGTCTGCCTGATGCTGGTTATATCAGCATGTTTATTGTGTATCCGTTTAGTGCTACTGTGCTTTTTGTGCATCATGTTTGTCACTAAGGTTCAGCATGTAAATAATGTAGTGACAGCAAATAAAGTATGATGCAAGTAAGTGCATGTATCAGTATGCAGGTAGCAGTTTATCAGCTAGTTCAAACAAGCACAGTAATCAAGTAGTAATTAATCATTAATTAAGTTGTACGGATACCTGGTTTAGTGCGGGTTGTCACATTCTCCCCCCGTTAAATAAATTTCGTCCCGAAATTTAAGTCCTGCTTGTAGATGCAGAGTTCTTAGGAAATAGGTGGGGGTATTTCTCTTTCATCCGGTCCTCACGTTCCCAGGTAAATTCAGGACCATGTCTGGCATTCCAACGTACTTTGACGAGTTTGACACTGCTCCGGCGGGTCTTGTTAACTTTCCAATCCGTGACCTCAACAGGTTCTTCAACGAAGTGGAGCGTGTCGTCAATATGAATCTCGTCGATAGGAATGGCAACGACAACTTGAGTTGGACTTTTCTTTAGATTGGATACATGAAATGTATCGTGAACACCATTTAGTTCAGCAGGTAGGTCCAACTTGTATGCTACTGTCCCAATTCTTTCCAGAATTCTGAAAGGACCAATGTAGCGCGGATTTAACTTCCCACGCTTTCCAAAGCGTGCCACCCCCTTCCAGGGTGAAACTTTCAATAACACCATTTCTCCAAGTTGGAAGTCCACATGCTTCCGGTTTGGATCCGCGTAGGCCTTTTGTCTGTGGCGAGCAGCTTCGATGCGTTTAAGTATTTGCGCAATCTTGTCTGTCGTCTCTTGGACGATCTCGGGACCAGCAAGCTGCCTATCACCGGCGTCAGACCAGCATAGTGGTGATCGGCACTTGCGTCCGTATAGGGCCTCAAATGGCGCGACACCAATACTGGTGTGGTAGCTGTTGTTGTATGAAAATTCGACCAACGGTAAATGTTTATCCCAGCTACCTCCCAAATCCATAACACATGCCCTCAGCATGTCTTCCAAAGTTTGTATCGTTCGCTCGCTCTGGCCGTCAGTTTGCGGATGGAACGCAGTGCTCAGATTCAATTGTGAGCCAAAAGATTCTTGGAAAGATTGCCATATTCTTGACACAAACCTTCCGTCTCTATCAGAGATGATCGAGAGTGGTACTCCATGACGTGCTACGATCTCTCTCAAGTAAATTTCCGCAAGTTTACTAGTGCTGTCTTTCTCCTTGATTGGCAGAAAGTGTGCGGATTTTGTTAGGCGGTCAACAATCACCCAAATCATATCATGGCCTCTTGGCGTTCTTGGCAGTTTCGTAACAAAATCCATTGAGATTTGTTCCCATTTCCACTTGGGAATCTCAGGTTGTTGCAGAAGTCCCGAAGGCTTCTGGTATTCCGCCTTGACTTTAGCGCACGTTAAACATTTGCTCACGTAAACAGCAACGTCGCCTTTCATCCTAGGCCACCAATAGTAATTTTTGAGATCCTGGTACATCTTATCCGATCCAGGGTGGATAGAGTACCGTGACTTGTGCGCTTCATTGAAAATAACTTCCCTTAATCCACCAAACAGAGGAACCCAAATCCTTTTCTCAAAACACAACGTTCCTTCCTCGTTTGGTACCAAAAGCTTCTCTATTCCACGGAGATATTCTTCCTCAAGGTTTCCCTCCTTGAGAGCTTCCTTTTGTGCAGCACGAATGCGCAAGGAAAGATCGGTTCGAATAATCATTTCCAAAGCTCTAACCCTTATGGGCTTGATTCTTTCTTTACGACTTAGGGCATCGGCGACTACATTCGCCTTCCCTGGGTGATACTTTATCTCGCAGTCGTAATCGTTCAGCAACTCAACCCATCGTCTTTGTCTCATATTCAACTCCTTCTGGTTGAATATATGCTGTAGGCTCTTGTGATCTGTGAAAATTGTGCACTTCGTACCATACAGGTAGTGTCTCCAGATCTTTAAAGCGAAAACCACTGCGCCAAGCTCTAAATCGTGGGTGGTATAGTTCTTTTCGTGCACTTTCAGTTGGCGTGATGCGTAAGCAATGACCTTTTGGCGTTGCATCAACACACAACCCAATCCCTGACGCGATGCGTCGCAGTATACCACAAAATCGTCGGTACCTTCCGGTAGAGCTAAGATTGGCGCGTTACAAAGCTTATCCTTTAATATCTGAAACGCTTCGTCCTGTTTGATTCCCCAATCAAACGTCTTATCCTTCTGGGTCAGGAGCGTCAACGGTTGAGCGATTTCTGAAAAATCCTCGATGAACCTTCTATAGTAGCCAGCCAAACCCAAGAATTGTCGAATCTCGGTTGGCGTTGTAGGCGTTTCCCAATTCTTGATTGCCTCGATCTTTGTGGGATCAACATGAATTCCATCCCCATTAACCACATGTCCAAGAAACTGGACTTCGCGTAGCCAAAACTCGCACTTGGAGAATTTGGCGTACAGCTGTTCCTTCTTTAGCAGCTCCAACATGGTTCTAAGATGTTGTTCGTGTTCAGCCTTCGTTTTTGAATAAATCAAAATGTCGTCGATGAATACAATCACGAACTTGTCTAAGTATGGCTTGCAAACTCTATTCATTAGATCCATGAAGACCGCAGGTGCGTTCGTCAAACCAAATGGCATAACGAGGAACTCGTAGTGTCCATAACGAGTTCGGAAGGCTGTTTTCGGGATACTTTCCTCCTGTATCCTTAATTGATGGTATCCAGATCGAAGATCGATCTTAGAGTAACAGCTTGAACCTTGAAGTTGATCGAACAGATCGTCGATTCTAGGCAGAGGATACCTGTTCTTGATCGTCAGCTTGTTCAATTCTCTGTAGTCAATACACATGCGGAAACTTCCGTCCTTCTTCTTGACAAACAAGACTGGAGCTCCCCAAGGCGAGAAGCTTGGTCGGATAAAACCCTTGTCTAACAACTCTTGAAGTTGCGTCGACAATTCCTGCATCTCAGACGGAGCAAGTCTGTACGGTGCCTTAGCCACAGGCGCGGCGCCTGGAACTAAGTCAATGTGAAACTCCACTTGCCTCTGAGGTGGCAGTCCGGGTAAGTCTTCTGGGAAGACTTCTGGATACTCCCTTACGACAGGGATGTCTTCGATTGTTGGCTCAGCGGCCTTCTTATCTACGATGTGTGCCAGAAAAGCAACACATCCTTTCTGTAAAC
This sequence comes from Helianthus tuberosus, assembly GCA_030545235.1. NCBI lineage: Eukaryota > Viridiplantae > Streptophyta > Magnoliopsida > Asterales > Asteraceae > Helianthus > Helianthus tuberosus. The sequence continues at coordinate 121,987,687 of CM060417.1, read as the reverse complement.
ACTTCCTTGCTTTCAAGCAGCTGATAAATCTTAGCGGCGTGTCACGCTTCTCTCCGTGAACCACAATTGTCTCACCATCATCAGTTGGGATACGAACAACTTTCTCGTGACATACTATCTCAGCCTTGTTTCCGGATAACCAATCCATTCCTACCACCACGTCGAAGCTTCCCAATTGGACTGGTAGTAGGTCCAGAGTAAACTCGCGTTCTCCCAATTCTATAACACAGCCTCTGATTACTTCGTCGGCTTCAACTAACTTTCCATTAGCTAATTCGATCGAGTAGGGAATGTCTAACTTATTTGCAGCTAACCCAAGCATATTCTTAAATTCTAATGATACGAAGCTATAATCGGCACCGGTATCAAATAAAACGGATGCATAGCGTTGATTGATAGGAAACGTACCCGTAACAACATTTGGATCTTGGCGTGCTTCCCTGGCTTCGAGTTGGAACACTCTACCCCGGGCTTGATTCAACGTTGGACAGTTCTTCTTAAAATGCCCGATTTCCCCGCAGTTATAACATCCCAGTCTCTGCCCATTACCACCAGCTTGATCATTCCCCGGATTACGATTCACTGCGCCTGCTTGGTTAGCATTGTTGCCTTGATTTCTGTTACCTCCAAAATTTCCTTGTGGGCGGTTTCCATTTCCACCACGGTTATCATTTCTGTTTCCATATCCTCCCTGGCCTCCGCGACCGGCAGGGACCCAACAAGTATCCTTCGAGTGACCACGTTTCCCACAAGCTTCACACACTTTTAACCCACATTGGCCAGAATGGTGACGCTGGCAGGCACTACACTTAGGCAGAGTGCCCATATATCCTCTTCCTCTCCTTCCACTGCCAGCTGCTCCCTGAGCTGGCGTGCTTGGTGCTCCTCTCTTACCATCACTGCTAACAACTTGTTTGAAGTTCGAAAACTTTCTTTTGTTACTTCCAGACGACTCAACCTGAGTCTCTTTCTCCTTTGCCTTAACATCACCAAACTTGTTCAGACGAATCGCCTCCTCGGTGAGAGCCACGCTCAAATCGATGGCTTCAGTGATAGTCGCTGGTTTGGAGGAGGTTACCATGCTTATTATTTGGGGAGCCAAACCCCAAATGAAGCGCTCGATTCGCTTGTATTCAGGCGTAACCATGTAAGGAACCACTTGAGATAAGTCGTGAAACCTCTGGACGTATTCCGCAATCTTTGGTCCATCCATCTTTAAGTGCCAAAATTCAGTCTCCAACCTTTGAATTTCTGCGCGTGAACAGTACTTTTTGCGCATCAGTTCTTTCAATTCGGCCCAAGTCAGGGCGTAGGCGGCAGCTTCGCCTAGAGTTTGTACTTGTAGGTTCCACCAGGACAGGGCTCCATCTAGAAACAGCCCTGAAATGTACGTGACTTGCTGATCCTCTGCACACTTGCTCATGCGTAAGACAGAATCGGTTTTCTCAGCCCAGCGGGTAAAGGCAACTGCACCTCCTGTGCCATTGAAGTTAACTGGTTTGCAGTCTAAGAACTGCTTGTAGGTGCATCCTGCACGTATGTTAAAACATGTGTTTGGCATTAGCATCATTGCTAAAATCCCCAACTAGTTCATGGTAGGTTCGAATGGCGTGGTATTACCGTGAGGTGGATTGTTATTGCCTTGGTTAACACTTCCGCTCCCTCCTGGCTGAGATGCTGCGTACTGTGCTATGGCAGCTGCAATGACTTGCTGTAGCTCTGCCTCGTTAGTAGGCATTGGTGTTGGGCGTTTTGGCGGCATCTTCTAAAAGATGGTTTATGTTGGTCAGGCCATAACGAAAAGTACGTATATAACGGTAGTAATAGTATAATCACATAACATCTCATGTTATCACATATCACAAATATCAATCACACAACATCCAATGTCATAAAATATAAACAAGTAATCAAGCGAATCCAAATATGGTGAGAAAACTGCGATTGCCATATAAATGAGACCACATCGTAAGTGTATACATACAATCATCAATCACTAGGGGCTACATCACCCCTGTCAAAAACTACATCAGTATCAATACAACATCAAGTACATAACAAAAGTCAAGTCATAACGTAGTCTCCCCAAAATGCTGTGCAGTCAAAAAGCAATCGCCGCCTTCTCACCTCGCCTACCCAAGTGGCACCGATGAGCTCTAAGCAGATGGTGGTGGAGGAGGAAAACAGGTATAAAACAAACGGCGCAACTGTAACCAGTCCGCCTCCATCGCCTGCTGTGTACGAATAATGGAAGCAATCTGCTGCTCCAAAGTAGTAAGACGAGCAGCATAGTCAGGGGGTAATGGTCGTGATGGCTGCAACGGAGAGGGTACCCGGCCATGGCACTGACATGGCTGCAGATGGGCTCTCTCCAACTCCTGTAGTCGCTGCTCATGCGACTCATGCTGGTATACAAAGGACATCAATACATCCTCAATGGTGTGGCCCACATGGAACCTGTGGTATGGATCAGTGGGTGGCATAGGGGAAAACGGTGCCCACAGCAGTGGCTCACGTGTGGGATCAAAGGGTGCCACACCAAAAGGAGCTGTAGTGGGTGGGACAAAAGGAATCTGAGGCATGAAAGGCATGGGCATCGGTACATGCCCATCAGGGTGAGCTGAAGAACCCTCTCCAGGCCCTGCTGGAGGTATAAACACAGGAATCTGAAACGAAAAGTCAATATGTGGTGCAACAGGAATCTGTGGAGGGAATGGGGGAACGTCCTCGTCTGCCGGTATCCAGCCATGCTGTGCAGACTCATCCGGTGGATCCATATGTGCCGCGAACGGTGCATGTCCGGGCTCTAGGGGAACGGGATCAAATATGGGAGCAACAACAGGGTGAACGGGTGCCAAGTGCTCGAAAGGGGGGTCAACTGGTACAGCAACAATGGGTAAAGGACCGATGGGATCAACAGGAACATCTATGTGATGGTCATCAGCAATGGGCTCAAAAGGTACATCAGCATGCACAGGGTCATGCTCTGGAAAAGGGTCAAGGGCAGCTGCCTGCTCAGGTGCAATGGCAGGTTCAAAATCATCAAACGCCATGTCAAAATCAACATCGGGATCAATCGGATCAAAAGGGTCAATAGGATCTGCTGGATCCTCCATCAACTCGTCCATCGGGACAAACTCTAAATCACGGTCAGGATCAAATCCTGGTGGGAACACAGGATCTGAATCCCCCTCGTCGTCATGGTCAAAAACAAGTCCAGGTATGGAAGCAACAGAAAAAGCCTGGTCAGAATCGGACCCATGGGAGAAGTGCTGCGCACTATGAGCATGTGTGGGTACAGAAGCCACAGACTCAAAAGAGTCCGCGACTGGGGAATGTGCAGGTGACTCCGCAGCCGGAGCATCTGCGATCAGTAAGGGAGCAACAGCAGGTAGGGCCTCGCCCTGAGCATCCTCCAAAGGCTCCTCCTCAAACATATCGATATCATCCTCCTCATCGTCGATGGGTAAAACAGGGTATGATGCAAGGGGTACTGGAGCAGGGATCACAACGAGTGGTAGATCCCCGACTGGAAGATCAACTGGGAGCTCATCAACGCCGTCGGGTAAGGCGAATGGCTGAAAGTCATCATCATCCGTGCTGGTGAAGTCTGACGTATAAACCTCGTGCTCCGATGACTCAATGTCGTCTGAAACGATAGGCCTCGGGCCTGTGGTGCCTGAACCACCAGTGTCTGCAGAATCCATGTGTCTGTAACATATACGCAAACATGCACAAATAGTCAATCATAAATCAAGTAATCACATAAGTCATCAAGTAAGGCATCACATAATCCTCCTAGTCTTACTAGCCAATACCATCCAGTCTACAAGACTGCTCTATCCTTTACTTAAACCAAACCTCGATCCTCCAGATCGATCCTCAGCCCTCCAAGCTGAGCCTTTTCTTCCTAGCCTTGCTAGCCCACTACCTTGGTCACCTAGACCAAGCCACGATCCTCCAGATCGATCCTATAACAAACCAACGTGCTCAACTACCTTAACCACCTCGATCCTCCTGACCGATCCTCAGCCCTCCAAGCTGAGCCTATAAATAAATAAAATGTGCTCAACATTTGTTTGTAAAAAGTGTGGATCTGGACTTAAGTGGTATGCAGAAAAATGTTTTCGTGAGAGCCCTAGTGATCATAGTCTAGACTCGAGACGGAATCCTAGTTCGCTATGATCAGAGCTCTGATACCAAGCTGTCACACCCTGGCTTTGCGGAAGCGTGGTTAATTTTGGTGTTACTTCTTAATACCATAGCTTAACCATAACAAGCTATATGAATTTAAAAACCATGCAAGTCATCCATTAAGTTTTGAAAACCAAAATACAGTACCATTGTTTTAACCAACAACCATAACCTTGTTCAACAACATTACAACTTATAACATAACATAAACGTGGTTTAAGGACTGTGTCTTGTCCAGGAAAGAGACACATCCCCTAAACCCTGATGACTCCATGACAAGTGCAGCGGAAAACGTTCCATACCGTGCCAGATCCGTTTAATTTCCTGAAATACATGTGAGTTGAAAAATCAACAATAATGTTGAGCGAGTTCATGTGCAAGTGAGTAAGTAAAAACACTTGTAAGTATAAAAGTTTCCTGGTATGTAGCAGTGTAAGAGGACTTGTGATCACCAATGGTTTGCAAGGCCATTAGCATGTCGTGAAATGCAAGTAGGTAGACACAACCCTAGCCGATTTTGCGTTGGGTACCAAGTCACTCCAGGTCCGTTCTGTTAGTCCTCCGTGAGGCCTGTTCTGTTGGGCCGGGAGCTGGGCTCGCTACACCCAAATAGATCTACCGCTCGAGTCCCTCGGTGTTCTAACTACCCATTCACATGATCTAAACCTCCTTACGTAATTCATACCGTGTATAAAGTACTTGTAAACAAAGTAACATGTATTTCACCCCCGCAGTTAAGTAAACTGAAAACAGTTAGAGAAAAGGGGGACATGAACTCACAGTGAATGCGCGTCTCTACCAAGTGTCTCCAATACAGTAAGCTGTGCAACGACCTACAAGTGCTATTTCTATTAGACGGACGGCCGTGCTTTAGCTTTATAGTTTAAGTCTTTTGGGAAATAGTTAGACAACTATTTCGTGTTTATGTTCCGTACACTTGGCAGTTATACTTCTTCCCAAGGATGGGGGTTACAATACATGTGCGTAAGTTACGTTTTAATAATCGTGTGGTAATGTAATTACCGGTGTAACTTATATGTTTGTGTGGAAGCGTTCGCAAAGTTTAGGGATCATTAACGCTTGTAAATATTATTTTTACTCTAAAATAATATTTATGTATTTTCACAAAATAATCATAAACAGTGTTGTGACAAATATATTTATCACGTTAATCTTTGTGAAAATCCCACCTCCGAATATTTAGTAAATAAAGTCATGGCGAAATTTTATGTTTCGAAAATATGTCCAAAAATAGTTCTAACACTTGTTGTGTAAAAAGTCTAAGTGTTAGGTTTTTAGAAAATTTCGCCAGAGTTTCCTCTGTAACTGGAGGTGGCCACGCTTTCAAGCGTATCATTTTCTTTTAACAAATCAATTCAACAACTTCTTTATTCAAACAAACAATTTCCGACACATCAAACTAGTCGACAATTATGTAAATCGCATAATCGCATGAACTTGCAGTTTTTCCGAACCTATAGTGTAAATCCCCTTTATATATGTAGATCTTTATATAAAGTAACTTTGATCTCGTAAAAACCTTGTGACTAGAGAAATCCGTCTTTACAACTTCTAGTCATTTTTCCCAAAAATAGTTATTTGTCGGATCTTTTCATTTCACAAGTGTTTACACACTTGTGGTTTATAAAATCATATTTATTAGTGTAAGATCCATCTTTAGAAAAACATGATTTCTTTAAAGTGTGGTTTTTCAAAAATACCACTTGCAAATACGTAGATCCGCTAGTTTTAAACACCATTTTACCGGTTAAATCACTTTTACACAAGTAAAATATTTTCACACAAGTTCATGTATCTTGTGTGGTAGAGTTTCGCCTTTAACCCTTGTATTTAGTCAAAAACGAGCTTATGTGAAGATACATGATCTTACAAAGTCGGGTTAAACGGAGATCCGAGCTACCACATCATAGATCGGGTCTCAATAAACACATATTTCAAGTCCTACGACTTTTACACAAGTTATATGTTATTATCCACCATTTTTGTGATTTTACTAGACTTTAATGCATCAAAACTTATGTTTTCGATATTTAACCGACAATATTCCTTTTAACCACTTTAGATGAGTGTAAAAACAAGTTTTAAATGATATACCTCTAGCTCAAGGCTAGGGAAGAATCTTTGGCGAAAAAGAGGTGGATAAAAGCTAACGGTAGAGGTCCTTCGTGTTCCGCTTGCTCCGAGGCTCCTAATACGTGACTTGTGAAGCTTGTATATGCTTGGAATGAAGAGACCAAGGGCCGAAAGTATGATGGTGGTGAGGGTGGTGTTCGGCCGAGCTTAGTGTAGAGAGAAAGAGAGTGAGTTGGTTGAGTGTTATGTTGGTGATAATCATCTAAGTGTTCAAGGTGTATTTATAGGAAGATTTAAGGTGTATTATCCTTTGGTCACAATGTCTACAAGATATTAAGCATAATCTAATAAACTAATACACCTTGTACTAGTGTGTCCCCATGGTTTTGGGGCCGGTTATGGCATGGGGTGGGGGTTGGTTCGATTTAAACTAGTTAGTTAGGGGGTTAAGTTTAGTTAATTAGGTTAACTAAGTATCTAACCTCGTTAGTTATATAAAGCGCGTTATGACGGGTGTTAGGGTAATCAGGGACCCCAACTAGCTCAGAAAAATATAAATAGTGAAAATACTAATATTTTCATGTTCCGGGTAAAGTCCGGGTGTCCGGTTGGATAGTAATCCGTTAAAGTGTTACAAAAGCTTTAAAGTGTCGTTATTAACATTTTTAGTGACACAATTTGTTTTCCCGACACTTTAGAAAGTGTCTAGTAATATTTTCTCATTTTCTGGCACTTTACTAGTCAGCTAGAAGCTGGATTAATCATTAAAGTGCTGTGTTTGGTACTTAAAGTACGTTTTTGGCACATCCGAATCAGTGTATCTTATCCCTAGAGACGCGGTAACACAACCCTTATATCCTACACTCACTACCAGTGTAGCCAAAATATATGAGGCTCTTAACAGGCCTTAGAGGCAGTGTCTGCCTGATGCTGGTTATATCAGCATGTTTATTGTGTATCCGTTTAGTGCTACTGTGCTTTTTGTGCATCATGTTTGTCACTAAGGTTCAGCATGTAAATAATGTAGTGACAGCAAATAAAGTATGATGCAAGTAAGTGCATGTATCAGTATGCAGGTAGCAGTTTATCAGCTAGTTCAAACAAGCACAGTAATCAAGTAGTAATTAATCATTAATTAAGTTGTACGGATACCTGGTTTAGTGCGGGTTGTTACACTTGCTCCCGCTTTGTCTTTCGTTCTCACCATTTCCTACACACATCACAAACACAACACAACAACCAAACACAAAAAAATTAGTCCCCCTTTTCCAAAAATCCCCACACTTGCTTGTTACTATGGTTGTAGATGCTAGTAAACACAAAATTTCATATGGTATTTTCACAAAATTTGGGCATGGTGCCTCTACAATGTAAAGGTTCCCCAAGAGTTCAAAATTTATCATCAACCTACATCTACAACCATATCAATCCTTCAATGAGCAATTTTCATGACATAAACTAAGAACAAGCAAGTGTGTGTGAAACAAATAACAACATTAACCTTTAACTTCACAATGCATCATCAAAAAGAAAGTAAAAACATCACATACCTTGAGTTGAAGATGCAAGAACACGAAGAAAAAGAAAAGCTTCAAAAACCCCCAAAAATTTGGCACCTAGGGTTTCGAAATCGGCCAAGAAAACAAAGTTTTCTTCCTAATCTCTCCCCAAAATCAGAAAGTTCATGAAATTTTAGCCAAGATAGACCCAAAATTCACTTGATTTGGCCAAGATTTGAGAAAGTTATGAAGGATTGAAGGTTTGAATGTTGTGGGGTTCTTGGGGATTTTGTGGGGTTGAAGAAAGTGAAAGAAGATATGTGTGGTGGGGGAAGATAAGCAGGAACGAGTGGGTAGGGTTAATTGAACGTGACATTATATATATTTTTTTTAAACCCGCTGACCGCTGCGCTCCCCAAACTGCCAGAGGCTACCATAAATTACGGTAGTCACCGTAATTTACGGTAGGCCTTGGCAAAATGTCCCTACCGTAAAACAGTAGCAAACCAGCGTAAAGAACCAAACATCCCCAGGCTACCGTAAATTATGGTAGCCACCGTAATTTATGGTGGCACCTGGGGATTTATGGTTCGCCAAAAACTTGATTTTTAGATTTTTTTTTAGTTTTATAATTTTTATGTTTTTTATATTTTTCAAAAACATGGAAATTTACCCTACCCCCTCGAAAAACCCGTGTTGTCCTGAACACTATGTTAGAACCATTCTCACGAACGTCCCCACACTTGTTTTGAATACAAGCTTCAACCGGATACGGTACTTATGCAAAACAAACAAAACAAAACAAACAAAATAAACTAACTATGTACACTACCAAACCTGGGCCTCTTATGGTTGTTCCTCGTCCACCGGGCATAGGATGTAGCCCACCTTGTGAAGCTCCAAATTATTGATGTTGTTTCCTTCCATGTATGGCTTTAACCGATGTCCGTTCACCGTTTGTTGCTTGTTGGTGTGAACATCTTGAATATCAACGTCACCAAATCTACAGACTCGCCGAATGACATATGGGCCCATCCATTTGCTTTTTAACTTACCCGTGAAAAATCTCAACCTCGAATTATACAACCAAACTTTTTGACCCACTTCAAAGGTTCGCTTCTTAATTTTCGGGTAATGAACCTTTTTAAGCTTATCCTTGTATGCCGATGCACACTCGTAAGCTTCGTCTCGAATTTCTTCTATCTCACTTAGTTGTAACTTCCGCATCTTCCCCGCTTCATCGTAATCCGCGTTCACCGTTTTGATTGCCCAATGCGCCCGATGAGCTAACTCCATTGGTAAATGACACTGTAAGTCCCGTGAAACGGATCTTTCAATGATATCAAACAACACCAAGTTTGTGCGGAATCCAAACTTGATGTGATTCAAGAAATTAAATGAAAATAAACAAGAAATATGAACAACGAAGAACAAACCGGAATCACTTTCAACACTTGCACACGATTCTATTACTTGAAAAGCAAAACCGTCTAGTACAAGTGTTCTTCACCAACTCGCCTCTTTCTCTAGCTCTCTAGGAATTGTAACAATGAGGTTCCAAAGGTTCAAACCTAAAAGCAAGTTAGAAACTTGTTTATATACTAACTCAAGCCCAATTCCCTACATGGGCTCCCTTTGGGCCTGCTTGGCCCACATGGCCTAAAGCTTGGCCCAAGTGACCTATAAAGGTCCACAACCTAATATAAACTAACCCGGTAAGGCCCAGCTCGTAACCATAGCTCGTTGTGTTAATTTCATGCGTCAGTCTCACACTTTAGGGCCTAACAATCTCCCCCTAGACTGATGCCATCAAATTGTCTTCATAACATGAATTCAGCAACGTCTTCAACGAAGTCTATGGTTGTCGCTATACTGCAGATGTTGTGGAAGTTCTTGACTTCTGAACTCTCAGCACTGGGTCTCTTTCTTCAGCTCTTGTGGTTAGCTTTATATCAGGATCTTGATCAGCATTTGCTTGAAAATCTTGTCGAAAAGAATGTGAGAGGAGGATTCTCAGCAGCTCTTTTCTTCTGCAATCTTTGTCTTTCAAGCAGGTTCATGGTACTTCTTCAAATGTACTTTCACTGTCAGACGACATTTCGTTTCCGGTTCTTCTGACTCAGGTACATCTTGTTGTTTCGCTGCTTCTGGCTTCTTCAGCAACTAACAGCATCTCAGTCTTCATCAACCCCTGTTCTTGATTGAAATCAAGTTCTGCACATGTTCACAAACTCATAAGCAAACATTTCTTATGCTACAGGGAGAGTACCATATGAACACTAGGTACATCCAAGTACTTGTACTCGGATTTCACAATTTAAATTCTTTCAACTTTTGATGATCAGTCAAATCTTCAAGAACGGTTATAATTTTTAATTTTAAGAAAAACAAATAAACACACTATTTTTGGATTTTTGAATTTTTTCAATTTTTTTTTTAATTTTTTTTAATTTAAGAACTAAACAATGAATAAAAACTCAAAAAATAAACAACTACCATAATATACAATTACAATTGCAATGGGATCAAAATTCGTTCTCAGGCAGACTAAGGAACACTTTTCAGTACGAGCCTAATCAAACTGGTCTATGCGATTGCCAATATGTTTGTCCACTTAAACTTTAACGCTCAACTTTCAATTTTTCAACTTCGTGATATGCTTTAGGTAATATTATACTATTATACCCGTGTGTCCCATTCCAAGGCATACCCCCGCGATCAAGGTAAGCACAACGATTCATCGTAGCAGGTGAGTATACTGATGTCATCCTTTAAGATATCCTGACTGTATCTAGGTCTGCATATAATCTGTTTTATCATGTTTTGATTTCTTAACAATGAACACCCAAATAAATACTAATCAAATCCTGGAAATATAAACAGCACACTCTATCATGCAAGTATCTTCCCTACCACATATTTCACAAGTCCAATCCAGATTTCTGAAATCTTAACTGGGAATAGGTTGAGAAGAGAACAGAATAGATCTTAAGCAGAGATGGTATAATATACAGATCAAATGAGTTTTTCTCAGTTTGATATAGGTTTCTCGGGTTTCTTTTGGGCACTTGAGGGCCTCTTTCGGGTGTTTAATTGATCTACAGAGCGACAACGTACAGCTAGGTCAGCATGTATCTGGATGCAGCAGAAGCTGTCGTTGCCTAGCACCTCCAGGTCAGCATATATCTGGATGCAGCAGAGGAGATACACGACTTTTTCAGAGAAGATTTCAGAGTCAGACCAAAATTGTGTGTATCGGGACAACATACAGACATTCAAATAGAAATGAGCTAATTTCAAGTGATTTTTTTTTTCCTGAGGTCATGCACTAATTTAGTTCTAAACAGAACAACCAATGTTTTCAGTCTTTAAGGATAGAGCCTACCAACACATCGTGCTAAAGTCAACCTGTTTTGATACTGGTCTTACATGAGTCAGCCCTTCACCATAATGTGAAAATTCCTTTACATTCTTCGTATTTCATATTTTTCGTGTTTATTCTTGAATCACATCAAGTTTGGATTCCGCACAAACTTGGTGTTGTTTGATATCATTGAAAGATCCGGTTTAACGGGACTTGCAAGTGGTATTAGAGCCTTTTGAACCTATTTCTAGGCTCGGTTTGATATCAAAGATTCAAGTTTTTCGTTTTTTTTTTGTTGGTGTTCATCGCGTTCTTCATGTTCTTCGGTTTTTATTGAAAAATCATAATATTTTGGTGTTTAATTTTCAAAAAAATTGTTACAGGATTAAACATAATCTTTTAAGTTTTGAAAAATATCTTCATTTAAAAGTTAATACCACAGATCTCGGAGATTGGTTGTTGACTTTCCATATATTTTATTAATCTCCTCATACAATTCACGGTTTCGAGTTGCCATCCAGCTTTCTCGGTTTCGAGTCCCATCATTTCTGAGGTCTCGAGTTATTAGGCTAGTGGGTATGGTTGATGGACCATCCTTGAGGATGATCCGCCACGTATGCGCCACGTCATCATCCTCCCAAGATTGGTCCATCCTCCAAAACTAGAGGGCATGGTTAAGTTGGTCCTAGTCATCATCCTCCACCACTTTTATGTTTTTTTTTTTAATCTTCCACTTTTTTTAACATTTAACAAATAAAGTAACAAAATATTTTCATTAATATTAAAAAACATTACATAAACTTAAAAAAAAAAAAAGCAAAAAAAACATAAACTTAAAAAAAAAAAAACTTAAAAAAAAAACTTAAAAATATCCTAATATATTAAAAGAAGCAACTAGTCTTCGTCTTCCATGTCGTGGTCGGGTTCGTTTTGAGCGTTGTTCCAAATGTACTCCACCAAGTCCGCTTGTAGGTTATGATGTGTGTACTCGTTACGTAGAGCGAACATGTTCAAATCTTGTTGTTCCGCACTAACTGGAACAGAATTTCCAGTTGACGCGTCTTCGTCGTACTCGCATATCGCTCTACCTTCGTCTTCAATGACCATGTTATGAAGGATGATACAAGCGTACATAATGTGTCGTAACCTCTTTGGTGTTTGCGAACGTGCTGGATGTTCAATGATGTGCCATTTTTTTTGTAGAACACCAAAAGCCCGTTCAATATCTTTTCTCGCACCCTCTTGAAACTTCGCAAACTTTTTTCTTTTGTCGTCTGTCGGGTGCGGAATAGTTTTAACGATTGTCGAGTACTTTGGGTATATCCCATCGCCTAGGTAGTAACCTCGCCTGTATTCCACCCCCGAAACTGTAAAGCTTGTGTCCGGACCTGTACCCGCCACTACATCCTCAAATATCGGTGACTGGTATATGATGTTAAGGTCATTGAGCGAACCAGGTAGACCAAAAAAAGCATGCCAGATCTAGAGATCCTGTGACGCAACCGCCTCTAGAATAATAGTCGGATGTCCATGATCTCCCCTAGTATACTGACCTTGCCATTGGACTGGGCAGTTCTGCCACGCCCAGTGCATGCAATCAATGCTCCCGAGCATTCCTGGGAAACCATGTCTCTGTTCGTGTGCTTGATATAATTTTTGAACGTCGTTTGCGTTCGGTTTCCGCAGATATCGCTTGCTATACAATTTGACAACCCATTCGCAAAACTTGTGCAAACATCGACGTGCGGTTCTTTCAGACATCCTAATATACTCGTCTAATGCATCGGGTGCGTAACCGTACGCAAGTTGGCGAATGGCCGACGTGCATTTTTGTAAATTACTGAAACCCCTTAGCCCCCTAGCGTCGTTCCGCAATGTAAAAAACGGATCAGACTGGGCCATGTCGCCTGCAACACGTAAAAACAGTGGACGACTCATGCGGAACCGACGTCGGAAAATCTCGGCTGGGTACACGGGTTCGTCGGCAAAATAATCGGCTAGTAGTTTAGCGTAGCCGGCTATAAATTTAAAACGAAACATAAATGAAATTAATTATAAAATACATTTTCAAATCTATATAAAACATAAGGAAAAAAAAAGTAAAATACCTTCTTGGTCTCGGTTATATTTTGCTCGTCTAGTTAGCCGTTGGGACGACCCTTGATCAGCCGCCATGAAGACTTGAGCCGCGTTCATAATCATGTTGTGCATAATATCATCCTCTTCCGAAGATGATGAATACCACGCAGACGAACCCGATGAAGACATAGAAGAAATTGAAGAAATAGAAGACATGGGTGAAGCCATGATAATTTTTGAGCGAGAAATGGGGTGGTAGTGTGTAAAAAACGGTATAAAATATGATGAGTTTTTATAAAAAGGGAAGAGTGGTTTATAAAATGTGAGAGATGGGGTGGTAGTGGGTGAAAAGTTGTGAAAAAAATGGTTAAAGATGTGAGTATTTATAAAAATGGAAGTGAATTGGGGTATATTTTGAATTATAACCGTTTGAATATTTAATGTTTATTAGAAAATTAATTTTTTTTTTTTTATTTTGAACGGTCACAATGGATCGGGGCCCCACCACTTAGCTTCGTCGCAAACGTCTAGAACCCGACGTTCAAGACGGGACCGGGGGGGGGGGCGGCGCGGTGTTTGGATCGTCGCCGACCCAGGATGATCCGGGGACGAACCCCATGCCGACTAGCCTTATGTCAGCTGATTTCGACATCATCTCTTGAGGTTTCGAGTCACCACATACACACGTTTCCGATCCGAGTCGCAACCACTTATCATCTACAATCTTCAGCACTGTCTCGACTCTTCAACACGGTCTCGACTCTTCATTATCTGAGTCGCAACCTCTATTCATTGCTCAGTGCTCACAAGGTCTCGAGTCGTCTTCATCAACGGTTCCGAGTCACGGTTTCGACAAACACTCATTCTCGAGTCATCATTCTTTACTGTCTCGACTCGCAATCTCCATTTCATCTTCTACAAGGTCTCGAGTCGCAACCATTTTGAGTTTCTGCTTTCAAGTTGATAAGTCGCAATAACTGTCTCAGGTCATCGTTCTTCTCCACTTCATCTTTCATCATCGTTATTCTCCACTTAACGATCACCAAATTGTTCATCACCGTAACCACCATCGTCATCACGTGTTCTCCGATCAACCTCTCCGTTCACACTTAGCATCTCCGATCACCTTCTCCGTTTGTCTCCACCTGCAACTTTCTGCTACACATCACAACCATAAACAACCACCGCTGTCACGATCACCGTCTACACCATACTTCCGATCACCAATCACTAACATCATCTTGGAGTTCCACGTTTCGAGTTGATCTTTATCGTCATACTCGCTACCAGACGTCTTCTTCAACGTCATCAACTGTCATCTCCGACGCCGTTACCTGCAACAACCTGCGACCACCACCTCCGACCACCACTCCAGTCACAGTCATCATAAATCGTTACTGGTGGTTGATTTAAAAAAAAAAATAGGGTTTTGGATATTCGGTTTAACGAAGAAGACAGTAGTGATTATAGGGTTTTTATTAATTATAATAATAATAATTATAATAATCATAACTTCATCATTACTTAATCATTAATTATAATATATTTATATATTAATAATAATAATAGTAATAGTAGGTATTCTTATATAATAAAATATATATATATTCTTTTTTTTTAAATAATAAAAAAAAATAATAATATAAAAAAAAGGTTTGTTTGGTGTGATAAGTTTTGACAGATTTTTGAGGCGCGGTTCAGAAAGCGGGTTCTTTCGTGTGCAAAGGGTTTGAGTTAGCGAGTACACAGGTTCTCGTTTGGTCTGTGTTTTGAGGAGAAGAACAAAAGTAACAGCCACCCGCTGAAATTATGGCATTCATGTTTCACAAACCAGTGGCTCAAGAAATTACCAAAGAAGAGATACTTTCTGTCTTTTGCACTCCTGAATGTAGAGAAAGGGTTGAGGCATATCATTTACACAACGCTGAGCTAATCGAAGATTATAATGACATTAAAAGGAAAAATTTCATTTTGGCTAATAATGAAAAACTTTTTAAGGAGAAAATCGAAGCTCAACGAAAAGACATCATCCAACTCAAGGATGATGTTAGTGTAAAAACAGCCCAACTCTTCATGGTTAAAGAAAAACTATGCAATGTGACTAAAGAACTGGAGGATATCAGAGATAGATATCAAATAAATGAGCTAAATATTAAAAAATTTGATTCTTCCAGCAAATTAGTCGAAAACCTGTGTAATCAACAGCTAGCATACCAGAAAAGGAAAGGGTTGGGATTGGGTTTTAATCAGGCTCCTCCTCCTTATAATGACAATTATACTTATTTACCTATGACTGAGGAGGAGATGATTAATGAAAGCAAAATGACTTATGGTCCCAAAAACTGTAAGCCATCAGTAAATGTCAGACCTGTTGAAAAACAGGTGGTTAAACCGGTTAGTTTTGTGTCCAAGGGTACTTTTGATCCTAACGTTTCTTCATCATGTGCAGATGAAGTACCTAAAGTAGGATGGGGTGATATGTTTGGGAATGAACCACCTTTAGATTCTGATGTTTCTAAACCTACTTTTGATAAAACTGATTCTGGTTGTGTGTTTGGACAAGCTTTTCTTAACTCGTTTCATAGTTATGTGTCATCTGGTGGGTCTGATGTTTTGGGAAAGACTATGAATGGTTGTGATGAACATTTAGATACTGTGTGTAATGATGGTTGTTTTTCAGTTGTTAATGATTGCGATGCTTCTAACTTTACAGCTACTGATAGTGTGACAGGGGAGGTTCCTAATGATGTATCTAGTGAGACCACTGAAACACATTCTCAAAAGGATCAGGATCAGGAGACTTCTTTGAAAAACGAAGCTGCCAGTGAACCATTCTTGAACACACATGGCTCATGTGCTGATAACTTGTCTAATGATTCTGCTGAAGTTTCTGCTGAAGTTTCTGGTGTTTCATCTGATAAACCAGAACTCTCGGATCCTACCAAAGCTGATGAAGAGAAGACTGACGTGAACAAGGCTCCAAGTGTGCAAGCTGAACAATCTGAACCTTCTGTTAGTGATGAAAAGGTTCAGATCAAGCAACAAGAGCCGAAGCAAGCAAGTAAAGGACGCGGAAAGAAGAAGCCTAAACATCAAAGACAAGCAGGCTCTCCACAGTCCTCAACGGGCAGCAATAGTCCTCAAAAGGCCCGTGATGTGAAAAATGCTTTTGTTAAGCCAGTCAGTAATGGCAAATGTGAGAAATATGCATTTGACTGTGCTAACAAAGCTTTCGGAAAGACTGGTGAGATTTCTGAACAAGACTTGCAGTCTACACAAAACAAGAAAACTCAAAGGAAATCTCCACCACAAAAGACCCCTGCAAACGACAAGTATAGGCATCCAAATTCATCTTCGTCTGCAGGAAGTGTGCAACAAAAACAAGCACAAAAAGGACCGGTTCATCCTTCAGGGCCTGCAAGAGCAAATCCAGCTAATCAGAATGCTTTCTACATGAAGAGAGAAACATGTTTCAATTGTGGCATTGCTGGTCACATTGCTCGGAACTGCACAAAAATCGTCCCTATGTACCCTACTATATGCAAAATCAGAGGGTTACACCTAAGGATAACTACCATTCTAAGCCAATGAAGGTATCTTCACCTAAGGCAATGAAGAATGTGAATCCCAAGGTTAAACCTTCTGATGGGGATTGGAACGCTGCCAAAAACAAACAAAAAGCTTTTCAGGATCAAAAACGTTTTTCTAAAACTAACAAGTCTGAAAAAGCTAAAGTTGCTCAACCGAAGGCAACAAACACGTTTGTTCAATCGAAACAGATTTGGAAACCCAAATCCAAAGCAGCAACGTCTCCAATTCTTGAAATTAAAGGGGACTTATGTTTAAAGGAAGTGTCTTATTTTGATGCTTCAGGAAATCCCAGGACCACGATGGCCTGGGTACCCATGTCTTACTAATCTCCTTACCTTTCAGGAACAACTAAGGAGGAGCTGTTGACAATCTCTGGAATGTTTATAGCGGTTGTTCCAGAGATAAAAACAGGTAACATTTCACTGTGGCAAAAAGTTCAAATTTTTTTTACAGATGATATGTTTCCTTTGGAGGAGATTAGAGAAGTAAGATAAGATCAGCAAAAGGTACCGTTTAAATTCAGTACTTTGATTTGAATTTGATTAGTCTTCAATCTAATGACGGAACGGTTAAGCAAAAATATTCTTTCTCTTTCTTAGTTCATTACTTTGTATATAAATTGTCCTTTCTCTAGTAAATGGTAAATTTGCGCAAAAATACAAGATTTATGCACAAATTTAGGGGGGGGGGAGAGGAACATATAGATAGATATAGAGTTTAGGTGGAGAAATCTCAGAAAAGAAAAATACAAAAAGAGTTTGCTGTATATATATATGCATTGTTTTAGGGGGAGAAAATGAGAAAAATACAAAAACATTTGAAAAATGAAAAAGCCAAAAAGAGAAATTACATGATATGGGAAGTGAAATAAATGTTCGTGTTAAAGGGTTTGACTAACACATGTAAGGTGCCATAGCTGAAAAGACTAGGATCTAATGCGATATGTCGATAGGCTTGACACTCAAATGATAAAAGATACTAAGTGATATAATCATAATGAACTATGTACCATGTGGGTAACATACCAACGGCGTATGAATTTATGGTCTTAAATCTTGTGTTGATAGATAGCCAACGTCTGAGGTTTCGGGTCTTTATGTTGTTGAATCATCCGGGGATATCTTGGCTGTCCTTCTGTTCAGAACTAAAATTGTACATGACCCCAGGAAAGAAAGTCACTTGGAATTAGCTCATTTCTATTTGAATGTCTGTATGTTGTCCCGATACACAAAATTTTGATCTGATTCTGAAATCTTCTCTGAACAAAGTCGTGTACCTCCTCTGCTGCATCCAGATATATGCTGACCTGGAGGTGCTAGGCAACGACAGCTTCTGCTGCATCCAGATACATGCTGACCTAGCTGTACGTTGTCGCGCTATAGATCTAATACACCCGAAAGAGGCCCTTAAGTGCCCAAAAGAAACCCAAGAAACCTATATCAAACTGAGAAAAACTCATTTGATTTGTATATTATACCATCTCTGCAAAAGATCTATTATGTTCTCTTCTCAACCTATTCCCAGTTAAGATTTCAGAAATCTGGATTGGACTTGTGAAATATGTGGTAGGGAAGATACTTGCATGATAGAGTGTGCTGTTTATATTTCTAGGATTTGATTAGTATTTATTTGGGTGTTCATTGTTAAGAAATCAAAACATGATAAAATAGATTATATGCAGACCTAGACACAGTCAGGATATCTTAAAGGATGACATCAGTATACTCACCTGCTACGATGAATCGTTGTGCTTACCTTGATCGCGGGGGTATGCCTTGGAATGGGACACACGGGTATAATAGTATAATATTACCTAAAGCATATCACGAAGTTAAAAATTGAAAGTTGAGCGTTAAAGTTTAAGTGGACAAACATATTGGCAATCGCATAGACCAGTTTAATTAGACTCGTACTGAAAAGTGTTCCTTAGTCTGCATGAGAACGAATTTTGATCCCATTGCAATTGTAATTGTATATTATGGTAGTTGTTTATATTTTGAGTATTTTATTTGTTTTTAGTTTTTAAAAAAATTAAAAAATTCAAAAATAGCGTCTTGCTTTTCTATAAATCAAAAATCCAAAAATAGAGTGTTTATTTGTTTTTCTTAAAAATTAAAATGTAACCGTTCTTGAAGATATGACTGATCATCAAAAGGTGAAAGAATTTAAATTGTGAAATCCGAGTACCAGTACTTGGATGTACCTAGTGTTCATACGGTATTCTCCCTGTTGCATAAGAAATGTTTGCTTATGAGTTTGTGAGCATGTGCAGAACTTGATTTCAATCAAGAACAGGGGTTGATGAAGACTGAGATGCTGTTAGTTACTGAAGAAGCCTGAAGCAGCACAATAACAAGATGTACCTGAGTCAGAAGAACCGGATACAAAACGCCGTCTGACAGTGAAAGTACATTTGAAGAAGTACCATGAATCTGCTTGAAAGACAAAGATTGAAGAAGAAAAGAGCTGCTGAGAATCCTCCTCTCACATTCTTTTTGAAAAGATTTTCAAGCAAATGCTGATCGTAATCCTGATATGAAGCTAACCACAAGAGCTGAAGAAAAGAGACCCAGTGCTAAGAGTTCAGAAGTCAAGAACTTCCACAACATCTGCAGTATAGCGACAACCATAGACTTCGTTGAAGACGTTGCTGAATTTATGCTATGAAGACAATTTGATGGCATCAGTCTAGGGGGAGATTGTTAGGCCCTAAAGTGTGAGACTGACGCATCAAATTAACACAACGAGCTATGGTTACGAGCTGGGTCATACCGGGTTAGTTTATATTAGGTTGTGGACCTTTATAGGTCACTTGGGCTAAGCTTTAGGCCATGTGGGCCAAGCAGGCCCAAGGGAAGCCCATGTAGGGAAGTAGGCTTGGTTGAGTATATAAACAAGTTTCTAACTTGTTTTAGGGTTGGAACTTCATTGTTACAACTTCTAGAGAGCTAGAGAGAGAGGCAATTTGGTTGTGAGCACTTGTACTAGACGGTTTTGCTAGTTGATAGTAATTGAATCGTGTGCAAGTGTTTAAAGGTGATTCGTTGTGTTCTTCGTATTTCATATTTTTCGTGTTTATTCTTGAATCACATCAAGTTTGGATTCCGTACAAACTTGGTGTTGTTTGATATCATTGAAAGATCCGGTTAATCGGGACTTACAGACACCCCTTCCCATACACCATCCGGTAAGGAGTTGTACCAATTGGAGTTTTGTAGGCCGTCCAATATGCCCACAATGCATCGTCTAGTTTGCTTGACCAATCCTTCCTATCCATTCGAACTGTCTTCATGAGAATTTCTTTAATTTGACAGTTGGACACTTCGACTTGTCGACTCGTTTGCGGATGGTACGGTGTAGCAATCCGGTGATTCACATTATACCGCTTCAATAGTTTTCCGAAATTAAAGTTCTTAAAATGTGACCTACCATCACTAATAATCACTCTTGGAATACCGAAACGAGCAAAGATGTTGGATTGAACGAATTTGCAAACAACCGAATGATCATTTGTTCTTGTAGGAATGACTTCAATGCACTTCAAGACATAGTCCACCACCACTAGAATGTACAAGAACCCATTTGAACTCGGAAAGGGACCCACAAAGTCTATGCCCCACACATCGAATATTTCAACAACTAAAATCGGCTGCAAAGGCATTTCGTCCCTCTTTGAAATACTTCCCATTCTTTGATAATTAACACAATTCCGTGCAAATTCGCATGCATCTTTAAAAATTGTGGGCCAATAAAACCCACATGAAAGCACCCGGTAGCCCGTTTTATGGCCACTAAAATGACCTCCACAAGCGGATGAATGAGCATGTGTCAAAATCTCCAACACTTCTGTTTCAGGCACACACCTCCTAATGACTTGATCTGGCCCAATCTTGAAAAGGTCCGGCTCATCCCAAATATATTGCTTCACTTGGACCATGAATTGTTGTCTTCTTTTCTTGGTCCAATGATTTGGAATCACACCCGTGGCTAGGTAATTAACATAATGGGCATACCACGGTGCAACGAAAGTAGACACGGCTAATAATTGCTCATCGGGAAATCGTTCATTTATCTCACTTAAATCATCAACCCCTTCCACCGGAATTTGAGATAAGTGATTCGCCACTACGTTTTCACTTCCTTTTTTATCTCGAATTTCTAAATCAAATTCTTGTAACAATAACACCCAACGGATCAAACTGGGCTTCGCATCTTTTTTCTCCATCAAATACCGGACCGCGCTATGGTCCGAATACATGATCACCTTGCTTCCCCAAATGTAAGACCGGAAATTGTCCAAAGCATACACCACCGTTAATAACTCCTTTTCGGTTATGGTGTAATTTAGTTGCGCTTCGGACAACATCTTGCTTGCGTTGTAAATCACCACCGGCTTTTTATCAATTCATTGACCCAAAACTGCACCAATTGTAGTGTCGCTTGTGTCACACATGATTTCAAATGGCTTTGACCAATCCAGTGGTTGCAAGATGGGAGCTTTTACCAAGTGTTCCTTCAAAATATTAAAAGCTTGCACACACTCAATAGTAAAGTCAAAGGGAACATCTTTTAATAACAAATTGCACAAAGGTTTAGTAATAACACTAAAACCCTAAATAAAACGTCTATAAAAACCTGTGTGTCCCAAAAATGACCTTACCCCTTTCACATTTTTTGATGGAGGCAAAGATGATATTACCCGTATTTTTGCCTTGTCCACCTCCATACCCTTCTCCGAAATCATGTGGCCTAACACAATACCCTCTTGCACCATGAAATGACTTTTCTCCCAACTAAGCACCAATTTTTTCTCAACACATCTTTTTAAAACTTTTTGTAACTCGTTGAGACAAGATTCAAAACTAGTGCCAAAAATTGAAAAGTCATCCATAAAAACTTCAAGCGACTCTCCAACCATGCCCGAGAAAATACTCATCATACATCGTTGGAAAGTTGCCGGTGCATTACACAAGCCAAATGGCATTCGCCTAAAGGAAAAAGTGCCATATGGACAAGTGAAGTTGGTCTTGTGTTGGTCATCCGGGTGTATTGCAATTTGATTGTAACTCGAATACCCATCCAAAAAGCAGTAATATTTTTGACCCGATGATTTTTCAATAATTTGGTCAATAAAAGGTAGCGAGAAATGGTCCTTAGAAGTGGCGGCATTCAATTTGCGGTAATCAATACAAACACGCCACCCGGTGACCGGTCGGGTGGCTATTTGTTCACCATTTTCGTCTTTGATTACTTGAATGCCGGCCTTCTTAGGCACTACTTGGGTAGGACTTACCCAATCACTATCCGAAATAGGATAGATAATTCCCGCATCTAACAACTTAATTACCTCCTTTTTTACCACTTCCCGTAGATTCGGGTTTAATCTCCTTTGTGCCTCTCTTGTTGGTTTTGCATCTTCGGTGGTGATGATTTTGTGCATAATGATCGATGGACTAATTCCTTTCAAATCGGCAATCTTCCACCCTATAGCTCCTTTGTTTGCCTTCAAAACTTCCAATAAAGCTTGCTCTTGTTCCATCTCCAAATTAGAGGCAATAATGACCGGTAGAGTGTCATTATCCCCTAAGAATGTGTACTTTAAATGGCTTGGCAAGTCTTTTAACTCCAATTTCGGTGGCTCCTCCAATGATGGTTTGGTACCCGAATTGATCTCCACCAGCAAGCTTTCAAATTGATGAGTCCATGGCGGTCGACCTTCCTTCAATGCCATAGCATCTTGCTTCTCCTCTTCAACCCGTAATGCACCAGCATGTACCTGTTCAGAAAAATCACAAACACACATATCCATATTATCCTCCTCATACTCATGCGGGTTGCATCCGTCGACTAAATCTGCCATAAAAGACTCATCAACACCAACAGAGTTAGAATTGTTATTAAAAAATTCAATCTCATTTTTTGATTTCCAAAAGTCATGTCGACCGTACCAAATCGACAATCAATGACGGCATGCGCGGTGCTTAAAAATGGTCGACCCAAAATAACATTTTGTTGTTGTTTCGGGTCCGCGTATGAATAGTCTAAGACTAAAAAGTCAACCGGGTAGTAAAACTCATCGATTTTCACTATAACATCTTGAACCATCCCCCGAGGTAACTTATGAGACAAATCGGCTAACACAACCATTCTCTCTACCCTTGCTAATGGACCAAAGTCATATTGGTCATATAAGCCCCTCGATAAAATGCTCACTCCGGCTCCAAGATCTAACAACGCCTTTAACATTTGAAAATTACCAACTTGAATATTTATTAATGGCGTTCCTGGATCTTGGAGCTTAGGAGGAAGCTCCCCATTCAATACCGCACTCACTTGCCCGGTTAAGTCTACCCGCTTAGGCATCTTTTTCTTTTGTTGCCGTTTTTTGTGTGCATAATTCTTTTAAAAATTTAGCGTAAGCGGGCACTTGCTTTATTGCATCAAGTAACGGGAGATTGACTTTTACTTGTTTAAAATGTCCCACAATTCTTCTTTTTGGGGACTCCTTGTTGAAATAAATTTTTTCTTACCCGGGTCAAGTAGAGCCGATGGAAATGGGACTTGACTCGGCTCCCCTTCATCTTTTTTATCTTTTTCACTTTCACCCAACCCCTGTTTTTTAACATTTGATTCCTTAGACACAATAGGTGAAACTTCATCTTCTTCACTTTCATTACCCGTAATATCTTCAACCACCCTGTCAACCAAACCCGGTGACAAATTTACTTTAAACTCTTTGCCACTTCTTAACACACTAACATGATTAATATTAACATTATTACCACGTGACGAGCTATGGGAAGGATTTACCTTAGTGTCGCTAGGAAGTTGACCATTGCTTTTCTTCAACTCCGCCACGTCGGTTGCTAATTGACCCATTTGAGTTGTTAGTGTTTGAATGCTCTTGTCGCGAACCTCATCTTTTTGCATCCGAACTTCATCAAGTTGATTCCGTTTTTGCATGTCTTGTTGCATTGCCCGAAGCATATCTATAACCTCATTCCCACTTGATGAAGTTTGACCCGAAGAACCACTTTGACCCGATTGTTGGAATTGCCCTTGGTTGCCATAATTGTTTCCACCCCGATAATTACCTTGATTGTATTGTTGATGAGGTGAGAAATTTCCTTGAGCTCCTTGGAAATTTGGGTTAGCTTGGTTTTCCGAGTTCCCGTAACGGAAGTTAGGATGATTTCTTAACCCGGGGTGGTATGTGTTTGAATTCATGTTAAAGTTTCGACCACCCCCTTGAATAGTATTCACTTCTTCCACTTACTCCTCAACCACTCCTACCAAACATACTTCCGCCGGGTGGCCTGTCTCATTGCAATTAGTGCACACGTTGTACACTTGATTCGTGGATTGCACACCTACATTCTCTACCCCATGTACTTGTGGCCTTGTGATAACATGCCTTACCCGTCTCGAAGATTGAGCCTTCCTCTTTGAAGTAACAGCCATTTGCTCCAAAAATTGCCAATCATCATGCTCAAAATTTGTACCGAACGTACCATTAGTGATTGACATTAAGTCACGAGCATCCTCTGAACTCAACCCTTCGTGAAACACATTCAACAACTCCCAAAGTTGTATACTGTGATGAGGGCAATTTTTTAACATCATATTGAACCTCTCAAAAGCTTCATGAAACATCTCCCCCGGTTGTTGTTGGAAGCTTCTCAAACTTCTCCTTGCATCATTTGTCTTTTGAGAAGTGTAGAACTCTTCCAAGAAAATTTGTTGCATGTCAGCCCATGTATAAATCGATGCGGAGGGCAAAGTATGAAACCATCGTTTTGATTTATCTTCCAACGAAAATTGGAAAAGAACCAACTTGACATCGTCCGAAGAGAACCCTTGACCTCCAATAGTTTTGCATATGGAGTCATATGTCTCCAAATGAAAGTAAGGTTCTTCCATTGCTAACCCCTTAAACTTTGGCAAACTTTAGAGTGCGGTTGTTCTAACTTCAAAAGTTCTTCCATCCGCATGATGAGGAATCACTACCGGTGAAGGATTGTTGGTGATAACGGGTCAGAAGTGAGCTTCGATTCCCCGTACTACCTCCCGGTGACGTCTTCGTGGAGCACCCAATGGTGCTCTTGGTTGACCCATTTGCCCTTGCATAGGCCATTGAGGTGCAAATGGTGGCTGAAATTGGTATTGTTGCATTGGTGGTTGTTGAATCGGCCTTTGGAATTGAGGTTGTGTATTCTGTGGACGCACTTGATGTAGAGGCGTAGGACGTTGCAATTTTGGCCCTTGTGGTCGAATATGTTGTACCCCTATCGGTAATCTACCCATGTCTTGAATTTGTTGCATTGGTTGACTTTGTTGACTCGCTCGTCCTTGAGGTCCCAAATTACCTCCATCACCCCCGTAGTAAAATCCTTCTTTTTCATATCCTCTAAAGTCTTCCTCATACCCATCATCATAACCATCTCCTCCTATACCCGAAGATTGCACAAAAGGAAAAGATGAATGGTAGAAACCCGATTGG
Organism: Helianthus tuberosus; assembly: GCA_030545235.1. Classification (NCBI taxonomy): domain Eukaryota; kingdom Viridiplantae; phylum Streptophyta; class Magnoliopsida; order Asterales; family Asteraceae; genus Helianthus; species Helianthus tuberosus. Next base: position 121,962,366 of record CM060417.1, on the reverse strand, counting down.
TTCGGTGGTCGGTATGTAGATGTAGTATGAATAACGGTTGAACTTGGTGGTATTAGATAGGTAGAAGATGATTGACCCGTAGTTGGGAAAAAATGTGAGAGTGGTGGAATTGTTGAAGTAGGGCTAAAGGTAAGGGTAGGTTCAACTTGGGTAGTAATAGGTGATGTAGTGTTGGTTGGTGTAACATCATGTGGTGGAGTAAGATCGGTAGTGGAATTAGGCATGGTGGTATTTGGTGAAAGTTGTGTTGATGTAGGAATGAAAGTTGATGTTGCTTGACCCGTAGTGGGTGGTACTTGTGTTTCTTCCATGATGTTTCTTGGTGTAATGGGTGAAGTGGGTGAACCAACGATTTTGTTTTCTCGTAATAAAACTCTGTTTTGCCTCAATGTTCTTTCAATCTCCGGATCGAACGATAGTGGTGATGACTTCTGAGAGCCCCTAGTATGCATACACCTGAAGTACCTGCACACTAAACACAACCAGCGTAAACCCGAAAATAACAAACAAAACTACTAAATTAACACACGTTGCGCACTACTCCCCGACAACGGCGCCAAAATTTGATGTGAGGTCGGAGTCACACGCAAATTTAATCCAAATTACAACTAATAGATAGCAGCAAATGGGTATCGAACACAGGGAGTTTGTGGAAAGTGTGTTGATTCTATAGCTTTGTGAATTAACTACAATTAAACTGATTTGCCGAAATTAAAATTCAAGAGTTTGGATTGTTTGGTTTTAAGAACTAAATTACTAAGTAATTGTAATTCAAAATTGGTTGTTTAATAGATTAAGAGAAAATGACCATCTTAGGTTCCGGTTTCCATTAACAATTGTGCATAAATCCAACCAGAAAGAGTTACATAGACATAACTCATGCATAAACGTTTGTTGTGATAAAAGTGAACGAAGTATTCGGATTATATAAACGCGAGGTTGTTACCCGATGACCAATTAACCAATATCTAACCCTAACCCTTCCCGTGATATCTCGATTGTCAACGACACCAAGAATGTACGGTTTAGACTAAGATCAAAACATCAATTAACAATTTACAATCAAACATTCAAGCACCATAATAAACATAGCAAAACACACCAAGTTCATTATTCTAGAAATCAAGATAAACACACAAAAGTCATAAGAAACCTTCACCTAAGATGATCACCGAAAGTTTAGCCGGACATTATTTGGTGGATCGTCATAACATCAAAATCGAAGTTCATACGAATCAAAATACAAACCGAAATGTTAGAAATTGTTCACAAACACTTGTCGAAGCTAAAAATCACCCTAGAACTCCTGAGAAACGTCTCCAATGATGAGATAGGTGAAAAGGAACTTGAAAATGGATTAATAATGGGTAGTTACAAGTTTTGCGTCAGAGCCTACCGTAATTTACGGTAGGTACCGTAAATTGCGGTGGCCTTCATATTGTTACGCTGCTTAGCTACTAGTTTACGGTGGAACAAAAGACATTCAGGGGCTACCGTAAATTACGGTAGCCACCGTAATTTACGGTGGAGCCCTGAATGCTCTTCTTTGTTTCTTCTTTCCATCCTTGTGAATCCCGTTCCACTCCATTCCATCCAAAGCAGCGTTTTCCCTCGCTTTAAGCTCCAAACGCACCTGAAACACAAGCAACTGTAGTTATCTAATTCAAGCCAATTACATGATTAAATGAGGGATTAATTCTTCTTTTAACACACTAGAGGGTTGTCCCATGGACCACCCGTCACATTGGTCTTGATTTTCTTGACTGTATATCTCTTAAATGTCAACGTATACAACTGTGATTTAGTTTACGAAGATTTTTCAATGCCGAGAACCTCGATTGGAGAGTAAAAAAGGCGTAAGGTTCACAATGGTGAAAAACTAAAATGGGATATACCGGGCTAGGATTCCAGTTACAGGAGCAAGGGCCAAACCAACCACCCAGGAATGGAATCGTCGAGCGAAAACACTTGACAACCTCCTGGAGGCATCTTCTCTTGCCACCAGACCTTTCTCCATCAATTAGGAATCGGATGCCGTTACTAAACACATTCCTTAAATTGTAGACATTTTTTTAGTGTTTATTTTTTGGTATCTAATCCACATATATATCACCATTGCTCTTGATTTTCTTGACTGTATATCTCTTAAATGTCAACAAATACACGTGTGATTTAGTTTACGAATATTTTTCAATGCTGAGAACGTCGATCAGAGAGTAAAAAAGGCATAAGGTTCACAATGGTGTTAAACTAAAATGGGATATATCGGGCTAGGATTCGAGTTACAGGAACAATGGCCAAACCAACCACCCAAGAATGGAATCGTCGAGCGAAAACACTTGACAACCTCCTGGAAGCAGCTTTTCTTGCCACTAGACCTTTCTCCATCAATTATGAATCTGATGCCGTCACTAAACACATTCCTTAAATTGTAGCCATTTTTTGAGTGTTTATTTTTTGGTGTCTAATCCGCATATATATCACAATTGCTCTTGATTTTCTTACCTGTATATCTCTTAAATGACTACATATACACGTGTGATTTAGTTTATGAAGATTTTTCAATGCCAAGAACCTCGATCAGAGAGTAAAAAAGGCATAAGGTTCACAATGGTGCAAAACTAAAATGAGATACACCGGGCCAGGATTCGGGTTACAGGAATAGGGGCCAAACCAACCACCCAAGAATGGAATCGTCGAGCGAAAACACTTGATAACCTCCTGGAAGCATCTTTTTCTTGCCACCAAATCTTTCTCCATCAATTAGGTATCTGATGCCGTTACTAAACACATTCCTTAAATTGTAGCCATTTTTTGAGTGTTTATTTTTTGGTGTCTAATCCTCATATATATCATCATTGCTCTAGATTTTCTTGATTGTATATCTCTTAAATGTCAACATATACACGTGTGATTTAGTTTACGAAGATTTTTCAATGCCGAGAAACTCAATCAGAGAGTATAAAAGACGTAAGGTTCACAATGGTGTAAAAGTAAAATGGGATATACCGGGCTAGGATTCGAGTTACAGGAACAAGGGCTAAGCCAATCAACCAAGAATGGAATCATCGAGCGAAAACACTTGACAACCTCCTGGAAGCAGCTTTTCTTGCCACCAGACCTTTCTCCATCAAATAGGAATATGATGCCGTCACTAAACACATTCCTTAATTTGTAGCCATGTTTTGGGTGTTTGTTTTTGGGGGTCTAATCCTCATATATATCACCTTTGCTCTTAATTTTCTTGACTTTATATCTTTTAAATGTCAACATATACACGTGTGATTTAGTTTACGAAGATTTTTCAATGCCGAGAACCTCGATCAGAGAGTAAAAAAGGAGTAAGGTTCACAATGGTGTAAAACTAAAATGGGATATACTGAGCTAGGATTCAAGTTACAGGAACAAGGGCCAAACCAACCACCCAAAAATGGAATCGTCGACCGAAAACACTTGACATCCTCCTAGAAACAACTTTTCTTGCCACCAGACCTTCCTCCATCAAATAGGAATCTGATGCCGACAGTAAACACATTTCTTAAATTGTAGCCATTTTTTGAGTGTTTATTTTTTGGTGTCTAATCCACATATATATCACCATTGCTCTTGATTTTCTTGACTGTATATCTCTTAAATGTCAACATATACACGTGTGATTTAGTTTACGAAATTTTTTCAATGCCGAGAACCTCGATCAGAGAGTAAAAAAGGCGTAAGGTTCACAATGGTGTAAAACTAAATGGGATATACCGGGCTAGGATTCGAGTTACAGGAACAAGGGCCAAACCAACCTCCCAAGAATGGAATCGTTGAGCAAAAACACTTGACAACCTCCTGGAAGCAGCTTTTCTTGCCACCAGACCTTTCTCCATCAATTAGGAATCTGATGCCATCACTAAACACATTCCTTAAATTGTAGCCGTTTTTGTGTGTTTGTTTTTTGGTGTCTAATCCGCATATATATCACCATTACTCTTCATTTTCTTAACTATATTTATCTTAAATGTTAACATATGCACGTGTGATTTAATTTACGAAGATTTTTCAATGCCGAGAACCCCGATCAGAGAGTAAAAAAGGCGTGAGGTTCACAATGGTGTAAAACTAAAATGGGATATACCGGGCTAGGATTTGAGTTACAGGAACAAGGGCCAAACCAACAACCCAAGAAAGGAATCGTCGAGCGAAAACACTTGACAACCTCCTGGAAGCAGCTTTTTCTTGCCACCAGACCTTTCTCCATTAATTAGAAATCTGATGCTATCACTAAACACATTACTTAAATTAAGCCATTTTTTGAGTGTTTATTTTTTTGGTGTCTAATCCGCATATATATCACCATTGCTCTTGATTTTCTTGAGTGTATACCTCTTAAATGTCAACATATACACGTGTGATTTAGTTTACCAAGATTTTTCAATGCCGAGAACCTCGATCAGAGAGTAAAAAAGGCGTGAGGTTCACAATGGTGTAAAACTAAAATGGGATATACCGGGCTAGGATTCGAGTTACAGGAACAAGGGCCAAACCAAATATCCAAGAATTGAATCGTCGAACGAAAACACTTGACAACCTCCTGGAAACAGCTTTTCTTGCCACCAGACCTATCTGCATCTATTTGGAATCTGATGCCATCACTAAACTCATTCCTTAAATTGTAGCTATTTTTTGAGTGTTTATTTTTTGGTGTCTAATACACATATATCACAATTGCTCTTGATTTTCTTGACAGTATATCTCTTAAATATCAACATATACACGTGTGATTTAGTTTACAAAGATTTTTCAATGCCAAGAACCTCGATTAGAGAGTAAAAAAGGCGTAAGGTTCACAATGGTGTAAAACTAAAATGGGATATATCGGGCTACGATTCAAGTTACAGGAACAAGGGCCAAACCAACCACCCAAGAATGGAATCGTCGAGCGAAAACACTTGACAACCACCTGGAAGCTGCTTTTCTTTCCATTTGACCTTTCTCCATCAATTAGGAATCTGATGCCGTTACTAAACACATTCCTTAAATGGTAGCCATTTTTTGAGTGTTTATTTTTTGGTGTCTAATCTGCATATATATCACCATTGCTCTTGATTTTCTTGACTTTATATCTCTTAAATGTGAACATATACACATGTGATTTAGTTTACGAAGATTTTTCATTGCCGAGAACATCGATCAGAGAGTAAAAAAGGCGTAAGGTTGACAATGGTGTAAAACTAAAATGGGATATACCGGGCTAGGATTCGAGTTACAGGAACAAGGGCCAAGCCAACCACCCAAGAATGGAATCGTCGAGCAAAAACACTTGACAACCTCCTGGAAGCAGCTTTTCTTGCCACCTGACCTTTCTTCATCAATTCAGAATCTGATGCCGTCACTAAACACATTCCTTAAATGGTAGCCATTTTTTTAGTGTTTATTTTTTGGTGTCTAATCCGCATATATATCACCATTGCTCTTGATTTTCTTGAGTGTATATCTCTTAAATGTCAACATATACACGTGTGATTTAGTTTACCAAGATTTTTCAATGCCGAGAACCTCGATCAGAGAGTAAAAAAGGCGTGAGGTTCACAATGGTGTAAAACTAAAATGGGATATACCAGGCTAGGATTCGAGTTACAGGAACAAGGGCCAAACCAAATATCCAAGAATGGAATCGTCGAACGAAAACACTTGACAACCTCCTGGAAGCAGCTTTTCTTGCCACCAGACCTATCTGCATCTATTTGGAATCTGATGCCGTCACTAAACTCATTCCTTAAATTGTAGCCATTTTTTGAGTGTTTATTTTTTGGTGTCTAATACACATATATCACAATTGCTCTTGATTTTCTTGACTGTATATCTCTTAAATATCAACATATACACGTGTGATTTAGTTTACAAAGATTTTTCAATGCCAAGAACCTCGATTAGAGAGTAAAAAAGGCGTAAGGTTCACAATGGTGTAAAACTAAAATGGGATATATCGGGCTACGATTCAAGTTACAGGAACAAGGGCCAAACCAACCACCCAAGAATGGAATCGTCAAGCGAAAACACTTGACAACCACCTGGAAGCTGCTTTTCTTTCCATTAGACCTTTCTCCATCAATTAGGAATCTGATGCCGTTACTAAACACATTCCTTAAATGGTAGCCATTTTTTGAGTGTTTATTTTTTGGTGTCTAATCTGCATATATATCACCATTGCTCTTGATTTTCTTGACTTTATATCTCTTAAATGTGAACATATACACATGTGATTTTGTTTACGAAGATTTTTCATTGCCGAGAACATCGATCAGAGAGTAAAAAAGGCATAAGGTTGACAATGGTGTAAAACTAAAATGGGATATACCGGGCTAGGATTCGAGTTACAGGAACAAGGGACCAAGCCAACCACCCAAGAATGGAATCGTCGAGCAAAAACACTTGACAACCTCCTGGAAGCAGCTTTTCTTGCCACCAGACCTTTCTTCATCAATTCAGAATCTGATGCCGTCACTAAACACATTCCTTAAATGGTAGCCATTTTTTGAGTGTTTATTTTTTGGTGTCTAATCCGCATATATATCACCATTGCTCTTGATTTTCTTGACTTTATATCTCTTAAATGTCAACATATACACGTGTGATTTAGTTTACAAGATTTTTCAATGCTGAGAAGCTCGATCAGAGAGTAAAAAGGCGTAAGGTTCACAATGGTGTAAAACTAAAATGGGATATACCGTGCTAGGATTCGAGTTAGAGGAACAAGGGCCAAACAAACCATCCAAGAATGGAATCGTCGAGCGAAAACACTTGACAACCTCCTGGAAGCAGCTTTTTTTGCCACCAGACCTTTCACCATTAATTAGGAATCCGATGCCGCCACTAAACACATTCCTTAAATTGTAGGCATTTTTTTAGTGTTTATTTTTGGTGTCTAATCCGCATATATCTCAACATTTCTCCTGATTTTCTTGACTGTATATAACTTAAATGTCAACATATACACGTGTGATTTAGTTTACCAAGATTTTTCAATGTCGAGAACCTCGATCAAAGAGTAAAAAAGGCGTAAGGTTCACAATGGTGTAAAAGTAAAATGGGATATACCGGGCTAGAATTAGAGTTACAGGAACAAGGGCCAAACCAACCACCTAAGAATGGAATTGTCAAGCGAAAACACTTGACCACCTCCTACAAGAAGCTTTTCTTACCACTAGACCTTTCTCCATCAATTAGGAATTTGATGCCGTCACTAAACACATTCCTTAAATTGTAGCCATTTTTTGAGTGTTTATTTTTTTGTGTCTAATCCGCATATATATCACCATTGCTCTTGATTTTCTTGACTTTATATATCTTAAATGTGAACATATACACGTGTAATTTAGTTTACGAAGATTTTTCAATGCTGAGAACCTCGATCAGAGAGTAAAAATGGCGTAAGGTTCACAATGGTGTAAAACTAAAATGGGATATACCAGGCTAAGATTTGAGTTACAGGAACAAGGGCCAAACCAACCACCCAAGAATGGAATCACCGAGCGAAAACACTTGACAACCTCCTGGAAGCAGCTTTTCTTGCCACCAGACCTTTCTCCATCAATTAGGAATCTGATGCCGCCACTAAACATATTCCTTAAATTGTAGCCACTTTTTGAGTGTTTCTTTTTTGTGTCTACTCCGCATATATATAACCATTGCTCCTGATTTTCTTGACTGTATATCTCTTAAATGTTAACATATACACGTGTGATTTAGTTTACCAAGATTTTTCAATGTCGAGAACCTCGATCAGAGAGTAAAAAAGGCGTAAGGTTCAAAATGGTGTAAAACTAAAATGGGATATACCGGACTAGGATTCGATTTACAGGAACAAGGGCCAAACCAACCACCCTAGAATGGAATCGTCGAGCGAAAACACTTGACAACCTCCTTTAAGCAGCTTTTCTTGCCACTAGACCTTTCTCCATCAATTAAGAATCTGATGCCGCCACAAAACACAATGTAGCCATTTTTTGAGTGTTTATTTTTTGGTGTCTGATCCGCATATATCTCACCATAGCTCTTGATTTTTCATGATTGAATATCTCTTAAATGTCAACAGATACACGTGTGATTTAGTTTACGAAGATTTTTCAATGCCGAGACCCTCGATCAGAGAGTAAAAAATGCGTAAGGGTCACAATGGTGTAAAACTAAAATGGGATATACTGTCACACCCCCAAAATACCACTTGCGGAATCACCGCGGGAAATGTGTCGTACCAGGATCCAAGCCACCAATCACATTTAACCAATAATATATATTTAAATAAAACCTTCGATTCATTGCATAAGATAGATCCAAGTCATACGTTTAAACCAAAGAAAACGTTCAGCGGAAGCATGAAGTAAATTGTTAAACAACTGTTTCAAAATAAGTGTTCAAAACCAATGTATCAAATATCCAAGAGTCTCGATCCATGACCACTCCAGCACTCCTAGATAGCAAGTCCATACCAAGATCCTAACAACCTGCAAGCATGCAGACAAGTGTGTCAGACGACGCTGGTGAGTTCAAAGTTTTGTTAACGCGCTTAGTTACCTGTTATGTGTATAAAACAGTTCAACGATTTGATTTGATGTTGTTATTAACTCGATTACCGCAAATTGCTACAAGATGTATTTGCCCAACCCCAATACCTCTATCAAAGCATTGGTCAAGTGGTCAAGGTAATTAGTTCACGCCCGTCCTCCCCGGTACGGTGTTAAGGTGCCAATCCTAATAGCGCTATCAACTAATAACCTCGTTGCCTCCCCGGCAACTATCGGTAGATGTAAGGGGTCTTATATGATAGAAATGAGTAAAATAACAAACATCCCAATAACCTGACATTCTTCCCCGGAACGTTACCCGATATCCCTCCCCGGGATGCATGCTTGGAAAAAGAGCAGTGAACTCACCTTTGATTTGTTCGGTAAGGCTAATTACTTGTTCACACTTAGTTAATCAAGTCCTAGTATGATTACCACAATGATCAGTTTGACATACAATCATACCACATACTAGAACAGATAAATAGCATTGTCTTATGGCACACAACAGCATTTAAACTTAACACATGTTCATGTTATCATTTCAAGTCATCACATAACAGGTTGATAATCAAAATACACTTTCATTGAAGTGCGGTCCAATCATTCAGGCCCAACTACTCTACGGCTCTCATAAGTATATCAGACTCATATAACATAAGGCCCAAAAAGGGTTTGTGCGACTGGCTTGGTCTTGTGCGATCACAAATTGATACATGGCCCGAGACCATCCGAGCCCACTATACTTGTGTGACTGAGCTGCTGTTGTGCGATTGGGGTTCTTGTGCGATCTGGGTGTGGGCTGGCCCAACAAGACTGACCCAGCAACAGTTTAGGTGGCCTTCTTCCCAATCGCATAACTTGTGCGATTCATACACGACCCACTGGACTTAGCCCAACGTCTTATAAACAAGCAAAGCCTAACAGTCCAGCAAACTTGTGCGTTCCCCGTTGACTTGTGCGACTGGGATCCCTTGTATGATTGCGATTCCCTTGTGCGATCGGACTAGTCAACCAATCCCCCATGATTTCTGTAAACATGAACCCATTCCCCCAATCATAGATCAAACAGTTACAATTCTTAATTTGTTCAAACCCTAAACATTCCTTTTATGATTAACAACCTCAATAACACTTTTACTCCATTAATCATCACACAAAACCACATTCCAATCGAATCGAAACACATAGAATTCATAGAACTTAACATCAGTTTATCAAATATCACTATTCTACTATTATTAAACATAATCATGCTAAACTTATCAATCTTAACACATACTAATCCTAGTTTGACAATAAGACAATCAAGCATGGTGTATTCTAATCACAATCATCGCACATGGCCGAGAATGGTTATCAAAGCAATATGAGTATAAACACTAACCGGGTTACAAGGTGTCGAGGAATATGCTAGGGCCGAGAGAATACTCCGATCGAACAAGAGGAGCTGTCGTCGATCTTAAGGGAGAGAAGAGACTAGGGTTTGCTAAAGTTTGGAAAGAGAATGATATGCACCCCTATATGCATATGCGCAAGCCATGAAGGGTCGGTTTGGGCTCGGTTTGGGTTTAAGGATATTTGGGCTCTAAGAAACCCACATGGTTTCGAGGATTGTGCGATCCAATACATACACAAATATAAACTCATAACATTTATGCAACACAAAACGTCATCATTCAATTGAAACTAAACACATCACATGATCACATAACGTTTATACGAGCTACATTACAATATCAAGGAAGTCTAAGATACGGGTTGTCACATCATCCCCAACTTGAAAGAAAATTCGTCCTGAAATTTGACAAGCAGTCATAGGGTGGGGGAGTGAAGTGAAGTGATGGATTAAGATGATTGTGGATTTTCCGCGAGTGTCACATCATCCCCAACTTGAATGGGAATTTCATCCCAAAATTTGCTAGCTGCATTAGATTTAGATTTGCCTGGCTTGGACTTGTCCTTTGGGAATAAATGTGGGTACTTAAGCTTCATTTGATCCTCGCGTTCCCACGTGAACTCTGGTCCATGTCTTGAGTTCCAATGAACTCTCACGATTGGAATACGGCTGTGCTTACGGACCTTGACCTCCCGGTCCATAATTTCTATTGGTTCCTCGACAAACTGCAACTTGTCATCGATCTTCAGCTCTTGAAATGGTACGACCAGTGTTTCATCAGACAAACACTTCTTGAGCTGCGATACATGGAAAACATCATGAACATTACCCAACTCAGCAGGTAATTCTAACTTGTAGTCTACTTTACCAATCCGTTCCAGAATTTTAAATGGCCCCACATAACGAGGGTTAAGCTTGCCGCGCTTTCCAAAACGCACCACACCCTTCCAGGGTGAGACCTTCATCATGACACGGTCATTAACTTCGAATTCCAAAGGTTTCCTACGCTTATCAGCGTAGCTTTTCTGACGGTCGCGCGCCGCTGCCATCCTGTTTCTGATCTGAACAATCTTTTCTGAAGTTTCCAGCACAAGTTCAGGGCCTGTGACCTGGCTGTCACCCACCTCAGCCCAACAGAGAGGTGCACGACATTTTCGTCCGTACAATGCTTTGAATGGTGCCGCCTGAATGCTGGTATGGTAACTGTTGTTGTAAGAAAACTCTATCAAAGGCAAGTGTTTCTCCCAACCCTTGCCAAAATCAATCACGCATGCTCGTAACATATCTTCGAGTGTCTGGATGGTTCGCTCACTTTGACCATCCGTCTGCGGGTGATAAGCAGTGCTCATATCAAGACGTGTGCCGAATGATTTGTGCAACGACTGCCACAAATCTGAAATGAAACGCGGGTCACGGTCAGAGAAAATAGAAGTTGGCACCCCGTGCCTAGAAACCACCTCCTTGAGGTAAACAGTAGCTAATTGCGAGAACTTATCTGTTTCCTTGATTTCTAGAAAATGTGCTGACTTCATGAGATGATCAACGATCACCCAGATGGTATCGTTCCCGCTTTGAGTTCTTGGTAGACCTGTGACGAAATCCATTGCGATTTGATCCCACTTCCACATGGGTATTTCAAGTTGTTGCAGCAATCCAGATGGTTTCTGATACTCCACTTTAACCTTCGACCAGGTCAAACATTTACTCACATAAGTCACAATGTGAGCTTTCATCTTCGGCCACCAATACATGACTTTGAGGTCCTGATACATCTTATCCGAACCTGGGTGAACAGAGTATCGAGACTTGTGCGCTTCGTCCATCACAAGTTCTCTAAGGTTACCAAACAACGGAATCTATATCCACTCCATAAAATAGTAAATACCATCTAATCTCTTCTCGAGTCATTTTTCCATACCCCGTAAATACACAGCTTCATAGTTTTCTTCCTTCAACACCTCGGCCTGAGTCAAACGGATCTGATCAGGCAGGTTAGAATGAATGGTGAGCTGCAGAGGGTTAACACGTTTGGGTTTCGATTCCTTTCTACTAAGAGCGTCAGCTACAACATTGGCCTTACCTGGATGATACTTGATTGCATAGTCATGGTCATTTAAAAGTTCTACCCAGCGAACTTGTCGCATATTCAAATCCTTCTGGTCGAAAATAGGCTGAAGGCTCCTGTGGTCGGTATAAATAGTGCATTTAGTACCATACAGGTAATGCCTCCAGATTTTGAGCGCAAACACCACCGCTCCCAACTCTAAGTCGTGTGTAGTATAATTCCTCTCATGAACCTTCAACTGTCGCGAGGCATAGGCTATCACCTTCTCGCGCTGCATCAACACGCAACCGAGACCCTGAATGGAAGCATCACAATATACCACAAAATCTTATGTTCCTTCAGGTAGAGATAAAATCGGCGCACTACAGAGTTTCTGTTTCAGCAACAGGAAAGCATCATCTTGTTTCGTTCCCCACGAGTATACAATGCCCTTTTGTGTTAACGAGGTAAGAGGTTGAGCAATCTTCGAGAAGTCCTTAATAAATCTGCGATAGTACCCAGCGAGACCAACAAATTGCCGCACCTCTGAAGGAGTCATTGGTTCCGCCCAATTTCTGATAGCATCAATCTTAACAGGATCCACGTGTATTCCTGATTCATTCACAGTGTGGCCAAGGAAGTGCACCTCTCAAATCCAGAAGTCACACTTAGAGAATTTCGCATAGAGCTGCTCCTTCCTCAGGAGTTCCAAAATAAGGCGTACGTTTCGCTCGTGATCTTCCTTGCTCTTCGAATAGCTCAGAATGTCGTCGATAAACACGATAACGAAATCGTCGAGATACGGTTTGCATACACGGTTCATGAGATCCATGAAAACCGCTGGCGCATTCGTCAACCCAAATGGCATAACTAAAAACTCATAATGTCCATACCACGTTTGAAAGGCCGTTTTAGGGACATCCTCTTCTCGGACCCTCATCTGATGATAGCCCGATCTTAAGTCGATTTTCGAGTAAAAACTTGACCCCTGCAACTGGTCAAACAAGTCGTCGATGCGTGGCAACGGATAGCGGTTCTTGATAGTCACCTTGTTGAGCTCCCGATAATCAACACACATATGAAAGGACTCGTCCTTCTTCTTCACAAACAAAACTGGGGCTCCCCAAGGCGAAGAACTGGGTCGAATAAAGCCTCTGTCCAATAACTCTTGCGGTTAATTAGACAGCTCCAGCAACTCTCCAGGTGCTAAATGACAAGGAGCACGAGCAATTGGGGCCGCTCCTGTCGCAAGATCAATCTGAAATTCCACTTGGCGGTGAGGAGGTAAACCAGGTAGTTCCTCAGGAAATACATCGATAAATTCATGTACAACTGGCAGATCCTCGATCTTTCTCTCTTCAGGTTGAGGATTACTAACAAGTTCTAGAATAGCAGGATACCCCTTTTGTAGACACTTCTGTGCTTACATAGCTGAGATGATACCAACCATCGCACCACTACGATGCCCTTGAACTGATAAAGATTCTCCACTGGGGAGAGGAATACGTACGATCTTCTCCTTACAGAGAATTTCAGCTTGGTGTTTAGACAGCCAATCCATACCAACCACTATATCAAAACTACCGAGGGTAACAGGAAGGAGGTCAATATCAAATACTTGACCCACAAGATCTAGTTTACACCCAAAAAGGACATGTGAAGCTTCAATCGTTTTGCCATCAGCTAATTCTACTACAAGCTTAACCTCTAGAGGTGTTGGAGTTAACCCTAATCGCTGACTAAACTCTAGAGACACATAACTCCAATCGGCACCAGAATCAAATAACACAGAAGCAATAAGATTGTTCATAGAAAACGTACCAGTCACGACATTGCCGTCGTTCCTAGCATCACCAGCACCGATCGTGAATACCCTTCCACGAGCACCATTGCCCCCATTGTTGCCATTGTTGTTGGTGTTGTTGTTGTTTTTAGCATTGTTGTTGTTGTTCTGGCGGTTGTTGTTGTCGTTAACATTCTGATTCAACTGAGGGCAATCCCGCTTAAAGTGGCCCTCATCCCCACACTGGAAACACCCCTTCTTAAAGCCCTGGTTCTGGTGGGGTTGTTGCATTTGCTGCTGATTTTGTTGTTGTTGTTGCTTTGGCTGCGGGGCTCTATAGTGTTTGGCCTCATGGCCCACCTTTTCGCACCTACGGCAAGCCCGGACACACTGCCCATAGTGATGATAGCCACACTTGTTGCACTGTGGCTTCTTCCCCACATAGGAGTCTTGATTCTGATTGCTGCCCTGGCCTTGATTAACTGAGGACGACTGACTGAAGCTACGGTTATTGCTGTTGTCAGGCCTTTTCTTAGATTGACTCGCACTGGTTGCTTTGTCGGTATCGTTCCATTTCCTCTTGTTATCACTAGCAGGCGTAGTAGCTGTGGTTGTAGCAGCAGTAGTGGCAGAAACGCACGGTGGTAGCGAACCACTCTCCACCTCGTGATCGGTGATCTTGTGAGCCAAACGGACCATCTGAGGTAAGTTGTTGAGGTTCGTTGCAGTAACCAAACCCTTCACTCATGGAGCTAATCCCTTGATAAACAGTTCTATTCTCCGGTGCGGAGGTCGTGACAAGTTCGGGCACATGGTAGCCAACTCGTGAGACCATTTCACGTATGCCTCAATCTCGGATCCCACCATCTTCAGATCATAATACTCATTCTCCAGTTTCTGAATCTCATCACGAGGACAATACTCCTCCCTTATCAACTCCTTAAAATCGTCCCAAGTAGTGGCATTCGCCACCTCGATGCCCAACATCTGAACCTGGGCATTCCACCATGTCACAGCACCATCCTCGAGTGTGCCCATAGCATACTTCACTTTGTCCCCAGCAGGACAGTTACACATTTCAAATACCAATTCTGCCTTCTCAAACCATCGTAGGAGTCCTACAGCCCCTTCAGTCCCACTGAAGGTCTGTGGCTTATAATCCATGAACATCTTGAATGTACAAGCAGGTGGATTGTTTTGGTTTTGCGCTTACTGACCTAATGGACGAAAGAAAACACATTACAGGGGTAAGAATTGTGTACACGACACAAGAACAAAAGGTGATTGGCACATATCGTACCAGCTTGGTAGGCTGCCAAAGCCTTAGCCACACGTGTGTTAATTAAGTTTGTCAGCTCAGCTTGGGTCATCGCGATGTGACCCCGTCCATGACCTCATCCACTCATGATTCTATACAAGGATAGGGAACAAATTTAGGAGTCGAGATGAGGTAAAAGTCATGTATCACGTTGAAATCTACAAACTACCAAGTTTACACACAATAGGGCAGAACCCTTCTTACACTCGTTAAGCCTCACTGGGACTTACATGCACCTCGCGTTATTATTATGTGTGCACCCATAATAATAAGGCAATTTGCATGCTCATCTCAGTGCCTCTTAACTTGCGTGAAAAGTTTCCCCCGCATTCAAATAACAAAAACAGAAGGTATTACAGGATCACGAATCACAAAAGTCGAAGAGTAATGTCACACTATCAAATCATCATAGTATCTAATATGTCATTTCATGCAAGCTGTGAGTGTGTGACTACTAAACAAGTAATGCATAAAGTAAACAGAAGACGAACCTTGCAATCTGGAGCTGAGTGTCATGGTCAATTTTCGAAGTTGCTCGGTTATAGTCTGGTTTTATAAAAACGTTTTAAAACCTAGTTCACTAAAAGCTGGCTCTGATACCAAACTGTCACACCCCCAAAATACCACATGTGGAATCACCGCGGGAAATGTGACGTACCAGGATCCAAGCCACCAATCACATTGAACCAATAAAATATATTTAAACAAAACATTCGATTCATTGCATAAGATAGATCCAAGTCATAAGTTTATGTCACACCCCGATATTTCCACGTATTACCGGTGGGCCCGGTGGGGAGTATCGTGATGTAGTTGATATCATCATAGACAATTTATCACAGTTAAATACACAGCAGAAGTCGAAAGATAAAAACATTACAAAACGAATGAAAGTAATATCAATTATTACAAAAACGGTTGTAAGGAATCCACAGGCGGATCAAAGTTAAAAGGATCATTGTTCAACAGATTTATAAACATCTAAGCTTGCAAGACTCTTTATTGATGCTAGGAGTAGCCAGCCTATTCCGTCTAGTACCTGCACTTAGCCTTTTTGGAAAATACGTCAGTTTACACTGGTAAATACAATTAACCGACTCATTTTGATAAATGTTTAATAAAATTGATTTGAATGCACAAGGCACAAAATATCTTTTATAACTTGGGAAAATTATTTAAAATAATCTTATATACAGATTTATATGTTTGCCGTCTGTCAGGGCCGGTTAGAAGAGCCAGACAAGATTAATTGACACACCACAGGTATAATGCCCACAAGGAGAATTCCTTATTGTGGATTACCATTTATACATACGCAACTGTCAGGTGTTTGCCTACACCCCGTGCTTAAGTCGTGGCCATTTCAGTGAATGAGCCGAGGATATCCAGGACATGGTCATTAACCCTCCAAAAGCCATATACCAAACAAAACAGATTAAAACGACTTATGCAATTATATTAATCAAAATCCTATACAAAACAGATTAAAACGACCAAGTGGTATTATTATAATACCGTATCCCAAGCCCGTATAACGGAAAATAAGTTAAAAGTATTTACCTGAGCAAATTATACAATTTATCCCAGCCGTATACAATCAAGCAAATGCAGATATCTTTTACTGGGCTACTAAATCTGGAATGAAGGTTTTAATAACCTATTAGATCCCTAACGGGTCTTAATTAAGTCTAAACTTAGACCGGTAAGTTTTAAAGAAAGATACACGGTTCGAAACGCATGATTAAGCAAAGACCGGATTAGAATGTGGTTTAGACCCGACAAGTTTGAAGACTTGTATAATATGGGTAAACTAAAAACATTCTGGATTTTGAAGTGAAAATGATGAGGTTTGACCAGTTTCGGTTAATTTATACAAACTAGTTACATAAACCGTACCGAACGCGAAAAATGCATAACGGGTAAACAAAAGAGTCATGAACAGGTTTCTTAAGTTAATATGCCTTAAATATGTTGTGATATCAGTAAGATACCTTCCATTATGCCCAAAACGAATTTAAACTCAAATTAAGCCCCGCATGGGTATTTTGGTCATTTTAAAGGTTATAAAAGAGATTGAATATTAATCTGAGGTTCAGGTCTGATATGATCAGTAAAAATATTTATTTTTGCAAGTCATATCAGTAAAGTATTGCATATATGTGAAATTTATCATTTATAACCAAACTATGCACCGTAGGGGCATTTTGGTAATTTCACATAAGCTTTAAAGGTCAAATTTAGAAATCTGAGTTCAAAACTTTTGCTTACTGTTAAAGTCTAAAAATTTACTTAAAACATCAGTAGGTATTAAGTCTTATATGTTTAAAATAGTTTTAACTCATACTATGCGTTTAAAATGCGCAAAAAGTCGCTTTTAAGCGATTTTCAGGTTAGATAAGAAAAACTGATATTTTTATCATTCCAGAAGGCTTAAAATATTTTATTTATCATATAAAATCAGTATCAAAAGATTTGGTATCAATATGTTATGTAAAACTCATTTTATTCAAGAAAAGGGTATAACCGACAATTACCGAATCAAAGCTAGAACCCTATGATATGATCAGTTTAAAAATAAATAAAAATCTTCAAAAATCCCGAAATATTATATTACATCAGTGGGTAAAAAGTTTGGTGTCAAAATTTGGGTTTAGACAGGATTTATGCTAATTATGCCGTTTAATTAATAAAAAGCTTCTTAATTACGATATTGAGCATAACTCCTAATCTAGACCTCAAACTGATGTCAAATTTTTAGAACAAGTTTATGAATCAGTAACAAAGGTTTTTGTCCTCTCACATTTTCAAAAATCTCGTTTTAAGGTCAAAAGGTCATAATAGTCAAAATTTAGGCAAATAAGGGAAACATGCAAATGAATCGGATAAATTAGGATCCAAGTTGTATAACCTCAGAGAGTTATACTAATATGGAACATGGACCAAATGGAAGCTTAAGACATTTCTAAAACAATCTAAATCAGGTCAGAACTGAAAGTCAAAGCAAAAGTCTATTTTTGCGACAATCTAAATCAGAGGGTGCCCTTTATGGGTTTATTACCCACATAATTACCAACTCATAGCTACTTTCAATTCGAGAAATGACTGGACCATTAGTGATTAATCACTAAGTCAAAGCTTAATTATGACGGTTTTGACTTTAGGCCAGTATACTAATAAAACACGAATTAGAGAGGTTAAGTAAGCTTACTGAAGTACTTAGTGCGATTTAGAAGCTTAATGAATCTTGGTTGAGGTCCAGAGAGCTCCAGAAATTCAGTTTGAATGATTTTTCAAGTGCATGCAAAAATGTTGCAACTAGAACTCTTTATATAGGGACTTAGAATGGATGAGATCTTAACACACAAGTCTAGGATTGATCCCAGATGAATCCAAGTGTCCCCTATGCATGAAAACCTGTTGGCCAAGCTCCTGAAATCGAATACCATGCATGAAAGGCGGTGCAACCTGCAATAACAGGCATCTGCCATGTTTTTGGATGCTGGTGACTCCCAGGCGGCCCGCGTAAGAGACCATAGAGGTCTTACGCGGCCGGTATGAGGCCTAGATCCGGTTCACAAACTTTCAGCAATTGCACATTTGGTCCCTGGTCCTTCTAATAGTTGTTTTAACTTGTTTTATTGCACTTTTAACCCTCCAACTTGACTTTTAAGGACTCCAAGTCATAAAAAAACTTTGTTAAGTCCCCAGTTAGTTATACGATTACCGAAAAGTCCTGAATTTCAATGTTGACGCTTTTAACCCCTCACTTACGAATGTTAGCGTATCTTTCTCATACGATATCGAAACCTTGTGAAATTTTTATCACTTATTCTAGTGAGCATAATTAATCGTTACAAAGCTTCGGGTTAGCTAAAAGGTCACTCAGAGGTATAAATTAAACATGTTGACACATTTAACCCTTGCGGTTTGTAAACTTTCACTTTCTTCCATAAACGGCTTCATATGATTCATATTCATTCGTTTAAGGGTATAAACATTGTGTAAGGTTGTTGAAAGGTATAATTATCCAATGTTGACACTTTGAATCCTTTTACACACATACTTTCTTTGTTTGTCAACTTTAGTCCCTCATATTCAATCCATTACACGTTTAATGCTCATGACACGTGTCTTCATTATATTGGTCTTGATTTTACGAGGTGTTACATCCTCACCCCCTTAAAAGAAATCTCGACCTCGAGATTTACTGAAATAAATGAGGGTACTTCTCTTTCATTGGGGACTCTACCTCCCACGTGTGTTCGGGACCTCTACGGGCATCCCATTTAACCTTTACAATCGGTACATTCTTCTTTCGAAGTTTCTTAACCTGTCGATCCTCGATTGACAAAGGTTTTTCAACAAATTTCAAGCTTTCATCTATGTGCACATCCGTATGTGGTATGACTAGTGATTCATCAGGTAGACATTTCTTCAGATTGCAGATGTGAAACACATTATGAATTCCACTGAGCTCTTCAGGCACGTTTAACTTGTAAGCCACAGTTCCGACACATTCGATAATCTCGAATGGTCCTATGTATCTTGGGCTTAACTTGCCTTTCTTGCCAAATCGCATTACCCCTTTCCAGGGTGATACCTTAAGTAATACTTTGTCACCTACCTCGAATTTTAGAGGTTTACGCCTTTTATCTGCGTAGCTTTTCTGCCTATCCCTGGCAGCTTTGAGATGATCTCGTATCTGTACAATCTTATCTGTCGTCTCCAGGACTATATCAGGTCCTGTTAGTTAGACATATCCAACTTCTGCCCAACAAACGGGCGTTCTGCACTTTCTTCCATACAGAGCTTCAAAAGGTGCAACTTGAATACTGGAATGATAGCTATTATTGTATGAGAATTCAATCAATGGAAGATGATCATCCCAACTTCCTCCTAAGTCAATAACACAAGCTCGTAGCATATGCTCGAGTGTCTGTATAGTACGTTCACTTTGACCATCCGTCTGAGGATGATTTGCAGTGCTGAAATTTAATCGAGTGCCTAGGGATTGCTTGAAGCTTTTCCAGAAATGCGATGTATACCTCGTATCCCTATCAGAGATGATAGACACTGGCACTCCGTGTAGAGATACAATCTCGTCCACGTATAGCTGAGCTAACTTATCTGAGCTATGTGTTTCCTTAATAGGTAAGAAGTGGGTTGACTTAGTCAATCTATCCACTATAACCCAAATATTGTCATTTCCTTGCTTTGTCTTTGGTAACTTAGTAATGAAATCCATAGTTACCATTTCCACTTCCAGGTGGGAAGTTCAGGCTGTTGCAGCAAACCTGACGGCTTCTGGTGTTCGGCCTTAACCTGAGCACATGTCATACATTTGGCCACATAGGTGGCTATAGACTTCTTCAAACCTATCCACCAATAATTTGCCTTCAAATCCTGGTACATCTTATCACAGCCAGGATGAACAGAATACTTTGAGTTATGGGCTTCTTGAAGAATTACATCCCTAAGTCCTCCATAAATTGGAACCCATATTCGTCCATTCAATCTTAGGATTCCATCATTGCTATATGATAACTGTTCAGCAGTTACTCCCAACTTTTCATTTGAATAATTGGCTTCTAGTATAGCTTCTTTCTGAGCGGCTAGCAATCTTTCATTCAAGCTGTTCTTCAGTTCAATGCTCTTGGCATTGATTCTAATGGGCTTAACCCTTTCCTTTCTGCTCAAAGCATCGGCGACCACATTCGCCTTGCCTGGATGGTATCGGATTTCACAATCATAATCATTTAAGGTCTCCAACCATCGACGCTGCCTCATGTTCAGATCCTTCTGGTTGAACAAGTGTTGAAGGCTTTTATGGTCAGAATAGATCACACACTTGGTACCATATAAATAATGCCTCCAAAGTTTTAGTGCAAACACAACGGCACCCAACTCCAAATCATGGGTGGTGTAATTCTTCTCATGCACTTTTAATTGTCTGGAAGCATAGGCAATGACATTGCCTTTCTGCATGAGCACACATCCCATACCAGTGTGTGATGCATCACAGTACACTACAAACTCTTCTATTCCTTCAGGTAATATCAACACAGGTGCATTACTTAACTTTTGCTTAAGGATGTCAAATGATTCTTACTGCTTAGGACCCCAATCAAACTTGATATTCTTGCGAGCCAGTGAAGTTAGGGGTGCTGCAATTCTTGAGAAGTTTTCAATAAAACGACTGTAATATCCTGCCAGACCTAAGAAGCTGCGAATCTCTGTGGGCGTCTTTGGCTCTTGCCAATTCATGATAGCTTCAATCTTAGCGGGATCCACCTAGATACCACGCTCACTAACCACATGTCCAAGGAACTGGATTTCACGAAGCCAAAACTCACATTTCGAAAACTTGGCATAGAGTTTCTCATGCTGAAGGAGTTTAAGAATACAACGAAGGTGCTTCTCATGGTCAGCTTAATTCTTTGAATAAATAAGAATGTCCTCAATGAAGACGATAACAAATTTGTCTAAGTATGGCTTGCAGACGCGGTTCATGAGATCCATGAATGCTGCTGGTGCATTAGTGAGCCCAAAAGGCATCACTAAGAACTCATAGTGACCATAACGAGTCCTAAATGCAGTTTTGTGCACATCTTCATCTCTAACCTTCAGCTGATGGTAGCCTGACCTTAAATTGATCTTGGAGAAGTAACTCGCCCCTTGCAATTGATCGAACAGATCGTCGATCCTGGGCAATGGATATCTATTCTTGATCGTGACCTTGTTAAGCTTGCGATAATCAATGCATAGTGATGTATGCAAAATGCAACATATAAATTACATCAATTGTGGCATAAAACTATCCCCTTTTTTAGTACTAATGTTGGAAAAAGTGTGTTTTTGTCTTCCTTTTGTATTTTCAGGATTAAATGAGCTCAAATGAACAAAAGAAGCAAAAAGGCAGCTAAATCTAACATAAATACAAGAAAAGGAGCAAACGTAGCATGCCCGGCCTCCCCGACAGCATCTTCCCAAGCAAAACAAAAGAACAGAAGGCTGAACACACCCCGTGCTCAATGAGCACGGGGGCGTGCCCAAGTGTCAGCAGAAAAGAAAAAGCTGTAGAAGCTTCTATCACCCACCACGGGGGCGTGCCCAGCGGACACGGGGCCGTGGTCAACTCTAAGATTCGCAGAATCTGGGGAAATCTTGATAGTACAGATACGCTTCTGCACACGGGGGCGAGCCCAGCGGACACGGGGGCGTGGTCAACTATTGCAGACAAACTGCAATTAATGAAGAAAGAGAAGGAAGGTGGACACAGGGCCATGCCCGAGCTGTTGTTCAGGCTATAAATAGGGGTGCATGACTCATTTGCAAACCATCACTTGGCACACCACCTCTCTCACACTTCACCCACCACCCACCACCATCACAACACCATCATCCACCACCATCATCCATCTTCCATCGTAGAGTGGGTGAGTCGTCTAGGGGATCCAAGATTGATCGTAAGAGTTCTTGACAATCAAAGGCCATGTTTGCCTAAGTCTCTTACATCACTTGGTGAAGACAAGTGTCTAGTGTAATACTTTTTATTTTTAATCTTTTCGCACTTTTTATTTGGTTATGTATTAATGAATTTAATAACTAGTTTGTTATGTTGAAGGTGATTCTTCCTTATCGTTTGTCCGTGGTGTCTTGGCATTATTTTACTGTCTATATAAAATAAAAGATTTTCACCATTCATATCTCCACGGTCTATATGGAGATATGTTGGCTACCTGGTCGGGGGTTAAGGGAACGGTTTGGTAAGAGTCTTGCCTTGTTCAGTGTATAGATCCTGCAAGGACCTGGGTCAAATTTAGTAGGACCTCCTTCAATACCCATCGGTATTGGATGGTGGGGGGTCCAAACTCTTTGATCCCCTCATATGTAAGCCACTATTAATACTTTAATCCGGCTACTTAAGACTGTATCCCTGCTGACTCAGACTACTTAGCCGAGGGTAACGTCACCTTAAAAAGAGGGGCCTACCATAATATGCATTAATAACTTAATTAATTATCTTTCAATAATCCGACCCTTTAGGATTGTACCCTAGCTGACTCAAACTACTGGGTTGAGGGTAACGTCACCTTCAAAAGAGGGGCCTACTACAATAACTAAGATAATCTCTTATAAAGTGAAAAAGTGCGGAAATAATCAAAGGTTACACTAAACACGAGTCGGATCCAAGTGATTCATCTTGTCTATCTGTTTTTACTTTTATTTTATTTTTCAGCATTTTAGTTAGTTTTATTTTTCTTGTTTAAAATACCTTTTTCTAACTTTTGATTTGATTAGACATTGAGGATAAACCGGTACTAAAAGCTCTTGTGTCCTTGGACGACCTCGGTATCTTGCCAACACTATACTACGCTCACGATGGGTGCACTTGCCCATATGTGTGTTTGGTGTTAGTAAAATATCGTGTTTTATAAATTTAAAACTTGGCTAACGTGTAAAAAGGGGTTAAAATATACTTAAATATATATCACACCACACGCGCATCAAGTTTTTGGCGTCGTTGCCGGGGACACAAGGATTTTAAGAAAGTTAGGAATCAACGGCCTAATCGTTTTTTCTAATTTTTCTGTTTTTTTTTTAGGATTTTCTTAGTTTTTCAGCTTCTGCAGAACTCAGCACGGGTCGTGCCCGCTGAACACGCCCCGTGCCCAATCTTTGGAACTGGCAATCCTGTTTTAAGTCAGACAGTAAGCTGAACACGGGGCCATGCTCACTCAACACGCCCCGTGCCCAAGATTCATTTACTGAAAACAGAACCGTAAGATCCCGATAGTTGGTAACTTCTGACAGAAACATGAGTGATACTGATATTTTTTACTTTCGGCACTCTTATGGTACGTGGTGTCAAATATGTGGTGGTTCCCATAAAGATTTAGAATGTTATTTTCTAAATTATAAACCCCATTATATAGACCCATTGTTTTCCTGTAGCCTTAAGAAGGGCGAAAGTAAAAATAATCCCTATCTCTCCCTCGAATGCTCTCAACCGGATCTTCTAGGAGAAATGCTTCTTGATGAACTATTTCAAATGGAAGATCTAATTCTTAATTGGTTAAAAGAACTTAGGATGGATTTCAATAATTTATCTCAAGACGATAACCAAGAAGAATTGTTGGGATCACATTCAAATAAAAACAACTTCGTTGTTCCTGATGCTACCTCTAACTCTAGCGAGGACTTGAGCGATAGTCGTCCCTGTGTCGATTGTGCCGTGAAGGACTCTCCATCGACTTTGTTCGATGCATACATAGACCTGAGCGACTCGGCATACACCTTCTTTAACGAGAGCCCGGAAAAGGGTTGTACTTGTCCACCTACATTTAGCATAGGAATCACCCTCACCGACAACCTCTTGCGTTCTCGTCTTAATCTAGAGCAATTAAGGTATCTTAGGCACTTTGGGGTTGTTCCATCCAGTAAGGAACCGCCCGATCCGGATGACTTCCTTAGGAATAGAAGAAACTTCATAAAACAGCCTCTAGACAAAGGGCCGTGTCTAGGTCAGCACGCCCCCGTGTTCACCCAAAAATTCTCGTCTGATTTCGTGTCAGAATACGGACAAAGTGTGTCAGGATTTCATATGCACACGGGCCCGTGTCCAGCCTACACAGGGCCGTGTGCAGTGTGCTGTCATTTTCTATAAATGCAGCAAGATTCCTGCACATATGGACCACTCCAAAGACAAAGATCTGGTGGATCTTCCCACATACCATCCTAGGTATATTCTAAAGAAGGTTCCCAACAACCATCTTGTCTTTTCCACTTTTATCCATTACCTTCTTCTTCAATTTCTCTTGACACCTCCATTAGAGCTTGAAATCTCCATAATTCCAAGCCTTATTGAGATGTTTGTTAGAGTTTTATTCAAGGAATCTTGTTAAAAATAAGTTCTACAACAATGTTTTAAGTTGTTTCTGCTTATAAACGTATTAAAAATCACAAAAACAAATTAAAACACCAAGATTCCTTGTTCCAAAAATCTGCAGATATCTGAACACGGGGCCGTGCTCATTGAGCACGGGGCCGTGTTCGAGGTACTGTTTACATAAAATTGAGCTCTTTTCGGTATGTTTTCTCAGAATGGCAAGCAGAACTAGTGGAACATCTTCATCGCACTCTAGGAACAACCGACAAGGAAGAAGGTCATCAACGGTTGAAGATTCTCTTGTAAACTATGTTTACGCTTTAAGAGAATCCATTGATGAGATGACGGGAGTGGAAGAAGCATTGGTCGACCGTATCAATCATTTGACGGTGGGACTAGAGGGATGTCTTCGAGAGGTCAACCTTTTGCACCAAAGGTTGAACATTCTCGCCTCTCCTCCTTTGGTTCCAATCATTACCCAAAGGGCATGGAATGTGGTTCCCGAAGTCATCATACCGACCGAATGGTATGCCGTACATCCGAAGCCCCCTCGGGACGTACTACAAGGGGTTCCTATTCGTGTCACTCCCCCTCCACAAGATGTTGAAGAAAACGACCCCGCCTTCTTTCTCCCAAGGGAAATAGAAGAGTGGATTTAATAAACATCTATGGAATACCCCTCGGTCCAAAGTTCTACAAATCCTGTAAACCGGAAAATTATTTCCGGAAATTTTGATAAAAGTAGAACTCCTTAGGATGATTTTGTGTACCATTTGACCCGTCTATCTTAGGACCTTTAAGCTTTTTATTTTCCTGCCTTGTCTTTAAATTTTCTAGGATCTTATGTAATGTGTTAATTTTAATGAATGATGGTTTTAGTTAAATTGGTGTTTGGATGATGTTGTAATGGATAAAACACACTCGGGATGGTGAAGGATAACAAGGGAAACTTGAACCAGCACCCCATGCAAGAAAACAGGGCCACCCAACAAATTTTTCTTCATTACAGCAAGTTCAGCACGGGCCGTGCCCGCCCAACACGGCCCCGTGCTGCACAATCTGCAGGAAATGCCCAGTTCAGGTAACTAGACACGGGGCGTGCTCATTGAACACGCCCCCGTGCCCAGGCTTCTGTTTCTTTTTACAAACTTTTGTTACTGGCGATCTGAACACGGGGCCATGCCCGGACACCACGGGGCCGTGTCCAGACGCCCAGTAACATAAAATTTTGCTTTTTCACACCTTTTTACACATTCAATCAATCCAAAAACTTATTTTTGGGACACATTGAGGACAATGTGTAATTTAAGTGGGGGGGGGGATGCTAAAACCTTGAATCTTGCAAGTCCTAATCACAAGCCTTACACAAAACTCTATTGGAACCGCTAATCACCCCAAATTTTTTTAAAATTTTTTTATTTTCTTTACTTGTCTAGGTTTAATTTGGGAATTTCAATTTCTGAAAAGGTTATATTTTTACAAATTTACAACCGATAGCCCCGTGATAAAAAGAACCAACATAAGAAAATTATGAAACGGCATGACAAACCTAGTTAAAATTTGATTATATACACTTGATCACATAAAAACCCATTCCCACAGAAAGTGAGTTTTGAGCCTTTATTGAGCATACAAATACATATCTTTAAACTAAATGCTCACTTTTCGTTTCTTGTGTGAATAGCCGCTTGGTTCTTACGACTCTAGAACTTGCCACGACGATACATTCCCGGTCCTTACCAACTTAAACCCGAGTAAGTAAATGACGGAGGCATTAGGACTAACCCTTTTTATTTCTACACCATTATTTTTCTTTTTTTTACCACCTACCCAAAATCCCCCTAGTTAACCCCTTTGAGCCTAAACCTTTTCATTTCATAACCCAAAACAAACACCCTTTCACCCACCAAAACCTTTTTATTTTTAACGCTTTTGTTTTAGTAACAAGCTCGGTTTTTCTTATGACTTTCAAAAAAAAATAAAAATTATGATGATGATGATGAAGCAAAAGAAAAATAAACAAACAAGTTTATCAAAAATAACTTTGTTTGAATAAATGACTTCATCAAAATAAAAATTTCAAAAATAGAAAGTCTTACGAAAACCGACGCTTTTTACGCCTTTCGCCCTTTTACTAACCACTAACCCAACCACCTACCTTTAACCCTAGCCTTACCCTTCACCCCAAAAGCCCTCTTGATATTTACAAAGGTGTATAGTTAAAAAGGAGGAGGATTGATTGCTTGGAAAGCTTATGGTAGGAGTAAGTTCCATGCCGCTCTCGAGTGATCCACTAAAATACATTTTTGGCCGAGTGTTGAGTGATCCCCGTGAGGTATGTGAACTTGTATATAAATGAAATTTTAAAAAGGCATGTTATGCCCTAATAAGTAATTTATCTTATGGAATGTTTTCAATAAATCATGACGAATAGGATTGTAAATAAATAAAAATAAAACTAAAAAAAGAATCTTGGAAATCCCGACACTCTATGATAAGCCCAAAAAAAATTAAAAAAAATAAAACCTTCTCTTCTACCCATTCCATTTGGGAGTGAATAGCCACATTATAAAGAAGTTTTGCTTGAGTACAAGCAAAGATTCAAGTGTGGGGGTATTTGATGTATGCAAAATGCAACATATAAATTCAATCAATTGTAGCATAAAACTAACCCTTTTTTAGTACTAATGTTGGAAAAAGTGTGTTTTTGTCTTCCTTTTATATTTTCAGGATTAAATGAGCTCAAATGAACAAAAGAAGCAAAAAGGAAGCTAAATCTAACATAAATACAAGAAAAGGAACAAACGTAGCATGCCCGGCCTCCCCGACAGCATCTTCCCAAGCAAAATAAAAGAACAGAAGGCTGAACACGCCCCGTGCTCAATGAGCACGGGGGCGTGCCCAAGTGTCAGCAGAAAAGACAAAGCTGTAGAAGCTTCTATCACCCACCACGGGGGCCTGCCCAACGGACACTGGGCCATGGTCAACTCTAAGATTCGCAGAATCTGGGGAAATCTTGATAGTACAGATACGCTTATGCACACGGGGGCGTGCCCAGCGGACACGGGGGCGTGGTCAACTAATGCAGACAAACTGCAATTAATGAAGAAAGAGAAGGAAGGTGGACACGGGGCCGTGGCCAATGGACACGGGGTCGTGCCCAATGGACACGGGGCCGTGCCCGAGCTGCTGTTCAGGCTATAAATAGGGGTGCTAGACTCATTTGCAAACCATCCCTTGGAACACCACCTCTCTCACACTTCACCCACCTCCCACCACCATCACAACACCATCATCCACCACCATCATCCATCGTCCATCGAAGAGTGTGTGAGTCGTCTCGGGATCCAAGATTGATCGTAAGAGTTCTTAACAATCAAAGGCCATGTTTGCCTAAGTCTCTTACATCACTTGGTGAAGACAAGTGTCTAGTGTAATACTTTTTATTTTTAATCTTTTCGCACTTTTTATTTGGTTATGTATTAATGACTTTAATAACTAGTTTCTTATGTTGAAGGTGATTCTTCCCTATCGTTTGTCCATGGTGTCTTGGCATTATTTTACTGTCTATATAAAATAAAAGATTTTCACCATTCATATCTCCACGGTCTATATGGAGATATGTTGGCTACCTGGTCGGGGGTTAAGGGAACGGTTTGGTAAGAGTCTTGCCTTGTTCAGTGTATAGATCCTGCAAGGACCTGGGTCAAATTTAGTAGGACCTCCTTCAATACCCACCGGTATTGGATGGCGGGGGTCCAAACTCTTTGATCCCCTCATATGTAAGCTACTATTAATACTTTAATCCGGCTACTTAGGACTGTATCCCTGCTGACTCAGACTACTTAGCCGAGGGTAACGTCACCTTTAAAAGAGGGGCCTACCATAATATGCATTAATAACTTAATTAATTATCTTTCAATAATCTGACCCTTTAGGATTG
Organism: Helianthus tuberosus; assembly: GCA_030545235.1. NCBI lineage: Eukaryota > Viridiplantae > Streptophyta > Magnoliopsida > Asterales > Asteraceae > Helianthus > Helianthus tuberosus. Next base: position 121,933,441 of record CM060417.1, on the reverse strand, counting down.
TATCCTTGCTGACTCAAACTACTTGGTTGAGGGTATTGTCACCTTTAAAAAAGGGGCCTACTACGATAACTAAGATAATCTCTTATAAAGTGCAAAAGTGCGGAAATAATCAAAGGTTACACTAAACACGAGTCGGATCCAAGTGAGTCATCTTGTCTATCTGTTTTTACTTTTATTTTATTTTTCAGCATTTTAGTTAGTTTTATTTTTCTTGTTTAAAAAACCTTTTTCTAACTTTTGATTTGATTAGACGTTGAGGATAAACCGGTACTAAAAGCTCTTGTGTCCTTGGACGACCTCGGTATCTTGCCAACACATACTACGCTCACGATGGGTGCACTTGGCCATATGTGTGTTTGGTGTTAGTAAAATATCGTGTTTTATAAATTTAAAACTTGGCTAACGTGTAAAAAGGGGTTAAAATATACTTAAATATATATCACACCACACGCGCATCACATAGACGCATCGATCCATCCTTCTTCTTTACAAACAGAATCGGTGCCCCCCAAGGAGATGAACTAGGTCTAATAAAACCTTTTGCCAATAAATCATCCAGTTGGTGCTAACCTGTAAGGTGCTCTAGCAACAGGTTCCGCTCCAGGATTAATGTCAATTCTGAACTCTACTTGCCTATCTGGTGGTAAACCAGGTAGTTCTTCAGGAAAAACTTCTAGGTACTCAGAAATGACAGGGATATCTTCAATCTTGGGCTTTGGTTCATCAATGGTTACCTGTGCCATATAAATGACACAACCTTTTTCAAACACCTAGACGCCTTAAGCATAGACACTTGCTTAGGCAACCCATACTGAGTGTCTCCCTGTATGGTAAGTGGCTCACCATACGGAGTCTTGATCACTACTTGTTTCTTGTCACAAACAATCTGGGCTTGGTTATGAGATAACCAATCCATGCCTAGCACTATGTCGAAACCAGCTAATTTCAAAGGAAGCAAGGATAACGGAAAGGAGTGGTTCCTAATGGATATAAAACATCCATCTAACACAGTTGAGGCATTTCTATGGTACCATCAGCTAATTCTACTTCGTACTTTATGCTTTGGGTTTTGACAGGAAGATTTAGCAATCTACAAAACTTATCATCAAAAAATGACTTATGTGCACCTGAATCAAATAATACCCTTGCATAAACTTCATTAATAAGGAAGGTACTTGTTATCACGTTATCATCCGGAACTGCTTCCCGTGCATTTATTTGGAAGACCCTAGCATTGGTCTTCCTGACTTCTTCAGGTTTCTTGGCATACTTTGGGCAGTTTGTCTTAATATGCCCCTTCTCATTACAGTTATAGCACGTCGTATCCTTTATTTTCTTGCAGTCTAACGTCTTATGTTCTTTGGATTTGCATATCCCACATGCAATCGGCTTTGACTGCGACTTTGATTCAAACCTGCATTTTCCAAAATGTCGTTTCTGGCAGGTTTTGCATTTAGGCTTCTCATCCGCTTGCTGGCTACCCTTGTTAGACCCAGAATTCTTCTTGTGGTCCGCGTTCCCCTTACGCTTTTTATCAGAACGTCGTGAGTTATCATCCTCACGCTTCCTTTTTCCTTCTTCAGAATTCTTAAGCGATCTTAGCCCGACCGCATCCAAAGTAAGGGACAACGACAAATCAGCTACAGACCTAAAGGTAGTAGGTCGGGATGCCTTCACACTGGCTTTGATCTCCGGGGCTAAACCCCCAATGAAATGGGCTATCCGTTTTGGTTCTGGTGTCACCAAATATGGAACCAATCGAGACATGGTATTAAAACTCCTGAGGTACACCTGGCAGTCTAAGTTCTTCATAATCAATGTTAGGAAGTCGGTCTCGATCTTCTCAACTTCATGTTGAGGACATAAATTTTCTTTTATCAAAGCAACAAACTGAGCCCATGATAAATTGTATAACAGAATCTTTCCAGTAGCTTGGATTAAGGACCTCCATCAAGCTAGTGCTTCTCCTTTGAACGACTGTGAAACGTACTTCACAACATCTCGCTCTGCACATCCACTGATGTCAACTACCGTATCCATCTCATCTAGCCACGTCATGCTATCAATAGCTCCTTTTCCCCAGTTAAGTCCCTGGGTTTGCAGGAGACGAAATACTTATAAGAACAGGTTTTTGCTCGTGGCTCCTTATCAAATATAATTTTCTTAGACGGGACACTATGCTGATTTGAGGAGTGTTGAGCATCATCCTTCTTTGATTCATGAGATTTAGAAGGTGGCTTAGTGTGAGCTACAGAGTGAGTCTTTGAGCGTGTACCACTAGACTCTCTAAATTTCCTGTCCATGGCTTTAGAAACAACATTACCAATCAATGCTTGAAGTGCCGCACAAATTACATGGATTCTGGTAGTATCATGATTCTCTATAGGGTGACTGTTGATTTCTTCAGATTCTGCCATGTAGCTTGATTGCTACATAAAATGATGGTAATGATTTACTCAGATCTCTTATAACAGAATTGTTACTTTGATAATTTTATTAACCATGGTATTAATAAACCATATTGGTTAATTTGTTAAATATATTCATTCAGGATTTTCATTATAATAATCCTTAGTTATATTTAAAATATAATAATAGCACAAAAGGCCAAGTCACAAGGACAAATTTAAATTATAAGCCAAGATCTTATAGGATCGAGGTATTGAGGCTTGAATCATAGTTCATTACCTCTTCCTGACAGGGAGTCGTAGACCACCACTGTCTTTAGTCTCAAAGGACATTAATTATGGCCCGTAGGCACTTCATCACTAATGGATGATTAAATAAATTAGAGACAGAGATTGGAAGAATCCAATAATAGAATGACTTATGCGATTTTATCGAATCACATTTGCCAGGAGTGTTAACATGTTTTCAGATGTTAACAAGGATCTTAATCTAATTAAGGAACTACCATCATGGCCCTGTCTTATAATGACACATGGACTAGGTTTTGCCTTTAAGATTTTATTTTATATAAAGTGGCAGAATTTATTTTTTAAAAGGAATGATATTTTGTGTTATTTTATATGTTATATTTATGCATGTAATGATAATTAAAATTCAACACATTCTAATATTAAATAAAAGAGTACATGAATGCCCTAAACGGGACTTTAACAGAAAAGACTTGCCCACGCAGGGGCTAAACTGGAAACACAAGTCCTCGCAGGGACTGAATACATAAATGGATGTCCACGCAGGGACTTGATTGAAAAAAGGAAATTACAATACAAATAAATAAATAAGGAATCTTCAAAAATCCCTTTTCTTCTTTCCCTTGATTAAATTCGCCAGACCTTTGAGAAATCCTCGGTGGTTCCTACGCTCTTCTTGAACCTCCCGTTCCACCTGACTTAACCTTTGAAGAATCTCCTGTTATTGCGATGGCGGTATCAGTGGCGGCTGCGGCGGCTGCTGATGCTGCGAAGGTTGAGGAGGTCGCGGGTATTGGTACCAATAGGGTGGGTACCCGTTCTGATATGGGACTCCATAGGGCCCCTCGGGATGAAGAGCATTGTAGTTTGCCGCCACAAGGTATGGGTCAACTTCGGCGTAGTTGTAGTTAGTATGGGCCGGCTGCTCAAAAGGGTTGTACGCCGCCGCACCGATGTATGTAGGAATCGGGTTATCATAACCCATGTATGATGGCGGGGATGCGACTGGCGCAAATTCCACTTCGAAAACTGGGTTCGAAGGCCCACCCATCTGCGGGTCTTCGCATAGTGGCGGGTAATGACTGCCACTGGAAGGTTGAGGGGTGCTGATACGGATTCCCCCTCACACGGACATCCATGCGTTTGATCTTCTCCGTCTCGGTGGCTCCGGAGGCGGCTGCTGCACTGGCGGCGGTGGTGGTGAAGTGACTGCCTGGAAACGAGAATCCTCCGAGGGATCTTGCTGCTGCTGCGGTGCTGAGTGGTAGGAGGGAGTAAACACCCAGTCGTATTGGGCAAATCTTGCCTCATAGCTATCTGGACCACGATAAGGTGATCCATGAAAAGACGACCCATCCGAAATCTTGATGGGGTGAGTAGGTGTCCCAGATGGTGGTTCTGCGGGATCTGGGTCATCATCCATATCCATTCCCTGAGCTTCAGGGAAATGGTCTTCAGGGCCCAATGGGTTGTGACCCATTGGTTCTTCAACCTGATTTTCCGGGTTGAATCGGCTCTGGAAGTATGGGGTCGGGTCCTGAAAGGCCCGTTGTAACGTCAAGAAGGAGTGGTGAGAATCTTCGGGCTCGTTCTCCGATTGCGGCCCAAAAGAATGATGGTAAGAGGGTGATGAACTTAGCGAGACAGGTCGCCTCGCGGGCTCCAAATAGGTCCTCCAGTCTTCTTGAGGACTAGTGCTCATTGTAGCAGACAGTGTTCGCCGGTGGGAAGGTCCGGCCTCGTGATCGTTGGGGGCGTTGAGTGGCCCCTTGCCTCTTCCTCCTCTTCGGAACCTCGGCGGCATTTTTGTTGATCCTGTCAAAAAAAACAAAAGAAACAACAAGGAAAAACAATAAAGGACAAAATAAAATAAATTAGGATTAGTCCTAAGTTCTTCGCCTAGACTCGGAAGTCGAGGAATGTGAAAACTGTGTCATTGAGATTAAACACAAAAGGCTAGTGTTTAATTCACTCAATGTTGGCTCTGATACCAACCTGTCACACCCCGATATTTCCACGTATTACTGGTGGGCCCGGTGGAGAGTATCATGACGTAGTTGATATCATCATAGACAGTTTATCACAGTTAAATACACAGCGAAAGTCGAAAGATAAAAACATTACAAACCAAATGAAGGTAATATCAATTATTACAAAAACAGTTGTAAGGAGTCCACAGGCAGATCAAAGTTAAAAGGATCATTGTTCAACAGATTTATAAACATCTAAGCTTGCAAGACTCTTTATTGATGCTAGGAGTAGCCAGCCTATTCCGTCTAGTACCTGCACTTAGCCTTTTTGGAAAATACGTCCGTTTACACTGGTAAATACAATTAACCGACTCATTTTTAAAAATGTTTAAGAAAATTGATTAGAATGCACAAGGCACAAAATATCTTTTATAACTTGGGACAATTATTTAAAATAATCTTGTATACAGATTTATATGTTTTTCGTCTGTCAAGGCCGGTTAGAAGAGCCGGACAAGATTAATTGACACACCACATGTATAATGCCCACAAGGAGAATTCCTTATTGTGGATTACCATTTATACATATGCAACTGTCAAGTGTATGCCTACACCCCTTGCTTAAGTCGTGGCCATTTCAATGAATGAGCCGAGGATATCAAGGACATGGTCATTAACCCCCCAAAAGCCATATACCAAACAAAACAGATTAAAACGAGTTATGCAATTATATTAATCACAATCCGATTCAAACAATTACACACCCGACCAAGCGGTATTATTATAATACCGTATCCCAAGCCCGTATAGCGGAAAATAAGTTAAAAGTATTTACCTGAGCAAATTATACAAATTATCCCAGCCGTATACAATCAAGCAAATGCAGATATCTTTTACTGGGCTCCTAAATATGGAATGAAGGTTTTAATAACCTATTAGATCCCTAACGGGTCTTAATTAAGTCTAAACTTAGACCGGTTAGTTTTAAAGAAAGATACACGGTTCGAAACGCATGATTAAGCGAAGACCGGATTAGAATGTGGTCTAGACCCGACAAGTTTGAAGACTTGTAGAATATGGGTAAACTAAACACATTCTGGATTTTGAAGTGAAAATGATGAGGTTTGACCCGTTTCGGTTAATTTATGCAAACTAGTTACATAAACCGTACCGAACGCGAAAAATGCATAACGGGTAAACAAAAGAGTCATGGATAGGTTTCTTAAGTTAATATGCCTTAAATATGTTGTGATATCAGTAAGATACCTTCCATTATGCCTAAAATGAATTTAAACTCAAATTAAGCCCCGTAGGGGTATTTTGGTCATTTTAAAGGTTATAAAAGAGATTGAATATTAATCTGAGGTTCAGGTCTGATATGATCAGTAAAAATATTTATTTTTGCAAATCATATCAGTAAAGTATTGCATATATGTGAAATTTATCATTTATAACCAAACTATGCACCGTAGGGGCATTTTGGTAATTTCACATAAGCTTTAAAGGTCAAATTTAGAAATCTGAGTTCAAAACTTTTGCTTACTATTAAAGTATAAAAATTTACTTAAAACATCAGTAGGTATTAAGTCATATATATTTAAAATAGTTTTAACTCATACTATGCATTTAAAATGCGTAAAAAGTCGCTTTTAAGCGATTTTCGAGTTATATAAGAAAAGCTGACATTTTTATCATTCAAGAAGGCTTAAAATATTTTATTTATCATATAAAATCAGTAGCAAAAGATTTGGTATCAATATGTTATGTAAAACTCATTTTATTCAAGAAAAGGGTATAACCGACAATTACCGAATCAAAGCTAGAACCCTATGATATGATCAGTTTAAAAATAAATAAAAATCTTCAAAAATCCTGAAATATTATATTACATCAGTGGGTAAAAAGTTTGGTATCAAAATTTGGGTTTAGATAGGCTTTATGCTAATTATGCCGTTTAATTAATGAAAAGCTTCTTAATTACGATATTGAGCATAACTCCTAATCTAGACCTCAAACTGATGTCAAATTTTTAGGACAAGTTTGTGAATCAGTAACAAAGGTTTTTGTCCTCTCATATTTTCAAAAATCTCGTTTTAAGGTCAAAAGGGCATAGTAGTCAATATTTAGGCATATAACGGAAACATGCAAATGAATCGGATAAATTAGGATCCAAGTTGTATAACCTCAGAGAGTTATACTAATATGGAACATGGACCTAATGGAAGCTTAAGACATTTCTAAAACAATCTAAATCGGGTCAGAACTGGAAGTCAAAGCAAAAGTCTACTTTTGCGACTTTCGGTTCCGAACCGAGCCTAAACTCAAAATTGTCGGGTTGAACATGCTTAGACATGTTCTTACATTAATTACCAAGTTATACAAGTGATAAAACTGGTTTCATGGCTTCTATATTGTTAATTATGTGTTTATTCAAAAATTAGCTTTATGTTGACTTTTTACAATTAAGTTTGACCCGACAATTGACCTAGTTAGAGTGGAAATCAGAGGGTGCCCTTTTAAGGGTTTATTACCCACATAATTACCAACTCATAGCTACTTTCAATTCGAGAAATGACTGGACCATTAGTGATTAATCACTAAGTCAAAGCTTAATTACGACAGTTTTGATTTTAGGCCATTATACTAATAAAACACGAATTAGAGAGGTTAAGGAAGCTTACTGAAGTACTTAGCACGATTTAGAAGCTTAATGAATCTTGCTTGAGGTCTAGAGAGCTCCAGAAATTCAGTTTGAATGTTTTTTCAAGTGCATGCAAAAATGTTGCAACTAGAACTCTTTATATAGGGACCTAGAGTGCATGAGATCTTAACACACAAGTCTAGGATTGATCCCAGATGAATCCAAGTGTCCCCTATGCATGAAAACCTGTTGGCCAAGCTCCTGAAATCGAATACCATGCATGAAAGGCGGTGCAACCTGCAATAACAGGCATTTGCCATGTTTTTGGATGCTGGTGACTCCCAGGCGGCCCGCGTAAGAGACCATAGAGGTCTTACGCGGCCGGTATGAGGCCCAGATCCGGTTCACAAACTTTCAGCAATTGCACATTTGGTCCCTGGTCCTTCTAATAGTTGTTTTAACTTGTTTTATTGCACTTTTAACCCTCCAACTTGACTTTCAAGGACTCCAAGTCATAAACAAACTTTGTTAAGTCCCCGGTTAGTTATACGATTACCGAAAAGTCCTGAATTTCAATGTTCACGCTTTTAACCCCTCACTTACGAATGTTAGCGTATCTTTCTCATACGATATCGAAACCTTGTGGAATTTTTATCACTTATTCTAGTGAGCATAATTAATCGCTACAAAGCTTCAGGTTGGCTAAAAGGTCACTCAGAGGTATAAATTAAACATGTTGACACATTTAACCCTTGCGGTTTGTAAACTTTCACTTTCTTCCACAAACGGCTTCATATGATTCATAATTCATTCGTTTAAGGGTATAAACATTGTGTAAAGTTTTTGAAAGGTATAATTATCCAATGTTGACACTTTGAATCCTTTTACACACATACTTTCTTTGTTTGTCAACTTTAGTCCCTCATGTTCAATCCATTACACGTTTAAAGCTCATCACACGTGTCTTCATTATATTGGTCTTGATTTTACGAGGTGTACAGTTTAAACCAAAGAAAACATTCAGCGGAAGCATGAAGTAAATTATTAAACAACTGTTTCAAAATAAGTGTTCAAAACCAATGTATCAAATATCCAAGAGTCTCGATCCATGACCACTCCAGCACTCCCAGATAGCAAGTCCATACCAAGATCCTAACGACCTGCAAGCATGCAGACAACTGTGTCAGACAACGCTGGTGAGTTCAAAGTTTTGTTAACGCGTTTAGTTACCAGTTATGTGTATAAAACTGTTCAACAATTTGATTTGATGTAGTTATTATCTCGATTACCACAAATGGCTACAAGATGTATTTGCCCAACCCCAATGCCTCTATCAAAGCATTGGTCAAGTGGTCAAGATAATTAGTTCACGCCCGTCCTCCCTGGTACAGTGTGAGGGTGCCAATCCTAATAGCGCTATCAACTAATAACCTCGTTGCCTCCCCAGCAACTATCGGTAGATGTAAGGGGTCTTATATGATAGAAATGAGTAAAATAACAAACATCCCAATAACCTGACATTCCTCCTCAGAACGTTACCCGATATCCCTCCCCGGGATGCATGCTTGGAAAAAGAGCAGTGAACTCACGTTTGATTTGCTCGGCAAGGCTAATTACTTGTTCACACTTAGTTAATCAAGTCCTAGTATGATTACCACAATGATCAGTTTGACATACAATCATACCACATACTAGAACAGATAAATAGCATTGTCTTATGGCACACAACAGCATTTAAACTTAACACATGTTCATGTTATCATTTCAAGTTATCACATAACAGGTTGACAATCAAAATACACTTTCAATGAAGTGCGGTCCAATCATTCAGCCCAACTACTCTACGGCTCTCATAAGCATATCAGACTCATACAACATAAGGCCCAAAAAGGGTTTATGCGACTGGCTTGGTCTTGTGCGATCACAACTTGATACACGGCCCAAGACCATCCAAGCCCACTATACTTGTGCGACTGCGCTGCTATTGTGCGATTGGGGTTCTTGTGCGATCCGGGTGTGCGCTAGCCCAACAAGACTGACCCAGCAACAGTTTAGGCGGCCTTCTTCCCAATCGCACAACTTGTGCGATTCATACACGGCCCACTGGACTTGGCCTAACGTCTTATAAACAAGCAAAGCCCAACAGTCCAGCAAACTTGTGTGTTCCCCGTTGACTTGTGCGACTGGGATCCCTTATATGATTGGGATTCCCTTGTGCAATCGGACTAGTCAACCAATCCCCCATGATTTCCGTAAACATGAACCCATTCCCCCAATCATAGATCAAACAGTTACAATTCTTAATTTGTTCAAACCCTAAACATTCCATTTATGATTAACAACCTCAATAACACTTTTACTCCATTAATCATCACACAAAACCACATTCCAATCGAATCGAAACACATAGAATTCATAGAACTTAACATCAGTTTATCAAATATCACTATTCTACTATCATTAAACTTAATCATGCTAAACTTATCAATCTCAACACACACTAATCCTAGTTTGACAATAAGACAATCAAGCATGGTGTATTCTAATCACAATCATCGCACATGGCCGAGAATGGTTATCAAAGCAATATAAGTATAAACACTAACCGGGTTACAAGGTGTCGAGGAATATGCTCTTGATTTTCTTGAATTTATATCTTTTAAATGTCAACATATACACGTGTGATTTAGTTTACGAAGATTTTTCAATGCCGAGAACCTCGATCAGAGAGTAAAAAAGGCGTAAGGTTCACAATGGTGTAAAACTAAAATGGGAAATACCGGGCTAGGATTCGAGTTACAGGAACAAGGGCCAAACAAATCACCTAAGAATGGAATCGTAGAGCGAAAACACTTGACAACCTCCTGGAAGTAGCTTTTCTTGCCACCAGACCTTTCTCCATCAATTAGGAATCTGATGCCGCCACTAAACACATTCCTTAAATTGTAGCCATTTTTTGAGTTTTTATTTTTGGTGTCTAATCCACATATATATCACCATTGCTCCTGATTTTCTTGACTGTATATCTCCTAAATGTCAACATATACACGTGTGATTTAGTTTACAAAGATTTTCAATGTCGAGAACCTCGAACAGAGAGTAAAAAAGGCGTAAGGTTCACAATGGTGTAAAACTAAAATGGGATATATCGGGCTAGGATTCGAGTTACAGGAACAAGAGCCAAACCAACCACCCAAGAATGGAATCGTCGAGCGAAAACATTTGACAACATCCTGGAAGCAGCTTTTCTTGCCACCAGACCTTTCTCCATCTATTAGGAATCAGACCTTTCTCCATCAATAAGGAATCTAATGCCGTCACTAAACACATTCCTTAAATTGTTGCCATTTTTTGAGTGTTTATTTCTTGGTGTCTAATCCGCATATATATCACCATTGCTCTTGATTTTCTCGACTGTATATCTCTTAAATATCAACATATACACGTGTGATTTACTTTACGAAGATCTTTTAATGCCGAGAACACCGATCAGAGAGTAAAAAAGACGTAAGGTTCACAATGGTGTAAAACTAAAATGGGATATACTGGGCTAGGATTCGAGTTACTGGAACAAGGGCCAAACCAACCACTGAAGAATGGAATCGTCGAGGGAAAACACTTGACAACCTCCTGGAAGCAGCTTTTCTTGCCACCAGACCTTTCTCCGTCAATTAGGAATCTGATGCCGTCACTAAACACATTCCTTAAATTGTAGTCATTTTTTGAGTGTTTATTTTTTGGTGTCTAATCTGCATATATATATCACCATTGCTATTGATTTTCTTGACTGTATGTCTCTTAAATGTCAACATATACACGTGTGATTTAGTTTACGAAGATTTTTCAATGTCGAGAACCTCGATCAGAGAGTAAAAAAGGCATAAGGTTCACAATTGTGTAAAACTAAAATGGGATATACCTGGCTAGGATTCGAGTTACAGGAACACCGGCTAAACCAACCACCCTAGAATGGAATCGGTAAACGAAAACACTTGACAACCTCCTAGAAACACCTTTTCTTGCCACCAGACCTTTCTCCATCAATTAGAAATCTGATGCCGTCACTAAACACATTCCTTAAATTGTAGCCATTTTTTGAGTGTTTATTTTTTGGTGTCTAATCCACATATATATCACCATTGCTCTTGATTTTCTTGACTGTATATCTCTTAAATGTCAATACATACACGTGTGATTTAGTTTACGAAGATTTTTCAATGCCGAGAACCTCGATCAGAGAGTAAAAAAGGCGTAAGGTTCACAATGGTGTAAAACTAAAATGGGATATACCGGGCTAGGATTCGAGTTATAGGAAAAAGGGCAAAACCAACATCCCAAGAATGGAATTGTCGAGCGAAAACACTTGACAACCTCCTAGAAGCAGCTTTTCTTGCCACCAGACTTTTCTCCATCAATTAGGAATCTGATGCCGTCACTAAACACATTCCTTAAATTGTAGCCTTTTTTTGAAAGTTTATTTTTTGGTTTCTAATCCGCGTATATATCACCATTGTTGTAGATTTTCCTTACTGTATATCTCTTAAATCTCAACATATACATGTGTGATTTAGTTTACGAAGATTTTTCAATGTCGAGAACCTCGATCAGAGAGTAAAAAAGTCGTAAGGTTCACAATGGTGTAAATCTAAAATGGGAAATACCGGGCTAGGATTCGAGTTATAGGATGAAGGGCCAAACCAACCACCCAAGAATGGAATCGTTAAGCAAAAACATTTGACAACCTCATGGAAGCAGCTTTTCTTGCCAATAGACCCTTTTCCATCAATTAGGAATCTGATGCCGTCACTAAACGCATTCCTTAAATTGTACCGATTTTTAAGTGTTTATTTATTGGTGTCTAATCCACATATATATCACCATTGCTCTTGATTTTCTTGGCTGTATATCTCTTAAATGTCATCATATAGACGTGTGATTTAGTTTAAGAAGATTTTTCAATGCAGAGAACCTCGATTAAAGAGTAAAAAGGCGTAAGGTTCACAATGGTGTAAAACTAAAATGGGATATACTAGGCTAGGATTCGAGTTACAGGAACAAGGGCCAAAACAACCACCCAAGAATGAAATCGTCGAGTAAAAACACTTGACAACCTTATGGAAGCAGCTTTTCTGGCCAACAGACCCATTTCCATCAATTAAGAATCCGATGCCGTCACTAAACACATTCCTTAAATTGTAGCGATTTTTTAAGTGTTTATTTTTTGGTGTCTAATCCACATATATATCACCATTGCTCTTGATTTTCTTGATTGTATATCTCTTAAATGTCATCATATAGACGTGTGATTTAGTTTACGAAGGTTTTTCAATGCCGAGAACCTCGATTAGAGAGTAAAAAAGGCGTAAGGTTCACAATGGTGTAAAACTAAAATGGGATATACTGGGCTAGGATTCGAGTTACAGGAACAAGGGCCAAACCAACCACCCGAGAATGGAATCGTCGAGTGAAAACACTTGACAACCTCCTTGAAGCAGCTTTTCTTGGCACTAGACATTTCTCCATCAATTAGGAATCTGATGCCGTCACTAAACACATTCCTTAAATTGTAGCGATTTTTTAAGTGTTTATTTTTTGGTGTGTAATCCGCATATATATAACACCATTGCTCTTGATTTTCTTGAGTTTATATCTCTTAAATGTTAACATATACACGTGTGATTTAGTTTACGAAGATTTTTCAATGCCGAGACCCACGATCAGAGAGTAAAAAAGGCGTAAGGTTCACAATGGCGTAAAACTAAAGTGGGATATACCGGGTTAAGATTTGAGTTACAGGAAAAAGGGCCAAACCAACCACCCAAGAATGGAATCGTTGAGCGAAAACACTTGAAAACCTTTTGGAAGCAGCTTTTCTTGCCACCAGACCTTTCTGCATCAATTAGGAATCTAATGCCGTCACTAAACACATTCCTTAAATTGTAGGCATTTTTTTAGTGTATATCTTTTGGTGTGTAATCCGCATATATATAACACCATTGCTCTTGATTTTCTTGACAGTATATCTCTTAAATGTCATCATATATACGTGTGATTTAGTTTACGAAGATTTTTCAATGCCGAGAACCTCGATCAGAGAGTAAAAAAGTCGTAAGGTTCACAATGGTGTAAATCTAAAATGGGATATACCGGGCTAGGATTCGAGTTACAGGAACAAGGGCCAAACCAACCACCCAAGAATGGAATCGTCGAGCGAAAACACTTGAAAAGCTCCTGGAAGCAGCTTTTCTTGCCACCAGACCTTTCTCCGTCAATTAGGAATCTGATGCCGTCACTAAACACAGTCCTTAAATTACAGCCATTTTTTAGTGTTTATTTATTGGTGTCTAATCCGCATATATATCACCATTGCTCTTGATTTTCTTGACTGTATATCTCTTAAATGTCAACATATACATGTGTGATTTAGTTTACGAAGATTCTTCAATGCCGAGAACCTCGATCAGAGAGTAAAAAATCACAATGGTGTAGAACTTAAATGGGATATACAGGGCTAGGATTCGAGTTACGTGAACAAGGGCCAAACCAACCACCCAAGAATGGAATCGTCGAGCGAAAACACTTGACAACCTCCTTGAAGCAGCTTTTCTTCCCACCAGACATTTCTCCATCAATTAGGAATATGATGCCGCCACTAAACACATTCCTTAAATTGTAGCCATTTTTTGAGTATTTATTTTTTGGCGTCTAATCCGCATATATATCACCATTGCTCTTGATTTTCTTGACTGTATATCTCTTAAATGTCAACATATACACGTGTGATTTAGTTTATGAAGATTTTTCAATGCCAAGAATCTCGATCAGAGAGTAAAAAAGGCGTAATGTTCACAATGGTGTAAAACTAAAATGGGATTTACCGGGCTAGCATTCGAGTTACAGGAAAAAGGGCCAAACCAACCACTCAAGAATGGAATCGTCGAGCGAAAACACTTGACAAACTCCAGGGAGCAGCTTTTCTTGCCACCAGACCTTTCTCCATCAATTAGGAATCTGATGCCGTCACTAAACACATTCCTTAAATTGTAGCCATTTATTGAGTGCTTATTTTTGGTGTCAAATCCGCATATATATCACCATTGCTCTTGAGTTTCTTGACTGTATATCTCTTAAATGTCAACATATACACGTGTGATTTAGTTTACGAAAATTTTTCAATGCCGAGAACCTCGATCAGAGAGTAAAAAAGGCGTAAGGTTCACAATGGTGTAAAACTAAAAAGGGATATACCGGGCTAGGATTCGAGTTACAGGAACAAGAGCCAAACCAACCACCCAAGAATTGAATCGTCGAGCGAAAACACTTGATAACCTCCTGGAAGCAGCTTTTCTTGCAACCAGACCTTTCTCCATAAATTAGGAATCTGATGCCGTCACTAAACACATTCCTTAAATTGTAGCGATTTTTTAAGTGTTTATTTTTTTGTGTGTAATCCGCATATATATAACACCATTGCTCTTGATTTTCTTGAGTTTATATCTCTTAAATGTTAACATATACATGTGTGATTTAGTTTACGAAGATTTTTCAATGCCGAGACCCACGATCAGAGAGTAAAAAAGGCGTAAGGTTCACAATGGCGTAAAACTAAAGTGGGATATACCGGGTTAGGATTTGAGTTACAGGAAAAAGGGCCAAACCAACCACCCAAGAATGGAAGCGTCGAGCGAAAACACTTGAAAAATTTCTGGAAGCAGCTTTTCTTGCCACCAGACCTTTCTGCATCAATTAGGAATCTAATGCCGTCAGTAAACACATTCCTTAAATTGTAGGCATTTTTTTAGTGTATATCTTTTGGTGTGTAATCCGCATATATATAACACCATTGCTCTTGATTTTCTTGACTGTATATCTCTTAAATGTCATCATATATACGTGTGATTTAGTTTACGAAGATTTTTCAATGCCGAGAACCTCGATCAGAGAGTAAAAATGTCGTAAGTTTCACAATGGTGTAAATCTAAAATGGGATATACCGGGCTAGGATTCGAGTTACAGGAACAAGGGCCAAACCAACCACCCAAGAATGGAATCGTCGAGCGAAAACACTTGAAAAGCTCCTGGAAGCAGCTTTTCTTGCCACCAGACCTTTCTCCGTCAATTAGGAATCTGATGCCGTCACTAAACACAGTCCTTAAATTACAGCCATTTTTTAGTGTTTATTTTTTGGTGTCTAATCCGCATATATATCACCATTGCTCTTGATTTTCTTGACTGTATATCTCTTAAATGTCAACATATACATGTGTGATTTAGTTTACGAAGATTCTTCAATGCCGAGAACCTCGATCAGAGAGTAAAAAATCACAATGGTGTAAAACTTAAATGGGATATACAGGGCTAGGATTCGAGTTACGTGAACAAGGGCCAAACCAACCACCCAAGAATGGAATCGTCGAGCGAAAACACTTGACAACCTCCTGGAAGCAGCTTTTCTTCCCACCAGACCTTTCTCCATCAATTAGGAATATGATGCCGCCACTAAACACATTCCATAAATTGTAGCCATTTTTTGAGTATTTATTTTTTGGCGTCTAATCCGCATATATATCACCATTGCTCTTGATTTTCTTGACTGTATATCTCTTAAATGTCAACATATACACGTGTGATTTAGTTTACGAAGATTTTTCAATGCCAAGAATCTCGATCAGAGAGTAAAAAAGGCGTAATGTTCACAATGGTGTAAAACTAAAATGGGATTTACCGGGCTAGGATTCGAGTTACAGGAACAAGGGCCAAACCAACCACTCAAGAATGGAATCGTCGAGCGAAAACACTTGACAAACTCCTGGGAGCAGCTTTTCTTGCCACCAGACCGTTCTCCATCAATTAGGAATCTGATGCCGTCACTAAACACATTCCTTAAATTGTAGCCATTTATTGAGTGCTTATTTTTGGTGTCAAATCCGCATATATATCACCATTGCTCTTGAGTTTCTTGACTGTATATCTCTTAAATGTCAACATATACACGTGTGATTTAGTTTACGAAAATTTTTCAATGCCGAGAACCTCGATCAGAGAGTAAAAAAGGCGTAAGGTTCACAATGGTGTAAAACTAAAAAGGGATATACCGGGCTAGGATTCGAGTTACAGGAACAAGAGCCAAACCAACCACCCAAGAACTGAATCGTCGAGCGAAAACACTTGATAACCTCCTGGAAGCAGCTTTTCTTGCAACCAGACCTTTCTCCATAAATTAGGAATCTGATGCCGTCACTAACCACATTCCTTAAATTGTAACCGTTTTTTAGTGTTTATTTTTTGGTGTCTAATCCACATATATATCACCATTGCTCTTGATTTTCTTGACTGTATATCTCTTAAATGTCAATACATACACGTGTGATTTAGTTTACGAAGATTTTTCAATGCCGAGAACCTCGATCAGAGAGTAAAAAAGGTGTAAGGTTCACAATGGTGTAAAACTAAAATGGGATATACCGGGCTAGGATTCGAGTTACAGGAACAAGGGCAAAACCAACAACCCAAGAATGGAATCGTCGAGCGAAAACACTTGACAACCTCCTAGAAGCAGCTTTTCTTGCCACCAGACTTTTCTCCATCAATTAGGAATCTGATGCCGTCACTAAACACATTCCTTAAATTGTAGCCTTTTTTTGAAAGTTTATTTTTTGGTTTCTAATCCGCGTATATATCACCATTGTTGTTGATTTTCTTTACTGTATATCTCTTAAATCTCAACATATACATGTGTGATTTAGTTTACGAAGATTTTTCAATGCCGAGAATCTCGATCAGAGAGTAAAAAAGTCGTAAGGTTCACAATGGTGTAAATCTAAAATGGGAAATACCGGGCTAGGATTCGAGTTACAGGAACAAGGGCCAAACCAACCACCCAAGAATGGAATCGTCAAGCAAAAACACTTGACAACCTCATGGAAGCAGCTTTTCTTGCCAATAGACCATTTTCCATCAATTAGGAATCTGATGCCGTCACTAAACACATTCCTTAAATTGTTGCGATTTTTTAAGTGTTTATTTATTGGTGTCTAATCCACATATATATCACCATTGCTCTTGATTTTCTTGGCTGTATGTCTCTTAAATGTCATCATATAGACGTGTGATTTAGTTTATGAAGATTTTTCAATGCAGAGAACCTCGATTAAAGAGTAAAAAAGGCGTAAGGTTCACAATGGTGTAAAACTAAAATGGGATATACTAGGCTAGGATTCGAGTTACAGGAACAAGGGCCAAAACAACCACCCAAGAATGGAATCGTGGAGTAAAAACACTTGACAACCTTATGGAAGCAGCTTTTCTTGCCAACAGACCCATTTCCATCAATTAGGAATCTGATGCCGTCACTAAACACATTCATTAAATTGTAGCGATTTTTTAAGTGTTTATTTTTTGGTGTCTAATCCACATATATATCACCATTGCTCTTGATTTTCTTGACTGTATATCTCTTAAATGTCATCATATAGACGTGTGATTTAGTTTACGAAGATTTTTCAATGCCGAGAACCTCGATCAGAGAGTAAAAAAGGCGTAAGGCTCACAATGGTGTAAAACTAAAATGGGATATACTGGGCTAGGATTCGAATTACAGGAACAAGGGCCAAACCAACCACCCAAGAATGGAATCGTCGAGCGAAAACACTTGACAACCTCCTTGAAGCAGCTTTTCTTGGCACTTGACCTTTCTCCATCAATTAGGAATCTGATGACGTCACTAAACACATTCCTTAAATTGTAGCCATTTTTTTAGTGTATATCTTTTGGTGTGTAATCCGCATATATATAACACCATTGCTCTTGATTTTCTTGAGTTTATATCTCTTAAATGTTAACATATACACGTGTGATTTAGTTTACAAAGATTTTTCAATGCCGAGACCCACGATCAGAGAGTAAAAAAGGCGTAAGGTTCACAATGGCGTAAAACTAAAGTGGGATATACCGGGTTAGGATTTGAGTTACAGGAAAAAGGGCCAAACCAACCACCCAAGAATGGAATCGTTGAGCGAAAACACTTGAAAAACTCCTGGAAGCAGCTTTTCTTGCCACCAGACCTTTCTGCATCAATTAGGAATCTAATGCCGTCACTAAACACATTCCTTAAATTGTAGGCATTTTTTTAGTGTATATCTTTTGGTGTGTAATCCGCATATATATAACACCATTGCTCTTGATTTTCTTGACTGTACATCTCTTAAATGTCATCATATATACGTGTGATTCAGTTTACGAAGATTTTTCAATGCCGAGAACCTCGATCAAAGAGTAAAAAAGTCGTAAGGTTCACAATGGTGTAAATCTAAAATGGGATATACCGGGCTAGGATTCGAGTTACAGGAACAAGGGCTAAACCAACCACCCATGAATAGAATCGTCGAGCGAAAACACTTGAAAAGCTCCGGGAAGCAGCTTTTCTCACAACCAGACCTTTCTCCGTCAATTAGGAATCTGATGCCGTCACTAAACACAATCCTTAAATTACAGCCATTTCTTGAGTGTATATCTCTTAAATGTCAACATATACATGTGTGATTTAGTTTACGAAGATTTTTCAATGCCGAGAACCTCGATCAGAGAGTAAAAAATCACAATGGTGTAAAACTTAAATGGGATATACCGGGCAAGGATTCGAGTTACGTGAATAAGGGCCAAACCAACCACCCAAGAATGGAATCGTCGAGCGAAAACACTTGACAACCTCCTGGAAGCAGCTTTTCTTGCCACCAGACATTTCTCCATCAATTAGGATGACCTTTCTTCATCAATTAGGAATCTGATGCCGTTACTAAACACATTCCTTAAATTGTAGCCTTTTTTTGAAAGTTTATTTTTTGTTTTCTAATCCGCGTATATATCACCATTGTTGTTGATTTTCTATACTGTATATCTCTTAAATCTCAACGTATACATGTGTGATTTAGTTTACAAAGATTTTTCAATGCCTAGAACCTCGATCAGAGAGTAAAAAACGCGTAAGGTTCACAACGGTGCAAAACTAAAATGGGATACGCCAGGCTAGGATTCGAGTTACAGGAACAAGGGCCAAACCAACCACCCAAGAATGGAATCGTCAAGCGAAAAAATTGACAACCTCCTGGAAGCAGCTTTTCTTACCACCACACCTTTCTCCATCAATTAGGAATCTGATGCCGCCACTAAACACATTCCTTAAGTTGTAGCCATTTTTTGAGTGTTTATTTTTTGGCTTCTAATCCGCATATATATCACCATTGCTCTTGATTTTCTTGACTGTATATCTCTTAAAAGTCAACATATACACGTGTGATTTAGTTTACGACGATATTTCAATGCCGAGAACCACGATCAGAGAGTAAAAAAGGCGTAAGGTTCACAACGGTGTAAAACTAAAATGGGATATGCCGGGCTAGGATTCGAGTTATTGGAACAAGGGCCAAACCAATAACCCAACAATGGAATCGTCGAGCGAAAACACTTGACAACCTCCTGGAAGCAGCTTTTCTTGCTGCCAGACCTTTCTCCATCAATTAGGAATCTGATGCCGTCACTAAACACATTCCTTAAATTGTAGCCATTTTCTGAGTGTTTATTTTTTGGTGTCTAATCCGCATATATATCACCATTGCTCTTGATATTCTTGACTGTATATCACTTAAATGTCAACATATACACGTGTGATTTAGTTTACATAGATGTTTCAATGCAGAGAACGTCGATCAGAGAGTAAAAAAGGCGTAAGGTTCACAATGGTGTAAAACTAAAATGGGATATACCAGGCTAGGATTCGAGTTACGGGAACAAGGGCCAAACCAACCACCCAAGAATAAAATCGTCGAGCAAAAACACTTAACAACCTCCAGGAAACAGGTTTTCTTGCCACCACACCTTTCTCCATCAATTAGGAATCTGATGCCGTCACTAAACACATTCCTTAAATTGTTGCCATTTTTTCAGTGCTTATTTTTGGTGTGTAATACGCATATATTTCACCATTGCCCTTGATTTTCTTGACTGTATATCTCTTAAATGTCAACATATACACTTGTGATTTAGTTTACAAAGATTTTTCAATGCCGAGAACCTCGATCAGAGAGTAAAAAAGGCGTGAGGTTCACAATGGAGTAAAACTAAAATGGGATATACCGGAGTAGGATTCGAGTTACAAGAACAAGGGGCAAACCAACAACCCAAGAATGGAATCGTCGAGCGAAAACACTTAACAACCTCCTGGTAGCAGCTTTTCTTGCCACCAGACTTTTCCCCATCAATTAGGAATCTGATGCCGCCACTAAACACATTCCTCAAGTATAGCCATTTTTTGTGTGTTTATATGTTGGCGTCTAATCCGCATATATAATACCATTTCTCTTTATTTTCTTGACTGTATATCTCTTAAATATCAACATATACACATGTGATTTAGTTTACGAAGATTTTTCAATGGCAAGAACCTCGATCAGAGAGTAAAAAAGGTGTAAGGTTCACAATGGTGTAAAACTAAAATGGGATATTCCGGGCTAGGATTTGAGTTACAGGAGAAATAGCTAAACCAACCACCCAAGAATGGAATCGTCGAGCGAAAACACTTGACAACCTCCTGGAAGCAGCTTTTCTTGCTACCAGACCTTTCTCCATCAATTAGGAATCTGATGCCGTAACTAAACACATTCCTTAAATAGTAGCCATTTTTAGTGCTTATTTTTGGTGTCTAATCCACATATATATCACCATTGCTCTTAATTGTCTTGACTGTATATCTCTTAAAAGTCAATATATACATGGGTGATTTAGTTTACGAAGATTTTTCAATGCTGAGAACTTCGATGAGAGAGTAAAAAAGGCGTAAGGTTCACAATGGTGTAAAACTAAGATGGGATATAACGGGATAGGATTCGAGTTACAGGAACAAGGGCCAAACCAACCACCCAAGAATGGAATCGTCGAGCGAAAACACCTGACAACCTCCTGGAAGCAGTTTTTCTTGCCACCAGACCTTTCTCCATCAATTAGGAATCTGATACCGTCACTAAACACATTCCTTAAATAGTTGCCATTTTTTTAGTGCTTATTTTTGGTGTCTAATCCGCATATATATCACCATTGCTCTAAATTTTCTTGACTGTATATCTCTTAGAAGTCAACATACACACGCGTGATTTAGTTTACGAAGATTTTTCAATGCCGAGAACCTCGATCAGAGAGTAAAAAAGGTGTAACGTTCACAACGGTGTAAAACTAAAATGGGATATGCCGGGCTAGGATTCGAGTTACAGGAACAAGGGCCAAACCAACAACCGAAGAATGGAATCATCGAGCGAAAACACTTGACAACCTCCTGGAAGCAGTTTTTCTTACCACCAGACCTTAATCCATTATTTAGGAATCTGATGCCGTCACTAAACACATTCCTTGAATAGTAGCCATTTTTTGAGTGTTTATTTTTTGGTGTCTAATCCGCATATATATCACCATTGCTCTTGATTTTCTTGACTGTATATCTCTTAAACGTCAACCTATACACGTGTCATTTAGTTTACGAAGTTGTTTCAATGCCGAGAACCTCGATCAGAGAGTAAAAAAGGCGTAAGGTTCACAATGGTGTAAAACTAAAATGGGATATACCGGGCAAGAATTCGAGTTACAGGAACAAGGGCCAAACCAACCACCCAAGAATGGAATCGTCGTGCGAAAACACTTGACAACCTCCTGGAAGCAGCTTTTCTTACCACCAGACATTTCTCCATCAATTAGGAAGACCTTTCTTCATCAATTAGGAATCTGATGCCGTCACTAAACACATTCCTTAAATTGTTGCCATTTTTGAGTGCTTATTATTGGTGTCTAATCCGCATATATATTACCATTGCTCTTGATTTTTTTGACTGTATATCTCTTAAAAGTCAACATATACACGTGTGATTTAGTTTACGAAGATTTTTCAATGCCGAGAACCTCGATCAGAGAGTAAAAAAGGTGTAAGGTTCACAATGGTGTAAAACTAAAATGGGATATGCCGGGCTAGGATTCTAGTTACAGGAACAAGGGCCAAACCAACCACCCAAGAATGGAATCGTCGAGCGGAAAACTTGACAACCTCCCAGAAGCAGCTTTTTTTACCACCATACATTTCTCCATCAATTAGGAATCTAATGCCGCCACTAAACACATTCCTTAAATTGTAGCCATTTTTTGAGTGTTTATTTTTTGGCGTCTAATCCGCATATATATCATCATTGCTCTTGATTTTCTTGACAGTATATCGCTTAAACGTCAACATATACACGTGTGATTTAGTTTACGAAGTTTTTTCAATGCCGAGAACCTCGATCAGAGAGTAAAAAAGGCGTATGGTTTACAATGGTGTAAAACTAAAATGGGATATACCGAGTTAGGATTCGAGTTATAGGAACAAGGGCCAAACCAACCACCCAAGAATGGAATCGTCGAGCGAAAACACTCGACAACCTCCTGGAAGCAGCTTTTCTTGCCGCCAGACCTTTCTCCATCAATTAGGAATCTGATGCCGTCACTAAACACATTCCTTAAATTTTAGCCATTTTTTGAGTGTTTATTTTTTGGTGTCTAATCCGCATATATATCACCATTGCTCTTGATATTCTTGACTGTATATCACTTAAATGTCAACATATACACGTGTGATTTAGTTTACATAGATGTTTCAATGCAGAGAACCTCGATCAGAGAGTAAAAAAGGCGTAAGGTTCACAATGGTGTAAAACTAAAATGGGATATACCGGGCAAGGATTCGAGTTACGGGAACAAGGGCCAAACCAACCACCCAAGAATAAAATCGTTGAGCAAAAACACTTGACAACCTCCAGGAAACAGCTTTTCTTGCCACCACACCTTTCTCCATCACTTAGGAATCTGATGCCGTCACTAAACACATTCCTTAAATTGTTGCCATTTTTTCCGTGCTTATTTTTGGTGTCTAATACACATATATATCACCATTGCTCTTGATTTACTTGACTGTATGTCTCTTAAATGTCAACATATACACGTGTGATTTAGTTTACAAAGATTTTTCAACGCCGAGAACCTCGATCAGAGAGTAAAAAAGGCGTAAGGATCACAATGGGGTAAAACTAAAATGGGATATACCGGAGTAGGATTCGAGTTACAAGAACAAGGGCCAAACCAAGCACCCAAGATTGGAATCGTCGAGCGAAAACACTTAACAACCTCCTGGTAGCAGCTTTTCTTGCCACCAGACTTTTCTCCATCAATTAGGAATCTGATGACGCCACTAAACACATTCCTTAAGTATAGCCATTTTTTGAGTATTTATATTTTGGCGTCTAATCCGCATATATATTACCATTGCTCTTTATTTTCTTGACTGTATATCTCTTAAATATCAACATATACACATGTGATTTAGTTTACGAAGATTTTTCAATGGCAAGAACCTCGATCAGTGAGTAAAAAAGGTGTAAGGTTCACAATGGTGTAAAACTAAAATGGGATATACCGGGCTAGGATTCGAGTTACATGAGCAATAGCTAAACCAACCACCCAAGAATGGAATCGTCGAGCGAAAACACTTGACAACCTCCTGGAAGCAGCTTTTCTTGCCACCAGACCTTTCTCCATCAATTAGGAATCTGATGCCATCACTAAACACATTCCTTAAATAGTAGCCATTTTTAGAGCTTATTTTTGGTGTCTAATCCGCATATATATCACCATTGCTCTTAATTTTCTTGACTGTATATCTCTTAAAAGTCAATATATACACGGGTGATTTAGTTTACGAAGATTTTTCAATGCTGAGAACCTCGATCAGAGAGTAAAAAAGGTGTAAGGTTCACAATGGTGTAAAACTAAGATGGGATATACCGGGCTAGGATTCGAGTTACAGGAACAAGGGCCAAACCAACCACCGAAGAATGGAATCATCGAACGAAAACACTTGACAACCTCCTGGAAGCAGCTTTTCTTGCCACCAGACCTTTCTCCATCAATTAGGAATCTGATGCCGTCACTAAACACATTCCTTAAATAGTAGCCATTTTTAGTGCTTATTTTTGGTGTCTAATCCGCATATATATCACCATTGCTCTTAAGTTTCTTGACTGTATATCTCTTAAAAGTCAATATATACACGTGTCATTTAGTTTACGAAGATTTTTCAATGCCGAGAACCTCGATTAGAGAGTAAAAAAGGCGTAAGGTTCACAATGGTGTAAAACTAAAATGGGATATACCGGGCTAGGATTCGAGTTACAGGAACAAGGGTCATACCAACCACCCAAGAATGGAATCGTCGAGCGAAAACACTTGACAACCTCCTGGAAGTAGCTTTTCTTGCCACCATGCATTTCTCCATCAATTAGGAAGACCTTTCTTCATCAATTAGGAATCTGATGCCGTCACTAAACACATTCCTTAAATTGTAGCCATTTTAAGTGCTTATTTTTGGTGTCTAATTCGCATATATATCACCATTGCTCTTGATTTTCTTGACTGTATATCTCTTAAAAGTCAACATATACACGTGTGATTTAGTTTACGAAGATTTTTCAATGCCGAGAACCTCGATCATAGAGTAAAAAGGTGTAAGGTTTACAACGGTGTAAAACTAAAATGGGATATGGCGGGCTAGGATTCGAGTTACAGGACCAAGGGCCAACCCAACCACCCAATAATGGAATCGTCGAGCGAAAAACTTGACAACCTCCTGGAAGCAGCTTTTCTTCCATCCAGACCTTTCTCCATCAATTAGGAATCTGATGCCGCCACTAAACACATTCCTTAAATTGTAGCCATTTTTTGAGTGTTTATTTTTTGGCGTCTAATCTGCATATATATCATCATTGCTCTTGATTTTCTTGACTGTATATCTCTTAAACGTCAACATATACACGTGTGATTTAGTTTAGAAAGTTTTTACAATGCCGAGAACCTCGATCAGAGAGTAAAAAAGGCGTAAGGTTCACAATGGTGTAAAACTAAAATGGGATATACCGGGCTAGGATTCAAGTTACAGGAACAAGGGCCAAACCAACCACCCAAGAATGGAATCGTCGAGCGAAAACACTTGACAACCTCCTGGAAGCAGCTTTTCTTGCCGCCAGAACTTTCTCCATCAATTAGGAATCTGATGCCGTCACTAAACACATTCCTTAAGTTGTAGCCATTTTTTGAGTGTTTATTTTTTGGTGTCTAATCTAAATATATATCACCATTGCTCTTGATATTCTTGACTGTATATCACTTAAATGTCTACATATACACGTGTGATTTAGTTTACATAAATGTTTCAATGAAGAGAACCTCGATCAGAGAGTAAAAAAGGCGTAAGGTTCACAATGGTGTAAAACTAAAATGGGATATACCGGGCTAGGATTCGAGTTACGGGAACAAAGGCCAAACCAACCACCCAAAAATAAAATCTTCGAGCAAAAACACTTGACAACCTCCAGGAAATAGCTTTTCTTGCCACCACCCCTTTCTCCATCAATTAGGAATCTGATGCCGTCACTAAACACATCCCTTAAATAGTTGCCATTTTTTCAGTGCTTATTTTTGGTGTCTAATACGCATATACATCACCATTGCTCTTGATTTTCTTGAGTGTATATCTCTTAAATGTCAACGTATACACGTGTGATTTAGTTTACAAATATTTTTCAATGCCGAGAACCTCGATCAGAGAGTAAAAAAGGCGTAAGGTTCACAATGGGGTAAAACTAAAATGGGAAATACTGGAGTAGTATTCGAGTTAGAAGAACAATCGCCAAACCAACCACCCAAGAATGGAATCGTCGAGCGAAAACACTTAACAACCTCCTGGTAGCAGCTTTTTTTGCCACCACACTATTCTTCATCAATTAGGAATCTGATGCCGCCACTAAACACATTCCTTAAGTATGGCCATTTTTTGAGTGTTTATATTTTGGCGTCTAATCCGCATATATATTACCATTGCTCTTGATTTTCTTGACTGTATATCTCTTAAATATCAACATATACACATGTGATTTTGTTTACGAAGATTTTTCAATGGCGAGAACCTCGATCAGAGAGTAAAAAAGGAGTAAGGTTTACAATGCTGTAAAACTAAAATGGGATATACCGGGGTAGGATTCGAGTTACAGGAGCAATAGCTAAACCAACCACCCAAGAATGGAATCGTCGAGCGAAAACACTTGACAACCTCCTGGAAGCAGCTATTCTTGCCACCAGACCTTTCTCCATCAATTAGGAATCTGATGCCGCCACTAAACACATTCCTTAAAGTGTAGCCATTTTTTAAGTGTTTATTTTTTGACGTATAATCCGCATATATATCACTATTGCTCTTGATTTTCTTGACTGTATATTTGTTAAATGTCAACATAGACACGTGTGATTTTGTTTACGAAGATTTTTCAATGTCGAGAACCTCGATGAGAGAGTAAAAAAGGCGTAAGGTTCACAATGGTGTTAAACAAAAATGGGATATACCTGGATAGGATTTGAGTAACAGGAACAAGGGCCAAACCAACCACCCAAGAATGGAATCGTCGAGCGAAAACACTTGACAACCTCCTGGAAGCAACTTTTCTTGCCACCTGACCTTTCTCTATTAATTAGGAAGCTGATGCCGTCACTAAACACATTCCTTAAATTGTAGCCATTTTTTTGTGTTTATTTTTTCGTGTCTAATCCACATATATATCACCATTTCTCTTGATTTTATTGACTGCATATCTCTTAAATGTCAACATTTACACGTGTGATTTAGTTTACGAAGATTTTTCGATGCCGAGAACCTCGATCAGGGGGGTAAAACTAAAATCGGATATACCGGGCTAGGATTCGAGTTACAGGAAAAAGGGCCAAACCAACCACCCAAGAATGGAATCGTCGAGCGAAAACACTTGACAACCTCCTAGAAGTAGATTTTCTTGCCACTAGACTTTTCTCCATCAATTAGGAATCTGATGCCGCCACTAAACACATTCCTTAAAGTGTAGCCATGTTTTGAGTGTTTATTTTTTGGCGTATAATCCGCATATATATCACTATTGCTCTTGATTTTCTTGACTGTATATCTGTTAAATGTCAATATATACACGTGTGATTTAGTTTACGAATATTTTTCAATGTCGAGAACCTCGATCAAAGAGTAAAAAAGGTGTAAGGTTCACAATGGTGTAAAACTAAAATGGGATATACCGGGCAAGGATTCGAGTTACAGGAAAAAGGGCCAAACCAACCACCCAAGAATGGAATCGTCGAGCGAAAACACTTGACAACCTCCTGAAAGCCGCTTTTCTTACCACAAGACCTTTCTCCATCAATTAGGAATCTGATGCCGCCTCTAAACACATTCCTTAAATTGTAGCCAATTTTTGAGTGTTTATTTTTTGGCATCTAATCCGCATATATATCACCATTGCTCTTGATTTTCTTGATTGCATATCTCTTAAACGTCAACATATACACGAGTGATTTAGTTTACGAAGGTTTTTCAATGCCGAGAGCCTCGATCAGAGAGTAAAAAAGGCGTAAGGGTCACAATGGTGTTAAACTAAAATGGGATATACCGGGCTAGGATTCGAGTTACAGGAAAAAGGGCCAAACCAACCACCCAAGAATGGAATCGTTGAGCGAAAACACTTGACAACCTCCTGGAAGCAGCTTTTCTTGCTGCCAAACCTTTCTCCATCAATTAGGAATCTGATTCCGTCTGTAAACACATTCCTTAAATTGTAGCCATTTTTTGAGTATTTATTTTTTGGTGTCTAATCGGCATATATATCACCATTGCTCTTGATTTTCTTGACTGTATATCTCTTAAACGTGAACATATACACGTGTGATTTAGTTTACAAAATTTTTTCAAGGCCGAGAACCTCGATCAGAGAGTAAAAAAGGCGTAAGGTTCACAATGGTGTAAAACTAAAATGGGATATACCGGGCTAGGATTCGAGTTACATGAACAAGGGCCAAACCAACCACCCAAGATTGGAATCGTCGAGCGAAAACACTTGACAACCTCCTGGAAGCAGCTTTTCTTGCCACCAGACCTTTCTCCATCAATTAGGAATCTGATGCCATCACTAAACACATTCCTTAAATTGTAGCCATTTTTTTAGTGTTTATTTTCTGGTGTCTAATCCGCATATATATCACAATTGCTCTTGATATTCTTGACTGTATATCACTTAAATGTCAACATATACATGTGTGATATAGTTTACGTAAACCTTTCAATGCCGAGAACCTCGATCAGAGAGTAAAAAAGGCGTAAGGTTCACAATGGTGTAAAACTAAAATGAGATATACCGGGCTAGGATTTGAGTTACAGGAACAAAGGCCAAACCAACCACCCAAGAATGGAATCGTCGAGCAAAAACACTTGACAACCTCCTGGAAGCACCTTTTCTTGCCACTAGACTTTTCTCCATCAATTAGGAATCTGATGCCGCCACTAAACACATTCCTTAAGTGTAGCCATTTTTTGAGTGTTTATTTTTTGGCGTCTAATCTGCATATATATTACCAATGCTCTTGATTTTCTTGATTGTATATCTCTTAAATATCAACATATACACCTGTGATTTGGTTTACGAAGGTTTTTCTATGGCGAGAACCTCGATCAGAGAGTAAAAAAGGTGTAAGGTTCACAATGGTGTAAAACTAAAATTGGATATACCGGGCTAGGATTCGAGTTACAAGAGAAATGGCAAAACCAACCACCCAAGAATGGACTAGTCGTGTGAAAACACTTTCTCTGTCAATTAGGAATATGATGCCGTCACTAAACACATTGCTTAAATTGTAGCCATATTTTAGTGCTTATTTTTGGTGTTTAATCCGCATATATATCACCATTGCTCTTAATTTTCTTGACTGTATATCTCTTAAAAGTCAATATATACATGGGTGATTTAGTTTACGAAGAGTTTTCAATGCTGAGAACCTCGATCAGAGAGTAAAAAAGGCGTAAAGTTCACAATGGTGTAAAACTAAGATGTGATATATCGGGCTAGGATTTGAGTTACAGGAACAAGGCCAAACCAACCACCCAAGAATCGAATCGTCGAGCGAAAACACTTGACAACCTCATGGAAGCAGCTTTTCTTGCCACCAGACCTTTCTCCATCAATTAGGAATCTGATGCCGTCACTAAACACAATCCTTAAATTGTAGTCATTTTTTGAGTGCTTATTTTTGGTGTCTAATTCGCTATATATCAACATTGATCTTGATTTTCTTGATTGTATATCTCTTAAATGTCAACATATACACGTGTAATTTAGTTTACAAAGATTATTCAATGCCGAGAACCTCGATCAAAGAGTAAAAAAGGCGTAAGGTTGACAATGGGGTAAAACTAAAATGGGATATACCGGGCTAGGATTCGAGTTACAGGAACAAGGGCCAAACCAACCACCCAAGAATAGAATCATCGAGCGAAAACACTTGATAACCTCCTGGAAGCAGCCTTTCTTGCCACTAGACTTTTCTCCATCAATTAGGAATCTGATGCCGACACTAATCCGCATATATATCACTATTGCTCAAAATTTTCTTAACTGTATGTCTATTAAATGTCAACATATACACGTGCGATTTAGTTTACGAAGATTTTTCAATGTCGTGAACCTCGATCAGAGAGTAAAAAAGGCGTAATATTCACAATGGTATTAAACGAAAATGGGATATGCCAGGCTAGGATTCGAGTTACAAGAACATGGGCCAAACCAACCACCCAAGAATGGAATCGTCGAGCGAAAACATATGACAACCACCTGGAAGCAGCTTTTCTTGCCACCTAACCTTTCTCCATTAATTAGGAAGCTGATGCCGTCACTAAACACATTCCTTAAGTTGTAGCCATTTTTTGAGTGTTTATTTTTTCCTGTCTAATCCGCATATATATCACCATTGCTCTTGATTTTCTTGACTGTATATCTCTTAAATGTCAACATATACACGTGTGATTTAGTTTACGAAGATTTTTCAATGCCGAGAACCTCGATCAGAGAGTAAAAAAGGCGTAAGGTTGACAATGGGGTAAAACTAAAATGGGATATACCGGGCTAGGATTCGAGTTACACGAACAAGGGCCAAATCAACCACCCAAGAATGGAATCGTCGAGCGAAAACACTTGACAACCTCCTGGAAGCAGCTTTTCTTGCCACTAGACTTTTCTCCATCAATTAGGAATCTGATGCCGCCACTAAACATATTCCTAAAATTGTAGCCATTTTTGGAGTGTTTATTTTTTCGTGTCTAATCCGCATATATATCACTATTGCTCTTGATTTTCTTGAATGTATATCTCTTAAAGGTCATCATATACACGTGTGATTTAGTTTACGAAGATTCTTCAATGCCGAGAACCTCGATCAGAGAGTAAAAAAGGCGTAAGGTTCACAATGGTGTAAAACTAAAATGGGATATAACGGGCTAGGATTCGAGTTACAGGAACAAGGGCCAAACCAAAGACCCAAGAATGGAACCGTCGAGCGAAAACACACTTGACAACCTCCTGGAAGCAGTTTTTCTAGCCACCAGACCTTTCTCTATCAATTAGGAATCTGATGTCGTCAATAAACACATTCCTTAAATTGTAGCCATTTTTTGAGTGTTTATTTTTTGGTGTCTAATCCTCATATATATCACCATTGCTCTTGATTTTCTTGACTGTATATCTCTTAAATGTCAACATATACACGTGTGATTTAGTTTACGAAGATGTTTCAATGCCGAGAACCTCGATCAGAGAGTAAAAAGGCTTAAGGTTCACAATGTTGTAAAACTAAAATGGGATATAGCATGCTAGGATTCGAGTTACATGAACAAGGGCCAAACCAACCACCCAAGAATGGAATCGTCTAGCGAAAACACTTGACAAACTCCTGGAAGCAGCTTTTCTTGCCACCAGACCTTTCTTTATCAATTAGGATTCTGATGCCTTCAATAAACACATTCCTTAAATTGTAGCTTTTTTTTAGTGTTTATTTTTTGGTGTCTAATCCGCATATATATCACCATTGCTCTTGATTTTCTTGACTGTATATCTCTGAAATGTCAACATATACACGTGTGATTTAGTTTACGAAGATTTTTCAATGCCGAGAACCTCGATCAGAGAGTAAAAAAGGCGTAAGGTTCACAATAGTGTAAAACTAAAATGGGATATACCGAGCTAGGATTCGAGTTACAGGAACAAGGGCCAAACCAACCATCCAAGAATGGAATCGTCGAGCGAAAACACTTGACAACCTACTGGATGCATCTTTTCTTGCCACCAGACCTTTCTTCATCAATTAGGAATCTGATGCCGTCACTAAACACATTCCTTAAATTGTAGCCATTTTCTGTGTGTTTATTTTTTGGTGTCTAATCCGCATATATATCACCACTGCTCTTGATTTTCTTGACTGCATATCTCTTAAATGTCAACATATACACGTCTGATTTAGTTTACGAAGATTTTTAAAGGCGGAAAACCTCGATCAGAGAGTAAAAAAGGCGTAAGGTTCACGATGGTGTAAAACTAAAATGAGATATACCTGTCTAGGATTCGAGTTACAGGAATAATAGCTAAACCAACCACCCAAGAATGGAATCGTCGAGCGAAAACACTTGACAACCTCCTGGAAGCAGCTTTTCTTGCCACCAGACCTTTCTCCATCAATTAGGAATCTGGTGCCGTCACTAAACATATTTCTTGAATTTTAGCTATTTTTTGAGTGTTTATTTTTTGGTGTCTAATCCGCATATATATCACCATTGCTGTTGATTTTCTTGATTGAATATCTCTTATATGTCCACATATACACGTGTGATTTAATTTACGAAGATTTTTCAATGCCGATAACCTCGGTCAGAGAGTAAAAATGGTGTAAGGTTCTCAATTGTGTAAAACTAAAATGGGATATAACGGGCTAAGATTCGAGTTACGGGAACAAGGGCCAAACCAACTACCCAAGAATGGAATCATCGAGTGAAAACACTTGACAACCTCCTGGAAGCAGCTTTTCTTGCCACCAAACCTTTCTCCATAATTTAGGAATCTGATTCCGTCACTAAACACATTCCTTAAATTGTAGCCATTATTTGAGTGTTTATTTTTTGGTGTCTAATCCGCATATATATATATCACCATTGCTCTTGATTTTCTTGACTGTATATCTCTGAAATGTCAACATATACACGTGTGATTTAGTTTACGAAGATTTTTCAATGCCGAGAACCTCGATCAGAGAATAAAAAAGGCGTAAGGTTCACAATGGTGTAAAACTAAAATGGGATATACCGAGCTAGGATTCGAGTTACAGGAACAAGGGCCAAACCAACCACCCAAGTATGGAATCGTCGAGCGAAAACACTTGGCAACCTATTGGAAGCAACTTTTCTTGCCACCAGATCTTTCTTCATCAATTAGGAATCTGATGCCGTCACTAAACACATTCCTTAAATTGTAGCCATTTTTTGAGTGTTTATTTTTTGGTGTCTAATCCGCATATATATCAACATTGCTCTTGATTTTCTTGACTGCATATCTTTTAAATGTCAACATATACACGTGTGATTTAGTTTACGAATATTTTTCAATGCCGAGAACCTCGATCAGAGAGTAAAAAAGGCGTAAGGTTCACAATGGTGTAAAATTAAAATGAGATATACCGGGTTAGGATTCGAGTTACAGGAACAAGGGCCAAACCAACCACCCAAGAATGGAATGGTTGAGTGAAAAAAATTGACAACCTCCTGGAAGCAGATTTTCTTGCCACCAGATCTTTCTCCATCAATTAGGAATCTGCTGCCCTCACTAAACACATTCCTTGAATTGTAGCCATTTTTAAGTGTTTATTTTTTGGTGTCTAATCTGCATATATATCACCGTTGCTCTTGATTTTCTTGATTGAATATCTCTTAAATGTCCACATATACACGTGTGATTTAGTTTATGAAGATTTTTCAATGCCGGGAACCTCGATCTGAGAGTAAAAAAGGCGTAAGGTTCACAATGGTGTAAAACTAAAATGGGATATACCGGGCTAGGATTCGAGTTACAGGAACAAGGGCCAAACCAACCACCCAATAATGGAATCGTCGAGCGAAAACATTTGACAACCTCTTGGAAACAGTTTTTCTTGCCACCAGAACTTTCTCCATCAATTAGGAATCTGATGCCGTCACTAAACACATTCCTTGAATTGTGGCCATTTTTTGAGTGTTTATTTTTTGGTGTCTAATCCACATATATATCACCATTGCTCTTGATTTTCTTTATTGAATATCTCTTAAATGTCCACATATACACGTGTGATTTAATTTACGAAGATTTTTCAATGCCGAGAACCTCGGTCAGAGAGTAAAAAAGGCGTAAGGTTCATAATGGTGTAAAACAAAAATGGGATATAACGGCTAAGATTCGAGTTACGGGAACAAGGGCCAAACCAACTACCAAAGAATGGAATCGTCGAGCGAAAACACTTGACAACCTCCTGGAAGCAGCTTTTCTTGCCACCAAACCTTTCTCTTGAATTGTGGCCATTTTTTGAGTGTTTATTTTTTGGTGTCTAATCCACATATATATCACCATTGCTCTTCATTTTCTTCACTGCATATCTCTTAAATGTCAACATATACACATGTGATATAGTTTACTAAGATTTTTCAATGCCGGGAACCTCGATCAGAGAGTAAAAAAGGTGTAAGGTTCACAATGGTGTAAAACTAAAATGTGATATACCGGGCTAGAATTCGAGTTACAGGAACAAGGGCCAAACCAACCACCCAAGAATGGAATCGTCGAGCGAAAACACTTAACAACCTCCTGGGAGCAGCTTTTCTTGCCACTAGACCTTTCTCCTTCGATTAGGAATGTAATTCCGTCACTAAACACATTCCTTAAATTGTAGCCTATTTTTGAGTGTTTATTTTTTTGGTGTCTAATTTGCATATATATATCACCATTGCTCTTCATTTTGTTCACTGTATATCTCTGAAAAGTCAACATATACACATGTGATTTAGTTTACGAAGATTTTTCAATGCCGAGAAACTCGATCAGAGAGTAAAAAAAGGCGTAAAGTTCACACTGGTGTAAAACTAAAATGGGATATACCGGCTAGGATTCGAGTTACATGAACAAGGGCCAAACCAACCACCCAAGAATGGAATCGTCGAGCGAAAACACTTGACAACCTCCTGGAAGCAGCTTTTCTTGCCACCAGACCTTTCTCCATCAATTAGGCATCTGATGCCGTCACTAAACTCATTCCTAAATTGTAGCCATTTTTTATTGTTTATTTATTGGTGTCTAAACCGCATATATATCACCATTGCTCTTTATTTTCTTGACTGTATATCTCTTAAATGTCAACATATACACGCGTGATTTAGTTTTCGAAGATTTTTCAATGCCGCGAACCTCGATCAGAGAGTAAAAAAGGTGTAAGGTTCACAATGATGTAAAACAAAAATGGGATATAACGGACTAGGATTCGAGTTATAGGAACAAGGGCCAAACCAACCACCCAAGAATGGAATCGTCGAGCGAAAACACTTAACAACCTCCTGGAAGCTGCTTTTTGTCATACCCCGACCACGTAAAACAACAAAACGTGGCGGAAACGTCTGGGAGTGTTGTAACAGAATCATTGTTTCACAACCATGGATTAAATGATTTCATTTTATTGAATTATTGAACTCATTGTTTTATTGCAAATCAGATAAATACAAATATTATCTTTCAAGTTTTAAAGTCGCTAAGGCACGGGTCCGTCCTATGTATAGCATGTATCAACAATCATCACAAGGCAGTACCTGAAACATGTGTAAAAATAGGTACGTCAGCATAAAAATGCCTGTGAGATACATAGGTTTTGTTTATGCATGATTCATGACTTATAAGTTTAAAAGAATGTTTTAACAAAAAGTAGTCATGAACCTAAAAATGTTTTCTTTATAAAATCATGTGAAAATTTATGAGAAATTTGATGATATAAAAGAATGATGCATAAATAAATAATCAAGTAAAATGAGTTTATAAAATAATGTTTTGAATAAAATGTTTGTAGTTTATATAAAAATATACTTTGGTTTTAAAAAGTCGATTAGGTAATATATCAAAATATATTTCGGTTCCAAAATTGTTAAACAGATAGTATATTAAATATACTTTGGTTATCAAAATAATCGTTTTCGATAGTATATCAAAAGTATACTATGGATTTATGAATAACATATTAAATTATGTTTTGGTTGAATAAATAACATATTTAAAATATGTTTTGGTAGTTAACAAAATATATGTTGTTTTGTACAATATCACACATGAGAGTATATCAAAGTATACTTTTGGGAGTATAACCAAATATACAATAATGTGATTTAAGAATTCAATCAGACCTTAGTGTATCAAACTACACCAATTGAGACTATAGAGATACCACGAAGGCAATCCCTATTTGGATAAAATATTGGTTTCTGACATTCCATGACAACATGAATGGGGTGTCTAGTCCTATAGCGCTATATCATACTACCAATCGGTCTTGTGAACATAAATTAGTACAATTCAACAATTAATTTTATAATCTTTGAAAAATCGGTGTTTAAACCATAAATAATCATTCAGTTTGTCAAAAGATAAGTACTAATACGTATAATCAATTATACTTTGAAATCATAAACATAACAAATAGGTACACATGCTTCGCCCCAAAACATTGAAAACAGTAAAAGAGGGGACTATGTACTCACTTGAGAGTGCTTAGATGTCTTGAATAACAACCAAGCGAAGCTAGAGGGAGTACAGAATCAAACGGCACCTAATATAGGTAACTATGTTATTAAACGGCTCCTAAACCGGGAGATTGGATAGAATGATATTCTATAAATCAAATGAGTAATTGAACTCATATGGTATAATTTTTTAGAGCTTACATTCTGATTTGAAAGTCTACCTAAGTGCTTTTGACCCGTTTCGACCCATTATGGAAGTATGAGCTACTATAATGCGTCGTTTGCGCAAAACTATGTTCGGATGGTTAACTATGTGCTATGTTAAGTCTTACATGCCC
The DNA here is from genome assembly GCA_030545235.1 of Helianthus tuberosus. Classification (NCBI taxonomy): domain Eukaryota; kingdom Viridiplantae; phylum Streptophyta; class Magnoliopsida; order Asterales; family Asteraceae; genus Helianthus; species Helianthus tuberosus. The sequence continues at coordinate 121,897,121 of CM060417.1, read as the reverse complement.
AATTATACCTAAACATGTTACTAAATCAGATTAGATGTCAAAAATATGTTCACATATGCACATTATGGATTTATGCTTCAAAAGGGCATTTTGGTCATTTTCTATGGGCATACAAGCTAACTAGCAAATGACTAACCAATCCTATGGGATCATAAGGTATAACCTCAGTGGTTATTCCCTATGCAACTATGATCACTAATCATGCTTGGTCGGATCTTAATGATCGACCAAACGGGTCGGGTTCGAAAGTCTAAGCGGTTGTTTAGACCGCTTAACTTACGACCCTAAACAAGCACTAAACTAATAGTGACGAGTTAAACATGTCAAAACATGTTTAACTAACTTAGAAAACTGATTTGGTATCAAAACAAAGTGTTTTGATACCTAAAAGTAGTTCCGTGGCAAAATGCGTGCTAAAACGCATTTTGACCGAAACTTTGACTCGTCACTACGCCTATTTAACGTGGTAATCAGTAGGTATAATCGCTAAGGATTATAACCATCGTGATTACAATCACGTTACAAAGTTCAATTGAACTTTGACTTGACCAATTGATGGTCAAAACCGAAAGTCAAACTGTTGGCCAAACTGTTTGACTTTCTACACTAACATAAAGAATAAGCATGAAGGAACACTCACAAAGGTCCAATGCTTGAAGAAAGATAATAAGAAAACCAAAGAGGAAGTTCCTAATCACTTGAGAGAGCTCCCAAATCAGATTAGAAGAGAAATGAGAAGAAATGAGCAATGAACAAATGAAAAGGTTGGGCTATTTATACTTGATGCAAACTCACAAGATCATTACACATGTTTGTGTAGCCTCCAAGCAAGAATCATAGCCCTACAATTGTCACAAGCAGGTACAAAGCCTTGGAGAGGTGATAACTTGGCTACCACACAAAGAAATTGCAAGATTGGCCCCTGATTTATGAAACAGCAGCTGAAAAATGATTTCTGGTCACTGGGGTCTTCACACGGCCCGCGTAAGGATAGGGAGGGGACTTACGCGGCCCGCCTGGCCCTCCCAGATCAGCCAAAGTTTCATATATTACAGTTCAGGTCCCTGCACTTAGTTTAAGCTCATTTCAGGCCCTTTTGACCCCTGTTAAGCCATTTTCAAGGCTCTACAAGGTCAATAAAGTTTAGAGGACTCAAAATGTGGTCGGAAAAATCTCGGATGTCGGCTCGTTTGGTCGTACGGTCGCGTTGTTCGTTAAATTACGACGAAACTTAAACAGACGCGAAAACGATCCAAATTAAGCGACGAATGGTATTTTTGCATGCCGATCACTAAAATAAAAATATTTTAGTGTGTACAAAAATTTTGGATGTCCAGATGTGGTCCGAACGTAAGATATGCGCGAAAATGCAAACTTACGCCGTTTTTGACACTTTTAGTCCCTGTAAGATCAAATAAGCATATTTTCACACACCGAACCACTCAAAGCTTATTTATATGCTATGTTTAGATTATTTATGGTATGTTTAGCTTATGATCATGTTCCGGACTGTACGTTGCCTCACGAAACGCCAGACTTTTGCAGTTTGACGCAAATAGTCCCTGTGAGCGAATAAACTTGTTTTTGCCATACCAAACCCTTCAAAACTTATTTCTAAGTTATGTAAAAGTTATTTAAGGTATGTTAAGCCTATTTCGCTATTCCGGAGTGTTTGTTGCATTAAACTGGTTATATTTACGAATCAGTTCGCGTATAACCTTCCAGAAAGCGATTTAAAGCTTGAAATCAAACAAGAATTGATATGTGCAAATGATACACATATTTATACAAATCCCAAGTATGAAATACAATATTTCATTGGTTTGGTATTTGTATGACTGTTGAAGTGACACAGGTGTCACACTTTTCTTGTCACCAGACCTTTCTACATCAATTAGGAATCTAATGCCATCACTAAACACATTCCTTAAATTGTCGCCATTTTTTGAGTGTTTATTTTTTGGTATCTAATCCGCATATATATCACCATTGCTCTTGATTTTCTTGACTGTATATCTTTTAAATGTCAACTTATACACGTGTGATTTCGTTTACGGAGATTTTTCAATGTCGAGAACCTCGATCCGGGAGTAAAAAAGGCGTACAGTTCACACTGGTGTAAAACTAAAATGGGATATACCCGGCTAGGATTTGAGTTACAGGAACAAGGGCCAAACCAACCACACAAGAATGGAATCGTCGAGCGAAAACACTTGACAACCTCCTGAAAGCAGCTTTTCTTGCCACCAGACCTTTCTCCATCAATTAGGAATCGGATGCCGTCACTAAACACATTCCTTAAATTGTAGCCATTTTTTGAATGTTTATTTTTTTGGTGTCTAATCCGCATATATATCACCATTGCTCTTGATTTTCTTGACTGTACATCTCTTAAATGTCAACATATACACGTGTAATTTAGTTATCGAAGATTTTTCAACGCCGAGAACCTCGATCAGAGAGTAAACAAGGCGTAAGGTTCACAATGGTGTAAAACAAAAATGGGATATAACGGGCTAGTATTCGAGTTACAGGAACAAGGGCCAAACCAACCACCCAAGAATGGAATCGTCGAGCAAAAACACTTAACAACCTCCTGGAAGCAGCTTTTCTTGCCACAAGACCTTTCTCCATCAATTAGGAATCTAAAGCCGTCACTAAACACATTCGTTAAATTGTAGCCATTTTTTAAGTGTTTATTTTTTGGTAACTAATCCACATATATATCTCCATTGCTCTTGATTTTCTTAACTGTATATCTCTTGAATGAAAACTTATACACGTGTGATTTAGTTTACGAAGATTTTTGAATGCCTAAAACCTCGATCCGGGAGTAAAAAAGGCGTAAAGTTCACAATGGTGTAAAACTAAAATGGGATATACCCGGCTAGGATTTGAGCTACAGGAACAAGGGCCAAACCAACCACCCAAGAATGGAATCATCGAGCTAAAAACACTTGACAACCTCCTGGAAGCAGCTTTTCTTGCCACCAGACCTTTCCCCATCAATTAGGAATCTGAAGCCGTCACTAAACACATTCCTTGAATTGTAGCCATTTTTTGGGTGTTTATTTTTTGGTATGTAATCCTCATATATATCACCATTGCTCTAGATTTTCTTGACTGTATATCTCTTAAATGTCAACATATACACGTCTGATTTAGTTTACGATGATTTTTCAATGCCGAGGACCTCGATCAGAGAGTAAAAAAGGCGTAAGGTTCACAATGGTGTAAAAAAATGGGATATAAATGGCTAGGATTCGAGTTACAGGAACAAGGGCCAAACCAACCACCCAAGAATGGAATTCGTCGAGCGAAAACACTTAACTCCTTGAAGCAGCTTTTCTTGCCACTAGACCATTCTCCATCGATTAGGATTCCAATGCCGTCACTAAACACATTCCTTAAATTGTAGCCATTTTTTGAGTGTTTATTTTTTGGTGTCTAATCCGCGTATATATCACCATTGATCATGATTTTCTTGACTGTATATCTCTTAATTGTCAACTTATAGACTTGTGATTTAGTTTACAGAGATTTTTCAATGCCGAGAACCTCGATCAGAGAGTAAAAAAGGCGTAAAGTTCAATATGGCGTAAAACTAAAATGGGATATACCGGGCTAGTATTCGAGTTACAGGAACAAGGGCTAAACCAAACACCCAAGAATGGAATCCTCGAGCGAAAACACACTTGACAACCTCCTGGAAGCAGCTTTTCTTGCCACTAGACCTTTCTCTATCAACTAGGAATCTGATGCCGTTACTAAACACATTCCTTAAATTGTAGCCATTTTTTGAGTGTTTATTTTTTGGTGTCTAATCCTCATATATATCACCATTGCTCTTGATTTTCTTGACTGTATATCTCTTAAATGTCAACATATACACGTGTCATTTAGTTTACGAAGATTTTTCAATGCCGAGAACCTCAAGCAGAGAGTAAAAAAGGCATAAGGTTGAAAATGGTGTAAAACTAAAATGGGATATACCTGGCAAGGATTCGAGTTATAGAAATAAGGGCCAAACCAACCACCCACGAATGGAATCGTCGAGCGAAAACACTTGACAACCTCCTGTAAGCAGCTTTTCTTTCCACTAGACCTTTCTCCATCAATTAGGAATCTGATGTTGTCACTAAACACATTCCTTAAATTGTAGCCCTTTTTTGAGTGCTTATTTTTTGGTGTCTAATTCGCATATATATCACCATTGCTCTTGATTTTCTTGACTGTATATTTCTTAAATGTCAACATATACAAGTGTGATATAGTTTACGAAGATTTTTCAATTCCGAGAACCTCGATTAGAGAGTAAAAAAGGTGTAAGTTTCACAATGGTGTAAAACTAAAATGGGATATACCAGGATAGGATTCGAGTTACAGGAACAAGGGCCAAACCAACAACCCAAGAATGGAATCATTGAGCGAAAACACTTGATAACTTATTGGAATCGACATTTCTTGCCACCAGACCTTTCTCCATCAATTAGGAATCTGATGCCGTCACTAAACACATTCCTTAAATTGTAGCCATTTTTTGAGTGTTTATTTTTCGGTGTCTAATCCGCATATATATCACCATTGCTCTTGATTTTCTTGACTGTATATCTCTTAAATGTTAACATATACACGTGTGATTTAGTTTGCGAAGATTTTTCAATGCCGAGACTCTCGATCAGAGAGTAAAAAAGGCGTAAGGTTCACAATAGTGTAAAACTAAAATGGGATATACCCGGCTAGGATTCGAGTTACAGGAACAAGGGCCAAACAAACCACCCAAGAATGGAATCGTCGAGCGAAAACATTTGACAACCTCCTGGAAGCAGCTTTTCTTGCCACCAGACCTTTCTCCATCAATTAGGAATCTGATGCCGTCACTAAACACATTCCTTAAGTTTTAGCCATTTTTTGAGTGTTTAGTTTTTGGTGTCTAATCCGCATATATATCACCATTGCTCTTGATTTTCTTGACTGTATATCTCTTAAATGTCAACATATACACTAGTGATTTACTATACGAAGATTTTTCAATGCCGAGAATCTCGATCAGAGAGTAAAAAAGGCGTAAGATTCACAATGGTGTTAAACTAAAATGGGATATATAACGGGCTAGGATACAAGTTACAGGAAAATGGGCCAAACCAACCACCAAAGAATGGAATCCTCGAGCGAAAACACTTGACAACCTCTAGGAAGCAGCTTTTCTTACCACTAGACCTTTCTCCATCAATTAGGAATCTTGATGCTGTCACTAAACACATTTATTAAATTGTAGGCATTTTTTAAGTGTTTATTTTTTGGTGTCTAGTCCGCTATGTATCACCCTTGCTCATGATTTTCTTGAATGTATATCTCTTAAATGACAACATATACACGTGTGATTTAGTTTACGAAGATTTTTCAATGCCGAGAACCTCGATCAGAGAGTAAAAAAGGCGTAAGGTTCACAATGGTGTAAAATTAAATGGGATATACCGGGCTAGGATTCGAGTTACCGGAACAAGGGCCAAACCAACCACCCAAGAATGGAATCGTCGAGCGAAAACACTTGACAACCTCCTGGAAGCAGCTTTTCTTGCCACTAGACAATTCTCCATCAATTAGGAATATGATGCCGTCACTAAGCAAATTCCTCAAATTGTACCCATTTTTTGAGTGTTTTTTTTTTTGGTGTCTAATCGCACATATATCACCATTGCTCTTGATTTTCTTGACTGTATATCTCTTAAATATCAACATATACACGTGTGATTTAGTTTACGAAGATTTTTCAATGCCGAGAACCTCGATCATAGAGTAAAAAAGGCATAAGGTTCACAATGGTGTAAAACTAAAACGCGATATACCGGGCTAGGATTCGAGTTACAGGAAAAAGGGCCAAGCAAATCACCATAGAATGGAATCGTCGAGCGAAAACATTTGACAACCTCCTGGGAGCAGCTTTTCTTGCCACCAGACCTTTTTCCATCAATTAGGAATCTGATGCCGTCACTAAACACATTCCTTAAATTGTACCCATTTTTTGAGTGTTTATTTTTTGGTGTCTAATCCGTATATATATCACCATAGCTCTTGATTTTCTTGATTGTATATCTCTTAAATGTAAACATATACACGTATGATTTAATTTAGGAAGATTTTCAATGTCGAGAGCCTCGATCAGAGAGTAAAAAGGGCGTAAGGTTCACAATGGTGTAAAACTAAAATGGGATATACCGGGCTAGGATTCGAGTTACAGGAACAAGGGCCAAACCAACTACCCAAGAATGGAATCGTCGAAAGAAAACAATTGACAACCTCCTGGAAGCAGCTTTTTTTGCCTCAAGACCTTTTTCCATCAATTAGGAATCTCATACCGTCACTAAACATATTCCTTAAATTGTAGCCATTTTTTGAGTGTTTTTTTTTGTGTCTAATCCGCATATATATCACCATTGCTCTTGATTTTCTTGTCTGTATATCTCTTAAATGTCAACATATACACGAGTTATTTAGTTTAAGAAGATTTTTCAATGCCGAGAACCTCGATCTGAGAGTAAAGAAGGCGTAAGGTTCACAATGGTGTAAAACTAAAATGGGATATACCGGGCTAGGTTTCGAGTTACAGGAACAAGGGCTTAACCAACCACCCAAGGATGGAATCGTCGAGCGAAAACACTTGACAAACTCTTGGAAGCAGCTTTTCTTGCCACCAGACCTTTTATGACAACCCTCAAAATTTCATGTATCCGTACGATTTATTAATGTTAATTAAAGTGCTTGATGATTGTACTGAATTACTTAACTGCTTTCTGATTTCTGCGTCATACTTACATGTGCTTGTAAACATACTAGTCTTGTGCAGAAAATTGACAAAATAATCCTGTATGCTTTCCCAAGTGTTGGGAATTTAAAATGTTACAAAAAGTTACATAAAGGACACTTTACGGTATCGCCTAGCACTTTAACGGAACGGTATCAAACAGAACAACCGGACATTACCCGGAATACAAAAATAATGTTAAAAACATTGTTACACTTTTTCTGAGCTAGTATTGGTTCCCGGACACTATAACACCTTGCATAATACCCGGTACACACTAAACACTAGACATAGCACTAAACTCCCACTAAGTAACTTATTTACCCACAAATTTACAATTTACCCCCCCCCCCCCCCATACACATAACCGTCCCCATGGGACCCCATTACAAGACTTTTATAAACCTTGCAAATCCCCATGTGTTTACCTAGGGAATGTGAAGATTTTAATTATACTTGCACTCACCATAAACTTACACATAGCACCCCTAATTACTTACCTAGTTACCTAATAACTTACACTAAGCCCCCCAATTCTTGGCTGAATTTCGGCTCCCATAGCCCACAACAAGATAACTTCAAACTTTCCTTGGAACTAGTAAGATTGTGATGTGAAGTGTGTATGTACTTATGTGAGCATAAGAACCTTCGGTTAAAAGGTTTAGAGTATTATAATATCCTCCATCATTCTCACCTTCCTCATTACAACACAAACACCTCTCTCCCCCTCTAAGTAATCTCGGCCGAACACCCCACCACATACACCACCATTTTCGATTTTTGATTCAAGTATTTCAAGACCATCCCAAGGTGCACCAAGGTGAATCACGAAGTGTGGAGCTCACGGATTGCCAAGGACCTCTCTCGTTTGTATTTAACCACTCATTTTTCGCCTTGTTTCTTCCCTAGCTTCAAAGCTAGTAGTAAGCTTCTTTGATCATCCTTTATTTTATATTTATGGTGGTTAATGATTATATTATGATGTAACTACAAGAACACTAAAAAGATCATGAACACAAACTTGAACATAAAGCTAACTTAATGATGAAATATTGACAAGATGAAGAAGTAATGATATGAATGATGTTGTCTTGTATTATTGATGATTTCTTGTTGCGCGTTTGATGATCACTAGAGATATGATGTTTAACATCATGGTTGAACTTGTTAAAATAAGATTAAAAACTTAAGTTAACAAGTTCGGAGGTGATTAGTGAACATAAAAGAATCACCTCCATGTTTAAGCATGAACTTGGTAACAATATGTTTTCTTGAAAAATTAGTAAACAAAGTAAGTTGGTGATCGTATGGATCCGAGGTTTACAAATGGTTTTTCCTAAATAAATCAAGAGTAGAAGATGATTTTTTGAAAGGTTACGACTTTTGTTAAACCTACACTATTTTAGTAACAAAATAAGCGTAGAAATATTTTTAGAACAAGAAGATCCAATAAATACACATTTTTGCAAAATGAGTTTACAAGTTGTAAACATCTAAAAATCCCGAGAATAAGATTTCAACAAAAGTAAACACACTTTGGAGGGTAACTAAACCCACTAAACACCCCACTAAGTTACTACGTGTTTTTATGAAAAACCAAGTTCATGTTGTTATGTAAAAGTGCATTGTTTTTGCACTTGACTAGTACAATGTTGCTTGGTAACTTGTTGTTGATTGATTGAATGATTTCCGAAAAGAAAATGATATGCTAATAAGCATGGATACCTCCATTTACAAAGGAAACTCTGGCGAAATTTTCTAAAATTCCAACACATAGAGAATATTTTCTAAAACAAGTGTTACAAGTATATTTTTAGCTTTGTTTTCAAAATAAACCTCGCCAAAGGTTTTGTTACAAAATACAAAGTAACGGAGGTTGACTTTTATAAGTAAAATGGATAAATATATATATTTTATATTAGAACACTTGTATGGATACTTGTTTATTTTGTGTGATAGTTATATTACTTTAGGGTAAAATGATGTAACTTAACGATATAACTTGACATTTGAATTGTGTGGTATGTGGTAGAAGTAATGAGTAGATAAACCGTATGTAGGATACGTGTTATGCATGAGAAACTGATTGTTATATGTACCTTATTAGGACGTGCTTGATTTCCTGATTATTAGAGTAATTAATCTAACCGAGCAAACCAAGGTGAGTTCACATACTTTCTAAGGCATGGGATTCCCGGTGGTTGGGAATGGGTAAAAGAATTTAAAACGAAACCTACATATCCTCCTTGGGTAGGATATGTACCGCCATCCTCCTTGGGTAGGATGCCAATATTAATCCTGCGTATTCTCCTTGGGTAGAATACGTATGTTCGTCCTCCTTGGGTAGGACAACAACCTTAAAACTTACTAGACAAAACTCTATCATTAAGTCCCTCATTTTATATCGACTTAATCGCCGAGGCCAATGGCAAGCGGGTCATTAGTTAATAGCGCTATTAGGTTTAACAAACCTCACACCGTGCCAGTCGGACGGGCGTGTACTAATGGACTATGGCAAACTGTCAATGATGATAGACATTGACGTAGGGCACAACTATTGTTCGTCAGTTGTCGATATGGTACGGTCTAGTGGTTCACATGGGGAAGCCCCCACTGATCATGGATATGGTTTGGGTAATTAAGAAGGAACTGGCTAATCACACTTTCAACTATGGGGTAACCCCCCCACGGCAAATAAGCCAACGAAAGACAAACCATGTTTTCGGAAAACAACTTAAAACTAAACAACCAACCGTGAACTCACTCAACTTTGTTGTTGACTCGTTGCTACATGCCTTACAGGTCGTTAGATGCTTACAGAGCTTACACGAGGAAGTGGCCGTTGTGGAATATGGACTGTTATGTCCCGTGCTTAATAATTGAACTTTATAAACATATGGAACTTATGTTTTGGGTTTTATCTTTAATGCTTCCGCTGTTAACTTAAAGTTGGTTACTGTCTTATGGTCACCAATTGTATTACGGTTGGTATTACTAACTTAAGTACATTGTTCAATATGATTGGTGGCTCGATCCTGGTCATGTCACGCCTCCAAGCGGTGATACTCCGCCTGGTGGATTTTGGGGGTGTGACACCTTTCTCCATCAATTAGGAATCTGATTCTATCACTAAACACATTCCTTAAGTTGTAGCCATTTTTTGAGTGTTTATTTTTTGGTGTCTAATCCGCATATATATCACCTTTTCTCTTGATTTTCTTGACTGTATATCTCCTAAATGTTAACATATACACGTGTGATTTTGTTTATGAAGATTTTTCAATGCCGAGAACCTCGATCAGAGAGTAAAAAAGGGGTAAGGTTCACAAGGGTGTAAAACTAAAATGGGATATACCCGGCTAGGATTCGAGTTACAGGAACAAGGGCCAAACCAACCACCCAAGAATGGAATCGTCGAGCGAAAACATTTGACAACCTCCTGGAAGCCGCTTTTCTTGCCACCAGACCTTTCTCCATCAATTAGGAATCTGATGCCGTCACTAAACACATTCCTTAAGTAGTAGCCATTTTTTGAGTGTTTATTTTTTGGTGTCTAATCCGCATATATATCACCATTGCTCTTGATTTTCTTGACTGTATATCTCTTAAATGTCAACATATACACGTATGATTTAGTTTACGAAGATTTTTCAATGCCGAGAACCTCGATCAGAGAGTAAAAAAGGCGTAAGGTTCACAATGGTGTCAAACAAAAATGGGATATACCAGGCTAGCATTCAAGTTACAGGAAGATGGGCCAAACCAACCACCTAAGAATGGAATCGTCGAGCGAAAACACTTGACAACCTCCTAGAAGCTGCTTTTCTTACCACCAGACCTTTCTCCATTAATTAGGAATCTGATGCTGTCACTAAACACATTTCTTAAATTGTAGCCATTTTTTGAGTGTTTATTTTTTGGTGTCTAGTCCGCTATATATCACCATTGCTCATGATTTTCTTGAATGTATATCTCTTAAATGACAACATATACACACGTGATTTAGTTTACAAAGATTTTTCAATGCCGAGAACCTCGATCAGAGAGTAAAAAAGGCGTAAGGTTCACAATGGTGTAAAACTAAAATGGGATATACCGGGCTAGGATTCGAGTTACCGGAATAAGGGCCAAACAAACCACCCAAGAATGGAATCGTCTAGCGAAAACACTTGACAACCTCCTGGAAGCAGCTTTTCTTGCCACCAGACCACTCTCCATCAATTAGGAATATGATGCTGTCACTAAACACATTCCTCAATTTGTAGCCATTTTTTGAGTGTTTTTTTTGTGTCTAATCGCACATATATCACCATTGCTCTTGATTTTCTTGACTGTATATCTCTTAAATATCAACATATACACGTGTGATTTAGTTTACGAAGATTTTTCAATGCCGAGAACCTCGATCATAGAGTAAAAAAGGTGTAAGGTTCACAATGGTGTAAAACTAAAATTCGATATACTGGGCTAGGATTCGAGTTACAGGAACAAGGGCCAAACAAATCACCCAAGAATGGAATCGTCGAGCGAAAACACTTGACAACCTCCTGGAAGCAGCTTTTCATGCCACCAGACCTTTCTTTATCAATTAGGAATCTGATGCCGTCACTAAACACATTCCTTAAATTGTAGCCATTTTTTGAGTGTTTATTTTTTGGTGTCTAATCCGCATATATATCACCATTGCTCTTGATTTTCTTGACTGTATATCTCTTAAATGTAAACAAATACACGTGTGGTTTAGTTTAGGAAGATTTTTCAATGCCGAGAACCTTGATCAGAGAGTAAAAAGGGTGTAAGGTTCACAATGGTGTAAAACTAAAATGGGATATCCCGGACTAGGATTCGAGTTACAGGAACAAGGACCAAACCAACTACCCAAGAATGGAATCGTCGAACGAAAACACTTGACAACCTCCTGGAAGCAGCTTTTCTTGCCACAAGACCTTTCTCCATCAATTAGGAATCTCATACCGTCACTAAACATATTCCTTAAATTGTAGCCATTTTTTGAGTGTTTTTTTTTGTTGTGTCTAATCCGCATATATATCACCATTGCTCTTGATTTTCTTGATTGTATATCTCTTAAGTGTCAACATATACACTGGTAATTTAGTTTATGAAGATTTCAATGCCGAGAACCTCGATCAGAGAGTAAAAACGGCGTAAGGTTCACAATGGTGTAAAACTAAAATGGGATATACCGGGTGAGGGTTCGAGTTACAGGAATGAGGGCAAAACCAACCACCCAAGAATGGAATAGTCGAGCGAAAACACTTGACAACCTCCTGGATGCAGCTTTTCTTGCCACCAGACCTTTCTCCATTAATTAGGAATCTGATGCCGTCACTAAACACATTCCCTAAATTGTAGCCATTTTTTGAATGTTTATTTTTTGGTGTCTAATCCGCATATATATCACAATTTTTCTTGATTTTCTTGACTGTGTTTCTCTTAAATGTCAACATATACACGTGAGATTTAGTTTACGAAGATTTTTCAATGCCGAGAACCTCGATCAGAGAGTAAAAAAGGCGTAAGGTTCACAATGTTGTAAAAATAAAATGGGATATACCGGGCTAGGATTCTAGTTACAGGAACAAGAGCTAAACCAACAACCTAAGAATGGAATCGTCGAGCGAAAACACTTGACCACCTCCTGAAAGTAGCTTTTCTTGCCACCAGACCTTTCTCCATTAATTAGGAATCTGATGCCGTCACTAAACACATTCCTTAAATTGTAGCCATTTTTTGAGTGTTTATTTTTTGGTGTCTAGTCCGCATATATATCACCATTGCTCTTGATCTTCTTGATTGTATATCTCTTAAATGTCAACATATACACGTGTGATTTAGTTTACAAAGATTTTTCAATGCCGAGAACCTTGATCAGAGAGTAAAAAAGGCGTAAGGTTCACAATGGTGTAAAACTAAAATGGGATATATCGGTCTAGGATTCGAGTTATAGGAAGAAGGGCCAAACCAACCACCCAAGAATGGAATCGTCGAGCGAAAACACTTGAAAACTTCCTGGAAGAAACTTTTCTTGCCACCAGAACTTTCTCCATCAATTAGGAATCTGATGCCGTCACTAAACACATTTCTTAAATTGTAGCCATTTTTTGAGTGTTTATTTTTGGGTGTCTAATCCGCATATATATCACCACTGCTCTTGATTTTCTTATCTGTATATCTTTTAAATGTCAACATATACACGTGTGATTTAGTTTACGAAGATTTTTCAATGCCGAGAACCTCGATCAGAGAGTAAAAAAGGCTTATGTTTCACAATGGTGAAAAACTAAAATGGGATATACCGGGCTAGGATTCGAGTTAGAGGAACAAGGGCCAAACCCATCACCCAAGAATGGAATCGTCGAGCGAAAACACTTGACAACCTCCAGGAAGCAGCTTTTCTTGCCACCAGACCTTTCTCCAACAATTAGGAATCTGATGTCGTCACTAAACACATTCCTTAAATTGTAGCTATTTTTTTAGTGTTTATTTTTTGGTGTCAAATCCGCATATATATCACCATTGCTCTTGATTTTCTTGACTGTATATCTCTTAAATGTAAACATATACACGTGTGATTTTGTTTAGGAAGATTTTTCAATGCCGAGAACCTCGATCAGAGAGTAAAAAAGCGTAAGGTTCACAATGGTGTAAAACTAAAATGGGATATTCCGGGCTAGGATTCCAGTTAAAGGAACAAGGGCCAAACCAACTACCCAAGAATGGAATCGTCGAATGAAAACATTTCACAACCTCCTGGAAGCAGCTTTTCTTGCCCCCAGACCTTTATCCATCAATTAGGAATCTCATGCCGTCACTAAACACATTCCTTAAATTGTAGACATTTTTTGAGTGTTTATTTTTTGGTGTCTAATCCGCATATATGTTACCATTGCTCTTGATTTTCTTGACTATATATCTCTTAAATGTCAACATATACACGTGTGATCTAGTTTATAAAGATTTTTCAATGCCGAGAACCTTGATCAGAGAGTAAAAAAGGCATAAGGTTCACAATGGTTTAAAACTAAAATGGGATATACCGGGCTAGGGTTCGAGTTACAGGAACGAGGGCCAAACCAACCACCCAAGAATGGAATCGTCGAGCGAAAACACTTGAAAACCTCCTGGAAGCAGCTTTTCTTGCCACCAGATCTTTCTCCATCAATTAGGAATCTGATGCCGTCACTAAACACATTCTCTAAATTGTAGCCATTTTTTGAGTGTTTATTTTTTGGTGTCAAATCCGCATATATATCACCATTGCTCTTGATTTTCTTGACTGTGTTTCTCTTAAATGTCAACATATACACGTGTGATTTAATTTACGAAGATTTTTTGTCGCACCCCGATCGCGTAAAACAACAAATCGCGGAGGAATCGTCGGGGAGTGTTGTAACAGAATCGTTGTTTCTTAACACATGGAAATTGAAGTTTTGTTTTATTGAATTAAAAGAGGTTACAATGTCTTAAAAACAAAGAGATATAACATAATTAACTAGTCTTGCATATTTTATTGTCACTAAGGCCCAAGTCCGCCTAAGTGTATCTTGATCAATCCTATGCATCAGCTCCTGAAAACACATATGGAAATAGGTACGTCAGCATAAAAATGCCTGTGAGATACATAGGTTTTATTAAAATAGGATTCATGACTTGTAAGTTTAAAGAAAATGTTTAACAAAAGCTAGTCATGAACCTTGTAAAATGTTTTATTTTATAAATCATACAAAAATTTACAATAAATCAGATGATATAAAGAAAGATGCATAAATAAATAAATAACCAAGTAAAAATGAGTTTGTATAAAATATGTTGTTGGTAAAACAATGTTTCATGAAGATATGTTATTTGTGAAAAATGTAAAATGTCTAACTTGAAATGGTTCAAATAACGCTACGATATGTAATATCATAAATGCGCTTATATATAGGAAGTACCAGCGGCGTATCCACCATTCTTTTATCATATTACACAAGCCTCATTATTTTAATCACTTACCAAACAAACCACCAATATAAAAATGTTCATGTATAATCAAATGTTATGTATGGGAAAATAAATAAAAATATCTATTCTAACCATATGCACAAAACAATGTATTTGAATAAATCAAAAGTTATGTTTTGTAAAATTAATGTTTTATTGATACAAACATCTATGCGGTAATGTTAAACGTCTACATCCAAGCCTTGCGACTGAGGAGACAAACCCTGAACAAGTTAAAGGTTTATCAAACTTATGAATATCGAATTCGGTCATTCCTTCCACCCAAACAAACCTAGGTTTTCAGGAATGGGAGTTGTCAATTCCTACGGTACCACTACCTACTAACGAACGGCATGATCAGTGTTAATGAATGTATTTATGACCCGTTAAACAAACCAAATGTCATCCCAAATGTAACAAGTAGGCACATGTGTATCACCCCAAAACATTAGAAAACGTAAAAGAGGGGACTATGTACTCACTTGAGAATGCTTAGAAGTCTTGGATAACAACCAAGCAAAGCTGGAGGGATCATGGAATCAAACGGCACCTAATATAGGTAACTATGTTAGTAAACCCGACATAAATCGGAAGATCGGATAGGATGAGGTTTCGTAAACCAAATGAGTATTGGAACTAATATGATATGGTTTAACAAAGCCTACATACTAAATCCAAACCAAACCAAAGTGCTTATGACCCATTACGAACCGTTTAGGTAGCTTACGCTACTTTAACGCGTCGTTTGCGTAAAACGCCTTCGAACCGCTTAACTAGTCCTATGACAAGTATTATATGCCTTGACATGTGTAATAATGTTACCTAATCAGTTTAGATGTAAAAATTTAGGTTACATATGCTTAAAATGAATTTATGCGTAAAAAGGGCATTTTGGTCATTTTCCTAAGGCATATAAATTACCTATCATACAACTAACTAAACGAAGTGACCATAAGGTATAACCTCGGAAGGTTATTCCCTATACAACTATGGTCACAAAATATGTTTGGTCGGATCCTAAAGATCGACCAAACGGGTCGGGTTCGAAAGTCTAAGCGGTTGTTTAGACCGCTTATCTTACGACCCTATATACGCACTAAACTACAAGTGACGAGTTAAACTTGTTAAAACATGTTTAACGAAGTTAGAAAACAAGTTTGATATCAAAACAAAGGGTTTTGATACCCAAGAATAGTTTGGTTGCAAAATACGCATAAACGCGTATTTTGACCGAAACTATGACTCGTCACTATACCTAAATAACGTGGTAATCAGTAGGTATAGACACAAGGGACTATAACCATCATGATTACGCTCACGTTGCGAAGTTCGAACGAACTTCATGTTGACCATTGACTTTCGTGCCTAAAAACACATAAGAGATGAAAGAATACTCACAAAAGGTCCAAGCTTGAAGATTTGAACTCAATTTGCTCAGGTATGAAGCTTGAGAGCTTCAACTTAGAGCAAGAATGAGAACAAATGTGAGGATTGCAAATGGGGAAAGTGGGTAGTTATAGGAATTCAAGAGCCGTTAAGATCGTTTCTCGAACTTTGAGCTTCAATCTCAACCATCAAAGTGTTACCCACTGAAAAACAATACTATGGGTGCCCAAAACAAGCTCATAGAGTTGAAAAACCAAATGCAAAAGCCTGAATACCAGCTGCTGTTTTGAAAACTGATTTTTGCTGATCAGGTGGGCTCTCGCGCCCCGCGTAAGAGATGGGCTCATCCTACGTGGCCCGCGACCTCATGGTAACTCAGCAATAGTTTCAAAAATGACAGCTTTGGTCCCTACACATGTTTAAATGCCATTTTTGACACGTTTAAGGCCCGTTAACCTCATTTCAAGGCTCTATAATGAAGTTAAAGTATAGGGAACATGAAACATGCTCAAAAAAATCTCGGATGTCGGTTCGTTTGGTCGTACGGTTGCGTTGTTCGGTTAATTACGACGAAACACGAACGGACGCGAAAAACTATCCAAATTACGCGATGAATGGAAATTTAGCATGCAAATCAGTAAAATAAAATATTTTAATGACTACATAAATTTTTGGATGTCCGGATATATTCAGAACGTAAGATATGCGCGAAAATGCAAACTTATGCACTTTTGACGCTTTTAGTCCCTGTTTGACCAAAAAGTTTATTTTTGCACACCGAACCCCTCAAAGCCTATTTCTAAGATATGTAAAGGATCTTTATGGTATGTTTAAATTATGGTCAAGTTCCGGAATGTTTGATACCGTACGAATCTGCCGACTTTTGCAGTTTGACACAAATAGTCCCTGTGATCGAATAAACTTGATTTAGACACACCAAACCCTCCAAAACTTATTTCTAAGTTATGTAGAGGTTATTTAAGGTATGTTAAGCCCATGTAACTGTTCCATAGTGTTTGTCACATTTAACTGATTACGTTTACGCATCAGTTCGCGCATAACTTTCTAGAAAGCGATTTAGAGCTCGAAATCGAACAAGAATTGATATGTGCAAATGATACACATAATTATACAAATCCCAAGTATGAAACACAATATTTCATTGATTTGGTATTTGTTTGATGGTCGTAGAGACACAGATGTCACAGTCTCCCCTACTTTAGGAAATTTCGTCCCGAAATTTATTTAGAGGAAACTTGTGAGAGCTCGAAACATGAAGTCGAAAAGATAAAACAACATTGGTTAGGGTTTTTGAACTTCTAGTAACTTAAATAACATCATGCTGGCAATGTAAGAGGGACACTTATATAAATATATGAAGCGCCATTGGTGCTTCCACCATACCTTCATTACATTGTTCACTTTTCGTTATTTTTGCCACTATAGGTTCTTACACAAGATAAATCTCTACTGGGTTTTCTGTTCACTGAATTTCATAATTATGTATGCATCCATAATTACGTAATTCCTTGCATAGTTCGCACATTGCATTTTATAATGTGTAGGGGAAAACCAAATGAACAAACCTGTGATGAGTGTGACTAGACCACCATTGGGTCCTTTTAATTAAACCAATAAATGATCTCTTTAAATAGGCCACCAAGGAGTCTTTTCAGCTATATCATCACATGACATTCCTAACCAGATTTTCGAATCAATCTTTTTTACTAGACCACTCAAGGGGTCTCTTTTGAATTATGGAATGGTACTATATAATCCAAGGATCCTAACTATCACGTAGAAGCCCATTAAGGATTTAAGGTAGTACCTTTAGATATCCTACTATGAATCCCTCATATGAAGATATGGAAGATTCTACGAGGATTTGGATAACGAAAAAAAATCAGATTACACAAAAACACAAAACATAAAAGAAAACGCCTAAACACATAATCACATAATTGATTATCTTGGTTTTCAATTTGTTATCATTTTGTTAATTTGTTTGTTAATTTGTACACGAGTATTTAAAGCATACCAAGAATCCAATCCGTGGATTTCATTTGGCACTTTAAACATTTTCAAGAATCTAACTATGAAGATAGGAAGATCTTAATAGGAATTCGGCTTTGTCCTTATTGAATCGTAATGTACGTATTAAAGCATACAAAGAATCCAATCAAGGGCTCCGATTTGAGCGATAATCATCCACAAGGATTTAATTGTGAAGATAAGAAGATCCTATATGGATTTTTGGAATTTGAATAGCGGGAGACGTTTCGAAATCTTGCACTAAACGTGCTTAAGTCGATACGTGAGGTAGAATGTTCATGAAGTTGAGGTGCTAGATATGTCAAGGCGTCATATGGAGCAGAATTTGGAGGTTGGGCACTACGTATGTTAAATCAACATACGAGCAGAATGTTTTTTGACAACTATGCATGGGGTTCTTCAGAAATGTTTTTAATGTTTTTGAAAACTTACGTATTACTTTTGAGATCATACGGTAGATGTATTAGGTAAATATGTTTATAAATTGTTTTAAAATTATGCGAGATGAATTTTGAAATTATGTATAAGGATTTTGAAAACATGGATAATGCTTTTGAAATCATGCACTTGATATATTAAGTAAATATACTGTGTTAAAATTGTTTTCAAACTGTATGAAATATTTTGAAATCATGAAGGTTGTTTTGAAAACCTATACTGTGTATGTTGTTATGAAAACCAGAATGTAATGATATGGGTATGAGATCGAAAAATACCCTTAGTTATCTAACCAAGGATTTAAAGTGACATTTTGAGTAATCATCTAAAATTGTCACTTATATTCTGTACTTTGTTTCTTAGAATGAAACGAGTACTTAGAATTTTCGAGGAAATCATGAGCGATCACGTGAATGGGAGAACTACAAGAGTAGTTTGTAAAGAACATAGTTCTTTGGTGTAGGTATCGTAGGGGTATGCCATACACACATGTAACTACACTTGTACATCAGAATTGTTAACAACGATTTATTTATAAACCAACCAAATTGTTCCGGAGTTCAAGGAAAACAAAAGAAACAAAAACATAAGACTTAAATTATTCAAAGCAGCAGCATCTTCTAATCAGCCAAATGCTCATCCGTGGGTCAGATTTGCATTGACAAACTTTGGGTATTCATTCCTGAAATGACTTGTCTCACCATAGAAGTAGCAAATACCAGGAGGAAAACGAGCTTGTGCTGAATCTGCTTGAAGTTGAATAGGGTTCTGAATAGCTTGGTTCAACGCAGTGACTGAATGACAGACCCTTGCCATATGGCCAATAAGTCCACAGTTGAAACATTTTCGGCATTTGACACTGGCATGGTGATGGAGGTTACACTGATTGCACAAAGGGGTTGTTCCTTGGTATGGTGCTCGAGCAGTAGTAGGACCTGCAACAGTTTTGTTTTGGATAGCAAAACGGCACACATTAACCAGATCTCCCCATCGTCCATAGTGGGTACATTTGAAACAGGGTGTTTGATTCGAATGATGACCATTGCATTGATTGCAAAAAGGAGCAGTTCCCTTATACGGCTTCTTGGCTGGTGGTGTTGTCACTTAGCTAGGTCTCGCTTGATTTGGGACATTCGCTGGAAGATTCTTTGAAGCTTTAGGTTTCTTTGATTTTTGTGAAGGCTTGGCTTCTGTTTCCTTTGGTGGTTCTTGGGTGGCTTCATCCTTGAGACGAGACATGGCAACGGCTAATTCAGCAGTCTTCTGGATTACTACGCCTATTCGTTGGGCAATTTTGGTAGCCTGCTCGTACATTTGAGTGTCGCTGCGATGAAGAGACATCCTAGAGGAAATGGAAGACATAGGAAGAAACAAGTGAAATATTATCGGATTATCAGAAGATAATGACAACGCATAAAAATTGTGATCATTTGTTTGTTACCTAAGGCAAACAAATGAGACGGTGACAAATCAAAGTAAGAGGGTCATATTTAATGTATCGCGAAGACATGGTTTAGCCTATAAGTGGACACTCACCCCAAGAGTTCCCAGGTAAGAGTGGCTGGTCCGATTATGTGGATTTGTACGAACACTCTAGCCTTAGACAGAAAACTCAGAGTACAAGCATCCACTCTTCCAGATTGCACGTGTTCACATTATAAGACCCAACTTTGACGGGATTTTGAAAACTTTGAAGGTTCAAAACCTTATAATAAATCATCCTAGAACAGATGATTGGTTTTCAAAGTGGATTTGAAATTTGTGTTCTTGTTGTGGTTGTCACCTAAGGATAAGTGACGGTATTGTTTTGAAATCTAAACACAAGGATCTTGTGTTAGGGTCCTAGGAAGGTTATAGACTAGGTCAAAGCATTACTAATAACCCAATTCCCTATAACCATGAGCTCTGATACCAACTCTTCTGTCACACCCCGACCGCGTAAAACAACAAATCGCGGCGGAATCGTCAGGGAGTGTTGTAACAGAATCATTGTTTCATAATACATGGAAATTGAAGTTTTGTTTTATTGAATTAAAAGAGGTTACAATGTCTTAAAAACAAAGAGACATAACATAATTAACTAGTCTTACATCTTTTATTGTCACTAAGGCCTAAGTCCGCCTAAGTGTATCTTGATCAACCCTATGCATCAGCTCCTGAAAACACATGTGAAAATAGGTACGTCAGCATAAAAATGTCTGTGAGATACATAGGTTTTATTAAAATAGGATTCATGACTTGTAAGTTTAAAGAAAATGTTTAACAAAAGCTAGTCATGAACCTTGTAAAATGTTTTCTTTTATAAATCATACAAAAATTTATAATAAATCAGATGATATAAAGAAAGATTCATAAATAAATAAATAACCAAGTAAAAATGAGTTTGTATAAAATATGTTGTTTGTAAAACAATATTTCATGAAGATATGTTATTTGTGTAAAATGTAATATGTCTAACTTGAAATGGTTCAAATAACGCTACGATATGTAATATCATAAAAGCACTAATATATAGGAAGTACCAGCGGCTTATCCACCATGCTTTTATCATATTACACACGCCTCGTTATTTAAATCACTTACCAAACAAACCACCAATGTAAAAATGTTCATGTATAATCAAATGTTATGTATGGTAAAATAAATAAAAATATCTATTCTAACCATATGCACAAAACAATGTATTTGAATAAATCAAAAGTTATGTTTTGTAAAATTAATGCTTTATTGATACAAACATCTACGTGGTAATGTTAAACATCTACATCCAAGCCTTACGACTGAGGAGACAAACCCTTAACAAGTTAAAGGTTTATCAAACTTATGAATATCGAATTCGGTCATTCTTTCCACCCAAACAAACCTAGGATTTCAGGAATGGGAGTTGTCAATTCCTATGGCACCACTACCTACTAACGAATGGCATGATCGGTGTTAATGAATGTATTTATGACCCGTTAAACAAACCAAATGTCATACCAAATGTAAGCATGTTCTATGAAAATAATGTACTAAATATGATAAGTGAACATACAAAGTAGAAATGTAAAACAATATGTCCATATGCCGGGTGAACATATGCAACAAAAATGTAATATATGACAATCAATGTGCTAGCATGCTAACAGAACATACATAGCAAAACACAATGGAAATCATGTACTATATGTGTACTAATGAACATAGCAATTATATGTTATAAAAGCATGAAAAACATGAAAGTAACAAGTAGACACATGTGTATCACCCCAAAACATTTGAAAACATAAAAGAGGGGACTATGTACTCAGTTGAGAATGCTTAGAAGTCTTGGATAACAACCAAGCAAACTGGAGGGATCACAGAATCAAACGGCACCTAATATAGGTAACTATGTTAATAAACCGGACCTAAATCAGAAGATCGGATAGGATGAGGTTTCGTAAACCAAATGAGTATTGGAACTCATATGATATGGTTTAACAAAGCCTACATACTAAATCGAAACCTAACCTAAGTGCTTATGACCCATTACGACCCGTTTAGGTAGCTTACGCTACTTTAACGCGTCATTTGCGTAAAACGCGTTCGGACCGCTTAACTAGTCCTATGACAAGTATTATACGCCTTAACATGTGTAATAATGTTACCTAATCAGTTTAGATGTTGTTGGTGCACTAAATGTCTGCTGATTACGTCATAATCAAGTCTTATGTCTAGATAGATTGTATGAGTGTGAAATAGTAATAGAATTAGGGTTTAGTTTTGATTTAGGAAGTGATTAAAGGGGGTTCCGTTTGAAATAGCCGTTTGAGATGAGGGTTCCGTTTGAGATAAGGGTTCCGTTTGAAACAGGTTATGTTAAGTTCAAACGGAAGGGTCTCATGTCTATAAATAGAAGTGTGTTAGTCTCATTCCAAACGGAACGGTTGTGTGTGTGAGCGAAGGTGCTGCCAAATTTTTGTTAGAAAATATTGTAAAAGCTCACAATTGATAATAAAAAGAAAGATTAAAGGATACAAGTTGTTTTGGACGTTGTTTACTTTGATTCCGCCTTAGTAATCGATGTTGAACTACCTTAACTGACTTTCAGGGTCACGTACACGATCCAACAAGTGGTATCAGAGCTCAGGACGAGGAGTTCATACCAAATACAGCTTGAAATCATCGGATTATCTCACTTCTACCTTTCTTTTCTGATTTAAACTAGTTGTCGCGGTTAAAATGGCTTGAAACGTTCACATAGCAAACGAAATTTACTATTAACTAATCCTTGAAATTTTGAAACCAAAATTCGACCTAAATCTGATCGAAATCATTCATACCGTTTGAAAATGTTCGCGAATTGCTGACGTCATACCGTTTGAAATTGACACATACCGTTTGAAATTGATCATATTGTTTGAAAACAAACTGATCGTTTGAACAATCGTTTGAAAATGGATTCTGTTTGAAATTGTCGTTTGAATTTGAACCATATCGTTTGAAGTGTGACCGTTTGAATTCATTCCGTTTGAAGGTGGTCGTTTGAATATCTGTCGTTTGAAACTATTGTTATTTCAAACGGAACAGCCCATTCCGTTTGAAAACAACCAGTTCGTTTGAACCTTTGTTTGAACCATTCCGTTTGAACAGGTTCCTTTTGAATCTGATATTTTCCAAAACCAAAATTTTTCTAAGTGTTGTCTGGTTTTACAGGTACATTCACGATGGATGATATTTTCTTAAACCCGTTTAGCGACATGTACGCGTTCGCTGGAGATTCCGGAAACAATGATACTTCATCAAGCAATGTGAATGAGAATCCACCAAAAGAGAAGAAAAAGGAAGCTTGGGAATCGGAAAGTGCCTTCGGAACGTTCAATAAACCTCCAAAGCTAATGGCTATTGAGGAGTACAGTCGTTGGTCCAGAAAGTTTGAAGATTGGATGATGGCATTCGCATTTCCAAGTTGGAAAAGTCTAAAGAATGGTTATGAACAAGGAAACAAGAATGGGGAAGTTTTAACAGCATCTGATGAGATTGAATCATTCGTAGCCGAACAAAAGTGTGTGGCGTTGTTATTTCAGTCTGTTCGGGAGGATATCATCTCATTGATAGACTATACAAATGCTAAAGATCTTTGGGCACAGTTAGAAAAGAAATGTTTAGGAAGTACTGAAATCGTGAAAAACAAAAAGAAACTTCTTAGGAAAGAGTTTGATATGTTTGGTTGTCTTAAGAATGAGTCAGTGTGTAAAATGATAGAAAGGTTCGGTTATCTGAAGCTGGAATTAGCAAGACATGATATCAAGTACTCTGATGATGAGCAAGTAGACAAGTTGTTCGATTCGTTGCCAGACGAGATGGAGTGGAGATATTATGCTCTCATGCTTAAGAACACTATTCCTTCTGAATTGTTGAAACCAGATTTGGTGATTGAGAGACTTGAGAGTCATGAACTGGAGTTGAAGAAGACGTACAAGGTTAATCACTCATCCTACCAGCAGAATTTGGATTTGTATTATCCAAAAAGCATGATGCCGAAAGCTACTTCTCCAAAGACTGCATTTTCTACTGAAAATGTGTCTACAGCTGGCAAAGAAAGTCAAAGTGGTCAAAGCAGTGGAAGTCATAGTGGTTATCACAGTGGATCTTCATCATCTGCAAGTTATTCTGATGCAAAGAATCGTTTTCAATGCAACATCGCGATAGATTTAAAGAATGCTCATAACTTTGATGAAGAATCGGCCAAGCAGCAGATGATCTTCCTAGCATCGGTGTTGGAATCGTATGAAGGGTTAGTAGCTGGGAAGATAGGCAACACAAATCTGACAAAAGAAGATTACGATCAGATTGATCCGGAGGAAATGGAACTGATCGATATTCGTTGGGCTATGGCAAGTGTTGTTCGTCGTGCACAAAGATTCAGGGAAATTACTGGAAGAAAAACAATTGGTGGTGCTTCTACCAAGCTGGGGTTCGATAAATCGAAGGTGACTTGCTTCAAGTGTAAGCAGAAGGGTCATTTCAAACGAGAATGCCGAAATGCTTATGCTGATGAGTCGGAGAATCCTTTCAGAGATGATTACTACAAGAAGGCGATTTATCACCAGAATAAATCTGAGCCGCCTAGATTGAAGCAGGTTGAAGACAACAGAGAGAAATCTAGAGCTCTTGCAGTGATTTATGATGATGAGGGATATGATTGGAGTCAAGAGGTTCTACCAGAAGAAGATGCGGTTGGTTACGCATTCATGGCGAAAAATGAACCTATTCCATGGAAAGATGATAGAACTGAAGAGCAGAAGTATAGATACAGAAAGATGATTTCGGAAAACAAAATTACTAGACTTTCTAGTATCTATTTGGAAGCAAAAAGAGCCAATAGATGGGATCCAGACAGAGAGTGTTATCTTGATGAGTATGGAAATATTGCAATCGATCACAAAACTCTCGATCTGGAAGTCTTAATCAAGGAAATGAAAGAGAATGATGAGTATTGGCAACACAAATGGTGGGGAACTCCAACAGAGAAAATGAAAGAGGAAGCGAAGAAAGAAAAAGAAGAAAAAGACAAAGAAGAGATCGAAAAATCAAAGAAGATTGATACTGGAGTTATCGATACTACGCAGGAGTTGACTGCAGAGAACCTGGGAAAAATGGCTGACAAAGTGCTGGCTGCTAAAGCACTTGAGGTAGATTTTAACTCCATGTCTGAGTCAAAAGGCCAGGTCAGTCCAAACTCGTCAACAAATGTGTCAGGTAAAAAGATCGAAGGAAATGCTGATTGCAAAAATTGCAACAAAGAGTGCAAATTTTGTAATACTGTCACGTATCTCAACGTTGAGAAAATTAAAGATCTGACAGCAAAGGTCAGAAACGTTGAGAATCAGATTCTTGGTCGTGACAAAACAGTTAAAGCTTCAACTGAACGGATAAGAGAATTAACTGCTCAAATTGAAACTGATAAAATTGATCATGACAAAATTAAACAAGAAAATGAAAAGTTGATTCTTGAAAACCGTCAGATTTTTGAAAAATTTGAAAAACTCAAAAGCACAATGAAAGATTGTGATGATCGAAATGGTAAAACTTTTAAAGAAAATGAACATTTAAAAGCAGTGCTTAGAGTTAAAGAAGAATCAATCAATAAACAACTGGATGAAATCGCTAAATTGAAACTTAAAGTTCAAGAGGCTGTAATAAAAAACGAGCAAATCCAGTTGAAGCTTAACAGTTACAGCTCCGCAAGCTTTGTTTTGCAACATATCATTCCCAAACCCATCGGGAAAGACAAAGCGGGCGAAGATGTGTATTCTGATGGAACTGGGGTGGGTTTTCATCAAGTACCACCACCTGTTCTTCATAATTACACTAAAAAGCAGTCTGGGTTGGTTGAAATTGAGGAAGAAAGTGAAGTTAAACTTCCGGAGAACATTGATATCAATTTTACATCATCTGATGATAGTGTTCAGACAGAGATTGTTAAGAGCACAGCTGAAAGTGTTTTGGTGTCTGATTCACCTGAAGATGATGGGTGTTTCTTGGATAAGTACATTCAGAAATCAAAGTCCAAAAACAACTTAAGTGATGAACCGGGTCTTGTGATGTACAAGATGGCTGGACCTGATAAGTTGTATTCGGATTCTGAGTTTCCAATTGAGAATGTTAATGTGAAAAAGTTGACAAATGTTTTCAAGTTAGTTGAAGTTGAGTTGTCAGAAGTGAACAGTTTGTGTCAAACAAAAAGGCAAATGAATTTTGAGAAAGATAAAGCTTATTACAAAAAGCCTGTTGTTCCACCACGTTTTTATAATAAAAATCGAAACAGTTGGTCGGGTGGTTATCGGGGTGGTAATAGTTATCAGAAAAAGAGTTTTCAAAACAAGAGGTTTGCTGAAAAGAAGGTGTTTGTGAACAGTTCAAGTTCACTTGCTGATGAAGAGAATGAAATTTTTTCAAAATCAAATAAAGAGTTCTTTGAGAAGAGGGTCTTACAACCTCAGTCTGAAGGCACAAGTCGAGTTGTTGATACTCGTACATGTTTTAGATGTAACAAAGTTGGTCACATTGCACGAAAGTGTACCAATACGAAGCCTAAGACTGAAAATGTGAAGATTCAAAAGGGTAAAGTTGATGTGAAGGGTAAAGCACCAATCATTGTTGAGAAAAAGAATGAGAAAAATGACAACATCAAAATGAAAAATGAACCTGTAAAGAAAGTGGTAAATAAAAACGACAAGTTGTATAAACGGGTTGCATTATCTCAACAAGTTTGGAAACCAAAAACTGAAATGAAAATTTTAACTTCTGAAGTGAAAAAGGCTGAAGAATCAATTTCGGTTGATTATGATGCAAATTTTCCACCTTTGAAGGCTGAAAATTTCAAAATTCAAATTGCGAGAGTCAAGGTTACACCTAAGGCTAATGAGGCCTGGGTGGACACCATGTTTGAATACGCAGTTTGAATTGCCGGAGCTTCCTGGATCGCGAAGCATGAATCGGCATTTTTATTGAAATGTTTTGAAATCAACTTGTGGTATATGCAGGATCTTCCAAGAGCCATTTCAAGATGGATCATGGATAGTGGCGCATCTCGACATATGACAGGAAAAACTGCATTGCTATATGATGTGAAGAATATCAATGGTGGTTATGTGGGATTTGCAGGTCATGAAGGAGGCAGAATTATTGGTGAAGGAACGTTATCCAATGGGATTGTAACGTTTGAGAGAGTTAACTACATCACTGAGTTGGAGAATAATCTGCTTAGTATCTCGCAGATTTGTGACAATTTGTATACTACTCACTTCACTGATAAAGAGTGTTTGATTTTGAAAACTGGTTTTGTTGTTCCTGAAGAATGGATTATCATGAGGGCACCTAGAGTGAATGATTTATATGTGTTAGATATGAGTGTAGCAACTACAACTACTGGTCAAGCACATTGTTTTGTGTCTAGAGCAACTGAGAAAGAATCAAGATTGTGGCACCGAAAGATGGGGCATATTCATCTAAGAAAAATGAATCATTTGGTGCACAATGATTTGGTATTGGGAGTTAATATCAAAGGTTTTCATCTGGAAGGGGAGTGCATTAGCTGTATCAAAGGCAAGCAGAAGAAAAAGTCACACCCTACAAAGCAAGTCAATTCAGTTTCGAGACCTCTGGAAAGACTTCATATGGATTTGTTTGGTCCGGTGAATGTCAAAAGTATTACAGGAGATTACTATTGTTTGGTCGTTACTGATGATTATTCCAGATTTTCATGGGTTTCTTTCTTGAAGACGAAAGATGAAACATTTGACAGTTTGATGGGGCTGTTCAGGAAGATTGAGAATTTGTACCAAAGGCGTATCAAGAGAATTCGAAGTGATAATGGTACTGAATTCAAGAACAGCAACATGGAAGAATTTTGCGATGAAAGAGGTATTTTGCATGAGTTTAGTGCTCCGTACACTCCGCAGCAGAATGGAGTCGCAGAACGCAAAAACCGGATGCTAATCGAGACGGCTAGAACTATGCTCACAGATTCAAAGTTACCGATTAATTTTTGGGCTGAAGCTGTTTCCGCCGCATGCTATACACTCAACAGAGTTCTCACTGTCAAAAAGTTCAACAAAACATGCTTTGAGCTAATCAATAATCGCAAACCGAATTTGAAGTATCTAGAACCGTTTGGGTCACCCTGTACGGTTATAGAGCCTTTTGGAAAGTTTGGTCCGAAGTGCATTGAGGGAATATTTGTTGGTTATGCAAATCCATTGCGACGTGTCTTCGTTCCAAGTGAGAAGCGGATTATTGAAGCTGTAAATGTTGAATGTCAAGGTTATACTATGCCGCCACAGAATCCTGGTGATTCATGGCGTTATCATTATGACAAACTGTGGGATTCGTTTGGCATGAGAGAAGAATCAGAGGATGATGAAGATTTCTTTGATGAGTTGGATATTTTGCGTGAATATGAGTCGCAGTTAAGGTTCCCAGCTGAGTATTCAAGGCGACCACGAGAAACTTCAAATGACGATGAAGCAGGTCCAAGTAATGCTGGTGAACATGATGATGTCCAACAGAATGAAGTTGCTCAGGATAATCAGTCAGATCAGAATGATAATCTAGAAGCTGAAAACATGCTAGTATTTGATCATGGTGATTCAGATTCTGAGGGGGAGCAAATTCAGATTTCAAGTCAAACAAACCAAGTTGGTGAACAAGATGCAGAACAGAATGTTACTAATCTGGAGGGAAATGTAGATGTTCAAAGTGAAGTGATGCCGCGAACTTTTTCATATCATCCAGAGGAGTTGATCATAGGAGAATTGCAGACAAGCGTTCGCACTCGAAATCAGATTGATAAAGGGCTTACATGTTTTTACACAAAAGTTGCTCCTTTACAAACTGAATTCTCATTAAGTTGTTTTATCTCGCAGGTTGAGCCAAGAACTTACAAAGAGGCGCTTACTGAAGACTCTTGGGTCAATGCGATGCAGGAGGAACTTAGTCAATTCGAGAAATTGGGAGTGTGGAAGTTAGTTGATTTGCCGGATGGTCAGAGGAAAATTAACACCAAGTGGGTGTTCAAGTGCAAGAGGGACGATAGAGGAATTGTTGTAAGGAACAAAGCTCGACTCGTTGTTCAGGGATTTAGTCAACAGGAGGGGATTGATTTTACCGAAGTCTATGCTCCTGTAGCACGACTAGAGGCAATCAGAATTTTTCTTGCATTTGCGTCTTGGAAGAACTTCAAAGTATATCAGTTAGATGTTAAATCGGCTTTTCTTTATGGGAAGGTTAAAGAGGAGGTTTATGTCGGTCAGCCACCGGGCTTTACTGACCCAATCCACAAAAACAAGGTCTACTTATTGGACAAAGCGCTATATGGTTTACACCAGGCCCCGAGAGCCTGGTACGAGACTTTGTCTCAACACCTACTAGTCAACAAGTTCATTCGTGGAAAAGTGGATGCCACTCTCTTCACTAAAGAAGTCGATGGTCATCTTCTGATAGTTCAGATTTATGTGGACGATATAATCTTTGGGTCGACAAATGAAAATCTATGCAAAGATTTTGAATCAGTGATGAAGCAAGAGTTTGAAATGTCATCAATGGGGGAGATGAAATTCTTTCTGGGTTTACAAGTTGAACAACTTCCTGAGGGAATTTTCATTCATCAGTCAAAGTATGTTCATGATATTCTAGAGAAATTTGGGATGTCAAGTTCTACTCCAGCTGCTACCCCACTTGCAATAAATCATGGGATTCACCCAGATCTCACCGGAGACAGGGCTGATGAAACGTTTTACCGTTCCATGATAGGTTCTTTAATGTACCTAACTGCTTCACGTCCTGATATAATGTACCCAACGTGCCTCGCAGCAAGATTTCAGTCTAACCCGAGAGCATCGCATATGATCATTGTGAAGAGGATATTGCGCTACCTGAAAGGAACTCCTTCATTGGGGTTGTGGTATCCGAGGAAAGGCGACTTTACGCTCGAAGGGTATTCCGATTCGGATTTCGGATGCTGCAAAGTCAATTCAAAATCAACAACTGCAGGATGCCAGTTCTTTGGTCCTAGATTGGTTACCTGGCAGTGTAAGAAACAAACGTCTATGGCGTTATCTACATGTGAAGCGGAGTATGTTTCTGCTAGCAGTTGCTGCTCTCAGATCTTGTGGATACAGCAACAGATGCGCGACTACGGTTTGCAGTTTCTTAACACACCTCTTTTTGTTGATAATGAGGCCGCTATAAATATAACAAAAAATCCAGTACATCACGCTAAAACTAAACATATAGAAATTCGTCATCACTTTATTCGTGATTGCTTTGAGAAAAAGTTGATACGAATTGAGAAAATCCACACTGACGAACAGAAAGCTGATTTACATACCAAAGCTTTTGATAAAAATCGGTTTAAATATTTGTTAAAACTGAACGGTATGAAGCTTCTGTCGGTGTCGGATGGCATAATTGGCGTTGATGAGAGTACTGTTGCGGATGAAGACGAGAAACAATCTGCAATGGTTTGTCGAATTTTTACTTGTTTTGGTATTTAGGGGGAGTAGATGTTTGTACATAGTTTATTTTCAGAAAATACAAAAACAGTAAAAAATGCAAAAATACAAAAACATGATAAAATCTGAAAAAGAGCTTGTGTATATAGGGAAAATGATAGTACATCGGCTTGACAGTCACAGTATGCTAAAGAATTGAAATGTTTAAAAGGTTAAACAGTCTCGCTGATGATGTGTCGATAGGTTTTCGCACATTTAGTAGATTTATTCGGGATATAAACCTAAATTCAAACTTGTGAATTCATGGGGAACACTACTTGGATATATAGGTAACCCCTGAAATCTCGTTTGAAAGGTCCCATATTCTGAGATACTAGGTCTTTATACTCAGTGATATCTGGGGTATTATTCCGGGACTTCTGCTGAAAGAAATTTCTGACCTAGTCCTCGAATAATACTTTCTGCAAATGCTTGAAACATAGCATCGCCCTCAGCAAGCTGATGAAACAATAAAATTGATAGTCGCTGCTGCTGTAAGCAAAAAGATCCTCTAAAGGGGACACACCGAAAAGTCGAAGCCGTCATCTCTCTGCGTATCAAAAGATCGACCTGAGCTCTCACGGCCCTCGCATTTAACCCCTGACAGATATCATTTGTGGTATACTCACCTGTAAGATTGAATATCTGGGATTCTAGATACGGGAGTATATTCAAGAGGTGGGACATATGAATGAGCTAAGTTCTTAATTCATCTAAATCGTATCCTGAATAGATTGAAATTTGTGTGAGAATTTAAGATGGATCAGGATATCGACATTCGAGGTGAATTGTTTAAATCTGAGTATGAATTGAAGCTTAACGGTACTTGTGATTTGTCTGAATAGCTGATATGATTCCCTGACACGCTCGCAAAAAAATTGTTTGTAAATAGTTTATTTTGTTTACTTTCTGCAATTTAATTTTTCTGTATTTCATTTCTTAGTTTAGAACACTTTGATAAAATCCAAAAAGATTTTATTTCTGCTTTATTTTTCTGACAAACCAAAGTGGAGAGTTGATTGTTGGATTCTCAGTTGATTGAAGCAGATGCAGGAGATTCTGGACTGAAGAATGAGGAGAGCTTATCTTTGAGGAAGTTTAAATTGTTTGAAAAGTTAAAACAAGTTCATTAATTTGATACTTGGTATTTTCAGAAAATGTTTGAAATTGTTGTTTTAAAATCAGTTTGTTTCGTCAAATGATCAACCAAGGTCATTAATTTGGACTTGGTAGATTAATCAAGTGATCAGGGTCATTAACTTGGACCTGAATACTTGAGTGGATTGCTATAACTGATTGAGTTTGAGAATTAATATTAAAAAAATAGAATTGTAATGTTTGTTGGTTGAGTAACAGATTTGGACTTCATTATTCCCAATGGAAGCTAATTGTCAAAGCTTGAACCAGATTTCTCAGATTCTAGCATATCGAGAGGGGGAGTCTGTAAAAGGGGGAGTCTGGATCAACGGTCAAAGGGAAGATTGAAGTTTAAAGATTGAAGATAGAGATTGAAGAAAGTTTTTACAATGTTTGAAGAATGATAAAGACAAAGACTTGAAACCAAAGACTTCATCAACATCCAAGGGGGAGTCTGTTGGTGCACTAAATGTCTGCTGATTACGTCATAATCAAGTCTTATGTCTAGATAGATTGTACGAGTGTGAAATAGTAATAGAATTAGGGTTTAGTTTTGATTTAGGAAGTGATTAAAGGGGGTTCCGTTTGAAATAGCCGTTTGAGATGAGGGTTCCGTTTGAGATAAGGGTTCCGTTTGGAACAGGTTATGTTAAGTTCAAACGGAAGGGTCTCATGTCTATAAATAGGAGTGTGTTAGTCTCATTCCAAACGGAACGGTTGTGTGTGTGAGCGAAGGTGCTGCCAAATTTTTGTTAGAAAATATTGTAAAAGCTCACAATTGATAATAAAAAGAAAGATTAAAGGATACAAGTTGTTTTGGACGTTGTTTACTTTGATTCCGCCTTAGTAATCGATGTTGAACTACCTTAACTGACTTTCAGGGTCACGTACACGATCCAACAGATGTAAAAATTTAGGTTACATATGCTTAAAATGAAATTATGCGTAAAAAGGGCATTTTGGTCATTTTCCTAAGGCATATAAATTACCTATCATACAACTAACTAAACGAAGTGACCATAAGGTATAACCTTGGAAGTTTATTCCCTATACAACTATGGTCACAAAATATGTTTGGTCGGATCCTAACGATCGACCAAACGGGTAGGGTTCGAAAGTCTAAGCGGTTGTTTAGACCACTTATCTTACGACCCTATATACGCACTAAACTAAAAGTGTCGAGTTAAACATGTTAAAACATGTTTAATGAAGTTAGAAAACAAGTTTGATATCAAAACAAAGGGTTTTGATACCCAATAATAGTTTGGTCGCAAAATACGCATAAACGCGTATTTTGACCGAAGCTATGAATCGTCACTATACCTAAATAACGTGGTAATCAGTAGGTATAGTCACAAGGGGCTATAACCATCGTGATTACGCTCACGTTGCGAAGTTCGAACGAACTTTGTGTTGACCATTGACTGGTCAAAGCAGAACGTCAAACACTGTTTGAATTTCGTGCTTAAAAACGCATAAAAGATGAAAGAATACTTACAAAAGGTCCAAGCTTGAAGATTTGAACTCAATTTGCTAAGGTATGAAGCTTGAGAGCTTCAACTTAGAGCAAGAATGAGAACAAATGTGAGGATTGTAAATGGGGAAAGTGGGTATTTATAGGAATTCAAGAGCCGTTACGATCGTTTCTCGAACTTTGAGCTTCAATCTCAACCATCCAAGTGTTACACACTGAAAAACAATACTATGGGTGCCCAAAACAAGCTCATAGAGTTGAAAAACCAAGTGCAAAAGCCTAAATACCAGCTGCTGTTTTGAAAACTGATTTTTGCTGATATGGTGGGCTCTCGCGCCCCGCATAAGAGACGGGCTCATCCTACGCGGCCCGCGACCTTATGGTAGCTCAGCAACAGTTTCAAAAATGACAGCTTTGGTCCCTGCACATGTTTAAATGCCATTTTTGACACGTTTAAGGCCCGCTAACCTCATTTCAAGGCTCTATAATGAAGTTAAAGTATAGGGAACATAAAACATGCTCAAAAACATCTCGGATGTTGGTTCGTTTGGTCGTACGGTTGCGTTGTTCGGTTAATTACGATGAAAGACGAACGGACGCGAAAAACGATACAAATTACGCGACGAATGGAAATTTAGCGTGCCAATCACTAAAATAAAATATTTTAATGATTACATAAATTTTTGGGTGTCCGCATATATTCAGAACGTAAGATATGCGCGTAAATGTAAACTTATGCACTTTTTGACGCTTTTAGTCCCAGTTTGACCAAAAAGTTTATTTTTGCACACCGAACCCCTCAAAGCCAATTTCTAAGCTATGTAAAGGATATTTATGGTATGTTTAACTTATGCTAAAGTTTTGGAATGTTCGATACCATATGAATCAGCAGACTTTTGCAGTTTGAAATAAATAGTCTCTGTGATCGAATAAACTTGATTTCGACACACCAAACCCTCCAAAACTTATTTCTATGTTATGTAAAGGTTATTCATGGTATGTTAAGCCCATGTCACTATTACGGAGTGTTTGTCACGTTAAACTGAATACGTTTATGCATCAGTTCGCGTATAACTTTCTAGAAAGCGATTTAGAGCTCGAAATCAAACAAGAATTGATATTTGCAAATGATAGACATACTGATACAAATCCCAAGTATGAAACACAATATTTCATTGATTTGGTATTTGTTGATGGTCGTAGAGACATAGATGTCACATTTTTTAATGCCGAGAACCTCGATCAGAGAGTAAAAAAGGGGTAAGGTTCACAATGGTGTAAAACTAAAATGGGATATACCGGGCTAGGATTCGAGTTACAGGAACAAGGGCCAAACCAACGACCTAAGAATGAAATCGTCGATCGAAAACACTTGACAACCTCCTGAAAGCAGGTTTTCTTGCCACCAGACCTTTCTGCATTAATTAGGAATCTGATGCCGTCACTAAACACATTCCTAAAATTGTAGCCATTTTTTTGAGTGTTTATTTTTTGGTGTCTAATCCGCATATATATCACTATTGCTCTTGATTTTTTTGACTGTATATCTCTTAAATGTCAACATATACACGTGTGATTTAGTTTACGAAGATTTTTCAATGCCGAGAACATCGATCAGAGAGTAAAAAAGGCGTAAGGTTCACAATGGTGTAAAACTAAAATGGGATATACCTGGCTTGGATTCGATTTACAGGAACAAAGCCCAACCAACCACCCAAGAATGGAATCGTCGAGCGAAAACACTTAACAACTTCCTGGAAGAAGCTTTTCTTACCAACAGACCTTTCTCCATCAATTAGGAATCTGATGCCGTCACTAAACACATTCCTTAAATTGTAGCCATTTTTGAGTGTTTATTTGTTGGTGTCTAATCCCCATATATATCACTATTGCTCTTGATTTTCTTGACTGTATATCTCTTAAATGTCAACATATACACGTGTGATTTACTTTACGAAGATTTTTCAATGCCGAGAACCTCGATCAGAGAGTAAAAAAGGCGTAAGGTTCACAATGGTGTAAAACTAAAATGGGATATACCGAGCTAGGATTCGAGTTACAGGAACAAGGGCCAAACCAACCAACCAAGAATGGAATCGTCGAGCGAAAACACTTGACAAACTCCTGGAAGAAGCTTTTCTTGCCACCAGAATTTTCTCCATCAATTAGGAATCTGATGCCGTCACTAAACACATTTCTTAAAATGTAGCCATTTTTTGAGTGTTTATTTTTTGGTGTCTTATCCGAATATATATCAGAATTGCTCTTGATTTTATTGACTGTATATCTTTTAAATGTCAACATATACATGGGTGATTTAGTTTACGAAGATTTTTCAAAGCCAAGAACCTCGATCAGAGAGTATAAAAGGCGTAAGGTTCACAATGGTGAAAAACTAAAATGGGATATACCGGGCTAGGATTCGAGTTACAGGAACAAGGGCCAAACCAACCACCCAAGAATGGAATCGTCGAGCGAAAACACTTGATAACCTCTTGGAAGCAGCTTTTCTTGCCACCAGACCTTTCTCCATCAATTAGGAATCTGATACCGTCACTAAACACATTCCTTAAATTGTAGCCATTTTTTGAGTGTTTATTTTTTGGTGTCTAATCCACATATATATCACCATTTCTCTTGATTTTCTTGGCTGTATATCTCATAAATGTAAACATATACACGTGTGATTTAGATTACGAAGATTTTTCAATGCCGAAAACCTCGATCTGAGAGTAAAAATGGCGTAAGCTTCACAATGTTGTAAAACTAAAATGGGATTTACCGGGCTAGGATTCGAGTTACAGGAACAAGGGCCAAACAAACCACCCAAGAATGCAATCGTCTAGCGAAAACACTTGACGACCACTTGGAAGTAGCTTTTCTTGCCACAAGACCTTTCTCTATCAATTAGGAATCTGATGCCGTAACTAAACACATTCCTTAAATTGTCGCCATTTTTTGGTGTTTATTTTTTGGAGTCTAATCCGCATATATATCACCATTGCTCTTGATTTTCTTGACTGTATATCTCCTAAATGTCAACATATACACGTGTGATATAGTTTACGAAGATTTTTCAATGCCGAGAACCTCGATCAGAGAGTAAAAAAGGCGTAAGGTTCACAATGGTGTAAAACTAAAATGTGATATACCGGGCTAGGATTTGAGTTACAAGAACAAGGGCCAAACCAACCACCCAAGAATGGAATCGTCCAGCGAAAACACTTGACAACCTCCTGGAAGCAGCTTTTCTTGCCACCAGACCTTTCTCCATCAATTAGGAATCTGATGCCGTCACTAAACACATTTCTTAAATTGTAGCCATTTTTGAGTGTTTATTTTTTGGTGTCTTATCCGCGTATATATCACTATTACTAATGATTTTCTTTAATGCATATCTCTTAAATGTCAACATATACACATGTGATTTAGTTTACGAATGTTTTTCAATGCCGAGAATCTCGATCAGAGAGTAAAAAAAGGCGTAAGGTTCACAATGGTGTAAAACTAAAGTGGGATATACCGGGCTAGGTTTCGAGTAACAGGAACAAGGGCCAAACAAACCAGCCAAGAATGGAATGGTCGAGTGAAAACACTAGACAACCTCCTGGAAGCAGCTTTTCTTCCCACCAGAACTTTCTCCATCAATTAGGATTCTGATGCCGTCACTAAACACATTCCTTAAATTGTAGCCATTTTTGAGTGTTTATTTTTTGTTGTCTAATCCGCATATATATCACCATTGCTCTTGATTTTATTGACTGTATATCTCTTAAATGTCAACATATACATGTGTGATTTAGTTTACGAAGATTTTTCAATGCCGAGGACCTCGATCAGAGATTAAAAAAGCTGTAAGGTTCACAATTGCGTAAAACTAAAATGGGATATACCGGGCTAGGATTCGAGTTACAGGAACAAGGGCCAAATCAACCACCCAAGAATGGAATCCTCGAGCGAAAACACTTGACAACCTCCTGGAAGTAGCTTTTCTTACCACCAGACCTTTCTCCATCAATTAGGAATCTGATGCCATCACTAACCACATTCCTTAAATTGTAGCCATTTTTTGAGTGTTTATTTTTTGGTGTCTAATCCGCATATATATCACCATTTCTCTTGATTTTCTGGAGTGTATATCTCTTAAATGTCAACATATACACGTGTGATTTAGATTACGAAGATTTTTCAATGCCGAGAACCTCGATCTGAGAGTAAAAAAGGCGTAAGCTTCACAATGGTTTAAAACTAAAATGGGATTTACCGGGCTAGGATTCGAGTTACAGGAACAAGGGCCAAACCAACCACCTAAGAATGGAATCGTCCAGCGAAAACACTTGACAACCTCCTGGAAGCAACTTTTCTTGCCACAAGACCTTTCTCCATCAATTAGGAATCTGATGCCGTCACTAAACACATTTCTTAAATTGTAGCCATTTTTGAGTATTTATTTTTTGGTGTCTAATCCGCATATATATCACCATGGCTCATGATTTATTGAATGTATATCTCTTAAATGTCAACATGTGCACGTATGATTTAGTTTGCGAAGATTTTTCAATGCCGAGACTCTCGATCAGAGAGTAAAAAAGGCGTAAGGTTCACAATAGTGTAAAACTAAAATGGGATATACCCGGCTAGGATTCGAGTAACAGGAACAAGGGCCAAACAAACCACCCAAGAATTGAATCATCGAGCGAAAACACTTGACAACCTCCTGGAAGGAGCTTTTCTTGCCATAAGACATTTCTCCATCAATTAGAATTCTGATGTAGTCACGATACAAATTCCTTAAATTGTAGCCATTTTCTCTGGGTTTATTTTTTGGTGTCTAATCTGCAAATATATCACCATTGCTCTTGATTTTCTTGACTGTATATCTCTTAAATGTCAACATATACACGTGTGATTTAGTTTACGAAGATTTTTCAATGCCGAGAACCTCGATCAGAGAGTAAAAAAGGCGTAAGGTTCACAATGGTGTAAATCTAAAATGGGATATACCGGGCTAGGATTCGAGTTACAGGAACAACGGACAAACCATCCACCCACGAATGGAATCGTCGAGCGAAAACACTTGACAACCTCCTGGAAGCAACTTTTCTTGCCACCAGACTTTTCTCCATCAATTAAGAATCTGATGCCGTCACTAAACACATTCCTTAAATTATAGCCATTTTTGAGTGTTTATTTTTGGTGTCTAATCCGCATATATATCACTATTGCTCTTGAATTTCGTGACTGTATATCTCTTAAATGTCAGCATATACACGTTTGATTAAGTTTACGAACATTTTTCAATGCCGAGAAACTCGATCAGAGAGTAAAAAAGGCGTAAGGTTCACGATGGTGTAAAACTAAAATGGGATATACCGGGCTAGGATTCGAGTTACAAGAACAAGGGGCAAACCAACCACCCAAGAATGGCATCGTCGAGCGAAAAAACTTGACGACCCCATGGAAGCGGCTTTTCTTGCCACCAGACCTTTCTCCATCAATTAGGAATCTGATGCCGTCACTAAACACATTCCTTAAATTGTAGCCATTTTTTGAATGTTTATTTGTTGGTGTCTAATCCGCATATATATCACTATTGCTCTTGATTTCTTGACTGTATATCTCTTAAATGTCAACATATACACGTGTGATTTAGTTTACAAAGATTTTTCAATGCCGAGAACCTTGATCAGAGAGTAAAAAAGGCTTAAGGTTCACAATGGTGTAAAACTAAAATGAGATATACCGGGCTAGGATTCCAGTTACATGAACAAGGGCCAAACCAACAACCCAAGAATGGAATCGTCCAGCGAAAACACTTGACATCCTCCTGGAAGTAGCTTTTCTTGCCACCTGACCTTTCTCCATCAATTAGGAATCTGATGCCGTCACTAAACACATTCCTTAAATTGTACCCACTTTTTGAGTGTTTTTTTTGGTGTCTAATCCACATATATATCACCATTGCTCTTGATTTTCTTGACTGTATATCACTTAAATGTCAACATATACACATGTGATTTAGTTTATGAAGATTTTTCAATGCCGAGAACCTCGATCAGAGAGTAAAAAAGGCGTAAGGTTAACAATGGTGTAAAACTAAAATGGGATATACCTGGCTAGGATTTGAGTTACAGGAACAAGGGCCAAACCAACCACCCAAGAATGGAATCGTCGAGCGAAAATACTTGACAAACTGCTGGAAGCAGCTTTTCTTGACACAAGACCTTTCTCCATCAATTAAAAATCTGATGCAGTCACTATACACAGTCCTTAAATTGTAGCAGCCATTTTCTGTGTGTTTATTTTTTGGTGTCTAATCTGCAAATATATCACCATTGCTCTTGAGTTTCTTCACTGTATATCTCTTAAATCTCTCCATACACATGTGTGATTTAGTTTACGAAGATTTTTCAATGCCGAGAACCTCGATCAGAGAGTAAAAAATGCGTAAGGTTCACAATGGTGTAAAACGAAAATGGGATATATCGGGCTAGTATTCGAGTTACAGGAACAAGGGCCAAACCAACCAACCAAGAATGGAATCGTCGAGCGAAAACACTTAACAACCTCCTGGAAGCAGCTTTTCTTGCCACCAAACCTTTCTCCATCAATTAGGAATCTGATGTCGTCACTAAACACATTCCTTAAATTGTACCCATTTTTTGAGTGTTTATTTTTGGGGGTCTAATCCGCATATATATCACCATTGCTCTTGATTTTCTTGACTGTATATCTCTTAAATATCAGTATGTACACGTGTGATTTAGTTTACGAAGATTTTTCAATGCCAAGAACCTCGATCAGGGAGTAAAAACGGCGTATGGTTCACAATGGTGTAAAACAAAATGGGATATACCGGGCAAGGATTCGTGTTACGGGAACAAGAGCTAAACCAACCACCCAAGAACGGAATCATCGAGCGAAAACACTTGACAACCTCATTGAAGCAGCTTTTGTTGCCACCAGACCTTTCTCCATCAATTAGGAATCTGATGTCGTCACTAAACACATTCCTTAAATTGTAGCCATTTTTTGAGTGTTTATTTTTTTTGGTCTCTAATCCGCATATATATTACCATTGCTCTTGATTTTCTTGACTGTATATCTCTTAAATGTCAACATATACACGTGTGATTTAGTTTACGAAGATTTTCCAATGCCGAGAACCTCGATCAGAGAATAAAAAAGGCGTAAGGTTCACAATGTTGTAAAACTAAAATGGGTTATACCGGGATAGGATTCAAGTTACAGGAACAAGGGCCAAACCAACCACCCAAGAATGGCATCGTCGAGCGAAAAAACTTGACGACCCCCTGGAAGCAGCTTTTCTTGCCACCAGACATTTCTCCATCAATTAGGAATCTGATGCCGTCACTAAACACATTCCTTAAATTGTAGCCATTTTTTTAGTGTTTATTTTTTGGTGTCTAATCCGCATATATATATATATATGTGTGTGTGTGTGTGTGTGTGTGTGTGTGTGTGTGTGTGTGTATATCACCATTGCTCTTGATTTTCTTGATTGTTTATCACTTAAATGTCAACAAATACACGTGTGATTTACTTTACGAAGAATTTTCAATGCCGAGAACCTAGATTAGAGAGTATAAAAGGCGTAAGGTTCACAATTGTGTAAAACTAAAATGGGATATACCGGGATTGGATTCGAGTTACAGGAGCAAGGGCCAAACCAACCACCCAAGAATGGAATCGTCGAGCGAAAACACTTGACAACCTCCAAGAAGCAGCTTTTCTTGCCACCAGACCTTTCTCCATCAATTAAGAATCTGATGCCCTCACTAAACACAATCCTTAAATTGTTGCCATTTTTTGAGTGTTTATTTTTTGGTGTCTAATCCGCATATATATCACCATTGCTCTTGATTTTCTTGACTATATATCTCATAAATGTCAGCATATACACGTGTGGTTTGGTTTACAAAGATTTTTCAATTCTGAGAACCTTGATTAGAGAGTAAAAAAGGCATAAGGTTCACAATGGTGTAAAAGTAAACTGGGATATACCAGGCTAGGATTCGAGTTACTGGAACAAGGGCTAAACCAACCACCCAAGAATGGAATCGTCGAGCGAAAACACTTGACACCTCCTAGAAGCAGCTTTTCTTGCCACCAGACCTTTCTCCATCAATTAAGAATCTGATGCCCTCACTAAACACATTCTTTAAATTGTTGCCATTTTTTGAGTGTTTATTTTTTCGTGTTTAATCCGCATATATATCACCATTGCACTCGATTTTCTTGACTGTATATCTGATAAATGTCAACATATAAACGTGTGGTTTAGTTTACAAAGATTTTTCAAAGCCGAGAACCTCGATTAGAGAGTAAAAAAGGCGTAAGGTTCACAATTGTGTAAAACTAAAATGGGATATACCGGGCTAGGATTCGAGTTACAGGAACAAGGGCCAAACCAACCACCCAAGAATGGAATCGTCGAGCGAAAACACTTGACAACCTCCTTGAAGCAGCTTTTCTTGCCACCAGACCTTTCTCCATCAATTAAGAATCTGATGCCCTCACTAAACACATTCCTTAAATTGTTGCCATTTTTTGAGTGTTTATTTTTTGGTGTCTAATCCGCATATATATCACCATTGCTCTTGATTTTCTTGACTGTATATCTCATAAATGTCAACATATACACGTGTGGTTTAGTTTACAAAGATTTTTCAATGTCGAGAACCTCGATTAGAGAGTAAAAAATGCGTAAGATTCACAATTGTGTAAAACTAAAATGGGATATACCGGGCTAGGATTCGAGTTACAGGAACAAGGGCCAAACCAACCACCCAAGAATGGAATCGTCGAGCGAAAACACTTGACAACCTCCTAGAAGCAGCTTTTCTTGCACCAGACCTTTCTCCATCAATTAAGAATCTGATGCCCTCACTAAACACATTCCTTAAATTGTTGCCATTTTTTGAGTGTTTATTTTTTGGTGTCTAATCCGCATATATATCACCATTGTTCTTGATTTTCTTGACTGTATATCTCATAAATGTCAACATATACACGTGTGGTTTAGTTTACAAAGATTTTTCAATGTCGAGAACCTCGATTAGAGAGTAAAAAAGGCGTAAGGTTCACAATTGTGTAAAACTAAAATGGGATATACCGGGCTAGGATTCGAGTTACAGGAACAAGGGCCAAACCAACCACCCAAGAATGGAATCGTCAAGCGAAAACACTTGACAACCTCCTAGAAGTAGCTTTTCTTGCCACCAGACCTTTCTCCATCAATTAAGAATCTGATGCCCTCACTAAACACATTCCTTAAATTGTTGCCATTTTTTGAGTGTTTATTTTTTGTTGTCTAATCCGCATATATATCACCATTGCTCTTGATTTTCTTGACTGTGTATCTCTTAAATGTCAACATATACCAATGTGATTTAGTTTGAGAAGATTTTTCAATACCGAGAACCTCGATCAGAGAGTAAAAAAGGCGTAAGGTTCACAATGGTGTAAAACTAAAATGGGATATACCGGGCTAGGATTCGAGTTACAGGCTTAAGGGCCAAACCAACCACCCAAAAATGTAATCGTCGAGCGAAAACACTTGACAACCTCCTGGAAGCAGCTTTTCTTGCTACCACACCTTTCTCCATCAATTAGGAATCCGATGCCGTCACTAAAAACATTCCTTAAATTGTAGCCTTTTTTTGAGTGTTTATTTTTTGGTGTCTAATCCGCATATATATCACCATTGCTCTTGATTTTCTTGACTATATATCTCATAAATGTCAACATATACACGTGTGGTTTAGTTTATAAAGATTTTTCAATTCTGAGAACCTTGATTAGAGAGTAAAAAAGGCGTAAGGTTCACAATGGTGTAAAACTAAAATGGGATATACCAGGCTAGGATTCGAGTTACAGGAACAAGGGCCAAACCAACCACCCAAGAATGGAATCGACGAGCGAAAACACTTGACAACCTCCTTGAAGCAGCTTTTCTTGCCACCAGACCTTTCTCCATCTATTAGGAATCTAATGCCGTCACTAAACACAATCCTTCAATTGTAGCCATTTTTTGAGTGTCTATTTTTTGGTGTCTAATCCAAATATATATCACCATTGCTCTTGATTTTCTTGACTGTATATCTCTTAAATATCACCATATACACGTGTGATTTACTTTACGAAATTTTTTCAATGACGAGAACCTCGATCAGAGAGTAAAAAGGCGTAAGGTTCACATTGGTGTAAACGAAAATGTGATATACCGGGCTAGGATTAGAGTTACAGGAACAAGGGCCAAACCAACCACCCAAGAATGGATTCGTCGAGCGAAAGCACTTGACAACCTCCTGGAAGAAGCTTTTCTTGCCACCAGACTTGTCTCCATCAATTAGGAATCCTATGCCATCACTAAACACATTCCTTAAATTGTAGCCATTTTT
Organism: Helianthus tuberosus; assembly: GCA_030545235.1. Classification (NCBI taxonomy): domain Eukaryota; kingdom Viridiplantae; phylum Streptophyta; class Magnoliopsida; order Asterales; family Asteraceae; genus Helianthus; species Helianthus tuberosus. The sequence continues at coordinate 121,853,384 of CM060417.1, read as the reverse complement.
TAGTGTTTATTTTTTGGTGTTTAATACGCATATATATATCACCATTGCTCTTGATTTTCTTGACTGTATACCTCTTAAATGTCAACATATACACGTGTGATTTAGTTTGCGAAGATTTTTCAATGCTGAGAATCTCGATCCGAGAGTAAAAAAGGCGAAAGGTACACAATCGTATAAAACTAAAATGGGATATACCGGGGTAGGATTCGAGTTACAGGAACAAGGGCCAAACCAACCGCCCAAGAATGTAATCGTCGAGCGAAAACACTTGACAACCTCCTGGAAGCAACTTGTCTTGCCACCGGACCTTTCTCCATCAATCAATTAGGAATCTGATGCCGTCACTAAAAACATTCCTTAAATTGTAGCCTTTTTTTGAGTGTTTATTTTTTGGTATCAAATCCGCATATATATCACCATTGCTCTTGATTTTCTTGACTGTATATATCTTATACGTCAACATATACACATGTGATTTAGTTTACGAAGATTTTTCAACGCCAAGAACCTCGATCAGAGAGTAAAAAAGGCGTAAGATTCACAATGGTTTAAAACTAAAATGGGATATACAGGGCTAGTATTCGAGTTACAGGAACACGGGCCAGATCAACCACCCAAGAATGGAATCGTCGAGCCGAAACACTTGACAACCTCCTGGAAGCAGCTTTTTTTGCCACCAGGACTTTCTCCATCAATTAGGAATCTGATGCCGTCACTAAACACATTCCTTAAATTGTAGCCATTTTTTGGTGTATAATCCGCATATGTATCACCAATGCTCTTGATTTTCTTGATTGTATATCTCTTAAATGTCAACATACACACGTGTGATTTTGTTCACGAAGATTTTTCAATGCCGCGAATCTCGATCATAGAGTTAAAAAGGCGTAAAGTTCACAATGGTGTAAAACTAAAATGCGATATACGGGCTAGGATTCGAGTTACAGGAACAGGGACCAAACCAATCACCCAAAAATGGAATTGTCGAGCGAAAATGCTTGACAACCTCCTGGATGCAGCTTTTCTTGCCACCAGACCTTTCTCCGATAATTAGGAATCTGATGCCGTCACTAAAAATATTCGTTAAATTGTAGACATTTTTTAGTGTTTATTTTTTGGTGTCTAATCCGCATATATATCACCATTGCACTTGATTTTCTTGACTGTATATCTCTTAAATGTCAACATATACACGTGTGATTTAGTTTACGAAGTTTTTTCAATGCCGAGAACATCGATCAGAGAGTTAAAAAGGCGTAAGGTTCACAATGGTGTAAACTAAAATGAGATATACCGGGCTCGGATTCGAGTTACAGGAACAAGGGCCAAACCAACCACCTAAGAATGGATTCGTCGAGCGAAAGCACTTGACAACCTCCTGGAAGCAGCTTTTCTTGCCACCAGACCTTTCTCCATCAATTAGGAATCCGATGCCGTCACTAAACATATTCCTTAAATTGTAGCCATTTTTTGAGTGTTTATGTTTTGGTGTCTAATCCGCATATATATCACCATTGCTCTTGATTTTCTTGACTGTATATCTCTTAAATATCAACATACACATGTGTGATTTAGTTTATGAAGATTTTTCAATGTCGAGAACCTCGATTAGAGAGTAAAAAAGGCGTAAGGTTCACAATGGTGTAAAACTAAAATGGGATATACCGGGCTAGGATTCGAATTATAGGAACAAGGTCCAAACCAACCACCCAAGAATGGAATCGTCAAGCGAAAACACTTGACAACCTCCTAGAAGCAGCTTTTCTTGCCACCAGACCTTTCTCCATCAATTAGGAATCTGATGTGATAACTGGCACCAAACCGGTAATTTCCGTACAATTTAATTAATACTTAATGACTGCAATTATGTGCTTAAATGTCAACATTGATTGATTACATGCTATACTTGTGAATTCTTGCACGTTTTATACTACAAATATTGCTTTATGCATTAATGAATAGCGTGCGTCAGAAATACTAGTAAACTCACCGGTAAGACACACTGTGTCAACAATTCTGCAGAAAGCAGTCAGACAATAGAATTGGGGCTTAGGTGTAGGTCCAACGTCAAGAATACATTAAAACCCAAATATGTATACAAGGGTTAACATATAGACGTTCCGGAAGCTAGAATATGCACTAAAAAGCACCCGAAACGCACTTTAAATGCAGAATTCTGCACAAATCAGCTATAATCAGCTTTTTAACACATAAATATTATGCAGAATTCATGTTTTATTATCCGGAACACCCTCCTAAGTGTTGGGAATTAAAAGGGTTACAAAAGGATACCTAAAGGACACTAAACGGTGCAATTTAGCACTTTAACGAACCGGTATTTAACCGAACAACCAGACATTACCCGAAACATAAAAATATTACTAGAATCATTGTTTTAATGTTTCTGAACTAGTTATGGTCCTCGAACAACATAACACCCCTTATAACATAATAACACATCAAGTCCCTAAACTTTACACTTGAAACTAACTTATTTATGTAAATAGGAATTGAATTTTACACATTGTAGGATCGATTTCGACCTAAACGAGTCGTTCGGAAGAGCTCAAATCCGTTTCAGAGGCGGAAACAAAGAAACGGACGTGTACACAGCTAGAATCACACTTTAAATCTCTTGTATATTGATTTTACAGCGTTTACATTGACAAGGAACACCGGCAATACCTCGGTATCAGATCTGAACAACGTTACAAATGAAAATGACAATGAACCTATTTATAGAGTTTCTGGTTCGCTTATGTGTCACATGTTCATATAAGCGGACCAGACATGTACACATAAGCGGACCAGACTGACAAATAAGCAAACCAGACTTCCTATGTCCCTATGAGCGAACCAGACATGACAAATAAGCTGACCAGACATGTCTATGTCCCTATGAGCGGACCAGACATGTAACACCTATACAGACTCCTGTTTTCTCGTAAAACATGCCCTATGCTATACAATACGACGTAAAACCTGATCCTAGACACATAGACGGAATCAACAGATGTAGTGCACCAACAGACTCCCCCTCAGATGTTGATGGAGTCGCTTATACACTCTGACTGAAAAACTGTGTCTTCACATCTTCAATCTAGATCAGTCTCTGGGCTTTCTCTTCTCTCAATCTTCAGACTCCCCTTCTCGATTTACTGGCATTCTTTTGTTCTTCAGTAACATCTTCAGGATCGTTGTCTGATCTACACAGCCTTTCAGAATTGATTTCCAGGATCGAAACTTGGCTGTCTTCCAACAGAGATTTTCAGAATATCGAAACCTGGCTACCTGCACAATCTTAACCCAGACATAAATTTCCTAATTTTATCACATATCAAATACCTGTGCACCAACACATGACTCTCATAATCACTAAAACAAACATATAATTGCAACATCTCAGGCTCTCTTTCAAATATCTATGATGAACCACTTGAAGAAGGTTAGATTTAACGAAAACAATTAGATTTACACAAACACTCCCCCTCAAATGCTGCTCATCATGTTTAGCACTCGGAATTTTGAAAATCAGTTTTCCAACATCAGTTGTCGAAAATCTTTTTGACTTTTTCAAAAATTATGCTAAATCACACACAAAATCTTTTTGGATTTTCTGAGAGACTAAAATGCAGAAATAAAATATTTATAGACAATATTTTGTGAGTTTGTGTAAGAGGATCATATCAGTTTCTGAGACAAATCACCAACACCATTAAGCTTCATTTCATTTTCAGTTCTAAACAATTCACCTAGATTGTCAGTATATTGATCCACTTAAATTTTCACACAAAGTTCAATTGATCCGAGATACGAGATTAATGTATTAAGCTCTTGAACTTATTCGTGTGTCCCACTACTTGAATATACTCCCGTATCCAGATCCCAATATTCAGTCTTACAGGTGAGTATACCACAGATGATATCTGTAAGGGAATAAATTATAGTACGAGGGCCGTGAGAGCTCAGGTCGATCTTTCGATACGCAGAGAGATGACGGCTTCGACTTTTGGTGGGTCCCCTTTAGAGGATCTTTAGCATTACAACAGCAGCGACTATCAATTTTATTGTTTCATCAGCTTGCTGAGGGCGATGCTATGTTTCAAGCATTTGCAGAAAGCATTATCCGGGGACTAGGTCAGAAATTTCTTTCAGCAGAAGTCCCGGGATAATACCCCAGATATCACTGAGCATAAAGACCTAGTATCTCAGAATAAGGGACCTTTCAAACAAGATTTCAGGGGTTACCTATATATCCAAGTTTGTGTTAACCCACAGAACAAGCAAGTTTGAAATTTATGTTTATATCTCGTCACAATTTACTAAATGTGCAAAAACCTACTGACACATCATCAGTGAGACCGTTTATCACTATTTAACTTTCCATTTCTTTAGCATGCCGTGATCGTCCACTGATGTACTATCATTTCCTCTTTTATACAACAAAACTCATTTTTCTTTTTATCATGTTTTTGTCTTTTTCAAATTTTCTAATGTTTTTGGATTTTCTGAAATTTTTACTCCCCCTAAAATGCAAACACATTTTAGGAAATTTGAAAATAAACTGTACAATAAAGTGACAACTGATATCAAATCACTTCAAATCGCCATCCACTTGGCATAAACAATCAGAACTCCCCCTTACAACAAACTATTTTCCCATTGTGATTTCAAAACACTTAAGTTTGTTTTAATCAAATGGTTTTTCCGGAAAATTAGTTTTGTTGATTTTACCACTTGTAAAGTTAGGGGTTCATCATGTTGTTTTTCCAAACAATCATTCGTAAATATGGTCCAATCAAGTTCAACTAAATGACCTTGATTAACCACTTTTCAGTGAAAACCTTCAACAACTACTAGCAGGTTCACTTTACCAACCATAACCACTTGCTCATCAAAATATAACAATTCAAAAATACCACCTGTACTTTACCAATTGTACCAATTGTAGGATCATTTGCTAAGAAAGATGCCGATTCCTGCTCCACTCTTACCAACCTGGGAGCTCCGGCAAGTCCGGTTTTTACTCAAACATTATGTCCACCCAGGCCTCACCAGCCTTGGGTGATTTTGGAACACATCTATCCCACCAACACTTTGATTTGTAAAACTCTTTAGCATCCTTTACCTTCCTGTCTACCATCTTACCAAAAATATGTTTGACTTTCCCGTTGAAAGCCTTCTCAACATCAAATTCTCCCTCATCAGCGAAGAATTGATTTGAGATCTCTACCTTTCCCACTTTCTTCATCAAATTTTCTTTTGACAATTTAGGAAAATTCTCATCGTTCACTTCTGGAACGGAATTCACAATCTTTTTCTCAACACATGACTCCTTTGATTTTATGGAATCAGATTCATTTTCAGAATTACCCTCAGATTTAACCACCCACTTTTGCTTGTTCATATCACCTTTTCTTTTGTAAAAACGTTTTGAACTTTCTCCTTCCTCAGAAGTAGAATTTTCATACTTTTTAACATTTTTCACAGGTTGTTCTTTCTTATCAACACAAGTCTTTCTCAAACCAAAGTTAGAAGAAACTTCCTGTTTTTGATAGTTGGTCTTGGGGAAATTCCAAGCTATATGTCCAACTTCTTGACATTTGAAACAGGTTCTTCTGTCAACTCTTTCAGCAAACCTTCTCACATTCTTTTTTACTTCAGCAAGAAACTCCTGGTTTGACTGCTTCCAGAACGGTTTCTTCTGTTCATCCTCTGAACTTCCTCCTGAAACAAATTTTGTTTTTGGTTTATAAGTTTTCTGATTTTTATAATTTTCTGAAGAATTTAAACCAAGACCTTGTTTTTTGAAATTACGGTTGTGGTTTGGTTTCTTTCGATAACCGGAACCATAACTGTAACCCTTTTTCTTGTTCAATCTCTGTTGAACTCTTGAAGTGTACTTTTTAGGTTTTTCAGCAAGATTTAAATCTTTTATTTCAGAAATATTAATTTCTGTTAATTTGAAAACCTGTTTGATCATTTCAGTTTTGACACTTCTTATTGGAAATTCCTCATCAGAATATAATTTGTCTGAATCATTCAAAGTATAAGCCACTTTGACTGATCCATCATTCAAATTAGATTTTGATAACAAGAATTCTTTATTGTAAACCCTTTTAACTGGTGAACTCGGACTCTTCTCAGATGAACTCGAACTATCTGACTTAGACTCCGACTTTGACTCTTCATCCGTATCTAACACTTGATCGACAACTTTCTTTACTAACTCAGATTCATGATCAGTGTCAGACGCTGTGAATGTAACATCAATATTGTCTGGTAATTCATCAATGATTTCAGACTTTAACTTGATGTTGAGAGCCTTATTAACTCGTTCCTCATTTGGCTTTCTGGGAGAATAAGTTTCATGGATCGGGGGCGGACATCTGTTATACTTGACACTTGTTGGCTTACCAGTATCCTCTTCTTTTTCTTTCTTCTTGAACGCTTCAAGACCTGCAACAGTAGGATAAACCCGATCAATCAGATAATCACATGTAGTATAACTCAAAAGTAATCGGTTAATCCTTTCACTCTCAATTTTCTCAAGTTCCAGCTCCTTCTTCAGTTTAGCACAATCTTCAATGTAATCATTTATGACGCTTTGCTTTGTCATCAAAGTTGCACTCATTTTGTCATTTGCTTTCTCTATTTCAGTATTCGTTCTTTTCAAACCATCAACTGTCCTATTCAGTACATCGTATGACTCTTTCACATACTTCACATCAGACAGTAAATCTTCCTTAATCTTCTCTAAATCAACAATCTTCTTGTCTTTTTCTTCACAAGCTTTACAAGATTCTGAACACTTCATACAAGGTTTAATGATTTCGACTATCTTATCAACCTCAACAACTTTATCAACTTCTACAAATTTTTCAACCTCAACTACCTTTTCTATCTCGACAATCTTTTCAACCACTGGTTCTTCGGATTCTATTTCAGCTTTCTGTCCCTCAGTTTCTTTTGTTGAGCTTTCTTCAACTTCTGCTTTCAACTCATGTTCTTCAATTTTCTGAATAAACTGTGCCAGATTCATGTTTTCATGTTTTCTCATATGTTTTACAATCAACAGATAAGTTCCCCATTTTTGCTGTGGTAAGGCATCAGCAAGTTTATCAATCCATTCATCATTGTCTTTCTTAATGTTCAATCTTCCCATTTCCACGACTAAATGACAATCTCTATCAATGGTCATCTTTGTTGTTTCATGGTCAAAAGCTACAAACATGTCAAATGACATCTTCAACAACGCCTCTTCCATGTTTCGGTATCCCAAAATTCACAAACTCAGACTTTCAAATGAACTGGAATCAAATCTCAAGCGAACTGGTAATTACAAACGAACTAACTTGATGCGAACTAGTTCACCTCGTGAAACACCTGGAGACACACAAACACAACACAATCAGTTTAAATGCTTATCGATTAACTGAATAAGACTGGTACTTGAACTGGTGAATTTTCTGTGCGGACTGAACGTTGACCAACTGTGCAGGCTTCTAGAACTCGGATCAAAATCAAACGACCTTTGAAACTTTTGAACTCCAAACTGTACGAACTGACAGACACCACAACTCAAAACACGCGACCTGAGTACACACCGTGCGAAGTGAACATATTTGTTATCAACACATACAAACCCACAACAATATTTTTTAAAGTTTCACACACTATTAAGCACTATCACATGAAAACCAATTTAATCGTACATTGTTATCAAGCTGTCATCATTCACAATCAAGATCAATCATATTTCAAGCAAGTTGATGATTTAATGAACCGATATGTGGTTAACTATGATTGGACCTCTAATTATCCAATATCATATGCTGAAAATTTTAAGATCACTAACTTCTCATTGGACCATTAAAGTTGACACTTATCTCAATCACATGGACTGGTAATATATGCTCTCATTGAACTGATGAACTGTTTCTTGTGCCAACAACATCACATGTGCAACTGACAAAACTTTTTTCAATTGAACTTCAACGATTAAACTTGACTTGGTTGATTGAGTAACAATGTAATTATCAGATCACATGTAACAAGACACTACATCACGTGATTCCTACTGATTTTAATCACTTGATTTTGCCCTCAACATCGACTCAATCATCACAGGACCCATCAACTTTGAACAATCACATGCAGACTTATTACCCTTTTCAACCTTTGCCGACAACTTTATAATAATCACATGTAACTAGTCTTATAAGCAGACCACAAATTGCACTAAAACGCGGATCTCAAGTGTCACAAAGAGCGAATCTCAATTGATGTTCAAAAAAGCGGACCAAACATGTCACTTAAAGCGGACCAGAAAAATGTCAGATAAGCGAACCAACTGTGTCCGGATAAGCGAACCTGACAGTAAGATTGTCTGAAAGAGCGAACCAAAACAGGTGTTTCGAGCGAACCAGACTGTGATCTAAGAGCGGATCTATGTGACGTCAGCAAAACACGAACCGAATGCAAGCGAAAACTCAATTTGAACCAATTTTAGGCCGATTTAAGTTCTGAAAACTTCCAGGTTTTGTTAATTCATGATTACGCACACACTGTGTGAATTTTAAGTGATTTTGACCGTAAAAAGTTCTGTTTTTTCAAAAAGAAAGGTGTAGAAGCAGAAAAAAAATGATGAAAACGAACTGTATATGCGAGATCTCCTCCTCCTTGGCTCTGATACCAATTGTAGGATCGATTTCGACCTAAACGAGTCGTTCGGAAGAGCTCAAATCCGTTTCAGAGGCGGAAACAAAGAAACGGACGTGTACACAGCTAGAATCACACTTTAAATCTCTTGTATATTGATTTTACAGCGTTTACATTGACAAGGAACACCGGCAATACCTCGGTATCAGATCTGAACAACGTTACAAATGAAAATGACAATGAACCTATTTATAGAGTTTCTGGTTCGCTTATGTGTCACATGTTCATATAAGCGGACCAGACATGTACACATAAGCGGACCAGACTGACAAATAAGCGAACCAGACTTCCTATGTCCCTATGAGCGAACCAGACATGACAAATAAGCTGACCAGACATGTCTATGTCCCTATGAGCGGACCAGACATGTAACACCTATACAGACTCCTGTTTTCTCGTAAAACATGCCCTATGCTATACAATACGACGTAAGACCTGATCCTAGACACATAGACGGAATCAACAGATGTAGTGCACCAACACACATTACCCCCCCTATATTATTTACGGTCACATGGGTGACCCCACCAACAAAGTCCTACGTGATCTTGCATAATCTCCTTGGATTCATTTTGATATTACTTAGATATTTTGAGATTTCAAAAGATATTTAAAGATCTTGCATATATTATATAAAGGCATAAGCTCTTTCATAAATCACCACAACCCACCTCCTCCTCCCTTCTCCCTAATCTCGGCCATGAGCCACCACCCACATCACCACCACCTTCATCTCATTTCAATCCATTCCAAATTCTTCACAAGGTGCTAGAAGGTGTTTAAGGAGGTTTAGAGCTTGTAGATCTTGAAGAACCTTCTTCATTTGCTTTTACCCACTATCTTTGTCATCTTCATCTTCAAGTGTTCTTCCCTAGCCCTTGTGCTAGTAGTAAGCTCCTTATAACTTGTTACTTCATACATTGTTGGTTAAAAGATGATGAACAATGATAAACTTGAAGAACACAAAAGAACATGATCATGATACTTTAACATAAGCTTAAATACATAAGAATACATGTAAATGATGATGAATTGCTTCTTGATGAATGATGATTTGTGTTAGTGATGTTAGACATCATAAGAAACCTACTAGATTGTGATTAAACACATGATCTAGTAAGTTAAAGTGGTGATCTTGGGAAAGACCAAGATCATCATGCTTTATGTCTCCATGAACTTGAATAATGAAAGTGATCTTCAAATGTAAAGATGATTTAAACAAAATACAAATATTGTAAATAGATGATTACAAGAATAATTTTCCCAAGAAACCAAGTTTATTTATGAGATTTACAAAGTCATGGTTTCTAAATAAACTAATAATATTTTTAGTGTTTAAACAAGACTAGAAACATGTTTGTAACAAGAAAAATACAAAAGAAATATTTTTAGAAAAATCATCTTACAAGTTGTAAATGACCAAATCCTTTAATAAAGTGATTTACAAACAAATAAACATGTTTTTAAGGGTAACTAAACCTACTAAATAACATGGTAAGTTACTACAAGTTTTTACAAAAACTTCAAGTTCCTGATATAGTGTAATATACATGATTTTGACACTCGGTAAGTGTTAAATGAGTTGATGATTGTTGTGATGATTTAAAAGAAAATAAACACATGTTTTGAAAACATGGGAAACCTCCATTTTTAGGGGAAACTCTGTCAAAATTTCTATAAATTTTGACACTTAGAAAAATATAAGTTTTGGTGAAACTTATTCCCTAAAAATTCACCTAAAAATATTTACCAAGGTTTCCCTAATTTTTATGTAAACTTCAAGTTAAGAAATGATGATTTCTTCAAGATAAGAATTGATATTAAGTATGTATATTTTTGAGAAAGATATATATATTTATTGATCACCAAATTTTGTGCTCAGTGTATGTAGTATGTATTATACGTAAATAGTGTATTAGGACTTGAAAATACACTAAATACTCCTAAGGAGTGAAGATACAAAAATACACATACAACATGCTTAGACAAATACAAGAAAATATATTTATGAAAATATATTACTTGATAGATTAAATAACTTGGACAAGTTATGAACATGAAATGAAGTTTTGGACAAAATACATAACTCGGGTGAAAAATACAAGATACTTATATTTATTTTTGAAGAAATAATATAAGTAAGATACATAGTTAAAAATATAAATTATTTTTAACAACAAAGAACAAATACATGAAAGATGGTGACTTGTACTTGTGCGATACTAGTCTAGTGACTAACGTTAATAAAACACGTATAGGTCACGACACTATATAAGCAAACCCGGTGAAGTTTACGGCGCAAGAAACACAAAGTTGTGAGTTCATGCTCCCCCTTTTCTTTTAACTGTTTTCAGTTTTATAACTTCAGGGGTGAAGTACAGGTTACTAAATGTTTACAGAAAAGTGAGATTATGTCCCCACTTTTAAACTTTTACATACTTTTTAACCTTGGGGAAAATACATATGTTATGGTATGATGGATACAAGAAATGAGGAATGATACTTGAAATTGTGTCGTGAATAGGGTACCAGAAGCACCATTAATCGTGTACATACTAAGACCGCTTAACAAAAGGTTAGATCTAATGGGTTTTCGGGCAGCCACACTCTTGGTGATAACTAGTACCAAGCAGTGCTTTTGTGACTCCGTCGTGAATCGACAACTAGAAAAATGCCTATGGTTTGGATGCTTCCTATGTCGTGTCTCATGTTAATGGCCTTGCAACCCATTAACAATCTCGATACTTACAGAAATACTTGATACATACAAAATTACATACCATGTTTTCATACAAAGTGTACAAACGTTCAATACAAAAATTGCATGAATTCACACCAACATTATGTTGACGTTTTTCCAAAAACTCACATGTATTTCAGGTAACTAAAGTGGATGTGCGCGCGGTCTTACTCATGCTCTTGGATGTTGTTTATGTTTATCTTTGAATAAAGTTGTAAAATTTTCAGACAATATGCTGTCTTGTGATGTAAACACTTAAACTACGTTTTCAGTTATGTAATGTTTGGCATTTGGAGTTATTTTTCATGAGCATGTAGTATGTTTACCAATCGTATGCAATGAAAACCTTTCATGATCACATCTCGTGCTTCCGCCTTAGAAAGGGGTGTGACAGATTGGTATCAGAGCTGCGATTGTAGTGAACCAGGATTCCTTCTCGAGTCTAGTCTACAATCTCTAGGATCCTTTCACGAAAACAATTTTTCCAAAGAGTTTTCATTGCATAAAACTTTTCGCGACATCCACTACCTGAAACTATTTTCAAAGAGTCAATAAAAGACATTACGAGATTTAGGGTGCACTGGAGTAGCACTTGTGTTTGACTAGAAATTACTTGCAACTATGTGTAATAATTGATATATACATATACTAGAAATAGAATATCTCAGGTACTCGTGACATTACCTGAAAACAATGGCCTATCTGAAGGAAGTAATACGAGGATGAAACGAACTGTGCGGACTGTGCAAGGACTTACGTAATTATGGATGCATATATAATTATGGAATTCAGTGCACAGAAACCACAGCAAGTCTTGTCACGTATCATAAGAGATTCCTTCAATACAAGAGAAGGTCAAACGTGAACACCCTTCCCCCAGCCTATTAAATACTCTTTTGGAGTAATAATTTAGGGTATAAAGACATGAACCGCCAATGTGAAATAAGATATTTGTCCTTTACATATATTAAACTTGTACCTTGGGGAGATGTAACCCTTATGCATTTTGCTTACCTTGCAAACAATGACGTAACAAGTTGTCCTGATATGTGTAAAGACATTGGTGAATATCTAATGACACATCAGTATTTATCTATTTATGCATGCTTGTTGCTGTATGAATAGATTTATATGGCGGATTGTTTGATGTCATTTATGTGGGTATATGTCTGCGTATATATACTGCTACTGTCTCGTAGGACGACATCAAACAAATGTCTAACCCTGTTGTGCTATGTTCCGACAGAACATAGCACCTAGAAGAGCTGTGACCAATCAAGGTTCCGACCAACCTCCTCCTCCTCCTCTGCCGAGGATTGCTGAAGAACGAAACGCCCTATTGGAAGAAAGGATCTCCGCAGTTATCGCCCAATACGAGGCGAACCGCACCGAACAAAGTGGAGGACCAAGCAATGCTAGACATAATGGGCAGGGAGATACATTTGGAGGAAGCACAGCTCAAGGTTGCACCTTCAAGCAGTTTCTCGACTGCAAGCCACTAAACTATGACGACACTGGAGGTGCAGTGGCTTTTGTACGCTGGACGGAAAAGACGGATGCCACTATCCGTATGAGCAAGTGTACCGCGGATCAGCAAGTCACTTTTGCTACAGGGTTGTTTGTTGATGAAGCTTTGACTTGGTGGAATTTGCAAGTCCAGACTCTGGGTGATGATGCTGCGTACGGCATGACGTGGGATGCGCTAAACGAAAGTATGAGAGAAAAGTATTGCTCTTGTGCTGAACTCCAAAGGTTGGAGACTGAGTTCTGGCACTTGTCCATGGAAGGTGCTGACATTACTGGTTATACTCGAAGGTTCCACAACTTGTCAAGAGTGATCCCCTACATGGTGACTCCCGAATTTAAGCGCATTGAATGCTACATTTGGGGATTGGCCTCAGAATTCCGCAACATGGTAACTTCGGCCAAACCTCAAACGATCACTGAGGCTGTAACTCTGGCTGTCAGCCTTACTGAAGATGTTGTTCGTATGAAGAAGTTATCGCTGAACCCAACTGAAAAGACCGAGACACATGATGAGTCGTCTGGTGACAAGAAGAGGAAGCATTCGAACCTGAATCAAGCAACACGTAACAGCAAGGGTTCCAACAACAAGAAGACCCCAACCCGCCTCAAGAGGCGAAAAATCTTGCAACCATGAATGACGCTCCTGCCAAAAGGTACCTGGGCACTCTGCCCACTTGCAACCAGTGCAAGCGTCATCACGAAGAAGTTTATCGCATTCCAAAATGCGACAAGTGTGGGAAACTGGGTCACCATACTGAGGATTGTTGGGGAAAAGGAAGGAACGGGAATGGAAACCGCAACACTGCTGGTAATAGAAACAATGGTGGAAATGGAAATGGAAATGGTAACCGGAATGGCAATGGAGCTGGGCAGAACCAAGGATGCTTCGGTTGTGGAAGCAAGGATCATTTCATAAAAGATTGCCCAAGAGGGAACAATGCTCAGGCTCGGGCATTTGTGATTGGAGCAAAGAACGCACGCGAGGACCATAATGTGGTTACCGGTACGTTTCTCATTAACAATCACTTTGCATCCATATTATTTGACACTGGTGCTGATTATAGCTTCATGTCTGTGGAATTTAAACGTATGCTTGGAATAGAATCTAGTAGATTAGATATTCCTTATTCCATAGAACTAGGCAATGGTAAACTCGTTGAATCGAGCGAAGTCGTTAGAGGTTGCACATTAGAACTTGGTGAGCAAAGATTTAGCATCGACCTCTTACCTATTCAACTGGGTAGCTTTGATGTAGTGGTCGGAATGGACCGGTTGTCCAAGAACTAAGCTGAAGTTATTTGTCACGAGAAAATCATTCGCATCCCTTTGGCGATTGATGAAAATCTCATCGTGCACGGAGAAAAACGAGACACGCCTCTGCGAATCATCAGTTGTATAAAGGCGAAGAAGTGCTTAAGGAAAGGATGTGTTGCTTTCCTAGCGCACGTTGTAGATAAGAAAGCTGAGGAGCCGAAACTCGAAGATATTCCTATGGTGAAGGAATTCCCTGATGTTTTTCCCGAAGACCTGCCAGGACTACCTCCGCAACGACAAGTCGAATTCCATATAGACTTGGTTCCAGAAGCCGCTCCTGTAGCCAAGGCACCCTATCGGCTTGCACCATCCTAGATACAAGAATTATCTACACAACTCCGGGAGTTGTTGGATAAAGGATTCATAAGGCCAAGCTTCTCGCCCTGGGGAGCTCCAGTATTATTCGTGAAGAAGAAGAATGGAACACTGTGGATGTGTATCGATTATAGAGAACTGAACAAGCTCACTATCAAGAATCGGTACCCACTACCGAGGATTGATGACTTATTTGATCAGTTGCAAGGATCGAGCTACTATTGCAAGATCGACCTTCGATCTGGATACCATCAGTTGAGAATCCAAGAGGAAAGCGTACCAAAGACTGCATTCAGAACGCGTTATGGGCATTACGAGTTTCTTGTGATGCCATTCGGACTGATGAACGCACCAGGGGTATTTATGGATCTGATGAACCGCGTGTGCAAACCGTATCTCGATAAATTCATGATTGTATTTATCGATGATATCCTGATTTACTCGCAAACAAGAGAAGAACACGAGCAACACCTCAGAACCATACTGGAACTACTAAAGAAAGAGAAACTTTATGCAAAGTTTTCAAAGTGCGAATTCTGGATTCGCGCAGTACAGTTTCTTAGTCACGTTGTGAACGAGAAGGGCATTCATGTAGACCCATCCAAGATTGAAGCAATAAAGAATTGGGAAGCCCCCAAAACCCCGACTGAAGTTCGACAATTTTTGGGCTTAGCGGGCTATTACCGGCGATTTATCGAGAATTTCTCCAAAATGGCTCAACCGCTGACAACCCTTACGCAGAAAGATAAGAAGTACGACTGGGGTGATAAGGAGGAAGAAGCCTTCCAACTACTCAAAAATAAACTATGTGATGCACCGATACTATCCTTACCCAAAGGCACAGAAGACTTCGTGGTATACCGCGACGCTTCGCGTCAAGGTTCGGGTTGTGTGCTCATGCAATGCCAAAAAGTCATCGCTTACGCTTCAAGACAGTTGAAGGTACATGAAAAGAATTACACCACGTACGACCTGGAGCTACGCGCGGTGGTATTCGCCTTGAAGATCTTGTGACATTATTTATATGGTACTCGATGTACAATCTTCACAGACCACAAAAGCCTACAACACATATTTGATCAGAAGGAATTAAATATGCGACAGCGACGTTGGGTCGAGCTGCTGAACGATTATGACTGTGAGATTAAGTACCACCCTGGAAAGGCAAATGTTGTAGCAGACGCGTTAAGTCTAAAAGAAAGGGGTAAGACCCTAAGGGTTCGAGCATTGGAAATGACGATTCAAACGAACCTCACTGAACGCATTCATGACGCACAACAAGAAGCCCTTAAGATGGAGAATCATAGAGCTGCATACCTCCGAGGTATGATGAAGAATTTGGTGCCAAACAAAGAGGGAACCTTATACTTTAAGGGGCATATTTGGGTTCCGCTCTATGGCGGTATTCGAGAAGTCATCCTTAATGAAGCTCATAAGTCGAGATACTTGATCCATCCAAGATCGGACAAAATGTATCAAGACTTAAAGCACTACTATTGGTGGCCGAGGCTTAAAAGCGATGTTGCTATCTATGTTGGAAAATGCCTAACCTGTGCTAAGGTTAAGGCTGAATATCAGAAACCGTCTGGCCTACTGCAACAACCAGAGATACCCATGTGGAAGTGGGAGCAAATCTAGATGGACTTCATAACAAAATTACCCAGGACCCCTAGAGGGCACGATATGATATGGGTGATAGTTGATCGATTGACGATATATGCGCATTTCCTACCGATCCGAGAGAAGGATAGCACTGGAAAGCTTGCTGAGTTGTACTTGAAAGAAATCGTGGCACGTCATGGAGTGCCTATCTCAATTATTTCAGACAGAGATGGACGTTTTGTCTCGAGGATCTGGCAATCCTTTCAGGAAGCCTTTGGATCTCAATTAGATCTGAGCTCGGCCTTCCATCCGCAAATAGACGGCCAGAGCGAACGGACCATACAAACGCTGTAAGATATGCTTCACGCATGTGTTATGGACCTAGGTGGCAGTTGGGATACTCATCTACCTTTAGTTGAGTTTTCCTACAATAACAGTTATCATACGAGTATAAAAGCCGCACCATTCAAAGCTCTGTATGGCCGCAAGTGCCACTCGCCATTATGTTGGGCAGACGCTGGAGACAAACGTATGGTTGGTCCTAAACTTGTACAAGAGACAACCGACAAGATCATGCAGATCCGAGAGCGCATTAAGGCGGCTCGAGATCGACAAAAGAGCTACGCTGATCGAAGACGAAAACCATTAGAATTCAAAGTGGGAGACAAAGTTTTGTTAAAGGTCTCACCTTGGAAGGGCGTAGTAAGATTCGGAAAACGCGGAAAGCTGAATCCACGATACATCGGACCATTCAATATTATGGATAGAATTGGTACCGTGGCTTACAAATTGGAATTACCGAAAGAACTTAATGGAGTACATGATACGTTTCATGTATCCAACCTCAAGAAGAGTCCAACCCAAGAAACAGTGATCATCCCTGCGGATGAAGTGCATATTGACGACACCCTTCGATTTACAGAACAACCCGTTGAGGTTACAGACTGGAAAGTCAACAAGACCCAAAGGAGCAGTGTCAAACTTGTCAAAGTACGTTGGAACTCTAAGCACGGTCCCGAGTACACGTGGGAACGTCAAGACCAGTTTAAAGAAAAGTACCCCCACCTGTTCAAGAAAACTCCTGCGAGAGTTAGATCAGCCTGAATTTCGGGACGAAATTCTTTTAACGGGGGGAGACTGTGACAACTGGCACCAAATCGATAATTTCCGTACAATTTAATTAATACTTAGTGACTGCAATTATGTGCTTAAATGTCAACATTGATTTATTACATGATATACTTGTGAATTCATGCACGTTTTATACTACAAATATTGCTTTATACATTAACGAATAGCGTTGCGTCAGAAATACTAGTAAACTCACCGGTAAGACACACTGTGTCAACAATTCTGTAGAAAGCAGTCAGACAATAGAATTAGGGCCTAGGTGTAGGTCCAACGTCAAGAATACATTAAAACCCAAATATGTATACAAGGGTTAACATATAGACGTTCCGGAAGCTAGAATATGCACTAAAAAACACCCGTAACGCACTTTAAATGCAGAATTCTGCACAAATCAGCTATAATCAGCTTTTTAACACATAAATATTATGCAGAATTCATGTTTTATTATCCAGAATACCCTCCTAAGTGTTGGGAATTAAAAGGGTTACAAAAGGATACTTAAAGGACACTAAACGGTGCAATTTAGCACTTTAACGAACCGGTATTTAACCGAACAACCGGACATTACCCGGAACATAAAAATATTACTAGAAGCATTGTTTTAATGTTTCTGAACTAGTTATGGTCCCCGAACACCATAACACCCCTTATAACATAATAACACATCAAGTCCCTAAACTTTACACTTGAAACTAACTTATTTATGTAAATAGGAATTGAAATTTACACATTACCCCCCCCCCCTATATTATTTATGGTCACATGGGTGACCCCACCAAAAAAATTCTACATGATCTTGCATAATCTCCTTGGATTCACTTTGATATTACTTAGATATTATGAGATTTCAAAAGATATTGAAAGATCTTGCATATATTATATAAAGGCATAAGCACTTTCATAAATCACCACAACCCACCTCCTCCTCCCTTCTCCCTCATCTCGGCCGTGAGCCACCACCCACATCACCACCACCTTCATCTCATTTCAATCCATTCCAAGTTCTTCACAAGGTGCTAGAAGGTGTTTAAGGAGGTTTAGAGCTTGTAGATCTTGAAGAACCTTCTTCATTTGCTTTTACCCACCATCTTTGTCATCTTCATCTTCAAGTGTTCTTCCCTAGCCCTTGTGCTAGTAGTCAGCTCCTTGTAACTTGTTACTTCACATATTGTTGGTTAAAAGATGATGAACAGTGATAAACTTGAAGAACACAAAAGAACATGATCATGATACTTTAACGTAAGCTTAAATACATAAGAATACATGTAAATGATGATGAATTGCTTCTTGATGAATGATGATTTGTGTTAGTGATGTTAGACAACATAAGAAACGTACTAGATTGTGATTAAACACATGATCCAGTAAGTTAAAGTGGTGATCTTGTGAAAGACCAAGATCATCATGCTTTATGTCTCCATGAATTTGAATAATGAAAGTGATCTTCATATGTAAAGATGATTTAAACAAAATACAAATCTTGTAAATAGATGATTACAAGAATAATTTTCCCAAGAAACCAAGTTTATTTATGAGATTTACAAAGTCATGGGTTCTAAATAAACTAATAACATTTTTAGTGTTTAAACAAGACTAGAAACATGTTTATAACAAGAAAAATACAAAAGAAATATTTTTAGAAAAAACATCGTACAAGTTGTAAATGACCAAATCCTTTAATAAAGTGATTTACAAACAAATAACCATGTTTTTAAGGGTAACTAAACCTACTAAATAACATGGTAAGTTACTACAAGTTTTTACAAAAACTTCAAGTTCATGATATTGTGTAATATACATGATTTTGACACTCGGTAAGTGTTAAATGAGTTGATGATTGTTGTGATGATTTAAAAGAAAATAAACATATGTTTTGAAAACATGGGAAATCTCCATTTTTAGGGGAAACTCTGTCAAAATTTCTATAAATTTTGACACTTAGAAAAATATAAGTTTTGGTGAAACTTATTCCCTAAAAATTCACCTAAAAATATTTACCAAGGTTTCCCTAATTTTTATGTAAACTTCAAGTTAAGAAATGATGATTTCTTCAAGATAAGAATTGATATTAAGTATGTATATTTTTGAGAAAGATATATATATTTATTGATCACCAAATTTTGTGCTAAGTGTATGTAGTATGTATTATACGTAAATAGTGTATTAGGAGTTGAAAATACACTAAATACTCCTAAGGAGTGAAGATACAAAAATACACATACAACACGCTTAGACAAATACAAGAAAATATATTTATGAAAATATATTACTTGATAGATTAAATAACTTGGACAAGTTATGAACATGAAATGAAGTTTTGGACAAAATACATAACTCGGGTGAAAAATACAAGATATTTATATTTATTTTTGAAGAAATAATATAAGTAAGATACATAGTTAAAAATATAAATTATTTTTAACAATAAAGAACAAATACATGAAAGATGGTGACTTGTACTTGTGCGATACAAGTCTAGTGACTAACGTTAATAAAACACGTATAGGTCACGACGCTATATAAGCAAACCCGGTAAATCCCATTTTTTGTCACGACGCTATATAAGCAAACCCATTTTAGGTCACGACGCTATATAGGTTCACAATGGTGTAAAACTAAAATGGGATTTACCGGGCCAGGATTCGAGTTATAGGAACAAGGGCCAAACCAACCACCCAAGAATGGAATCGTCGAGTGAAAACACTTGACAACCTCCTAGAAGCAAATTTTCTTGCCACAAGACCTTTCCCCGTCAATTAGAAATCTGATGCCGTCACTAAACACATTCCTTAAATTGTAGCTATTTTTTGGGTGTTTTTTTTCGATGTCTAATCCCCATATATATCATCATTGCTCTTGCTTTTTTTAACTGTATATCGCTTAAATGTCAACATATGCACATGTGATTTAGTTTACGAAGATTTTTCAATGCCGAGAACCTCAATCAGAGAGCAAAAAAGGCGTAGGGTTCATATTGGTGTAAAACTAAAATGGGATATACCAGGCTAGGATTCTAGTTACAGGAACAAGGGCCAAACAAACCACCCAAGAATGGAATCATATAGCAAAAACACTTGACAACCTCCTGGAAGCAGGTTTTCTTTCCACAAGACCTTTCTCCATCAATTAGAAATCTGATGCAGTCACAATACACATTCCTTGAATTGTAGCCATTTTCTGTGTGTTTATTTTTTGGTGTCTAATCTGCAAATATATCACAATTGCTCTTGATTTTCTTGACTGTATATCTCTTAAATGTCAACATATACATGTGTGATTAAGTTTACAAAGATTTATCAATTCCGAGAACCTCGATCAGAGGGTAAAAAAGGCGTAAGGTTCACAACAGTGTAAAACTAAAATGGGATATACAGGGCTAGTATTCGAGTTACAGGAACAAGGGCCAAACCAACCACCCAAGAATGGAATCGTCGAGTGAAAACACTTGACAACCTCCTGGACGCAGCTTTTCTTGCGACCAGAGATTTCTCCATCAATTAGGAATTTGATGCCGTCACTAAACACATTCCTTAAATTGTAGCCATTTTTAAGTGTTTATTTTTTGGTGTCTAATCCGCATATATATCACCATTGCTCTAGATTTTCTTGACGGTTATCTCTTAAATGTCAACATACACACATGTGATTTAGTTTACGAAGATTTTTCAACGCCAAGAACCTAGACCAGAGAGTAAAAAAGGTGCAAGGTTCACAATGGTGTAAAACTAAAATGGGATATACCGGGCTAGTATTCGAGTTACAAGAACAAGTGCCAAACCAACCACCCAAGAATGGAATCGTCGAGTGAAAACACTTGACAACCTCCAGGAAGCAGCTTTTCTTGCCACCAGACCTTTCACCATTAATTAGGAATCTGATGCCGTCACTAAACATACTCCTTAAATTTTAGCCATTTTTTGAGTGTTTATTTTTTGGTGTCTAATCCGCATATATATTACCATTGCTCTTGATTTTCTTGACTGTATATCTCTTAAATGTCAACGTATACACGTGTGATTTAGTTTACGAAGATTTTTCAATGCCGAGAACCTCGATCAGAGACTAAAAACGGCATAAGGTTCACAATGATGTAAAACTAAAATGGGATATACTGGGCTAGGATTCGAGTTACAGGAACAACGGACAAACCAACCACACAAGAATGGAATCGTCGAGCGAAAACACTTGACAACCTCCTGGAAGCAGCTTTTCTTGCCACCAGACTTTTCTCCATCAACTAGGAATCTGATACCGTCACTAAACACATTCCTTAAATTATAGCCATTTTTTAGTGTTTATTTTTTGGTGTCTAATCCGCATATATATCAACATTGCTCTTGATTTTCTTGAATGTTTATCTCTTAAATGTCAACAAATACACGTGTGATTTAGTTTACGAAGATTTTTCAATGCCGAGAACCTCAATCAGAGAATAAAAAAGGCGTAAGGTTCACAATTGTGTAAAACTAAAATGGGATATACCGGGCTAGGATTCGAGTTACAGGAACAAGGGCCAAACCAACCACCCAAGAATGGAATCGTCGAGCGAAAACACTTGACAACCTCCGGGAAGCAGCTTTTCTTGCCACCAGCCCTTTCTCCATCAATTAGGAATCTGATGCCCTCACTTAACACATTCCTTAAATTGTAGCCATTTTTTAGTGTTTGTTTTTTGGTGTCTAATCCGCATATATATCACCATTGCTCTTGATTTTCTAGACTGTATATCTCTTAAATGTCAACATATACACGTGTGATTTAGTTTACGAAGATTTTTCAATGCCGAGAACCTAGATCAGAGAGTAAAACAGGCGTAAGGTACACAATGGTGTAAACCTAAAATTGGATATTCCGGGCTAGGATTCAAGTTACAGAAACACGGGCCAAACCAACCACCCAAGAATGGAATCGTCGAGCGAAAACACTTGACAACCTCCTGGAAGCAGCTTTTTTTGCCACCAGGCCTTTCTCCATCAATTAAGAATCTGATGCCGTCACTAAACACATTCCTTAAATTGTAGCCTTTTTTTGAGTGTTTATTTTTTGGTGTACAATCCGCATATATATCACCATTGTTCAGGATTTTCTTGATTGTATATCTCTTAAATGCCAACATATACACGTGTGATTAGTTCACGAAGATTTTTCAATGCCGAAAACCTCGATCAAATAGTTAAAAAGGCGTAAGGTTCACAATGGTGTAAAACTAAAATGCGATATACCGGGCTAGGATTCGAGTTATAGGAACACGGGCCAAACCAACCACCCAAGACTGGAATTGTCGAGTGAAAACACTTGACAACCTCCTAGATGAAGCTTTTCTTGCCACCAGACCTTTCTCCATTAATTAGGAATCTGATGCCGTCACTAAACACATTCCTTAAATTGTAGCCTTTTTTTGAGTGTTTATTTTTTTGTGTCTAATTCGCATATATATTATCATTGCTCTTGATTTTCTTGACTGTATATCTCTTATATGTCAACAGATACACATGTGATTTAGTTTACGAAGATTTTTCAATGCCGAGAACCTCGATCAAAGAGTAAAAAAGGCGTAAGGTTCACAATGGTGTAAAACTAAAATGGGATATACCGGGCTAGGATTCGAGTTACAGGAACAAGGGCCAAACCAACCACCCAAGAATGAAATCGTCGAGAGAAAACACTTGACAACCTCCTGGAAGCAGCTTTTCTTGCCACCGGACATTTGTCCATCAATTTGGAATCTGATGCCATCACTAAACACATTCCTTAAATTGTAGCCATTTTTTAAGTGTTTATTTTTTGGTGTCTAATCCACATATATATCACCATTGCTCTTGATTTTCTTGACTATATATCTCTTAAATGTCAACATATACACATGTGATTTAGTTTACGAAGATTTTTCAATGTCGAGAACCTCGATCAGAGAGTAAAAAAGGCGTAAGGTCCACAATGGTGTAAAACTAAAATGGGATATATACAGGGCTAGGATTCGAGTCACAGGAACACGGGCCAAACCAACCACCCAAGAATGGAATCGTCGAGCGAAAACACTTGACAACCTCCTGGAAGCAGCTTTTCTTGCCACCAGACATTTGTCCATCAATTAGGAATCTGATTCCGTCACTAAACACATTCCTTAAATTGTAGCCATTTTATGAGTGTTTATTTTTTGGTTCTAATCCGCATATATATATCACCATTGCTCTTGATCTTCTTGACTGTATATCTCTTAAATGTCAACATATACACGTGTGATTTAGTTTATGAAGTTTTTTCAATGCCGAGAACCTCGATCAGAGAGTAAAAAAGGCGTAAGGTTCACAATGGTGTAAACTAAAATGTGATAAACCGGGCTAGTATTCGAGTTACAGGAACAAGGGCCAAACCAACCACCCAAGAATGGAATCGTCGAGCGAAAGCACTTGACAACCTCCTGGAAGCAGCTTTTGTTGCCACCAGACCTGTCTCCATCAATTAGGAATCCGATGCCGTCACCAAACACATTCCTTAAATTGTAGCCATTTTTTGAGTGTTTATTTTTTGGCGTCTAATCCGCATATATATCACCATTGCTCTTGATTCTCTTTACTGTATATCTCTTAAATGTCAACATATACACGTGTGATTTAGTTTGCGAAGATTTTTCAATGCCGATGACCTCGATCAGAGAGTAAGAAAGGCATTAGGTTCACAATGGTGTAAAAATAAAATGGGATATACCGGGCTAGGATTTGAGTTACAGGAACAAGGGCCAAACCAACCACCCAAGAATGTAATCGTCGAGCGAAAACACTTGACAACCTCTTGGAAGCATCTTTTCTTGCCCCCAGACCTTTCTCCATCACTCAATTAGGAATCTGATGCCGTCACTAAAAACATTCCTTAAATTGTAGCTTTTTTTTAGTGTTTATTTTTTGGTGTCTAATCCGCATATATATCACCATTGCTCTTGATTTTATTGACTGTATATCTCTTATATGTCAACATATACACGTGTGATTTAGTTTACAAAGATTTTTCAATGCCGAGAACCTCGATCAAAGAGTAAAAAAGGCGTAAGGTTCACAATGGTGTAAACCTAAAATGGGATAAACCGGGCTAGGATTCGAGTTACAGGAACAAGGGCCAAACCAACCACCCAAGAATGGAATCGTCGAGCGAAAACACTTGACAACCTCCTGGAAGCAGATTTTCTTGCCACCGGACATTTGTCCATCAATTAGGAATCTGATGCCGTCACTAAACACATTCCTTAAATTGTAGCCATTTTTTGAGTGTTTATTTTTTCGTGTCTAATCCGTATATATATCACCATTGCTCTTTAGTTTCTTGAATGTATATCTCTTCATTGTCAACATATACACGTGTGATTTAGTTTACGAAGATTTTTCAATGCCGAGAACCTCGATCAGAGAGTAAAAAAGGCGTAAGGTTCACAATGGTGTAAAACTAAAATGGGATATACAGGGCTAGGATTCGAGTTACAGGAACACGGGCCAAACCAACCACCCAAGAATGGAATCGTCGAGCGAAAACACTTGACAGACGCCTGGAAGCAGCTTTTCTTGCCACTAGACATTTGTCCAACAATTTGGAATCTGATGCCGTCACTAAACACATTCCTTAAATTGTAGCCATTTTTTGAGTGTTTATTTTTTGGTGTATAATCCGCATATATATCACCATTGCTCTTGATTTTCTTGACTGTATATCTCTTAAATGTCAACAGATACACGTGTGATTAAGTTTATGAAGTTTTTTCAATGCCGAGAACCACGATCAGAGAGTAAAAAAGGCGTAAGGTTCATAATGGTGTAAACTAAAATGTGATATACCGGGCTAGTATTCGAGTTACAGGAACAAGTGCCAAAAAAACCACCCAAGAATTGAATCATCGAGCGAGAACACTTGACAACCTCCTGGAAGCAGCTTTTCTTGCCACCAGACCTTTCTCCATCAATTAGGAATCCGATACCATCACTAAACACATTCCTTAAATTGTAGCAATTTTTTGAGTGTTTATTTTTTGGTGTATAATCCGCATATATATCACCATTGCTCTTGATTTTCTTAACTGTATATCTCTTAAATGTCAACATATACACGTATGATTTAGTTTGCGAAGATTTTTCAATGCCAAGAACCTCGATCAGAGAGTAAAAAAGGCGTAAGGTTCACAATGGTGTAAAACTAAAATTGGATATACCGGGCTAGGATTCGAGTTACAGGAACAAGGGCCAAACCAACCACCCAAGAATGTAATTGTCGAGCGAAAACACTTGACAACCTCTTGGAAGCAGCTTTTCTTGCCACCAGACCTTTCTCCATCAATCAATTAGGAATCTGATACCATCACTAAAAACATTCCTTAAATTGTAGCCTTTTTTTGAGTGTTTATTTTTTTGTGTCTAATCCGCATATATATCACCATTGCACTTGATTTTCTTGACTGTATATCTCTTATATGTCAACATATACACGTGTGGTTTAGTTTACGGAGATTTTTCAATGCCGAGAACCTCGATCAAAGATTAAAAAAGGCGTAAGGTTCACAATGGTGTAAAACTAAAATGGGATATACCGGGCTAGGATTCGAGTTACAGGAACAAGGGCAAACCAACCACCCAACAATGGAATCATTGAGAGAAAACACTTGATAACCTCGTGGAAGCAGCTTTTCTTCCCACCGGACATTTGTCCATCAATTAGGAATCTGATGCCGTCACTAAACACATTCCTTAAATTGTAGCCATTTTTTGAGTGTTCATTTTTTGGTGTCTAATCCACATATATATCACCATTGCTCTTGATTTTCTTGACTGTATATCTCTTAAATGTCAACATATACACTTGTGATTTAGTTTACGAAGATTTTTCAATGCCGAGAACCTCGATCAGAGAGTAAAAAAGGCGTAAGGTTCACAATGGTGTAAAACTAAAATGGGATATACAGGGATAGGATTCGAGTTACAGGAAGACGGGCCAAACCAACCACCCAAGAATGGAATCGTCGAGCGAAAACACTTGACAACCTCCTGGAAGAAGCTTTTCTTGCCACCAGACATTTGTCCATCAATTAGGAATCTGATGCCGTTACTAAACACATTCCTTAAATTGTAGCCATTTTTTGAGTGTTTATTTTTTGGTGCTAATCCGCATATATATCACCATTGCTCTTGATCTTCTTGACTGTATATCTCTTAAATGTCAATATATACACGTGTGATTTAGTTTATGAAGTTTTTTCAATGCCGAGAACCTCGATCAGAGAGTAAAAAAGGCATAAGGTTCACAATGGTGTAAACTAAAATGTGATAAACCGGGCTAGTATTCGAATTATAGGAACAAGGGCCAAACCAACCACCCAAGAATGGAATCGTCGAGCGAAAGCACTTGACAACCTCCTCGAAGCAGCTTTTGTTGCCAACAGACCTTTCTCCATCAATTAGGAATCCGATGCCGTCACCAAACACATTCCTTAAATTGTAGCCATTTTTTGGGTGTTTATTTTTCGGTGTCTAATCCGCATATATATCACCATTGCTCTTGATTCTCTTTACTGTATATCTCTTAAATGTCAACATATACACGTGTGATTTAGTTTGCGAAGATTTTTCAATGCCGATGACCTCGATCAGAGAGTAAGAAAGGCGTAAGGTTCACAATGGTGTAAAACTAAAATGGGATATACCGGTCTAGGATTTGAGTTACGGGAACAAGGGCCAAACCAACCACCCAAGAATGTAATCGTCGAGCGAAAACACTTGACAACCTCTTGGAAGTAGCTTTACTTGCCACCAGACCTTTCTCCATCAATCAATTATGAATCTGATGCCGTCACTAAAAACATTCCTTAAATTGTAGCTTTTTTTAGTGTTTATTTTTTGGTGTCTATTCCGCATATATATCACCATTGCTCTTGATTTTATTGACTGTATATCTCTTATATGTCAACATATACCCGTGCGATTTAGTTTACAAAGATTTTTCAATGCCGAGAACCTCGATCAAAGAGTAAAAAAGGCGTAAGGTTCACAATGGTGTAAAACTAAAATGGGATATACCGGGCTAGGATTCGAGTTACAGGAACAAGGGCCAAACCAACCACCCAAGAATTGAATCGTCGAGCGAAAACACTTGACAACCTCTTGGAAGCATATTTTCTTGCCACCGGACATTTGTCCATCAATTAGGAATCTGATGCCGTCACTAAACACATTCCTTAAATTGTAGCCATTTTTTGAGTGTTTATTTTTTGGTGTCTAATCCGCATATATATCACCATTGCTCTTTAGTTTCTTGACTGTATATCTCTTCAATGTCAACATATACACGTGTGATTTAGTTTCTGAAGATTTTTCAATGCCGAGAACCTCGATCAGAGAGTAAAAAAGGCGTAAGGTTCACAATGGTGTAAAACTAAAATGGGATATACAGGGCTTGGATTCGAGTTACAGGAACACGGGCCAAACCAACCACCCAAGAATGGAATCGTCGAGCGAAAACACTTGACAGCCGCCTGGGAGCAGCTTTTCTTGCCACTAGACATTTGTCCATCAATTAGGAATCTGATGCCGTCACTAAACACATTCCTTAAATTGTAGCCATTTTTTGAGTGTTTATTTTTTGGTGTATAATCCGCATATATATCACCATTGCTCTTGATTTCCTTGACTGTATATCTCTTAAATGTCAACAGATACACGTGTGATTTAGTTTATGAAGTTTTTTCAATGCCGAGAACCTCGATCAGAGAGTAAAAAAGGCGTAAGGTTCACAATGGTGTAAACTAAAATGTGATAAACCAGGCTAGTATTTGAATTACAGGAACAAGGGCCAAACCAACCACCCAAGAATGTAATCGTCGAGCGAAAGCACTTGACAACCTCCTGGAAGCAGCTTTTGTTGCCACAAGACCTTTCTCCATCAATTAGGAATACGCTGCCGTCACCAAACACATTCCTTAAATTGTAGCCATTTTTTGAGTGCTTATTTTTCGGTGTCTAATCCGCATATATATCACCATTGCTCTTGATTCTCTTTACTGTATATCTCTTAAATGTCAACATATACACGTGTGATTTAGTTTGCGAAGATTTTTCAATGCCGATGACCTCGATCAGAGAGTAAGAAAGGCGTAAGGTTCACAATGGTGTAAAACTAAAATGGGATATACCGGGCTAGGATTTGAGTTACAGGAACAAGGGCCAAACCAACCACCCAACAATGTAATCGTCGAGCGAAAACACTTGACAACCTATTGGAAGCAGCTTTTCTTGCCACCAGACCTTTCTCCATCAATCAATTAGGAATCTGATGCAGTCACTAAAAACATTCGTTAAATTGTAGCTTTTTGTTTAGTGTTTATTTTTTGGTGTCTAATCCGCATATATATCACCATTGTTCTTAATTTTATTGACTGTATATATCTCTTATATGTCAACATATACACGTGTGATTTAGTTTACAAAGATTTTTCAATGCCGAGAACCTCGATCAAAGAGTAAAAAAGGCGTAAGGTTCACAATGGTGTAAAACTAAAATGGGATATACCGGGCTAGGATTCGAGTTACAGGAACAAGGGCCAAAACCAACCACCCAAGAATGGAATCGTCGAGCGAAAACACTTGACAACCTCTTGGAAGCAGATTTTCTTACCACCGGACATTTGTCCATCAATTAGGAATCTGATGCCGTCACTAAACACATTCCTTAAATTGTAGCCATTTTTTGAGTGTTTATTTTTTGGTGTCTAATCCGCATATTGATGTGTGTAAAATGCAACATATAAATTACATCAAATGAGGTATAAAACTAATCCTTTTTTAGTACTAATATTGGAAAAAGAGTGTTTTTGTCTTCCTTTTGTATTTTCAGGATTAAATGAGCTCAAAAACGCAAAAGAAGCAAAAAGACAGCTAAATCCAACATAAATACAAGAAAAGGAACATTAGTGGACTGCCCGAACCCTCAACGGCACCTTCCAAAGCAAAATAGAGAAAACAGAAGACTGAACACGCCCCGTGCTCAGCCAGCACGGGGCCGTGCCCAAGAAGCAGCAGAAAAGACAAACCTATAGAAGCTTCTATTGCCCATCACGGGGCCGTGCTCAGCGGACACGGGGGCGTGTCGAAAGTACAGCAGGCGCATTTATTGTAATTGCGAATTACAATTAATGAGGAGAGAGAGTGTCAGACGGACACGGGGCCGTGCTCAGCGGACACGGGGCCGTGTCCAGCTCTCTGTTCAGCCTATAAATAGGAGTGCTTGGATTCATTTCATCTCATCCCTTGGCACACCACCTCTCTCACACTTCATCCACCACCCACCACCATCACAAAACCATCATCCACCACCATCATCCATTGTCCATCGTAGAGTGTGTGAGTCGTCTCGGGATCCAAGATTGATCGTAAGAGTTCTTGACAATCAAGGCCATGTTTGCCTAAGTCTCTTACATCACTTGGTGAAGACAAAGTGTCTAGTATAATACTTTTTATTTCTAATCTTTTGCACTTTTTATTTGGTTTTGTATTAATGACTTTAATAACTAGTTACTTATGTTGAAGGTGATCTTTCCTTATCGTTTGTCCGTGGTGTCTTGGCATTATTTTACTGTCTATATAAAATAAAGGATTTTCACCATTCATATCTCCACGGTCTATATGGAGGTATGTTGGCTACCTGGTAGGGGGTTAAGGGAACGGTTTGGTAAAGGTCTTGCCATTGTTCAGCGTTTAGAGGTCCTGCAATGGACCTGGGTCAAATTTAGTAGGACCTCCTTCAATACTTCACGGTATTGGATGGCGGGGGTCCAAACTCTTTGATCCCCTCATAAGTTAACTACTATTAATACTATAACCCGGCTATTTAGGACTGTATCCCTGCTGACTCAGACTACTTAGCCGAGGGTAACGTCACCGCCAAAAGCGGGGCCTACCACAATACTGCATTAATAACTTAATTCATTATCTTCCAATAATCCACCCTTTTAGGATTGTATCCCTGCTGACTCAAACTACTGGGGTGAGGGTAACGTCGCCTTCAAAAGAGGGGCCTACTACAATAACTAAGATAATCTCTTAATTATGTGCAAAAGTGCGGAAATAATCAAAGGTTATACTAGATACGAGTCGGAACCAAGTGATTCATCTTGTCTATCTGTTTTTCTTTTATTTTTATTTTCAGCATTTTAGTTAGTTTTATTTTTCTTAGTTTAAAACATTTTTCTAAACTTTTATTTTGGTTAGACGTTGAGGATAAACCGGTACTAAAAGCTCTTGTGTCCTTGGACGACCTCGGTATCTTACCAACGCTATACTACACTCAACGATGGGTGCACTTGCCCATATGTGTGTTTAGTGTTAGTGAAATATCGTGTTTTATAAATTTAAAACTTGGCTAAAATAAGTGTTAAAAAAGGGCTTAAAATATACACCTAATATATACGACACTTCACACGCATCAAGTTTTTGGCGCCGTTGCCGGGGATTCAAGGATTTTAAGAAAGTTAGGAATCAACGGCCTAATCATCTTTTTATTTTTCTTTTTATTTTTTTAGGATTTTCTTAGTTTTTCAGCTTCTGCAGAGCTCAGCACGGGCCGTGCCCAGCTTCATCACTGGCAGTTTTTATTTTCTGAGTTACAGAGAGCTGAACACGGGGCCGTGTCGGTGCAACACGGGGTCGTGTCCAACTCCCAGTAACTGGGATACAGAAAACGATTACTGTGCTTCTGACCACGGGCCGTGTTCACTGAGCACGGGGCCGTGGTGAACATTCTGACCAACGTTCTTTTGTGTTTTTATTGCAGGATTTGGAACCCAGGCGCCACATTTGAACCTCCTACGTAGTGCATGAGCTCCAGTTCCAGTAGAGACATAAAAGAACCCCTAGAAGAACCCGAGCGCTTTCTCAGAAAAAGACTTAAAGCTAAAAATCAAGAGAAAGCTTCGGGGGACCCACTTCCAATGGCGGACCAACGTACCCTCATGGATTACCTACGGCCTACCGTAGGCAATCTTGGCGCCGCTATCAATGCACCGAATGTCGAGGCCAACAACTTCGAACTTCGGCCGCATTTGATACAAATGCTCCAAAACTCCGCAACCTTCCACGGGCTTGCGGACGAGGATCCCCATCTACATATTACTAACTTCTTAGAAATATGTGATACCTTTCGGATCAATGGAGCATCAAATGACGCCATCCGCCTTCGAATGTTTCCTTTTTCACTAAAAGACCGAGCTAAGGCTTGGCTTAACACCCTCCCAGTTGGATCGGTAAACACCTGGGATGAACTTGCCCAAAAGTTTTTGTATAAGTATTTCCCTCCGGCTAAAATGGCTAAATTAATGACTGAAATTAATACATACTCACAAGAGGATGGGGAGTCCTTATATGAAACTTGGGAAAGGTTCAAGGAGCTTTTAAGAAAGTGTCCTCACCATGGTCTAGCGGTATGGCAACAAGTATCCACTTTCTACAATGGATTGTTGCCACACACAAGACAAACACTTGATTCTAGCTCCGGGGGACTCTTAGGTAATCGTCGCCCAAATGAAATATATAACCAAATTGAGGAAATTGCTCAAACCAATTTTCAATGGCACACTCCCCGAGGTAATAAATCTATTGCCCCGGGCGCCCATAAGGTTGATGAAAGCACCTCTTTGCAAGCCCAAATCGAGGCTCTCTCTTCAAAAATCAAAAAGCTAGAAATGACAAAAACGGCCTCGGTTATGGCTTGTGAAGGGTGTGGTGGGTCACATGAAAATTGGAGTTGTATGAAAGAATTAGATGAACAAACTGAAACGGTAAACTACATGGATAATAGACCTAGGCCGTCGGGTCCTCCAACGGGTACCTACAACCAAGGATGGCGTAACCACCCAAATCTTGGTTGGAGAGATCCCGGCAATAGTAGTAACCAACAAAACCAACGAACTAATTTTCAACAACCGCAAAATTTTTCTCAACAACAAGGTGGAAGAGAAAGGCTTGAAGATACTGTATCTCGCCTCATCTCTGACACTGAAAAGAAAAACTCGGATCGATTTCAACAATTGGAATCAAATTTTAGAAATCAACAAGCTAGCATTCAGAACGTTGAAAAACAATTAAATCAACTAGCTCAAAATTTCTCTGAGAGACCACAAGGCGCGTTACCTAGTAATACCGAAACGAACCCGAAGGCACAAGTACATCTCATCACATTAAGAAATCGAACCGTGGGTCCCGAGGATGCTCCATTGCCGCCAAATGAAAGAAGCCACTCTAGCCAGCTTATAACTCCTCCTGCGCCAGAAAAGGCTTCTATACCAAGTCAAGAGCCCACCAAGACTCCTCCAATTCCGTACCCCGGTAGGTTAAATCGTCAAAAGACCGATGAGCAATTCGCAAAGTTCGAAAGTTTACTAAAACAATTGCATGTTAATATTCCTTTTATTGAGGTCCTAACCCAAATGCCTAAATATGCAAAATTCATGAGGGATTTCCTCACTCATAAAAGGAAAATTGAATCTTTGCAATTAGTTAACTTAGGCGAAGAGTGTTCAGCTTTAGTACTCAACAAACTTCCACAAAAGAAAATCGACCCCGGGAGCTTCACAATCCCTTGTTCGATTGGGAAGTCCCCCGTCCGAAATGCTCTAGCCGATCTTGGGGCTAGCATCAACCTCATGCCCACATCAATGTTCAAGCGGCTCGGCCTAGGAGCAACAAGCCCTACAAAGATGAGCATACAACTCGCCGACAGGTCCGTCAAATTCCCACAAGGTGTCGCCGAAAATCTGCTAGTCAAGGTTGACAAATTCGTCTTTCCAACCGACTTCGTCATCCTAGACATGGAAGAAGACACCGATGTCCCTCTCATCCTCGGGAGGCCATTTCTAGCCACCGCCCAAGCATTGGTGGATATGAATGACGGAACTCTAACATTGAAGTTTGGGAATGAGGAAGTAAAATTTGAATGTGGAAAGCGAGTAGAGGAAGAAGATCCGGTCAACTACATGAAGGTCATAGACTCAAGCTTGGATGATGCTCTCCGACGGTGTAACATGGGATGCAACACATCCCAATTGAGTGACATATGACCAGGCTTTGGGTCTAGCCAAGGACCCTTATAAACGTGGCGCACCATGGAGGCATTCCACGGAACTATCCTTAGTTTAAATTAGGTAAATTTTTTTTTTATGTTTTCTAGTTAGTTTTAATTTTCAGGAATAAAACACACTCATGGTGGTAAAGGATGAAAAGGGGAACGAGAACAATGATCCCATGCACAAGAACGAGGCAACCCGACAATTCTCTCCATTACAGAAGGTTCAACACGGGCCGTGCTCAACCAACACGGCCCCGTGCCGAACCACCTGCAGAAAACGCCCAGTTCAGGTACCTGGACACGGGCCGTGTTCACCCAACACGCCCCCGTGTCCAGACTTCTGTTTCTCTTATTTTAATTTTGTTACTGGCACTTGAACACGGGGCCGTGCCCGGATAACACGGGGCCGTGTTCAGTGCCCAGTAACACAAAATTTTTGCTTTTTAAACACTATTTTACACATCTAATCAACCTAAAAATTTATTTTTGGGACACATTGAGGACAATGTGTAATTTAAGTGTGGGGGGGATGCTAAAACCTTGAATTTTGCAAGTCCTAAATACAAGCCTTACACAAAACTCTATTGGAACCACTAATCACCCCAAATTTTTTCAAAAATTTCATTTTTTTTTACTTGTCTAGGTTTAACTCGGGAAATTCAAGTTCTCAAAAAGGTTATATTTTTACGAATTTACAACCGATAGCGTAGTGATAAAAAGAACCAACATAAGAAAATTATGAAAAGGCATAGCAAACTTATTTAAAATTTGATTATACATACTTGATCACATAAAAACCCATTCCCACAAAAGTGAGTTTTGAGCCTTTATTGCGCACACAATTACATATCATTTGACTAAATGCTCATTTTTCGTTTCTTGTGTGAATAGCCGCTTGGTTCTTACGACTCTAGAACTTGCCATGACAATACATTCCCGGTCCTTATCAACTTAAACCCGAGTAAGTAAATGATGGAGGCATTAGGACTAACCATTTTCATTTCTACACCATTATTTTTCTTTTTCCTTTACCACCTACCCAAAAAATCCCCCTAGTTAGCCCCTTTGAGCCTAAACCTTTTCGTTTCATCACCCAAACAAAAACCCTTTTTACCCACCAAAACCTTTTTCATTTTTAACCCTTTATTTTAGTAACAAGTTCGGTTCTTCGAAAAAAAAAAAAAAAAAATTGTGATAATGATGAAGCAAAAAGAAAATAAACAAACAAGTTAATCAAAAATAACTTAGTTTGAATGAAAGCTTCATCAAAATAAAAAGTTGCAAAAATACGAAAACCGACACTTGTTACGCTTTTAGCCCTTTTTTCTACTAACCAGTAACCCAACCACCTACCTTTAACCCTAGCCTAACCCTTAACCCACAAAGTCCTCTTGATATCTACAAAGGTATAAAAGTTAAAAAGGAGGAGGATTGATTTCTTGGCAAGCCTATGGTAGGAATAAGTTCCATGCCGCTCTCGAGTGATTCACTAAAAATACACCTTCGGCCGAGTGTGAGTGATTCCCCCGCGAGGTATGTGAACTTGTATATAAATAGAATTTTAAAAAAGGCATGTTATGCCCAAATAAGTAATTTCTTTTATGAAAAGTTCTAAATAAATCATTACGAATAGGAGTGTAAATAAATAAAAATAAAACCCAAAAAGATCTTGGAAATCCCGACACTCTACGACAAGCCCAAAACCTTCTCTTCTACCTATTCCATTTGGGAGTGTAAGCCACATATTAAAGAGTTTTGCTTGAGGACAAGCAAAAGTTCAAGTGTGGGGGTATTTGATGTGTGTAAAATGCAACATATAAATTACATCAAATGAGGTATAAAACTAATCCTTTTTTAGTACTAATATTGGAAAAAGAGTGTTTTTGTCTTCCTTTTGTATTTTCAGGATTAAATGAGCTCAAAAACGTAAAAGAAGCAAAAAGACAGCTAAATCCAACATAAATACAAGAAAAGGAACATTAGTGGACTGCCCGAACCCTCAACGGCACCTTCCAAAGCAAAATAGAGAAAACAGAAGACTGAACACGCCCCGTGCTCAGCCAGCACGGGGCCGTGCCCAAGAAGCAGCAGAAAAGACAAACCTATAGAAGCTTCTATTGCCCATCACGGGGCCGTGCTCAGCGGACACGGGGGCGTGTCGAAAGTACAGCAGGCGCATTTATTGTAATTGCGAATTACAATTAATGAGGAGAGAGAGTGTCAGACGGACACGGGGCCGTGCTCAGCGGACACGGGGCCATGTCCAGCTCTCTGTTCAGCCTATAAATAGGAGTGCTTGGATTCATTTCATCTCATCCCTTGGCACACCACCTCTCTCACACTTCATCCACCACCCACCACCATCACAAAACCATCATCCACCACCATCATCCATTGTCCATCGTAGAGTGTGTGAGTCGTCTCGGGATCCAAGATTGATCGTAAGAGTTCTTGACAATCAAGGCCATGTTTGCCTAAGT
Source organism: Helianthus tuberosus (assembly GCA_030545235.1). Lineage (NCBI taxonomy): Eukaryota > Viridiplantae > Streptophyta > Magnoliopsida > Asterales > Asteraceae > Helianthus > Helianthus tuberosus. Next base: position 121,817,465 of record CM060417.1, on the reverse strand, counting down.
CTCTTACATCACTTGGTGAAGACAAAGTGTCTAGTATAATACTTTTTATTTCTAATCTTTTGCACTTTTTATTTGGTTTTGTATTAATGACTTTAATAACTAGTTACTTATGTTGAAGGTGATCTTTCCTTATCGTTTGTCCGTGGTGTCTTGGCATTATTTTACTGTCTATATAAAATAAAGGATTTTCACCATTCATATCTCCACGGTCTATATGGAGGTATGTTGGCTACCTGGTAGGGGGTTAAGGGAACGGTTTGGTAAAGGTCTTGCCATTGTTCAGCGTTTAGAGGTCCTGCAATGGACCTGGGTCAAATTTAGTAGGACCTCCTTCAATACTTCACGGTATTGGATGGCGGGGGTCCAAACTCTTTGATCCCCTCATAAGTTAACTACTATTAATACTATAACCCGGCTATTTAGGACTGTATCCCTGCTGACTCAGACTACTTAGCCGAGGGTAACGTCACCGCCAAAAGCGGGGCCTACCACAATACTGCATTAATAACTTAATTCATTATCTTCCAATAATCCACCCTTTTAGGATTGTATCCCTGCTGACTCAAACTACTGGGGTGAGGGTAACGTCGCCGTCAAAAGAGGGGCCTACTACAATAACTAAGATAATCTCTTAATTATGTGCAAAAGTGCGGAAATAATCAAAGGTTATACTAGATACGAGTCGGAACCAAGTGATTCATCTTGTCTATCTGTTTTTCTTTTATTTTTATTTTCAGCATTTTAGTTAGTTTTATTTTTCTTAGTTTAAAACATTTTTCTAAACTTTTATTTTGGTTAGACGTTGAGGATAAACCGGTACTAAAAGCTCTTGTGTCCTTGGACGACCTCGGTATCTTACCAACGCTATACTACACTCAACGATGGGTGCACTTGCCCATATGTGTGTTTAGTGTTAGTGAAATATCGTGTTTTATAAATTTAAACCTTGGCTAAAATAAGTGTTAAAAAAGGGCTTAAAATATACACCTAATATATACGACACTTCACACGCATCACATATATATCACCATTGCTCTTTAGTTTCTTAAATGTCAACATATACACGTATGATTTAGTTTGCGAAGATTTTTCAATGCCGAGAACCTCGATCAGAGAGTAAAAAAGGCGTAAGGTTCACAATGGTGTAAAACTAAAATGGGATATACCGGGCTTGGATTCGAGTTACAGGAACAAGGGCCAAACCAACCACCCAAGAATGTAATCGTCGAGCGAAAACACTTGACAACCTCTTGGAAGCAGCTTTTCTTGCCACCAGATCTTTCTCCATCAATCAATTAGGAATCTGATGCCGTCACTAAAAACATTCCTTAAATTGTAGCCTTTTTTTGAGTGTTTATTTTTTTTTTGTCTAATCCGCATATATATCACCATTACACTTGATTTTCTTGACTGTATATATCTTATATGTGAACATATACACGTGTGATTTAGTTTACGAAGATTTTTCAATGCCGAGAACCTCGATCAAAGAGTAGAAAAGGTGTAAGGTTCACAATGGTGTAAAACTAAAATGGGATATACCGGGCTAGGATTCGAGTTACAGGAACAAGGGCCAAACCAACCACCCAACAATGGAATCGTCGAGAGAAAACACTTGACAACCTCCTGGAAGCAGCTTTTCTTGCCACCGGACATTTGTCCATCAATTAGGAATTTGATGCCGTCACTAAACACATTCCTTAAATTGTAGCCGTTTTTTGAGTGTTTATTTTTTGGTGTCTAATCCACATATATATCACCATTGCTCTTGATTTTTTTGACTGTATATCTCTTAAATGTCAACATATACACATGTGATTTAGTTTACGAAGATTTTTCAAGGCCGAGAACCTCGATCAGAGAGTAAAAAAGGCGTAAGGTTCACAATGGTGTAAAACTAAAATGGGATATACAGGGCTAGGATTCGAGTTACAGGAACACGGGCCAAACCAACCACCCAAGAATGGAATCGTCAAGCAAAAACACTTGACAACCTCCTGGAAGCAGCTTTTCTTGCCACCAGACATTTGTCTATCAATTTGGAAACTGATGCCGTCACTAAACACATTCCTTAAGTTGTAGCCATTTTTTGAGTGTTTATTTTTTGGTGTATAATCCGCATATATATCACCATTGCTCTTGATTTTCTTGACTGTATATCTCTTAAATGTCAACAGATACACGTGTGATTTAGTTTATGAAGTTTTTTCAATGCTGAGAACCTCGATCAGAGAGTAAAAAAGGCGTAAGGTTCACAATTGTGTAAACTAAAATGTGATATACCGGGCTAGTATTCGAGTTACTGGAACAAGGGCCAAACCAACCGCCCAAGAATGGAATCGTCGAGCGAAAGCACTTGACAACCTCCTGGAAGCAGCTTTTGTTGCCACCAGACCTTTCTCCATCAATTAGGAATCCGATGCCGTTACTAAACACATTCCTTAAATTGTTGCCATTTTTTGAGTGTTTATTTTTTGGTGTCTAATCCGCATATATATCACCAGTGCTCTTGATTTTATTGACTGTATATCTCTTAAATGTCAACATATACACGTGTGATTTACTTTACAAAGATTTTTCAATGCCGTGAACCTCGATCAGAGAGTAAAAAAGGCATAAGGTTCACAATGGTGTAAAACTAAAATGGGATATACCGGGCTAGGATTCGAGTTACAGGAACATGGGCCAAACCGACCACCCAAGAATGGAATCGTCGAGTGAAAACACTTGACAACCTCCTGGAAGCAGCTTTTCTTGCCACCAGGCATTTGTCCATCAATTAGGAATCTGATGCCGTCACTAAACACATTCCTTAATTTGTAGCCATTTTTTTAGTGATTATTTTTTGGTTTCTAATCCGCATATATATCACCATTGCTCTTGATTTTCTTGAGCGTATATCTCTTAAATGTCAACATATACACGTGTGATTTTGTTTATGAAGATTTTTCAACGCCGACAACCTCGATCAGAGAGTAAAAAAGGCGTAAGGTTCACCATGGTGTAAAACTAAAATGGGATATACAGGGCTAGGATTCGAGTTACTGGAACACGGGCCAAACCAACCACCCAAGAATGGAATCGTCGAGTAAAAACACTTGACAACCTCCTGGAAGCAGCTTTTCTTGCCACCAGACATTTGTCCATCAATTAGGATTCTGATGCCGTCACTAAACACATTCCTTAAATTGTAGCCATTTTTGGAGTGTTTATTTTTTGGTGTCTAATCCGCATATATATCACCAGTGCTCTTGATTTTATTGACTGTATATCTCTTAAATGTCAACATATACACGTGTGATTTACTTTACAAAGATTTTTCAATGCCGTGAACCTCGATCAGAGAGTAAAAAAGGCATAAGGTTCACAATGGTGTAAAACTAAAATGGGATATACGGGCTAGGATTCGAGTTACAGGAACATGGGCCAAACCGACTACCCAAGAATGGAATCGTCGAGTGAAAACACTTGTTAACCTCCTGCAAGCAGCTTTTCTTGCCACCAGGCATTTGTCCATCAATTAGGAATCTGATGCCGTCACTAAACACATTCCTTAATTTGTAGCCATTTTTTAGTGATTTTTTTTTTGGTGTCTAATCCGCATATATATCACCATTGCTCTTGATTTTCTTGAGCGTATATCTCTTAAATGTCAACATATACACGTGTGATTTAGTTTACGAAGATTTTTCAACGCCGACAACCTCGATCAGAGAGTAAAAAAGACGTAAGGTTCACAATGGTGTAAAACTAAAATGGGATATACAGGGCTAGGATTCGAGTTACAGGAACACGGGCCAAACCAACCACCCAAGAATGGAATCGGCGAGCAAAAACACTTGACAACCTCCTGGAAGCAGCTTTTCTTGCCACCAGACATTTGTCCATCAATTAGGAATCTGATGCCGTCACTAAACACATTCCTTAAATTATAGCCATTTTTTGAGTGTTTATTTTTTGGTGTCTAATCCGCATATATATCACCCTTGCTCTTGATTTTCTTGACTGTATATCTCTTATATGTCAACATATACACGTGTTATTTAGTTTATGATGTTTTTTCAACACCGGGACCTCGATCAGAGAGTAAAAAAGGTGTAAGGTTCACAATGGTGTAAACTAAAATGTGATAAATCAGGCTAGTATTCGAGTTATAGGAACAAGGGCCAAACCAACCACCCATGAATGGAATCGTCGAGCGAAAGCACTTGACAACCTCCTGGAAGCAGCTTTTGTTGCCACCAGACCTTTCTCTATCAATTAGGAATCCGATGCCGTCACTAAACACATTCCTTAAATTGTAGCCATTTTTTGAGTGTTTATTTTTTGGTCTCTAATCCGCATATATATCACCATTGCTCTTGATTTTCTTGACTGTATATCTCTTAAATGTCAACATATACATGTGTGATTTAGTTTACAAAGATTTTTCAATGCTGATAACCTCGATCAGAGAGTAAAAAAGGCGTAAGGTTCATAGTGGTGTAAAATTAAAATGGGATATGCCAGGATAGGATTCGAGTTACAGGAACAAGGGCCAAACCAACCACCCAAGAATGTAATCGTCGAGCGAAAACACTTGACAACCTCCTGGAAGCATCTTTTCTTTCCACCAGACCTTTCTCCATCTATCAATTAGGAATCTGATGCCGTCACCAAAAACATTCCTTAAATTGTAGCCTTTTTTTGAGTGTTTATTTTTTAGTGTCTAATCCACATATATATCACCATTGCTCTTGATTTTCTTGACTGTATATCTCTTATATGTCAACATATACACGTGTGATTTAGTTTACGAAGATTTTTCAATACCAAGAACCTCGATCAAAGAGTAAAAAAGGCGTAAGGTTCACAATGGTGTAAAACTAAAATGGGATATACCGGGCTAGGATTCGAGTTACAGGAACAGGGGCCTAACCAACCACCCAAGAATGGAATCGTCGAGCGAAAACACTTGACAACCTCCTGGAAGCAGCTTTTCTTGGCACCAGACATTTGTCTATCAATTAGGAATCTGATGCCATCACTAAACACATTCCTTCAATTGTAGCCGTTTTTTTAGTGTTTATTTTTTGGTGTCTAATCCGCATATATATCACCATTGCTCTTGATTTTCTTGAGTGTATATCTCTTAAATGTCAACATATACACGTGTGATTTTGTTTACGAAGATTTTTCAATGCCGAGAACCACGATCAGAGAGTAAAAAAGACGTAAGGTTCATAATGGAGTAAAACTAAAATGGGATATACTGGGCTAGGATTCGAGTTACAGGAACACAGGCCAAACCAACAACCCAAGAATGGAATCGTCGAGCGAAAACACTTGACAACCTCCTGGAAGCAGCTTTTTTTGCCAACAGGCCTTTCTCCATCAATTAGGAATCTGATGCCGTCACTAAACACATTCCTTAAATTGTAGCCATTTTTTGAGTGTTTATTTTTGGGTGTATAATCCGCATATATATCACCAGTGCTCTTGATTTTATTGACTGTATATCTCTTAAATGTCAACATATACACGTGTGATTTACTTTACAAAGATTTTTCTATGCCGAGAACCTCGATCAAAGTGTTAAAAGGGCATAAGGTTCACAATGGTGTAAAACTAAAATGCGACATACTGGGCTAGGATTCGAGTTACAGGAACAGGGGCCAAATCAACCACCCAAAAATGGAATTGTCGGGCGAAAATGCTTGACAACCTCCTGGATGCAGCTTTTCTAGCCACCAGACCTTTCTCCATTAATTAGGAATCTGATGCCATCACTAAACCCATTCCTTAAATTGTAGCCATTTTTTGAGTGTTTATTTTTTGGTGTCTAATTCGCGTATATATCACCATTGCTCTTGAATTTCTTGAGTGTATATCTCTTAAATGTCAACATATACACGTGTGATTTAGTTTACGAAGATCTTTCAATGCCGAGAACCTCGATCAGAGAGTAAAAAAGGCGTAAGGTTCACAATGGTGTAAAACTAAAATGGGATTTACCAGGCTAGGATTCGAGTTACAGGAACAAGGGCTAAACCAACCACCCAAGAATGGAATCGTCGAGCGAAAACACTTGACAACCTCCTGGAGGCAGCTTTTCTTGCCACCAGACCTTTCTCCATCAATTAGGAATCTGATGCCGTCACTAAGCACATTCCTTAAATTGTAGCCATTTTTTGAGTGTTTATTTTTTGGTGTCTAATCCGCATATATATCACCATTGTACTTGATCTTCTTGACTGTATGTCTCTTAAATGTCAACATATACACGTGTGATTTTGTTTACGAAGTGTTTTCAATGCCGAGAACCTCGATAAGAGAGTAAAAAAGGCGTAAGGTTCACAATGGTGTAAACTAAAATGTTATATACCGGGCTCGGATTCTATTTACAGGAACAAGGGCCAAACTAACCACCCAAGAATGGAATCGTCGAGCGAAAGTGTTTTGGTAAAAAATTACCTAAGTAATTTAGTGATCAAATTAGTTAGGTGAGGTAGTGTGCTAGAAGTATTCGTGGAAAATATGTTGAATAAGTTGTTAGTAAAAACAGTTTTCAGGATATAGCTCAGGATATCGAGCTATATCTATAATCAAACAATGAGTAAAATAGGTAAAGGGTGACACAGGATGTACGAGGAAAGCCCTTGATCAATCTAGATCGCCGGCACAAAACCTCGGGAGCTGACAATCGCAGCTGCCTTGTTCTTCTTATTACTTCAAATATCAGGATACAGTGCAGGATATGATACGGATCAACTAGGTGTTACAATGCGACTCGAGTATAAGTGTGAGTGTTTTGTGAGTGATTACAGCTAGTAGAGAGCAATATTGTATGAAAAATTGTGTGTGTTCTATCTGATCCGATCAATCCTACTTATAGCAAAAAGAAATAACAACCTAGCCTATAAAACCGGGATACGCCGAATATTCCCTTTGTGAACGTTGTAGACCACTTCTTCTGGCTTCAACGTCCCCATTTCAACTTATTAGTCCGAGTCTTTGGGAGAACAGGTTCACTCGAACGTTATAAGCCTCCCATGTTAATCCGCACATGAATTAATTAGCAATTACCAGGATACTGCATCAGTATGTTACCAATATCCTGATCCGGTATCCTGATCACAATGAAAGAAATAGAGTCAGAATATTATCCAGGATAGATGAGCAGAAAACCACCCATAACAATTGTCCCCAAAATATATCTATTGGTATACCATTTCCAACGGATATATTTTAAGATCTTATCTCTTGAATCGAGGTAATTAAGTTGATTAGACGGTTGAAATGACATTGTGCAACATCCAACGCGATATTTACTCAAAGCCCACCTATTTCCAGCCTATATCTACTCGAGTTTTCTTCATTATGATCATAGTGCTCCGAGTAACATTCAGGTATTCTTCTTCTCTTTCTTTTCTGTTTTTCATTGCAAATATTCTCCATGGCCAGTCGAACAAGATCCCAAACTGTCGATTCTGTACCCATCTTTCACGAGCAAAATCTTCTGAAAGAACCCTCAAAGGAGGTGTGCTCATTCGATAATGCCGACATTGCAGCCCTAAGAACTTCCGGTGCCTTCCCCTCCATAGCAGTTATTCGTCCGTTCGACCGAGAGGTACGATTGGACTTTTATTCCGACGAGTGGGTATGCTTCTTTGCTTACCCTTTCTCGATAGGGCTCCAGTATCCTTTCTCAGTCTTTATTTCTCGCTTTTTTGAACTCACTGGTCTTAGCTATGCCCAAACCATGCCTATGGTTTGGCGAGTCTTAGTTACCTTGGAGCAAATTAAAGCTCGTCATGTGCCAGACCTGTGCATCGAGGATCTTCCGATTGCATATCGCTTAAGGTCCCATGGTTCCGGTCGATTTCTACTTTTTTCTACCTCCAAAGATCCCCTCATCCTCAAAGCTACCAAGAACGAGGATGATTGGAGACGAAAATTCTTTTTCGTGAAAAGAGATTCTATTGAGAAGGGTGTCGACCTGCCTGGGAAATGGTTGACTTCCGGTAGGATTTAGGGTTTTAGGAGTATCCCCAAACGTATCTTAATCCTATATCATGCACTGACATTCTCTTATATTTACTTTCCTTTTGTAGCAAACTTCAAGGAATTGGCCCCTCCAAGTGCTGAATCAAAAGGAAGGATAAAGGAAATCTACCAGCTTCCCGAAAGTGAAAGAACTTTTCCCTGTTATTCACAAACTCAAGCCAAAAATCAAGTTCTGACATGTCTGGTAAGCATAGTTTCACAAGTTATTTTTACTTACTCTACCGATTATATTCTAAAAATGTATAAGGACTTAGTGTTTCTTCCCTTTTATGTAGCACCAGCCAAGACCCGTGAAGTTTTTGACCTTGAGGAGTTGGACAGTTATTCCGGCCCTGTGCAAGTTAAGCAAGAGATGAATCCAAAGCCAGCTGTTATGTCGAAACCCCCCAGCTCCAAGACTGCTACTGTTCCCAAGCCTTCTACCGCTTCAAAGCCACGTGGCTCTAGTTCCCGCAAGAGGAAGGAACCAGACTCCCATGATGCCTCGGACGTCTTTCCATTCGAGAATCATGTGTTCTCGGAGTCTAGCAAGTTCATGACTGGCTTCCTCAACCTGGTAGGTATCCTTGTCTTATATCCTGCACATATATGCTGACTATATATTTTGAGTACATATATTGATATTTGCTCACCTGATTATAGGGTCTCTAGCGGCTAGTCTTCTTGTATGAGGATTCATGCGGACTAAACAAGATGTTGGAGGCTAAGTTGAAGAAGGCTGAAACCACCATCGCGGACTAAGCAGCAATTGCCACTGCCAAGCCGGAGCATTATGAAGCCAAATATAAAGCAATGACTCAAGAACACCAGGCTGCCATTGAGAAGATCACCCACGAGGCTCAACCGAAATCCGACGCCGCCCAAGTCCAACATGAGCAGGATATGGCTTCATACCGGGAAGGCATCAAGAGTTCCGTCGTCATCTCCCTCCTCCAAGCAAGCTTGAAAATGGCCTATGAGGCCAAGGCCATGGGCTTTGAATGCCCTTCATGGAATGTTGAGGCTTGGGATGCGAAGTTGAAGGACCTTGGTGGCAATCCCGTGGAGCGTCTAGTAAAACCGGGTGTTGAGGAGCCTGCTAAGGTGGCTGAGAAGGTGGCTGATGCTGAAAAGGATGCCGGGAAGGATGCTGGACCGGATACTGGTGAGGATGCGATGGTTGAAGAAGGTGGTGCTCCTTGAAGGCAGCGAAGTGGGCGATGATGGATATTTGTGCCTAGGCCGGAGCCCATTTTGTAAATTTGGTGGTTTGTTGAACAATTTTAATTTCCTGTCTGTCAAACAATTTACTTTCCTGCATGTAGACAGTACGATGGCCAAAGTTGGAGGGATCCTGAGTTTCATGACGAAGCCCTTGGTCATCAATTAGTATGCTTGATTTTGAACAGTTTTAACAATTGAAGGTGGAGGTATCTTGGGTTTCAAGACGAAGCCTTCAATTGTTAAGTAAATAAGGTTAAGACTACTAATTGTGCTTTTGGTGGATGGGTCTCTGTTTGAGATGAAACCAAAAGCACAATCTTTTGCTATATTAATAATATAACCTTTTATGATCTTATCCATTGTTGTCCATTTTTACAAACTTTGTTATGTGTTGCTTGGTTTGAATACAATTTCAATTTTTCAATCTTAGTGTAATATTTCAAATATCCCGAACAAATATCCTCAGAATATATCCTGGTCAGGATACTCATAAATATCCTACTAAGACCTTTGCCAAACAGAGTTTTAAAACTTAGACAATTTAGATAAGGTTTTCAAACAACAAAAAAGGAAAGATCATACCAAAAATAGAAGACATCTCAATCCTTGAACTTTAATCCTCTCGCAACCTTTCCACCGAAGATGTCCCCAGTCTGGGATACTTAGTGAACTAGGCCCAAGCTTGATCCTTTGAGCTTCTCGCAATGCCTTAGTGGGAGTGTCCCCTGTGCATAATGTCTTTGAATACTTAGAAATTTTCTGGACATCAACTGCAACTGATTGTATAAATTTCGTATTACAGGGGACAAACCCTAAAATATTCTGGAGATAGATCCTTAATATTCTGGGGATAAACCCTTAAGTATTCTGGGGAAAATCCCAAATTTTCGTGCGCTACAGGCGGGAGTGTATAAACTCCAAGACTTAGAAAGGTAAAAACCTTTAAACCTTAGAGAGTATGAAAATACCCTTTCGTGGGAGAGGGTGATCAATCCTCATATACCTTTAGGATCCAGGATATAGCAAACAATAACGAAATTGTAAGCCACTTTTACATGGACTGGTCCTGCTATCTTGAACTATCCCTGGATAACTTGCGCTCCAGGCGGGGTGTTTAAACCCAATTCGAGAGAAAGGTGAATACCTTTAAACCTGTGAAGGGGTCAGGATCCCTTATACGTGAGAGAGGGGGCCAATCCTCTAATCTTTCGATTCATCCTGAATGTATATCCTGGAGTTACATCCCGAAGCATATTCTACAAAATAACCTTAGACTAAGGTGGGTGTTAGCTTGGCTAATACCCCTTCAATGCTTAAGTCAGTATTGGGTTTAAGTAGAATAAAATAGAATTATATTTAAAAGAGATAGAATCCATACCATCTTGAGTTAGAAATTAAATTCTAAACTCCATATTCTTAAGCCGATATGCTCCTTTCCCGGATTCTGATTCAATCTCATAAGGTCCTTCCCACTTTGGAGCTAACTTTCCATCAGTAGGATTAGTAATGTTCTGAAAAGCTTTCCTTAATACCCAATCTCCAACTTGAAACCTTCTCATCCTCAGATTCTTGTTGTATGCTCTGGATATCCTCTGTTGGTATGCTGTCATTCTCAACTTTGCCGCATCCCTTGTCTCATCAACAGTATCCAATTCTTGGCATAGGGTTTCAGGATTCTTCTCAGGATCCCGGAGGTTGGATCTTGCTGTAGGTATCACCATCTCTGTTGGGATCACTGCTTCTGCTCCAAATACTAAGGAAAATGGGGTTTGCCCAGTTGCACTCTTCACTGTTGTCCTATCAGCCCATAAAACAAAGGGTAATTCTTCTACCCATCTTCCTCTCTTAGCTCGTTGCCTTCTCATCAAATTGTTGACAATTATTTTGTTCGAGGATTCTGCTTGTCCGTTTGCTTGAGGATGTACCGGTGTGGATGTGATCATTTTGATTCCCCAATTTTTACAAAAATCGGTTGTCCTCTTACTGATAAACTGAGATCCATTGTCATAGATTATCTCAGCTGGTACCCCAAATCTAGTCAGAACATTCATTTTTATGAAGGATACTACTTCTTGGTCTCTGATTTGGACAAATGCCACAGCTTCAACCCATTTAGAAAAATAATCCGCCATTGCCAGCATAAAGACTTTTCCTCCTGGAGCTTTTGGCAACTTTCCCACTATATCCATACCCAACTTCATGAATGGCCAAGGGGAGGCAATAGGATATAGTGGTTCAGCAGGTTGATGTAGTATGTTACTGTGCCTTTGACATGCATCACATCTTCGAGCATATTCTGCAGCATCTTTCCTCATCGTCGGCCAATAGTATCGTGTTCTTAACACCTTTGAGAATAACGATCTGCCCCCAGTGTGGTTACCACAATCCCCTTCGTGTATATCCTGAAGTACTTCCTTAGTTTCGGGATCCTCCAAGCACCTCAGGTATGGTCCTGCAAGAGATTTCTTATACAAAACATCATTTATAATAGTGAATGGTGATACCTTCATTCTAAAGGCCTTAGGATTCTCACCCTTTGGAATATGTCCTTCCTTGAGATATCTCACGATTGGAGCCGTCCAGGACTTAAGATCCTCCTCAAGATACTCAACATCAGGACCTTGAATACTTGCTACTTCCTTATCCTGATATTTGAAAAGATCCACTGCAGAATATAGGATATGTAGTATTGGTATCTGAGTTCCCTTTGGTATTCTGACTGAAGATCCTAAGTTTGCCAAGGCATCTGCTTCAGCATTATCCTCTCTTGGTACCTGTTCAAGTGTAAAAACATCGAAATATCCTGCTAATTTTTTTAGAATTTCAAGATACTCGATTAACCTTTCACCTTTGACTACATAGGATCCATTAAAATGATTAGTAATTAACAAGGAATCCACAAATACTTGCAATCTTTTAATATTCATATTCCTGGCCAACTCTAATCCTGCAATCAAAGCTTCATATTCTGCTTCATTATTAGTGGCAGGAAATTCACACCTAATAGCCTGGGGTAATATGCCCCCCTGTGGCGATTTTAGTAGTATACCCAATCCTACACCTCTCACATTAGATGCACCATCAGTATATAATGTCCAGGATTCTAAGTTTTCTCCTAGCTGTTGTACTTCTAGGTCTACTTCATTTTGTATATCACTACTGAAATCAGCCACAAAGTCAGCTAGAGCCTGAGACTTTATGGCATTTCTAGGTTCATATACTAGATCATAGGCACTTAATTTTACCGACCACTTAGCTATCCTACCTGACATCTCGGGTTTCCTAAGCACATTTTTAACAGGATAATTAGTTTTAACGTGAATCCTATGTGTCTCAAAATAATGTCTAAGCTTTGTCGATGCCATAACTAGGGCCAATATCAATTTTTCTAAATGAGAATATCTAGTTTCAGCGTCTAATAAACTTTTGCTAACATAATAGACAGGATACTGGTGACCTTCGTGATCCTTTCCCAGAACAGCACTTACTGCATTCCCTGATACTGCAAGATACAGGGATAATGGTTCACCATCCTCGGGCTTCATCAATAGAGGTGCTGTTGAAAGATACTGCTTCAATTCCTACAAGGCTGCTTCATGTTTCTCTCCTCATTCGAATCTCTTATTCTTCTTCAGGATATCGTAGAATTCCTTGCACTTTTCCGAGGATCTCGATATAAACCTGTTTAATGCTGCTACTCGCCCTGTTAATCTTTGTACATCTTTCATGTTTGAAGGTGACTTGATATCCAGGATAGCTTTGATCTGTTCCGTGCTCGCTTCGATCCCCTATTTAGTCACCATGTATCCCAAAAACTTTCCTGCCCCCACTCTAAAATGGCATTTAGCTGGATTTAATTTCATGCTGTACTGATCCAGGATATCGAATGCTCCTTCAATATCCCGGAGATGATCCTCCGCCTTCTTAGATTTTACCACCATATCATCAATGTATACCTCCATCGTGTCCCCCAGTTTATCTTTAAACATCATGTTCACCAATCTCTGGTATGTTGCACCTGCATTTTTCAAACCAAAAGGCATAGCAGTATAACAATAAATACATGTTGGTGTCATGAAAACAGTATCCTCCTAATCCGAAGGTTCCATTTGTATTTGCTGGAATCCTAAGGATGCATCCATGAAGGTTAACATTTCATGACCGGCAGTTGCATCCACCATTGAGTCGATATGAGGTAGAGGGAACGGGTCTTTAGGACACGCTTTGTTTAAGTCAGTGTAATCTAGACAAACTCTCCATTTCCCATTTTTCTTTTGAACCACAACTACATTTGCTAGCCATTTGGGAAATTTGACTTCCCTAATCATCTTGCTCTTTAATAATCTTTCAACCTCTTCCTGAATTATTGCGTTCCGTTCAGGAGCAAACTTCCTTCGTTTTTGCTGGACAGGCTTGAAAGACATGTCAATTCCGAGCTTGTGAGTTATAATATCCTTGGAAATACCTGTCATATCCTCATGTTTCCATGAGAATGTTAACATCCTGCATTTCAAAAAGTTAGTCAATTGATTTTCAATATCCTAGGGGATATTGGTTCCTACGAGCACCGAGATATCCGGATTATCCTGATCCAGGATAATTTTCTTAACATCATGATCTGAAGCCTCCGCGATATCCTGGGCTCGCATCTTTAATTGCTATCCTGCTTTGGGTTTTGTTGAGGATTTCATCGAAGAAGAATAACACTCCTTCGCTTCTTGTTGATCACTTTCCACCTTGACAACCCCCCAAGGGGTAGGGATCTTGATGCACTGATGATAGGTCGATGGCACAGCTTTCATATCATGGATCCATGGCCTACCTAATATAATATTGTAGCAGGATAAGGAGTCCATGACACAGAAGCGTTGCATTGAGTTGACTCCTTCAACATATACTGGTAGCTTTATTTCTCCGACAGAATTCCTGGCCTCTCCACTGAAGCCGACAAGTACAATAGATTTTGAAGTGATATCCATTGGGGATACATTCATCCTTTTCAGCGTTTCCAGCTAAATAATATTGACAGAGCTGCCATTATCCACCAGTATCCTGCGCACAAAGTGATTAGCAACATATAAAGTTATTACCAAACCATCGTGATGGGGATCCTGGACAATATCCCTATCATCACTATCAAACGTTATCACTTTATCGATTGTGAGGGTTGTCATCCTGGTTGGCTTATCTCCCCTTTCTGCCTTAGCCTCCTTTGCATGTCTCTTTGCTGCAGAATTAGAGGTTCCAGAAATGTCGGATCCCCCTTAAATAAAGTTAATTATTTTGGCATCTGCAGGAGGTGATGCTGCTCGTTTAGGATCCTTCTCAGTATCCTGACCATTATTCTTCTTTCTTCCCAGAAGATCCTTCAGATATCCTTTGCTTAGGAGATAACTTATTTCCTTCCTCAGAGCAATGCAATCCTCTGTAACATGTCCAAATTCCCCATGGAAGGCACACCACTTGGATTTATCCTTCTAATCAGCTTTTTGTTGGTTCTTCCTAGGCCACCTCGCTTTGTCTCCCAAACCCTGCATATCATACATCAGTTCAGGTAAATTAACAGAAAAACAATATTCTGACAACTCAGGATACTCCTCAGGATCCTCATCTTCAACAGCATTCACTTTCTTGTTGTCATTCCTGCCATATGGCTTAGAGCGATATGGTTCATATGAGGATTCTGACTTCCTGTTAGTTGATTTATATGTCGAGGATGAGTTCATCCTCTCTTGCATCTTCTTGCCATCTTCTAGTCGAATATATCTTAAAGCCCTGTTTCGACCCTCATCCAGGTTCCTTCAAGGATTCATTATAAGATCCTGATAAAATTGGGAATCCTTTTGCAACCCCATTTTGAATTCCTGCACAGCTGTTGCAACAACAAGATGTGGGATATCCAGGGATTCCCTACTAAACTTGTTCACATTATCCTTTAAGGATTCCTGAGCCCCTTGAGTTATCATGTAGAGATCAATGGTTAGTTTTTTAAAACTTCAACTTCAAGAAAATTGACTATTAAATAAATTTACTAAGTGAGCAAATGATGTAATTGAATGAGGTGGAACATTTAAGAGCCATTTTAGGGCTGATCCTGTCAGAGTAGAGCCAAAACCCTTGCAGAGGCATGCTTCCTTGAGATCCGAAGGGATAGGGTTAATTTATATCCTTTCCCTATACTAAGCTGTTGGTATTGAACCCTATCAGAGGAACAGATAATGAAAGCCAAAACTGGTTCACAACAGTGGATTCACAATAAGCAGCTGTTTACACTAAGTCTTCTCCCTTGAAAGTGATTATAACAGCTGATGGTCTCATATCCACTGCCCGGATACAACTGCTGCTGTTCTTCAAAACTACTGATGAAGCCCAGAAGACTGCTGAGAACTAAGCACTGCTGGTACAATCTACTGATGACAAAGCACTGCCCAATCAAGAACTGATCAACCTTGAGGAAAGCACTAATGTAAAGAGAGAGCAGTAGTTTAGCATGTCATCTGTTTTATGTATAGTCAGTGATTAAAGATTAGCAGTGTTTGTATAAGAACAGTAGATACAGGTTGTTACGCTGTTAGACGTCACTTTCATGGTGACGTCAGCTGAGATGCCTCAGTGGTTTGGTTTGCCTATAAATGGAGCAGTACTCTGTACTGTTACATTTGATTGACTGAGCAAGTTCTTCTTCTCATGTCTAATCCTTTCATCTTGTGCAACCTACCTTGGAGCATCAGGCTGAGGGGGAGTTTAGTATTGTAAGCATGCTTGTAATCATTTGCTTTGTAATTCAATCATTCAACTTAATGTGAAGCATTTGTTTATCAAACTATTCTCTTCTTTGATTGTGTTTACAAAGTTTGTATTCATTTCCGCTGCACTTTATATTATTTCATATTCTCTTAATGTACAAATTATACAAACAAACACAATTATGAGAGCCTCCGATCTTAACAATTGGTATCAGAGCCTGGACAGTCAAATTCGATCTAACAATCAATTTGACATAACAGTTCGGCTCAAAATTCATTGATACTAAGGTTGGTTGTATTTAGTTGAAAAACAGAGGAACGAATGATAACGCTTAAAGTTGCTATTCAAATACACTGTAAAACAACCAAGATGTCATAAGACACACAAATCTCACCCAACAAGTGACATCATGCACAAGACATTCATGGTTTTTAGATCTGAAAACATATCTGTTAAACTATGGGATTATTTCTTATTTTCAAAATTGATTTCAACTGTTGTTATGAAACTTGTGATGTCACTATATTAGATGCTAAAGTATGAACCTCAGATTAACAAAATCCTATGTTCATAAAAACATTAGTGTTTTTGCTAACGTTAAAAGAGGGAAATTAAAACTTTAGTCATAAGAACTTATGTGTTGAAAACAGGTTGAGATTCTCAAAAGGAACAAATCAACTCTGTTAAAATACATTAAGAAAACAGGATAGTCTATATCATACGTAATGTGAGATTGGTCAAAAATTTGTACAAATATGGCCAATTCTCTTAAAGCATTACCGCAAAATGATTCTGGATTAAGTATTCCTTCAATAAAGACATCCCAGTAAGTATTTCATTACTTATGAATGGGAAGGGTAAAAAGGGAAGAAGAGAATTCACAAAAACTCAGAAGTGTGTTTATCTCAAAACTTTTGAAGTCAGAAGAAAAGAGTATAAACATAAAACACTTAAGAGTCAAAGTTTGGGGTAACAATGGTCATTAAGCAACTATGCGCAATCATTGGTTCAGGAAAGTTCAGGTAACAATAGTATTCCCAGTGAATGAATTTACAAGAGAACTAGACAAATTTTCAGAATCTTCACATGGTAACAAAGTCTATAACAGGGTTTTCAAAAACTCATGTGAACATGTGTCCTCATTTCTGTTGTCAATCAATCAACAAGAAAATGGTACCAAACAGTGGTCAAAATGTATTTACAATTTCATACCACTATTGTCAAACCACTGACCATTTTCGTAAAACTTGAGAATGATATGATTATGTATTTTATTGAAAAATATATCAGATCCTTTTGGTGCTGTTTTCGGAAAATCCTTTAATTTTTTTTCTTGAAAAGGATTTTCTTAAATTAAGCAGGATATGTTATTCTTTATTTTTTTAAGAATGATATATTTTGAACTTTTCACTGGTTTTTTATAGTGAATGTCTCAATCTCCTGTCAGGATATATAACCTTTATTTTTGTTGGTAATATTATCCTCAATATGGATCAAAAGGAAATGGTACATATGTCAAAGTCATGTCAAACTCAAGTTTATTTTTACAACTGAAGTAAAAGATTGATTGTTAACAGATCTTAGAATACTTGGGTACTCATGTTTTAATTTAAATATTTTAACAAAAATGAGTTGCCTTAGTAAAAAGTGTACATCATCTGGGGTACTAAACCACTGTCAGGAATTCGTAAGAACTTCAAAATGAAATTGACATGTGGCAAAACCTTGAATGAAAATTCTCAAAACAGTTGCTGATATACTAGTCTTTCAAATCTTTATCATTACCCCTAACCACTGTTTTGTTCAAACATCTGGTTCCTAAATATTGTCCACTGCTGAAAGTCAACCACTGATCCTTTCATTCTCTTGGCAAGCACTGATGCTCAAAATCAGTGACTTATCCACTGATATGCCATCCACTGATAGTAAAAATCATCCACTGTTATCATAGTATTACCGTTGTAACCACTGATGCTTGTTTCATCAGTGGCCCTCAAAACAATTGTCCTCCACTCTTCATCCATGTCATCAGAGGTTGGCACGTGGTCAGTTTTTAGCCCTCAGATCTTAATAACCGCTGCCACATCAGCGATCACTTTTTCCCTTAAAAAAACCCTGATCAAAACCCCCAAACAGGGTTTTACACTGTCGAATTGAATTCCAAAATTCTCTTCTCAAAGCAGTTTCCAACCTTTCTTCTCAAATCACTCTTCGATTCTTCTTCATCAAAATGACGAAATCAAAATCAAAGTCAAAACCATCATCATCATCTACCAAAGAGGTCGCTCAAACGGCCACTGAATCCATTGAAATACCATACAAATCCCCTCATAACTATTTGGGTCTACTCACAAAACCCACAAACAACCACACCTTTGATTCCATCATCGACACATTATCTGAATCAAAGTACAAAACTTTGTTGATAGCAGATGCTCCCATTTACCTGCAAACCCAGAGAGAGTTTTCGAAAAAGGCGACGCTTGAAAAACAAGACGATAAAGTCATAGCCATCAACTCCTCGATACAGGGTAAAGCGATTCAAATTACTCCACAATTAATCTCAGAAGTCTTTAAACTCGATGATCAGAAAGGTAAAACTTCTTTTGATAAAACCGAGTTGAAAACTGATTTTCTGAAAAGAGGGTATGCAGAACAATCAAAGGTAGATACCTTACAAAAAGGTTACTTCCCTTCTGCACCTATGTTTTTATTTCACACACTTTTGATGTGTGTTTCAAATAAAACAACAGCGTTTAACGAAATACCATTGAAGATTCAATGTCTGGGCTATGCTATTTTAAATAATGAAAATTACAACTATTCCCAGGAGATCTTTAATGACTTGGTAAAAACTGCTGATAGCAAATCATTTTTACTTTTTCCAAGGTTTCTAAGCTATTATTTTAAACAAAATTTTGAAAAAGAAAATGAAAATTTGCTCAAGCAAGGTGCTTATTTTCAAATAAAAGGGCTAACAACTGAAACATTCTCAAGAATGATGGCACCTATAAAAACAAAAGCAAAGGTGCCTGAGCAGAATTTAGCAGCTACCACTGCTCCTCAGGCATCTACTATTGAGCCCACTGCTCCAGGTGATCATAGCAGCACAACCACTGCTTTGAAACCCACACCTGACATCACCAAAAAGACCAAAAAGAAGTCATACAAAAAGCCCACCAAACCCAAGAAAAAGGCAAGTCTGGAAGATGAGATCCCAGAGTAACTGCAAGTGACAACACAAATGTCACCAAAAACCACTGCTACTACTTCCTCACAGCAGTTGGTAGAAAGATCTCCACCCTTACCTAAAAATCCTCCTGCATCCTCACAAAAGGATCAAGTTGTAAGCACAGGGACCCCACATTATGAAGCTCTGGATTCAATAGGATCCATCTTCCTCAGTCCTGATCCCAAGGACATGTCTCTTTCAACACACATACCCTCACCAATCACATTACCACAATCAATAATGCCCTTATTGCATGCAGTTGCTGTAGCTCAGACACAAACCAGTTCCTCTCTATCACCTATCACTGAGAGTATACTCCCACAAGTGACTGGGTCTGAGGCTACTACCCCTGCTATCCCAGCAACAATTGAGGAGGTTACACTGCAGGAGTTACAAGTAACTTCTGTCAGTAGTTCAAGTGGAGCAGCAACTACAAATGTTGGATCAACAGATCTGCATTTGGACAGTTGTTTCATTAATAAGACTCCCTTGAAGGCAATTTCTTCTATAGCACCTTCGGTAACCACCAGTGAGTTTGTTCTAACCACTGGCAACATCAAAGGGTTTTCAAGTGCTGAAGAAAGAAGTCCCCAGTACCGAGAACAAGGGGGCATCAATGGGCGATTTTTGGGACTCAGTTCCTAAGTCACACATTGATACAACCACTGCTGGTGGGGATTTAGGTGATCCCATTAATTTGGGTGATGATTCAAAATATCAGGAATTGACGGGGAGAGTTGAAAAACTTGAAACATCAGTTACTGAAATAAAGGATATGGTGCAACAGCTGTTAAAAGCTCAAAAAGCACAATCCACTGCTGTTCCACCTCAAGCACCTGCTCAACCACAAGCACTTGCTGCAAATGAGCTCTGGAATCTTTTTCAACCCCTGCTTGAAAAACAAAAACAAATGCCTGATCAGCAGCATGAAATGCATGTAAAAATGCTGACAAACATGGTGGAGTCAAGATTTAAAGATACTCAAGCAGACATCAAGGCTATAAAGGCCAGCATCCAAAGCACCACTGGAAAAGCTCCCTCCACTATCCTCTTCATGGATAACCCCCTTCCAGATAATGCCAAAAAGGGGGAGAAAATCCAGAAGTTAAAGATGAAGGGAATTGAGGATGGTGTTTACGTTGAACCGGAAAAAGAAAAACAGGCATCTAAACCTCAAACCACAAAATCTCAAACTTCTAGTCAAACAGCTGATATGTCAGTAGTTTCAAAAACTGCTTGTCAAACAGTTGCCATCTCTTCAACACACACCACTACAACACACACTACCACTGCCCTACCACCATTACCTCCTGTCATAAAACAGAAGACAACAGATGTTACAACATCTGTTGTAATGACAATAGCGGTTGAAGCACCAGATCTTTCAACAGCTGTTAGTCAGACACTTTCCATCACTCAAACCACTGATCCATCCAAGACATCATCAGCCTCTCATACAACAAAAAGGAGAAGGATTTTCATTCCTGATGATGATTCTCCATCACCACCACCAAAAACAACTTCACCACCTTCAACCCCTGCTCAAAAGCAGAAGACATCTACTGACAAATCAGTAGTTGTAATGACAACAGAGGTTGAAACACCAGTTGTTTCAACAGCTGTTTGTCAACCATCCAACACTGCTCTCATCATTCCTACATCACAACCAAAACCCTCTTCATCCGTAAAGCTTCACAAAAGAAAAAGAGAAACAACTTAAGCCACTGATGAAAAATATGATCCTGTTGCCGCAAAATATCCACTGGAACTAGATGCTGTGAAAAATGAGATGGGACAATTTTACACCGAGGAAGATCCTTCAAAAAGAAGATTTACTTCTCTCATTGGCTTCATAGTCCCAGAAAACATGGATTAATATCTCGAAATGAAAGCAAGGCAAGCAAGGATTAGAGCTAAGCTTGAATGCAAAGATGAAGGTGATGAAGCCATTGCAGAAAGAATGGTACTCTTGCTCACAAAAGTCAAGCTGATGGAAGACTATGCACAAGATCTGATCAAAGAAAAGACAGATCAACGAAAAGCAATGAGAAAAGAATATCTTGCATATATAATGAAAGAAAAATTCTATCAAGCTGAAGAAAACCAATTTGAAGAGTGGCCACTGGTTGCCTTGAAGCATGAAGCAAACAGGATTGAAAGGATTAAAAATGATCCAAGTAAGAAGAAGACAACTCCAAATTGGAATAAGTACAAAAAGCTAATTGCTGATCTTACTTCTGAATACAAAAAGAAAAAACAGGAACTGATAGATGCTACGGTGGATACTGCTGAAGCCATAACAAAATGGACAAAGCAGTATACCGACGAGGCTTATGAACGGCTGAAGAAAAGAAAGATAACAGTCTCAGGCACTTCTAAAAAGCCAAACTACAACAAGATAGAGCAACAGCTAAATGCTCTTAAGTCACTGCTCACATCAACAGATAATCCTAACCTTGTGGAAAACCAAGAAAAGGGAAAACAGCTGACCAGTGAAGAAGAAAAAGAAAAGGAAGCTGAGTACTTCACAGAAGCCATCAAGAAAATGGATCTAAAAGAAGATAGTTCAGTGAGCCTTCAAAACCTTTTCAAAAAGGTATTAACCAAACCTGCAGCAGATATCTCAGACATTGAGCTAGATCAACAAAAGAGACAAGAACAAATTGACAAAGAAGTTGCAGAAGACATAGCTGCAGCAAATGAAGTCATAGAAAAGGCTTTCAAACAAATGTCTGAAGTTCAATATACTGCTCTACAATTCTTTACAAGGCCAAAATCTCCAAGCTCATCAGCAAATAAATCTCTCCCAAGAAACCCATTGGGTTTAAAAGTACTAAAGTTGCTCTCTGATCAAAAGACCCATGTATTGACCCTGGTCAGATCCAATGGTGAAGTGAAGTACATATCAAGGAAAGAAGCACTAGGCCTTAGTGTTGAAGATTTGCAGGATCTCCTTGAACTTTCACTGTGCCGGGATGAGGATGACACAAGTTCCAAAGAATTTGAAGAAGAATTTAAAAGACAAGCAAGGGAACTTCTGATGAGAAATAAAGATCCTAAATAATGAAGTGTTTTGGCATTATCTGTTCCAGGGGGAGATTGTTGGGATTGAACCCTATCAGAGGAACAGATAATGAAAGCCAAAACTGGTTCACAACAGTGGATTCACAATAAGCAGCTGTTTACACTAAGTCTTCTCCCTTGAAAGTGATTATAACAACTGACGGTCTCATATCCACTGCCCGAATACAACTGCTGTTGTTCTTCAAAACTAGTGATGAAGCCCAGAAGACTGCTGAGAACTAAGCACTGCTGGTACAATCTACTGATGACAAAGCACTGCCCAATCAAGGACTGATCAACATTGAGGAAAGCACTGATGTAAAGAGAGAGCAGTAGTTTAGCATGTCATCTGTTTTATGTATAGTCAGTGGTTAAAGATTAGCAGTGTTTGTATAAGAACAGTAGATACAGGTTGTTAGGCTGTTAGACGTCGCTTTCATGGTGACGTCAGCTGAGATGCCTCAGTGGTTTGGTTTGCCTATAAATGGAGCAGTACTTTGTACTGTTACATTTGATTGACTGAGCAAGTTCTTCTTCTCATGTCTAATCCTTTCATCTTGTGCAACCTACCTTGGAGCATCAGGCTGAGGGGGAGTTTAGTATTGTAAGCATGCTTGTAATCATTTGCTTTGTAATTCAATCATTCAACTTAATGTGAAGCATTTGTTTATCAAACTATTCTCTTCTTTGATTGTGTTTACAAAGTTTGTATTCATTTCCGCTGCACTTTACATTATTTCATATTCTCTTAATGTACAAATTATACAAACAAACACAATCATGAGAGCCTTCGATCTTAACATGAGCAATATGCTCTTCAGGATTCGTGGTTCTGTCATAGAGCTTCATGTTGGGGGTTTCAAATCTTTTTGGGATTTCAGCATCACAAATAGGATATGCAAGGATATCCTGTGACTATCCTGGGACACTTCTGGAATTGGCTGGACCACCCCAGGTACACTGGATATCATGTCCTTCAATTTCTGAAGCTCCCTAAAGAATGCTGATGTCATACCTACATCCTGCAAAGATCCAAGACCATTAGTAACAAGAGTATTAGTATTATTAGACATGTTACCAGTCTGAGGATTTTGGCCATATCCTGAAGCATATCCTGAACTTCTCACAGTTGACACCCTAACCGAAGAGGGTATCTCAGGGGTATGATTCTGGGAATGGCTAGGCATGATATTGCCCCTGTTATCCTCGGTATATACTGCCGAACTGAAGTTCAAAGCCTTGGGCTGCAAGGGAGTAACAGTATCCTCAGCAGGCCTACTTGAGCTGGATTTCAAGAGTTGTATCTCTCTCATCAGCATTTGGTTGGTCTCCTGTTGTTGCTTCATCTGATCCTGTATACTACCAAACAAAGTTAGAATTTCATCATTAGAAGCCAAAATAGGAGTACCCCCTAAGATAGCAGATCGTTGAACATTCCGAGTGGGAATAACATCCCGAGGCACATGAGTTTCAGTTCTTCTTGAAAGATCCTGAGGCTGGGAAGAGGCTTGCGTCCTCGGAGGTGGTGGGAGCACCGAACCAATTGTTGCAGAGGTTGTAGCAGACACGGTAGAAGAGCTCATGTTTGATCTTGAGGCCATTGAAAATAATGTAACAAAAAGTTTTGAAAACAAAAAACTAAGTAGTGATTTTGCAAAAGCTTTTAGTAGAAATAGCACCACTTGCCCCATGGTGGGGGCCAAATGGTTTTGGTAAAAAATTACCTAAGCAATTTAGTGATCAAATTAGTTAAGTGAGGTAGTGTGCTAGAAGTATTCGTGGAAAATATGCCGATTAAGTTGTTAGTAAAAACAGTTTTCAGGATATAGCTCAGGATATCGAGCTATATCTATAATCAAACAATGAGCAAAATAGGTAAAGGGTGACACAGGATGTACGAGGAAAGCCCTTGATCAATCTAGATCACCGGCACAAAACCTCGGGAGCTGACAATCGCAGCTGCTTTGTTCTTCTTATTACTTCAAATATCAGGATACAGTGCAGGATATGATACGCATCAACTAGGTGTTACAATGTGACTCGAGTACAAGTGTGAGTGTTTTGTGAGAGATTGCAGCTAGTAGAGAGCAAGAGTGTACGAAAAATTATGTGTGTTCTATCTGATCTGATCAATCCTATTTATAGCAAAAAGAAATAACAACCAAGCCTATAAAACCAGGATACACCGAATATTCCCTTTGTGAACGTTGTAGACCACTTCTTCCGGCTTCAATTTCCCCATTTCGACTGATTAGTCCGAGTCTTTTGGAGAACAGGTCCACTCGAACGTTATAAGCCTACCATGATAATCTGCACATGAATTAATTAGCAATTACCAGGATGCTGCATCAGGATGTTACAAATATCCTGATCCGGTATCCTGATCACAATGAAAGAAATAAAGTCAGAATATTATCCAGGATAGATGAGCAGAAAACCACCCATAACAGAAAGCACTTGACAACCTCCTGGAAGCAGCTTTTCTTGCCACCAGACCTTTCTCCATCAATTAGGAATCCGATGCCGTCACTAAACACATTCCTTAAATTGTAGCCATTTTGTGAGTGTTTATTATTTGGTGTCTAATCCGCATATATATCAGCATTGCTCTTGATTTTCTTGACTGTATATCTCTTAAATGTCAACATATACACGTGTGATTTAGTTTACGAAGATTTTTCAATGCCGAGAACCTCGATCAGAGAGTAAAAAAGGCGTAAGGTTCACAATGGTGTAAAACTAAAATGGGATATACCGGGCTAGGATTCGAATTAAGGGAACAAGGGCTAAACAAACCACCCAAGAATGCAATCGTCAAGCGAAAACACTTGACAACCTCCTGGAAGCAGCTTTTCTTGCCACCAGACCTTTCTCCATCAATTAGGAATCTGATGCCGTCACTAAACACATTCCTTAAATTGTAGCCATTTTTTAGTGTTTATTTTTTGGTGTCTAATCCGCATGTATATCACCATTGCTCTTGATTTTCTTGACTGTATATCTCTTAAATGTCAACATATACATGTGTGATTTAGTTAACGAAGATTTTTCAATGCCGAGAACCTCGATCAGAGAGTAAAAAAGGCGTAAGGTTCACAACGGTGTAAAACTAAAATGGGATTTACCGGGCTAGGATTCGGGTTACAGGAACAAGGGCTAAACCAACCACCCAAGAATGGAATCGTCGAGCGAAAACACTTGACAACCTCCTGGAAGCAGCTTATCTTGCCACCAGACCTTTCTCCATCAATTAGAAATCTGATGTTGTCACTAAACACATTCCTTAAAATGTAGCCATTTTTTGTGTGTTTATTTTTTGGTGTCTAATCAAAATATATCACCATTGCTCTTGATTTTCTTGACTGTATATCTCTTAAATGTCAACATATACACGTGTGATTTAGTTTACGAAGATATTTTAATGCCGAGAACCTCGTTCAAAAAGTAAAAAAGGCGTAAGGTTCACAATGGTGTACAACTAAAACGGGATATACCGGGCTAGGATTCGAGTTACAGGAACAAGGGCCAAACCAACCACCCAAGAATTGAATCGTCAAGAGAAAACACTTAACAACGTTCTGGAAGCAGCTTTTCTTGCCACCAGACCTTTCTCCATCAATTAGGAATCTTATGCCGTCACCAAACACATTCCATAAATTGTAGCCATTTTTTGAGTGTTTATTTTTTGGTGTCTAATCCGCGTATATATCACCAATCCTCTTGATTTTCTTGACTGTATATCTCTTAAATGTCTACATATACACGTGTGGTTTAGTTTAAGAAGATTTTTCAATGCCGAGAACCTCGATCAGAGAGTAAAAAAGGCGTAAGGTTCACAATGGTGTAAAACTAAAATGAAATATACCGGGCTAGGATTCGAGTTACAGGAACAAGGGCTAAACCAACCTCCCAAGAATAGAATCGTCGAGCAAAAACGCTTGACAACCTCCTGGATGCAGCTTTTCTCTAATGCCGTCACTAAACACATTACTTAAATTGTAGCCATTTTTTGAGTGTTTATTTTTTGGTGTCTAATCCGCATATATATCACCATTGCTCTTGATTTTCTTGACTCTATATCTCTTAAATGTCAACATATACACGTGTGATTTAGTTTACGAATATTTTTCAATGCCGAGAACCTCGATCAGAGAGTAAAAAAGGCGTAAGGTTCCCAATGGTGTAAAACTAAAATGAGATTTACCGGGCTAGGATTCGAGTTACAAGAACAAGGGCAAAACCAACCACCCAAGAATGGAATCGTCGAGTGAAAAGACTTCACAACCTCCGGGAAGCAGCTTTTCTTGCCACCAGACCTTTCTCCATCAATTAAGAATCTGATGCCGTCACTAAACACATTCCTTAAAATGTAGCCATTTTTTGTGTATTTATTTTTTGGTGTCTAATCAAAATATATCACCATTGCTCTTGATTTTCTTGACTATATATCTCTTAAATGTCAACATATACACGTGTGATTACCTTACGAAGATTTTTCAATGCCGAGAACCTAGTTCAGAGAGTAAAAAGGCGTAAGGTTCACAATTGTGTAAAACTAAAATGGGATATACCGGGCTAGGATTCGAGTTACAGGAACAAGGGCCTAACCAACCACCCAAGAATGGAATCGTCGAGCGAAAACACTTGACAACGTTCTGGAAGCAGCTTTTCTTACCACCAGACCTTTCTCCATCAATTAGGAATCTGATGCCGTCACCAAACACATTCCTTAAATTGTAGCCATATTTTGAGTGTTTATTTTTTGGTGTCTAATCCGCGTATATATCACCAATGCTCTTGATTTTCTTGACTGTATATCTCTTAAATGTCAACATATACACGTGTGATTTAGTTTAAGAAGATTTTTCAATGGTGAGAACCTCGATCAGAGAGTAAAAAAGGCGTAAGGTTCACAATGGTGTAAAACTAAAATGGGATATACCAGGCTAGGATTCGAGTTACAAGAACAAGGGCAAAACCAACCACCGAAGAATGGAATCGTCGAGCAAAAACGCATGACAACCTCCTGGAAGCAGCTTTTCTCTAATGCCGTCACTAAACACATTCCTTAAATTGTAGCCATTTTTTGAGTGTTTATTTTTCGGTGTCTAATCCGCATATATATCACCATTGCTCTTAATTTTCTTGATTGTATATCTCTTAAATGTCAACATATACACGTGTGATTTAGTTTACAAAGATTTTTCAATTCCGAGAACCTCGATCAGAGAGTAAAAAAGGCGTAAGGTTAACAATGGTGTAAAACTAAAATGGGATTTACCGGGCTAGGATTCGAGTTACAGGAACAAGGGCAAAACCAACCACCCAAGAATGGAATAGTCGAACGAAAACACTTCACAACCTCCGGGAAGCAGCTTTTCTTGCCACCAGACCTTTCTCCATCAATTAAGAATCTGATGCCGTCACTAAAAACATTCCTTAAAATGTAGCCATTTTTTGTGTATTTATTTTTTGGTGTCTAATCAAAATATATCACCATTGTTCTTGATTTTCTTGACTATATATCTCTTAAATGTCAACATATACACGTGTGATTTAGTTTACGAAGATTTTTCAATGCCGAGAACCCCGTTCAGAGAGTAAAATGGCGTAAGGTTCACAATGGTGTAAAACTAAAATGGGATATACCGGGCTAGGATTCGAGTTACAGGAACAAGGGCCTAACCAACCACCCAAGAATGGAATCGTCGAGCGAAAACACTTGACAACGTTCTGGAAGCAGCTTTTCTTGCCACCAGACCTTTCCCCATGAATTAGGAATCTAAAGCCGTCACTAAATACATTCCTTAAATTGTAGCCATTTTTTGAGTGTTTATTTTTTGGTGTCTAATCCGCATATATATCATCATTGCTCTTGATTTTCTTGACTGTATATCTCTTAAATGTCAACATATACATGTGTGATTTAGTTTACGAATATTTTTCAATGCCGAGAACCTCGATTGGAGAGTAAAAAAGAAATAAGGTTCACAATGGTGCAAAACTAAAATGGGATATACCGGGCTAGGATTCGAGTTACAGGAACAAGGGTTAAACCAACCACCCAAGACTGGAATCGTCTAGTGAAAACACTTGAGAACCACCTGGATGCAGCTCTTCTTGCCACCAGACCTTTCTCCATCAATTAGAAATCTGATGTCGTCACTAAACCCATTCCTTAAATTGTTGCCATTTTTTGAGTGTTTATTTTTTGGTGTCTAATCCGCATATATATCACCATTGCACTTGATTTTCTTGACTGTATATCTCTTAAACATCAACATATACACGTGTGATTTAGTTTACGAAGATTTTTCAATGCCGTGAACCTTGATCAGAGAGTAAAAAAGGCGTAACTTTCACAATGGTGTAAAACTAAAATGGGAAATACCGGGCTAGGATTCCAGTTACAGGAACAAGGGCCAAACCAACCACCCAAGAATGAAATCGTCGAGCGAAAACACTTGACGACCTCCTATAAGCAGCTTTTCTTGCCACCAGACCTTTCTACATCAATTAGCAATCTGATGCCGTCACTAAACACATTCCTTAAATTGTAGCCATTTTTTGAGTGTTTATTTTTTTGGTGTCTAATCCACATATATATCACCATTGCTCTTAATTTTCTTGACTGTATATCTCTTAAATGTCAACATATACACATCTGATTTAGTTTATGAAGATTTTTAATGTCGAGAACCTCAATTAGAGAGTAAAAAGGGCGTAAGGTTCACAATGGTGCAAAACTAAAATGGGATATACCTGGCTAGGATTCGAGTTACAGGAACAACGGCCAAACTGTGACATCTGTGCCTCTATGACCATCATAAAAATACAAATTCAATGAAATCTTTTGTTTCATTCTCGGGATTTGTACAATTTCACGTGACATTTACACATATCAGTTCTAGTTTGATTTCAAGCTTTTGATCGCTTTCTAGAAAGTTATACGCAAACTATTACGTAAACGTAATCAGTTTAATGTGAAAAACTCTCCGGATTAGTGATATATGCTTAACATACCTTAAATGACCTTTACATAACTTGGAAATAAGTTTTGAAGGTTTTGGTATGTCAAAAACAAGTTTATTCGATCGCAGGGACTATTTGCGTCAAACTATAAAAGTCTGCCGAATTGTACAGAAACGAAAACTCAAGAACAAGATCATAAGCTAAACATACCCTAAATACCATTTACATAGATTAGAAATAAGTTTTGAGGGGCTCGGTATGCGAAAATACGCTTATGTGATCACAGGGACTAAAAGCGTCAAAACTGCGAAAGTATGCATTTACGTGCATATCTTGTGTTTTGACCATATCCGAACACCCAAAAATTTGTGTAATCACTAGAATATTGTAGTTTGGTGATAGGAATGCAAAAATACCATTCGTCACGCAATTTGGGTCGTTTTCGCGTTCGTTACGATTCCGTCGTAATTAACCAAAAACCACAACCGTTCAGCCAAACGAACCGACATCCGTGATATTTTTTAGCATAATTCAAGATAAATATAGTTTAACTTCATCATGGAGCTTGAAAATGGGTTTGACGGGTGTTAGAAGTGCCGAAACACGACAAACCAAGCACAGGGACTAAAACTGTTAATTTGCCAAAATGGCTGGTCTGTAGGTCCCATACGGACCGTATGGGGAAGTGCTTACGGTCCGTAAGCAGGTGCCAGCACAACAGAATCCATAAACTACAAACCCAGCAGTTGCAACCTGTTTTGATCCTTGTTTCTTAATCTTGTGGGCTGGTTTGTGTGTTAATTAAGTCCCCCAATCAGTGTATGACAAGTGTAGGGCCTTGATTGTTTCTTGATCACCACACAAACCACTTGGCAATCATCTAAAGGATCATGTATTCCTATAAATAGCCAAGAACTTCAACCTTCATTCCTTGCTCATCTTCACTTTCTTCTTCATCTGCTCTATTGGAGGCTATCACATAAGTTGAAGGCCTCCTACTTGAGTTTTCTTAGTTCTTTTTCCAAGCATTGTACTCTTGTAAGTGTTCCTTCATGCTTGTCTAGTTATTTCAATCAAAAAAGTCAAACAGTGTTTGACTTTCAACTTTGACCATGATTTGGTCAAGACAAAGTTCGTTTGAACTTTGCAACGTGAGCGTAATCACGATGGTTATAGTCCCTTGTGACTATACCTACTGATTACCACGTTGATTAGTCGAAGTGACAAGTCAATGTTTCGGTCAAAATGCACAATTATGTGCATTTTGCGATGAAACTATTTTCGGGTATCAAAACACTTTGTTTTGATATCAAATCAGTTTTTTAACTTAGTTAAACATGTTTTAACATGTTTAACTCGTCACTTTTATTTTAGTGCTTATATAGGGTCATAAGTCAAGGGGTCTTGATAACCACTTAGACTTTCGAACCCGACCCGTTTGGTCAATCTTTAGGATCCGACCAAACATATTTGTGACCATAGTTGTATAGGGAATAACCTTCTGAGGTTATACCTTATGGTCACTTAGTTTAATTAGTTGTTATGATAGGTAGTTTATATGCCTTAGGAAAATGACCAAAATGCCCTTTTCATGAATAATTTGAATTTAAGCCTATGTAACTTAAATTTTGACACTTAAACTGATTATGCAGTGTTATTAAACATGTTAGGGCATATAACAACTTGTCATTGGACTAGTTAGGCTATTCGAGTGCGCTTTTGCGCAAATGACGCGTTAAAGTAGCATAGACTACCTTAAGGGGTCATGACGGGTCGTAAGCACTTAGGATAGGTTCCAAATCAGAATGTAGGCTTTGTTAAACCATATCACATGAGTTCCAATACTCATTTGGTTTACGAAACCTCATTCTACCCGATCTCCCGAATTAGGTGTCGATTTATTAACATAGTGATCTGATACTTGGTGCCACTTGATTCCTTGATTGCCCGAGCTTGTTAGTTCACTTAATCGAGGATAACTTGTAATCTCAAGTGAGTACGTAGTTCCCCTATTTTACTGCTTTCAATTATTTTGGGGTGATTCATATGTGCTAAACGTTTTCGAGTTTTCAAAACAAATACTATGGTTTATATTAAACACAACGATTTCAATAATGTGAATGAACTTGTTGGGGCGTTGGTCGAAAGACATCGAATGACATTCATTAACTATGATCAAGCCGACCAGTAGTATGTTATGGTACCATAGGATCTGACAAATCCCATTATCGGACTATCACCATGGTTATGGGGGGTAATGTGGATAACGATAGAGCCTGATGAATGTTAACAAACCCTTTGGTGGTTTGTTAATATGATTTGAACGATTGGAATGAGTCAGAACACAGGTTTGAATGTATTCAATGAGAACAACCAAAAGTTAGTTTTCACGATTAAAACACGAGCGATTTGAACTATTTGAACGATTGGAACGATTTGAACTATGTGAACGATTAGAACTATTTGAACGATTGGAACGATTTGAACTATGTGATTGATTAGAACTATTTGAACGATTGAAACAATTTAAACTATTTGAACGACTTGGACGATTGGTTTATGGTAAGTGATTAGGTAACGGGACGGGTGTAATGTGAAGCATGGTGGATACGCCGCTGGTACTTCCTATATATAAGTGCTTTTAACACATTACATATCGTTGCGTTATCTAGATCACTTGGACGAATGTTTTCAAAACGAAGTTACACTACAAGGTTTACTTAAAGATATAAACCATACGACGTTTACTTTCAAAGACGATTTACTACTTGGTTTACAAAGACAAATGTTTTCAATCAAGATTCATGGCTACAATGGTTTTGGTTTACACATACATCAACTTATAAAGTTTATAAAACATACTGCAATATCAAATACTTTTGATTTCAAGGTACACCCTCGACAACTCTCGTAGTTGGACGAGGTATTGCAATATGGATTCAAAGCCATGAATCTGACATACTCACAAAACCTATGTACTCGCCGGCATTTTTGTGCTGACTTATTTTCACATATGTTTCAGGTACTGTTGTATGATGATGTTTGATTATGTTTATGATACATGCTCATGTAGGAATGAACTAGGCCTTAGTGACTTAATGACAATGAAGGACAATATCTTCATGTTTTGCTTTTAATCTCAAGACAATGTAATAAACCAAATTTAATAAAACAAAACTTTAGTCCATGTGTTGTGAAACAATGATTCTGTTATGACACTTCCTGACGATTCCATCGCGGTTTTGTTGTTTTAACGCGGTCGGGCTGTGACAGAAGAGTTGGTATCAGAGCTCATGGTTATAGGGAATTAGGTTATTAGTAATGCTTTGACCTAGACTATAACCTTCCTTGGACCCTAACACAAGTTATCTTGTGTTTAGATCTTAAAACAATACCATCACCTATCTTTGGGTGACAACCACAACAAGAATACAAATTACAAATCCGTTTTGAAAATCAATAATCTATTCTTAGATGATTTGTTGTAGGCTTTTAGCCTATAAAGTTTTCAAAATCTCGTCAAAGTTTAGGTCTTATTAATGTGAACACGTGCAATCTAGAAGGGTGGGTGCCTGTATCCCGAGTTTTCTGTCTAAGGCTAGAGTGTTCGTACAAATCCACATAATCAGACCAGTCACTCTTACCTGGGAACTCTTGGGATGGGTGTCTACTTATAGGCTAAAGCATGTCTTCGCAATACATTATAAAGACCTATTTACTTTGATTAGCCACTGGGTGTCGTTTGTTTATTCAAGGTAACGAACAAATGATCGCCTTTCTGATGTTTCGTCGACATCTTCAATACCTCTTTTGTCTATCCATATGTCAGTCTCACTCGTTTCTCATGTTTCCTTGTTCTTTTTAGAAAATTCCTCATAGACGTGATCAAACTGAGGATGTTGCCCTCGCAGTGCTAGTCGCTCAGCAAATTGCTGCTGTGATTCCGAACCTCATTACCTAGATAAACCAAGCGAATAACAATAACAACAATAACAATGCCCAGTGTAGCTTCAAAACGTTCAATTCAGTTAAACCACTGAAATTTTATGGGTCTCAAGGAGCAACAGCACTCCTACAATGGTTCAAGAGTCTAGAAAGCACATTTCGACATGTTTAGTGTCCAAATGAGCGAAAGGTTGAATTCGCATCTAGTGTTTTTGAGAAACGAGCATTAACATGGTGGAATGGTGTGATGAGAGACAGGGGTGCCGATGTGGCATTGGCTCAAACCTAGGAAGAGCTTCGAGCTCTAATGATGAAGGAATTCTGTCCTCATCATGAACTCAGAGCACTGGAAAGGGAATTCGACGATCTTAAACAAGATAGCGGTGAGCATCGAGCCTACACGGACCGATATGATGAACTAAGTCTGTTATGTCCAACCATGGTTACGCCTTTGGATAAGGCGATCGAAAAGTACATTGATGGCCTCACTGACTCAGTTCAGGACATTGTTAATGGTAGCAACCCTGCCACAGTTAGACACGCCATTGAGCTATCCACTACCCTGCCTGAATCTCAGATCAGGAAGGGTAAACTTTTCCGAAAAGGCGACAAGAAACCATCAGATGAGACAAAACCAAAGGATAAGCAGACTGAGTCCTCCAAGAAGTCAAAGAAGCGTAAGGCTTCCCAGAACTTCGACGTGGTTGCTCAAAACAATCAAGTTGTCCCTAACCAACCCCCCTGCTAAGAAGCCAAACAATGGAACTGCACCTCTGTGCAACCAATGTAACCTTCATCATCACGCTAATGTACAATGCCGCAAATGCCTAAATTGTGGACTTGCTGGTCATACAACTAGGGTTTGCCAAGCTGTGACAACACAAAATCAAGTTGATAACAACCCTGCTTAAGCTCGTTTTCCCCCTGGTTCTTGCTACAACTGTGGCGAGATGGGCAATTTCAGGAATAATTGCCCAAAGCTCGTTAATGCAAATCCAGCCCGTGGATGAGCATTTGGCTAACTAGAAGACGATGCTGCTTTGAAACAAACGAACTTTATGCTTTATTTCTTTTGTTATCCAAGACTTTGAAAAAATTAGTTTGGTTTATAAACAAAATTTTATTTGTATTTTGATGTACGAAAACTGTCACACCCCGACCGCATAAAACAACTAATCGCGGCGGAATCGTCGGGGAGTGTTGTAACAGAATCATTGTTTCATAACACATGGAAATTGAAATTTTGTTTTATTGATTTAGAGAAGTTACAATGTCTTAAAAACAAAGAAACATAACATAATTAACTAGTCTTGCTTCTTTTATTGTCACTAAGGCCCAAGTCCGCCTAAGTGTATCTTGATCAATCCTATGCATCATCTCTTGAAAACACATGTGAAAATAGTTACGTCAGCATAAAAATGCCTGTGAGATACATAGGTTTTGTTAAAATAGGATTCATGACTTGTAAGTTTAAAGAAAATGTTTGTCAATAGTTAGTCATGAACCTTGTGAAATGTTTTCTTTTATAAATCATACAAACAGTGATAAAAAATCAGATGATATAAAAGAAAGATGCACAGATAAATAAATGACCAAGTAAAATGAGTTTGTATAAAATATGTTGTTTGTAAAACAATGTTTCATGAAGATATGATGTAAAATGTATTATGTCTAACTTGAAATGGTTTAAATAACGCTACGATATGTAATACCATAAAAGCACTTATATATAGGAAGTACAAGCGGCGTATCCACCATGCTTTTATCATATTACACACGCCTCGTTACTTAATCACTTACCCAAACAAACCACCGAAAATGTCATGTTTAA
This sequence comes from Helianthus tuberosus, assembly GCA_030545235.1. Taxonomy (NCBI): domain Eukaryota; kingdom Viridiplantae; phylum Streptophyta; class Magnoliopsida; order Asterales; family Asteraceae; genus Helianthus; species Helianthus tuberosus. The sequence goes on along the minus strand of CM060417.1, from coordinate 121,782,426 downwards.
ACCAATTGTCAAATGTTCATGTGTAAACCATGTCTATTGTCAAATGTAAATCATGTAATGTGTAAACAAATGTCATGTATGGTAAGTAAAAGAAGTGACTACTTGAACCATATGTAAAAATGCACAAAACAAAGAATTTGAATAAATCAAAAGTTATGTTTTGTAAAATCCATGCATGCCTTACTGATACAAACATCTATGCGGTATTGTTCTAATGCATACATCCAAGCCTTGCGACTGTGACGACAAACCCTTAAACGAAGTTAAAGGTTTATCTAAACTATGTATATTGGATTCAGTCATTCCGTCCACCCAAACAAACCTAGGATTTCAGGAACAGGAGTTGTCAATTCCTATGGTACCATTACTTACTACCAAGCGGCGTGATCAATGTTAATGAATGTATTTTTGTCCCATTTAAACAAACAAAATGTCATACAAAATTGTAAGCATGTTTTATGAAAATAATGTACTAAGTATGCAACAAATGAACATACATAGCATGAAATGTGATGTAAAACAATGTACTAAGTATGCACTAAATGGACATACATAGCATGAAATGTAATTTAAAACAATGTACTAAGTATGCACTAAATGGACATACATAGCATGAAATGTAATGTAAAACAATGTACTAAGTATGCACTAAATGGACATACATAACATGAAATGTAATGTAAAACAATGTACTAAGTATGCAACAAATGAACATACATAGCAAAAACATGGATAAAATCATGTAACAAGTAGGCACATGTGTTTCACCCCAAAATGTTTGAAAAACAGTAAAAGAGGGGACTATGTACTCACTTGAGGGTGCTTAGAAGTCTTGAATAACAACCAAGCAAAGCTAGAGGGATCACGGAATCAAACGGCTCCTAATATAGGTAACTATGTTAATAAACGGACCTAAATCGAAAGATCGGATAAAATGAGGTTTCGTAAACCAAATGAGTGTAGGAACTCATGTAATATGGTTTATCAAAGCCTACATTCTAAAACGAAACCTAACCTAAGTGCTTACGACCCATTACGACCCGTCTAGGTAGCTTACGCTACTTTAACGCGTCGTTCGAGTAAAATGCGTTCGGACCGTCTAAAAAGTCCTACGATAAGTATTATATGCCTTAACAAGTCTAATAATGTTGCCTAACCAGTTTAGATGTCAAAAATTAAGTTACATATGCTTAAAACGAATTTATGCGTAAAAAGGGCATTTTGGTCATTTTCCAAAGGCATATAAACTACCTATCATACAACTAACTAAACGTAGTGACCATAAGGTATAACCTCGGAAGGTTATTCCGTATACAACTATGGTCACAAAATATGTGTGGTCGGATCCTAATGATCGACCAAACGGGTCGGGTTCGAAAGTCTAAGCGGTTGTTTAGACCGCTTATCTTACGACCCTATATAAGCACTAAACATAAAAGTGACGAGTTAAACATGTTAGAACATGTTTAACAAAGTTTGAAAACAAGCTTGATATCAAAACAAAGGGTTTTGATACCCAAAAATAGTTTTGTTGCAAAATACGCATAAACGTGTGTTTTGACCGAAACTATAACTCCTCACTATGCCTAAATACCGTGGTAATCAGTAGGTATAGTCACAAGGGACTATGACCATCGTGATTACGCTTACGTTGCGAAATTCAAACGAACTTCGTGTTGACCATAAACTGGTCAAAGCTGAAAGTCAAACACAATTTGACTTTCGTGCTTAAAACGCGTAAAAGAACGAAAGAATACTTACAAGAGGTCCAAGAAGTGGAGGTTTGATCTGAAAATTCTCAGGTATGAAGTGTATACACTTCAACTTAGAGAATATGAGCAGATCAAGTGTGAGCTTAGAATGAAAAACTTGGGGTTTATATAGTTTTCGGGTAACCATTAAGATCATTCATGGATAAACGTGTTTCGATCTATGCCGTACAAGTGTGCCCATGGTTTTAGAATACCATGGGTGCCCCAAAATAGCCCATAGGATGTTTAAAAACCATTTGCAAACATGGGGAACAGCTGGAACAAGCTGGAAACAACTTTTAGCTGATTTGCAGGTCGCTCGCACCCCGCGTAAGAGCCAAGGCTGGCTTACGTGGCCCGCCAGAGCTGGGAAACTCAGCAACAAGTTTCAGAAATTGCAGTTTCAGTCCCTGCATGCTTTTAAGGCCATTTTTGATGCGTTTAAGGCCCGTTAAGCCATTTTCAAGGCTATACAATGATTCCTAAGTATAAGGGACATGAAACATGCTCAAAAATATTTTGGATGTTGGTTCGTTTGGTCGTACGATCACGTTATTCGGTTAATTACGACGAAACACGAACGGACGTGAAAAACGATCCAAATTACGCGATGAATGGAATTTTATCATGCCAATCATTAAAATAAAATATTTAAGTGATTACATGAATTTTTGGATGTCCGGGTGTATTCAGAACGTAAGATATGCGCGAAAATGCAAACTTATGCACTTTTTGACTCTTTTAGTCCCTGAATGACCAAAAGTTTATTTTAGCACACCGAACCCTTCAAAGCCTATTTCTAAGCTATGTAAAGGATATTTATGGTATGTTTAACTTATGATCAAGTTCCGGATTGTCCGTTACAGTACGAATCGGCATACTTTCGTAGTTTGTCGAAATTAGTCCCTGTAAGCGAATAAACTTGATTTCGACACACGAAACCCTCCAAAACTTATTTCTAAGTTATGTAAAGGTTATTTAAGGTATGTTAAGCCTATGTCACTATTCAGGAGTGTTTGTCGCATTAAACTGACTACGTTTATGCATCAGTTCGCGTATAACTTCCCAGAAAGCGATTTAGAGCTCGAAATCGAACAAGAATTGATATGTACAAATGATACACATATTTATACAAATCCCAAGTATGAAATACAATATTTCATTGGTTTGGTATTTGTTTGATGGCCGTGGAGGCACAGGTGTCACAGTCTCCCCTACTTCAGGAAATTTCGTCCCGAAATTTTATTTAGAGGAAACTTGTGAGAGCTCAAAACATGAAGTCGTAAAGATAAAACAATACTGGTTAGGGTTCTGAACGTCTAGTAACTTTAAATAATATCATGCTTGCAATGTAAGAGGGACACTTATATACAAGTATATAAAGTGCCATTGGTGCGTCCACCGTACCTCCATTACATTGTTTTCATTTCGTTATTTTTGCCACTATAGGTTCTTACACATGATAAATCTTACTGTGGTTTCCGTGCACTGAATTTCATAATTATGTATGCATCCATAATTACGTAATTCCTTGCATAGTCCACACAGTGTATCTTATAATGTGTAGGGGAAGAAACAATGAACGAACCTGTGATGATTGTGACTAGATCACCATATGGTTCTTTTAATTAAATCAATAAATGATCTCATTAAATAGACTACCAAGGAGTCTGTTTAGCTATATCATCACATGCCATTCTTAACCAGATTTTTGAATCAATCTTTTTGACTTAGACCACTCAAGGGGTCTCTTTTGAATTATGGAATGGTGCTATATAATCCAAGGGTCTTAACTATTACGTAGAAGCCCATTAAGGATTTAAGGTAGCACCTTTGGATATCCTACTGTGAATCACTCATATGAAGATATGGAAGATTCTACGAGGATTTGGATAACGAAAAATAAAACATAAAAGAAAACACATAACACATAATCACAAAATTGTTTAACTTGATCTTTAATTTGTTATCATTTTGTTAATTTGTTTGTTAATCTGTGCACACGAGTATTCAAAGCACACCAGGAATCCAATCCGTGGATTTCATTTGGCACTTTAAACATTTCCAAGAATCTAACTATAAAGATAGGAAGATCTTATAGGAATTCGGCTTGTCCTTTTTGAATCATAATGTACGTATTAAGGCATACAAAGAATTCAATTAAGGACTCTGATTTGAGCAATAAACATCCACAAGGATCTAATTGTGAAGATAAGAAGATCCCATATGGATTTTGGGATTTGAAAAGCGGGAGGCGTTTGAAAACCTTGCACTAGACGTGCTTAAGTCGATACACGAGGTAGAATGCTCAGGAAGTTGAGGTGCTAGATATGCCAAGGCGACATATGAAGCAGAATTTGAAGGTTAAGTTAATGTATGAGAAAAATGTTTTTGAAAACTGTGCATGGGGTTCTTTTTTAAATGTGTTTAATGTTTTTGAAACCTTACATAATACTTTTGAAATCATAAAGTAGGTGTATTAGATAAGTATATTTATAAAATGTTTTAAAATCATGCGAGATGAATTTTTTTGAAATTATGTATAAGGTTTTTGAAAACATGGATGATGCTTTTGAAATTATGCACTTGATATGTTAAGTAAATATACTATGTTAAAAATGTTTATGAGTGGCTTCATCCGAGAGACGAGATATGGCAGCAGCTAATTCAACAGACTTGAGGACTACTTCGCCTATTCGCTGGGCAAATTTGGTAGTTTGCTCGGATATCTGAGCGTCGCTGCGATGAAGAGACATTCTGGGGGAAACGAAAGACACAGGGGGAAACGAGTGAAATGTTATCGGATAATCAAAACAGAATGACAACGCATAAAAATTGCGATCATTTGTTTGTTACCTAAGGCAAACAAATGAGACAGTGACAGATCAAAGTAAGAGGGTCATATTAATGTATCGCGAAGACATGCTTTAGCCTATAAGTGGATACTCACCCCAAGAGTTCCCAGGTAAGAGTGACTGGTCCGATTATGTGGATTTGTACGAACACTCTAGCCTTAGACAGAAAACTCAGAGTACAGGCATCCACCCTTCCAGATTGCACGTGTTCACATTATAAGACCCAACTTTGACAAGATTTTGAAAACTTAGAGGGTTCAAAATCTAGTAATCAATCATCCTAGAACAGATGATTGGTTTTTGAAGCGGATTCGAAATTTGTGTTCTCGTTGTGGTTGTCACTTAAGGATAAGTGACGGTATTGTTTTAAGATCTAAACACAAGAATCTTGTGTTAGGGTCCTAGGAAGGTTATAGACTAGATCAAAGCATTACTAATAACATAATTCCCTATAACCATGAGCTCTGATACCAACTCTTCTGTCACACCCTGACCGCATAAAACAACTAATCGCGGCGGAATCATCGGGGAGTGTTGTAACAGAATCATTGTTTCATAACACATGGAAATTGAAATTTTGTTTTACTGATTAAGAGAAGTTACAATGTCTTAAAAACAAAGAAACATAACATAATTAACTAGTCTTGCTTCTTTTATTGTCACTAAGGCCCAAGTCCGCCTAAGTGTATCTTGATCAATCCAATGCATCATCTCCTGAAAACACATGTGAAAATAGGTACGTCAACATAAAAAATGCCTGTGAGATGCATAGGTTTTATTAAAATAGGATTCATGACTTGTAAGTTTAAAGAAAATGTTTGTCAAAAGTTAGTCATGAACCTTGTAAAATGTTTTCTTTTATAAATCAAACAAACAGTGATAAGAAATCAGATGATATAAAAGAAAGATTCACAGATAAATAAATGATCAAGTAAAATGAGTTTGTATAAAATATGTTGTTTGTAAAACAATGTTTCATGAAGATATGATGTAAAATGTATTATGTCTAACTTGAAATGGTTTAAATAACGCTACGATATGTAATACCATAACAGCACTTATATATAGGAAGTACCACCGGCGTATCCACCATGCTTTTACCATATTACACACGCCTCGTTACTTAATCACTTACCCAAACAAACCACCAAAAATGTCATGTTTAAACCAATTGTCAAATGTTCATGTGTAAACCATGTCTATTTTCAAATGTAAATCATGTAATGTGTAAACAAATGTCATGTATGGTAAGTAAAAGAAGTGACTACTTAAACCATATGTAAAAATGCACAAAACAAAGAATTTGAATAAATCAAAAGTTATGTTTTGTAAAATCCATGCATGCCTTACTGATACAAACATCTATGCGGTATTGTTCTAATGCATACATCCAAGCCTTGCGACTGTGGCGACAAACCCTTAAACGAAGTTAAAGGTTTATCTAAACTATGTATATTGGATTCAGTCATTCCTTCCACCCAAACAAACCTAGGATTTCAGGAACGGGAGTTGTCAATTCCTATGGTACCATTACTTACTACCAAGCGGCGTGATCAATGTTAATGAATGTATTTTTGTCCCATTTAAACAAACCAAATGTCATACCAAATTGTAAGCATGTTTTATGAAAATAATGTACTAAGTATGCAACAAATGAACATACATAGCATGAAATGTGATGTAAAACAATGTACTAAGTATGCACTAAATGGACATACATAGCATGAAATGTAATGTAAAACAATGTACTAAGTATGCACTAAATGGACATACATAGCTTGATATGTAATGTAAAACAATATACTAAGTATGCACTAAATGGACATACATAGCATGAAATGTAATGTAAAACAATGTACTAAGTATGCAACAAATGAACAAACATAGCAAAAACATGGATAAAATCATGTACTATACGTGTACTAATGAACATAGCAAGTATGATATAAAAACATGGAAAGCACGAAAGTAACAAGTAGGCACATGTGTTTCACTCCAAAATGTTTGAAAAACAGTAAAAGAGGGAACCATGTACTCACTTGAGGGTGCTTAGAAGTCTTGAATAACAACCAAGCAAAGCTAGAGGGATCACGGAATCAAACGGCTCCTAATATAGGTAACTATGTTAATAAACGGACCTAAATCGGAAGATCGGATAAAATGAGGTTTCATAAACCAAATGAGTGTAGGAACTCATGTAATATGGTTTATCAAAGCCTACATTCTAAAACGAAACCTAACCTAAGTGCTTACGACCCATTACGACCCGTCTAGGTAGCTTACGCTACTTTAACGCGCCGTTCATATAAATGCGTTCGGACCGCCTAACAAGTCCTATGACAAGTATTTTATGCCTTAACAAGTCTAATAATTTTGCCTAACCAGTTTAGATGTCAAAAATTAAGTTACATATGCTTAAAATGACTTTATGCGTAAAAAGGGCATTTTGGTCATTTTCCTAAGGCATATAAACTACCTATCATACAACTAACTAAACGTAGTGACCATAAGGTATAACCTCGGAAGGTTATTCCCTATAAAACTATGGTCACAAAATATGTTTGGTAGGATCCTCATGATCGACCAAACGGGTCGGGTTCGAAAGTATAAGCGGTTGTTTAGACAACTTATCTTACGACCCTATATAAGCACTAAACCTAAAAGTGACGAGTTAAACATGTTAGAACATGTTTAACAAAGTTTGAAAACAAGCTTGATATCAAAACAAAGGGTTTTGATACCCAAAAATAGTTTGGTTGCAAAATACGCATAAACACGTGTTTTGACCGAAAATATGACTCGTCACTATGCCTAAATATCGTGGTAATCAGTATGTATAGTCCCAAGGGACTATGACCATCGTGATTACGCTCACGTTGCGAAGTTCAAACGAACTTCCTGTTGACCATAAACTGGTCAAAGCTGAAAGTCAAACACAGTTTGACTTTCTTGTGTGTTTGACTTTCGTGCTTAAAACGCGTAAAAGAACGAAAGAATACTTACAAGAGGTCCAAGAAGTGGAGGTTTGATCTGAAAATTCTCAGGTATGAAGTGTATACACTTCAACTTAGAGAATATGAGCAGATCAAGTGTGAGCTTAGAATGAAAAACTTGGGGTTTATATAGTTTTTGGGTAACTGTTAAGATCATTCATCGATAAACGTGCTTCAATCTGAGCCGTACAAGTGTAACCATGGTTTTAGAATACCATGGGTGCCCCAAAATAGCCCATAGGATGTTTAAAAACCCTTTGCAAACATGGGGAACAGCTGGAACAAGCTGGAAACAACTTTCAGCTGATCTGCAGGTCGCTCACGCCCCACGTAAGAGCCAAGGCTGGCTTACGCGGCTCGCCAGAGCTGGGTAACTCAGCAACAAGTTTCAGAAATTGCAGTTTCAGTCCCTGCATGCTTTTAAGGCCATTTTCGATGAGTTTAAGGCCCGTTAAACCATTTTCAAGGCTCTACAATGATGCCTAAGTATAAGGGACGTGAAACATGCTCAAAAATATGTCGGATGTCGGTTCCTTTGGTCGTACGATCACGTTATTCGGTTAATTACGACGAAACACGAACGGACGCGAAAAACGATCCAAATTACGCGACGAATGGATTTTATCATGCCAATCACTAAAATAAAATATTTTAATAATTACATAATTTTTTGGATGTCCGGATGTATTCAGAACGTAAGATATGCGCGAAAATGCAAACTTATGCACTTTTTGACGCTTTTAGTCCCTGAATGACCAAAAGTTTATTTTAGCACACCGAACCCTTCAAAGCCTATTTCTAATATATGTAAAGGATATTTATGGTATGTTTAACTTATGATCAAGTTCCGGATTGTCCGTTACAGTACGAATCGGCATACTTTCGTAGTTTGTTGAAATTAGTCCCTCTAAGCGAATAAACTTGATTTCGACACACCAAACCCTCCAAAACTTATTTCTAAGTTATGTAAAGGTTATTTAAGGTATGTTAAGCCCATGTCACTATTCCGGAGTGTTTTTCGCGTTAAACTGACTACGTTTACGCATCAGTTCGCGTATAACTTCCCAGAGAGCGATTTAGAGCTCGAAATCGAACAAGAATTGATATGTGCAAATGATACACATATTTATACAAATACCAAGTATGAAATACAATATTTCATTGGTTTGGTATTTGTTTGATGGCCGTGGAGGTACAGGTGTAACAAAAACAAATGTGGTTACGTGTATGAATGACATACCCCTACGATACCGACACCAAGGAACCGTGTTCCTTGCAGGACAAACTACTTTCGTAGTTCTTCCATTTTTGTGATCACTCACTCCATGAAAATCCTAAGTACTCGTTTCTTCTAAGAAATGAAGTACAAGGTACATTTTACAACTCTGGACAAATACCCCAAAGTACCACTTTAAATCCTTAATTGGATACCTAAGGATACATCCGTAAGTCCTTAATTGGTCTTACGCAATATACATATCATATCTTTCTGGATTCATGATATTTTACACAGCATATGATTTCAAAGATTATACATGATTTCAAAATCATCTCACATGGTTTTAAAACATTTTATAAACATGTTTACCTAATATATCTAGTACATGATTTCAAAAACATTACATAAGGTTTCAAAAACATATTTTCAAAGATCCCATGCATAATTTTCGAGAACAATTTGCTCGCATGTTGTCTTAGCATACGTAGTTCACGATTTTCAAGAAAACTCTGCTTCGTATGTTGGCTTAGCATGCCTATCACATTGATTTTAAGGATCCTTTTTGCTGCATATGTTGGCTTAACATATCTAGCACTTTGACTTCATGAACACTTCACTTCGTATGTTGACTTAGCATACCTAATACAAGGTTTCGAAACGTTTCTCTCTAAACGTATTCCAAGTCCTTATAGGATCTTCCTATCTTCATAGTTAGATCCTTGTGGATGTTTAAAGCGCAAAATCAAAGTTCTTAACTGGATTCTTTGTGTGCTTTAATACGTATGATACGATTCAATGAGGACAAAACTGAATCTTTATAAGATCTTCCTATCTTCATAGTTAGATTCTTGAGGATGTTTAAAGTACTAATTGAAGTCCATTCATTGGATTCCTGGTGTACTTTAAATGCATATGTACAAGTCAACGACAAGTTAATAACAAGTGATAACAAGACTGATAACAAGTTAATAACAAGTTGATAACAAGATTGATAACTGATGCGTGTTAGGTGTATATATAGGTTTAAGTATATTTTAAGCCCTTTTACACTTTCTTTAGCCAAGTTTTAAATTTATAAAACACGATATTTACTAACACTAAACACACATATGGGCAAGTGCACCCATCGTGAGCGTAGTATAGTGTTGGTAAGATACCGAAGTCGTCCAAGGACACAAGAGCTTTTAGTACCGGTTTATCCTCAACGTCTAATCAAATCAAAAAGTTAGAAAAAGGTTTTTAAACTAAGAAAAATAAAAACTAACTAAAATGCTGAAAATAAAAAAAATAAAACAGATAGACAAGATGAATCACTTGGCTCCGACTCGTGTATAGTATAACCTTTGATTATTTCCGCACTTTTGCACTTTTTAAGAGATTATCTTAGTTATTGTAGTAGGCCCCTCTTTTGAAGGCGACGTTACCCTCAACCCAGTAATTTGAGTCAGCAAGGATACAATCCTAAAGGGTCAGATTATTGAAAGATAATTAATTAAGTTATTAATGCATATTATGGTAGGCCCCTCTTTTGAAGGTGACGTTACCCTCGGCTAAGTAGTCTGAGTCAGCAGGGATACAGTCATAAGTAGCCGGGTTAAAGTATTAATAGTAGCTTACATATGAGGGGATCAAAGAGTTTGGAACCCCGCCATCCAATACCGTTAAGTATTGAAGGAGGTCCTACTAAATTTGACCCAGGTCCTTGCAGGATCTATACACTGAACAAGGCAAGACTCTTACCAAACCATTCCCTTAACCCCAGACCAGGTAGCCAACATATCTCCATATAGACCGTGGAGATATGAATGGTGAAAATCTTTTATTTTATATAGACAGTAAAATAATGCCAAGACACCACGGATAAACGATAAGGAAAAATCACCTTCAACATAAGAAACTAGTTATTAAAGTCATTAATACATAACCAAGTAAAAAGTGCGAAAAGATTAAAAATAAAAAGTATTACACTAGACACTTTGTCTTCACCAAGTGATGTAAGAGACTTAAGCAAACATGGCCTTGATTGTCAAGAACTCTTACGATCAATCTTGGATCCCGAGATGACTCACACACACTATGATGGACAATGGATGATGGTGGTGGATGATGGTGTTATGGTGGTGGTGGGTGGTGGGTGAAGTGTGAGAGATGTGGTGTGCCAAGGGATGGTTTGAGCTTAAGCCAAGCACTCCTATTTATAGGCTGAACAGAAGCTCGGGCACGGCCCCGTGTCCACATCCTTCTCTGTCTTCATTAATTGCTCTTGTCTGTATTAGTTGACCACGACCCCGTGTCCGCTGGGCACGACCCCGTGTGAAGAAGCATATCTGTACTATCAAGATTTCCCTAGATTCTGCGAATCTTATAGTTGACCACGACCCCGTGTCCGCTGAGCACGGCCCCGTGGTGGGCGATGGAAGCTTCTACAACTTTTTCTTTTATGCTGACACTTGGGCACGCCCCCGTGCTCATTGAGCACGGGGCGTGTTCAGCCTTCTGTTCTCTTGTTTTGCTTGGGAAGAAGTTGTCGTGGGGTCGGGCATGTCACGTTTGTTCCTTTTCTTGTATTTATGTTAGATTTAGCTGCCTTTTTGCTTCTTTTGTTAATTTGAGCTCATTTAATCCTGAAAATACAAAAGGAAGACAAAAGCACACTTTTTCCAACATTAGTACTAAAAAAGGGTTAGTTTTATGCCACAATTGATGTAATTTATATGTTGCATTTTGCACACATCAAATACCCCCACACTTGAATCTTTGCTTGTCCTCAAGCAAAACTCTTTGTAATGTGGCTATACACTCCCAAATGGAATGGGTAGAAGAGGAGGTTTTTTGGGCTTTGTCATAGAGTGTCGGGATTTCCAAGATTCTTTATCAAGTTTTATTTTTATTTATTTACAATCCTATTCGTCATGATTTATTTAAAACTTTTCATAAGATAAATTACTTATTAGGGCATAACATGCCTCTTTAAAATTCTATTTATATACAAGTTCACATACCTCACGGGGGATCACTCAACACTCGGCCGAAGATGTATTTTTGTGAATCACTCGAGAGCGGCATGGAACTTACTCCTACCATAGGCTTGCCAAGCAATCAATCCTCCTCCTTTTTAACTATATACCTTTGTAAATATCAAGAGGACTTTTGGGTGAAGGGTTAGGCTTGGGTTAAAGGTAGGTGGTTGGGTTAGTGGTTAGTGAAAAGGGCGAAAAGCGTAACAAGCGTCGGTTTTTCGTAAGACTTTCTATTTTTTCAACGTTTTATTTTGATGAATCTTTTATTCAAACAAAGTTATTTTTGATAAACTTGTTTGTTTATTTCTCTTTTGCTTCATCATCAACATATATATATATATATATATATATATATATATATATATATATATATATATATATATATATATTCAAAGTCATACGAGAAACCGAGTTTGTTACTAAAACAAAGGGTTAGAAATAAAAAAGGTTTTGGTGGGAGAAAGGGTGTTTGGTTTGGGTTATGAAATGAAAAGGTTTAGGCTCAAAGGGGCTAACTAGGGGGGATTTTGGGTAGGTGGTAAAAAAAAGAAAAATAATGGTGTAGAAATAAAAAAAAAAGGTTAGTCCTAATGCCTCCATCATTTACTTACTCGGGTTTAAGTTGGTAAGGACCGGGAATGTATCGTCGTGGCAAGTTCTAGAGTCGTAAGAACCAAGCGGCTATTCACACAAGAAACGAAAAATGAGAATTTAGTTTAATGATATGTATTTGTATGCTCAATAACGGCTCAAAACTCACTTTTGTGGGAATGGGTTTTTATGTGATCAAGTATATATAATCAAATTTTAACTAAGCTTGTCATGCCGGTTCATAATTTTCTTATGTTGGCTCTTTTTATCACGACGCTATCGGTTGTAAATTTGTAAAAATATAACCTTTTTAGAATTTGAAACTCCCAAGTTAAACCTAGACAAGCAAAAAAAAATGAAAAATGTTTGAAAAAATTTGGGGTGATTAGCGGTTCCAATAGAGTTTTGTGTAAGGCTTGTAATTAGGACTTGCAAGATTCAAGGTTTTAGCATCCCCCCCACACTTAAATTACACATTGTCCTCAATGTGTCCCAAAAATAAGTTTTTAGGTTGATTGAATGTGTAAAAAAAATGTGAAAAAGCAAAAGTTTGCATTACTGGGCGCTGGACACGGCCCCGTGTCTGTTGGACACAACCCCGTGTTCAGGTGCCAGTAACAATTACTTACAGAAGGTGGACACGGGGGCGTGTCCAATGGGCACGACCCCGTGTCTATCGTAAATCTACATATTTAGACAAATAGCAGGTCTGGGGTAGTGGGCACGGGGGCGTGTCGGCTGGACACGACCCCGTGTAGACAATCTGCAAGGTTGAAAAACAGGTTTCTGGTTCTGGTTTTCCTGTCCCGGCTTTAGTAACACTAAGGTTTAGTGCTCTAAGCCTCGTATGTACCTGTTTTAGAAATAAACACTACACCAAAACATAGCAAACATCCTAGATTACCAACGTTCATCATCCCATCCATCACATAGTTAGAAAGAAAAACAAATGCAGAAAAATAAAAAGAGTTGAAGGAAAGTAAATTGTTCGACACACGGCACGCAGGCCGGAAATTATTCAAGATAAAAAGGTTAACCTGGGGGATCACCAACCAACCACTTCTGCCTCCGCTCCTCCCGCCTAGTCCATATCCTCGTCCTCATCATCATCATCTCCACCATGCCCCGCAATGTACTCCCGGATATTTCCGATATCCTCTTAGATATCGGATATGGTTCTCTCGATTGCTCCCACCCGGTTGTAGGTGTTGCTCGCCATATTATAGGTGTTCCTGGTGCACATGAGGTTTTCCTTCAATAAATCATGTAAACTTTGGAAGTTAGGAAAACCGCCTCCTGAGGAGGATTGGCCCGGATCACCGTGGGGCTGGTACCGGTACTGATGATGTTGTGGAGCGTGAAGGACAAGTGCCTCTTGCGGGTTCCATGCATGCCCCTGCATCCTTTGGAAGCTAACCGTCCCGTCTTCAGCCTCATAAATTAGGTTCATTGAGCGGCAAATGTGTATGTCTACCCTTCCCGACCATGGGCTCCTTTCGAATGACCTAGGTATGTTGGTGAAGTGCTTGAAGAGATGGTATACCCATCCTCCAAAGAAGATAGGGGTTGGTGAAGTAGCAAGTCGGTTCAAATGCATGTTTCGGAGCAGGAGGAATGGAACATCAAGGTGTCTGCGGTTATGGATGCAGTGGAGGACAACCAAATCTCTCAACCCAATGACGCCACCGCTATCATGCCTTTGGCTAAGAGAGTAGCCGAGGAGCCTATCGATGTATCGGTAGAGCGGGTCCCTCAACTTAGTGCTGCTCGGATTGTAGTGCCCTTCACCAATCTGAGCCCATGCGGCTTGGCGATCGTTCTCATCTATCTCTCGCATCCCTCCGGTATTCTCCTCGTTACCCGCATCTTCCTCCGCATACAGCCCGATGATCGACCCAAATTGTGCCATTGAAATCGAGTACCTAGTTCCACCACATCGGAATGCTACCCCATCATTGTCAAATGGGTCGCACCTTCCATAGAACGTGAAGGTGCTATAGAATTCCAAAGTGCAATCGTGGACGGAACGAAGTCGAGTTGTTAAGGCGACTCTTAATGGGCCGGTTACAAGGTTGTTGAAGCGGTCGAGTTGGTTCACCAATGCTAACAAATCCATGCATGCTTGTCTTGGGTATTCTTCCGGTCTTGTTTGAAGCACTTCGTATCTAGCCCTAGCATCGAGCTCATTTGCGTTAAACCTCGTGAACTTCCTAGACATCTGAAAGAATACACCAAAAGTTAGCACGAAACAGTAGAATTTTCGGACAAAACTGCAAACAGCGTGCTGGACACGACCCCATGTTCAGCGGACACGGCCCCGTGTCCAGGCGTCTGTTATACCAAAATTCCCCAAAATTCCATTTCTCGACCCGGTTTCGAAAACTTGAAAATTTTTGGTCCAATAGGTGCGGTTTCCCCCAAAATGAAACCCTAAGTGCCGTTTTTCCCATAACAAGCCGTTTACCCATTTAATTTTATCTTTTTCGGTTCAAAAACAAGGGTTTGAGGTTTTTGTGAGAAATCGGGCGAATCTTTGAACAATACAAGTGGGTTTACTTCCTATAACACTAATCTAACTAAATGCTAACAGATTAAAGCAAAAATTTGAGGTTCGATCCGGATGTAGTTCAAGAACCCTAGATTTTTCCCCAAATTTTTGAAGTTTTAACTACATGAAAATGCTAAATCTAACCACTGATGGTGATAGAATCATTCCTTGATGTTATTAGAATGATAGGAGACGTCGAAAATCTGCGGAAAATCGCCTGGAACCAGAGCGTTTTCGGGGAAACGGGGCGTGTGGAATGGTGAAACTGTTATGAAAAGGGGAATATATCCCGACAGTAGCGCGGACACGGCCTCGTGCCGAGCAAAGTTTTGAAATTTTTTTTTTAGTGCTCGTGTGAGTGCCCTTGTTTCCCGGAAACTTTGGTTAGAAAACTTACCAATTTAGATGTTGTCCCAATTGTTCGTAACTTACCAGGTATGATGTTGATGCTTTCATTAGTCGACCGTCTGAAGCGAGATCTCCTCCTCTTCATCCTCAATGAATCCTTGATAGAGTTTCAGCCGCTGGCCATTGACTTTGAATGGCATTCCATTACGAGATTTGATTTCTACTGCACCGTGTGGGAAAATATGGGTGATGGAAAAAGGTCCTGACCACCTAGACTTTAATTTACCAGGAAACAATCGAAGTCGTGAATTAAATAAAAGAACTTGGTCTCCCACTCGAAATTCATTAGGTTTAATATGTTTGTCATGCAAGTTTTTCATTCTTTCCTTGTAAATTTCTGAGTTTGAGTATGCATAATTCCTAAGTTCGTCTAATTCATTTAATTGACAAAATCGATTTTTACCAGCAAATTCTAAATCTAAGTTTACATTTTTAATTGCCCAGTAGGCTTTGTGTGCAATTTCTACTGGCAAGTGATAACTGTTTCCATAGACTAGCTTATATGGGGTTGTACCTATTGTTGTTTTATAAGCAGTTCGAAAAGCCCATAAAGCATCATCTAATTTATCTGTCCATTCCTTTTTATTTAACCCTACGGTTTTTTCGAGTATTCATTTTAAACCTCTATTAGTCACTTCGGCTTGTCCGTTTGTTTGAGGGTGATATGCTGTTGAGACCCGGTGATAGACCCCATATCTTGTTAAAAAAATTTCAAGTTGATGGTTGCAAAAATGGGTACCTCTATCACTTATTAATGCTTTAGGTGTGCCAAAACAAGAGAATAGTTTTTTTCAGAAATCTTACCACTACTCTTCCATCATTTGTTGGAAGTGCCTCGGCCTCGGCCCATTTAGACCAGTAATCTACTGCCACAAGTATATATTTGTTTCCTTTTGACGGTGGGAAAGGTCCCATAAAGTCGAGTCCCCGCACATCAAAAATTTCACAAACAAGAATGCCATTTTGTGGCATTTCGTTTTTGGAAGAAATATTACCTGTTCTTTGGTAAGCATCACAAGTCTTGACAAGACTTTGGGCATCTTTGTAAATGGCTGGTCAATAAAATCCTGAATCAAATACCTTTCGTGCGGTACTAGCGGCACCATGATGTCCTCCGTATGGACCTTCATGAAAATGGCGGAGAATTCTTCGTGCTTCGCTACCATGTACGCATCGTCGGATGAGTTGGTCGGCACACATTTTGAAAAGATATGGATCTTCCCCAAAATAATGTTTCACATTAGCAAAGAATTTTTTTCTTTGATGATGTGGCCAACCTTTTGCGACTATATCGCTAGCTAGGTAGTTAGCATAGTCGGCGTACCATGGTTCTTCCTTGTATTCCACCATTTCTAGGGACTCCGTTGGAAATTTTTCGTTGATTTGCTCGTCCCTGGTTGCCTCCAAAGCTGGGTCTTCTAAGCGTGAAAGATGATCTGCTGCGGTGTTTTCTGCTCCTCTTTTATCTTTGATTTCAATATCAAATTCTTGGAGGAGTAGAATCCACCGAATCAAACGTGGTTTTGCATCCTGCGTTTTGAAGAGATATCGAATGGCTGCATGATCCGTATAGACTATAGTTTTAGAAAGAACAAGATAAGAACGAAATTTATCAAAAGCAAATACCACAGCTAGTAATTCTTTTTCAGTTGTTGTGTAATCTTCTTGTGCATCGTTAAGTGTTTTACTAGCCTAATAAATTGGGTGGAAATGCTTTTCTTTTCTTTGTCTAGGAAACTCCTGATAGCTCTAACGGAGGATGGGGGTGGTAGTCGAGAAATGGTGTCTATTTTGGCTCGATCCACCTCCATTCCTTCGCTTGAGATTTTGTGACCGAGTACTATTCCCTCCGTTACCATGAAATGACATTTTTCCCAATTAAGGGCGAGGTTAGTTTCCTCACATCGGGATAGCATTCGTTCAAGGTTATCGAGGCATTGGTCGTATGAATCCCCAAAGATAGAAAAGTCGTCCATGAAGACTTTCATTGTCTTTTCTATCATGTCATGGAAGATGGCTACCATGCAACGTTGGAATGTTGCGGGGGCATTACATAGACCAAACGGCATGCGTCGATAAGCAAAAGTTCCATAGGGGCATGTGAAGGTTGTCTTTTCTTGGTCTTCGGGTGCTATCGGGATTTGAAAGTAACCTGAAAAACCATCCAAGAAACAATAAAATTTATGACCGGATAATCTTTCTAACATTTGATCAATGAAGGGCAAAGGAAAGTGAGCTTTCCTTGTTGCTTCATTTAATCGTCTATAATCTATACATACTCTCCATCCAGTGACGGTTCTCGTTGATATTAATTCATTCTTTTCATTAGTTATTACCGTCATACCTCCTTTCTTTGGAACTACTTGGACTGGACTTACCCAAGGACTATCGGAGATAGGATAAATAAGTCCGGCGTCAAGTTATTAGATGACTTCGTTTTTAACCACTTCTTGAACATTGGGATTTACTCGACATTGTGGTTGTGTTACCGATTTGTAGTCATCATTCATTAGAATTTTGTGTGTGCACATGGAAGGACTTATTCCTTTAATGTCTACAACCTTCCAAGCGATCGCATTTTTATGTTTTTTCAAAAGACTAATTAATTTTTCTTTTTCTAAGCTATCTAATTTAGATGAAATAATTACAGGTAATTTACCATCTTTGTCTAGAAAAGCATATTCCAAACCTTTTGGAAGTTCTTTGAGCTCAAGAGGTGGGTCTTTAGGAGACTCCTTATTTGGTTGCTCATTTTGATCAAGAACTTTAAAAGTTTGATCTATGGCGACCTCTTCTTCAACAAAGTGGTCAAACTTTTCACTTGTATCGGGTGGTTCATCCTCATCTTCAATTAGGGGGTCATTATTGCCGAATGGATATTTCATTGACCGCTCAAGATCGACACTCTTTTTAAATGCCCCTAATTGAAGAGGTAGATTGTTGTACTTCCGGTTTTTCAAAGCTTCGTGAGTTTTTACAAATGGTCGTCCCAGCACTAGAGGAGCGTCATCGAGGATGACAAAGTCGGTTGGGATTACCATTTGATTTGTTTGAACCAAGACATCCTCAACTATACCGATTGATTTTATTATTTTCCAATTAGATAGAAAAATGGGTATTTGAAGTGGAGAAAAATCACTAATACTTAATTTTTCGAAAATGTAGTTAGGCATTATGTTAACACAAAGATCTTTATCTATTGTGACATTACTAATAAACGAATTTTGAAAGAAACATGGAACCGGTGTAATGTTAATTTCAAATGGGTCTTCTTTTATTAGCGAGGTTTGATCATTAGTTAACTTAACACTTACCGTTTCGTCAATTTTAGTGTTAGTGTTTAACTTTTTTAAAAACTTAGCATGAGTTGGAACTAAACAATGATTTTCAAAAGAAGGTGACAAGAGATTAATTTCTTCAAAATTAGACTCTTCTTGAATTTTAACGTTGTCGGACACACCTTTTTCGTTGTTTAACTCATGTGTCGGTTTTTCACTTATTTGTTCTTCCATTTTTACACTTTCAGTTATCTCTTCTTTATTTAATTGTTCTCTTGCGCGGGACTCCTCTTCCCTTGCGCGAGATTCTTTTATATAGCGATCGATAACTCTAAGGTGTTCTAATATCCTATCGGTCACTTCGGTTATAGAAAAAGGATCGGGATTTTCAAAGCTTGAATCCGGTTGTTCGATCCTTTGTTCCTCATAATACCCATATGAAGTAGATGGTTCACACCATTGTTCTTCATTGTAAGCATATGATGGATAAGGGTCGTAATTTTTTTCTTCATAGTACTCATATGAGGTGGGTTGTTCACGCCATGGTTCCTCATAATAAGCATATGAAGGTGGTGGCTCATATCTTGGTTCCTCAAAGTATGAGTAAGAGGGCTCATACCTTGGTTCATCAAAATATGAGTATGAGGGAGGAGGTTCATACCTTTGGTCTTCATAGGATGTGTATGAAGTTGATGGCTCGTACCTGGACTCCTCATAGTAGGTGTATGAAGTGGATGGTTGATATAAGTTACAATATTGAACCGAGTGTGGGTCACCACAATTAGTGCAATAGTTATTAATATAATCATCCTCCTCATAGGTGTAGTTTTAGCCTCCTGAGTATTGATCCATAAGAATCACTCAGCAGACCACAACCAAGTCTCGAGATCAGAAAACAAAAATAAAAACAGAAACAGAGGCTGGACACGGCCCCGTGTACAGAATCTGTATCTGGGCGTTTTAATTAAAGTTACTGATTTCGTTGAGCACGGGGCGTGTTCAGTGAGCACGGCCCATGTTCAAGTTACTGTTACTGGGTGTTTTATGAAAAATGTGCAGCACGGCCCCGTGTTCAGTGAGCACAGCCCGTGTTCAACTTACTGTAAATTCAAAACTACACTAAAATGCAGAAAAATGTGCGCACGTTTTGAAAAAGTTTTGAAAAACTGATTAGGCCGTCGATTTTAAGCTTTCTTAAAATCCTTGTGTCCCCGCCAACGGCGCCAAAAACTTGATGCGTGTTAGGTGTATGTATAGGTTTAAGTATATTTTAAGCCCTTTTACACTTTCTTTAGCCAAGTTTTAAATTTATAAAACACGATATTTACTAACACTAAACACACATATGGGCAAGTGCACCCATCGTGAGCGTAGTATAGTGTTGGTAAGATACCGAGGTCGTCCAAGGACACAAGAGCTTTTAGTACCAGTTTATCCTCAACGTCTAATCAAATCAAAAAGTTAGAAAAAGGTTTTTAAACTAAGAAAAATAAAAACTAACTAAAATGCTGAAAATAAAAAAAAATAAAACAGATAGACAAGATGAATCACTTGGCTCCGACTCGTATATAGTGTAACCTTTGATTATTTCCGCACTTTTGCACTTTTTAAGAGATTATCTTAGTTATTGTAGTAGGCCCCTCTTTTGAAGGCGACCTTACCCTCAACCCAGTAGTTTGAGTCAGCAAGGATACAATCCTAAAAGGTCGGATTATTGAAAGATAATTAATTAAGTTATTAATGCATATTAGGGTAGGCCCCTTTTTTGAAGGTGACGTTACCCTCGGCTAAGTAGTCTGAGTCAGCAGGGATACAGTCCTAAGTAGCCGGGTTAAAGTATTAATAGTAGCTTACATATGAGGGGATCAAAGAGTTTGGACCCCCGCCATCCAATACCGTTAAGTATTGAAGGAGGTCCTACTAAATTTGACCCAGGTCCTTGCAGGATCTATACACTGAATAAGGCAAGACTCTTACCAAACCGTTCCCTTAACCCCCGACCAGGTAGCGAACATACCTCCATATAGACCGTGGAGATATGAATGGTGAAAATCTTTTATTTTATATAGACAGTAAAATAATGCCAAGACACCACGGACAAACGATAAGGAAAAATCACCTTCAACATAAGAAACTAGTTATTAAAGTCATTAATACATAACCAAGTAAAAAGTGCGAAAAGATTAAACATAAAAAGTATTACACTAGACACTTTGTCTTCACCAAGTGAAGTAAGAGACTTAGCCAAACATGGCCTTGATTGTCAAGAACTCTTACGATCAATCTTGGATCCCGAGACGACTCACACACTCTATGATGGACAATGGATGATGGTGGTGGATGATGGTGTTATGGTGGTGGTGGGTGGTGGGTGAAGTGTGAGAGAGGTGGTGTGCCAAGGGATGGTTTGAGCTTAAGCCAAGAACTCCTATTTATAGGCTGAACAGAAGCTCGGGCACAGCCCCATGTCCAGTGGGCACGGCCCCGTGTCCACATCCTTCTTTGTATTCATTAATTGCTCTTGTCTGTATTAGTTGACCACGACCCCGTGTCCGATAGGCACGACCCCGTGTGCAGAAGCATATCTGTACTATCAAGATTTGCCTGAATTCTGCGAATCTTATAGTTGACCACGGCCCCGTGTCCGCTGAGCACGGCCCCGTGGTGGGCGATGGAAGCTTCTACAACTTTGTCTTTTATGCTGACACTTGGGCACGCCCCCGTGCTCATTGAGCACGGGGCGTGTTCAGCCTTCTGTTCTCTTGTTTTGCTTGGGAAGATGTTGTCGTGGGGTCGGGCAAGTCACGTTTGTTCCATTTCTTGTATTTATGTTAGATTTAGCTGCCTTTTTGCTTCTTTTGTTAATTTGAGCTCATTTAATCCTGAAAATACAAAAGGAAGACAAAAGCACACTTTTTCCAACATTAGTACTAAAAAAGGGTTAGTTTTATGCCACAATTGATGTAATTTATTTGTTGAATTTTGCACACATCAATAACCAAGATTGACAATTATGTGACTATGTGATTGTGTGTTTAGGTGTTTATATTTTTATGTGTTGACCTAATTAAAGAGATCCTATGGTGGTCTAGTCAAAGTTGTCACAAGGTTGTTCGTTTGGTTTTATCCCCTACACATTATAAAATAAACTGTGTGAACTGTGCAACGAATTATGTAATTATGGATGCATACATAATTATGGAATTCAGTGCACAGAAACCACGTGACAAGTTTTATCATGTGTTAACATTAAACAAGAAACAAAGGTTGTCAATATTCATTTCCGTTTCTGATGAAGTATCCATTAAGGAAAAATGAACTAGCTACTCATTTTTCGCTTCTGAAAGAGATATCCACTGGGAAATAAATAATCCATTCGTGAACCGTGTTCATTTTCGTTTCTGATGAAGTATCCACTGAGGAAAATGAACTATCCATTCATTTTCGCATCTGAAGAAATATCCACTGAGGAAAATGAACAAATTCATTTTTGTTTCTGATGAAGTATCCACAGAGGAAAATGAATTATCCGTTCATTTTCTCTTTTGAAGAAATATCCAATGAGGAAAATGAATAAATTCATTCCGCTTCTGATGAAGTATCCACTGAGGAAAATGAATTGTCCATTCATTTTCGCTTCTAAAGAAATATCCATCGGAGAAATGAATAACTTATTCAACAATTCTTCATTTCTACTTCTGACAGAGTATCCATTGAGGAAAATGAATTATCTGTTCATTTTCGCTTCTGAAGAAATAACCATTGAGAAATGAACAACTTATACATTCCTTCATTTCTGTTTCTGATAAAAGTATCTATTGGAGAAAATGAATTATCATTCATTTCCACTTTTGAAGAAATATCCATTGGAAATAAATAACCTATTCACCTTTCATTTCCACTTCTGACGAAGAATCCATTGAAGAAAAAGAATCATCCATTCATTTTCGCTTCTGCAGAATATCCACTGAGGAAATGAAACACAAGTCCTTATAGAATCTTCCTATCTGAGTAGTTAGATTCTTAAAGGGACACCTAAAGTACTTCTTTTAAATCCATGATTGGATTTCTAAGAATGCTTTACAAAACACTGAAACAAAGAGCCAAATCCTTACAAGATCTTTCTATCATAATAGTTAGACTCTTAAAGGATACTCACATAACTATTGGTTGATTTGGTTTTACCAATAATCAAATCCCTCATCTCCACTTCCTGCTTTAATCGAGGGAGTATCCATTAGGGGATGAGCATCATAGGTATAACAGCCCATTCCCACTTCCCGCATTACCTGAGGATGCATCCATTGGGGAATGACAAAGTTATACCTTACGTGGAGATCCTTGATGGGTTAGTCTATACAAATAGATAACACCCTAGATTCCATGCAAGACAATTGTTTAACACAACTATACAGACAGACTCCTACGAATAAATTTTGGGACGGAATTTCCTAAAGTAGGGGAGACTGTGACATATGTGCCTCTACGACCATCATACTAATACAAATTCAATGAAATCTTGTGTTTCATTCTCGAGATTTGTACAATTTCATGTGACATTTACACATATCAATTCTAGTTTGATTTCAAGCTTTTGATCGCTTTCTTGAAATTTGTACGCAAACTATTACGTAAACGTAATCAGTTAACCGTGAAAAACACTCCGGAATAGTGACATAAGCTTAACATACCTTAAATAGCCTTTACATAACATGGAAATAAGTTTTGAAGGGTTTGGTATGCCAAAAACAAGTTTATTCGATCGTAGGGACTATTTGCGTCAAACTGCAAAAGTCTGCCGAATTGTACAGAAAAGAACACTCCAGAACAAGATCATAAGCTAAGCATACTCTAAATACCCTTTACATAGCTTAGAAATAAGTTTTGAGGGGTTCGGTATGCGAAAATACGCTTATTTGATAATAGGGACTAAAAGCGTTAAAACTGCAAAAGTAAGCATTTACGTGCATATCTTGCGTTCTGAACATATCCGGACACCCAAAAATTTTTTTAATCACTAGAATATTGAATTTAAGTGATAGGAATGCAAAAATACCATTCGTCAAGCAATTTGGGTCGTTTTCGCTTTCGTTACGATTCCGTCGTAATTAACCGAAAACCGCAACCGTTCAGCCAAACGAACCAAAATCCTTGACATTTTTAAGCATAATTCAAGTTAAATATACTTTAACTTCATCATAGAGCTTGAAAATGGGCTTGACGGGTGTTAGAAGTGTCAAAACGCGACAAACCAAGCATAGGGACTAAAACTGTCATTTTGCAAAAATGGCTGGTCTGCAGGTCCCATACGGACCGTATGGGGAAGTGCTAACGGTCCGTAAGCAGGTGCTAGCACAACAGAATCCAGAAACTACAAACCCAGCTATTGCAACCTGTTTGATCCTTGTTTCTTGATCTTGTGGGCTGGTTTGTGTGTTAATCAAGTCCCCCAATCAGTGTATGATAAGTGTAGGGCCTTGATTATTCCTTGATTACCACACAAACCACTTAGCAATCATCTAAAGGATCATGTATTCCTATAAATAGCTAAGAACTTCAACCTTCATTCCTTGCTCATCTTCACTTTCTTCTTCATCTGCTCTATTGGAGGCTATCACATAAGTTGAAGGCCTCCTACTTGAGTTTTCTTAGTTCTTTTTCCAAGCATTGGACTCTTGTAAGTGTTCCTTCATGCTTGCCTAGTTATTGCAAGCAAGAAAGTCAAACAGTGTTTGACTTTCAGCTTTGACCATGATTTGGTCAAGACAAAGTTCGTTTGAACTTTGCAACGGTTATAGTCCCTTGTGACTATACCTACTGATTACCACATTGATTAGTCGAAGTGACGAGTCAAAGTTTCGGTCAAATTGCACGATTATGTGCATTTTGAGATGAAACTATTTTTGGGTATCAAAACACTTTGTTTTGATATCAAATCAGTTTTCTAACTTAGTTAAACATGTTTTAACATGTTTAACTCGTCACTTTTAGCTTAGTGCTTATATAGGGTCGTAAGTCAAGCGGTCTTGACAACCGCTTAGACTTTCGAACCCAACCCGTTTAGTCAATCTTTAGGATCCGACCAAACATATTTGTGACCACGGTTTTATAGGGAATAACCTTCCGAGGTTATACCTTATGGTCACTTAGTTTAATTAGTTGTTATGATAGGTAGTTTATATGCCTTAGGAAAATGACCAAAAGGCCCTTTTCATGCATAATTTGAATTTAAGCCTATGTAACTTAAATTTTGACACTTAAACTGATTATGCAATGTTATTAAACATGTTAGGGCATATAAATACTTGTCATTGGACTAGTTAGGCTATACAAATGCGCTTTTGTGCAAATGACGCGTTAAAGTAGCATAGACTACCTTAACGGGTCATGACGGGTCGTAAGCACCTAGGATAGGTTCCAAATCAGAATGTAGGCTTTTTTAAGCCATATCACATGAGTTTCAATACTCATTTGGTTTATGAAACCTCATTCTACCCGATCTCCCGAATTAGGTGTCGATTTATTAAAATAGTGATCCGATACTAGGTGCCACTTGATTCCTTGATTGCCCGAGCTTGTTAGTTCACTTAATCGAGGATACCTTGTAATCTCAAGTAAGTACATAGTTCCCCTATTATACTGCTTTCAGTTGTTTTGGGGTGATTCATATGTGCTAAATGATTTCGAGTTTTCAAAACAAATACTATGGTTTATATTAAACACAACGATTTCAATAATGTGAACGAACTTGTTGGGGGCATTGGTCGAAAGTCATCGAATGACATTCATTAACTATGATCAAGCCGACCAGTAGTATGTTATGGTACCATAGGATCTGATAAATCCCGTTATCGGACTATCACCATGGTTATGGGGGTAATGTGGGTAACGACAGAACCTGATGAATGTTAACAAACCCTTTGGTGGTTTGTTAATACGATTTGAACGATTGGAATGAGTCAGAAGACAGGTTTGAATGTATTCAACGAGAACGACCAAAAGTTAGTTTTGACAATTAAAACATGAGCGATTTGAACTATTTGAACGATTGGAATGATTTGAACTATGTGAACGATTAGAACTATTTGAATGATTGGAACGATTTGAACTATGTGATCGATTACAACTATTTGAACGATTGAAACAATTTGAACTATTTGAACGACTTGGACGATTGGTTTATGGTAAGTGATTAGGTAACGGGACGGGTGTAATGTGATAAAAGCATGGTGAATACGCCCCTGGTACTTCCTATTTTTGGGTATCAAAACACTTTGTTTTGATATCAAATTAGTTTTCTAACTTAGTTAAACATATTTTAACATGTTTAACTAGTCACTTTTAGCTTACTGCTTATATAGGGTCGTAAGTCAAGCGGTGTTGACAACCGCTTAGACTTTCGAACCCGACCCGTTTGGTCAATCTTTAGGATCCGACCAAACATATTTGTGACCATGGTTGTATAGGGAATAACCTTCCGAGGTTATACCTTATGGTCACTTAGTTTAAATAGTTGTTATGATAGGTAGTTTATATGCCTTAGGAAAATGACCAAAATGCCCTTTTCATGCATAATTTGAATTTAAGCCTATGTAATTTAAATTTTGACACTTAAACTGATTATGCAATGTTATTAAACATGTTAGGACATATAAATACTTGTCATTGGACTAGTTAGGCTATTTGAATGCGCTTTTGCGCAAATGACGCGTTAACATAGCATAGACTACCTTAACGGGTCATGACGGGTCGTAAGCACTTAGGATAGGTTCCAAATCAGAATGTAGGCTTTGTTAAACCATATCACATGAGTTCCAATACTCATTTGCTTTATGAAACCTCATTCTACCCAATCTCCCAAATTAGGTGTCGATTTATTAACATAGTGATCCGATACTAGGTGCCACTTGATTCCTTGATTGCCCGAGCTTGTTAGTTCACTTAATCGAGGATACCTTGCAATCTCAAGTGAGTACATAGTTCCCCTATTTTACTGCTTTCAATTGTTTTGGGGTGATTCATATGTGCTAAACGATTTCGAGTTTTCAAAACAAATACTATGGTTTATATTAAACGCAACGATTTCAATAATGTGAACGAACTTGTTGGGGCGTTGGTCGAAAGACATCGAATGACATTCATTAACTATGATCAAGCCGACCAGTAGTATGTTATGGTACCATAGGATCTGACAAATCCCGTTATCGGACTATCACCATGGTTATGGGGGTAATGTGGGTAACGACAGAACCTGATGAATGTTAACAAACCCTTTGGTGGTTTGTTAATACGATTTGAATGATTGGAACGAGTCAGAACACGGGTTTGGATGTATTCAATGAGAACGACCAAAAGTTAGTTTTCACAATTAGAACACAAGCAATTTGAACTATTTGAACGATTGGAACGATTTGAACTATGTGAACGATTAGAACTATTTGAATGATTGGAACGATTTGAACTATGTGATCGATAAGAACTATTTGAACGACTGAAACAATTTAAACTATTTAAACGACTTGGATGATTGGTTTATGGTAAGTGATTAGGTAACGGGACGGGTGTAACGTGATTAAAGCATGGTGGATACGCCCCTAGTACTTCCTATATATAGAAGTGCGTTTAACACATTACATGTCGTTGCGTTATCTAGATCACTTGGACGAATGTTTTCAAAACGAAGTTACACTACAAGGTTTACTTAAAGATATAAACCATACGACGTTTACATTCAAAGACGATTTACTACTTGGTTTACAAAGACAAATGTTTTCTGTCAAGATTCCGGGCTACAATGGTTTTGGTTTACACATACATCAACTTGTAAAGTTGATAAAACATACTGCAATATCAAACACATTTGATTTCAAGGTACACCCTCGAAAACTCTCGTAGTTTTTATGCTAACTTATTTTCACATTCGTTTCACGTACTGTTGTATGATGATGTTTGATGATGATTATGATACATACTCACGTAGTAATGGACGAGGCCTTAGTGACTTAATAACAATGAAGGACAATATGTTCATGCTTTTAATTTCAAGACAATGTAATAAACTAAATTTAACAAAACGAAACTTCAGTCTATGTGTTGTGAAACAATTATTCTGTTTCGACCTGACGACTCCGTTGCGGTTTTGTTGTTTTAACACGGTCGGGGTGTGACACAAACCAACCACCCAAGAATGGAATCGTCGTGCGAAAACACTTGACAACCTCAAGGAAGCAGCTTTTCTTGCCACCAGACCTTTCTCCATCAATTAGGAATCTGATGCCGTCACTAAACACATTCTTTAACTTGTAGCCATTTTTTGGGGGTTTATTTTTAGGTGACTAATCCGCATATATATCACCATAACACTTGATTTTCTTGACTGTATATCTCTTAAATGTCAACATATACACGTGTGATTTAGTTTACGAAGATTTTTCAATGCCGAGAACCTCGATCAGAGAGTAAAAAGGCGTCAGGTTCACAATGGTGTAAAACTAAAATGGGATATACCGGGCTAGGATTCAAGTTACAGGAACAAGGGCCAACCAACCACCCAAGAAAGGAATCGTCGAGCGAAAACACTTGATGACCTCCTGGAAGAAACTTTTCTTGCCACCAGACCTTTCTCCATCCATTAGTAATCTGATGTCGTCACTAAAACATTCCATAAATTGTAGCCATTTTTTGATTGTTTATTTTTTGGTGTCTAATCCACATATATATCACCATTGCTCTTGATCGTCTTGACTGTATATCTCTTAAATGTAAACATATACACATGTTATTTAGTTTACGAAAATTTTTCAATGCTGAGAACCTCGACCAGGGAGTAAAAACGGCGTAAGGTTCACAATGGTGTAAAATTAAAATGTGATATACGAGGTTAGGATTCGAGTTACAGGAACAAGGGCCAAACCAACCACCCAAGAATGGAATCGTTGAGCGAAAACACTTGACAACCTCCTGGAAACAGCTTTTCTTGGCACCAAACCTTTCTCCATCAATTAGGAATCTGATGCCGTCACTAAACACATTCATTAAATTGTAGCCGTTTTTTGAGTGTTTATTTCGCATATATATCACCATTGCTGTTGATTTTCTTGATTGTATATCTCTTAAATGTTAATATATACACGTGTGATTTACTTTACGAAGATTTTTCAATGCCGAGAACCTCAATCAGAGAGTAAAAAAGGCGTAAGGTTCACAATAGTGTAAAACTAAAATGGGATATACCGGGCTAGGATTCGAGTTACAGGAACAAGGGCCAAACCAACCACCCAAGAATGGAATCGTCGAGCGAAAACACTTGACAACCTCCTAGAAGCAGCTATTCTTGCCACCAGACCTTTCTCCATCAATTAGGAATCTGATGCCCTCACTAAACACATTCCTTAAATTGTAGCCATTTTTGAGTGTTTATTTTTTGGTGTCTAATCTGCATATATATCACCATTGCTCTTGATTTTCTTGACTGTATATCTATTAAATGTCAACATATACACGTGTGATTTAGTTTACAAAGATTTTTCAATGCCGAGAACCTCAATCAGAGAGTAAAAAAGGCATAAGGTTCATAATGGTGTAAAACTAAAATGGGATATACCGGGGTTAGGATTCGAGTTACAGGAACAAGGGCCAACCAACCACCCAAGAATGGAATCGTCGAGCGAAAACACTTGACGAACTCCTGGAAGCAGCTTTTCTTGCCACCAGACTTTTCTCCATCATTTAGGAATCTGATGCCGTCACTAAACACATTCCTTAAATTGTAGCCATTTTTTGAGTGTTTATTTTTTGGTGTCTAATCCACATATATATCACCATTGCTCTTGATCTTCTTGACTGTATATCTCTTAAATGTCAACATATACACGTGTGATTTAGTTTACGAATATTTTTCAATGCCGAGAACCTCGATCAGAGAGTAAAAAAGGCGTAAGGTTCACAATGGTGTAAAACTAAAATGTACCGGGCTAGGATTCGAGTTACTGGAACAAGGGACAAACCAACCACCCAATAATGGAATCGTCGAGCGAAAACACTTGACAACCTCCTGGAAGCAGCTTTTCTTCCCACCAGACCTTTTCTCCATCAATTAGGAATCTGATGCCGTCACTAAACACATTCCTTAAATTGTAGGCATTTTTTGAGTGTTTATTTTTCGGTGTCTAATGCGCATATATATCACCATTGCTCTTGATTTTCTGTATTGGATATCTCTTAAATGTCAACAAATACATGTGTGATTTAGTTTACGAAGATTTTTCAATGCCGAGAACCTCGATCAGAGAGTAAAAAAGGCTTAAGTTTCACAATGGTGTAAAATTAAATGGGATATACCGGGCTAGGATTCGAGTTACAGGAACAAGGGCCAAACCAACCACCCGAGAATGGAATCGTCGAGCGAAAACACTTCACAACCTCCTGGAAGCAGCTTTACTTGCCACCAGACCTTTCTCCATCAATTAGGAATCTGATGCCATCACTAAACACATTCCTTGAATTGTAGCCATTTTTTGAGTGTTTATATTTTGGTGGCTAATCCGCATATATCACCATTGCTCTTGATCTTCTTAATTGTATATCTCTTAAATGTCAACATATACACGTGTGATTTAATTTACGAAGATTTTTCAATGCCGAGAACCTCAATCAGAGAGTAAAAAACGCATAAGGTTCACAATGGTGTAAAACTAAAATGGGATATACCGGGGTTAGGATTCGAGTTACAGGAACAAGGGCCAACCAACCACCCAAGAATGGAATCGTCGAGCGAAAACACTTGACGACCTCCTGGAAGCAGCTTTTCTTGCCACCAGACTTTTCTCCATCATTTAGGAATCTGGTGCCGTCACTAAACACATTCCTTAAATTGTTGCCATTTTTTGAGTGTTTATTTTTTGGTGTCTAATCCACATATATATCACCATTGCTCTTGATCTTCTTGACTGTATATCTCTTAAATGTCAACATATACACGTGTGATTTAGTTTACGAATATTTTTCAATGCCGAGAACCTCGATCAGAGAGTAAAAAAGGCGTAAGGTTCACAATGGTGTAAAACTAAAATGTGATATACCGGGCTAGGATTCGAGTTACTGGAACAAGGGCCAAACCAACCACCAAATAATGGAATCGTCGAGCGAAAACACTTGACAACCTCCTGGAAGTAGCTTTTCTTCCCACCAGACCTTTCTACATCAATTAGGAATCTGATGCCGTCACTAAACACATTCCTTAAATTGTAGGCATTTTTTGAGTGTTTATTTTTCGGTGTCTAATGCGCATATATATCACCATTGCTCTTGATTTTCTGGATTGGATATCTCTTAAATGTCAACAAATACACGTGTGATTTAGTTTACGAAGATTTTTCAATGCCGAGAACCTCGATCAGAGAGTAAAAAAGGCGTAAGTTTCACAATGGTGTAAAATTAAATGGGATATACCAGGCTAGGATTCGAGTTACAGGAACAAGGGCCAAACAAACCACCCAAGAATGGAATCGTCGAGCGAAAACACTTCACAACCTCCTGGAAGCAGCTTTACTTGCCACCAGACATTTCTCCATCAATTAGGAATCTGATGCCGTCACTAAACACATTCCTTAAATTGAAGCAATTTTTTGAGTGTTTATATTTTGGTGGCTAATCCGCATATATATCACCATTGCTCTTGATCTTCTTAACCGTATATCTCTTAAATGTCAACATATACATGTGTGATTTAGTTTACGAATATTTTTCAATGCCGAGAACCTCGATCAGAGAGTAAAAAAGGCGTAAGGTTCACAATGGTCTAAAACTAAAATGTGATATACCGGGCTAGGATTCGAGTTACTGGAACAAGGGCCAAACCAACCACCAAATAATGGAATCGTCGAGCGAAAACACTTGACAACCTCCTGGAAGCAGCTTTTCTTCCCAACAGACCTTTCTCCATCAATTAGGAATCTGATGCCGTCACTAGACACATTCCTTAAATTGTAGGCATTTTTTGAGTGTTTATTTTTCGGTGTCTAATGCGCATATATATCACCATTGCTCTTGATTTTCTGGATTGGATATCTCTTAAATGTCAACAAATACACGTGTGATTTAGTTTACGAAGATTTTTCAATGCCGAGAACCTCGATCAGAGAGTAAAAAAGGCGTAAGTTTCACAATGGTGTAAAATTAAATGGGATATACCGGGCTAGGATTCGAGTTACAGGAACAAGGGCCAAACAAACCACCCAAGAATGGAATCGTCGAGGGAAAACACTTCACAACCTCCTGGAAGCAGCTTTACTTACCACCAGACATTTCTCCATCAATTAGGAATCTAATGCCGTCACTAAACACATTCCTTAAATTGAAGCAATTTTTTGAGTGTTTATATTTTGGTGGCTAATCCGCATATAAATCACCATTGCTCTTGATCTTCTTAACCGTATATCTCTTAAATGTCAACATATACACGTGTGATTTAGTTTACGAAGATTTTTCAATGCCGAGAACCTCGATCAGAGAGTAAAAAAGGCATAAGGTTCATAATGGTGTAAAATTAAATGGGATATACCGGGCTTGAATTCGAGTTACAGGAACAAGGGCCAAACCAACCACCCAAGAATGGAATCGTCGAGCGAAAACACTTGACAACCTCCTGGAAAGGCGTAAGGTTCACAATAGTGTAAAATTAAATGGGATATACCGGGCTAGGATTCGAGTTACAGGAACAAGGGCCAAACCAACCACCCAAGAATGGAATCGTCGAGCGAAAACACTTGACATCCTCCTGGAAGCAGCTTTTCTTGCCACTAGACCTTTCCCCAT
This sequence comes from Helianthus tuberosus, assembly GCA_030545235.1. Taxonomy (NCBI): domain Eukaryota; kingdom Viridiplantae; phylum Streptophyta; class Magnoliopsida; order Asterales; family Asteraceae; genus Helianthus; species Helianthus tuberosus. The sequence goes on along the minus strand of CM060417.1, from coordinate 121,749,948 downwards.
CAATTAGGAATCTGATGCCGTCACTAAACACATTCCTTAAATTGTAGCCATTTTTTGAGTGTTTATTTTTTGGTCTCTAATCCGCATATATATCACCTTTACTCTTGATCTTCTTGACTATATATCTCTTAAATGTCGACATATACACGTGTGATTTAGTTTACGAGTATTTTTCAGTGCCGAGAACCTCGATCAGAGAGTAAAAAAGGTGTAAGGTTCACAATGGTGTAAAACTAAAATGTGATATACCAGGCTAGGATTCGAGTTACTGGAACAAGGGCCAATCCAACCACCCAAGAATGGAATCGTCGAGCGAAAACACTTGACAACCTCCTAGAAGCAGCTTTTCTTGCCACCAGACCTTTCTCCATCAATTAGGAATATGATGCGGTCACTAAACACATATCTTAAATTGTAGCCATATTTTTAGTGTTTATTTTTTGGTGTCTAATCCGCATATATATCACCATTTCTCTTGATTTTCTTGACTGGATATCTCTTAAATGTCAACATATACACGTGTGATTTAGTTTATGAAGATTTTTCAATGCCGAGAACCTCGATAAGAGAGTAAAAAAGGCGTAAGGTTCACAATGGTGTAAAATTAAATGGGATATATCGGGTTAGGATTCGTGTTACAGGAACAGGGGCCAAACTAACCACCCAAGAACGAAAACACTTGACAACCTACCTGAAGCAGGTTTTCTTGGCACCAGACCTCTCTCCATCAGTTAGGAATCTGATGCCGTCACTAAACACATTCCTTAAATTGTAGCCCTTTTTTGAGTGTTTATTTTTTGGTGTCTAATGCGCATATGTATCACCATTGCTCTTGATTTTCTTGACTGTATATCTCTTAAATGTCAACATATACACGTGTGATTTAGTTTACGAAGATTTTTCAATGCCGAGAACCTTGATCAGAGAGTAAAAAAGGCGTAAGTTTCACAATTGTGTAAAACTAAAATGTGATATACCGGGCTAGGATTCGAGTTACAGGAAAAAGGGCCAAACCAACCACCCAAGAATGGAATCGTCGAGAGAAAACACCTGACAACCTAGTGGAATCAGCTTTTCTTGCCACTAGACCTTTTTCCATCAATTAGGAATCTGATGACGTCACTAAACACATTCCTTAAATTGTAGCCATTTTTTGAATATTTATTTTTTGGTGTCTAATCCGCATGTATATCACCATTGCTCTTGATTTTCTTGACTGTATATCTCTTAAATATCAACATATACACTTGTGATTTAGTTTACGATGATTTTACAGCCGAGAACCTCGATCAGAGAGTAAAAAAGGCGTAAGGTTCGCAATGGTGTAAAACTAAAATGTGATAAACCGGGCTAGGATTCGAGTTACAGGAACAAGGGCCAAACCAACCACCCAAGAATGGAATCGTCGTGCGAAAACACTTGACAATCTCCTAGAAGCAGCTTTTCTTGCCACCAGACCATTCCCCATCAATTAGGAATCTGACGCCGTCACTAGACACATTCCTTAAATTGTAGCCATTTTTTGAGTGTTTATTTTTTGGTGTCTAATCCCAATATATATCACCATTGCTCTTGATTATCTTAACTCTATATCTCTTAAATGTCAACATATATATGTGTGATTTAGTTTACGAAGATTTTTTAATGCCGAGAACCTCGATCAAAGAGTAAAAAAGGCGTAAGGTTCAAAATTGTGTAAAACTAAAATGTGATATACCGGGCTAGGAATCGAGTTACAGGAACAAGGGCCAAACCAACCACCCAATAATGGAATCGTCGAACGAAGACACTTGACAACCTCTTGGAATCAGCTTTTCATGCCACCAGACCTTTCTCCATCAATTAGGAATCTGATGCCGTCACTAAACACGTTCCTTAAATTGTAGCCATTTTTTAAGTGTTATTTGTTGGTGTCTAATCCCAATATATATCACCATTGCTCTTGACTTTCTTCACTGTATATCTCTTAAATGTCAGTATATACACGTGTGATTTAGTTTACGAAGATTTTTCACTGCCGAGAACCTCGATCAGAGAGTAAAAAAGACGTAGGGTGCACAATGGTGTAAAACTAAAATGGGATATACCTGGCTAGGATTCGAGTTACAGGAACAAGGGCCAAACCAACCACCAAAGACTTGAATCGTCGAGCGAAAACACTTGACAACGTTCTGGATGCAGCCTTTCTTGCCACCAGACCTTTCTCCATCAATTAGGAATCTGATGCCGTCACTAAAGGCATTCCTTAAATTTTATCCATTTTTTGAGTGTTTATTTTTTGGTGTCTAATCCGCATTTATATCACCATTGCTCTTGATTTTCTTGACTGTATATCTCTTAAATGTCAACATATACACATGTGGTTTAGTTTACGAAGATTTTTCAATGCCGAGAACCTCGATCAGAGAGTAAAAAAGGCGTAAGGTTCACAATGGTGTAAAATTAAATGGGATATATCGGGTTAGGATTCGAGTTACAGGAACAGGGGCCAAACTAACCACCCAATAATGGAATCGTCTAGCGAAAACACTTGACAACCTCCTTGAAGCAGGTTTTCTTGGCACCGGACCTTTCTCCATCAGTTAGGAATCTGATGCCGTCACTAAACACATTCCTTAAATTGTAGCCCTTTTTTGAGTGTTTAGTTTTTTGGTGTCTAATGCGCATAAATATCAGCATTGCTCTTGATTTTCTTGACTGTATATCTCTTAAATGTCAACATATACACGTGTGATTCAGTTTACGAAGATTTTTTAATGCCGAGAACCTTGATCAGGGAGTAAAAAAGGCATAAGTTTCACAATGGTGTAAAACTAAAATGTGATATACCGGGCTAGGATTCGAGTTACAGGAACAAGGGCCAAACCAACCACCCAAGAATGGAATCGTCGAGCGAAAACACTTGACAACCTAGTGGAATCAGCTTTTCTTGCCACTAGACCTTTTTCCATCAATTAGGAATCTGATGACGTCACTAAACACATTCCTTAAATTGTAGCCATTTTTTTGAGTATTTATTTTTTGGTGTCTAATCCGCATGTATATCACCATTGCTCTTGATTTTCTTGACTTTATATCTCTTAAGTATCAACATATACATGTGTGACTTAGTTTACGATGATTTTTCAGCCGAGGACCTCAATCAGAGAGTAAAAAAGGCGTAAGGTTCGCAATGGTGTAAAACTAAAATGTGATAAACCGGGCTAGCATTCGAGTTACAGGAACAAGGGCCAAACCAACCACCCAAGAATGGAATCGTCGAGCGAAAACACTTGACAACCTCCTAGAAGCAGCTTTTCTTGCCACCAGACCTTTCTCCATCAATTAGGAATCTGACGCCGTCACTAGACACATTCCTTAAATTGTAGCCATTTTTTGAGTGTTTATTTTTTGGTGTCTAATCCCAATATATATCACCATTGCCCTTGATTATCTTGACTCTATATCTCTTAAATGTCAACATATACATGTGTGATTTAGTTTACGAAGATTTTTCAATGCCGAGAACCTCGATCAGAGAGTAAAAAAGGCCAACGGTTCAAAATTGTGTAAAACTAAAATGGGATTTACTGGGCTAGGAATCGAGTTACAAGAACAAGGGCCAAACCAACCACCCAATAATGGAATCGTCGAGCGAAGACACTTGACAACCTCTTGGAAGCAGCTTTTCTTGCTACCAGACCTTTCTCCATCAATTAGGAATCTGATGTCGTCACTAAACACATTCCTTAAATTGTAGCCATTTTTTAAGTGTTATTTTTTGGTGTCTATTCCGCATATATATCACCATTGCTCTTGACTTTCTTCGCTGTATATCTCTTAAATGTCAGTATATACACGTGTGATTTAGTTTACGAAGATTTTTCAATGCCGAGAACCTCGATCAGAGAGTAAAAAAGGCGTAGGTTCACAATAGTGTAAAACTAAAATGAGATATACCTGGCTAGGATTTGAGTTACAGGAACAAGGGACAAACCAACCACCAAAGAATGGAATCGTCGAGCGAAAACACTTGACAACGTTCTGGAAGCACCTTTTCTTGCCACCAGACCTTTCTCCATCAAATAGAAATCTGATGCCGTCACTAAAGACATTCCTTAAATTGTAGCAATTTTTTGAGTGTTTATTTTTTGGTGTCTAATCTGCATTTATGTCACCATTGCTCTTGATTTTCTTGACTGTATATCTCTTAAATGTCAACATATACACATGTGGTTTAGTTTACAAAGATTTTTCAATGCCGAGAAACTCGATCAGAGAGTAAAAAAGGCGTAAGATTCACAATGGTGTAAAACTAAAATATGATATATATGGCTAGGATTCGAGTTACAGGAACAAGGGCCAAACCAACCGCCCAAGAATGGAATAGTCGAGCGAAAACACCTAACAACCACTTGGAAGCAGCTTTTCTTGCCACCAGACCTTTCTCCATCAATTAGGAATCTGATGCCGTCACTAAACACATTCTTTAACTAAAATGGGATATACCGGGCTAGGATTCGAGTTACAAGAACAAGGGCCAAACTAACCACCCAAGAATGGAATCGTCGAGCGAAAACAATTGACAACCTCCTGGAAGCAGTTTTTCTTGCCACCAGACATTTCTCCATCAATTAGGAATCAGATGCCATCACTAAACACATTCCTTAAATTGTAGCCATTTTTTTATTTTTTATTTTTTTGTTGTCTAATCCGCATATATATCACAATTGCTCTTGATTTTCTTGACTGTATATCTTTTAAATGTCAACATATACACGTGTGATTTAGTTTAGGAAGATTTTTCAATGCCGAGAACCTCGATCAGAGAGTAAAAAAGGCGTAAGGTTAACAATGGTGTAATACTAAAATAGGATATACCAGGCTAGGATTCGAGTTACAGGAAAAAGGGCCAAACCAACCACCCAAGCATGCAATCGTCGAGCGAAAACACTTGATGACCTCCTGGAAGCAGCTTTTCTTACCACCAGACCTTTCTCCATCAATTACAAATCTGATGCCGTCACTAAATACATTGTTAAATTGTAGCCTTTTTTTGAGTATTTATTTTTTGGTGTCTAATCCGCATATATATCACCATTGCTCTTGATTTTCTTGACTGTATATCTCTTAAATGTCAACATATACACGTTCGAGTTAGTTTACGAATATTTTTTAATGCCGAGAACCTCGATCAGAGAGTAAAAACGGCGTAAGGTTCACAATTGTGTAAAACTAAAATGTGATATACCGGGCTAGGATTCGAGTTACAGGAATAAGGGCCAAACCAACCACCCGAGAATGGAATCGTCGAGCGAAAACACTTAACAACCTCCAGGAAGCAGGTTTTCTTGCCACGAGACCTTTCTCCATCAATTAGGTATCTGATGCCATCACTAAACACATTCCTTAACTTGTAGCCATTTTTTGAGTGTTTATTTTTGGTGTCTAATCCGCATATATGTCACCATAGCTCTTGATTTTCTTGACTGTATATCTCTTAAATGTCAACATATACACGTGTGATTTAGTTTACGAAGATTTTTCATTGCGGACAACCTCGATCAGAGAGTAAAAAAGGTGTAAGGTTTACAATGGTGTAAAACTAAAATGGGATATACCGGGCGTGGATTCGAGTTACAGGAACAAGGGCCAACCAACCACCCAAGAAAGGAATCGTCGAGCGAAAACACTTGATGACCTCCTGGAAGCAGTTTTTCATCCCACCAGACCTTTTTCCATCCGTTAGGAATCTGATGCTGTCACTAAACACATTCCTTAAATTGTAGCCATTTTTTGAGTGTTTATTTTTTGGTGTCTAATCCACATATATATCACCATTGCTCTTCAGTTTCTTGATTGTATATCTCTTAAATGTCAACATATACACGTGTGATTTAGTTTGCGAAGATTTTTCAATGCTGAGAACCTCGATTAGAGAGTAAAAAATAGCATAAGGTTCACAATGGTGTAAAACTAAAATGGGATATACTGGGCCAGGATTCGAGTTACAGGAACAAGGGCCAAACCAACCACCCAAGAAGGGAATCGTCGAGCGAAAACACTTGACAACCTCCTGGAAGCAGCTTTTCTTAGCACCAAACATTTCTCCATCAATAAGGAATCTGATGCCGTCACTAAACACATTGATTAAATTGTAGCCATTTTTTTAGTGTTTATTTTTTGGTGTCTAATCCACAAATATATCACCATTGCTCTTGATTTTCTTGACTATATATCTCTTAAATGTCAATATATACACGTGTGATTTAGTTTACGAAGATTTTTCAATACCGAGAACTTCGATCAGAGAGTAAAAAATGCGTAAGGTTCATAACGGTGTAAAACTAAAATGGGATATTTGTAGCCATTTTTTGGAGGTTTATTTTTTGCTGACTAATCCGCATATATATCACCATTGCACTTGATTTTCTTGATTGTATATCTCTTAAATGTCAACATATATATGTGTGATTTAGTTTATGAAGATTTTTTAATGTCGAGAACCTCGATCAGAGAGTAAAAAAGGCGTAAGGTTCACAATTGTGTAAAACTAAAATGGGATATACCGCGCTAGGATTCGAGTTACAGGAACAAGGGCCAAACCAACCACCCAAGAATGGAATCGTCTAGCGAAAACACTTGACAACCACCTGGAAGCAGCTTTTCTTGCCACGAGACCTTTCTCCATCAATTAGGTATCTGATGCCATCACTAAACACATTCCTTAAATTGTAGCCATTTTTTGAGTGTTTATATTTTGTGTCTAATTCGCATATATGTCATCATTGCTCTTGATTTTCTTGACTGTATATCTCTTAAATGTCAACATTTACACGTGTGATTTAGTTTGCGAAGATTTTTCAATGCCGAGAACATCGATCAGAGAGTAAAAAAGGCGTAAGGTTCACAATGGTGTAAAACTAAAATGGTATATACCGGGATTGGATTCGAGTTACAGGAACAAGGGCCAAACCAACCACCCAAAATTGGAATCGTCGAGCGAAAACACTTGATAACATCCTGGAAGCAGCTTTTCTTGCCACTAGAACTTTCTCCATCAATTAGGAATCTGATGCCGTCACTAAACATATTCCTTAAATGGTATCCTTTTTTGAGTGTTTATTTTTTTTTTGTCTAATCCGCATATATATCACCACTGCTCTTGATTTTCTTGACTGTATATCTCCTAAATGTCAACATATACACGTTTGATTTAGTTTACGAAGATTTTTCAATGCCGAGAACCTCGATCAGAGAGTAAAAAAGGCGTAAGGTTCACAATTGTGTAAAACTAAAATGGGATATACCGGGCTAGGATTCGAGTTACAGGAACAAGGGCCAAACCAGCGACCCAAGAATGGAATCGTCGAGCGAAAACACTTGACAACCTCCTGGAAGCAGGTTTTCTTGCCACCAGACCTTTCTCCATCAATTAGGAATCTCATGCCGTCACTAAACACATTCCTTAAATTGTAGCCATTTTTTGAGTGTTTATTTTTTGGTGACTAAACCGCATATATATCACCATTGTTCTTGATTTTCTTGACTGTATAACTCTTAGATGTCAACATATACACGTGTTATTTAGTTTGTGAAGATTTTTCAATGCCAAAAACCTCGATCAGAGAGTAAAAAAGGTGTAAGGTTTACAATGGTGTAAAACTAAAATGGGATATACCGGGCAAGGATTCGAGTTACAGGAACAAGGGCCAAACTAACCACCCAAGAATGAAATCGTCGAGCGAAAACACTTGACAACCTCCTGGAAACAGATTTTCTTGCCACCAGACCTTTCTCCATCAATTAGGAATCTGATGCCGTCAATAAACACATTCCTTAAATTGTAGCCATTTTTAGAGTGTTTATTTTTTGGTGTCTAATCCGCATATAAATCACCGTCGCTCTTGATTTTCTTGACTGTATATCTCATAAATGTCAACATATACACGTGTGATTTAGTTTACGAAGATTTTTCAATGCCGAGAACCTCGATCAGAGAGTAAAAAAGGCGTAAGGTTCACAATGGTGTAAAACTCAAATGGGATATACCAGGCAAGGATTCGAGTTACAGTAACAAGGGCCAAACCAACTACCCAAAAATGGAATCGTCGAGCGAAAACACTTGATGACCCCCTGGAAGCAGTTTTTCTTGCCACCAGACCTTTCTCCATCAATTAGTAATCTGATGCCGTCACTAAACACATTTCTTAAATTGTAGCCATTTTTTTAGTGTTTATTTTTTTGTGACTAATCCGCATATATATCACCATTGTTCTTGATTTTCTTGACTGTATATCTCTTAAATGTTAACATATACACGTGTGATTTAGTTTACGAAGATTTTTCAATGTCGAGAACCTCGATCAGAGAGTAAAAAAGGCGTAAGGTTCACAATTGTGTAAAACTAAAATGGGATATACCGGGCTAGGATTCGAGTTACATGAACTTGGGCCAAACCAGCCACCCAAGAATGGAATCGTCAAGCGAAAACACTTGACAACCTACTGGAAGCAGCGTTTCTTGCCACCAGACCTTTATCCATCAATTAGGAATCTGATGCCGTCACTAAACACATTCCTTAAATTGTAGCCATTTTTTAAGTGTTTATTTTTTGGTGTCTAATCTGCATATATATCACCATTGTTCTTGGTTTTCTTGACTGTATAACTCTTAGATGTCAACATATACACGTGTGATTTAGTTTGCGAAGATTTTTCAATGCCGAAAACGTCGACCAGAGAGTAAAAAAGGCGTAAGGTTCAAAATGGTGTAAAACTAAAATTGGATATACCAGGCAAGGATTCGAGTTACAGGAACAAGGGCCAAACCAACCACCCAAGTATGGAATCGTCGAGCGAAAACACTTGACGACCTCCTGGAAGCAGCTTTTCTTGCCACCAGACCTTTCTCCATCAATTAGGAATCTGATGCCGTCAATAAACACATTCCTTAAATTGTAGCCATTTTTTGAGTGTTTATTTTTGTTGTCTAATTGCATATATAACACCATTGCTCTTGAGTTTCTTGACTGTATATCTCTTAAATATTAGCAAATACACGTGGGATTTAGTTTGCGAAGATTTTTCAATGCCGAGAACCTCGATCAGAGAGTAAAAAAGGCGTAAAGTTAACAATGGTGTAAAACTAAAGTGGGATATACCGTGCTAGGATTCGAGTTAGAGTAATAAGGGCCAACCCAACCACCCAAGAATGGAATCGTCGAGCGAAAACACTTGAAAACCTCCTGGAAGCAGCTTTTCTTGCCACCAGACCTTTCTCCATCAATTAGGAATCTGATGCCGTCACTTAACACATTCCTTAAATTGTAGCCTTTGTTTGAATGTTTATTTTTTGGTGTCTAATCCACATCTATATCACAATTGGTCTTGATTTTCTTGACTGTATATCTCTAAAATGTCAACATATACACGTGTGATTTAGTTTACGAAGATTTTTCAATGCCGAGAACCTCGATCAGAAAGTAAAAAAGGTGCAAGGCTCACAATGGTGTAAAACTAAAATGGGATATACCGGGCTAAGATTCAAGTTACAGTAGCAAGGGCCATACCAAGCACCCAAGAATGGAATCGTCGAGCGAAAACACTTGACGACCCACTGGAAGCAGTTTTTCTTGCCACTAGACCTTTCTCCATCAATTAGGAATCTGGTGCCGTCACTTGATAAGTGGTAAAATACACATATTTGTCCCGTGTAAATTGTATAATTATTGTATAAGTTTTAATTGTTTTCATTTAGTTTTTAGTATTATATTACATTATTTTGTATTGGTACAGGTCCTGGTGTAAATGGAGCGAAAAAGAGTAATAATTAAATAACTAGCCAGTTGAATAGAGTAGACCGCCAGGGATCGAAGTAAAATTGCCGCTATGTTTCGTGAGTGGGCCGAACCCACTTATCTCTATATTGTTATTGGAGGCTTTATATGAGAAAAGGAAAAAAAGAAAAGAGGATATATTATTGTGAGAGGACTAATTATATATTAAAAAGATGGCCACATCAGACGAAAAGTATAAAGTGGCGACTTGGTCTGATATGGTATCATGAGTCATGACTTTGATAATTGGTGGGTCAAGCTCAATGAAGTGAACAAATCAGATCGAGAAGACCAGCCTGCCAATTCATATGTGAGTATTATTAGAGAAGGCGGTTGTTATAATTTAGTGTGGGGGCCGCAAATGACAAAACAAGTCTAGCAATTTTGTGAATTATGGTTCTGGTTTTTTAGAAGATATATGCATTGTTTATTAAACCCTAAAGGAGGTGCATAGGAATTAATTCGACATCAGACAAATAAAAGGCTGCCATATATTTTTTTTTTTTTTTTTTGAACGGCTAAATGTTAAATGTTAGAAACCACCAAAGCAGGGATCAAACCCCTGACCTCCATGTTAGAATATTATACACCCATGTTAGCACCACAACACCACAAGGGGTGGGGCTCTGCCATATATTATTTTGAGGGGTGATTTTGGGCTGGGCCTTTGTTGTTCAACGAAAGAAAAGAAAACATATTATTATGAGAAGGCGGTGACAAAAAAAAAAAAAGAAAAAACATATATCAGAAGGGCTGGACGCATACAATATACACAATCAGACGAAAACAAGATATATCCAAAAACGATCAGAGGATAGACGAACACAGCAGGGGACGAATTCTTGGAGCTTCTTTGGGAAGGTTTTGAACCATGGAATCGTTGGGTTGAAGCAAGAAGCTTGGAGAGCAAGGAATAACCGGGTTTGCCATTCGGTTTCTTTTATTTTCTAGTCTTTTTGTTTTAATTCAATGAATTCATTATTTGAAACTTGTTTGATTATTTTTGAGACTTTGTTCGTTATGATTCTTGGCTAAACACTTTATAGTACCTAGGTATGATAATGGTTTAATAAAGATTGGATTTTTATTCGGTTTTAATGTGGTTCATGGGTTTTCTTGAATTGTAAACGATTATGGAATTTTTTGATTTGGTGTATATGCGTGCTTGATATTGTTTGATCGCTGTTTATTGCTTCGTATAATCCTTGGTGACGGTCTATATCACATAATAGGGTTGTGCTAGGGTTCTAGATTTAGGTGAGTGTCTATATCATGTTAATAAATCTTTAATCCTTTAAGGCGAAAATCTAGTAAGTAACCTTAGAAGTAATATTCGGTAATCTTATAAAATCAAGTGTTCTACTAATCTTGTCGCTGAAAGGCTCGAGGTTGTTAATAGGTCTTGGTTTGGTATATAGCTAGGTTTAGGTTTTGTAAGAAATCGATCTAGTTCCCTAACTATTCTCTTGTCTATTAAACCAAGTTGAAACCCATAGTTGCCTTAGAATTTCGCGCTGTAAGGTAGATTGTCACATTAAGGCACTTTCAAGAAGTTAGAGGACCGTAAGGAAATCTAACAACCGGTAATCGTAACAGCCTAGGTAGTGCCACAAGAATCGCCTCGAGAAGAGTTGAGGGGCTTAGTTGGCGTCTTAAGAGCTTTAGCACTTAAAGATCCCGGTTCCATACCACATTACTTTCGAATAGAAATCCATTCCGAGTTAAGCTTGCGTCTAGCCTAGGTAGTCTTCATCGCCACTGGTCAAAGTCTTCGTCCGAGTTCGTGTTTAGTTAATCTAGCTAATCTAGTTTAATCGTTATTTGCATTACTTAGGGTTTTTAGAAACCCCCCCCCCCCCCCCAAATCAATAAACAATTAGTTAAGTCGTGTCAGTTATAGTCTAAATAGAGTCTTAGCGTAATCCTTAGAGTCTCGTGGGTTCGATACTCGGACTTACTGTAGCTATACTGCATTGATCGGTACACTTGTCGGTTGTGTGGTTTAGTTTTAGATCGAGTCTAAGTTTATAAATTTAAAGCTTAGAGTGTCTAGATTTAGGGTAATTTAAGTTGTTTTTAATTAACCACTTTTAGCACATCATCACTAAACACATTACTTAAATTGTATCCATTTTTTAATGTTTATTTTTTGGTGTCTAATCCGCATATATATCACCGGTGCTCTTGATTTTCTTAACTGTATATCTCTTAAATGTCAACAAATACATGTGTGATTTAGTTTACAAAGATTTTTCAATGCTGAGAACCTTGATTAGAAAGTAAAAAAAGCGTAAGGTTCACAATTGTGTAAAACTAAAATGGGATATACCGGGTTAAGATTAGAGTAACAGGAACAAGGGCCAAACCAACCATCGAAGAATGGAATCGTCTAGCCAAAACACTTGACGACCTCCTGGAAGCAGCTTTTCTTGCCACCAGAGCTTTCTCCATCAATTAGGAATCTGATGCCGTCACTAAACACATTCCTTAAATTGTAGCCATTTTTTGAGTGTTTATTTTTGGTGTCTAATCCGCATATATATGACCATTGCTCTTGAGTTTCTTGACTGTTTATCTCTTAAATGTCAACATATACACGTGTGATTTAGTTTGCGAAGATTTTTCAATGCCGAGAATCTCGATCAGAGAGTAAAAAAGGCGTAAGGTTCACAATGGTGTAAAACTAAAATGGGATATACCGGACTAGGATTCGAGTTACCGGAACAAGGGCCAAACCAACCACCTATGAATGGAATCGTTGAGCAAAAACACTTGACAACCTCCTGAAAGCAGCTTTTTTTGCCACCAGACCTTTCTACATCAATTAGGAATATGATGCCGTCACTAAACACATTCCTTAAATTGTAGCCTTTTTTGAGTGTTTATTTTTTGGTGTCTAATCCGCATATATATCAACATTGCTCTTGATTTTCTTGACGGTATATCTCTTAAATGTCAACATATACACGTATGATTTAAATTACGAAGATTTTTCAATGCCTAGAACCTCGATTAGAGAGTAAAAAACGCGTAAGGTTCACAATGGTGTAAAACTAAAATGGTATATACCGGGCTAGGATTCGAGTTACAGTAACAAGGGCCAAACCAACCACCCAAGAATGGAATCGTCGATCGAAAACACTTGACGACCCCCTGGAAGCAGCTTTTCTTGCCACTAGACCTTTCTCCATCAATTAGGATTCTGATGCCGTCACTAAACACATTCCTTAAATTGTAACCATTTTTTGAGTGTTTATTTTTTGGTGGCTAATCCGCATATATATCACCATTGCTCTTGATTTACTTGACTATATATCTCTTAAATGTCAACATGTACACGTGTCATTTAGTTTAAGAAGATTTTTCAATGCCGAGAACCTCGATCAGAGAGTAAAAGAGGCGTAAGGTTCACAATTGTGATAAACTAAAATGGGATATACCGGGCTAGGATTCGAGTTACAGGAAAAAGGGCCAAACCAACCACCCTAGAATGGAATCGTCGAGCGAAAACACTTGACAACCTCCTAAAAGCATCTTTTCTCGCCAACAGACCTTTCTCCATCAGTTAGGAATCTGATGCCGTCACTAAACACATTCCTTAAATTGTAGCCATTTTTTAAGTGTTTTTTTTGGGTGTCTAATCCGCATATATATCACCAATGCTCTTGATTTTCTTGACTGTATATCTCTTAAATGTCAACAAATACATGTGTGATTTAGTTTACGAAGATTTTTCAATGCCGAGAACCTCGATCAGAGAGTAAAAAAGGGGTAAGGTTCACAATTGTGTAAAACTAAAATGGGATATTCCGGGCTAGGATTCGAGTAACAGGAATAAGGGCCAAACCAACCATCGAAGAATGGAATCGTCGAGCGAAAACACTTGACGACCTCCTGGAAGCAGCTTTTCTTGCCACCAGAGCTTTCTCCATCAATTAGGAATCTGATGCCGTCACTAAACACATTCCTTAAATTGTAGCCATTTTTTGAGTGTTTATTTTTGGTGTCTAATCCGCATATATATGACCATTTCTCTTGAGTTTCTTGACTGTTTATCTCTTAAATGTCAACATATACATGTGTGATTTAGTTTGCGAAGATTTTTCAATGCCGAGAATCTCGATCATAGAGTAAAAAAGGGGTAAGGTTCACAATGGTGTAAAACTAAAATGGGATATACCGGGCTAGGATTCGAGTTACAGGAACAAGAGCCAAACAAACCACCTAAGAATGGAATCGTTGAGCGAAAACACTTGACAACCTCCTGGAAGCAGCTTTTTTTGCCACCAGACCTTTCTACATCAATTAGGAATATGATGCCGTCACTAAACACATTCCTTAAATTGTATCCTTTTTGAGTGTTTATTTTTTGGTGTCTAATCCGCATATATATCACCATTGCTTTTGATTTTCTTGACGGTATATCTCTTAAATGTCAACATATACACGTGTGATTTAAATTACGAATATTTTTCAATGCCGAGAACCTCGATCAGAGAGTAAAATAGGCGTAAGGTTCACAATGGTGTAAAACTAAAATGGGTTATATCGGGCTAGGATTCGAGTTACAGGAACAAGGGCCAAACCAACCACCCAAGAATAGAATTGTCGAGCAAAAACACTTGATAACTCCCTGGAAACTGCTTTTCTTGCCACTAGACCTTTCTCCATCAATTAGGAATCTGATGCCGTCACTAAACACATTCATTAAATTGTAGCCATTTTGTGAGTGTTAATTTTTTGGTGTCTAATCCGCATATATATCACCATTGCTCATGATTTTCTTGACCGTATATATCTCTTAAATGTCAACTGTAACATCTGTGCTTGTAATCATTGTGAACAGTTCCATTATCAATAAAACAATGTTATTTGATCCCAATGTTTGTTTGGTTGTGTTTTACATTTTTCATGTTTTGACTTTTATTCAATTTCAAACTCTATATCGCTTTCTGGAGAGTTATACGCAAACTGGTGCGTAAACGTAATCAGTTTAATGCGAAAAATACTCCGGAACATTAACATATACTTAACATACCTTAAATAACCTTTACATAACTTAGAAATAAGTTTTAAAGGCTTCGGTATGGCAAAAACAAGTTAATTCGCTTACAGGGACTAAACTTGACAAACTGCGAAAGTATGCCAATTTGAACTGTAACAAACATTCTGGAACATGACCATAAGTTAAACATACCATAAATATCCTTTACATAGCTTAGAAATAGGCTTTGAGGGGTTCGGTATGCTAAAATAAACTTTTGGGTCATTCAGGGACTAAAAGTGTCAAAAAGTGCACAAGTTTGCATTTTTGCGCATAACTCACGTTCTGAATACATCTGGACATCCAAAAATTTATGTAAGCACTAAAACATTTTATTTTAGTGTTTGGCATAAGAAAAATCCATTCGTCGCGTCATTTGGATCGTTATTCGCGCTTATGCGCATTCCGTCGTAATTAAGCGAACATCGTACGACCAAACGAACCGACATCCGAGATATTTTTGAGCACATTTTAAGTTCCCTATACTTAACTTCATTTTAGAGCTTTGAAATGAGGTTAACGGGGTTCAAACGCATCAAAAATAGCTTAAACGGGCTGCAGGGACCATTTCTGCCATTTTTGAAACTTTGCTGAATCTGGTACATGGTGGCGTAGCGCGAGCACTTCATGCCTATGCAGTGGTGCTACGCGACTGCCTCATCTGGACAGAAACATTGCATTTGCTCCATTTTCACTTTTGCATATGGTTTTGGGGCAATCTATGGGCTCAAATGGTTTTCAAAAACCACTATCTTGATGTGTATGGTTGAGATCAAAGCACGGTTAACGAAGAACGATCTTAACGGCTAACCGAAAACAATAAATACCCCCCCCATGCCATTGCAAAACCCACTAGAATTTTGATTTGAGAAACTCTAAGTTGGAACCATTGTTTCATACCTGAGTTACTTGAATCGAAATTAGCATTCGGGGACCCTTCGTAAGTATTCTTTCGTTCTTTTATTGCTTTACGAGTCTGAAAGTCAAACTTTGTTTGACTTTCTGCGTTGACCAGTTTATGGTCAATGCGAAGTTCGTTTGAACTTCGCAACGTGATTGTAATCACGATGGTTATAGTCCCTTGTGACTATGCCTACTGATTACCACGTTGTCTAGGGTCGTAAGGGTAAGCGATCTAATAAATCGCTTATACCTTCGAACCCGACCCATTTGGTCGATCATTAGGATCCGACCAAATACATTAGGTGACCATAGTAGATAGGGAATAACCTTCCGAGGTTATACCTTATGGTCACATCGTTTAAGTAGTTGTATGATAGGTAGTTTATATGCCTTAGGTAAATTACCAGAATACCCTTTTCATGTATAATTGGTAATTAAGCATATGTAACCTAAACTTTTGTCACATAACTGATTATGTAACATGTTTAGGCATATAATACTTGTCATAGGACTAGTTAGGCGGTCCGAACGCGTTTCACGCGAACGACGCGTTAAAGTAGCATAAGCTACCTAAACGGGTCGTAATGGGTCGTAAGCACTTATGTTAGGTTTCATTTAGTATGTAGGCTTTATTAAACCATATTACATGAGTCTCCACACTCGATTGGTTTACAAACCCTCATTCTATCCGATCTTCTGATTTAGGTCCGGTTTATTAACATAGTTACCTATATTAGGTGCCGTTTGATTCCGTGATCTTTAGCATTGTTTGGTTGTCACTCAAGGCCTACTGAACAATCTCAAGTGAGTACATAGACCCCTCTTTTACTGTTTTCCAAACTGTTTTGGGGTGAAACACATGTGCCTACTTGTTACTTTCATGCTTTCCATGTTTTCACATCATATACCTGCTATGTTCGTTAGTACATTATAGTACATGTTTTACATTACATTTCATGCTATGTATGCCCATTGTGTGTGTACTTAGTACATTGCTTTACATTACATTTTATGCTATGTATACCCATTATGTGCGTACTTAGTACATTGTTTCACATTACATTTCATGCTATGTATGCCCATTATGTGCATACTTAGTACATTTGTTTCACGTCACATGCTATGTATGTCCATTTGTTACATACTTGGTATAGTTGTTTTCATCACATGCTTACATTTTGGTATGACATTTGGGTTGTTTAACATGGAACAATACATTCATTAACATTGATCACGCCGTTCGTTAGTAGGTAGTGGTACCATAGGAATTGACAACTCCCGTTCCTGAAATCCTGGGTTTGTTTGGATTGGAAGGAATGACCGAATTCGATATACATAACTTAGATAAACCTTTAATTTGTTTAAGGGTTTATCGCCACAGTCTCAAGGCTTGGATGTATGCATTTTCACAATACCGCATAGATGTTTGTATCAGTATAGCATGCATTTGTTCCACAAAACATAACTTTGATTTAAACCTTGTTTTACTTCAATACTTTGTTTTTGTGCATTTTACATATGGTTTAGTTGATATATTTCACTTACCATACATGATATTTTTGGGTACACATTACATGATCTACATTAAACATAAACATTTTGACATTGACATACACATTTGGTGGTTTACATTGGACATAGACATTTCAATATGGTTTACACGTTAACACATGACAATTCATTTATACATAAACAAATTACGTTGGTGGTTGGTTTGAGTAAGTGATTTGAGTAACAAGGCATGTGTAATATGATACAAACATGGTGGATACGCCGCTGGTACTTCCTATATATAAGTGTTTGTATGATATTACATGTCGTAGCGTTACTTAAATCATTTCAATATTTGACATATTACATTTTACATAAACAACTTATTTTCACAAGAAAATGATTTACAAAACAACATATCTTATACAAACTCATTTTACTTGGTTATTCATTTAACCTTACATTATTCTCTTATTTATACATATCATTGCTTTTTGAATGAATTACAAAACAAAACAACTTACAAGGGTCATGACTGACTGTTACTAAACAAGTTTTTCTTAAACTTAAGTCATGAATCCTATTTTCACAAAACCTATGTATCTCACAGGCATTTTTATGCTGACGTACCTATTTTCACATGTGTTTTCAGGAGCTTTTGCGTAGGATGTTGATCGTGACACTAGGGCGGACCTGTGCCTTAGAGACTAAAAATGGAGATAGACTTGTTTAATTATGTTATAAACTCTTTGTTTCATGTTTAAGACAATGTAACACTCTTGTTTATTAAATAAAATATGACTTTGTATGCCATGGTTGTGAAACAATAATTCTGTTACAACACTCCCCGACGTTTCCGCCACGTTTTGTATGTTTCTACGTGGTCGGGGTGTGACAGAAGAGTTGGTATCAGAGCCAATGGTTATAGGGAATTAGGTTATTAGTAATGCTTTGACCTAGACTATAACCTTTCTAGGACCCTAACACAAGTTATCTTGTGTTTAGATCTTAAAACAAGTATATCACCTATCCTTAGGTGATTATCAAAACAAGAATCTAATTTTTCCTAAACGATTTTTGAAAAACAATCATCTGTTTTTGGATGATTTATTACAAGGTTTTGAACCCTCTATTGTAAGGTTTTGAACCCACTGTTATATGGTTTTGAACCCCTTTGAGTTTTCAAAATCTCATCAAGGTTTTGGGTTTTAAATAATGTGAACACGTGCAAACTGGAAGGGTGAATGCCTGTATTTTGGGTTTTCTGTCTAGGCAAGCACTTCGTATATATCTCATCAGACGCGAGACCAGTTGTGCTTACCTGGGAATTCTTGGGATGAGTGTTCACTTATAGGCGAGCATGTCTTCGCAATACATTATTTTTGATCCATTTACTTTGATTAGTCACTGTGTGTCGTTTGTTAGCTTGGTAATGCGGACAAATGACCACCATCTTTTCTTTTGTTAATTTTGTTTCATCTCATTCTCTTCATCCGAACATCTCACTCGTTTCCTTTCATGTTTCCTCTTTTTGAATGCCTCCTCGATGCGAAAATCAGATAGCGACTGCCGAATTGGCAGAAATCATTGCGCAGCAGATGGCTGCTCAATTTCCAAATCTCTTTGCTCAATGGAACCAAGCCAACAACAACAACAATGTTCCATGCAAATACACGGATTTTAACCAGGCTAAACCACTTAAGTTTAGTGGTTCTGAGGGAGCGACTGGGCTTCTTCAATGGTTCGAGAGCATTGAGAATACTTTTCGCCACGTGCAGTGTCCCGACAATCGCAAGGTCGAGTTTTCTTCGAGTGTGTTTCAGAAGAGGGCTCTCACATGGTGGAACGGGGTTATGAGAGACCGTGGTGCAGAAGTTGCTCTAGCACAAACCTGGGCTGAACTTAGAGCCCTTATGATGAGGGAATTCTGTCCTCGTCATGAGCAGCGAGCTTTGGAGAAGGAATTTGATGATTTGAAGCAAGATAGTGGTGAGCACAGGGCATATACTGATAGGTTTGAGGAGTTGAGTCTGCTTTGCCCGACAATGGTTACCCCACTCGACAAGGCTATCGAAAGGTACATCGACGGCCTACCTGACTCAGTGCAAGACATCCTTACTGGTAGTAACCCTGCCACACTCCGTCAGGCTATCGAGTTAGCAGCGACTTTGACTGAGTCGCAGATTCGGAAGAATAAGTTAGACAGGAAGGGTGACAAGGGCAAGAAATAGTCGGCTGACAAGGAAGATAGCAAGAAAGGTCAAAACAAGAATGGAAAGAATTCTGGTTCTGCAAGAGGGTCAAGGAAGCGTAAGGCTTCCCAAAACTATGCTGTCACTGCCCAAGCTAACCAGGCAGCTCCCAACCAACCCGCACAGCCTCCAGCAAAGAAACCCTATTCAGGGAATGCACCTTTGTGAAATAGATGCAACAGTCACCATCAGCCGCAACATCAGTGTCATTTCCGTACTAACTGTGGGAAGTCAGGTCATCTTGCCGATGTTTGTCGGTTTGCTCAGAATCGCGCAGTTCAGAACCAGGCTCAACAAGTTGCTCAGCCTCCTGCTCCGCAACAGGGTCAAGCTGCACGACCACCCTACCCATCAGGTGCTTGTTATAACTGTGGGGATCTGACCCATTACAGAAATCGGTGCCCAAGGCTGGCTAACCAGAATCAGAATCCAAACCATAATCAGGCTCCGGCTCGAGGCCGAGCCTTTAACATGAATGCCCAAGAGGCGCAGGCGGACGATAACGTGGTGAACGGTACGTTCTTTATTAATAATCAGCCTGCATCTGTTCTTTTCGATTCTGGTGCCGACAAGAGTTTTGTGTCATTGTCTTTTGAGCCAATGCTTCGCGTGTCTAGAACGAAACTAGGTAAACCTTTGACAGTAGAAGTTGCTAATGGTGAACCCATTGTTCTTAATTCTGTTCTTTGCAACTGCCAGTTGAACCTTAACGACCATCTTTTTCCTATCAACCTCACGCCTATGCAACTTGGAAGCTTTGACGTTATTGTGGGTATGGATTGGTTAGCCAAGCATCGCGCAGAGGTAGTTTGTTTTGAGAAGATTGTTCGTGTGCCACTTACGACAGGCGAGATCCTACAGGTTCGTGGTGAGAAACCTACTGGCGGTCTTAAACTCATGTCTTGTTTTAAAGCTCGGAAGTATCTGCGAAAGAATTATGTGGCCTTCTTGGCACATGTCACAGCAGATAAAGGCAAAGGTAAGTCTATCCAAGATATTCCTGTTGTTCGGGATTATTCTGAAGTATTCCCTGAAGATTTACCTGGTCTACCTCCAGCACGCCAAGTCGAGTTCCGCATTGATCTCGTACCTGGTGCAAATCCCATTGCCAGATCTCCATATCGTCTTGCACCATCTGAGATGCAAGAGTTGTCTAAGCAGCTTCAGGAGCTCTCTGACAAAGGTTTTATCCGTCCTAGCTTTTCACCTTGGGGTGCTCCCGTTCTTTTTGTCAAGAAGAAGGATGGATCTTTTAGGATGTGTATCGATTATCGTGAGCTTAACAAGCTTACCAACAAGAATCGATATCCCCTACCGCGCATAGACGATCTCTTTGATCAGTTACAGGGCGCTTCTTATTTTTCGAAGATTGATCTACGTTCCGGATATCATCAACTTCGTGTGCATGAAGAAGATGTTCCCAAGACAGCGTTCCGCACTCGTTATGGGCATTATGAGTTCACAGTCATACCATTCGGTTTGACTAATGCTCCTGCTGTTTTCATGGACTTAATGAATAGGGTCTGTAAGCCTTATTTGGATCAGTTCGTCATTGTTTTTATTGATGACATCTTGATTTACTCTAAGACGCGAGCTGATCACGAGCAACATCTTCGTCTTACTCTGGAACTCCTAAAGAAAGAGCAACTTTTCGCCAAATTCTCCAAGTGTGAATTTTGGCTTAAAGAAGTTCAATTTTTGGGGCATATTATCAACGAACAAGGTATTCATGTAGATCCCTCCAAGATCAGTGCGATTAAGGATTGGGATACGCCTACTACTCCTACGGAAGTTCGTTCTTTTCTTGGTCTAGCGGGTTATTACCGCCGCTTCATTGAAAACTTCTCAAAGATTGCAGTTCCTCTAACTGCTCTAACTCAGAAGAACAAGCCCTTTGACTGGGGATTCAAACAAGAGGAAGCTTTTCAACACTTGAAGCAAAAGCTTTGCGATGCGCCTGTTCTATCATTGCCTGAGGGTGATGATGATTTTGTCGTGTATTGTGATGCATCGAAATTAGGCCTTGGTTGTGTTCTGATGCAAAGGAACAAAGTCATAGCATATGCATCGAGGTAGTTGAAGATACATGAGAAGAACTACACCACTCATGATCTTGAGTTGGGTGCAGTTATCTTCGCTCTCAAGATCTGGAGACACTACTTGTACGGTACAAAATGTGTGGTTTTCACGGACCACAAAACTCTTCAGCATATCTTCAATCAGAAAGAACTCAACATGAGGCAACGACGTTGGGTGGAGCTTTTAAATGACTATGACTGCGAAATTCGCTACCATCCTGGTAAGGCGAATGTCGTAGCCGATGCATTGAGTCGTAAGGAACGTACTAAGCTTCATTGTGTACGTGTTCAATCTGTTATTCAAGCTCGATCTGATATCCAAGCCCGCATTTCTCAGGCTCAACAATCTTGTGTTTCACAAGGTTTGATGGATAAGGAATTTCCCTATCACATAACACCTGCTCTGGAACTGAAGGACAATGGATCGTATTACATCATGGACCGTTTGTGGGTCCCAAGCCAGGATGATCTTCGTACCTTGCTTATGGATGAAGCCCAAAAGTCTCGTTATTCTATTCATCCGGGCTCAGATAAGATGTATAAGGATCTTCGTATTCAGTATTGGTGGCCTGGTGAAGAAAGACATTGCCTTATACGTGTCAAAATGCCTTACTTGTCTTAAGGTTAAGGCTGAACATCAACGTCCTTCGGGTTTATTGGTGCAACCAGAGATCCCAGTTTGGAAATGGGAAAACATTACTATGGATCTTGTTACTAAACTTCCGCACAAAAAGAAAGGTCATGATGCCATCTGGGTAGTCGTTGATCGTCTTAATAAGTCAGCACATTTCTTGCCAATACTTAAGGTCTCACCTTGGAAAGGTGTGATCAGATTTGGAAAGAAAGGAAAACTTGCACCTAGATACGTTGGACCATTAAAGATCGTTGAAAGAATCGGTAAGGTAGCCTACAGACTTGAGTTACCTCCTAAACTTGGAAATGTTCATCCAACCTTTCACGTGTCCAAACTCAAGAGGTGTTTAGCTGATGAGAACCTCCACATACCGCTTGACGAAATTCGTGTTGATAAAACACTGAAATTTGTTGAGAAGCCAGTGGAAATCATGGAACGTGAAGTCAAGTGGCTCAAACGCAAGCGCATTCCTTTGGTCAAAGTTCACTGGGAAGCTAAACGTGGACCCGAGTTTACTTGGGAACGCGAAGATCAAATGAAGGCGAAATATCCGCATCTTTTTCCACGAGTTTCCTCTAAATAAATTTCGGGACGAAATTTCCACAAGTAGGGGAGACTGTAACATCTGTGCTTGTAATCATTGTGAACAGTTCCATTATCAATAAAACAATGTTATTTGATCCCAATGTTTGTTTGGTTGTGTTTTACATTTTTCATGTTTTGACTTTTATTCAATTTCAAACTCTATATCGCTTTCTGGAGAGTTATACGCAAACTGGTGCGTAAACGTAATCAGTTTAATGCGAAAAATACTCCGGAACATTAACATATACTTAACATACCTTAAATAACCTTTACATAACTTAGAAATAAGTTTTAAAGGCTTTGGGATAGCAAAAACAAGTTAATTCGCTTACAGGGACTAAACTTGACAAACTGCGAAAGTATGCCAATTTGAACTGTAACAAACATTCTGGAACATGACCATAAGTTAAACATACCATAAATATCCTTTACATAGCTTAGAAATGCGCTTTGAGGGGTTCGGTATGCTAAAATAAACTTTTTGGTCATTCAGGGACTAAAAGTGTCAAAAAGTGCACAAGTTTGCATTTTTGCGCATAACTCACGTTCTGAATACATCCGGACATCCAAAAATTTATGTAAGCACTAAAACATTTTATTTTAGTGTTTGGCATAAGAAAAATCCATTCGTCGCGTCATTTGGATCGTTATTCGCGCTTATGCGCATTCCGTCGTAATTAAGCGAACATCGCGATCGTACGACCAAACGAACCGACATCCGAGATATTTTTGAGCACATTTTAAGTTTCCTATACTTTAACTTCATTTTAGAGCTTTGAAATGAGGTTAACGGGGTTCAAACGCATCGAAAATAGCTTAAACGGGCTGCAGGGACCATTTCTGCCATTTTTGAAACTTTGCTGAATCTGGTAGATGGTGGCGTAGCGCGAGCACTTCATGCCTATGCAGTGGCGCTACGTGACTGCCTCATCTGGATAGAAACATTGCATTTGGTCCATTTTCACTTTTGCACATGGTTTTGGGGCAATCTATGGGCTCAAATGGTTTTCAAAAACCACTATCTTGATGTGTATGGTTGAGATCAAAGCACGGTTAACGAAGAACGATCTTAACGGCTAACCGAAAACTATAAATACCCCCCCCCATGCCGTTGCAAAACCCACTAGAATTTTGATTTGAGAAACTCTAAGTTGGAACCATTGTTTCATACCTGAGTTACTTGGATCGAAATTAGCATTCGGGGACCCTTCCTAAGTATTCTTTCGTTCTTTTATTGCTTTACGAGTCTGAAAGTCAAACTTTGTTTGACTTTCTGCGTTGACCAGTTTATGGTCAATGCGAAGTTCGTTTGAACTTCGCAATGTGATTGTAATCACGATGGTTATAGTCCCTTGTGACTATGCCTACTGATTACCACGTTGTCTAGGGTCGTAAGGGTAAGCGATCTAATAAATCGCTTATACCTTCGAACCCGACCCATTTGGTCGATCATTAGGATCCGACCAAATACATTAGGTGACCATAGTAGATAGGGAATAACCTTCCGAGGTTATACCTTATGGTCACATCGTTTAAGTAGTTGTATGATAGGTAGTTTATATGCCTTAGGTAAATTACCAGAATACCCTTTTCATGTATAATTGGTAATTAAGCATATGTAACCTAAACTTTTGTCACATAACTGATTATGTAAAATGTTTAGGCATATAACACTTGTCATAGGACTAGTTAGGCGGTCCGAACGCGTTTCACGCGAACGACGCGTTAAGGTAGCATAAGCTACCTAAACGGGTCGTAATGGGTCGTAAGCACTTATGTTAGGTTTCATTTAGTATGTAGGCTTTGTTAAACCATATTACACGAGTCTCCACACTCGATTGGTTTACGAACCCTCATTCTATCCGATCTTCTGATTTAGGTCCGGTTTATTAACATAGTTACCTATATTAGGTGCCGTTTGATTCCGTGATCTTTAGCATTGTTTGGTTGTCACTCAAGGCCTATTGAACAATCTCAAGTGAGTACATAGACCCCTCTTTTACTTTTTTCCAAACTGTTTTGGGGTGAAACACATGTGCCTACTTGTTACTTTCATGCTTTCCATGTTTTCACATCATATACCTGCTATGTTCGTTAGTACATTATAGTACATGTTTTACATTACATTTCATGCTATGTATGCCCATTGTGTGTGTACTTAGTACATTGCTTTACATTACATTTTATGCTATGTATGCCCATTATGTGCGTACTTAGTACATTGTTTCACATTACATTTCATGCTATGTATGCCCATTGTGTGCATACTTAGTACATTTGTTTCACGTCACATGCTATGTATGTCCATTTGTTACATACTTGGTACAGTTGTTTTCATCACATGCTTACATTTTGGTATGACATTTGGGTTGTTTAACATGGAACAATACATTCATTAACATTGATCACGCCGTTCGTTAGTAGGTAGTGGTACCATAGGAATTGACAACTCCCGTTCCTGAAATCCTGGGTTTGTTTGGATTGGAAGGAATGACCGAATTCGATATACATAACTTAGATAAACCTTTAATTTGTTTAAGGGTTTATCGCCGCAGTCTCAAGGCTTGGATGTATGCATTTTCACAATACCGCATAGATGTTTGTATCAGTATAGCATGCATTTGTTCCACAAAACATAACTTTGATTTAAACCTTGTTTTACTTCAATACTTTGTTTTTGTGCATTTTACATATGGTTTAGTTGATATATTTCACTTACCATACATGATATTTTTGGGTACACATTACATGATCTACATTAAACATAAACATTTTGACATTGACATACACATTTGGTGGTTTACATTGGACATAGACATTTCAATATGGTTTACACGTTAACACATGACAATTCATTTATACATAAACAAATTACGTTGGTGGTTGGTTTGAGTAAGTGATTTGAGTAACAAGGCGTGTGTAATATGATACAAACATGGTGGATACGCCGCTGGTACTTCCTATATATAAGTGTTTGTATGATATTACATGTCGTAGCGTTACTTAAATCATTTCAATATTTGACATATTACATTTTACATAAACAACTTATTTTCACAAGACATTGATTTACAAAACAACATATCTTATACAAACTCATTTTACTTGGTTATTCATTTAACCTTACATTATTCTCTTATTTATACATATCATTGCTTTTTAAATGAATTACAAAACAAAACAACTTACAAGGGTCATGACTGACTGTTACTAAACAAGTTTTTCTTAAACTTAAGTCATGAATCCTATTTTCACAAAACCTATGTATCTCACAGGCATTTTTATGCTGACGTACCTATTTTCACATGTGTTTTCAGGAGCTTTTGCGTAGGATGTTGATCGTGACACTAGGGCGGACCTGTGCCTTAGAGACTAAAAATGGAGATAGACTTGTTTAATTATGTTATAAACTCTTTGTTTCCTGTTTAAGACAATGTAACACTCTTGTTTATTAAATAAAATATGACTTTGTATGCCATGGTTGTGAAACAATAATTCTGTTACAACACTCCCCGACGTTTCCGCCACGTTTTGTATGTTTCTACGTGGTCGGGGTGTGACAGAAGAGTTGGTATCAGAGCCAATGGTTATAGGGAATTAGGTTATTAGTAATGCTTTGACCTAGACTATAACCTTTCTAGGACCCTAACACAAGTTATCTTGTGTTTAGATCTTAAAACAAGTATATCACCTATCCTTAGGTGATTATCAAAACAAGAATCTAATTTTTCCGAAACGATTTTTGAAAAACAATCATCTGTTTTTGGATGATTTATTACAAGGTTTTGAACCCTCTATTGTAAGGTTTTGAACCCACTGTTATATGGTTTTGAACCCCTTTGAGTTTTCAAAATCTCGTCAAGGTTTTGGGTTTTAAATAATGTGAACACGTGCAAACTGGAAGGGTGAATGCCTGTATTCTGGGTTTTCTGTCTAGGCAAGCACTTCGTATATATCTCATCAGACACGAGACCAGTTGTGCTTACCTGGGAATTCTTGGGATGAGTGTTCACTTATAGGCGAGCATGTCTTCGCAATACATTATTTTTGATCCATTTACTTTGATTAGTCACTGTGTGTCGTTTGTTAGCTTGGTAATGCGGACAAATGACCACCATCTTTTCTTTTGTTAATTTTGTTTCATCTCATTCTCTTCATCCGAACATCTCACTCGTTTCCTTTCATGTTTCCTCTTTTAGAATGCCTCCTCGACGCGAAAATCAGATAGCGACTGCCGAATTGGCAGAAATCATTGCGCAGCAGATGGCTGCTCAATTTCCAAATCTCTTTGCTCAATGGAACCAAGCCAACAACAACAACAATGTTCCATGCAAATACAAGGATTTTAACCAGGCTAAACCACTTAAGTTTAGTGGTTCTGAGGGAGCGACTGGGCTTCTTCAATGGTTCGAGAGCATTGAGAATACTTTTCGCCACGTGCAGTGTCCCGACAATCGCAAGGTCGAGTTTTCTTCGAGTGTGTTTCAGAAGAGGGCTCTCACATGGTGGAACGGGGTTATGAGAGACCGTGGTGCAGAAGTTGCTCTAGCACAAACCTGGGCTGAACTTAGAGCCCTTATGATGAGGGAATTCTGCCCTCGTCATGAGCAGCGAGCTTTGGAGAAGGAATTTGATGATTTGAAGCAAGATAGTGGTGAGCACAGGGCATATACTGATAGGTTTGAGGAGTTGAGTCTGCTTTTCCCGACAATGGTTACCCCACTCGACAAGGCTATCGAAAGGTACATCGACGGCCTACCTGACTCAGTGCAAGACATCCTTACTGGTAGTAACCCTGCCACACTCCGTCAGGCTATCGAGTTAGCAGCGACTTTGACTGAGTCGCAGATTCGGAAGAATAAGTTACACAGGAAGGGTGACAAGGGCAAGAAACAGTCGGCTGACAAGGAAGATAGCAAGAAAGGTCAAAACAAGAATGGAAAGAATTCTGGTTCTGCAAGAGGGTCAAGGAAGCGTAAGGCTTCCCAAAACTATGCTGTCACTGCCCAAGCTAACCAGGCAGCTCCCAACCAACCCGCACAGCCTCCAGCAAAGAAACCCTATTCAGGGAATGCACCTTTGTGCAATAGATGCAACAGTCACCATCAGCCGCAACATCAGTTTCGTTTCCGTACTAACTGTGGGAAGTCAGGTCATCTTGCCGATGTTTGTCGGTTTGCTCAGAATCGCGCAGTTCAGAACCAGGCTCAACAAGTTGCTCAGCCTCCTGCTCCGCAACAGGGTCAAGCTGCACGACCACCCTACCCACCAGGTGCTTGTTATAACTGTGGGGATCTGACCCATTACAGAAATCGGTGCCCAATGCTGGCTAACCAGAATCAGAATCCAAACCAGAATCAGGCTCCGGCTCGAGGCCGAGCCTTTAACATGAATGCCCAAGAGGCGCAGGCGGACGATAACGTGGTGAACGGTACGTTCTTTATTAATAATCAGCCTGCATCTGTTCTTTTCGATTCTGGTGCCGACAAGAGTTTTGTGTCATTGTCTTTTGAGCCAATGCTTCGCGTGTCTGGAACGAAACTAGGTAAACCTTTGACAATAGAAGTTGCTAATGGTGAACCCATTGTTCTTAATTCTGTTCTTCGCAACTGCCAGTTGAACCTTAACGACCATCTTTTTCCTATCAACCTCACGCCTATGCAACTTGGAAGCTTTGACGTTATTGTGGGTATGGATTGGTTAGCCAAGCATCGAGCAGAGGTAGTTTGTTTTGAGAAGATTGTTCGTGTGCCACTTTCGACAGGCGAGATCCTACAGGTTCGTGGTGAGAAACCTACTGGCGGTCTTAAACTCATGTCTTGTTTTAAAGCTCGGAAGTATCTGCGAAAGAATTATGTGGCCTTCTTGGCACATGTCACAGAAGATAAAGGCAAAGGTAAGTCTATCCAAGATATTCCTGTTGTTCGGGATTATTCTGAAGTATTCCCTGAAGATTTACCTGGTCTACCTCCAGCACGCCAAGTCGAGTTCCGCATTGATCTCGTACCTGGTGCAAATCCCATTGCAAGAGTTGTCTAAGCAGCTTCAGGAGCTCTCTGACAAAGGTTTTATCCGTCCTAGCTTTTCACCTTGGGGTGCTCCCGTTCTTTTTGTCAAGAAGAAGGATGGATCTTTTAGGATGTGTATCGATTATCGTGAGCTTAACAAGCTTACCAACAAGAATCGATATCCCCTACCGCGCATAGACGATCTCTTTGATCAGTTACAGGGCGCTTCTTATTTTTCGAAGATTGATCTACGTTCCGGATATCATCAACTTCGTGTGCATGAAGAAGATGTTCCCAAGACAGCGTTCCGCACTCGTTATGGGCATTATGAGTTCACAGTCATACCATTCGGTTTGACTAATGCTCCTGCTGTTTTCATGGACTTAATGAATAGGGTCTGCAAGCCTTATTTGGATCAGTTCGTCATTGTTTTTATTGATGACATCTTGATTTACTCTAAGACGCGAGCTGATCACGAGCAACATCTTCGTCTTACTCTGGAACTCCTAAAGAAAGAGCAACTTTTCGCCAAATTCTCCAAGTGTGAATTTTGGCTTAAAGAAGTTCAATTTTTGGGGCATATTATCAACGAACAAGGTATTCATGTAGATCCCTCCAAGATCAGTGCGATTAAGGATTGGGATACCCCTACTACTCCTACGGAAGTTCGTTCTTTTCTTGGTCTAGCGGGTTATTTCCGCCGCTTCATTGAAAACTTCTCAAAGATTGCAGTTCCTCTAACTGCTCTAACTCAGAAGAACAAGCCCTTTGACTGGGGATTCAAACAAGAGGAAGCTTTTCAACACTTGAAGCAGAAGCTTTGCGATGCGCCTGTTCTATCATTGCCTGAGGGTGATGATGATTTTGTCGTGTATTGTGATGCATTGAAATTAGGCCTTGGTTGTGTTCTGATGCAAAGGAACAAAGTCATAACATATGCATCGAGGCAGTTGAAGATACATGAGAAGAACTACACCACTCATGATCTTGAGTTGGGTGCAGTTGTCTTCGCTCTCAAGATCTGGAGACACTACTTGTATGGTACAAAATGTGTGGTTTTCACGGACCACAAAAGTCTTCAGCATATCTTCAATCAGAAAGAACTCAACATGAGGCAACGACACGTTGGGTGGAGCTTTTAAATGACTATGACTGCGAAATTCGCTACCATCCTGGTAAGGCGAATGTCGTAGCCGATGCATTGAGTCGTAAGGAACGTACTAAGATTCATTGTGTACGTGTTCAATCTGTTATTCAAGCTCGATCTGATATCCAAGCCCGCATTTCTCAGGCTCAACAATCTTGTGTTTCACAAGGTTTGATGGATAAGGAATTTCCCTATCACATAACACCTGCTCTGGAACTGAAGGACAATGGATCGTATTACTTCATGGACCGTTCGTGGGTCCCAAGCCAGGATGATCTTCGTACCTTGCTTATGGATGAAGCCCATAAGTCTCGTTATTCTATTCATCCGGGCTCAGATAAGATGTATAAGGATCTTCGTATTCAGTATTGGTGGCCTGGTGAAGAAAGACATTGCCTTATACGTGTCAAAATGCCTTACTTGTCTTAAGGTTAAGGCTGAACATCAACGTCCTTCGGGTTTATTGGTGCAACCAGAGATCCCAGTTTAGAAATGGGAAAACATTACTATGGATCTTGTTACTAAACTTCCGCGCACAAAGAAAGGTCATGATGCCATATGGGTAGTCGTTGATCGCGTTACTAAGTCAGCACATTTCTTGCCAATCCGTGAGGATTTTCCTGCTGACAAACTTGCTAAAATCTATGTGGATGAAATTGTAGCTCGACATGGTGTTCCTTTGAACATCATTTCTGACAGAGATGCTCGTTTCACTTCTCATTTTTGGAGAACCATGCAATCTGCTATTGGGACCCAACTTAATCTGAGCACAGCTTATCATCCGCAAACGGATGGTCAATCTGAAAGAACAATCCAGACTCTGGAGGATATGCTTAGAGCTTGTGTGATCGACTTTGGTGGTAGTTGGGATTCACATCTTCCGTTAATTGAATTCTCCTACAACAACAGTTATCACACCAGCATCAAAATGGCTCCTTTCGAGGCTCTCTATGGTTGAAAATGTCGTTCACCAGTCTGCTGGAATGAGATCGGCGAGGCCCAACTTACTGGACCTGCCCTCATTTTAGAGACAACAGATAAGGTTAAGAAAGTTTGTGATAACCTTCAGACAGCTAGAAGCCGTCAAAAGAGTTACGCGGACCCAAAACGCAAGCCCTTGGAATTTCAAGTCGGTGATCGAGTATTACTTAAGGTCTCACCTTGGAATGGTGTGATCAGATTTGGAAAGAAAGGAAAACTTGCACCTAGATACGTTGGACCATTAAAGATCGTCGAAAGAATCGGTAAGGTAGCCTACAGACTTGAGTTACCTCCTGAACTTGGAAATGTTCATCCAACCTTTCACGTGTCCAATCTCAAGAGGTGTTTAGCTGATGAGAACCTCCACATACCGCTTGACGAAATTCGTGTTGATAAAACACTGAAATTTGTTGAGAAGCCAGTGGAAATCATGGAACGTGAAGTCAAGTGGCTCAAACGCAAGCGCATTCCTTTGGTCAAAGTTCGCTGGGAAGCTAAACGTGGACCCGAGTTTACTTGGGAACGCGAAGATCAAATGAAGGCGAAATATCCGCATCTTTTTCCACGAGTTTCCTCTAAATAAATTTCGGGACGAAATTTCCACAAGTAGGGGAGACTGTAACATCTGTGCTTGTAATCATTGTGAACAGTTCCATTATCAATAAAACAATGTTATTTGATCCCAATGTTTGTTTGGTTGTGTTTTACATTTTTCATGTTTTGACTTTTATTCAATTTCAAACTCTATATCGCTTTCTGGAGAGTTATACGCAAACTGGTGCGTAAACGTAATCAGTTTAATGCGACAAATACTCCGGAACATTAACATATACTTAACATACCTTAAATAACCTTTACATAACTTAGAAATAAGTTTTAAAGGCTTTGGTATGGCAAAAACAAGTTAATTCGCTTACAGGGACTAAACTTGACAAACTGCGAAAGTATGCCAATTTGAACTGTAACAAACATTCTGGAACATGACCATAAGTTAAACATACCATAAATATCCTTTACGTAGCTTAGAAATGGGCTTTGAGGGGTTCGGTATGCTAAAATAAACTTTTGGGTCATTCAGGGACTAAAAGTGTCAAAAAGTGCACAAGTTTGCATTTTTGCGCATAACTCACGTTCTGAATACATCCGGACATCCAAAAATTTATGTAAGCACTAAAACATTTTATTTTAGTGTTTGGCATAAGAAAAATCCATTCGTCGCGTCATTTGGATCGTTATTCGCGCTTATGCGCATTCCGTCGTAATTAAGCGAACATCGCGATCGTACGACCAAACGAACTGACATCCGAGATATTTTTGAGCACATTTTAAGTTCCCTATACTTTAACTTCATTTTAGAGCTTTGAAATGAGGTTAACGGGGTTCAAATACATAAAAAATAGCTTAAACGGGCTGCAGGGACCATTTCTGCCATTTTTGAAACTTTGCTGAATCTGGTACATGGTGGCGTAGCGCGAGCACTTCATGCGTATGCAGTGGCGCTACGTGACTACCTCATCTGGATAGAAACATTGCATTTGGTCCATTTTCACTTTTGCACATGGTTTTGGGGCAATCTATGGGCTCAAATGGTTTTCAAAAACCACTATCTTGATGTGTATGGTTGAGATCAAAGCACGGTTAATGAAGAACGATCTTAACGGCTAACCGAAAACTATAAATACCCCCCCCCCATGCCGTTGCAAAACCCACTAGAATTTTGATTTGAGAAACTCTAAGTTGGAACCATTGTTTCATACCTGAGTTACTCGGATTGAAATTAGC
This sequence comes from Helianthus tuberosus, assembly GCA_030545235.1. Lineage (NCBI taxonomy): Eukaryota > Viridiplantae > Streptophyta > Magnoliopsida > Asterales > Asteraceae > Helianthus > Helianthus tuberosus. The sequence continues at coordinate 121,717,226 of CM060417.1, read as the reverse complement.
ATTCGGGGACCCTTCCTGTGTATTCTTTCGTTCTTTTATTGCTTTACGAGTCTGAAAGTCAAACTTTGTTTGACTTTCTGCGTTGACCAGTTTATGGTCAATGCGAAGTTCGTTTGAACTTCGCAACGTGATTGTAATCACGATGGTTATAGTCCCTTGTGACTATGCCTACTGATTACCACGTTGTCTAGGGTCGTAAGGGTAAGCGATCTAATAAATCGCTTATACCTTCGAACCCGACCCATTTGGTCGATCATTAGGATCCGACCAAATACATTAGGTGACCATAGTAGATAGGGAATAACCTTCCGAGGTTATACCTTATGGTCACATCGTTTAAGTAGTTGTATGATAGGTAGTTTATATGCCTTAGGTAAATTACCAGAATACCCTTTTCATGTATAATTGGTAATTAAGCATATGTAACCTAAACTTTTGTCACATAACTGATTATGTAACATGTTTAGGCATATAACACTTGTCATAGGACTAGTTAGGCGGTCCGAACGCGTTTCACGCGAACGACGCGTTAAAGTAGCATAAGCTACCTAAACGGGTCGTAATGGGTCGTAAGCACTTATGTTAGGTTTCATTTAGTATGTAGGCTTTGTTAAACCATATTACACGAGTCTCCACACTCGATTGGTTTACGAACCCTCATTCTATCCGATCTTCTGATTTAGGTCCGGTTTATTAACATAGTTACCTATATTAGGTGCCGTTTGATTCCGTGATCTTTAGCATTGTTTGGTTGTCACTCAAGGCCTATTGAACAATCTCAAGTGAGTACATAGACCCCTCTTTTACTGTTTTCCAAACTGTCTTGGGGTGAAACACATGTGCCTACTTGTTACTTTCATGCTTTCCATGTTTTCACATCATATACCTGCTATGTTCGTTAGCACATTATAGTACATGTTTTACATTACATTTCATGCTATGTATGCCCATTATGTGTGTACTTAGTACATTGCTTTACATTACATTTTATGCTATGTATGCCCATTATGTGCGTACTTAGTACATTGTTTCACATTACATTTCATGCTATGTATGCCCATTGTGTGCATACTTAGTACATTTGTTTCACGTCACATGCTATGTATGTCCATTTGTTACATACTTGGTACAGTTGTTTTCATCACATGCTTACATTTTGGTATGACATTTGGGTTGTTTAACATGGAACAATACATTCATTAACATTGATCACGCCGTTCGTTAGTAGGTAGTGGTACCATAGGAATTGACAACTCCCGTTCCTGAAATCCTGGGTTTGTTTGGATTGGAAGGAATGACCGAATTCGATATACATAACTTAGATAAACCTTTAATTTGTTTAAGGGTTTATCGCCACAGTCTCAAGGCTTGGATGTATGCATTTTCACAATACCGCATAGATGTTTGTATCAGTATAGCATGCATTTGTTCCACAAAACATAACTTTGATTTAAACCTTGTTTTACTTCAATACTTTGTTTTTGTGCATTTTACATATGGTTTAGTTGATATATTTCACTTACCATACATGATATTTTTGGGTACACATTACATGATCTACATTAAACATAAACATTTTGACATTGACATACACATTTGGTGGTTTACATTGGACATAGACATTTCAATATGGTTTACACGTTAACACATGACAATTCATTTATACATAAACAAATTACGTTGGTGGTTGGTTTGAGTAAGTGATTTGAGTAACAAGGCGTGTGTAATATGATACAAACATGGTGGATACGCCGCTGGTACTTCCTATATATAAGTGTTTGTAGGATATTACATGTCGTAGCGTTACTTAAATCATTTCAATATTTGACATATTACATTTTACATAAACAACTTATTTTCACAAGACATTGATTTACAAAACAACATATCTTATACAAACTCATTTTACTTGGTTATTCATTTAACCTTACATTATTCTCTTATTTATACATATCATTGCTTTTTGAATGAATTACAAAACAAAACAACTTACAAGGGTCATGACTGACTGTTACTAAACAAGTTTTTCTTAAACTTAAGTCATGAATCCTATTTTCACAAAACCTATGTATCTCACAGGCATTTTTATGCTGACGTACCTATTTTCACATGTGTTTTCAGGAGCTTTTGCGTAGGATGTTGATCGTGACACTAGGGCGGACCTGTGCCTTAGAGACTAAAAATGGAGATAGACTTGTTTAATTATGTTATAAACTCTTTGTTTCCTGTTTAAGACAATGTAACACTCTTGTTTATTAAATAAAATATGACTTTGTATGCCATGGTTGTGAAACAATAATTCTGTTACAACACTCCCCGACGTTTCCGCCACGTTTTGTATGTTTCTACGTGGTCGGGGTGTGACAGAAGAGTTGGTATCAGAGCCAATGGTTATAGGGAATTAGGTTATTAGTAATGCTTTGACCTAGACTATAACCTTTCTAGGACCCTAACACAAGTTATCTTGTGTTTAGATCTTAAAACAAGTATATCACCTATCCTTAGGTGATTATCAAAACAAGAATCTAATTTTTCCGAAACGATTTTTGAAAAACAATCATCTGTTTTTGGATGATTTATTACAAGGTTTTGAACCCTCTATTGTAAGGTTTTGAACCCACTGTTATATGGTTTTGAACCCCTTTGAGTTTTCAAAATCTCGTCAAGGTTTTGGGTTTTAAATAATGTGAACACGTGCAAACTGGAAGGGTGAATGCCTGTATTCTGGGTTTTCTGTCTAGGCAAGCACTTCGTATATATCTCATCAGACACGAGACCAGTTGTGCTTACCTGGGAATTCTTGGGATGAGTGTTCACTTATAGGCGAGCATGTCTTCGCAATACATTATTTTTGATCCATTTACTTTGATTAGTCACTGTGTGTCGTTTGTTAGCTTGGTAATGCGGACAAATGACCACCATCTTTTCTTTTGTTAATTTTGTTTCATCTCATTCTCTTCATCCGAACATCTCACTCGTTTCCTTTCATGTTTCCTCTTTTAGAATGCCTCCTCGACGCGAAAATCAGATAGCGACTGCCGAATTGGCAGAAATCATTGCGCAGCAGATGGCTGCTCAATTTCCAAATCTCTTTGCTCAATGGAACCAAGCCAACAACAACAACAATGTTCCATGCAAATACAAGGATTTTAACCAGGCTAAACCACTTAAGTTTAGTGGTTCTGAGGGAGCGACTGGGCTTCTTCAATGGTTCGAGAGCATTGAGAATACTTTTCGCCACGTGCAGTGTCCCGACAATCGCAAGGTCGAGTTTTCTTCGAGTGTGTTTCAGAAGAGGGCTCTCACATGGTGGAACGGGGTTATGAGAGACCGTGGTGCAGAAGTTGCTCTAGCACAAACCTGGGCTGAACTTAGAGCCCTTATGATGAGGGAATTCTGTCCTCGTCATGAGCAGCGAGCTTTGGAGAAGGAATTTGATGATTTGAAGCAAGATAGTGGTGAGCACAGGGCATATACTGATAGGTTTGAGGAGTTGAGTCTTCTTTGCCCGACAATGGTTACCCCACTCGACAAGGCTATCGAAAGGTACATCGACGGCCTACCTGACTCAGTGCAAGACATCCTTACTGGTAGTAACCCTGCCACACTCCGTCAGGCTATCGAGTTAGCAGCGACTTTGACTGAGTCGCAGATTCGGAAGAATAAGTTACACAGGAAGGGTGACAAGGGTAAGAAACAGTCGGCTGACAAGGAAGATAGCAAGAAAGGTCAAAACAAGAATGGAAAGAATTCTGGTTCTGCAAGAGGGTCAAGGAAGCGTAAGGCTTCCCAAAACTATGCTGTCACTGCCCAAGCTAACCAGGCAGCTCCCAACCAACCCACACAGCCTCCAGCAAAGAAACCCTATTCAGGGAATGCACCTTTGTGCAATAGATGCAACAGTCACCATCAGCCGCAACATCAATGCCGAGAACCTCTATCAGAGAGTAAAAAAGCGTAAGGTTCACAATTGTGTAAAACTAAAATGGGATATACCGGGCTAGGATTCGAGTTACAGGAACAAAGGCCAAACCAACCACCCAAGAATTAAATCATCGCGCGAAAACACTTGACAACCTCCTGGAAGCAACTTTTCTTGCCACCAGACCTTTCTCCATCAATTAGGAATTTGATGCCGTCACTAAATACATTCCTTAAATTGTAGCCATTTTTTGAGTGTTTATTTTTTGGTGTCTAATCCGCATATATATCACCATTGCTCTTGATTTTCTTGACTGTATATCTCTTAAATGTCAACATATACACGTGTGATTTAGTTTGCGAAGATTTTTCAATGCCGAGAACCTCGATAGAGAGTAAAAAAAGGCGTAAGGTTCACAATGGTGTAAAACTAAAATGGGATATTCCGGGCCGGGATTCGAGTTACAGCAACAAGGGCAAAACCAACCACCCAACAATGGAATCGTCGAGCGAAAACACTTGACAACCTCCTGGAAGCAGCTTTTATTGCCACTAGACCTTTCTCCATCAATTAGGAATCTGATACCGTAACTAAACACATTCCTTAAATTGTAGCCATTTTTTGAGTGTTTATTTTTTGGTGTCTAATCCGCATATATATCACCATTGCTCTTGATTTTCTTGAATGTATATCTCTTAAATGTCAACATATACACGTGTGATTTAGTTTAAGAAGATTTTTCAATGCCGAGAACCTCGATCAAAGAGTAAAAAAGGTGTAAGGTTCACAATGGTGTAAAACTAAAATGGGATATACCGGGCTAGGATTCGAGTTACAGGAACGAGGGCCAAACCAATCACGCAATAATGGAATCGTCTAGCGAAAACACTTGACAACCTCCTGGAAGCAGCTTTTCTTGCCACCAGACCTTTCTCCATCAATTAGGAATCTGATGCCGTCACTAAACACGTTCCTTAAATTGTAGCCATTTTTGAGTGTTTATTTTTTGGTGTCTAATCCGCATAAATATCACCATTGTTATTGATTTTCTTGACTGTATAACTCTTAGATGTCAACATATACACGGGTGATTTACTTTGCGAAGATTTTTCAATGCCGAAAACCTCGATCAGAGAGTAGAAAAGGCGTAAGGCACAATGGTGTAAAACTAAAATTGGATATACCAGGCTAGGATTCGAGTTACAGGAACAAGGGCCAAACCAACCACCCAACAATGGAATCGTCGAGCGAAAACACTTGACGACTTCCTCGAAGCAGCTTTTCTTGCCATCAGACCTTTCTCCATCAATTAGGAATCTGATGCCGTCAATAAACACATTCCTTAAATTGTAGCCATTTTATGAGTGTTTATTTTTGGTGTCTAATACGCATATATCTCACCATTGCTCTTGAGTTTCTTTACTGTATATCTCTTAAATATCAGCATATACACGTGTGATTTAGTTTGCGAAGATTTTTCAATGCCGAGAACCTCGATCAGAGAGTAAAAAAGGCGTAAGGTTCACAATGGTGAAAAACTAATATGGGATATACGGGGCTAGGATTCGAGTTACAAGAACAAGGGCCAAACCAACCACCCAAGAATAGAATCGTCGAGCGAAAACACTTGACAACCTCCTGGAAGCAGCTTTTCTTCCCACCAGACCTTTCTCCATCAATTAGGAATCTGATGCCGTCACTTAACATATTCCTTTAGTTGTAACCTTTTTTTGAGTGTTTAATTTTTGGTGTTTAATCCGCATGTATATCACCATTGCTCTTGATTTTCTTGTCTGTATATCTATTAAATTTCAACATACACACGTGTGATTTGGTTTACGAAGATTTTTCAATGCCGAGAACCTCGATCAGAGAGTAAAAAAGGTGTAAGGTTCACAATAGTGTAAAACTAAAATGGGATATACCGGGCTAAGATTCGAGTTACAGTAACAAGGGCTATACCAAGCACCCAAGAATGGAATCGTCGAGCGAAAACACTTGACGACCCCTTGGAAGAAGCTTTTATTGCCACTAGACCTTTCTCCATCAATTGAGAATCTGATGCCGTCACTAAACACATTCCTTAAATTGTAGCCATTTTTAAGTGTTTATTTTTTGGTGTCTAATCCGCATATATATCACCAGTGATCTTGATTTTCTTGACTGTATATCTCTTAAATGTCAACATATACATGTGTGATTTAGTTTATGAAGATTTTTCAATGCCGAGTACCTCGATCAGAGAGTAAAAAAGGCGTAAGGTTCACAATGGTGTAAAACTAAAATGGAATATACCGGGCTAGGATTCGAGTAACAGGAACAAGGGCTAAACCAACCACCGAAGAATGGAATTGTCGAGCGAAAACACTTGACGACCTCCTGGAAGCAGCTTTTCTTGCCACCAGAGCTTTCTCCATCAATTAGGAATCTGATGCCGTCACTAAACACATTCCTTAAATTGTAGCCATTTTTTATAGTTTATTTTTGGTGTCTAATCTGCATATATATCACCATTGCTCTTGAGTTTCTTGAAAGTATATCTCTTAAATTTCAACATATACACGTGTGATTTAGTTTGCGAAGATTTTTGAATGCCGAGAACCTAGATCAGGTAGTAAAAAAGGCGTAAGGTTCACAACGGTGTAAAACTGAAATGGGATATACCGGGCTAGGATTAGATTTACAGGAACAAGGGCCAAACCAACCACCTAAGAATGGAATCGTCGAGCGAAAACACTTGACAACCTCCTTGAAGCAGCTTTTCTTGCCACCAAACCTTTCTTCATCAATTAGGAATATGATTCCGTCACTAAACACATTCCTTAAATTTTAGCCTTTTTTTGAGTGTTTATTTTTTGGTGTCTAATCTGCATATATATCACCATTGCTCTTGATTTAGTTCACTATATATCTCTTAAATGTCAACATATACACGTGTCATTTAGTTTACGAAGATTTTTCAATGCTGAGAACCTCGCTCAGAGAGTAAAAGAGGTGTAAGGTTCACAATTGTGTAAAACTAAAATGGGATATACCGGGCTAGGATTCGAGTTACATGAAAAAGGGCCAAACCAACCACCCAAGAATGGAATCGTCGAGCGAAAACACTTGACAACCACCTGAAAGCAGCTTTTCTTGCCAACAGACCTTTCTATATCAATTAGGAATCTGACGGCGTCATTAAACACATTCCTTAAATGGTAGCCATTTTTGAGTGTTTATTTTTTGGTGTCTAATCCGCATATATATTACCATTGCTCTAGATTTTCTTGATTGTATATCTCTTAAATGTCAACATATACATGTGCGATTTAGTTAGCGAATATTTTTCAATGCCGAGAACCTCGATCAGAGAGTAAAAAATGCATAAGGTTCACAATGGTGTCTAACTAAAATGGTATATACCGTGCTTGGATTCGAGTTACAGGAACAAGGGCCAAACCAACCACCCAAGAATAGAATCATCAAGCGAAAACAGTTGACAACCTCCTGGAAGCAGCTTTTCTTCCCACCAGACCTTTCTCCATCAATTAGGAATCTGATGCCATCACTAAACACATTCCTTAGATTATAGCCATTTTTTGAGTGTTTATTTTTAGTGTCTAATCCGCATATATATCACCATTACACTTGATTTTCTTGACTGTATATCTCTTAAATGTCAACATATACATGTGTGATTTAGTTTACGAATATTTCTCAATGCCGAGAACCTCGACCAGAGAGTAAAAATGGCATAAGGTTCACAATGGTGTAAAACTAAAATGGGATATACCGGGCTTGGATTCGAGTTACAGGAATAAGGGCCAAACAAACCACCCAAGAGTGGAATCATCGAGCGAAAACACTTGACAACCTCCTGGAAGCAGCTTTTCTTGCCACCAGACCTTTCTCCATCAATTTGAAATCGGGTGCCGTCACTAAACAAATTACTTAAATTGTGGCCATTTTTAGTGTTTAATTTTTGGTCTCTAATCCGCATATATATCACCATTGCTCTTGATTTTCATGACTGTATATCTCTTAACTGTCAACATATCCACGTGTGATTTAGTTTACAAAATTTTTCAATGTCGAGAACCTCCATCAGAGAGTAAAAAAGGCGTAAGGTTCACAATGGTGTAAAACTAAAATGGGATATACCGGGCTAGGATTCGAGTTACAGGAACAAGGGCCAAACCAACCACCCAAGAATAGAATTGTCAAGCGAAAACAGTTGACAACCTCCTGGAAGCAGCTTTTCTTGCCACCAGACCTTTCTCCATCAATTAGGAATCTGGTGCCATCACTAAACACATTCCTTAGATTGTAGCCATTTTTTGAGTGTTTATTTTTTAGTGTCTAATCCGCATATATATCACCATTACACAAGATTTTCTTGACGGTATATCTCTTAAATGTCAACATATACATGTGTGATTTAGTTTACGAAGATTTCTCAATGCCGAGAACCTCGACCAGAGAGTAAAAATGGCATAAGGTTCACAATGGTGTAAAACTAAAATGGGATATACCGGGCTTGGATTCGAGTTACAGGAACAAGGGCCAAACCAACCACCCAAGAATGGAATCGTCGAGCGAAAACACTTGACAACCCCCGGAAGCAGCTTTTCTTGCCACCCGATCTTTCTCCATCAATTAGGAATTTGATGCCATCACTAAACACATTCCTTAAATTGTAGCCATTTTTTAGTGTTTATTTTTTGGTGTCTAATCCACGTATATATCACCATTGCTCTTGATTTTCTCTGAGTGTATATCTCTTAAATGTCAACACATACACGTGTGATTTAGTTTACGATGATTTTTAAATGACGAGAACCTCGATCAGAGAGTAAAAAAGACGTAAGGTTCACAATGGTGTAAAACTAAAACGGGATAGGATTGGAGTTACTGCAACAAGGGCCAAACCAACCACCCAAGAATGGAATCATCGAGCGAAAACACTTGACAACCTCCTGGAAGCAGCTTTTCTTGCCACCAGACCTTTATCCATCAATTAGTAATCTGATGCCGTCACTAAACACATTCCTTAAATTGTAGGCATTTTTTTAGTGTTTGTTTGTTGGTGTCTAATCCGCATATATCACCATTGCTCTTGATTATGTTGACTGTATATCTCTTAAATGTCAATATATGCATGTGTGATTTAATTTTCGAAGATTTCTCAATGCCAAGAACCTCGATCAGAGAGTAAAAATGGCATAAGGTTCACAATGGTGTAAAACTAAAATGGTATATACCGGGCTAGGAATCGAGTTACAGGAACAAGGGCCAAACCAACCACCCAAGAATGGAATCGTCGAGCGAAAACACTTGACAACCTCCTGGCAGCAGCTTTTCTTGCCACCAGACCTTTCTCCATCAATTAGGAATCTGATGCCGTCACTAAACACATTCCTAAAATTGTAGCCATTTTTAGACTGCTTATTTTTTTGTGTCTAATCTGCATATATATCATCAATGTTCTTGATTTTCTTGACTGTATATCTCTTAAATGTCAACATATACACGTGTGATTTAGTTTACGAAGATTTTTCAATGCCGAGAACCTCGATCAGTGAGTAAAAAAGGCATAAGGTTCACAATGGTGTAAAACTAAAATGGGATATACCAGGCTAGGACTCGAGTTACAAGAACAAGGGCCAAACCAACCACCCAAGAATGGAATCGTCGAGCGAAAACACTTGATAAGCTCCTGGAAGCAGCTTTTCTTTCCAACACACCTTTCTCCACCAATTAGGAATCTGATGTCATCACTAAACACATTCCTTAAATTGTAGCTATTTTTTGAGTGTTTATTTTTTGGTGTCTAATCCGCATATAAATCATTGCTCTTGATTTTCTTAACTGTATATCTCTTAAATGTCAACATATACACGTGTGATTTAGTTTACGAAGATTTTTCAATGCTGAGAACTTCGATCAGAGAGTAAAAAAGGCATAATATTCACAATGGTGTAAAACTAAAATGGGATATACCGGGCTAGGATTCGAGTTACAGAAACAAGGGCCAAACCAACCACCCAAGAATGGAATCGTCGAGCGAAAACACTTGACAACCTCCTAGAAGCAGCTTTTCTTGCCACCAGACCTTTCTCCATCAATTAGGAATCTAATGCCGTCACTAAACACATTTCTTAAATTGTAGCCATTTTTTCAGTGTTTATTTTTTTGTGTCTAATCCGCATATATTTCGCCATTGCTCTTGATTTTCTTGATTGTATATCTTTTAAATGTCAACAATACACGTGTGATTTAGTTTACGAAGATTTTTCAATGCTGAGAACCTCGATCAGAGAGTAAAAAAGGCGTAAGGTTCACATTGGTGTGAAACAAAAATGGGATATACCGGGCTAGGATTCGAGTTACAGGAACAAGGGCCAAACCAACCACCCAAGAATGGAATCGTCGAGGGAAAACAGTTGACAACCTCCTGTAACCAGCTTTTCTTGCCACCAGACCTTTCTCTATCAATTAGGAATATTATGCCGTCACTAAACACATTCCTTAAATTGTAGCCATTTTTTTAGTGTTTATTTTTGATGTCTAATCCACATATATATCGCCATTGCTCTTGATTTTCTTGACTGTATATTTCTTAAATGTCAACATATACACGTGTGATTTAGTTTACGAAGATTTTTCAATGCCAAGAACCTTGATCAGATTGTAAAAAAAGCGTATGGTTCACAATGGTGTAAAAAAAATGGGATATACTGGGCTATGATTCGAGTTACAGCAACAAGGGCCAAACTAACCACCCAAGAATGGAATCATCGAGCTAAAACACTTGACAAGCTCCTGGAAGCATCTTTTCTTGCCACCAGACCTTACTCCATCAATTAGGAATCTGATGCCGTCACTAAACACATTCCTTAAATTGTAGCCATTTTTTGATTGTTTATTTTTTGGTGTCTAATCCGCATATATAACGCCATAGCTCATAATTTTTTTGACTGTATATCTCTTAGATGTCAACATATACACGTGTGATTTAGTTTACGAAGATTTTTCAATTCCAAGAACCTCGATCAGAGAGTAAAAAAGGCATAAGGTTCACAATGGTGTAAAACTAAATTGGGATATACCGGGCTACGATTCGGGTTACAGAAACAAGGGCCAAACCAACCACCCAAGAATGGAATCGTCGAGCGAAAACACTTGACGACCTCTTGGAAGCAGCTTTTCTTGCCACCAGACATTTCTCCATCAATTAAGAATCTGATGCCGTCACTAAACACATTCCTTAAATTGTAGCCATTTTTTGAGTGTTTATTTTTTGGTGTCTAATCCGCATATATATCACCATTGCTCATGATTTTCTTGACTGTATATCTCTTAAATATCAACATATACACGTGTGATTTAGTTTACGAAGATATTTCAAGGCCGAGAACCTCGATCAGAGAGTAAAAAAGGCGTAAGTTTCACAATGGTGTAAAACTAAAATGGGATATACCGGGCTAGGATTCGAGTTACGGGAACAAGGGCCAATTCAACCACCCAAGAATGGAATCGTCGAGCGAAAACACTTGGCAACCCCCGGAAGCAGCTTTTCTTGCCACCCGATCTTTCTCCATCAATTAGGAATTTGATGCCATCACTAAACACATTCCTTAAATTGTAGCCATTTTTTTAGTGTTTATTTTTTGGTGTCTGATCCACATATATATCACCATTGCTCTTGATTTTCTCTAAGTGTATATCTCTTAAATGTCAACATATAAACGTGTGATTAGTTTACGATGATTTTTAAATGCCGAGAACCTCGATCAGAGAGTAAAAAAGGCGTAAGGTTCACAATGGTGTAAAACTAAAATGGGATATACCGGGATAGGATTCGAGTTACTGCAACAAGGGCCAAACCAATCACCCAAGAATGGAATCATCGAGCGAAAACACTTGACAACTTCCTGGAAGCAGCTTTTCTTGCCACCAGACCTTTATCCATCGATTAGTAATCTGATGCCGTCACTAAACACATTCCTTAAATTGTAGGCATTTTTTGAGTGTTTGTTTGTTGGTGTCTAATCCGCATATATCACCATTGCTCTTGATATTCTTGACTGTATATCTCTTAATTGTCAACATATACACGTGTGATTTAGTTTACGAAGATTTTTCAATACCGAGAACCTCGACCAAAGAGTAAAAATGGCGTAAGGTTCACAATGGTGTAAAAATAAAATGTGATATACTGGGCTAGGATTCGAGTTACAGGAACAAGGGCCAAACTAACCACCCAAGAATGGAATCCTCGAGCGAAAACACTTGACCACCTCCTCGAAGCAGCTTTTCTTCCCACCAGACCTTTCTCCATCAATTAGGAATCGGATGCCGTCATTAAACAAATTCCTAAAATTGTAGCCATTTTTTGAGTGTCTAATCCGCATATATATCACCATTGCTCTTGATTATCTTGAGTGTGTATCTCTTAAATGTCAACATATGCATGTGTGATTTAGTTTTCAAAGAATTTTCAATGCCAAGAACCTCGATCAGAGAGTAAAAATGGCGTAAGGTTCACAATGGTGTAAAACTAAAATGGTATATACCGGGCTAGGAATCGGTTACAGGAACAAGGGCCAAACCAAGCGTAAGGTTCACAATGGTGTAAAGCTAAAATGGTATATACCGGGCTAGGAATCGAGTTACAGGAACAAGGGCCAAACCAACCACCCAAGAATGGAATCGTCGAGCGAAAACACTTGACAACCTCCTGGAAGAAGCTTTTCTTGCCACTAGACCTTTCTCCATCAATTAGGAATCAGATGCCGTCACTAAACAAAATCCTTAAATTGTAGCCATTTTTTGAGTGTTTATTTTTGGTTGTCTAATCCGCATATATATCACCATTTCTCTTGATTTTCATGAATGTATATCTCTTAAATGTCAACATATACACATGTGATGAAGTTTACAAAGATTCTTCAATGCCGAGAACCTCAATCAGAGAGTAAAAAAGGCGTAAGGTTCACAATGGTGTAAAACTAAAATGGCATATACCGGGCTAGGATTTGAGTTACAGGAACAAGGGCCAAACCAACCACCCAAGAATGGAATCGTCGAATGAAAATAGTTGACAACCTCTTGTAAGCAGCTTTTCTTGCCACCGGACCTTTCTCCATCCATTAGGAATCTGATGCCGTCACTAAACACATTCCTTAAATTGTAGCCATTTTTAAGTGTTTATTTTTTGGTGTCTAATCCGCATATACATCACCATTGCTCTTGATTTTCTTGACTGTATATCTCTTAAATGTCAACATATACACGGGTGATTTAGTTTTCGAAGATTTTTCAGTGCTGAGAACCACGATCAGACAGTAAAAAAGGCGTAAGGTTCACAATGGTGTAAAACTAAAATGGGATATACCGGGCTAGGATTTGAGTTACCGGAACAAGGGCCAAACCAACCACCCAAGAATGGAATCGTCGAGCGAAAACACTTGACAACCTCCTGGAAGCAGCTTTTCTTGCCACTAGACCTTTCTCCATCAATTAGGAATCGGATGCCGTCACTAAACAAAATCCTTAAATTGTAGCCATTTTTTGAGTGTTTATTTTTGGTTGTCTAATCCACATATATATCACCATTTCTCTTGATTTTCATGAATGTATATCTCTTAAATGTCAACATATACACATGTGATGAAGTTTACAAAGATTCTTCAATGCCGAGAACCTCAATCAGAGAGTAAAAAAGGCGTAAGGTTCACAATGGTGTAAAACTAAAATGGCATATACCGGGCTAGGATTTGAGTTACAGGAACAAGGGCCAAACCAACCACCCAAGAATGGAATTGTCGAATGAAAACAGTTGACAACCTCTTGTAAGCAGCTTTTCTTGCCACCGGACCTTTCTCCGTCCATTAGGAATCTGATGCCGTCACTAAACACATTCCTTAAATTGTAGCCATTTTTAAGTGTTTATTTTTTGGTGTCTAATCCGCATATACATCACCATTGCTCTTGATTTTCTTGACTGTATATCTCTTAAATGTCAACATATACACGGGTGATTTAGTTTTCGAAGATTTTTCAGTGTTGAGAACCACGATCAGACAGTAAAAAAGGCGTAAGGTTCACAATGGTGTAAAACTAAAATGGGATATACCGGGCTAGGATTCGAGTTACCGGAACAAGGGACAAACCAACCACCCAAGAATGGAATCGTCGAGCGAAAACACTTGACAACCTCCTGGAAGCAGATTTTCTTGCCACCAGACCTTTCTCCATCAATTAGGAATCTGATGCTGTCTCTAAACACATTCCTAAAATTGTAGCCATTTTTAGACTACTTATTTTTTTGTGTCTAATCCGCATATATATCGTCAATGTTCTTGATTTTCTTGACTGTATATCTCTTAAATGTCAACATATACACGTGTAATTTAGTTTGCAAAGATTTTTCAATGCCGATAACCTCGATCAGTGAGTAAAAAAGGCATAAGGTTCACAATGGTGTAAAACTAAAATGGGATATACCAGGCTAGGACTTGAGTTACAGGAACAAGGGCCAAATGTTGGATCGTTCGGTGACCCTAAACAGTCAGTTTAAGTAGTTCATCATCAAGTACAAAGGCGGAATCAATGTAAAAGATGTCAACACAGCTTGTTCCTTTCTAATCTTCTTATATTACTGATTTCCTGAGCTTTTACACGTTCAAATGACAAACGGACAGCACCTCGACTCAGAAACAATGACCAGATTCCCCTCCAAATGAACACACACATCACCTATTTATAATGTTGCTGATTCCGCTTGAACATGTCACATGTCATTTCAAGCGAAATCACATGTGTTGATTTCGCTTGAACTGCACATTGACACTTTCAAGCGGAATCACCCACTTTTACATATAAAACCCTAATTTCAAACCCTGTTGTGTGCTCGTTTATCCTATCTAGACATAAGACTCGATTAAGACAAAGTTAACAGACACTAGATGCACCAACAGACTCCCCCTTGGATGTTGAAGAAGTCTTCGGCGTCGAGTCTTTAGTCTTAGTCTCTATCCAAATTGTCTTTACATTGTAAAGCTCCCTTCAATCTTTATCTACAACCTTTAATCTTCAATCTCCCCTTTGAGTGTTGATCCAGAATTCTGACTCCCCCTTTCGCAGACTCCCCCTCTCGATAAGCTGGAACTTGAATTCTGTTTCAAACTTTGACATTTTCTTTGCCATGGGGAACTTAATTCCTGTTTCCTGCATAATCTCTACCCAAATATAAGATATATGACAATAACAGTTTCAATCCAAAACTTACCATTCAAACTCATTCAATGATCTTGTCAGAATTAGAAATCCACTTAAGTATTTAGGTCCAAGTTAATGACCTTGATTACTCAATTAGTCTACCAAGTCCAACTTAATGACCTTGGTTGATCTGAAACAATTCACACTGACATTTTGTTCAAACATTTTCTGAAAATTTACAAGTTTCAAATTAATGAACTTGCTATAACTTTTCAACTTTCACAAACTTATCATATTAAGCTCACGACTCATCCTCCAGTTCAGAAACTTCCTGCATCTGCTTCAATTCGAATCTGAAGATCAGCTTTCCACTTTGGTTTGTCAAGAATAAAGCAGAAATGTAAAATCTTTTTGGATTTTTAATAAAGTTTCTAAACTAGAAATGAAATACAGAAATAAAATGCAGTAAATGTAAACTATTTACAAACCTATTTTTGGTGAGCGTATCAGCTATTCGACAAGTCACAAGTACCATTAAGCTTTAATTTCATACTCGGAATTAAACAATTCACTTAGATTGTCGATATACTGATCCACTTAAATTCTCACACAATTTTCAATCTATCCAGGATACGGATTTAGGGGCTGTTTGGTAGCCTCTTAATGGCCATTCAGATGCTACCTCTTAATGGTTTAAAACCTCTGAATGAATAAGAGGTAACCTCAAGTCTGAATGGTTAAGAGGTAACCTCTGAATGGTAAATCATCACATGTCACATTCTTCTACCTTCTCATTGGTAAAATTCTTAATGGTTCCATTAAGAGGTAGCATCTTAATGACCATTCAGAGGCTACCAAACAGCCCCTTAGTGTTTTAAGACTTAAACTTATTCATGTGTCCCACCTCTTGAATATACTCTCGTATCCAAATCCTAATATTCAGTCTTACAGGTGAGTATACCACAGATGATATCTGTAAGGGTTAAATTGCGAAAAACCGTGAGAGCTCAGGTCAGAACTTCTGTTCAGCAGGGAGATGACGGCTTCGACTTTGGTGTGTCGCCTTTAGAGGATCTTTTTTACAACAGCCATGATTAGCATTTTTCAATGTTTTAACATTTTTTAGCTGAGGGTGGTGCTATGTTTCAAGCAATGCAGAAAGTATTATTCGGGGACTAGGCCATTGCTTCCGCATTATCAGAAGTCCCAGAATAATACCCCAGATATCACTGAGTATAAAGACCTAGTATCTCAGAAAAAGGGATCTTTCAAACAAGATTTCAGGGGTTACCTATATATCCAAGTAGTGTTCCCCACGAAATAAGTAAGTAAAGATTTAGATTTATATCCCCAACAAACCTACTAAATGTGCAAAAACCTATCGGCACATCATCAGCGAGACTGTTTAATCACTTTAAACATTACATATCTTTAGCATACCGTAACTGTCAAGCCTATGTACTATCATTTTCCCTTTTTACACAAGCCCTTTTCTGGTTTTCTATTGTTTTTGTATTTTGAAAATATCTCATGTGTTTGTATTTTTGAAATTTTTACTATTTTTGTATTTTCTGAAAATATTACCCTATACTCTCCCCCTAAATACCAAAACAAGTAAAAAATCGACAAACCATTGCAGATTGCTTCTATACATCATCATCTACGGTGGTATCTTCATCAACGCCAAGAATCTCTTCCAACACCGATAAAAGCATCATACCGTTCAATTTTAGCAAATATTGAAAACGATTTTTATCAAATGCTTTGGTATGTAAATCAGCTTTTTGTTCATCAGTGTGGATTTTCTCAATTCGTATCAACTTCTTCTCGAAACAATCTCGGATGAAGTGATGACGAATTTCAATGTGTTTGGTTTTAGCGTGATGAACAGGATTTTTAGTAATGTTAATCACTGCCTCATTATCAACAAAGATAGGGGTGTTTAGAAATTGCAAACCGTAGTCGCGCATCTGTTGCTGGATCCACAAGATCTGAGAGCAGCAACTGCTAGCAGATACATACTCCGCTTCACATGTGGATAAAGCCACAGAGGTCTGCTTTTTGCATTGCCAGGTGACCAATCGTGATCCAAAGAACTGGCACCCCGCTGTTGTTGATTTAGCGTTAACTTTGCAGCATCCGAAATCTGAATCGGAATAACCTTCGAGCATGAATTCGCCATCTTTTGGATACCACAACCCCAACGATGGAGTTCCTTTCAGATAGCGTAATATCCTTTTAACAATAACCACGTGCGAAGCTCTCGGGTTAGATTGAAATCTTGCTACGAGGCAGGTTGGATACATAATATCCGGTCTTGAAGCTGTCAAATACATCAGCGAACCGATCATGGAACGATACAATGTTTCATCTACCTTCTCTCCGGTGAGATCAGGGTTTATCCCATGGTTCGTCGCTAATGGGGTGGAGGCTGGAGTAGAACCTGACATCTCGAATTTTTCCAAGATATCATGAACGTACTTCGTTTGATGTATGAATATTCCCTTAGGCAGTTGATCCACCGGTAGTCCCAAAAAGAATTTCATCTCACCCATCGATGACATTTCGAATTTCTGCTTCATAACTCTTTCAAAATCTTTGCACAAATTTTCATTTGTTGACCCGAATATGATGTCGTCCACATATATCTGAACAATCAAAAGATGACCGTCGACCTCCTTGGTGAAGAGAGTGGCATCCACTTTTCCACAGATGAAGCTATTGGCTAGCAGGTGTTGAGACAATCTCTCGTACCAAGCTCTCGGGGCCTGGTGTAAACCATACAGCGCTTTGTCTAGCAAGTAGACCTTGTCTTTGTGGATTGGATAGGTGAAGCCCAGTGGCTGTCCGACATATACCTCCTCTTTTACCTTCCCATAGAGAAACGCTGATTTTACATCTAACTGATATACTTTGAAGTTTTTCCAAGATGCAAATGCTAGGAAGATTCTGATCGCTTCTAGTCGAGCAACCGGAGCATACACTTGAACACCTCTTGCTGACTGAAACCCTGGACTACGAGTCGAGCTTTGTTACGAATAATAACCCCTCTATCATCTCTCTTGCACTTGAACACCCACTTGGTGTTAATCTTCCTCTGACCATCAGGCAAGTCTACCAATTTCCACACTCCCAACTTCTCAAACTGACTCAACTCTTCTTGCATAGCATTGAACCAAGAATCTTCAGTTAGCGCCTCCTTATATGTACGCGGTTCGATCTACGAAATAAAACAACTAAGTGAAAACTCAGTTTGTAAAGGTGCTACTGTAGAATAAAAACAAGTAAGGCCTTGGTCAATTTGACGTCTAGTGCGAACGCCTGATTGTAATTCTCCAATGATCAGCTCCTCTGGATGGTATGAAAGAGTTCTTGGCATCACCTCGCCTGAAACATCTACCTCGCCTTCCAGATTAGTAATATTTTGATTGGCACCTTCTTCATTGACTGGGTTTGTTTGACATGAAATCTGAATTTGCTCCCCCTCAGAATCTGAATAACCACGATCAAATACTGGCACGTTCTCAGATTCTTGATTATCATTCTGTGCCGTCTGATTATCATGAGCAACTTCATTTTGTTAAATATCATCATGTTCTCCAGCATTGCTTGGACCTGCTTCATGGTCATTTGAAGTTTGTCGCGATCGATTTGAATACTCAGCTGGGAACTTTTCCTGCAAAGACTCATACTCTCTTAGAATATCCAACTCATCAAAGAAATCTTGTTCTTCTTCTTCTTCTTCTTCTTCCATGTCAAACGAATCCCACAATTTATCGTAATTAAAACGCCATGAATCGCCTGGATTTTGCGGTGGCATTGTGAAACCTTGACACTCAACATTGTGTGCTTCAATAATCCGCTTCAAGCTTGGAACAAAGACTCGTATCAATGGACTTGTATAACCCACGAAAATTCCTTCAATTCTCTTTGGACCAAATTTACCAAAAGGCTCTAGAACAGTACAGGGAGACCCAAACGGTTCTAAATACTTCAGGTTCGGTTTGCGGTTATTGATCAGCTCAAAACACGTCTTATTGAATTTCTTGACAGTGAGAACCCGATTGAGTGTATAGCATGCGGCTGATACTGCTTCTGCCCAAAAATTAACTGGTAGCTTTGAATCAGCAAGCATCGTCCTAGCCGTTTCAATTAGCGTTCTGTTCTTTCTTTCAGCTACTCCATTCTGCTGCGGAGTGTAAGGAGCACTAAATTCATGCAAAATACCTTTTTCATCACAATACACTTCCATTTTGCTACTTTTGAACTCTGTACCGTTGTCACTTCTTATTCTTCGAACACGAGTTTGGTACAAGTTTTCAAGCTTTTTGATCAATGTGATTAAACTCCCAAATGTTTGGTCTTTTGATTGCAAAAATGAAACCCATGAAAACCTCGAGTAATCATCTGTAACTACTAGACAATAGAGATCCCCAGTTATGCTTTTGATGTTTACTGGACCAAACAGATCCATATGGAGTCTCTCTAAAAGTCTCGAAATTGAGTTTTCTTTCTTCCTGGGGTGAGATTTCTTCTTTTGCTTCCCTTTGATGCAACTAATGCACTCCCCCTCAAGATGAAAACCTTTCAAATGTACACCAGTAACCAAATCATTATGCACCAGGTGATTCATTTTTCTCAAATGTATATGACCCATTTTCCAGTGCCACAACTGTGATTCTTTTTCTGTTGCTCTTGACATAAAACAATTTGCATGACCCGTTGTTGTAGTTGCTACACTCATGTCCAACACATACAGATCATTCACTCTAGGTGCTCTCATGATAACCCATTCTTCAGGGATAACAAATCCTGGTTTCAAGACCAAACATTCTTTGTCTGTAAAGTACGTGGTATACATACGATCACAGATCTGAGATATGCTCAGAAGATTGTTTTCAAGCTCGGCGATGTAGTTAACTCTTTTAAACGTTACAATCCCATTGGATAACGTTCCTTCACCAACTATTCTACCACCTTGATTGCCTGCAAAACCTACATAACCACCATTGAAATTTCTAACATCATACAGCAGGGCTGTTTTCCCCGTCATGTGCCGAGAAGCTCCACTATCCATAATCCATCGCGAAACGGATCTTGGAAGCTCCTGCACCAAATAGAAATATGATTAGCTGAAATAAGCTGCCCAAGCCTCATCAGACTCGGGTAACTTAACTTCATCTACACACTTTACAACCGACTTTAGGGGCGGAAAATTTTTATCATTCATTTCCAATTTATCTTTTGTTTCAACTTTTGCAACACTTTTTGAAGAAACATTCTCTTTGGTGAAATTTTCATATGAAATTGGAACATTTTCCTTTGTTATCTCTTTTTTAAGAATCCTTTTTGGAACATTCTTCATCTCTTGTGGAGTTGAAGTTTGTTTCTCAGATTTTGGCTTCCATGCTTGTTGAGGCGACGCAACCCGTTTGTAAAACTTGTCATTTTTAGTTACCATATTTTTAACAGGTTCAGTTTTGATTTTGATGATTTCATTTTTTAAAACCTTTTGCTCAACAACCAATGGAGCTTTTCCCTTCACATCAACTTTCTTTTTTGAATTCATCACAACTTCAGTCTTAGGCTTCAAGTTGGTACACTTTCGTGCAATATGTCCAACTTGATTACATTTGAAGCATGTTCGAGTGTCAACTACTCGACTTGTGCCTTCAGACTGAAACTGTGAGGCCCTCTTTTCAAAGAATTCTTCATTAGACTTTGAAAAAATCTCAGATTCTTCATCAGAAAGTGAACTCGAACTGTTCACAAACACCTTTTTCTCAGCAAACTTCTTGTTTTGAACATTTTTCTTTCGATAATTCTTACCACCCTGATAACCACCCGACCATCTGTTTCGATTGTTGTTATAAAAACGCGGTGGAACAACAGGTTTCTTGTAGTAAGCTTTATCTTTTTCAAAATTCATTTGCCTCTTCGTCAGTTTTAAACCTTCTACTTCAGACAAATCAATTTCAACCAGTTTGAAAACATTTTTCAACTTGTTCACATTAACATTCTCCAGTGGAAACTTAGAATCCGAATACAACTTATCAGATCCAACCATCTGGTACATCACAAGACCCGGTTCATCACCTAAGTTGTTTTTGGATTTTGGTTTCGGAATGTAATTGTCCAGAAAACACTCTTGATCCTCAACTGAATCACTATCAGACTTCAAAACACTTTCAGCCATGCCTTTAACAATATCAGTTTGAACACTATCATCGGATGAAGAAAATGTAACATCAATTGACTCTGGAAGTTTCAATTCATTTTCATCTTCATCATTAACCAACCCGGACTTTTTCTTTAAATAATTGTTTAAAACTGGTGGTGGAACCTAATGAAATCCAACCCCAGTTCCATCAAAGTATACATCTTCTCCTTCTTTGTTTTTCCCGATGGGTTTGGGAACAATGTGTTGTAAAACAAAGCTTGCAGAGTTGTAACTGTTCAATTTCAACTGGATGCGTTCATTTTCAATTTTGGCTTCTTGAAATTGAAGATTCAACTTAGCAATTTTATCCAGTTGCTGATTGATTAACTCTTCTTTCACTCTAAGAACACCGGCCAGTTGAAGATTTTCTTTATCTGTCTTACCATTTCTTTCATCACAATCTTTAACCGTTCGCTTAAGCTTCTCAAAATTTTCTGAGATTTGACGATTTTCAAGAATCAATTTTTCATTTTCTTTCCTAATTCTTTCTATGTCAATTTTATCGTTTTCGACTTTCTCAGTTAATTCTTTTAATTTGTCGTTTGAAGCTTTTAACAACTTATCACGGTTTAAGATCTGATCTTCAACACTTCTGACTCTACTAGTCAAATTTTCAACTTTCTTACCACTGAGGTAAGCATTTGTACTACAAACTTTGCACTCTTTCATGCAATTTTTGCAGTTGTTCTCAGATTTACCATTCTTACCTGACTCATGTGTATCATTTGAACTGACCTTATCTTTGGACTCAGTTCCAGAACCAGAAACTACCTCTAGTTCTTTTGCAGCTAGAACTTTGTCAGCCATCTTTGTCAGGTTTTCAGCAGTAAAATCCTGTGTTGTATCAATAATTCCATCATCAATCTTCTTTGGCTTCAGTTCTTTTGCTGTCTCTTTCTCTTTCTCAACAACTTCTCCTCCTCCCCACCATTCTCTCTGTCTGGCTTCTTCTTCATCAACAATTTGTTTGGTGAGAACTTCAATATCAATAGTATCTGGATCCACAGCTATGTTTCCATTTTGATCAAGATAACATTCTCTATCAGGATCCCATCTTTTCGCCTGTTTAGCTTCTTTGTATATACGATAGATTTTGCTTTTCATAAAATGAGCTGTTTCCCTCCTGTTCACATACTTCACTTTCTCAGATCTTTTATCTTTAAACGGAACAATCTTTGCTGCTGTGAAAGCATAACCATCTGCGTCTTCCTCCGGCAAAACATCACTCCAATCATAACCTTCATCGTCATGAAAAACTGCAAGTGCCCTGGATTTCTCTTTGGGTACCTCCTCTATCTGCTTCATCCTGGGAGGTTCTGATTTATTCTGATGATAGATCGATGTCTTATAATAATCCTCTCGAAAAGGATTTGCAGTATCATCAGTGTAAGCATTTCTGCACTCATGCTTAAAGTGACCTTTCTGTTTACATTTGAAGCACGTCACTTTTGATTTGTCAAAGCCAAACTTGGTAGAAGGTCCACCAATTGACTGTCTTCCAGTAATCTCCGTGAAACGCTGCGCTCGTCTCACTGCACTAGCCATACACCACCGTATATCGATCAATTCCATCTCCTCAGGATCAATCTGATCGTAGTCTTCCTTTGTTAGGTTGGTGTTTCCTATCTTTCCTGCAACGAGACTTTCGTACGATTCTAACACATAAGCTAAAAACACCATCTATTGTTTAGCAGACTCTTCGCTGAAATTCTGACCATTCTTCAGATCAACAGCAATGTTACATTGGAACAGATTCTTTGATGCAGATTGGCTTGGAGTTGTTGAAGATGATCCACTATGAAAACCACTGTGAGGAGTTTCTTGATTCACAATATTTGAACTCTCTGCGGAAAATGGTGTTCTTGGAGAACTAGTCTTTGGTAGATTTCCTCTATAGTACAACTCTACATTCTGCTGATAGGATGTGTTATTGACTTTGCTGGATTTCTTGATCTCCAATTCATGGCTTTCCAGTCTTTCTATAAGCAGATCAACCTTCATATCAGCTGGCTTTATCGTATTCTTCAGCATCAATGCAAAATATTGCCAGTCTTGCTCATTTGGTAATGCATCAAACAATTTGTCTACCAGCTCTTCTTGAGTGTAAATGATCTCATGTCTAGCAAGCTCCATCTTCAGATGTCCAAATCTTTCGATCATCTTGGAAACAGACTCGTTCTTTAAACAACCAAACAAATCAAACTCTTTTCGTAACAGTTTCTTTTTGTTCTTCACTATTTCAGCACTACCAATACATTTTATTTTTAATTTTTCCCAGAGATCTCTCGAATCTTTGTATTCGATCAGTGCGATAATATCATCTCGAACAGATTGGTGAAGCAAAGCAATACACTTTTGTTCAGAAACATATCTTTCAATTTGATTATCTTCCAAGTTCTCATAATCATCTCTCCCCAAATCATAGCCATTTTTCAAACTTCTCCAACTCTGATAAGCAAACGCCTTAAGCCATTCCTCAAATCTTGTAGCCCACCTGTTGTAATCTTCAATCGCCATCAGCTTGGGCGGCTTATTGTATGTTCCGTATGCACTATCTATGCTCATAGCATCCTGAAGAATTTTCTTCGCACTCTGTGCTGGTGGAGTTTCATTCGTGTTATTTGAAGTGTCATCTCCTGAACCACCAGTAAAAGCAAACACATCATAAAACGGATTTCTGAACTCATCCATCTTTCACGTACCTGAAACAGTCAACAAACACTTAGAAATATTTTTGAATTTTGAACACAGTAATTTCAAGCAAAATCAGTTGAAGCGAAATAACTTCAAGCTAAATCAGCTTTTAGCTTTTCAAGCGAAATCTATTTTCAAGCGGAAACAGATTTTGAAGCGAAATCACTTATTTCGCTTGAACTTTCAAGCGAAATCTGAATTCAAGCGAAATCAGACAATTGTTTCAAGCGAAATTAGCCAAATATGTAATTCCGCTTGGAATTACACAGATACTTTCAAGCGAAATAACGATGATGTCAGCAAGACCGATAGGTTTTTCAAGCGAAATTAGGTATATCATCAAGTTTTAAGCTGATTTTAGGTCCAAATCTTTCAAGGATTAGTTAGAACTATGTTTCGCTTGATATATGTGAAATTCAGGCCATTTCAACCGTGAAATTTCATTCAAATCAGAAAAGAATGAGTAGAAGTATGGGAATCCGGTAAAATCAAGCTGAATTGGTATGAACTCCTCGTCCTGAGCTCTGATACCACTTGTTGGATCGTTCGGTGACCCTAAACAGTCAGTTTAAGTAGTTCATCATCAAGTACAAAGGCGGAATCAATGTAAAAGATGTCAACATAGCTTGTTCCTTTCTAATCTTCTTATATTACTGATTTCCTGAGCTTTTACACGTTCAAATGACAAACGGACAGCACCTCGACTCAGAAACAATGACCAGATTCCGCTCCAAATGAACACACATAACCTATTTATAATGTTGCTGATTCCGCTTGAACATGTCACATGTCATTTCAAGCGAAATCACATGTGTTGATTTCGCTTGAACTGCACATTGACACTTTCAAGTGGAATCACCCACTTTTACATATAAAACCCTAATTTCTAACCTTGTTGTTTGCTCGTTAATCCTATCTAGACATAAGAATCGATTAAGACAAAGTTAATAGACACTAGATGCACCAACACCAAACCAACCACCCAAGAATGGAATCGTCGAGTGAAAACACTTGACAACCTCCTGGAAGCAGCTTTTCTTGCCAACAGACATTTCTCCACCAATTAGGAATCTGATGTCGTCACTAAACACATTCCTTAAATTGTAGCTATTTTTTGAGTGTTTATTTTTTGGTGTCTAATCCGCATATATATAATTGCTCTTGATTTTCTTAACTGTATATCTCATAAATGTCAACATATACACGTGTGATTTAGTTTACGAAGATTTTTCAATGCTGAGAACTTCGATCAGAGAGTAAAAAAGGCATAATGTTCACAACGGTGTAAAACTAAAATGGGATATACCGGGCTAGGATTCGAGTTACAGAAACAAGGGCCAAACCAACCACCCAAGAATGGAATCGTCGAGCGAAAACACTTGACAACCTCCTGGAAGCAACTTTTCTTGCCACCAGACCTTTCTCCATCAATTAGGAATCTGATGCCGTCACTAAACAAATTTCTTAAATTGTAGCCATTTTTTGAGTGTTTATTTTTTGGTGTCAAATCCGCATATATTTCGCCATTGCTCTTGATTTTCTTGATTGTATATCTTTTAAATGTCAACAATACACGTGTGATTTAGTTTACGAAGATTTTTCAATGCCGAGAACCTCGATCAGAGAGTAAAAAAGGCGTAAGGTTCACATTGGTGTGAAACAAAAATGGGATATATCGGGTTAGGATTCGAGTTACAGGAACAAGGGCCAAACCAACCACCCAAGAATGGAATCGTCGAGGGAAAACAGTTAACAACCTCCTGTAAGCAGTTTTTCTTGCCACCAGACCTTTCTCCATCAATTAGGAATATTATGTCGTCACTAAACACATTCCTTAAATTGTAGCCATTTTTTTATTGTTTATTTTTAGGTGTCTAATCCGCATATATATCGCCATTGCTCTTAAATTTTTTGACTGTATATCTCTTAAATGTCAACATATACAAGTGTGATTTAGTTTACGAAGATTTTTCAATTCCAAGAACCTCGATCAGAGAGTAAAAAAGGCATAAGGTTCACAATGGTGTAAAACTAAATTGGGATATACTGGGCTACGATTCGAGTTACGGGAACAAGGGCCAAACCAACCACCCAAGAATGGAATTGTCGAGCGAAAACACTTGACAACCTCTTGGAAGCAGCTTTTCTTGCCACCAGACCTTTCTCCATCAATTAAGAATCTGATGCCGTCACTAAACACATTCCTTAAATTGTAGCCATTTTTTGAGTGTTTATTTTTTGGTGTCTAATCCGCATATATATCACCATTGCTCATGATTTTCTTGACTGTATATGTCTTAAATATCAACATATACACGTGTGATTTAGTTTACGAAGATTTTTCAATGCCGAGAACATGGATCAGAGAGTAAAAAAAGGCGTAAGGTTCACAATGGTGTAAAACAAAAATTGGACATACCGGGCTAGGATTCGAGTTACAGGAACAAGGGCCAAACCAACCACTCAAGAATGGAATCGTCGAGCGAAAACACTTGACAAGCTCCTGAAAGCAGCTTTTCTTGCCACCAGACCTTTCTCCATTAATTAGGAATCTGATGCCGTCACTAAACACATTCCTTAAATTGTGCCATTTTTTGAGTGTTTATTTTTTGGTGTCTAATCCGCATATATATTGCCCTTGCTCTTGATTTTCTTGACTGTATATCTCTTAAATGTCAACATATACACGTGTGATTTAGTTTACGAAGATTTTTAAATGCCAAGAACCTCGATCAGAGAGTAAAAAAGGCGTAAGGTTCACAATGGTGTAAAACTAAAATGTGATATAATGGGCTAGGATTCGAGTTACAGAAACAGGGGCCAAACCAACCACCCAAGAATGGAATCGTCGAGCGAAAACACTTGACAACCTCCTGGAAGCAGTTTTTCTTGCAATCAGACCATTCTCCATCAATTAGAAATCTAATGCTGTCACTAAACACATTCCTTAAATTGTAGCTATTTTTTGAGTGTATATTTTTTGGTGTCTAATCCCCATATATATCACCATTGCTCTTGATGTTCTTGACTATATATATCTTAAATGTCAACATATACACGTGTGATTTAGTTTACGAAGATTTTTCAATGCCGAGAAACTCGATCAGAGAGTAAAAAAGGCGTAAGGTTCACAATGGTGTGAAACAAAAATGGGATATACCGGGCTAGGATTTGAGTT
Source organism: Helianthus tuberosus (assembly GCA_030545235.1). NCBI lineage: Eukaryota > Viridiplantae > Streptophyta > Magnoliopsida > Asterales > Asteraceae > Helianthus > Helianthus tuberosus. Next base: position 121,690,007 of record CM060417.1, on the reverse strand, counting down.
ACAGGAACAAGGGCCAAACCAACGACCCACGAATGGAATCGTCGAGCGAAAACACTTGACAACCTCCTGTAAGCAGCTTTTCTTGCCACCAGACCTTTCTCCATTAATTAGGAATCTGATGCCGTCAATAAACACAATCCTTAAATTGCAGCCATTTTTTGAGTGTTTATTTTTTAGTGGCTAATCCGCATATATATCAGCATTGCTCTTGATTTTCTTGACTGTATATCTCTTAAATGTCAACATATACACGTGTGATTTAGTTTACGAAGATTTTTCAATGCCGAGAAACTCGATAAGAGAGTAAAAAAGGCATACGGTTCACAATGGTGTAAAACTAAAATGGGATATACCGGTATAGGACTCGAGTTACAGGAACAAGGGCCAAACCAACCACACAAGAATGGAATCGTCGAGCGAAAACACTTGACAACCACCTGGAAGCAGTTTTTCTTGCCACCAGACCTTTCTCCATCAATTAGGAATCTGATGCCGTCACTAAACTCATTCCTTAAATTGTAGCCATTTTTTGAGTAATTATTTTTTGGTGTCTAATCCGCATATATATCACCATTGCTCTTGATTTTCTTGATTGTTTATCTCTTAAATGTCAAAATATACACATGTGATTTAGTTTACGAAGATTTTTCAATGCCGAGTACCTCGTTCAGAGAGTAAAAAATGCGTAAGGTTCACAATGGTGTAAAACTAAAATGGCATATATCGGGCTAGGATTCGAGTTACAGGAACAAGGGCCAAACCAACCACCCAAGAATGGAATCGTTGACCAAAAAACACATGACAACCTCCTGGAAGAAGCTTTTCTTGCCACCAGATCTTTCTCCATCAATTAGGAATTTGATGCCGTCACTAAACACATTCCTTAAATTGTAGCTATTTTTTGAGTGTATATTTTTTGGTGTCTAATCCCCATATATATCACCATTGCTCTTGATGTTCTTCACTGTATATCTCTTAAATGTCAACATATACACGTGTGATTTAGTTTACGAAGATTTTTCAATGTCGAGAACCTCGATCAGAGAGTAAAAAAGGTTTAAGGTTCACAATGGTGTAAAAATAAAATGGGATATAATGGGCTAGGATTCGAGTTACAGAAACAAGGGCCAAACCAACCACCCAAGAATGGAATCATCGAGCAAAAACACTTGACAACCTCCTGTAAGCAGCTTTTTTTGCCACCAGATCTTTCTTCATTAATTAGGAATCTGATGCCGTCAATAAACACATTCCTTAAATTGTAGCCATTTTTTGAGTGTTTATTTTTTGGTGTCTAATCCGCATATATATCACCATTGCTCTTGATTTTCTTGACTGTATATCTCTTAAATGTCAACATATACACGTGTGATTTAGTATACGAAGATTTTTCAATTCCGAGAAACTCGATAAGAGAGTAAAAAGGCGTAAGGATCACATTGGTGTGAAACAAAAATGGGATATACCGGGTTAGGATTCGAGTTATAGGAACAAGTGCCAAACCAACCACCCAAGAATGGAATCGTCGAGGGAAAACAGTTGACAACCTCCTGTAAGCAGTTTTTCTTGCCACCAGACCTTTCTCCATCAATTAGGAATATTATGTCGTCACTAAACACATTCCTTAAATTGTAGCCATTTTTTTATTGTTTATTTTTTGGTGTCTAATCCGCATATATATCGCCATTGCTCTTAAATTTTTTGACTGTATATCTCTTAGATGTCAACATATACACGTGTGATTTAGTTTACGAAGATTTTTCAATTCCAAGAACCTCGATCAGAGAGTAAAAAAGGAATAAGGTTCACAATGGTGTAAAACTAAATTGGGATATACCGGGCTACGATTCGAGTTACGGGAACAAGGGCCAAACCAACCTCCCAAGAATGGAATTGTCGAGCGAAAACACTTGACAACCTCTTGGAAGCAGCTTTTCTTGCCACCAGACCTTTCTCCATCAATTAAGAATCTGATGCCGTCACTAAACACATTCCTTAAATTGTAGCCATTTTTTGAGTGTTTATTTTTTGGTGTCTAATCCGCATATATATCACCATTGCTCATGATTTTCTTGACTGTATATCTCTTAAATATCAACACATACACGTGTGATTTAGTTTACGAAGATTTTTCAATTCCGAGAACATGGATCAGAGAGTAAAAAAGGCGTAAGGTTCACAATGGTGTAAAACAAAAATGGGACATACCGGCCTAGGATTCGAGTTACAGGAACAAGGGCTAAACCAACCACTCAAGAATGGAATCGTCGAGTGAAAACACTTGACAAGCTCCTGAAAGCAGCTTTTCTTGCCACCAGACCTTTCTCCATTAATTAGGAATCTGATGCCGTCACTAAACACATTCCTTAAATTGTGCCATTTTTTGAGTGTTTATTTATTGGTGTCTAATCCGCATATATATATTGCCATTGCTCTTGATTTTCTTGACTGTATATCTCTTAAATGTCAACATATACACGTGTGATTTAGTTTACGAAGATTTTTAAATGCCAAGAACCTCGATCAGAGAGTAAAAAAGGCGTAAGGTTCACAATGGTGTAAAACTAAAATGGGATATAATGGGCTAGGATTCGAGTTACAGAAACAAGGGCCAAACCAACCACCCAATAATGGAATCGTCGAGCGAAAACACTTGACAACCTCCTGGAAGCAGTTTTTCTTGCAATCAGACCATTCCCCATCAATTAGGAATCTAATGCTGTCACTAAACACATTCCTTAAATTGTAGCTATTTTTTTAGTGTATATTTTTTGGTGTCTAATCCCCATATATATCACCATTGCTCTTGATGTTCTTGACTGTATATCTCTTAAATGTCAACATATACACGTGTGATTTAGTTTACAAAGGTTTTTCAATGCCGAGAACCTCGATCAGAGAGTAAAAAAGGCGTAAGGTTCACAATGGTGTGAAACAAAAATGGGATATACCGGGCTAGGATTCGAGTTACAGGAACAAGGGCCAAACCAACGACCCACGAATGGAATCGTCGAGCGAAAACACTTGACAACCTCCTGTAAGCAGCTTTTCTTGCCACTAGACATTTCTCCATTAATTAGGAATCTGATGCCGTCAATAAACACAATCCTTAAATTGTAGCCATTTTTTGAGTGTTTATTTTTTGGTGTCTAATCCGCATATATATCACCATTGCTCTTGATTTTCTTGACTGTATATCTCTTAAATGTCAACATATACACGTGTGATTTAGTTTACGAAGATTTTTCAATGCCGAGAAACTCGATTAGAGAGTAAAAAAGGCGTAAGGTTCACAATGGTGTAAAACTAAAATGGGATATACCGGTATAGGACTCGAGTTACAGGAACAAGGACCAAACCAACCACCCAAGAATGGAATCGTCGAGCGAAAACACTTGACAACCTCCTGGAAGCAGTTTTTCTTGCCACCAGACCTTTCTCCATCAATTAGGAATCTGATGCCGTCACTAAACTCATTCCTTAAATTGTAGCCATTTTTTTAGTGTTTATTTTTTGGTGTCTAATCCGCATATATATCACCATTGCTCTTGATTTTCTAGATTGTTTATCTCTTAAATGTCAAAATATACACATGTGATTTAGTTTACGAAGATTTTTCAATGCCGAGTACCTCGTTCAGAGAGTAAAAAATGCGTAAGGTTCACAATGGTGTAAAACTAAAATGGGATATACCGGGCTAGGATTCGAGTTACAGGAACAAGGGCCAAACCAACCACCCAAGAATGGAATCGTTGACCAAAAAACACATGACAAACTCCTGGAAGCAGCTTTTCTTGCCACCAGGCCTTTCTCCATCAATTAGGAATTTGATGCCGTCACTAAAGACATTCCTTAAATTGTAGCTATTTTTTGAGTGTATATTTTTTGGTGTCTAATCCCCATATATATCACCATTGCTCTTGATGTTCTTCACTGTATATATCTTAAATGTCAACATATACACGTGTGATTTAGTTTACGAAGATTTTTCAATGCCGAGAACGTCGATCAGAGAGTAAAAAAGGCGTAAGGTTCACAATGGTGTAAAACTAAAATGGGATATAATGGGCTTGGATTCGAGTTACAGAAACAAGGGCCAAACCAACCACCCAAGAATGGAATCATTGAGCAAAAACACTTGACAACCTCCTGTAAGCAGCTTTTCTTGCCACCAGACCTTTCTTCATTAATTAGGAATCTGATGCCGTCAATAAACACATTCCTTAAATTGTAGCCATTTTTTGAGTGTTTATTTTTTGGTGTCTAATCCGCATATATATCACCAATGCTCTTGATTTTCTTGACTGTATATCTCTTAAATGTCAACATATACACGTGTGATTTAGTTTACGAAGATTTTTCAATGCCGAGAAACTCGATAAGAGAGTAAAAAAGGCGTAAGTTTCACAATGGTGTAAAACTAAAATGGGATATACCGGTATAGGACTCGAGTTACAGGAACAAGGGCCAAACCAACCACCCAAGAATGGAATCGTCCAGCGAAAACACTTGACAACCTCCTCGAAGCAGTTTTTTTTGCCACCAGAGATTTCTCCATCAATTAGGAATCTGATGCCGTCACTAAACTCATTCCTTAAATTGTAGCCATTTTTTAAGTGTTTATTTTTTGGTGTCTAATCCGCATATATATCACCATTGCTCTTGATTTTCTTGATTGTTTATCTCTTAAATGTTAACATATACACATGTGATTTAGTTTACGAAGATTTTTCAATGCCGAGAACCTCGATCAGAGAGTAAAAAATGCGTAAGGTTCATAATGGTGTAAAACTAAAATGGGATATACCGGGCTAGGATTCGAGTTACAGGAACAAGGGCCAAACTAACCACCCAAGAATGGAATCGTTGACCAAAAAAAACATAACAACCTCCTGGAAGCAGCTTTTCTTGCCACCAGACCTTTCTCCATCAATTAGGAATCTGATGCCGTCACTAAACACATTCCATAAATTGTAGCTATTTTTTGAGTGTATATTTTTTGGTGTCTAATCCCCATATATATCACCATTGCTCTTGATGTTCTTGACTGTATATCTCTTAAATGTCAACATATACACGTGTGATTTAGTTTACGAAGATTTTTCAATGCCGAGAACCTCGATCAGAGAGTAAAAAAGGCGTAAGGTTCACAATGGTGTAAAACTAAAATGGGATATAATGGGCTAGGATTCGAGTTACAGAAACAAGGGCCAAACCAACCACCCAATAATGGAATCGTCGAGCGAAAACACTTGACAACCTCCTGTAAGCAGCTTTTCTTGCCACCAGACCTTTCTCCATTAATTAGGAATCTGATGCCGTCAATAAACACATTCCTTAAATTGTAGCCATTTTTTGAGTGTTTATTTTTTGGTGTCTAATCCGCATATATATCACCATTGCTCTTGATTTTCTTGACTGTAACACGCGTGATTTAGTTTACGAAGATTTTTCAATGCCGAGAACCTCGATCAGAGAGTAAAAAAGGCGTAAGCTTCACAATGGTGCAAAACAAAAATGGGATATTCCGGGCTAGGATTCGAGTTACAGGAACAAGGGCCAAACCAACCACCCAAGAATGGAATCGTTGACCAAAAAACACATGACAACCTCCTGGAAGCAGCTTTTCTTGCAATCAGACCATTCTCCATCAATTAGGAATCTAATGTTGTCACTAAACACATTCCTTAAATTGTAGCTATTTTTTGAGTGTATATTTTTTGGTGTCTAATCCCCATATATATCACCATTGCTCTTGATGTTCTTGACTGTATATCTCTTAAATGTCAACATATACACGCGTGATTTAGTTTACGAAGATTTTTCAATGTCGAGAACCTCGATCAAAGAGTAAAAAAGGTGTAAGCTTCACAATGGTGTAAAACAAAAATGGGATATTCCAGGCTAGGATTCGAGTTACAGGAACAAGGGCCAAACCAACCACCCAAGAATGGAATCGTAGACCAAAAAACACATGACGACCTCCTGGAAGCAGCTTTTCTTGCAATCAGACCATTATCCATCAATTAGGAATCTAATGTTGTCACTAAACACATTCCTTAAATTTTAGCTATTTTTTGAGTGTATATTTTTTGGTGTCTAATCCCCATATATATCACCATTGCTCTTGATGTTCTTGACTGTATATCTCTTAAATGTCAACATATACACGTGTAATTTAGTTTACGAAGATTTTTCAATGCCGAGAACCTCGATCAGAGAGTAAAAAAGGCGTAAGGTTCACAATGCTGTGAAACAAAAATGGGATATACCGGGCTATGATTCGAGTTACAGGAACAAGGGCCAAACCAACGACCCACGAATGGAATCGTCGAGCGAAAACACTTGACAACCTCCTGTAAGAAGCTTTTCTTGCCACCAGACCTTTCTCCATTAATTAGGAATCTGATGCCGTCAATAAACACAATCCTTAAATTGTAGCCATTTTTTGAGTGTTTATTTTTTGGTGTCTAATCCGCATATATATCACCATTGCTCTTGATTTTCTTGACTGTATATCTCTTAAATGTCAACATATACATGTGTGATTTAGTTTACGAAGATTTTTCAATGCCGAGAAACTCGATAAGAGAGTAAAAAAGGCGTAAGGTTCACAATGGTGTAAAACTAAAATGGGATATACCGGTATAGGACTCGAGTTACAGGAACAATGGCCAAACTAACCACCCAAGAATGGAATCGTCAAGCGAAAACACTTGACAACCTCCTGGAAGCAGTTTTTCTTGCCACCAGACCTTTCTCCATCAATTAGGAATCTGATGCCGTCACTAAACTCATTCCTTAAGTTGTATCCATTTTTTTAGTGTTTATTTTTTGGTGTCTAATCCGCATATATATCACCATTGCTCTTGATTTTCTTGATTGTTTATCTCTTAAATGTCAAAATATACACATGTGATTTAGTTTACGAAGATTTTTCAATGCCGAGTACCTCGTTCAGAGAGTAAAAAATGCGTTAGGTTCACAATGGTGTAAAACTAAAATGGGATATACCGGGCTAGGATTCGAGTTACAGGAACAAGGGCCAAACCAACCACCCAAGAATGGAATTGTTGACCAAAAAACACAGGACAACCTCCTGGAAGCAGCTTTTCTTGCCACCAGACCTTTCTCCATCAATTAGAAATCTGATGCAGTCACTAAAAACATTCCTTAAATTGTTGCCATTTTTTAAGTGTTTATTTTTTGGTGTCTAATCCGCATATATACCACCATTGCTCTTGATTTTCTTGACTGTATATATCTTAAATGTCAACATATACACGTGTGATTTAGTTTACGAAAATTTTTCAATGCAGAGAACCTCGATGAGAGAGTAAAAAAGGCGTAAGGTTCACAATGTTGTAAAACTAAAATTGGATATACTGGGATAGGATTCGAGTTACATGAACAAGGGCCAAACAACCACCCAAGAATGGAATCGTCGAGCGAAAACACTTGACAACCTCCTGGAAGCAGCTTTTCTTCCACCAGACATTTCTCCATTAATTAGGAATCTGATGCCGTCACTAAACACTTTCCTTAAATTGTAGCCATTTTTTTAGTGTTTATTTTTGGTGTCAAATCTGTATATATATCACCATTGCTCTTGATTTTCTTGACTGTATATCTCTTAAATGTCAACATATATACATGTGATTTAGGTTACGAAGATTTTTCAATGCCGAGAACCTCGATCAGAGAGTAAAAAAGGCGTAAAGTTCACAATGGTGTAAAACTAAAATGGGATATACCGGGCTATGATTCGAGTTACATGAACTAGGGCCAAACCAACCACCCATGAATGGAATCGTGGAGCGAAAACACTTGACAAACTCCTGGAAGTAGATTTTCTTGCCACTAGACCTTTCTCCATCAATTAGGAATCTGATGCCGTCACTAAACACATTCCTTAAATTGTAGCCATTTTTTGAGTGTTTGTTTTTTAGTGTCTAATCCGCATATATATCACCATTGCTCTTGATTTTTTGATTGTATATCTATTAAATGTCAACATATATACGTGTGATTTAGGTTACAAAGATTTTTCAATGCCAAGAACCTCGACCAGAGAGGAAAAAATACGTAAGGTTCACAATGGTGTAAAACTAAAACGGGATATACCGGGCTAGGATTCGAGTTACAGGAAAAAGGGCCAAACCAACCACCCAAGAATGGAATCGTCGAGCGAAAACACTTGACAACCTCCTGGAAGCTGCTTTTCTTGCCACCAGACCTTTCTTCATCAACTAGGAATCTGATGCCGTCACTAAATACATTCCTTAAATTGTAGCCATTTTTTTAGTGTTTATTCTTTGGTATCTAATCCGCATATATATCACCATTCCTCTTGATTTTCTTGACTGTATATCTCTTAAATGTCAACATATACACATGTAATTTAGGTTACGAAGATTTTTCAATGCTGAGAACCTCGATTAGAGAGGAAAAAAAGGCATAAGGTTCACAATAATGTAAAACTAAAACGGGATATACCGGGCTAGGATTCGAGTTACAAGAACAAGTGCCAAACCAACAACCTAAGAATGGAATCGTCGAGCGAAAACACTTGACAACCTCCTGGAAGCAGCTTTTCTTACCACCAGACCTTTCTCGATCAATTAGGAATCTGATGCCGTCACGAAACACATTCCTTAAATTGTGGCCATTTTTTGAGTGTTTATTTTTTGGTGTCTAATCCGCATATATATCACCATTGCTCTTGATTTTCTTGACTATATATCTCTTAAATGTAAACATATACATGTGTGATTTAGTTTACGAAGATTTTTCAATGCCAAGAACCTCGATCAGCGAGTAAAAAAGGCGTAAGGTTCACAATGGTGTAAAACTAAAATGGGATATACCGGGCTAGGATTCGAGTTACTGGAACAAGGGCCAAACCAACCACTCAAGAATGGAATCGTCAAGCGAAAACACTTGACAACCTCCTGGAAGCAGCTTTTCTTGCCACCAGACCTTTCTCCATCAACTAGGAATCTGATGCCGTCACTAAACACATTCCTTAAATTGTAGCCATTTTTAAGTGTTTATTTTATGGTGTCTAATCCACATATATATCACCATTGCCCGTGATTTTCTTGACTGTATATCTCTTAAATGTCAACATATACACGTGTGATTTAGGTTACGAAGATTTTTCAATGCCGAGAACCTCGATCAGAGAGTAAAAAAAGGCGTAAGTTTCACAATAGTGTAAAACTAAAATGGGATATACCAGGCTAGGATTCGAGTTACAGGAACAAGGGCCAAACCAACCTCCCAAGAATTGAATCGGCGAGCAAAAACAATTGACAACCTCCTGGAAGCAGCTTTTCTTGCCACCAGACCTTTCTCCATCAATTAGGAATCTAATGCCGTCACTAAACACATTCCTTAAATTGTAGCCATTTTTTTAGTGTTTAATTTTTGGTGTCTAATCCACATATATATCACCATTTCTCTTGATTTTCTTGACTGTGTATCTCTTAAATGTCAACATATACACGTGTGATTTATTTTACGAAGGTTTTTCAGTGTCGAGAACCTCGATCAGAGAGTAAAATAGGCGTAAGGTTCACATTGGTGTAAAACTAAAATGGGATATATCGGGCTAGGATTCGAGTTACAGGAACAAGGGCCAAACCAACCACCCAAGAATGGAATCGTCGAGCAAAAACACTTGACAACCTCCTGAAAGCAGCTTTTCTTGCCACCAGACCTTTCTCCGTCAATTAGGAATCTGATGCCGTCACTAAACACATTCCTTAAATTGTAGCCATTTTTGAGTGTTTATTTTTTGGTGTCTAATCCGCATATATATCACCATTACTCTTGATTTTCTTGACTGTGTATCTCTTAAATATCAACATATACTCGTGTGATTTAGTTTACGAAGATTTTTCAAAATCGATTCTATCAGAAACTGGGCGACAACGAAGAATCCTTCGGAGGTGCGGCAATTTCTTGGTCTCGCCGGGTACTATCGGAGATTCATCGAGGGATTTTCAAAAATCGTTCAACCTCTTACCGCTTTCACTCAGAAAGGAGTCACGTATTCGTGGGGAGCGAAACAGGAAAGCGCCTTTCAGCTTTTGAAGCAAAAACTCTGCAGTGCACCGATATTGTCCTTGGCCGATAGTACAGATGATTTTGTGGTGTACTGTGATGCTTCCATTCAGGGCCTCGGTTGTGTGCTGATGCAACACGAGAAAGTGATAGCTTACGCGTCCCGACAATTGAAGATTCATGAGAAGAATTACACGACTCACGACTTGGAGTTGGGAGTCATGGTTTTTGCTCTTAAAATCTGGAGGCATTACTTGTAAGGTACTAAATGCACCATTTATACCAACCACAAGAGCCTTCAACACATCTTTGATCAGAAAATGTTGAACATGCGACAACGTCGCTGGGTGGAACTCTTAAACGACTACAACTGTGCAATCAAGTATCATCCAGGCAAAGCTAACGTTGTTGCTGATGCCCTTAGTCGCAAGGAAATGAAACCTAAATGTGTCCGAGCTTTGCAACTCACTATTCACTTTAACCTTCCTGACCAGATTCATTCTGCCCAGACTGAAGCGTTGAAGGAAGAGAACCTTAAGGCTGAAGCGATGCGGGGCATGGAGAAGCAACTCGTAACCAAATCTGACGGTATTCGCTATTTCATGGAGCGAATATGGATACCTTTATACGGTAACCTCAGAGAGCTTGTGATGGACGAAGCATACAAGTCTCGGTACTCTATTCATTCGGGTTCTGATAAGACGTATCAGGATCTAAAAGTCTTGTACTAGTGGCCGAGTATGAAAGCCCACATAGCGACGTATGTGAGTAAATGCTTGACTTGTGCGAATGTCAAGGTGGAATACCAAAAACCGTCTGGTTTGCTTCAGCAAGCAGAAATACCCATGTGGAAATGGGAACCAATTGCCATGGATTTCATCACTGGCCTACCCAGAACTCAAAACGGAAACGATACCATTTGGGTAATCGTTGATCATCTCACGAAATCAGCACACTTCATTGCGATCAAGGAAACTGACAAGTTTTCGCAGCTTGCCGGCATTTACTTGAAAGAGGTGGTTTCTAGGCACGGGGTGCCAACCTCTATCATCTCTTATCGTGATCCGCGCTTTATATCCGATTTGTGGCAGGCGATGCACAAATCATTCGGCTCACTTCTCGACATGAGCACTACTTATCACCCTCACACGGATGGTCAAAGTGAACGAACCATCCAAACACTTAAAGACATGCTGCAAGCATGTGTGATCAATTTTGGTAAAGGTTAGGAAAGACACCTGCCTTTGGTAGAGTTTTCCTACAACAACAGTTACCATTCCAGTATTCAGGCAGCTCCGTTTGAGGCATTGTATAGATGGAAATTTCGATCTTCTCTTTGTTGGGCTAAGGTGGGTGACAACCAAATCACGGGTCCAGAACTTGTACTTGAAACCTCTGAGAAGATTGTTCAGATCAGAAATCGTATGGCGGCAGCACATGATCACCAGAAAAGCTACGCTGACAAGCGTAGGAAACCCTTGGAGTTCACTATAGGCGATCGTGTTATGTTGAAAGTTTCACCCTGGAAGGGTGTGGTGCGCTTTGGGAAGTGCGGCAAGCTTAATCCACATTACGTTGGGCCATTAAAAATTTTTGAAAGAATTGGCAAGGTTGCTTACCGGCTTGAATAACCTGATGAACTGGGTAATGTTCATGATGTTTTTCACATTTCTAACCTGAAGAAATGTTTATCCGATGAAACCCTTGTGGTTCCCTTACAAGAGCTGAAGATTGACGACAAGTTACAGTTTGTTGAGGAACCTATCGAAATCATGGACCGGGAAGTTATGGTTCATAAGCACAGTCAAATTCCAATTGTGAGAGTTCGTTGGAACTCAAGACGTGGACCGGAGTTCACATGGGAATGCGAGGATCAGATAAAGCTTAAGTATCCTCAATTGTTCAAAACTATTGAATCAAATCCTGATGCAACTGGTGAATTTCAGGACGAAATTCCCTTTCAAGTGGGGATGATGTGGCACCCAAGGAAAATCCACAGTCATCTTAATGTATCACTCCACATATCTGAGACTGCTTACCAAATTTCAGGACGAAATTTCTTTCAAGTTGGGGTTGATGTGACAACCTAAACTTTTAAGGTTAGCTGATGTGTGTAAAATGCAACATATAAATTACATCAATTGAGGTATAAAACTAATCCCTTTTTAGTACTAATATTGGAAAAAGAGTGTTTTTGTCTTCCTTTTGTATTTTCAGGATTAAATGAGCTCAAAAACGCAAAAGAAGCAAAAAGACAGCTAAATCCAACATAAATACAAGAAAAGGAACATTAGTGGACTGCCCGAACCCTCAACGGCACCTTCCAAAGCAAAATAGAGAAAACAGAAGACTGAACACGCCCCGTGCTCAGCCAGCACGGGGCCGTGCCCAAGAAGCAGCAGAAAAGACAAACCTATAGAAGCTTCTATTGCCCATCACGGGGCCGTGCTCAGTGGACACGGGGGCGTGTCGAAAGTACAGCAGGCGCATTTATTGTAATTGCGAATTACAATTAATGAGGAGAGAGAGTGTCAGACGGACACGGGGCCGTGCCCAGCGGACACGGGTCCGTGTCCAGCTCTCTGTTCAGCCTATAAATAGGAGTGCTTGGATTCATTTCATCTCATCCCTTGGCACACCACCTCTCTCACACTTCATCCACCACCCACCACCATCACAACACCATCATCCACCACCATCATCCATTGTCCATCATAGAGTGTGTGAGTCGTCTCGGGATCCAAGATTGATCGTAAGAGTTCTTGACAATCAAGGCCATGTTTGCCTAAGTCTCTTACATCACTTGGTGAAGAAAAAGTGTCTAGTATAATACTTTTTATTTCTAATCTTTTGCACTTTTTATTTGGTTTTGTATTAATGACTTTAATAACTAGTTACTTATGTTGAAGGTGATCTTTCCTTATCGTTTGTCCGTGGTGTCTTGGCATTATTTTACTGTCTATATAAAATAAAGGATTTTCACCATTCATATCTCCACGGTCTATATGGAGGTATGTTGGCTACCTGGTAGGGGGTTAAGGGAACGGTTTGGTAAAGGTCTTGCCATTGTTCAGCGTTTAGAGGTCCTGCAATGGACCTGGGTCAAATTTAGTAGGACCTCCTTCAATACTTCACGGTATTGGATGGCGGGGGTCCAAACTCTTTGACCCCCTCATAAGTTAACTACTATTAATACTATAACCCGGCTATTTAGGACTGTATCCCTGCTGACTCAGACTACTTAGCCGAGGGTAACGTCACCGCCAAAAGCGGGGCCTACCACAATACTGCATTAATAACTTAATTCATTATCTTCCAATAATCCACCCTTTTAGGATTGTATCCCTGCTGACTCAAACTACTGGGGTGAGGGTAACGTCGCCTTCAAAAGAGGGGCCTACTACAATAACTAAGATAATCTCTTAATTATGTGCAAAAGTGCGGAAATAATCAAAGGTTATACTAGATACGAGTCGGAACCAAGTGATTCATCTTGTCTATCTGTTTTTCTTTTATTTTTATTTTCAGCATTTTAGTTAGTTTTATTTTTCTTAGTTTAAAACATTTTTCTAAACTTTTATTTTGGTTAGACGTTGAGGATAAACCGGTACTAAAAGCTCTTGTGTCCTTGGACGACCTCGGTATCTTACCAACGCTATACTACACTCAACGATGGGTGCACTTGCCCATATGTGTGTTTAGTGTTAGTGAAATATCGTGTTTTATAAATTTAAAACTTGGCTAAAATAAGTGTTAAAAAGGGCTTAAAATATACACCTAATATATATAACACTTCGCACGCATCAAGTTTTTGGCGCCGCTGCCGGGGACACAAGGATTTTGAGAAAGTTTAAAATCAATGGCCTAATCAGTTTTTCAAAACCTTTTTTAAAACGCGCGCAATTTTTTCTGCATTTTAGTTTAGTTTGCATTTACAGTAGCCTGAACACGGGGCCGTGCTCATTGAACACGCCCCCGTGCTGCATATTTTTAGCTAGATACCCAGATACAGAGTCTGAACACGGGGTCGTGCTCGCTGAACACGCCCCCGTGCTCAACGCGACCAGTAACTTTAATTAAAACGCCCAGATACAGATCCTGTACACGGGGCCGTGTTCACCAGACACGGGGCCGTGTCCAGCCTTCTGTTTCAGTCTTTGTTTTCGTTTTCTGGTCCCGAGACTCAGTTGTGGTCTGCTGAGTGATTCTTATGGATCAATACTCAGGAGGTTACAACTACACCTATGATGAGGATGATTATAGGGGTAATTATTGCACTAATTGTCATAATGCACGTTCGATTCAAAATAATCACTCGTATCAACCATCCGATTCATACGCTTACTATGAGGAGCCCAGGTACGAGCCATCAACTTCATACACATCCTATGAAGACCAAAGGTATGAACCTCCTCCCTCATACTCATATTTTGATGAACCAAGGTATGAGCCTTCTTACTCATACTTTGAGGAACCAAGATATGAGCCACCACCTTCATATGCTTATTATGAGGAACCTTGGCGTGAACAACCCACCTCATATGAGTATTATGAAGAACAAAATTACGAACCTTATCCATCATATGCTTACAATGAAGGACAATGGTGTGAACCATCAACTTCATATGGGTATTATGGGGAACAAAGGGTCGAACAACCGGATTCAAGCTTAGAAAATAATGATTCTTTTTCTATAACCGAAGTGACCGATAGGATATTAGAACACATTAGAGTTATCGATCGATGTATAAAAGAAGCTCGCGCAAGGGAAGAGGAGTCCCGCGCAAGAGAAGAATTAAAAAAGGAAGAGATAACTAAAAATGAAAAAATGGAAGAACAAATAAGTGAAAAACCGACACATGAGTTAAGCAACGAAAAAGGTGAGTCCAATAACGTTAAAATCCAAGAAGAGTCTAATTTTGAAGAAATTAATCTCTTGACACCTTCTTTCGAAAATCATTGTTTAGTATCCACTCATGCTAAGTTTTTAAAAGAGTTAAACACTAACACTAAAATTGACGAAACGGTAAGTGTTAAGTTAACTAATGATCAAACTTCGCTAATAAAAGAAGACCCATTTGAAATTAACATTACACCGGTTCCATGTTTCTTTCAAAATTTGTTTATTAGTAATGTCACAATCGATAAAGATCTTTGTGTTAACATAATGCCTAACTACATTTTCGAAAAATTAAGTATTAGTGATTTTTCTCCACTTCAAATACCCATTTTTCTATCCAATCGGAAAGTAATAAAATCAATCGGTATAGTTGAAGATGTTTTGGTTCAAACAAATCAAATGGTAATCCCAACCGACTTTGTCATCCTCGATGACGCTCCTCTAGTGTTGGGACGACCATTTGTAAAAACTCACGAAGCTTTGAAAAACCGGAAGTTCAGTAATTTACCTCTTCAATTAGGGGCATTTAAAAGAAGTGTCGATCTCGAACGATCAATGAAATATCCATTCGGCAATAATGACCCCCTAATTGAAGATGAAGATGAACCACCCGATACAAGTGAAGAGATCGACCACTTTGTTGAAGAAGAGGTCGCCATAGAACAAACTTTTAAAGTTCTTGATCGAAACGAGCAACCAAATAAGGAGTCTCCTAAAGACCCACCACTTGAGCTCAAAGAACTCCCAAAAGGTTTGGAATATGCTTTTCTAGATAAAGATGGTAAGTTACCTGTAATTATTTCGTCTAAATTAGATAACTTAGAAAAAGAAAAACTAATCAATCTTTTGAAAAAACACAAAAATGCAATAGCTTGGAAACTTGTTGACATAAAAGGAATTAATCCTTCTATGTGCACACACAAAATTTTGATGAATGATGACTACAAATCGGTCATCCAACCACAACGTCGCGTAAATCCAAATGTTCAAGAAGTGGTTAAAAACGAAGTCATCAAATTACTTGACGCCGGACTTATCTATCCTATATCCGATAGTCCTTGGGTAAGTCCCGTCCAAGTAGTTCCAAAGAAAGGAGGTATGACGGTAATTACTAACGAAAAGAATGAATTAATACCAACGAGAACCGTCACAGGATGGAGAGTATGTATAGATTATAGACGATTAAATGAAGCAACAAGAAAGGATCATTTTCCTTTACCCTTCATTGATCAAATGTTAGAAAGATTATCCGGTCATAAATTTTACTGTTTCTTGGATGGTTTTTCAGGTTACTTTCAAATCCCGATAGCACCCGAAGACCAAGAAAAGACAACTTTCACATGTCCCTATGGAAATTTTGCTTATCGACGCATGCCTTTTGGTCTATGTAATTCCCCTGCAACATTCCAACGTTGCATGGTAGCCATTTTCCATGGCATGATAGAAAAGACAATGGAAGTCTTCATGGACGACTTTTCTATCTTTGGGGATTCATACGACCAATGCCTCGATAACCTTGAACGAATGCTATCCCGATGTGAGGAAACTAACCTCGCCCTTAATTGGGAAAAATGCCATTTCATGGTAACGGAGGGAATAGTACTCGGTCACAAAATCTCAAGCGAAGGAATGGAGGTGGATCGAGCCAAAATAGATACCATTTCTAGGTTACCTCCTCCATCCTCCGTAAGAGCTATTAGAAGTTTCCTAGGGCATGCCGGATTTTATAGGCGGTTTATCAAAGACTTTTCAAAAATCTCAAGGCCTCTAACAAAATTACTTGAAAAAGATGCTCCTTTCATCTTTGACAAGGATTGCAATCAAGCATTTCTAACCCTAAAGAAAATGCTCGTCAATGCGCCTATCATGATAGCACCTGATTGGAAATTTCCTTTCGAAATCATGTGTGATGCTAGTGACTTTGCAGTTGGAGCTGTCTTGGGACAGAGAAAAGAAAAGCATTTCCACCCAATATATTATGCTAGTAAAACACTTAACGATGCACAAGAAAATTACACAACAACTGAAAAAGAGTTACTAGCTGTGGTATTTGCTTTTGATAAATTTCGTTCTTATCTTGTTCTTTCTAAAACTATAGTCTATACAGACCATGCAGCCATTCGATATCTCTTTAAGAAGCAGGACGCAAAACCACGTTTGATTAGGTGGATTCTACTCCTCCAAGAATTTGACATTGAAATCAAGGACAAAAGAGGAGCAGAAAATACCGCAGCAGATCATCTTTCACGCTTAGAAGACCCAGCTTTGGAGGCAACCAGGGACGAGCAAATCAACGAAAAATTTCCAACTGAATCCCTGGAAATGGTGGAATATAAGGAAGAACCATGGTACGCCGATTTTGCTAACTACCTAGCTAGCGGAATAGTCGCAAAAGGGTGGCCACATCATCAAAGAAAAAAATTCTTTGCCAATGTGAAACACTATTTTTGGGAAGATCCATATCTTTTCAAGATGTGTGCCGACCAACTCATCAGACGATGCGTACATGGTAGTGAAGCACGAAGAATTCTCCGCCATTGTCATGAAGGTCCATACGGAGGACATCATGGTGCTGCCAGTACCGCACGAAAGGTATTCGATTCAGGATTTTATTGGCCAACCATTTACAAAGATGCCCAAAATCTTGTAAAGACATGTGATGCTTGCCAAAGAACAGGTAATATTTCTTCCAAAAACGAAATGCCACAAAATGGCATTCTTGTTTGTGAAATTTTTGATGTATGGGGACTCGACTTTATGGGACCTTTCCCACCATCAAAAGGAAACAAATACATACTTGTGGCAGTAGATTACTTGTCTAAATGGGCCGAGGCCGAGGCACTTCCAACAAATGATGGAAGAGTAGTGGTAAGATTTCTGAAAAAATTATTCTCTCGTTTTGGCACACCTAAAGCTTTAATAAGTGATAGAGGTACCCATTTTTGCAACCATCAACTTGAAAAAATTTTAACAAGATATGGGGTCTATCATCGGGTTTCGACAGCATATCACCCTCAAACAAACGGACAAGCCGAAGTGACTAATAGAGGGTTAAAACGAATACTCGAAAAAACCGTAGGATTAAATAGAAAGGAATGGGCTGATAAATTAGATGATGCTTTATGGGCTTTTCGAACTGCTTATAAAACAACGATAGGTACAACCCCATATAAGCTAGTCTATGGAAAAAGTTGTCATTTGCCAGTAGAAATTGCACACAAAGCCTACTGGGCAATCAAAAATGTAAATTTAGATCTAGAATTTGCTGGTAAAAATCGATTTTGTCAAATAAATGAATTAGACGAACTTAGGAATTATGCATACTCAAACTCCGAGATTTATAAGGAAAGAATGAAAAATTTGCATGACAAACATATTAAACCTAATGAATTTCGGGTGGGAGACTTAGTTCTTTTGTTTAATTCACGACTTCGATTGTTTCCTGGTAAATTAAAGTCTAGGTGGTCAGGGCCTTTTTCCGTCACCCATATTTTTCCACACGGTGCAGTAGAAATTAAACCTCGAAATGGGCCACCATTTAAAGTCAATGGCCAACGGCTGAAACTCTATCAAGGATTTATTGAGGATGAGGAAGAAGAGATCTCGCTTCAAACCGTGGAAGAATAAAAACATCATGCCTGGTAAGTTACGAACGATTGAGACGACAAAATAAAGCGGTAAGTTTTCTAAACCATAGCTTATGGGAAAAAGGGGCACTCACACGCGCACATAAAAAAAATAAATAAATAAAAACTGCTCGGCACGAGGCCGTGTCCGCTGGACACGGGGCCGTGTTCGCGCTGCAGACGGGATAAAACCCCTTTTCTAAAACTGTTTCTTCATTCCACACGCCCCGTTTCCCCACAAAAGCTCTGGTTCCAGGCGATTTTTCGCGAATTTTCAACGTCTCTCACCGATCTAACAACGTCGAGGTATGATTCTATCACTCTTAGTAGTTAGATTAGTTACTTGCATGTAGTTAAAACACCACAAATTTGGGGAAAAATCTAGGGTTCTTGATGTTCATCCGAATCGAACCTAAAATTTTTGCCTAAATCTGTTTGCATTTAGTTAGATTAGTGTTAAGGGAAGTAAATACACTTAGATTGTTCATAGATTCACCCGATTTCTTACAAAAACCCCAAACCCTTGCTCTTGAACCGAAAAAGACAAAATTGATAAGGTAAACGGGATATTTTGGGAAAACGGTGTTTAGGGTTTCATTTTCGGGGGAAACCGCACCTATTGGACCAAAAATTTTCAAGTTTTCGAAACCGGGTCGAAAAATGAAGTTTTTGAGTAACAGACTTCTGGACACGGGGTCGTGTCCAGCCCACTGTTTGCAGTTTTATCCGAAAACATTTCTGTTTCGTGCTAATCTTTGGTGTATACTTTCAGATGGCAAAGTTCACAAGGTTCAATGCAAGTGAGCTTGATGCAAGGGCAAGGTATGAGGTTCTTCAAACAAGACCCGAAGAGTACCCGAGGAGAGCTTGCACAGATTTGTTAACCTTGGTGAACCAGCTGAACCGATTTAACAACATCGTTACGGGACCACTAGTTGTTGCATTAAACACTAGGCTTCAGTCAGTGCATCAATGTACCATGGAGTTCTACACTACCTTCAACTTCGATTCAAGGTGTGACCCATTTGACAATACTGGGGTTGTATTTCGGTGTGGAGGAACAATGTACTCGATCTCCATGGCACAGTTTGGAGCCATAATAGGTCTATATCAAGAAGAAGAATCGGGAAACGAAGAGGTAAATGAAAGACAAGCCGCATGGGCTCAAATCGGTGAAGGAATCTACGACCCTCGTAGCACCAAGAGTACGAAGCTGAGGGATCCGCTCTATCGCTACATTCACAGGATCCTCACCTACTCTCTAAACCAACGTCACGACAGTAGTGGTGTTGTAGGGTTGAAAGATTTGGTTGTCCTCCACTGTATCCACAACCAAAAGCCTCTTGATGTTCCGTATCTCCTGTTGAAAAACATGCATCTCAACCGTCTTGCTCGAGCTCCAACGCCTATCTTCTACGGAGGATGGGTGTACCGTCTTTTTAAGCATTACACGCGAATTCCAAGAGCCTTTGAAAGAAGCCCATGGTCGGGACGAGTTGACTACCACATTTGCCGAGCCATGAACTTACTCTATGAGGCGGAAGACGGAACAGTGAGTTTCCAAAGAACACAAGGCTATGCATGGAACCCACAGGAGGCCCTAGTTCTTCACGCACCACCTCCCCACCACCAGTATGCACCCCATGGTGATCCGGGTCAATCCTCCTCACAAGGAGGCGGTTTTCCTAATTTTCAAAGCTTACATGATCTTATGCAGGAAAACCTTATGTGTACCAGGAACGCCTACAACCTCGCCAACAACACATACCACCGGGTCGGAGCTATTGAACGCAACATCAACGATATACAAGACGATATCAGCAGCATCCAGGAGCATATGGCGGGGCGTGGGGATGGAGGTGATGATAGCGATGAAGATATGGATTAGAGGGTTTGGAGGAGCAGGAGCGGGTTGATGGCGAGCCCACAGGTTTAAGTCCCTTTATCTATCGAACGGTTGGTGGCCTGCGTGCCGGAAGTTGAACAATTTACTTTCCTTAAACACTTTTATTTTCCGTTTTATTTTTCTTTTACTTTATGCTTGGAACAATTAACTGTGGTAATGTAGGATGTTTGTATTGCTTGGTGTGGTATTAAGTGATGAAACAGGTACAAACCAAGGCTTGGGGTGCTAAGCCTCAGCACTTATAGGGCCCGGATGGAAAAACCGGAGAAAGAAACCTGTTTTTCAGGCTTTCAGACTGTCCACACTGGGACGTGTCCAGCCAACACGCCCCCGTGCTCACCTCCCAGACCTGCTGTATGGCTTTTGTTCTGCAGAATTTTGTCAGACACGTGGCCGTGTCCAGTGGACACGGGGCCGTGTCCACCTTCTGTAAGTTCTTGTTACTGGCACCTGAACACGGGGTCGTGCCCACTCAACACGGGGCCGTGTTCAGTGCCCAGTAACACAAAATTTTTGCTTTTTAAACACTATTTTACACATCTAATCAACCTAAAAATTTATTTTTGGGACACATTGAGGACAATGTGTAATTTAAGTGTGGGGGGGGATGCTAAAACCTTGAATTTTGCAAGTCCTAAATACAAGCCTTACACAAAACTCTATTGGAACCGCTAATCACCCCAAATTTTTTCAAAAATTTCATATTTTTTTTACTTGTCTAGGTTTAACTCGGGAAATTCAAGTTCTCAAAAAGGTTATATTTTTACGAATTTACAACCGATAGCGTAGTGATAAAAAGAACCAACATAAGAAAATTATGAAAAGGCATAGCAAACTTATTTAAAATTTGATTATACATACTTGATCACATAAAAACCCATTCCCACAAAAGTGAGTTTTGAGCCTTTATTGAGCACACAAATTACATATCATTTGACTAAATGCTCATTTTTCGTTTCTTGTGTGAATAGCCGCTTGGTTCTTACGACTCTAGAACTTGCCATGACAATACATTCCCGGTCCTTATCAACTTAAACCCGAGTAAGTAAATGATGGAGGCATTAGGACTAACCCTTTTTATTTCTACACCTTTATTTTCCTTTTCTTTTACCACCTACCCAAAAAATCCCCCTAGTTAGCCCCTTTGAGCCTAAACCTTTTCGTTTCATCACCCAAACAAAAACCCTTTTACCCACCAAAACCTTTTTCATTTTTAACCCTTTATTTTAGTAACAAGTTCGGTTCTTCGAAAAAAAAAAAAAAAAAATTTGTGATAATGATGAAGCAAAAAGAAAATAAACAAACAAGTTAATCAAAAATAACTTAGTTTGAATAAAAGCTTCATCAAAATAAAAAGTTGCAAAAATACGAAAACCGACACTTGTTACGCTTTTAGCCCTTTTTCTACTAACCACTAACCCAACCACCCACCTTTAACCCTAGCCAACCCTTAACCCACAAAGTCCTCTTGATATCTACAAAGGTATAAAATTTAAAAAGGAGGAGGATTGATTTCTTGGCAAGCCTATGGTAGGAATAAGTTCCATGCCGCTCTCGAGTGATTCACTAAAAATACACCTTCGACCGAGTGTGAGTGATTTCCCCGCGAGGTATGTGAACTTGTATATAAATAGAATTTTAAAAAGGCATGTTATGCCCAAATAAGTAATTTCTTTTATGAAAAGTTCTAAATAAATCATTACGAATAGGAGTGTAAATAAATAAAAATAAAACCCAAAAAGATCTTGGAAATCCCGACACTCTACGACAAGCCCAAAACCTTCTCTTCTACCTATTCCATTTGGGAGTGTAAGCCACATATTAAAGAGTTTTGCTTGAGGACAAGCAAAAGTTCAAGTGTGGGGGTATTTGATGTGTGTAAAATGCAACATATAAATTACATCAATTGAGGTATAAAACTAATCCTTTTTTAGTACTAATATTGGAAAAAGAGTGTTTTTGTCTTCCTTTTGTATTTTCAGGATTAAATGAGCTCAAAAACGCAAAAGAAGCAAAAAGACAGCTAAATCCAACATAAATACAAGAAAAGGAACATTAGTGGACTGCCCGAACCCTCAACGGCACCTTCCAAAGCAAAATAGAGAAAACAGAAGACTGAACACGCCCCGTGCTCAGCCAGCACGGGGCCGTGCCCAAGAAGCAGCAGAAAAGACAAACCTATAGAAGCTTCTATTGCCCATCACGGGGCCGTGCTCAGTGGACACGGGGGCGTGTCGAAAGTACAGCAGGCGCATTTATTGTAATTGCGAATTACAATTAATGAGGAGAGAGAGTGTCAGACGGACACGGGACCGTGCCCAGCGGACACGGGGCCGTGTCCAGCTCTCTGTTCAGCCTATAAATAGGAGTGCTTGGATTCATTTCATCTCATCCCTTGGCACACCACCTCTCTCACACTTCATCCACCACCCACCACCATCACAACACCATCATCCACCACCATCATCCATTGTCCATCATAGAGTGTGTGAGTCGTCTCGGGATCCAAGATTGATCGTAAGAGTTCTTGACAATCAAGGCCATGTTTGCCTAAGTCTCTTACATCACTTGGTGAAGACAAAGTGTCTAGTATAATACTTTTTATTTCTAATCTTTTGCACTTTTTATTTGGTTTTGTATTAATGACTTTAATAACTAGTTACTTATGTTGAAGGTGATCTTTCCTTATCGTTTGTCCGTGGTGTCTTGGCATTATTTTACTGTCTATATAAAATAAAGGATTTTCACCATTCATATCTCCACGGTCTATATGGAGGTATGTTGGTTACCTGGTAGGGGGTTAAGGGAACGGTTTGGTAAAGGTCTTGCCATTGTTCAGCGTTTAGAGGTCCTGCAATGGACCTGGGTCAAATTTAGTAGGACCTCCTTCAATACTTCACGGTATTGGATGGCGGGGGTCCAAACTCTTTGACCCCCTCATAAGTTAACTACTATTAATACTATAACCCGGCTATTTAGGACTGTATCCCTGCTGACTCAGACTACTTAGCCGAGGGTAACGTCACCGCCAAAAGCGGGGCCTACCACAATACTGCATTAATAACTTAATTCATTATCTTCCAATAATCCACCCTTTTAGGATTGTATCCCTGCTGACTCAAACTACTGAGGTGAGGGTAACGTCGCCTTCAAAAGAGGGGCCTACTACAATAACTAAGATAATCTCTTAATTATGTGCAAAAGTGCGGAAATAATCAAAGGTTATACTAGATACGAGTCGGAACCAAGTGATTCATCTTGTCTATCTGTTTTTCTTTTATTTTTATTTTCAGCATTTTAGTTAGTTTTATTTTTCTTAGTTTAAAACATTTTTCTAAACTTTTATTTTGGTTAGACGTTGAGGATAAACCGGTACTAAAAGCTCTTGTGTCCTTGGACGACCTCGGTATCTTACCAACGCTATACTACACTCAACGATGGGTGCACTTGCCCATATGTGTGTTTAGTGTTAGTGAAATATCGTGTTTTATAAATTTAAAACTTGGCTAAAATAAGTGTTAAAAAGGGCTTAAAATATACACCTAATATATATAACACTTCGCACGCATCATTAGCATTACCTAATTCCATGATCATTTAACTAGTATTGTTACGTTTCACCTATCAGTATACATTGTAATCATGTGCACGTCATGTTAAACTTACAGAGTTATATTTGATTGTTTTGAACGTGTGTGAGTGGTTTGTGTTTGTATGAACTATCTATTAAAGAAACCTAGTCGCACACTTCACTAAGCCGCACACCCTTCTCGCATCCGCATACTTCCTAACTCTTGCGTCTTTTAAACCTTAGCCCACACATCGGATCAAGCCTAAAACTGATCTAAGCCCAACCCGTGTGAAACATCTTTACATGAAGGGTGTGTAGTATGTGTTGTGGTTTTCCTAGCACTCTCTCCTTCTCTCTCTCTCTCGGATCGACGGCAACCCAGCTTTTGCCGAAGCTCTCATTCCTACGAAACATCATCTCTCTCATTCTAGTAATCGGTAAGTATGCTCATCATTATTGATTGTGTTTGATTATGTGATTACATGTTGAGTTACATGTGTATGTGTATGATTAAAGCATGGATTGGAGTCTTGGTTGTAGGCTGAGATGAATACCGGTCGATCAATAGTATTGGTAAGCAATTAGTGTTGCTTAATATAAAGAGTTCCGATGAGATGAACATGATAATAATCCGTTCACATTTTATCGGAGTCATTTATGTGTAGAATCGATGAACTAGAGGTTGCTTGATGATTAGGATTCGATGAGTTTGTGAAGCATAATGTTTACGGATACGTTGGTATGATAGACATATGTTGATACATGTGTTCTTTGATTCGGGTTGAATTATTGATGATGATGATGTTAATTGCCAAGATAATGATTAGGGTTCATATGAAATTTTGGAAAGTTTGTTTTGATCTTATTAAATTGAATGCATAATTGTTTCAATCATATAACTGATTTGATCGAAATCAGTGGAGTGTTTACGGGAATTAAAGGAAGGGTTGACTTGGTCAACTGCACAATGGTGGGTAGGGACACAACCCCAACTCGTACACTTCCCAGTCGATCACATGAGTTTCGAAATAACCCTATGATGCATATGATATAACCTGTTGATACATACCCATCGCACACTGATGTATCGCACACTTTCATAAATGTCGTACACTCATGAATTGCATAATGTACAATCGAGTCATGCATGACCGCACACTCATGAGGGTGCGGCACATTATATTGGATCACACACTTCTTTGGGCTGGGCGGTGCTATTGGGCCACACAGTTTCGGGGTCGTACACTCGGGGAAAGCCGCACACTTGGTGTGGGTTGTTCCCTGATGGGCCGCACCTTATACAGATGGACTCATAAACCCTTACCTATAAGATCAGAACCGCACACTTGTAACTGGGCCGCACACTCTTGAGTGGGCCATTAACTTGATTGAACTGCACACTTTTATGAATGACGAATTAACTGTTAAGTGTTAATGTGAACATGAACTTATGATGTGAATTTGGATAGGACCTGTTTACCTGCTATGTGTTATACGATAGTTCTTGTGGTGTATGTAATCTATAAGTACGTGAACTGTTTGTATGAAATCCTAACTGGTAGTGGTAACCATGATAAGGCTCGATTGACCAACTTTGAGTAAAGTAATTTAACTTACCGAGCAAATCTAAGGTGAGTTCACTACTACATGCGTCCCGGGGAGGGACAAACAAACTGATATTCCGAGGAATATGTTTTACTGGGTTTAAATTCGATGTTGGATAATACACTCAAATCTATCACTTTAAGTCCCATCTTACTACCGAACTAGTTGCCGGGGAGGCAACGGGGTATTAATTGATAGCGCTATTAGGCTTGCAACCTCACGCCGTACTGGGGCGGACGGCCATGAACTAATGACCTTAACCACTCGACCAATGTTGATAGGCATTGGGGAAGGGGAAACAAACAGATGCCATATTGCGGTACTCGAGTTATTATCAACATGTTTTTAAACTAAACACTTGGCAACTAAACGTTTTACAAAACTGTGAACTCGCCAGCTTTATGCTGATACACTTGTCTGCGTGCTTGCAGGTCGTTAGATACGTGGATGTGGAACTTGTTGTCTGGGATGCTGGAGTGGTCATGGGTCGTGATACATGTAAACACATGACAAGTCTATTAGTTTCGTACATTTGAATTTGAATCGCTTAAACAATGAATTATGCTTCCACTGAACATATTGGGTTTTAAATTAATGTGTTGAGATACACTATTTACAATGAATGGAAACTTTTATTTAATATCTTATTATTAGCTCAATGTGATTAGTGGCTAGATCCTGGTACATCACACGCCCCATAGAGGTTTCCGCATGTGGTATTTTGGGGGTGTGACAGTATTGTCCTACATACAAAGTATTATAACACAAAGTTTTCAATTGACATGCAGAGAAAATTGGTTTTGATACGTCCTCTCAACAACTTTTAAACCAGTCAACAAAAAGATTTATTTTAAATCTTTTTCGAAACAAACTATGAACTCGCTCAACTTTATGTTGATTTTTTGCATGTTTCTTTCTCATGTTGCATAAACAAACTACGGAACGATTGGAATAGGAGAACCCATGGGAATTCGTGTACTTAGCATCCGTTCATTTGTAGAAGTCGTAGCTCAAATACTTCCCCTGTGCAATGAAGATACCATTTGGATCACACCCGGCTTTGATGTAAACTATTTAACGGGGATGTGACAAATACTTATCTGTTTGTTGACTGAATAGGTGCTCCAAGATCCACTAGCAAGTCAGCTTTCAAATTTGGTCTGGATGATATTGATGCATGATCTCCCCTTGCTCCATAAAGAAGGAGCTAGCCAAGGGCCAAAGCCAACCAGAGCCTAAGACGGTGACCACCAGAGCCAAGGCAGGATCTAAACGGAAGAAGCCTTTTGAGCCCCAGGAGGACAGCTTTGAAGTTGAATGACAAATCGATGAATTTGTCACTGAGGTAAGGATCCTTGATCCTCATAGGTAGTCTTGTTTGTAGCTAAGGATCACTGATCCTGATTTTCCTATCATGTAATTTGCAGAGATTTTTCCGCCTCAAGGCTCACCAGGATAAAAGCCTTGCAGAAGCTGAGGAGAATTTGGTTGATCTTTGTTCCATCGCCGCCGCTAAGGATAAGAAGATCACACAGCCAGAGAAGGAGGTCAACAACCTAGAGAAGCGGATCATGGTGGCAGAGATACAGGCTAGCACGAACAATTTGGATCTCCTAGATGGACCTGCAATTGGAACCAACATGTTAATTAACAACGTCAGGCAGTTCAGTTATACCATTAGTCCATCAAGAGTATGTTAGTTCATGCCTTGGATAACACAAACACAAATACACACACACAAAACTCACGTTAATACACCAGTTGTGTTCTTTTATTATATTGGATCAAAGGGTTACATTAAAACAAAAGATGTTAATTCCCCTCGTAACTCCTGATTTATGATCTCTATCATGCACAGACTTCCCACATATTCTTAAACTTACAAACTCACAATGTCCATAGAGCCTTGCAGGATAACTTATTAATCAAAAGTATCTCTACCACAAAAAAACATATGTTTCTGACCAAAATGCTAAAACTACAGCTAACTAACTGAAATGATTCAAATGAAAAGATCATGTAACAAAGAAACATATACTTTATAATTAGAATATCTCAGCTTGAACCGATGCAACATCCTGTCAGTAGCTTTCTGGCTGGCTTTCAGCCCTCACTTTGTTCGCATGACAAGATCGTTGAACTTAGATAGAAATCCTTGTGTAATCCACTAAACAGTGATGCTTCACCTTAGCCTAATATAGTATCATTCAAAGTAGTTGTAGCAAAATATATTATATGCATCTAGATAACATGTGTTGCCTCTTTTATCCCATATCCCATTAACTTTAGTATAAAGATTTGGAATGAAAAAGAGCACGTAACATGTTTGACCAATAAGATATTATTTCGTTAAAAATTGGCATGATTAAAAGTATAGTATCATTTGCTAAAGTTTTTCTTAGATCTAACCTCCCAACCCATTCAATACCAATACGTCGTAGATAAAAATAGATATGGGCCAGAAAGTGGTCATTTAAAAAAAGTTCAAATGACCAAATTCAACTTGAAGGAATGCCTATTAAAGCCCAGGACAACCATACCTCACTGAAGTAACATCAGATAACAATAAAAATGAAATCCTTAATCTCTACACATCCTTAAGTACAAGGGTTATTGTGTATATAGTTAATAGTTATTTAGATGGCGGTTACTTGGCGGTTACAAAGTATAAGGTCTGAAGTTGTCAAAAGGAAACA
Source organism: Helianthus tuberosus (assembly GCA_030545235.1). NCBI lineage: Eukaryota > Viridiplantae > Streptophyta > Magnoliopsida > Asterales > Asteraceae > Helianthus > Helianthus tuberosus. Next base: position 121,661,635 of record CM060417.1, on the reverse strand, counting down.
TTGTAACTACCCTCCTAAAATCGAAGGGGTGTGTCTCTCCTACACCACACACCGATCGGCCAAAAGAAAACGGAAAGGGTGGCACCGGTTCAAGTTTGTGGCTACAAATCAACGTACCCCTTCACGATCAATCTCATCCACATATTCAAGGGACACGTCTATTCACGAAGAGACACGTCTATTAGTCGCACCCGTTGGAAAACTATAAATAGGGGTCAATAGATTTCATTTGTACATTCACTCTCATTCGAAATCAGTTGTACATATACACACATTCAGATTGTATTTCGATTATTATTCAAGTTATACAAGTTTGTTTATCACGTTCTAGAGATCAACGATCGTATCGGGCCAACAATTGGTATCAGAGCGTCAGGCTCTAGGCGTGGGAATCGCAAGGCATCGCAGGGAATTCGCGATCAGGTTTCAATTTCGTTTCTTAAATTCGCAAAGTTCAATTCATATTTTTTTGATTTCGGTTCTAGGGTAATCGGTTGAACCGAAGGGTTGGTTAGGAATCTAGGGTTTGTTTGATTCCGGGGTTTAGTGCGAATTAGATTATTGATTGTTTGATTGTTACACGATTCGGATAATCGTGGGTTTGAGATTTATTGAAACCAATAAAGTAAAAGTTTAGTAAAAGTGAAGATTGTTCGGCAAGAAGTCATGTCAGGAACATCCGGACAAAATCAGATAATAATACAGAAGGAAGGAAGTTCTCTTTCCCAGTTTCAGTGTCCGATTCTGAAACCAACAAACTACACGGTTTAGGTTATTCGTATCAAGACGATTCTTGAAGCAAATGGTTTATGGGAAACGATTGAACCGGCAGAAAATGCAACAGTAGACACTAAGAAAGACAAGTCTGCAATTGCATATCTGTTTCAAGCAATACCAGAAGATGTTGTATTGCAAGTTGCAAGTTGTAAGACTGCAAAGGAAATTTGGGATAATCTAAAGGTTAGACACGTTGGTGTTGATCGGGTACAAAAGGCGCGTATGCACACGCTATTATCAGAATTTGAATTATTGCAAATGAAGGATGACGACACTATTGATTCATTTACCGCAAAGATTAATAGTATCGTTACCCGGGCAACTGAAGTAGGAACGACATTGAGTCAACCGACTCTAGTACGCAAACTTCTAAATGGCGTACCAGATAAGTTTACTCAAATCGTTGCCTCCATGGAACAATACTCCGATCTAGAAACTATGACGCTAGAAGAAGCGGTCGGTAGATTAAAAACGTATGAAGAAAGGTTAACGTTGAAGAAAAAGGAAAGCCCCATGAACAATTTAGAAGAACTCCTGTATGCGGGTCATGGACAACATGTTGGAAATCATGGACGAGGGAGATTCCGTCCGTCACGAGGCCGAGGGAGAGGCAATTATCAACATAGGGGTGAAGGGCACACCTCTTACGAGTCGGAAGGAACCGACAAACTACAAATGGATGATAGCAAGCAAAAGACACCAACTATGAGAGATAAGTCGAAAATCACTTGCTATAGATGTGAGAAACTTGGGCACTATGCCTATGAATGCCCAACCAAGAAAACCAAGGAAAATGAGACACTATTGGTCGAAATAGAAGAAGATGATAAACTGGCACTTCTGATGTGCCTAAACGCTGAAGAGAAATAGAAACGTGAAACTTGGTCGTGTGATACGATCAAGGGGAAGAACCGTGTGATGCGGAGATAACCTGTGAAAGGTATGATAAAACAGTCCAGTGAGTGGATCGGATCAAAGCGAAGAATCCGTGAGGGAAGCAATCAATGATGAAGAACCCGTTGTGAGAGACAACCGTGAAGAGGATATTTAATTTGTGATAGATCAAGAAGAAGACACACGTATCCTGTGACTGGGTCAGAAGAAGGACTGTTGTGTGATACAACCGCAAGAGAAATCTAAGTGAGTTAGATTATCCAAAATCTATGCGAGATGGATACAAGTCATGTGATATGATAGTGGGCAAGTTAATCAAGACCGGGTGAAGGTCGTGTTGAGACAACTACACAAGAAAAGAGGTTCATGTGATACAAATCAAGTACGGTCAAGACAAGTGTGAAGCAAGTTCGTGTGAAGCGAGTTCAAGTAAAACAAGGTTCGTGAGGAGCAAGGTTGGTGAATAAGAAGATCCTGTGAAATGTTGGATACCGAGGAGTTTCAAGAAAATGGAATTGATTAAAGTTCAAGATCTACAACTCAAGGATGTTCAAGATTAGGGGGGTGAATGAAATCCTTAATCTCTACACATCCTTAAGTACAAGGGTTATTGTGTATATAGTTAATAGTTATTTAGATGGCGGTTACTTGGCGGTTACAAAGTACAAGGTCTGAAGTTGTCAAAAGGAAACATTGTAACTACCCTCCTAAAATCGAAGGGGTGTGTCTCTCCTACACCACACACCGATCGGCCAGAAGAAAAAGGAAAGGGTGGCACCGGTTCAAGTTTGTGGCTACAAATCAACGTACCCCTTCACGATCAATCTCATCCACATATTCAAGGGACACGTCTATTCACGAAGAGACACGTCTATTAGTCGCACCCGTTGGAAAACTATAAATAGGGGTCAATAGATTTCATTTGTACATTCACTCTCATTCGAAATCAGTTGTACATATACACACATTCAGATTGTATTTCGATTATTATTCAAGTTATACAAGTTTGTTTATCACGTTCTAGAGATCAAAGATCGTATCGGGCCAACAAAAAATACATACTTGCAAACAAATACCTCATATTTGGCTTTCAACGTGCGGCCAAATTCTACAGTAGTTATGGGGCACGTATCCTCTTGCAGTCTCTAGTATTGCCATAGGAAGCTTAATCCCTAAGACCATCATATCAGTAAAAAAATATTTATTCTTCAATCGTAATTAAACATATCAGCCATTTGGGTACTTTAGTCTGTAGGCTATGTTAAATCGCTATGTAGACCAATGTGATAGTCGAAACTTCTAAATACGTCCTTGTAAATTAAATTTAAATTAAATAGGCCAGATTTGAGAAACATATACTAAAAGTAGACATGTCAATAGCATACAAATAAAAAAAGGTCCTACCTTTACTATAAATTGACATACACACAATTATAAATTGACATACACACACTGACGTAAAATTGAAGTGTAGAACTTGAGTATATATTCTATAATGTTTATGGCAGCCAATGCCTCACTACTAAACCTTAAACGGAAAAACCATACAACAATATAGAACCCTAAGATCCAATCAAACTACTAAAAACAAATGAAACATACAGAGTTAAAATAATACCTGTTATCATTTCATATGCAAATCTAACAACGCCTTCTCTATTTGGAAAGTGATCTCCTGTTAAAGAGTAAAATATCAGCTCCAAAACATAGGTAAAATAAAAGGCAAAGAGCTATTAACTAAATTTAAACCCAAATCACATAGCTGTTGAGCTAATGCAAGCCAAATGGTGGTGGTTAGGATGCCAGTGAAATCGTCTGCATTGGCTAGAGTCGGCCAACAGTCCTCGTGGCAGAGATCGGCATGGACGACATTGATGGACTCTCCATACCATGCTTGTAGTTCTCAGTCATTGCAGATATGGGCTGAGTGGGGATAGTAATTGTTAATATAAGTTTGAACCCAAGCTTGGATGGCTTCCTAGATCATGAGCACTTCTGATTCGTACGGATAGTCTTCAACTAAAAGCTTCAAACCATGTGACTTTCTTGGTTCCCAAACTGTTACACCTCTGTATAGATCATTTGAGAGAAAACAATTACTAACTACATGCATATTTTAAAACTGTTTGATCATGTGTTTTTATGTAATCAGTATAAGAATATCAAAACATGATTACCTTCTAGTGAGACCAGGGACCTTCTAAAGCAAACCCCCAATTCTTATAAGCCGCTAATATATATGGCTACATAGTAATCAAACTTTTTGACTCTGTTCCAGTGATGCATCAGTTGGTGGATCCTAGCATCATTTAAGCAGACGTGAGCTTTGGCTAGTTGCCACGACCAGTTGATCAGCTGGCGACGTGACCAAACTTTTTGACTCTGTTCCAAGTAAAGCTTGAGGTAGACTAAGCTCAATTGCAACGGGCATGAGAGTGCCGACTGGATTTAAGTAATATATGGTGTGTGTTGCATAAAAGAAGAGGAAACAGATCATTTAGGCAGCAGGTAAGCATGGAATATTTTAATAGAAAATAAAGTATAGATGTAAAAAGAAAGGGTAAATCTATAACCGCTAACACCCAAGGTTGTGAACTACAACTCTTATTATGAATAATTATTAGTTCATAGCTTTACCCAATCTGACCCAATATGTCTTTACCATAGGATCACTTCACCATTCCTTGTTCATGTAATTTAAAGATTGAAACCAAATTAAATATAAACCAAACCTGAGGTTCTAGTGGTTGAACAACAACATCGTTGCGATCTTTTATGTCATCCAAAATAGGTGCAACCTCCATTATATATAATTCAAAATAGGTGGATGAGGTCGTTTCGGTAGTCATTTAATAGCTACATCAACACCCCTGCATCAAACCATCGTCGTTTAACATTCAAATTTGGGTTATTGGATTTTAATAATCCTAAGTTTCACCAGTTGGTCCATAATAATCCCAACTTTAAAAATTCCCTCCAATAATCCCAACTTTTAAAAGTTTGGCCGCCATTGATCTTTTTCTAACATAGGTGCACTTAAATCAATTAAGGAGTCTCTAGGTGTAATTGAATCTATTGAGGAGACCAAATTCTTATATGTTTGAAAAGGATCAATGGCGGCCAAACTTTTATAAGTTGGGATTATTGGAGGGAATTTTTAAAGTTGGGATTATTATCGGCCAACTGGTGAAACTTAGGATTATTAAAATCCAATAACCCTTCAAATTTTGATAGTTAGTACAATATTAACCACAAAGTTAATTAAATCTAGTACTGATTGAACCAACCCAATTGTATCAAGACACCCTAATCGCAAGAAGAAACCATTAACGTGGATGAGAGAATCGGCGGAGAAGAATGAGCGATTTAAGGTTTTCTTTTGATAATATAGAGATCGAGTAAAACCATGCTAGATGTGATTTAGGGTTTTATTGTGACGGTATTGAATGAAATGAATGAAGGATTTAACAAATCCAAATCGACGCAATAGCAACACAATAATTGGTAGGGATGAGCTATGGAGAAGATTTGCACGAACGAAAGCAAATATGTGTATTCATTTCTAGAGTTGTTGATCAACGCTTGATCTCTTCGGTTGTGATGGAGGCGATGATTGATCTAGACGAGAAGATGGATGAAAGAGAGGCCAGGGTTTAGAAAAGTAATGTGTTTGAATGAGGGGTTTGGGAAAATTAGGGTTATTAGTTTGCTTATATACTCGGGTCAAACAACCAGGTTTGATAAATCTAGCGGTACCCATATAAAAATAAAAATATCCATCATTTTCCCGCCCAAAACACAAAATTGTTACACCAGGAGGTAACAAGTGTCCCAAATCGTATTTATTTATTATATATAATAGATTTCAAACGGTGTCCCTTGCCTTTAATATTGATGAGTTTTGTACTTAAAGTTTAAAAATGTTGCACGCTATATCGTTTAGCCTTAACTCAGTTAATATTTTCTGTTAAACATGACCATATGTGATGTGCGTGTCGTGTTATAAGTTTTTATGTATATTTTAAGCCCTTTTTAACACTTTAGTCAAATATTATATTTATAAAACACGATATTTTACTAACACTAAACACAAATATGGGCAAGTGCACCCATCGTGAGCGTAGTATAGCGTTGGTAAGATACCGAGGTCGTTCAAGGACACAAGAGCTTTTAGTACCGGTTTATCCTCAACGTCTAATCAAATCAAAAGTTTAGAAAAAGGTTTAAACATGAAAAATAAAAACTAAAAATACTGAAAATAAAAATAAAAATAAAACAGATACACAAGATAAATCACTTGGATCAGACTCGCCTTTAATGTAACCTTTGATGTTTTCCGCACTTTTGCACTTTTTAAGAGATTATCTTAGTTATAGTAGTAGGTCCCTCTTTTGAAGGTGACGTTACCCTCAACCCAGTAGTTTGAGTCAGCAAGTATACAATCCTAAAGGGTTAGATTATTGGAAGATAATTAATTAAGTTATTAATGCGCAATGTGGTAGGCCCCTCTTTTGAAGGTGACGTTTGTTGGTGCATATGTCTGTTGACTTCGTCTTGTATCGAGTCGTGTTTTAGTATAGATAGGCCAGATAGCACAAGATGTCAATTTCATGAGAACTGGCCAGAAAGCACGAAATGGCAGTTTCGTGAGAAGTGGCAGTTTCGTGAGGACTGGCCAGTCCCTACGAAATGTTTCATGAGGAGTGGCAAGTTCATGAGGACTGGCCATGCCTATAAATAGGAGTCATGACATTTCATTTGTAACTTTTGCAATTCCGGTAGCGAAGCTCTGGCGAGGTGTCAAACGGTCTGTAATCGTGTCAAATCAATACAGAAGACATTTAAACTACTTCTACATGCAAATCAAGCTGATTCAACATCAAAATGTCTGTTTCCGCCTCTCGTTTTGATCAAAAACTCTTCTGATCGACTCATTTGGTCGTTACAACGATCCTACAACGTTACCCTCGGCTAAGTAGTTTGAGTCAGCAGGAATACAATCCCAAGTAGCCGGGTTAATGTATTAATAGTAGTTTACATATGAGGGGATCAAGCCATTCGCACCCCCGCCATCCAATACCAGTGGGTATTGAAGGAGGTCCTAGTAAGCTTGGCCTAGGTCCTTGCAGGATCTATACACTGAACAAGGCAAGAACCTTACCAAACAATTCCCTTAACCCCCGACCAGGTAGCCAACATATCTCTATATAGACCGTGGAGATATGAATGGTGTAAATCTTTTATTTTATATAGACAGTAAAATAACGCCAAGACACCACGGACAAATGATAAGGAAGTTTCACCTTCAACATAAGAAACTAGTTATTAAAGTCATTAAAACAAAACCAAATAAAAAGTGCGAAAAGATTAAAAAATAAAAGTATTACACTAAATGCTTGTCTTCACCAAGTGATGTAAGAGACTTAGGCAAACATGGCCTTTGATTGTCAAGAACTCTTACTATCAATCTTGGATCCCGAGACTACTACACACACTCTATGATGGATGATGGATGATGGTGGATGTGGGTGCTGTGATGGTGGTGGAGTGGGGGTGAAGTGGGGGAGAGGTGGTTTGTCAAGTGATGCCTTTGAAATGAACCAAGCACATCTATTTATAGCCTACACAGAAGCCCGAACACGGCCCCGTGTCCGGTGGGCACGGCCCCGTGTCCATCCACTTTCTCTTTCTTCATTAAATGCAGTTTGTCTGCATTAGTTGACCACGCCCCCGCGTCCGCTGGGCACGGCCCCGTGTGCAGAAGCGTATCTGTACTATCAAGATTTAATTGGATTCTGCGAATCTTAGCGTTGACCACAGCCGTGTGGAGCTGGGCATGCCCCCATGTTGGGGAATAGAAGCTTCTACGCTTTTGTCTTTTCTGCAGACACTTGAGCACGTCCCCGTGTCCGCTGGGCACGGGGCGTATTCAGCCTTCTGGTGTCTTGTTTTTGCTTGGGAAGATGCTGTCGAGGGGTCGGGCATGCCACGTTTATTCCTTTTCTTGTATTTATGTTAGATTTAGCTGCATTTTTGCTTCTTTTGTCCATTTGAGCTCATTTAATCCTGAAAATACAAAAGGAAGACAAAAGCACACTTTTTCCAACATTAGTACTAAAAAAGGGTTAGTTTTATGCCTCATTTGGTGTAATTTATATGTTGCATTTTACACACATCAAATACCCTCACACTTGAATCTTTGCTTGTCCTCAAGCAAAACTCTTTATAATGTGGCTTACACTCCCAAATGGAATGGGTAGAAGAGAAGTTTTGGGCTTGTCTTGAGTGTCAGGATTCCAAGATCTTTATTAGGTTTTATTTTTATGTTATTTACAATCCTATTCGTTATGATTTATTTAGAACATTACATAAGAGAAATTATTTACTTGGGCATAACATGCCTGTTTAAAATTCCATTTATATATAAGTTCACATTCCTCACGGGAGATCACTCAACACTCGGCCGAAGATGTATTTTTGTGAAGCACTCGAGACCGGCATGGAACTTACTTCTACCATATGTTTGCCAAGCAATCAATCCTCCTCCTTTTTAACTATAAACCTTTGTAAATATCAAGAGGACTTTGGGGAAGGGTTAGGCTTGGGTTAAAGGTAGGTGGTTTTGGGTTAGTGGTTAGTAGAAAAGGGCGAAAAGGCGTAAAAGGCATCGGTTTTCGTAAAACTTTTTGTTTTTGTGACTTTTTATTCTAATGAAGCATTTTTCAAACAAAGTTTCTTTTGATGAACTTGTTTGTTTATTGCTAGACTTCATCAAAATTTTTTTTTTTTTTTGATAAGGAATGTCACATGAAAACCGAGCTTTTTACTAAAATAAATGGTTTAAAATGAAAAAGGGTTTTAGTGGGTAAAGGGTGTTTGTTTTGTGGGTTTAGAAATGAAAAAGTTTAGGCTCAAAGGGGTTAACTAGGGGGATTTTTGGGTAGGTGGTAAAAAAAAAAGAAAATAATGGTGTTGAAAGAAAAAGGGTTAGTCCTAATGCCTCCATCATTTACTTACTTGGGTTTAAGTTGGTAAGGACCGGGAATGTATCGTCATGGAAAGTTCTAGAGTCGTAAGAAACCAAGTGGCTATTCACACAAGAAACGAAAGATGAGCATTTAGTTTAAAGATGTGTATTTGTATGCTCAATTAAAGGCTCAAAACTCACTTTTTGTGGGAATGGGTTTTTAATGTGATCAAGTATATATAATCAAATTTTAACTAGATTTGTCATGCCGTTTCATAATTTTCTTATGTTGGGGTGTTTAGCGGTTCCAATAGAGTTTTGTGTAAGGCTTGTAATTAGGACTTGCAAAATTCAAGGTTTTAGCATCCCCCCCCCCCCACACTTAAATTACGCATTGTCCTCAATGTGTCCCAAAAATAAGTTTTTAGGTTGATTGGATGTGTAAAAGGTGTGTTAAAAACAAAAATTTATGTTACTAGGCATCTGGACACTGCCCTGTGTCGGATGAGAACGGCCCCGTGGTCAGATTGCTAGTAACGAGAACTTACAGAAGGTGGACACGGGGGCGTGTCTGGTGAACACGACCCCGTGTTGGACAAAAGTCTGCAAAATTTAGACAAACAGCAGGTCTGAGCGGTGGGCACGGGGGCGTGACAGCTAGGCACGACCCCGTGCGGACAAACTGCAACATTTAAAAACAGGTTTCTACTTTCGGTTCTGCTGTCCCGGCTTTAGTAGCACTAATATTTAGTGCTTAAAGCCTCGTAGGTACCTATTTTACTAATAAATACCACACCAAACCATAACAAACATCCTAACTAACCAAAGTTTCATCATCCACATCACAAGTTAAAAAGAAAAGAAATGCAAGAAATTAAAAAGTGTTAAGGGAAGTAAATTGTTCAACAAATGGCACGCAGGCCACGCAATTGTTCATGAGATAAAAGGGTTAACCTGTTAGACCTCCAACCGTGTGATGCTACCTCCAACTCCTCCCGCTCAATCCATGTCCTCGTCTTCATCATCATCATCCCCTCCGTGGCCCGCCATATACTCCCGGATGTTTCCAATATCATCTTGCATGTCGGAGATATTTCTTTCTATCCTCCGACCCGGGCGTATGTGTTGCTGGCCATGTTGTAGGTGTTCCTGGTGCACATAAGATTTTCCTGCAATAAATCATGTAAGCTTTGAAAGTTAGGAAAACCACCTCCTTGAGAGGAGGATTGACCCGGATCACCATGGTGATGGTAATGGTACTGGGGAGGAGGACGGATGTGTGGAGCGTGTAGGACTAGAGCTTCTTGAGGGTTCCATGCATGTCCTTGAACTGTTTGAAAACTGACCGTCTCGTCATCCGCTTCATAGATCAAGTTCATGGAGCGGCAAATCACCATGTCCACTTTTCCCGACCACGGTCCCTTTTGAAAGGACCTCGGCATCCTCAAAAAGTGTTTGAAAAGGCGGTAAACCCACCCTCCAAACAGGATAGGAGTCGGGGGAGTAGCAAGTTGGTTCAAATGCATGTTATGGAGTAGCAGGTATGGAACATCAAGGTTGACACAGTTGTGAATGCAATGGAGAACTAGCAGATCACGCAACCCTACAACACCACCACTGTTGTGTCTCTGGAAGAGAGTAGCTGAGGACCCTGTGGATGTAGCGGTAAAGAGGGTCTCTCAACTGTGTGCTCTTAGTTCGGCTCGGGTTATAGTGACCCTCCCCGATTTGAGCCCAAGCACCTTGGCGTTGATTTGCTGGAAGCTCGCGGAGACCGCCGGTGTTCTCTTCATCTCCAGCATCCTCTTCCGAGTACAACTTGACTATTGCCCCAAATTGTGCGATTGAGATCGAGTACATGGTCCCTCCACCACGGAACTCTACCCCATCATCGTCAAACGGATCCGCTTTTGCCTTAAGGACAAACGTGCTGTAAAATTCCATGTTGTATTCATGCACAGAGTGAAGCCGAGTGCAAAGAGCCACTCGCAATGGGCCGGTGACTATGTTGTTGAAGCGGTCTATTTGGTTCACTGCTTCAAGAGTGTTCATGCACACTTGTCTGGGATTCTCTTTGGGCCTAGTTCTTAGCACATCATACCGCGCTTGAGCAGTCAACTCACTTGCGTTGAATATGGTAAATTTCTTGGCCATCTGAAAGAAAACACCAAACAATTAGCATGAAACAGTGAAATTTCCAAAGAAAACTAAAAACAGTCGGCTGAACACGACCCCGTGTTCAGCGGACACGCCCCATGTTTGAATGAATTTGGTTGGACACGACCCCGTGCTCGCTGAACACGACCCCGTGTCCAGGCGTCTGTTTCCCAAAATTCACATTTTTCGACCCGGTCCTGAAAACTTGAAAATTTTTGGTCTAGTAGGGGCGGTTTTCCCCGAAAATGAAACCCCAAGTGCCGTTTTTCCCAATTCAATTTCATCTTTTTCGGTTCAAAAACATGGGTTTAGGGTTTTTATGAGAAATCGGGAAAATCTACAAACAATACAGGTTGATTTACTTCCTATAACATGTATCTAAACTAATGCTAACAGATCTATGCAAAAATTTGGAGTTTCATCCGGTTCAAGTTGAAGAACCCTAGATTTTTCCCCAAATTTTGATGTTAAACTACATGCAAGTACTTAATCTAACTAATTGGGGTGGTAGAATCATACCTTAACGTTGTTAGAAGTCGGGGGAACGTAGAAATCTGCAAATATTTTTGCCGGAACCAGAGAGTTTTTGGGGAAACGGGGCGTGTGGAATGAAGAAACTGAATGAAAAGGGGGTTTTATCACGACAGTTGTGCAGACACGGCCCCATGGGCGGACAATTTTTAAATTTTTTTTAAGTGCTCGTGTGAGTGCCCTGTTTCCTGAAACTTGGTTTTAGAAATCTTACCGATTTAGATGTTTTCCCGATGTTCGTAACTTACAAGGTATGATGTTGATGCTTGAACCTTTGTTTCATTCTTCGGCCGCTTGCAGCGAGATTTCCTCTTCCTCTTCCTCAATAAATCCTTGATAAAGCTTTAGCCATTGGCCATTGACTTTGAATGAAATCCCATTCCAAGATTTAATTTCGACTGCACCGTGTGGGAAAATATGGCTGATGGAAAAAGGACCTGACCACCTAGACTTTAATTTACCAGGAAATAATCAATGTCGAGAATTAAACAATAGAACTTGATCTCCTACCTGAAATTTATTAGGTTTAATGTGTTTATCATGCAAATTTTTCATTCTTTCCTTATAAATTTCGGAGTTAGAGTATGCATAATTCCTTAATTCGTCTAATTCATTTAATTGGCAAAATCAATTTTTACCCGCAATTTCTAAGTCTAAGTTTATGTTTTTAATTGCCCAGTAGGCCTTGTGTGCTATTTCTACCGGCAAAAGACAAATTTTTCCATAGACAAGCTTATATGGGGTTGTACATATTGTTGTTTTGTACGCTGTTCGAAAAGCCCATAAAGGATCGTCTAATTTATCGGCCCATTCCTTTTTATTTAACCCTACGGTTTTTTCAAGTATTCTTTTTAAACCTCTATTAGTCACTTCGGCTTATCCGTTTGTTTGAGGGTGATATGCCGTTGAGACCCGGTGATAGACCCCATACCTTGTTAAAAAAAATTCAAGTTGATGGTTACAAAAATGGGTACCTCTATCACTTATTAATGCTTTTGGTGTTCCGAAACGAGAGAATAATCTTTTCAGAAATCTTACCACGTCTCTTCCCTCGTTTGTTGGAAGTGCCTCGGCCTCGGCCCATTTAGAGAAGTAATCTACCGCCATAAGTATATAATTGTTTCCTTTTGACAGTGGGAAAGGTCCCATAAAGTCGAGTCCCCACACATCAAAAATTTCACAAACAAGAATGCCATTTTGTGGCATTTCGTTTTTGGAAGAAATATTACCTGATTTTTGGCAAGCGTCACATGTCTTGACAAGACTTTTGGCGTCTTTGTAAATGGTTGGCCAATAAAATCCTGAATCAAATACCTTTCATGCGGTACTAGCGGCACCATGATGTCCTCCGTATGGACCTTCATGATAATGGCGGAGAATTCTTCTTGCTTCACTACCATGTACGGATCGACGGATGAGTTGATCGACACACATTTTGAAAAGATAAGGATCTTCCCAAAAATAATGCTTTACATCGGCAAAGAATTTCTTTCTTTGATGATGTGGCCATCCTTTTGTGACTACACCGCTAGCTAGGTAGTTAGCATAGTCGGCGTACCATGGCTCTTCTCGGTATTCCACCATTTCCAGGGACTCCGTTGGGAAATTTTCATTGATTTGTTCGTCCCTGGTTGCCTCCAAAGCTGGGTCTTCCAATCGGGAAAAATGATCTGCTACGGTGTTTTCTGCTCCTCTTTTGTCTTTTATTTCAATGTCAAATTCTTGGAGGAGTAGAATCCACCGAATCAAACGTGGTTTAGCATCATGTTTCTTGAAGAGATATCGGATGGCTGCATGATCTGTATAAACTATCGTTTTAGAAAGAACAAGATAAGAACGAAATTTATCAAAAGCAAATACCACTGCTAGTAACTCCTTTTCTGTTGTTGTGTAATTTTCTTGTGCATCATTAAGTGTTTTACTAGTGTAATAAATTGGGTGAAAATGCTTATCTTTTCTTTGTCCCAAGACGGCTCCAACTGCAAAGCCACTTGCATCACACATGACTTCGAAAGGTAATTTCCAATCAGGCGATATCATGATAAGTGCATTGACTAGCATTTCCTTTAGTGTTAAAAATGCTTGATTGCAATCCTTGTCAAAGATGAAAGGGGCATCTTTTTCAAGTAATTTTGTTAGAGGCCTTGAGATTTTAGAAAAGTCTTTGATAAATCGTCTATAAAATCCAGCACGCCCTAGGAAACTTCTGATTGCTCTAACGGAGGATGGGGATGGTAATAGAGAAATAATGTCTATTTTTGCTCGATCGACCTCCATTCCTTCGGTTGAGATTTTGTGACCGAGTACTATTCCCTCTGTTACTATGAAATGGCATTTTTCCCAGTTAAGGGCGAGGTTAGTTTCCTCACAACGGGATAGCATTCGCTCAAGGTTATCGAGGCATTGGTCGTATGAATCTCCAAAGATAGAAAAGTCGTCCATGAAGACTTCCATTGTCTTTTCTATCATATCATGGAAGATGGCCACCATGCAACGTTGAAAGGTTGTAGGGGCATTACATAGACCAAAAGGAATACGTCGATAAGCAAAAGTTCCATAGGGACATGTGAATGTTGTCTTTTCTTGGTCTTCGGGTGCTATCGGTATTTGAAAGTAACCTGAAAAACCATCTAAGAAACAATAAAATTGGTGACCGGATAATCTTTCTAACATTTGATCAATAAAAGGTAAAGGAAAGTGATATTTACTTGTTGCCTCATTTAATCGACGATAATCTATACATACCCTCCATCCTGTGACGGTTCTCGTTGGTATTAATTCATTTTTCTCATTAGTTATTACCGTCATACCTCCTTTCTTTGGAACTACTTGAACGGGACTTACCCAAGGACTATCGAAAATTGGGTAAATAAGTCTGGCGTCAAGTAATTTGATGACTTCGTTTTTAACCACTTCTTGGACATTTGGATTTACTCTACGTTGTGGTTGTATTACCGATTTATAGTCATCATTCATTAAAATTTTGTGCGTGCACATGGAAGAACTTATTCCTTTAATATCTACAAACTTCCAAGCGATCGCGTTTTTGTGTTTTTTCAAAAGTGTAATTAATTTTTCTTTTTCTAAACTAGTTAATTTTGACGAAATAATTACAGGTGATTTACCATCTTTGTCTTGAAAAGCATATTCCAAACCTTTTGGAAGTTCTTTGAGCTCAAGAGGTGGGTCTTTAGGAGACTCTTTATTTGGTTGTTCATTTCGATCAAGAACTACAAAAGTTTGTTCTATGGCGACCTCTTCTTCAACAAAGTGGTCAATTTCTTCTTTTGTATCGGGTGGTTCATCTTCATCTTCAATTAGGGGGTCATTATTGCCGAATGGATATTTCATTGCACCCTCAAGATCGACACTCTTTTTAAATGCCCTTAATTGAATAGATAAATTGTTGTACTTCCAATTTTTCAAAGCTTCGTGGGTTTTTACAAAAGGTCGTCCCAACACTAGAGGAGTGTCATCTAAGATGACAAAGTCGGTTGGGATTACCATTTGATTTGTTTGGACCAAGATATCCTCAACTACCCCTATTTATTTTATTACTTTCCGATTAGATAGAAAAATGGGTAATTGAAGTGGAGAAAAATCACCAATACTTAATTTTTCGAAAATGTAGTTTGTCATTATGTTAACACAAAGATTTTTATCAATTGTGATATTACTAATAAATGAATTCTGAAAAAAAAAACATGGAACCGGTGTAATGTTAATTTCAAATGGATCTTCTTTTATTAGCGTAGTTTGATCATTTGTTAACTTAATGCTTACCGTTTCGTCAATTTTGGTGTTAGTGTTTAACTCTTTTAAAAACTTAGCATAAATGGGTACTAAACAATGATTTTCGAAAGAATGTGACAAGAGATTAATTTCCTCAAAATTAGACTCTTCTTGAATTTTAACGCTGTCGGACTCACCTTTTTCGTTGTTTAACTCATGTGTCGGTTTTTCACTTTCTTGTTCTTCCATTTTTACATTTTCAACTTTCTCTTCTTTTTTACAAGTTAATTTTTCCCTTGCGCGGGATTCTTTTATGCAGCGCTTGATAGTTTTAATGTGTTCTATTATCTTATCAGCTATGTGGGTGATAGAATAAGGATCTGGATCCTCAAAGCTTGAATCCGGATGTTCGATCCTTGGTTCCTCATAATACTCATATGAAGTAGATGGTTCACACCATTGTTCCTCATTGTAAGTATATGATGGATAAGGGTCGTAACTTTGTTCTTCATAATACTCATATGAGGTGGGTTGTTCACGCCATGGTTCCTCATAATAAGCATATGAAGGTGGAGGCTCATATCTTGGTTCCTCAAAGTATGAAGGTGAAGGCTCATACCTTGGTTTATCAAAATATGAGTATGAGGGAGAAGGTTCATACCTTGGGTCTTCATAGGATGTATATGAAGTGGATGGCTCGTATATGGGCTCCTCATAGTAGGTGTATGAACGGGATGGTTCAAAGAGGTCACAATATTGTACCGAGTGAGGGTTACCACAAATGGTGTAATAGTCTTCCCTGTAATCATCCTCCTCATAGGTGTAGTTGTAATCTCCTGAGTATTGATCTATAAGAATCACTCAGCAGACCACAACAGAGTCTTGGGACCAGAAAACGAAAATAAAAACGGAAATAGAGGCTGGACACGGCCCCGTGTTCAGTGAGCATGACCCGTGTTCAGGTTCTGTATCTGGGCGTTTTAATAAAAGTAACTGGTTTTGTGCAGCACGGCCCTGTGTTCAGTGAGCACGGCCCGTGTTCAGACTCTGTATCTGGGAGTTTTGAAAAAAATTATGCAGCACTGCCCGTGTTCAGTGAACACGGCCCCGTGTTCATATTTATTTATTATATATAATAGATTTCAAACGGTGTCCCATGCGATGAGTTTTGTACTTAAAGTTTAAAAATGTTGCACGCTATATCGTTTAGCCTTTACTCAGTTAATATTTTCTGTTAAACATGACCATATGTGATGTGTGTGTCGTGTTATAAGTTTTTATGTATATTTTAAGCCCTTTTTAACACTTTAGTCAAGTTTTAAATTTATAAACACGATATTTTACTAACACTAAACACACATATGGGCAAGTGCACCCATCATGAGCATAGTATAGCGTTGGTAAGATACCGAGGTCGTCCAAGGACACAAGAGCTTTTAGTACCGGTTTATCCTCAACGTCTAATCAAATCAGAAGTTTAGAAAAAGGTTTAAACATGAAAAATAAAAACTAAAAATGCTGAAAATAAAAATAAAAAGAAAACAGATGGACAAGATGAATCACTTGGACCCGACTCGCCTTTAATGTAACCTTTGATGTTTTCCGCACTTTTGCACTTTTTAAGAGATTATCTTAGTTATAGTAGTAGGCCCCTCTTTTGAAGGGGACGTTACCCTCAACCCAGTAGTTTGAGTCAGCTAGGATACAATCCTAAAGGGTTGGATTATTGGAAGATAATTAATTAAGTTATTAATGCGTAATGTGGTAGGCCCCTCTTTTGAAGGTGACGTTACCCTCGGCTAAGTGGTTTGAGTCAGCAGGGATACAATCCTAAGTAGCCGGGTTAATATATTAATAGTAGTTTACATATGAGGGGATCAAGCCATTCGCACCCCCGCCATCCAATACCAGTGGGTATTGAAGGAGGTCCTAGTAAGCTTGGCCCAGGTCCTTGCAGGATCTATACACTGAACAAGGCAAGAACCTTACCAAACCATTCCCTTAACCCCCGACCAGGTAGCCAACATATCTCCATATAGACTGTGGAGATATGAATGGTGTAAATCTTTTATTTTATATGGACAGTAAAATAACGCCAAGACACCACGGACAAATGATTATGAAGTTTAACCTTCAACATAAGAAACTAGTTATTAAAGTCATTAATACAAAACCAAATAAAAAGTGCGAAAAGATTAAAAAACAAAAGTGTTACACTAAATGCTTGTCTTCACCAAGTGATGTAAGAGACTTAGGCAAACATGGCCTTTGATTATCAAGAACTCTCACTATCAATCTTGGATCCCGAGACTACTACACACACTCTATGATGGATGATGGATGATGGTGGTGGATGTAGGTGTTGTGATGGTGGTGGAGTGTGGGTGAAGTGGGAGAGAGGTGGTTTGTCAAGGGATGCATTTCAAATGAACCAAGCACCTCTATTTATAGCCTGCACAGAAGCCCGGACACGGCCCCGTGTCCATCCACTTTATCTTTCTTCATTAAATGCAGTTTGTCTGCATTAGTTGACCACGCTCCTGTGTCCGCTGGGCACGGCCCCGTGTGCAGAAGCGTATCTGTACTATCAAGATTTGCTTGGATTCTGCGAATCTTAGCGTTGACCACAGCCGTGTGGAGCTGGGCACACCCCCGTGTTGGGGAATAGAAGCTTCTAAGCTTTTGTCTTTTCTGCAGACACTTGAGCACGTCCCCATGTCCGCTGGGTACGGGGCGTGTTCAGCCTTCTGGTGTCTTGTTTTTGCTTGGGAAGATGCTGTCGAGGGGTCGGGCATGCCACGTTTATTCCTTTTCTTGTATTTATGTTAGATTTAGCTGGATTTTTGCTTCTTTTGTCCATTTGAGCTCATTTAATCCTTAAAATACAAAAGGAAGACAAAAGCACACTTTTTCCAACATTAGTACTAAAAAAGGGTTAGGTTTATGCCTCATTTGATGTAATTTATATGTTGCATTTTACACACATCAATATGCAATGACCATGTACCTTGCACATGAGGGTATTATTGTTATTTCATATTTTTGGGTACTATTGTGTAAATAACTTATACCCAGCCATCGGCCACCCACCCCAATTGTCTTCAAAACCCTAGTCCTTTGTATGTCAAAACCCAATTCACCAAGATTCAATTTTAGATCAAGTTGGTTTAAGATGAAAATCTTTTGAGTTTAAACAGATGCATAAGGAAGTCTTTTGAGTTCAACCAATGTTGCAAAACTAGTGGGTATCATGATGGCAATATCAGGAGCAATGGTGTTCATGCTCTATCAAGACCATAGGCCCTGAAATATTTGTGACAAATCCCTTTCCTAATTCACCCAATGATCTGCGGCTTTTGTCGCAGCCATCGAGTTAGGTGTTTGGAGGTGTTATTATTTTCATTGCTGCAATTTTTCGTTCCTTATGGAATGTTTTACAAGTAAGATTGATCAATCTCCCTTGATTAAGAGAAAACCTGGAATAATTTCAACTAGGAATGTGTTGAATTAGAATTAGTATTACCAATATCCAGTCAGCAACAGCTAGAGAGTACCCGGATCAAAACACCGTTGTCTTTTTCTGTTGCCTGTTTGGGACGCTACAATGTATTGTTATATCTCCTTTCTTAGAGCCAAATCCATGCGCTTGGGCCGTTTGACCTAGAGTTGCAAAGAATGTTGTTGTTTTGGGTGTAAGTTGAATGAAGCATTTTGGTTTTGAACTTTTGTTGTTGGTAAATTGACTTGTTTCTATTTGAAGGCAATTTATTCGACTTCATTTCACAGTACCGCTCAAACTTGGTGCTTGAAAAAGAAAGGTCCAGTTTTTGTAGCCATGTTCTCGCCTCTGTCGATTGTTATAGGAGTCATCTTGGGGTGTCATATTTCTAGGTGATTCACATCATTTAGGATGGTAAATCTTTATTCTTTGGGTGTGAACCTTGCAACATGCATGCTTAATTTCAGACATTTTGTAATTTTAATGAAAAGAAACGGGTTGATTCATGGATTGTTCTTCACGCGTCTATGAATTCGTATACATAGTGCCATTGGAACCGTTGTGATTAGTGCTGGATTTTACATTGTGATGTGGAAGCAGGCTAAAGAGAAGAACATGTTAGTGGCCTAGATTGATGAAGACATTGTTGTTGCACATGAACTTGGATCTTCAGACCAAAACCCTCCTTTCCTGAAATGAATCAAAATGTTAATTTATTATTGTTTTTTAGAAGAAAAAAGTGTTCACAATGATTATAATTATGTCTTCATTCTCCCACGAGAGATATGTATGATGGACCACTCCAATAATGTTTTCCTAACATAGCCTACTAAGATTGTTAATTTGATCTATCCCCATCAAATCAAATCTAATCTAATACTATACTATACTATACTATACTATACTATACTATACTATACTATACTATACATCATTCATACGGTCGTCCCTTGAATCCACTCTTAATTAATTTAATTTTAACTCAAATGATAACTTTATTTATAATATGTATGTTTAAAATAGAAATTAACAATTGAAATATGAAACATGACTTTTGTTTATTATGTAATTATTAGTATTTATTTATTCATTTTTTCATAGTTAGATATGTTTGATAATATTATGTACTATTAAAATAGAAACAATTAAAAAATTGCAACATGGTTTTTGTTTAATATGTAATTATTAGGTAGCGTTTGGTACGAAGGAATAGAAGATTGATTGAAATGGATTGCAACCTTGTTTTTGTTTATTATGTAATTATTAGGTAGCGTTTGGTATGAAGGAATAAAAGGTGGAATGAAATGGATCATTCTGATTGAATGAAAAGAAACATGTTTAGCTATCATCTGTTAATAGAATGTAACTTTTTCCAAATATAACAATTTTCATTCCTTAGTATGACGGTGTTGTTTTTTTTTTTCCATTCATTCAAGGAACGGAAAGAAATATATTACTATTACTACTACTACTACTATTATTACTATTATTATTATTATTAATAT
Organism: Helianthus tuberosus; assembly: GCA_030545235.1. Lineage (NCBI taxonomy): Eukaryota > Viridiplantae > Streptophyta > Magnoliopsida > Asterales > Asteraceae > Helianthus > Helianthus tuberosus. The sequence continues at coordinate 121,641,573 of CM060417.1, read as the reverse complement.
TATTATTATTATTATACTTATACTTATATTTATATTTATATTTATATTTATATTTATATTTATATTTATATTTATATTTATATTTATACTTATATTTATATTATTATTGTTATTATTCATACTAATATTAATATACATCAAACATTTTATTACTAATTTTTTACCATTAATATATTATTGTTGAGGCAATTATATTTTGGTCGTTTTTTTTAATACACCTGTGTTTCGTTACTTCATCTTTTTTTTTTGTTTATCAAATTGTACAAAGTAATGATTCATTCTATTCAAATATGAGTAACCAAACGTCACAACGGAATGGAATGATGCATTTCATTCCGTTGTCCATTTCATTACCTCGTCCGTTCCATTCTCTCGTCCATTCCATTACCCCATACCAAACAGACACTACTCTTGATTATTCTATTATACAACAACTGATTCTTTTTGCACCCATTTTCATACAATCTGCATTAGATGATATAACATTAATTAACTCATATTTGTGTTTTTATTTTATACTTTAAATATATAACTTTTTTTAGCAAAAACGAGCATGGTGTTATGATATACTTATTTTTATCTACGTTTTGATATGAATTTTATAAAAAATGAAATATAAAATTTCCTAACCACTTATAAAACGTTATATTAGATATGACTCTGTTTTATAAAATTTATACCAAAATGTAAAGAAACATAAGCACATCGCAAACCATATTTGTTTTTTAATAAAACATAATATATTGAAGGTTATAAAAACAGAGAGACACAAACTTGTGTAATACAGAAGTCTATAACCTAGTAGTTTAATAAGTAAAATTTAGAGTGAATTGAAAGTTTAGTTCTTTATCTATATAGGAAATTTCAAACGGTGTCTCTTGCCTTTAAAATTGATGAGTTTTATACTTAATGTTTTAAAATGTTCCACGCTATATCCTTTAGCCCTGACTTAGTTAATTTTTTCTGTTAAACATGACTGTGTGCAAGGATCGTGTGCCTCGCACATGAGGGTATTATTGTTATTTCGTCTTTTCAGGGACATAGTGTAAATAACTTATATGTAGGGCCTATTGTGTAACGATTGATATATATATATATATATATATATATATATATATATAGGGCAAGGCTATATAGAAAACCCTATATATATAAAAAAACCCTAGAAAACCCAACCTCCCGACATTTTTTTTTTTGAAAAAAATAACACATGTAATATACATGTTTTTAAGAGTTTTGGGCCAAAAAAATCAAAAAAGCGCCGAAGGGATGATTTAAAAAAAAATAAAAAAATTCAGCAATTTCTGTCTTTTGTGCCTAACACATGTTAGGCAACCGGACATTGCTGAAATTTGTTTATTTTTTTAAAAAAAATCCCTTCGGCGCTTTTTTGTTTTTTTTGGCCCAAAACACTCTAAAACATGTATATTACATGTGTTATTTTTTTCAAAAAAAAAAAAATGTCGGGAGGTTGGGTAAAAATGGGGGGAGATTTGAGTTTCCAGAGTTTTCTAAAAATTTAAGGATTTTCTGTCTAGCCTTCCCTTATATATATATATATATATATATATATATATATATATATATATATGTAGAAACGGGATCAGGAGAAAACGGTTGGAAGTGTGAAAACCGTGAGAACGGATCCAGGTCGAACACGTGGCGGGGCGCTAAATTACATGCAGGGGCACGATTGTCATTGTCCATGTTCCCCTCAATAAATGGCTTTATAATTCCGTTTCAAACAAAATTCTAAAAAAATCCGTATTTGCAGTTACCTCCTGTATGGCGTCTAACGTGGATTCCGTTCTACAAAGTAATATTTGATGGTGTTTTCATATGTGTTCCAGCAAATCATGCAACAGATATGGCGTTTTGTTCTTTATGCTTGTTTCAATGGCGTTTTTTTTTTTTTCAAAGTAATATTTGAAAATGGCATTTATGTTTTAATGGCGCTCTTCCAATATTCAATATTTGGCGTTTTCATTATTAATGTTAATTGTTGTTTGGGTCTAATATATGCTTATTGTTTATGATCAATGACGTTTTACACCTGGTTACGTATATCTGATTAGTTGTGAATATTGGCGTTAATTTGTAAACATCAGTTCTTACTATTTGTTAATTATTCAACTTATGGCGTTTTCATTAACATGTTTTAGGAAGACAGTAAAATCAGTTCTTCTTATTGTTTATTATTCAACTAATGGTGTTTTCATTATGGCGTTTTCATTAACATGTTTTATTAAGAAAGTAATATCAGTTATTCCTATTGTTTATTATTCAATTAATGGCGTTTAATGTTATGGCGTTTGAAACGTAAAGATGGTGTTTTGAAACATATATCAGACATGCACATTGTAAATAATATTCATGGCGTTTAGAAACAAGTAGATGCTATAGTCTAAACCAAATACATTAGTCACCATGAAAATTATAAAATGAAAGCAATTCATGGCATTTAAGTTAACTACATATTCATCCATCCTTTTTTCTATTCTCTTGTACCCTGTTTTATACAATTCAGTAATTTTTGCTGCCCCTAATTCCAAAAATTTATTTAAAGATTTGACCAATGTTCTTATGTTTTCATTTTGGCTATTTGGTAGGATTTTTGCAATGTATTTGATCCTGAGGTCATTTAGTTGTTTTTGTTGTAGGTCATTTGGGGCATTTTCTTTTGCAAGACCACCTTCCCAACCAGCCAACTTCCCCATATACGTTTCCATATACCTCACTGGAAAAGTCCCACAGTCGATCACGCTAGACTTTGTCCTCCAGTCCATCTTTTGTCTGATAATAGGCGTCATCTTCATGATCTTAGCCATTGGGTGTTTCTGAATAAGCAAGTAGTTTGCAAAAGCATCTTGCTGCAGTTTCACATTTTTGTATATATTAGTATGGTGTTTTGTCAACATAGTTTCTACATACAAAGTTTTTTAGATACTTACCAACATTTGCACCCATCCATCTTACTTTTTTTAATGTTGAGTTTATCCCCTCCAGCGTTGTTATCCAATATATCAACTCTACTGTGTTTTAGATTGAAGCAGACAATAGACATGTTTTTGCCATATTATTAGCACGAAGACTAGATCATATTCATTTATCTTTCTAGCTTTCTGGTCTTCTTTGAAACAGGCGAGTTTCAAAACCAATTCCATGTTGTTGTTGAATTCTTTGTATTGATAACTCGCTGTCTTTGTATACGCGTGCGTATTCTGTAATTTGGAGGAACCATATTTTTAACAACAAAACAAAGTCATAATATAATTGCATCAATTAAATATAGCAAAAGAGTTACCAGCATTATTTGTGTGCAAAATAATCTTGAGGGTGATTCTTGAGCCTTGTATCTTTCTTCATAGTTCAGGATATGCCCCTAACTTTGAATGATGTTGACGTGTGCATAGAATCTTGGTCTCATGCTCTCAGACATCACCCTTGAGAGTTCTAACACTCCTTCAATCTTTAACATGATACTCGTGAAAAAAATAGCATATGGCGTTTTAGTTATGCAAACTCAGTTTAATATAAGACATGGCATTTTGGGTGTTTACATGCACATGCATGTATATTTTTAACGTAACAAATGCAAAGTTTGGTGTCTTATGAGAAAGAAATGTACATACATCCAGTTACCACATCCAGTGAATATGTATGTGGAAATGTTGTTTTTTTGTGCCGCCCTTGTTGCATGTATAACCACTTGCCTCCTAACATAAGGTGACAAACATGCCCTACTCTTCTTTGAGTCTCTCTTCTCCTTTTTATTCCACAGTCTTTTCCTTTTTATTTTCATCTTCTTCTTCATCACGAGGTAGCTTTTTTGGGTTTAGAATGGTGTTATCTTGCATCAACTTTGTGATGTCTGGCGTTTTGTCCTCATCACCCTTCTCCTGCACATCTGCCCTATTTGACGTTTTGGTTTGTGATGTAGTTAACAGGTCAAAAGAAGGTACATATGTTTTTTCCTTCCCCGTGTCAGTGGCGTTTTCATCTTGGGAGTTTTGGGGTGTCTTTTCTTCTTCAATAGTTTGCATGAGGTTCTTCCTACCTCCAAATGGTGGCTGCTGACATCGCGTTTCATCAACCACTGCACCTTGCTGGTCAACACTTTTGTTCAAAACCATCATCATCATCAACCTCATCATGATCATTATCAGCATACTCATCAACATTGTCAACATCATCTTCATTGTCAATATCATCACCATCAACATCTTCTTCATCAATACCCTGCATTTTGTCTGATATCTTGGGTGTGGCTTGTTCTTGAACAACTATTTGAAACTATGTTTCCTTAGTCTTCTTAACAGTTTTCTTTTTAAGTTCTTTTCCATCATGGCATTTTGGCTCTCCACCATATTCCTTTTAACATGTCAAGAGTTCTAGTTGTAACCTATTATGGGTGAAATTCCGAGCCCATATCCTAGATTATATCTTGAATTATATCTTGAATATTTAATATCTGTTTACGATCAGGATACCGGACCAGGATATTGGTAACATCTTGATTTAGTATCCTGATAGTTGCTAACGATTTGCTTTAGATGCAAGGTACTAACGTTCACAGAGCTTGGTCTTCCTGAAGACTCGGTCATGGCAGTTAGAAGAAAGACGTTGGAAGCCTAAAGAAAAGGACTATAATGGTCAAGAGGGAATATTCGTAGTTCCCCAAGATTATAGGATAGGTTGTTATTTCTGTTTACTATAAATAGGAGTGTACGGATCGATAGAAACACACACAACTTTGCTTACTTTTTCACTCTCTTGGCAGCTACAATCATTCGCAATCACATTCACCAACACTTACACATACACTCAAAACTCATTGTAACACTTAGTTGATCCGTACAATATCCTGCACTATATCCTGGTTATTCAAGTAATAAAAAGGACAAGGCAGCCGACGATTGTCAGCTCCCGAGGTTTTATGCCGGAGATCTAGATTCATCAAGGGGTTTCCTCGTATATCTTGTGTCAACCTTTACATTTTTTGCTCATTGTTTGATTGATGATATAGTTCGGTAACCTGAGCTATATCCTGAAAACTGTTTTTGCAAACTAACAAACCAACATATTTTCCACAAGTATTGCTAGCACACTACCTCACAAAACTAATTTGATCACTTAATTGCTTCAGTAATTTTTGACCATAACAATTTGGCGCCCACCGTGGGGAAAGTGGTGCTATTTCTACTAAAATCTTTCTTGAAATCACTACTTGGTTTTCTATTTTCAAAACTTTTTACACAACTATTTTCAATGGCCTCAAAATCAAACATGAGCTCTTCATCCATGTCTGCTACAACCTCTGCCACAATTGGTTTGGTGCTTCCACCACCTCCATGGATGCAAGCTTCTTCGCAGCCTCAAGCTCCTCCAAGGAGGGTTGAGACTCACACATCTCGAGATATTGTTCCTGCTCAAGATGTTTATCGATCCGCTGTCTCAGGGAGAACTCCTATTATGGCTTCTAATAATGAATTTATGACTTTTTTGGTAGTATACAGGATTAGATGAAGCAGCAGCAGGAGACCAATCAGATATTAATAAGAGAAATACAACTCTTGAAGTCTAACTCTAATAGGCCTGTTGAGGATACTGTCACTCCCTTGCAGCCCAGAGTGCTGAACTTCAGTTCGGTAGTATATACTGAGGATAATCAGGGCAATGTTGTACCAAGCCACTCCCAGGGTCATACTCCTGAGATACCCTCGACAGTCAGGGTATCAACTGTGAGGGGCTCAGGATATGCTCCAGGATATGGCCAGAATCCTCAAACTGGTAACGTGCCTAATAATATCAATACTCCTGCTACTAATAGTTTTGGATCTTTGCGGGATACAGGTGTGACGTCTGCACTCTCTAGGGAGCTTCAGAAGTTGAAGGATATGATATCCAGTGTACCTAGGGTTGTTCAGCCCATTCCGGAAGTATCCCAGGATAGCCACAGGATATCCCAGTTTGCATATCCTATATGTGATACTGAAATTCCAAAAGGATTTCAAACTCCCAATATGAAGCTTTATGACGGAACCACGGATCCCGAGGAGCATTTTGCTCAGTATAGGGAGAGGATGGAAACTAACCCTATTCCTCCAGATCTCAAGGAAGCATGCCTCTGCAAGGGCTTCGTCTCTACTCTAACAGGATCAGCCTTAAAATGGCTCTTAAACATTCCACCTCATTCAATTACATCATTTGCTCATTTGGTTAACTTGTTTAATAGTCAATTTTCTTGCAGTAGAAGCTTCGAGAAACTAACCAGTGATCTCTACAGGATAACTCAGGGTCCTCGAGAATCCTTAAAGGATTATGTGGAAAAGTTTAGCAGGGAATCCTTGGATATCCCATACCTTGATGTTGCCACAGTTGTACAGGCATTCAAAATGGGGTTACAAAAGGATTCCCAATTTTATCAGGATCTTGTGATGAATCCTTGCAGGAACCTGGATGAAGCTCGAAACAGGGCTTTGAGATATATCAGACTTGAAGACGACAAGAAAATGCAAGAGAGGATGAATTCATCCTCAACATACGAATGAACTAACAGGAAGTCAGAATCCTCATACAAGCCATATCGCTTTAAGCCATATGGCAGGAATGACAGCAAGAAAGTGAATGTTGTTGAGGATGAGGATCCTGAAGAGTATCCTGAATTGTCAGAATATTGTTTTTCTGTTAATATACCCGAACTAATGTATGCTATGCAGGGTTTGGGAGATAAAGCGAGGTGGCCAAGAAAGAACCAGCAAAAGGCCGATTAGAAGGATAAATCAAAATGGTGTGCTTTCCATGAGGATTTTGGACATGTGACAGAAGATTGCATAGCTCTGAGGAAGGAAATAAGCTATCTGCTAAGCAAGGGATACCTGAAGGATCTTCTAGGTAGAAAAAAGAATAAGGTTCAGGATACTGAGAAGGATCATGAACGAGCAGCATCACCTCCTCCAGACGCCAAGATAATTAACTTTATTTCAGGAGGATCCGACATATGTGGAACCTCTTACTCTGTAGCAAAGAGACATTCCAAGGAGGCTAAGGCAGAATGGGGGGACAAGCCGACCAGGATGACAACTCTTACAACTAATAAATTGATAACATTTGATAGTGATGACTAGGATAGCGCCTAGGATCCTCATCACGATGGTTTGGTAATCACTTTATATATTGCTAATCAATTTGTGTGCAAGATACTGGTGCACAATGGCAGCTCTGTCAACATTATCCAGCTGGAAACACTAAAGAGAATGAACATCCCCCAGATGGAGATCACTTCAAATCCTCTGTGCTTGTAGGGTTCAGTGGAGAGGCAAAGAATACTATGGGAGAAATAAAGCTACCAGTATATGTTGAAGGAGTAAATTCAATGCAACGATTCTGGGTCATGGATTAATTATCCTGCTACAATATTATATTGGGCAGGCCATGGATCCACGATATGAAGGCTGTCCCGTCAACCTATCATCAGGGTATCAAGATCCCTACCCCTTGGATGTAGTTAAAGAGTAAATCGATCAACAGGAGGTGAAAGAATGTTATTCCTCCTCAATGAAGTCTTTAACAATGTCTAAAGCAGGATAGCAATTAAAGATACGAGCCTAGGATATCGTGGAAGCCACAGAGCAAGATGTTAAGAAAATTATCCTGGATCAGGATAATCCAGATATCTCGGTGCTCGTAAGAGCTAATATCCCTCAGGATATTGAGAACCAGCTAACTAATTTTCTGAAATGCAGGATGTCCACGTTTGCATGGAAGCATGAGGATATGACAGGTATTTCTAAAGATATTATAACTCATAAGCTTGGGATTGACAGGACTTTCAAGCCCATTCAGCAAAAGAAAAGGAAGTTTGCTCCTGAAAGAAACACAATCATACAGGAAGAGGTTGAAAGATTATTGAATTCCAAGATGATTAGGGAAGTCAAATTCCCCAAGTGGCTAGCAAACGTAGTGGTGGTTCAAAAGAAGAATGGGAAAAGGAGAGTTTGTGTAGATTACACATACCTGAACAAAGCATGTCCTAAAGACCCATTTCCTTTGCCTCATATAGATTCAATGGTGGATGCAACCTCCGGTCATGAAATGCTTACATTTATGGATGCATCCTCAGGATTCCAGCAGATCTAAATGGAGCCATCCGACCAGGAGGATACTGCTTTCATGACACCAACAGGTATTTATTGTTATATTGCCATGCCTTTCGGTTTGAAAAATGCAGGTGCAACGTACCATAGATTGGTGAATATGATGTTTAAAGACAAACTGAGGAGGCGGAGGATCATCTCCAGGATCTTGAATGTGCATTCAATATCCTGGACCAATGTAACATGAAGCTGAATCCTGCTAAGTGCCATTTCGGAGTGGGGGCAGATACATGGTGACTAAGAGGGGAATAGAAGCAAGCCCAGAATAGATCAAGGCTATCCTGGATATCAAATTACCATCTAACATGAAAGATGTGCAAAGATTAACAGGATGAGTAGCGGCATTGAACAGGTTTATATCAAGATCTTCAGAGAAATGCAAGGAATTCTACGCTATCCTGAAGAAAAATAAGAAATTTGAGTGGGAAGAAAAACATGAAACGGCCATACAAGGATTGAAGCAGTATCTTTCAAGTGCACCTATGCTAATGAAGCCCGAGGATGGTGAACCTTTATCCCTGTATCTTGCAGTATCAGGGAGTGCTGTAAGTGCCGTTCTGGTAAAGGATCATGACGGTCAGCAGTATCCTATTTATTATGTCATTAAAAGTTTATTAGATGCTGAAACTAGATATTCACACTTAGAAAAATTGATATTAGCCCTAGTTATGGCATCGACTAAGCTTAGACATTATTTTGAGACACATAGGATTCATGTTAAAACTAATTATCCTGTTAAAAATGTGCTTAGGAAACCTGAGATGTAGGGTAGAATGGCTAAATGGTCTGTAAAGTTAAGTGCATATGATCTAGTATATGAACCTAGAAATGCTATAAAGTCTTAGGCTCTAGCAGACTTTGTGTTTGATTTCAGTAGTGACATTCAAAATGAAGTAGTCCTAGAAGTGCAACAACTAGGAGAAACTTTAGGATCTTGGACATTATATACTGATGGTGCATCCAATGTAAGAGGTGTAGGATTAGGTATACTACTAAAATCGCCACAGGGGGACATATTACCCCAAGCTATTCGATGTGAATTTCATGCCCCCAATAATGAAGCAGAATATGAAGCTCTGATTGCAGGATTAGAATTGGCTAGGAACATGAGTATTAAATGTTTCAAGTGTATGTTGATTCCTTATTGATCACTAACCATTTCAATGGATCCTATGCAGCTAAAGGTGAAAGGTTAATTGAATATCTTGAAATTGTCAAAAAATTAGCAGGATATTTCAAAGTTTTTACACTTGAACAGGTACCAAGAGAGTATAATGCTGAGGCAGATTGATGTGTGCAAAATGCAACAGATAAATTACATCAAATGTGGCATAAAACTAACCCTTTTTTAGTACTAATGTTGGAAAAAGTGTGTTTTTGTCTTCCTTTTGTATTTTCAGGATTAAATGAGCTCAAATGAACAAAAGAAGCAAAAAGGCAGCTAAATCTAACATAAATACAAGAAAAGGAGTAAACGTAGCATGCCCGACCCCTCGACAGCATCCTTCCAAGCAAAAAAAAGAGAACAAAAGGCTGAACACGCCCCGTGCTCAATGAGCACGGGGGCGTGCCCAAGTGTCTGCAGAAAAGACAAAGTTGTAGAAGCTTCTATCACCCACCACGGGGGCGTGTCCAGTGGACACGGGGCCGTGGTCAACTCTAAGATTTGCAGAATCTAGGAAAATCTTGATAATACAGATACGCTTCTGCACACGGGGTCGTGCCCAGCGGACACGGGGGCGTGGTCAACTAATGCAGACAAACTGCATTTAATGAAGAAAGAGAAGATGGGTGGACACAGTGTCCGGGCTTCTATGAAGGCTATAAATAGGGGTGCTTAGCTCATTTGCAAACCATCCCTTGGCAAACCACCTCTCTCACACTTCACCCACCCACCACCACCATCACAACCCACATCCACCGCCATCATCCATCATCCATCATAGAGTGTGTGAGTAGTCTCGGGATCCAAGATTGATCGTAAGAGTTCTTGACAATCAAAGGCCATGTTTGCCTAAGTCTCTAACATCACTTGGTGAAGATAAGTGTTTAGTGTAATACTTTTTATTTTTAATCTTTTCGCACTTTTTATTTGGTTATGTATTAATGACTTTAATAACTAGTTTCTTATGTTGAAGGTGAATCTTCCTTATCATTTATCTGTGGGTGTCTTGGCATTATTTTACTGTCTATATAAAATAAAATATTTTCACCATTCATATCTCCACGGTCTATATGGAGATATGTTGGCTACCTGGTCGGGGGTTAAGGGAATGGTTTGGTAAGAGTCTTGCCTTGTTCAGTGTATAGATCCTGCAAGGACCTGGGTCAACTTTAGTAGGACCTCCTTCCATACCCACTGGTATTGGATGGCGGGGGTCCGAACTCCTTGATCCCCTCATATGTAAACTACTATTAAAACTTTAACCCGGATATTTAGGATTGTATCCCTGTTGACTCAAACTACTTAGCCGAGGGTAACGTCACCTTCAAAAGAGGGGCCTACCACATTACGCATTAATAACTTAATTAATTATCTTTCAATAATCCAACCCTTTAGGATTGTATCCTTGCAGACTCAAACTACCGGGTTAAGGGTAACGTCACCTTCAAAAGAGGGGCCTACTACTATAATTAAGATAATCTCTTAAAAAGTGCAAAAGTGGGAAAATAATCAAAGGTTACACTAAATGCGAGTCGGATCCAAGTGATTCATCTTGTCTATCTGTTTTTATTTTTATTTTCAGCATTTTTAGTTTTTTATTTTCTAGTTTAAACCTTTTTCTAAATTTTTGATTTGATTAGACATTGAGGATAAACCGGTACTAAAAGCTCTTGTGTCCTTCGACGACCTCGGTATCTTGCCAACACTATACTATGCTCACGATGGGTGCACTTGCCCATGTGTGTGTTTGGTGTTAGTAAAATATCATGTTTTATAAATTTAAAACTTGACTAACGTGTAAAAAGGGCTAAAAATATACATAAAAACCTATACCACCACACGCACACCAAGTTTTTGGCGCCGCTGCCGGGGACACAAGGATTTTAAGAAAGCTTAAAATCGACGGCCTAATCAGTTTTTCAAAACCTTTTTAAAACGCGCGCACATTTTTCTGCATTTTAGTTAGTTTTTGCATTTAGAGTAGGTTGAACACGGGCCGTGTTCACTGAACATGGGGCCGTGCTACATTTTTTTCATAAAACACCCAGATACAGAGTCTGAACACGAGGTCAAGCTCACTGAACACGCCCTCGTGCTGCAAAAAAAACCAGTCACTTTAATTCAAACGCCCAGATACAGATCCTGAACACGGGCCGTGTCCACAGAACACGGGGCCGTGTCCACCCTCTGTTTCTGTTTTTATTTTTGTTTTCTGGTCTCGAGACTCTGTTGTGGTCTGCTGAGTGATTCTTATGGATCAATACTCAGGAGGCTACAACTACACCTATGAGGAGGATGATTATAGGGAAGACTATTGCACCATTTGTGGTGACCCGCACTCGGTTCAATAGTGTGACTTATTTCAACCATCCACTTCATACACCTACTATGAGGAGCCCAGGTACGAGTCATCGACTTCATACACATCCTATGAAGACCAAAGGTATGAACCTTCTCCCTCATACTCATATTTTGATGAACCAAGGTATGAGCCTTCATACTCATACTTTGAGGAACCAAGATATCAGCCACCACCTTCATATGCCTATTATGAGGAACCATGGCGTGAACAACCCACCTCATATGAGTATTATGAAGAACAAAATTACGACCTTTATCTATCATATACTTACAATGAAGAACAATTGTGTGAACCATCTACTTCCTATGAGTATTATGAGGAACAAAGGATCGAACATCCGGATTCAACCTTTGAGGATCCCGATCCTTACTCTATCACCGACATAGTCGATAGGATAATAGAACACATTAAAACTATCGAACGTTGCATAAAAGAATCTCGCGCAAGGGAAGAGGAGTCCCGCGCAAGAGAAGAATTAAATAAAAAAGAGATAGATGAAAATGTAAAAATGGAAGAACAAGTAAGTGAAAAACCGACACATGAGTTAAACAATGAAAAGGGTGAGTCCGACAATGTTAAAATTCAAGAAGAGTCTAATTTTGAAAAAAATAATCTCTTGTCACCATCTTTCGAAAATCATTGTTTAGTACCCACTCATGCTAAGTTTTTAAAAGAGTTAAACACTAACACTAAAATTGACGAAACGGTAAGCATTAAGTTAACAAATGATCAAACTGCACTAATAAAAGAAGACCCATTTGAAATTAACATTACACCAGTTCCATGTTTTTTTCAAAACTCCTTTATTAGTAATATCACAATCGATAAAGATTTTTGTGTTAATATAATGCCGAACTACATTTTCGAAAAATTAAGTATTAGTGATTTTTCTCCAATTCAAATACCCATTTTTCTATCCAATCGGAAAGTAATAAAATCAATCGGTATAGTTGAGGATGTCTTGGTCCAAACAAATCAAATGGTAATCCCAACCGACTTTGTCATCCTTGATGACGCTCCTCTAGTGTTGGGACGACCTTTTGTAAAAACCCACGAAGCTTTGAAAAACCGGAAGTACAACAATCTATCTATTCAATTAGGGGCATTTAAAAGAAGTGTCGATCTTGAACATTCAATGAAATATCCATTCGGCAATAATGACCCCCTAATTGAAGATGAAGATGAACCACCCGATACAAAAGAAGAAATTGACCACTTTGTTGAAGAAGAGGTCGCCATAGAACAAACTTTTAAAGTTCTTGATCAAAATGAGCAACCAAATAAGGAGTCTCCTAAAGACCCACCTCTTGAGCCCAAAGAACTTCCAAAAGGTTTGGAATATGCTTTTCTAGACAAAGATGGTAAATCACCTGTAATTATTTCATCAAAATAAGTAGTTTAGAAAAAGAAAAATTAATTAAGCTTTTAAAAAACACAAAAACGCGATCGCTTGGAAGCTTGTAGATATTAAAGGAATAAGTCCTTCCATGTGCACGCACAAAATTTTAATGAATGATTACTATAAATCGGTAATACAACCACAACATAGAGTAAATCCAAATGTACAAGAAGTGGTTAAAAACGAAGTCATCAAATTACTTGAAGCCAGACTTATTTACCCTATCTCCGATAGTCCTTGGGTAAGTCCCGTCCAAGTAGTTCCAAAGAAAGGAGGTATGACGGTGATAACTAACGAAAAAAATGAATTAATACCAACGAGAACCGTCACAGGATGGAGGGTATGTATAGATTATAGGCGATTAAATGAAGCAACAAGGAAAGATCACTTTCCTTTACCCTTCATTGATCAAATGTTAGAAAGATTATCCGGTCATAAATTTTATTGTTTCTTGGATGGTTTTTCAGGTTACTTTCAAATCCCGATAGCACCCGAAGACCAAGAAAAGACAACATTTACATGTCCCTATGGAACTTTTGCTTATCGACGCATGCCATTCGGTCTATGTAATGCCCCCGCAACCTTCCAACGTTGCATGGTGGCCATCTTCCATGATATGATAGAAAAGACAATGGAAGTCTTCATGGATGACTTTTCTATCTTTGGAGATTCATACGACCAATGCCTCGATAACCTTGAACGAATGCTATCCCGATGTGAGGAAACTAACCTCGCCCTTAACTAGGAAAAATGCCATTTCATGGTAACGGAGGGAATAGTACTCGGTCACAAAATCTCGAGCGAAGGAATGGAGGTTGATCGAGCAAAAATAGACACTATTTCTCGATTACCACCCCCATCCTCCGTTAGAGCTATCAGAAGTTTCCTAGGGCATGCCGGATTCTATAGACGATTTATCAAGGACTTTTCTAAAATCTCAAGGCCTTTAACAAAATTACTTGAAAAAGATGCCCCTTTCATCTTTGACAAGGATTGCAATCAAGCATTTCTATCACTAAAAGAAATGCTAGTCAATGCTCCTATCATGATAGCGCCTGATTGGAAATTACCTTTCGAAATCATGTGTGATGCAAGTGACTTTGCAGTTGGAGCCGTCTTGGGACAAAGAAAAGATATGCATTTTCACCCAATTTATTATGCTAGTAAAACACTTAACGATGCACAAGAAAATTACACAACAACAGAAAAAGAGTTACTAGCCGTGGTATTTTCTTTTGATAAATTTCGTTCTTATCTTGTTCTTTCTAAAACAATAGTCTATACAGATCATGCAGCCATTCGATATCTCTTCAAGAAACAGGATGCTAAACCACGTTTGATTCGGTGGATTCTACTCCTCCAAGAATTTGACATTGAAATCAAAGACAAAAGAGGAGCAGAACACACCGCAGCAGATCATCTTTCGCGCTTAGAAGACCCCACTTTGGAGGCAACCAGGGATGAGCAAATAAATGAAAAACTTCCAACGGAGTCCCTGGAAATGGTGGAATACAGAGGAGGACCATGGTACGCCGACTATGCTAACTACTTAGCTAGCGGTATAGTCGCGAAAGGTTGGCCACATCATCAAAGAAAGAAATTATTTGCTGATGTGAAGCATTATTTTTGGGAAGATCCTTATCTTTTCAAGATGTGTGCCGATCAACTCATCCGCCGATGTGTACATGGTAGTGAAGCAAGAAGAATTCTCCGCCATTGTCATGAAGGTCCATACGGAGGACATCATGGTGCCGCTAGTACCGCACGAATGGTATTTGATTCAGGATTTTATTGGCCAACCATTTACAAAGACGCCCAAAGTCTTGTCAAGACATGTGACGCTTTCCAAAGAACAGGTAATATTTCTTCCATAAACGAAATGCCACAAAATGGCATTCTTGTTTGTGAAATTTTTGATGTGTGGGGACTCGACTTTATGGGACCCTTCCCACCGTCAAAAGGAAACGAATATATACCTGTGGCGGTAGATTACTTGTCTAAATGGGCCGAGGCCGAGGCACTTCCAACAAATGATGGAAGAGTCGTGGTAAGATTTCTGAAAAAAAATTATTCTCTTGTTTTGGAACACCTAAAGCATTAATAAGTGATAGAGGTACCCATTTTTGTAACCATCAACTTGAAAAAAAATTAACAAGATATGGGGTCTATCACCGGGTCTCAACGGCATATCACCCTCAAACAAACGGAGAAGCCGAAGTGACTAATCGAGGTTTAAAACGAATACTTAAAAAAACCGTAGGGTTAAATAAAAAGGAATGGGCTGATAAGTTAGATGATGCTTTATGGGCTTTTCGAACTGCTTATAAAACAACAATAGGTACAACCCCATATAAGCTCGTCTATGGAAAAAGCTGTCATTTGCCAGTAGAAATTGCACACAAAGCCTACTGGACAATTAAAAATGTAAACTTAGATTTAGAATTTGCTGGTAAAAATCGATTTTGCCAATTAAATGAATTAGACGAACTAAGGAATTATGCATACTCTAACTCTGAAATTTATAAGGAAAGAATGAAAAACTTGCATGATAAACACATTAAACCTAATGAATTTCGAGTAGGGGATCAAGTTCTATTGTTTAATTCACAACTTCGATTATTTCCTGGTAAATTAAAGTCTAGGTGGTCAGGACCTTTTTCTGTCACCCATATTTTCCCACACGGTGCAGTGGAAATTAAATCTCGGAATTGAATGGAATTCCATTCAAAGTCAATGGCCAATGGCTGAAGCTCTATCAGGGATTCATTGAGGATGAGAAGAGAGAAATCTCGCTTCAAACGGTCGAATAATGAAAGCATCAACATCATACCTGGTAAGTTACGAACAAGCGGATTGACATCTAAATCGGTAAGTCTTCTAACCAAGTTTTTAGGAAACAGGGCACTCACACGAGCACTAAAAATATATATATATTTTTTTAAAATTGCCCGCCCACGGGGCCGTGTCCGCGCAACTGTCGGGATAAAACCCCCTTTTCAACACAGTTTCATCATTCCACACGCCCCGTTTCCCCGAAAACTCTCTGGTTCAGGCGATTTTTCTGCAAGATTTCGACGTATCCTCTACTTCTAACAACATCAAGGTATGATTCTATCATTATTAGTAGTTAGATTAAGCATTTGCATGTAGTTTAACATCAAGATTTGGGGAAAAATCTAGGGTTCTTAAACTTGAACCGGATCGAACCTCAAATTTTTGCATAAATCTGTTAGCATTAGTTTAGATACATACATGTTATAGGAAGTAAATCAACTTGTATTGTTTGTAGATTTGCCCGATTTCTCACAAAAACCCCAAACCCTTGTTTTTGAACCGAAAAAAAATAAAATTGAAAGGGTAAAGGGTTTGTTTTGAGAAAAACGGCACTTGGGGTTTCATTTTCGGGGAAAACCGCTCCTACTGGACCAAAAATTTTTTAGTTTTTGGGACCGGGTCAGAAAATGGGAATTTTGGTAAACAGACGTCTGGACACGGGGTCGTGCTCGCTGAGCACGGGGGTGTGTCCAGCCAAAGTCTGTCCAACTCGGGGCGTGTCTGCTGAACACGGGGGTGTCTTTAGTCGACTGTTTTCTGTTTTCTCCAAATTTTTTCACTGTTTCTTGCTAATATTTTGGTGTTTTCTTTCAGATGGCCAAGAAATTCACTCGATTCAATGCTAATAAGATGGCGGCTCAAGCTCGTTATGACGTGTTAAGGACTAGGCCCGAGGAGAACCCCAGACAAGTGTGCACAAACACCCTTAAAGCAGTGGACCAATTGGACCGATTCAACACTATTGTCATCGGCCCGTTACGAACTGCCCTTTGCACTCAACTTCACTCTGTACATGAATACAACATGGAATTTTACAGCACTTTCGCTTTCAAGTCGAGAGCCGATCCATTTGATAATGATGGAGTAGAATTCCGTTGTGGGGGGACTGTGTACTCAATCTCAATAGCACAGTTTGGGGCAATAGTTGGGCTGTACGCGGATGAAGATGCTGGAGATGAAGAAAACACCGGCGGTCTACGTGAGATCCAACCAAATCAACGCCAAGCCGCTTGGGCTCAAATAGGAGATGGCAACTATAATCCGAGCGAAACTAAGAGCACACAGCTGAGAGACCCTCTTTACCGCTATATCCATAGGGTCCTTAACTACTCTCTTAGCCAAAGGCACGACAGCAGCGGCGTGGTAGGATTACGAGATCTGGTGGTCCGCCATTGCATTCACACTCATACCAACCTTGATGTTCCATACCTACTACTCCGAAACATGCACCTGAACCAACTTGCTACTCCACCGACACCTCTCTTCTTTGGAGGGTGGATTTACCGCCTTTTCAAACATTTTGTTGATAGGATGCCAAGATCTTTCCAAAAGAGCCCATGGTCGGGGAGAGTGGACATGGTCATTTGCCGCTCCATGAACTTGATTTATGAAGCGGATGACGGGACAATCAGTTTTCAAAGAGTTCAAGGGCATGCTTGGAACCCGCAAGAGGCACTCGTCTTACACGCGCCACACTTCCAACCTCCTCCTCAGTATCATTACCAGCCCCAGGGTGATCCGGGTCAATCCTCCTCACAAGGAGGCGGTTTTCCTAATTTTCAAAGCTTACATGATTTATTGCAGGAAAACCTCATGTGCACCAGGAACACCTACAACATGGCCAGCAACAGGTACGCCCGAGTCGGAACAATTGAGTGAAACATCTTTGACATACAGGATGACATTGGAAACATCCGGGAGTACATGGCGGGGCACAGAGGAGAAGATGATGATGAAGACGAGGACATGGACTGAGCGGGAGGAGTGGAGGTAGGATCAGCCGGTTGGAGGTCTATCAGGTTAACCCCCCTTATCTCATGAACAATTTCCGGCTTGCGTGCCGTTTGTTGAACAATTTACTTTCTTTAACTCTTTTTATTCTCTGCATTTTCTTTTTCTTTTTAACTTGTGATGTGGATTATTAACTTTGGTAATTTAGGATGTTTGCTATGATTGGTATGGTATTTATTAGTTAAACAGGTACATACGAGGCTTAGAGCACTAAACA
Source organism: Helianthus tuberosus (assembly GCA_030545235.1). Taxonomy (NCBI): domain Eukaryota; kingdom Viridiplantae; phylum Streptophyta; class Magnoliopsida; order Asterales; family Asteraceae; genus Helianthus; species Helianthus tuberosus. The sequence goes on along the minus strand of CM060417.1, from coordinate 121,623,429 downwards.
TTAGTGCTACTAAAGCCGGGACAGGAAAACCGAAGCCAGATACCTGTTTTACACCTTTGCAGTTTGTCCACACGGGTCGTGTTCAGCCAACACGCCCCCGTGCCCATTGCCCCAGACCTGCTGTTTGTCTAAATTATGCAGATTTTTTCCAGACACGGGGTCGTGCTCAGCCGACACGCCCAGTGTCCACCTTCTGTAAGTTCTCGTTACTGGCAATCTGACCACGGGGCCGTGTTCACCCAACACGTGGCAGTGTCCAGATGCCCAGTAACATAAAAAATTGTTTTTAAACACACTTTTACCCATTCAATCAACCTAAAAACTTATTTTTGGGTCACATTGAGGACAATGTGTAATTTAAGTGTGAGGGGGATGCTAAAACCTTGAATCTTGCAAGTCCTAATTACAAGTCTTACACAAAACTCTATTGGAACCGCTAAACACCCCAAATCTTTTCAAAAACTTTTCATTTTTTACTTGTCTTGGTTTAATTTTTGAATTACAAGTTCTAAAAATGTTATATTTTTACAAATTTACAACCGATAGCGTCTTGATAAAAAGAACCAACATAAAAAAAATTATGAAACGGCATGACAATCTAGTTAAAATTTGATTATATATACTTGATCACATAAAAAACCCATTCCCACAAAAAGTGAGTTTTGAGCCTTTATTGAGCCTACAAATACATATCTTTAAACTAAATGCTCATTTTACGTTTCTTGTGTGAATAGCCGCTTGGTTCTTATGACTCTAGAACTTGTCATGACGATACATTCCCGGTCCTTACCAACTTAAACCCAAGTAAGTAAATGATGGAGGCATTAGGACTAACCCTTTTTATTTCAACACCATTATTTTTCTTTTTTTTTTTTACCATCTACCCAAAATCCCCCTAGTTAACCCCTTTGAGCCTAAACCTTTTCATTTCTTAACCCAAAACAAACACCCTTTTTACCCACCAAAACCCTTTTTCATTTTAAACCCTTTATTTTAGTAACAAAGCTCGGTTTTTCTTATGACTTCCTTATCAAAAAAAAATATGAAAAAATGATGATGATGAAGCCAAAAGAAATAAACAAACAAGTTTATCAAAATAAACTTTGTTTGAAAAAAAAAATGCTTCATTTTTTTTTTTAGGTCAATACTGTTTTCATTCCAATCATCAGGGCAAATTACATAAGAATAGCAGGTAGACGAGCAACAAACTGCGCCGCCATCCCTTTCTGAATAGAAAACCCTAATCTACTAAAAACAAAGCCTCGCCCCTGAGGGGTCGAAAAGTTGCTGTGGACTACACGCTGAACTCTGGACAAGAAACGAACTGCCTCTGGCGCCAAAGAGCCAAACGTGTCAAACGCTAGGGGGACAAAGGCATGCTGATTATCCTCACAAGCTTTCGCGTGCTTTTCCACCTTCTTCGACTCTGCTTTCAGTACTGCTTGCCCTGCCACAAACCCATTTTCCCGAAACCCGGCTAGGGGGGATACACCTGTGAGATCGACACAAGCATGTTTCCCGCCCTCCCAACCAAAAACTAGCACGTCAGCCGGGCGTAGAGTGGATCTCCCCTCCGACGGGTCTGTAAGAAAATTCACCGGTGCCTCTTTCTTTGCCGAGATCCCTGCTCGTCTGAGAATATCCATTAACGTGTCTCGAACAAAGTCATGACGATACTTAAACCCCGGCAACTCTCTACAGTGTAACGCATGCTCCCCGTATTTATCCAGGCATGCTTTACGGCAGACTGGGCAAGTTTCATCATTCGGGAACATGGGGATCATCAAACGGTACTTAAGGATTGACCGGTACTCCACCGCTGACATACGTTGACCTAAACCTTCAATAGGAATAACAGTTAAGAAATCTTGAGCGTGAGGCCTCTGTAGGCAATCAATGACGGCTTTCTGGCGGGGGGACAAATGAAAATCTTCTCCCAGACTTTGTGCGATTCGACAACAAAGGGCATTCGCCAAAGTTTTCTGCGGCTTTTTGGGGGCGGTGTCCTTGTTAGAGAAACCGCCGAGATCAAAGTCAGGGAGAGATTCATGCAAGTGTTCCAAGGCGCTGGCATAATCCGGATCAATGTTAGCAACCCCGCTGTTACGTAATATGTGGTCCTGCAACTCCCAAGATTGAGACCTGGAAGCCACAAAGGCATAGGCTGCCACATCCCGGGCCGAGAGAAGGCCCAACCCACCAAGCCGCATTGGCAAGGTCGCGATCCGACACTGTAGTTCACCAAAAAAGGGACCCCCACATACGACAATGTCTTCTATTGCCTCCCGAAGACCTTTATCAAAACATGAAACAGCATCATCCACAAAGGGGGGCTGGCAAGTTCGCAAACCGAAAAGCAACTTTGCAACCCCCATACAAGATCTAAGCAAAAGAAGTTCGCTTTGAGGATCCCGCAACAAGGGAAGGTGCCCCATAATGTCAATAGCGCGCGTTGCCCTCTTAGCCGCTAGACCACTAATAAAACCAGAATCACGGCTGACTGCCCCTCCTAGCAGTTTGACACCTTTCTCCGGCCTCCCAATCTCACTGGGGAAAAGCCCTGGCCGGACCTTCACCCCGTTACATGTCGGCCAAAATAATTCAGTTTTTCTAATATTAAGCCGTAGCCCCAAGGCTGGACCCTCCGAACCGATGATGTCGAGAGCTTTAGCAACCTGAACAGCGTCCCTGATAATCGTCCCGTCATCCCAGTACCAAGCATGGAAGGGGAGTTTACAGTTTTCCTGCACCTGAAGCACTAAGGGGTGTAAGGCTAGGGCAAAAAGCAAAGGTCCCAAAGGATCCCCTTGCTGAACCCCCGTGAATGCCCCGATGCGGTCATTCCCCACGTATAGCCTAGCAGGCTGAGCATACAGAAATTGAACCCACGGGAAAATGGAGGGGCAGTGGCTATGGACCTCGCGAAGCAAAACCGAACGGTCAACTAAGTTGAAAGCGTTGGAAAAATCAACCGTAAGCATGGCCAGCGAGCCATCTGAATGAAAAGAATTAAGAAACCTGTTAGCGCTACGCAGCACCGCCTCCGCCCCATTGGGGACCCCCACCCCAAATTGGTAGTCCCCCTTTTCTACTAACCACTAACCCAACCACCTACCTTTAACCCAAGCCTAACCCTTCCCCCCAAAAAGTCCTCTTGATATTTACAAAGGTACATAGTTAAAAAGGAGGAGGATTGATTGTTTGGCAAGCTTATGGTAGAAGTAAGTTCCATGCCGCTCTCTAGTGTTTCACAAATATACATCTTCGGCCGAGTGTTGAGTGATCCCCCGTGAGGTATGTGAACTTGTATATAAATGGAATTTTAAAAAGGCATGTTATGCCCTAATAAGTAATTTATCTTATGTAATGTTTTAAATAAATCATGACGAATAGGATTGTAAATAAAATAAAAATAAAACCTAATAAAGAATCGTGGAAATCCCGACACTCTATGACAAGCCCAAAAACCTTCTCTGCTACCCATTCCATTTGGGAGTGTAAAGCCACATTATAAAGAGTTTTGCTTGAGGACAAGCAAAGCTTCAAGTGTGGGGGTATTTGATGTGTGCAAAATGCAACATATAAATTACATCAAATGTGGCATCAAACTAACACTTTTTTAGTACTAATGTTGGAAAAAGTGTGTTTTTGTCTTCCTTTTGTATTTTCAGGATTAAATGAACTCAAATGAACAAAAGAAGAAAAAAGGCAGCTAAATCTAACATAAATACAAGAAAATGAGTAAACGTAGCATGCCCGACCCCTCGACAGCATCCTCCCAAGCAAAAAACAAGAGAATAGAAGGCTGAATACGCCCCGTGCTCAATGAGCACGGGGGCGTGCCCAAGTGTCTGCAGAAAAGACAAAGTTGTAGAAGCTTCTATCACCCACCACAGGGGCGTGTCCAGCGGACACGGGGCCGTGGTCAATTCTAAGAATCGCAAAATCTAGGAAAATCTTGATAGTACAGATACGCTTCTGCACACGTGGTCGTGCCCAGCGGACACGGGGGCATGGTCAACTAATGCAGACAAACTGCATTTAATGAAGAAAGAGAAGATGGGTGGACACGGGGCCATGCCCAATGGACACGGGGCCGTGTTCGGGCTTCTGTGAAGGCTATAAATAGGGGCGCTTGGCTCATTTGCAAACCATCCCTTGGCAAACCACCTCTCTCACACTTCACCCACCCACCCACCACCACCATCACAACCCACATCCACCACCATCATCCATCATCCATCATAGAGTGTGTGAGTAGTCTTGGGATCCAAGATTGATCGTAAGAGTTCTTGACAATCAAAGGCCATGTTTGCCTAAGTCTCTTACATCACTTGGTGAAGACAAGTGTTTAGTGTAATACTTTTTATTTTTAATCTTTTCGCACTTTTTATTTGGTTATGTGTTAATAACTTTAATAACTAGTTTCTTATGTTGAAGGTGAATCTTCCTTATCATTTGTCCGTGGTGTCTTGGCATTATTTTACTGTCTATATAAAATAAAAGATTTTCACCATTCATATCTCCACGGTCTATATGGAGATATGTTGGCTACCTGGTCGGGGGTTAAGGGAATGGTTTGGTAAGAGTCTTGCCTTGTTCAGTGTATAGATCCTGCAAGGACCTGGGTCAACTTTAGTAGGACCTCCTTCAATACCCACTGGTATTGGATGGCGGGTTCCGAACTCCTTGATCCCCTCATATGTAAAATACTATTAAAACTTTAACCCGGCTATTTAGGATTGTATCCCTGCTGACTCAAACTACTTAGCCGAGGGTAACGTCACCTTCAAAAGAGGGGCCTACCACATTACGCATTAATAACTTAATTAATTATCTTTCAATAATCCAACCCTTTAGGATTGTATCATTGCTGACTCAAACTACTGGGTTGAGGGTAACGTCACCTTCAAAAGAGGGGCCTACTACTATAACTAAGATAATCTCTTAAAAAGTGCAAAAGTACGAAAATAATCAAAGGTTACACTAAATGCGAGTCAGATCCAAGTGATTCATCTTGTCTAAATGTTTTTATTTTTATTTTCAGCATTTTTAGTTTTTTATTTTCTAGTTTAAACCTTTTTCTAAATTTTTGATTTGATTAGACGTTGAGGATAAACCGATACTAAAAGCTCTTGTGTCCTTGGACGACCTAGGTATCTTGCCAACACTATACTACGCTCACGATGGGTGCACTTGCCCATGTGTGTGTTTGGTGTTAGTAAAATATCGTGTTTTATAAATTTAAAACTTGACTAACGTGTAAAAAGGGCTAAAAATATACATAAAAACCTATACCACCACACGCACACCACAGATGCTCTGGAAAATTCACGATCTGCAGTCAGGATACCAGAAGGAACTCAAATACCAATACTACATATTTTGTATCCTGTGATGGAACTCTTTAAGTCTCAGGATAAGGAAGTAGCAAGTGTCAGGGATCCTGATGATGAGTATCTTGAGGAGGATCCTAAATCCTGGACGGCCCCAATCGTGAAATATCACAAAGAAGGACACATCCCAAAGGATGAGAATCCTAAGGCTTTCAGGATGAAGGTATCTCGTTTCACTATCATAAATAATGTTTTGTATAAGACGTCTCTTGCAGGTCCGTACCTTAGATGCTTGGAGGATCCTGAAACCAAGGAGGTACTTCAGGATATACATGAAGGAGACTGTGGCAACCATACTGGGGGCAGATCAATGTTCTCGAAGGTGTTAAGAACGGGATATTATTGGCAGACTATGAGGAAGGATGCTGCAGAATACGCTCGAAGATGTGATGCATGTCAAAGGCACAGCAATATATTGCATCAGCCTGCTGAGCCATTATATCCTATTGTTTCCCCTTGGCTATTCATGAAATGGGGTATGGATATAGTGGGAAAATTACCAAAAGCTCCAGGTGGAAACGTTTTTATGCTGGCAATGACAGATTATTTCTCCAAGTGGGTCGAAGTCGAGGCCTTTGTTCAAGTCAGGGATCAGGAAGTAGTATCCTTCATAAAGAGGAATATCCTGACCAGATTTGGGGTACCAGCCAAGATAATCTGCGATAATGGTTCTCAGTTCATTAGTAAAAAAACTACTGATTTTTGCAAAAGTTGGGTAATCAAGATGATCACATCAACTCCAGTACATCCTCAAGCAAATGGACAGGCAGAATCCTCGAACAAGATAATTATTAACAATTTGAAGAAGAGATTAGGTGCTAAAAAAGGAAGATGGGCAGAAGAATTACGCTTTGTCCTATGGGCTGATAGAACAACGGTGAAGAATGCTACTGGGCAAACCCCATTTTCTTTGGTGTTTGGGGCAGAAGCAGTGATCCCGACGGAGATGGCGATACCTACAGCAAGATCAAGCCTCCGGGATCCTGAGACAAATCCTGAAGCTTTATGTCAAGAATTGGACACTGTTGATGAAACAAGAGATGCAGCAAAGTTAAGGATGGCAGCATATCAACAGAGGATATCCAAATCGTATAACAAGAATTTAAGGACTAGAAGATTTCAAGTTAGAGATTGGGTGTTGAGAAAAGATTTTCAGAATACGACCAACCCTGCCGATGGAAAATTAGCTCCAAAATGGGAAGGACCTTACGAAATTGAATCAGAGTCTGGGAAAGGAGCATACCGACTCAAGAATATGGAGGGGGTGTGTTACCAAGATCCTGGAATGCTATACATCTCAAAGCTTATTTCAAGTGAGTTTAGAATTTAATTTCTAACTTAGGATGGTATGGATTCTAATTCTTTTTAATATGTTTATTTAATTTCTTATTCTTTAAAACCCAATACTGACTTAAGCATCGGAGGGGTGTTAGCCAAGCTAACACCCACCTTAGTTTAACGGTGTTTTGCAGAATATACGTCGGGATGTCACTCCAGGATATATACTCAAGATAAATCGAAAGATTAGAGGATTGACCCCCTCTCTCAAGTTTAAGGGATCCTTATCCCTTCAAAGGTTTAAAGGTATTCACCTTTCTCTCGAATTGGGTTTAAACACCCCGCCTGGAGCGCAAGTTATCCAGGAATAGTTCAAGATAGCGGGACCAGTTCATATAAAAGTGGCTGACAATTTCGTTATTATTGGCTATATCCTGGATCCTTAAGGTATATGAGGATTGATCACCCTCTCTCATGAAAGGGTATTTTCATACTCTCTAAGGTTTAAAGGTTTTCACCTTTCTAAGTCTTGGAGTTTATACACACCCGCCTGTAGCGCACGAAAACATGGGTTTATCCCCAGGATACTTAGGGTTTATCCCCAGAATATTAAGGATCTATCTCCAAGATATTTAGGGTTTATCCCTTGTAATACTAAAGTTACTTACAAATGTGACATCAGTTATAACTGTGTTAACACGCATTCTTGTCTAAATTAAGAAGTTGCTAAGTGCTCAAGTATGTTGTGCATCAAAATACAGGGGACATCCATCTTGGTACATTGTAAACGGTTCGAAGGATGGAATTTGAACTCAATTTCCTAAGTGTTCCAGACAGGGGACATCCCTGATGGAAGGGTTGCAAGAGGTTCAAAAATTGGAAGTTGGAATCTATTCTTTAAATGTTTCTGGTATAGTCTCTTTTTTTTATCCTTTAAAAGCCTTATATAAGTGACTTGATTTTTTGGAAATTTGTTTGACAAAGTTCTAATGGAACATTTCTGATTAAGGTACTAAGTACAATAGCAGTATTCTGACCAGGATATTTGGTCAGAATATCTGAAGTATAGTATTGGAAATAAAGGAAAAAAACTATTTATGAAAATTCAAGTCAAACACATACAATATAATTTTCAAAGGAAAATATAAATAACAAAGCACAAGGCTAGAAAGGTTAGTTTATTAACATAGTAAAAGGTTGTACAATTGGCTTCATCTCAAACTGAGATCCATCCACCAAAAGTACAACTAGTTCTTAACATATTTACCTAAAACAGTTGAAGGCTTCGTCCTGAAACTCAAGATACCTCCACCTTTGGCCATCATATTATCTTAGTGCAGGAAAGTAAAATTGTTCAACACAAGGAAAGGTAAATTTTTTAACAACCACAAACTGTCAAATTCAAAAAAGTGGGCTCTGGCCTAGGCATCAATATCCATCATCGCCCACTTCGCTGCCTTCAAGGGGCAGCACCTTCTTCAACCATCGCTTCATCGCCAGCACCCGGTTCAGGATCAGCCCCGGCATCCTTCCGAGCATCCTTCTCAGCATCGACCGCCATTTCAGCCGCTTTGGAAGACTCTTCGACCACGGGTTTATTAGGATGTTCTACAGGATTGCCACCAAGATCCGTCAACTTCGCCTCCCAAGCATTGACATTCCAAGAAGGGCATTCAAAGCCCAGGGCTCTGGCTTCGTAAGCCATTTTTAGCCTGGCTTGAAGGAGGGAAATTACGACGGATCCTTTGAGGCCCTCTTGGTAGGAGTTCATATCATGTTCGTGTTGAAGTTGAGCAGCATCCAGCTTGAGCTCAGCATCCTGGTTGGCCATGTTGATGGCAGTCTAGGCTTCCTGAGTCACTACTTTGTATTTATCCTCTTAGTGTTGTGACTCGGCGGCGGCGATCGCTCCCTGGTCTGCAATGGTGGCTTCATCCTTCTTCAGTTTGGCCTCCAGCATCTTGTTCAGCCCACAAGAATCCTCGTATACGTGCGTTAAACGTTTCAGACCCTACAATCGTACAGGTATCAGCATATACTTAATATACATAATCAGCATATATGTGCAGAACACGAAGTGAGGATACTTACCTGGTTAAGGAAGCTGGTCATGAATCTACTGAATTCAAGAAACCCAAGGTTCTCGTATGGGAAAACCTCAGAAGTAGCACGGGAATCTGATTCTTCCTCTTACGGGAGCTGGAACCACATGGCTTTGTGGCGGTAGAAGCCTTAGGGACGGCAGTAGCCTTGGAGCTGGCAGGCTTGGATAAAGTGACTATTTTAGGGTTTGGTTCTCTTTTTACAGCAGTAGGGCCGGAATAGCTGTCTAACTCTTCAAGATCGAAGACTTCAGGAATCTTGGACGGAGCTGCACAAAGGAAAAAATTTCTAAACTTATTAGATATCTTTATGTCGTAATTAATTTAAACATGTGCAGAACATATATCTTTACCAGACATATCGGAGCTGGATTTTTGGCTTGAACTTATAAAAGACGCTAAAAAGGTTCTTTCACTCTCGGGAAGCTGGTAGATGGCCATGATTTTGTGTTCCGATTCTGCGCTGGGAGGAGCTAATTCCTTAAAGTTTGTTGCATAAGAAATGAGGATGTCAGTCCAGGATCCTAAAACCCTAAATCCTACCGGAGGTCAACCATTTCACCGGAAAGTCAACACCCTTGACAATAGAACCCCTTTTTACAAAAAAGAACTTTCGCCTCCACTCATCCTCGTTTTTAGATGCTTTGAGGATGAGGGGATCTTTATAAGTTGAAAACAGAAGGAATCGACTAGAACCATGAGACCGTAAATGATAAGCGATGGGGAGATCCTCGATACAGAGATCAGGAATGCGATGGGTCTTGATCTGATCCAGTACCACTAAGACTCGCCACACCATGGACATGGTCTGGGCAAAACTGAGACCGGTAAGATGAAAAAATGGCATGATAAAGTCAGAAAAAGGATACTGAAGCCCTATGGAGAAGGGGTAAACTAAGAAACAAATCCACTCGGCAGAAGACACATCTGACCGGAGAGTCCGGTCGAACGGTCGAATTATCGCTTCAGTAGGGAAAGCACTGGAGGATTTCAGAGCGGCGATATCATCATTGTCGAAAGAGAAAACCTCTTTCTTGGGTTCTTTGAGAAGGTTTTGTTCCTCGAAGGTCGGAATGGAATCAGCTGTATGCGATCGTGTCCGGCTAGCCATGGAGGAGTAGAAGGTATAACAGGGAAAAAAGAAAAGGAGAAAGGAGAAAGATGATACCTGAGAATTCCGGAGTTAAGATGATGAGTCTCAAACAAAATGGATAAGTTATAGGCTTGAGATAGGGGGTAATGAGTAAAATTCGCCTGGGAAGTTACACCTTGTCAAATTAGCAGTCGTATCTCATTAATCATCTCGGTCGACGTGTAAAAGAAAAATATATCCGTTAGAGTTTTGAGAATTCTAACAGATATATTTTTGGGGACAATTGTTATGGGTGAAATTCCGAGCCCATATCCTGGATTATATCTCGAATTATATCTTAAATAATATCTGGTTAGGATCAAGATACCGGACCAGGATATTGGTAACATCCTGATATAGTATCCTGATAGTTGCTAACAATTTGCTTTGGATGCAAGGTACTAACGTTCACAGAGCTTGGTCTTCCTGAAGACTCGGTCATGGCAGTTAGAAGAAAGACGTTGGAAGCCTAAAGAAAAGGACTATAATGGTCAAGAGGGAATATTTGTAGTTCCCCAAGATTATAGGATAGGTTGTAATTTCTGTTTACTATAAATAGGAGTGTACGGATCGATAGAAACACACACAACTTCGCTTACTTTTTCACTCTCTTGGCAGCTACAATCATTCGCAATCACATTCACCAACACTTACACATACACTCAAAATTCATTGTAACACTTAGTTGATCCGTACAATATCCGGCACTGTATCCAAGTTGTTCAAGTAATAAAAAGGACAAGGTAGCCGACGATTGTCAGCTGCCGAGGTTTTATGATGGAGATCTAGATTGATCAAGGGCTTTTTTCGTATATCTCGTGTCAACCTTTACATTTTTGCTCATTGTTTGATTGATGATATAGTTCGGTAACCTGAGCTATATCCTGAAAACTGTTTTTGCAAACTAACAAACCAGTATATTTTCCACAAGTATTGCTAGCACACTACCTCACAAAACTAATTTAATCACTTAATTGCTTCGGTATTTTTTTACCGAAACATAACCGACTCAATCGGGTATCCTTCTTGTCGTTGCAACCTTTGTCTATTGCAAGCATCATTCACCAAGGCAAGCTGTAACACAAGACATTTTTTATTTTTAAATTGTTATTTTGTGTAAACTATTATATACGGAAATTGTTTTTTTACCGCAAGTACAATCAAGGGCCCTGTGAAATGCTTTTTTGGAGATCATGCGGTTTTGGCGTTTTGCAAGCATTGTATGAGATAACCACACCAGTTTAGTTGGTTTATTCGAACGTTTCATTTAATGTTGTGCAAGAACTGCTGGTTGACGACTGAATTATCACTTGCATGCCCAATTATAGTGAAGAATGCTACAAGGAAATTTAGGCAGAAGTTTCTCCCGAAGCTATTCATCTCAGGCAAGATGTTATCAAAGTAGAGCTTCACAGTTGGTCTGTTAATCCAGTCAGTCCCTTTGAACTGTGCTCTCCACTCAGCCACTACTTCGTCATTAGTTGTTAACCTTTTTTCCCCTTCACAGCCACGTCTCCATTCGGTATACCCGTTAAAGACTTTATCAATTCTTCATTGATATGTATCGTATGGTTGCAACATTTAGATTGTTTATTCATTCGTTATAATTTTCAACCAACCAGAACTCAAGCATTGTGGGTATGCTGTCTATTTTCATCTTGAGGGCAGCACCAAACCCCATGTCTTGTACTGCCTGTCTTTGATTTTGATTCAGATTTATAAACCAACCAGTTAAGTTTGTAGGTTTTACTCTTGACAAAACTCTAGCCCCACTGAACTGAAAAAAATGGTTCTTCCTGAACCTCAACATTCTAAATTAAGGCCTTCCTCTTATTGGCATTTTGGGCCTTGCCGGTGTGCACATTTATTGTTACTCTAAAGCCCTGTTTTCCTATAAAACAAGATTAATTTCCATGGCATTTTAGTTTTTCATGGCGTTTGCACAAACATTTTCCACACATAACTTTTACATGGCATTTAACACATTCATAAACTCCCAGTTAGTAAAAAAAATGATACATGGCATTTAATAACACAAATGACACGTGGCGTTTAATAACACAAATGATATATGGCGTTCAATAAGATAATCACAAATGATACATGGCGTTTAATAACACAAATGATATATGTAAAATGGCGTTCTCATACAGTCACACAATATTATATAAACGATACATGTATTGGCGTTTAGTAACAAACTATGAAAGTATATTACATGATATATGGAGTTTTACAAACAAACATCATAAAAAGTAACCATATGTGCCATGTTTTGTTGTTATCTCCTTTCGTTGCTAGGCGGTTCTTTGGCGTTCTAGATCATGTGACTCTTCGGATTCCACACCCATAGAAACAACACATTTATTGATAAAAGTAAAACGCCAAAAACATCATAAAACTAGCATAATGTAAATTGAAGTTAACTCACTCTGTTTTTTGCCTCTGGATCTTGTTTGATCTTTAGACACCATAATATTGTGGTTTCGCGTTTTCTAGGGTTTTAGCGATTTTCGTTGGAATTGGGGAGGTTTCTTTGGGAAGTATATATGTTTCGGTCCCGTTTTGATGGGTTTTGTAGATGCACATTTACCTTTTTACCCTTAATGAAGCATGCCCACGTTCGAAAGTTGAATATATTTACCAAAACGCCACCGCGCCAATCTAATCCATAGATTTTTTTGATCCAACGAATGAGGGGCGTTCTCACCGTTTTCACACTTATAGGTGTTTTCTCTAAATCCTGCCCATATATATATATATATGTGTGTGTGTGTGTGTGTGTGTGTGTGTGTGTGTGTGTGTGTGTATAAAAATTAACCCCTTCTCTCTTTCAAACTGGCCATCTATACCTAGCCACCGGCCACCCACCCCAGTCACTATCCCGAACCCTCACTGATGTCGGAACTCTAGTCCTCTATATATCAAAACCCAATTCACCAAAATTCAATTTTAGATCAGGTTGGTTTTAGATGAAACTCTTGGTTTTAGCGTTTTTCGTTGGAATTGGGGAGGTTTCTTTGGGAAGTATATATGTTTCGGTCCCGTTTTGATGGGTTTTGTAGATGCACATTTACCTTTTTACCCTTAATGAAGCATGCCCACGTTCGAAAGATGAATATATTTACCAAAACGCCACCGCACCAATCTAATCCATAGTTTTTTTTATCCAACGAATGAGGGGCGTTCTCACCGTTTTCACACTTATAGGTGTTTTCTCTAAATCCTGCCCATATATATATATATGTTTGTGTGTGTGTGTGTATAAAACTTAACCCCTTCTCTCTTTCAAACTGGCCATCTATACCTAGCCACCGGCCACCCACCCCAGTCACTATCCCGAACCCTCACTGACGTCGGAACTCTAGTCCTCTATATATCAAAACCCAATTCACCAAAATTCAATTTTAGATCAGGTTGGTTTAAGATGAAACTCTTTTGAGCTCAAACAGATGCACAAGTAACTCTTTTGAGTTCAAGCAGTGTTGCAAAACTATTGGGTACCATGATGGCAATATCAGGAGCAATTGTGTTCACGCTGTATCAAGGCCCTAAAATAGTTGTGACAAACCCCTCCCTAATTCACCCAATGATCTGCATCGTTTTTGTTAGCCATCGAGTTAGGTGTTTGGAAGTGTTATTATTTTTATTACTACAATTTTTTGTCCCTTATGGAATGTTTTACAAATAAGATTGTGCACTATTCCGCGGTGGGGATTGTAACTTTCCATAAATTTCCCATTTGTCACTCAATGATCGAACTTTGCTTATTTCTTCTTTTGAGGATCGACGAATCAAATGATATTTCTGTTCCAATTTTTGCCTCTTCTTTTCCCTCTGAATCAAACTTTTTTTTGCCATACTCGTTAAGTTCCTATTAGTATCCATGTAAATCTCCCTTGATTAAAAGAAAACCTGGAATATTTTCAACTATGAATGTATTAAATTAGTATTATCAATATTCAGTCAGCAAAAGCTAGAGAGTACCCGGATCAAAACACCATTGTCTTTTTCTATTGCTTGTTTGGGACGATGCAGTGTATTACTCTATCTCCTTTCCTAGAGTCAAATCCAAGCGCTTGGGCTATTCGATCTGAAGTTGCGATGAATGTCGTTCTTTTGGGTGTAAAAGAATTTTGGTTTTGAAGTTTTTTAGTTGGTAAATAGACTTGTTTCTATTTGAAGGAAATTTATTCGACCGCGTTTCACAGTACCGCTTAGACTTGGTGCTTGAAAAAGAAAGGTCCAGTTTTTGTAGCCATGTTCTCGCCTCTGTCGATTATTATAGGAGTCATATTGGGCGTCACATTTCTTGGGGATTCGCTTCATTTAGGAAGGTAAATATTTAATCTTTAGGTTTGAACCTTGCAACATGCATGCTTCATTTTAGACATATTGTAATTTAAATGAAATGAAACGTATTGATTCATGGAGTGTTCTTCAACCATGTGTAAATCTTGATATATATATATATATATATATATATATATATATGCATACTTTTTTAGTGTTATCATTTTCACATGTATAAATCTTCATATCTATGCTTATTATTTTTCACTATTATTTCATAATCCTCATATCTATGCTTACTACTTTGAGCTATTATGATATACACACGTATAGATCTTCGTATCTTTGGTTTACACATGCAATGACATATGGAAATTTTTTTTGGCTTATTACACCTTGTTTTCCCAACATCCCTTATGGGACATAACGAATCTATAAGGTGAAATAGTGTAGTTAAACAAAATTATAAATTTATATAAAGGTTTACACATGTGTAAATCATAGCAATTAAAAAAATAAGCACAGATATCAATGTTTGCACATGTGTAAATCATAATAGTTAAAAAAGATAAGCACCGATACGAAGGTGTGAAAGTGTAAATCATAATAGCTAAAAAGTAGGCATATAGGTATACACATGTGTAAATCATAATAGTTAAAAAAATAAGTCTAGGTTTCAAGGTGTACACATGTGTAAGACATATTACATAATAATACATGGCACTTACACATGTGTAAAATAGACACTTACACAAACTAAATTTTATAACAAATAAGAAAACAACCCAAAAACATAATAATATTAGAACTGCGATATAAAAATTATATGCAACCTCCTCAGCCACCATCGTCACCTCCGCCAACGTCCCATCCTACACCACCGCTTGTTACTTCACTTCCACCATTGAACCAAAGTCCATCACCTGTTGTATTATCTCCACCACCAAACTATATCCGTATTCCTATAGTGTCTAATGATCCTTTTTAGGCCCCAATATATCGATATGGTTTTCGCCACAGGCTAGTGATAATGAATAAATTTACACATGTGCAAGAAATATCACATAATAATATATAAGATTTACACATCTGTAAAACACACACTTACAGATGTGTAAATCATACATTTACACAAATAAATCTGATAAGGAATAACACAATCCATGAAAATGAAGGTCTGAGTTGGGAATTTTAATGTACAAACAATCTATGAAAATGAAAGTTAACCATATGTTAATTTAATAGACTAGACATTTACCATTCAACTAGTGAGAATTTAGAGATCTGAGATGGGAATTTTAAATTTGAAAACATATTTAATGTTGTCTCTTATACATAAGAATACATGACACTTACACATATGTAAAAACATAAACTTACACATATGTACAATCAACTGGTATACGTTCATAAATATGAATAACATATAAGAATCCTTGCATCACCATCAACATTCTCATTCATTTGATGCAGCCTTGCAAACCAGCTGAACATCTTATGGACTTGAGACAACCTTTTCACTTCAATATCACACACATACGCATATATGTCCTCATATCTTCCGGTATTGAAATAGCCTTTTACAACAATAGCATATGCTAAAAGTCTATGAACACGACTTGTTTCGATTAACCGGTCATAATCCAGCTCGTCAGTTTCATCCACCAAGTCTACAAGCATTCGAAATGTTTTTTATCTTGAAATTTTGCATCAAGGAAGTACTTTTTTACAAAGAATATAGAACAACACTTACACATGTGTAAATCTGAACACGATAGGATTCTCATATCAACTCCAACACTTGCTTCATCCAAATCTTCAAATTGTTCCTCATGATTGATAACACTTAATATATAACCCTTAGTTCACCTCACACAGTTTCAATATCCTCTTAGCTGATCTTAGATGAACCTACATCACAATATAAACACGTGCTTGTAGTCGTTATCAATAACTTTAAATAACCCTTACAATTACACTTTGTAAAAAAACTAAGATAAAGAACCTCAACTAACATTTGTGGCTAATTTTGATATCAATAGTCCATGGAACCCTGCTTCATCAATCAATCATGTGATTCAACACTCCTTACAATCCAGTAAATAAGAATTAATTAGGGTAAATTGCGAACTCAATAGCAACATTTGTTAAAATTTTGGAACAAAAGCCACAATACATAAACAAAGTAATTGATACTAAAATGGATTGAACAATAATTAGTGAATCCAAAGTCGATTGAACAATTAATCGGTGGATCAAATATCGATTTGAGCAAAAATCAATGAATCAAAAAACTGTCTGAAACAATTAACGATCGAAGAACATACCTACAGATTAGGAGCGAAATAGTTTAGATCAGTTAATCCAAACCACAATCTATTGGATAAGATTCCCGACTGAAGATCATGTTCCTAGACTGAAGATCGTGTGCATATATTAGAAAAGAGTAGTCTTGGAATTTGGTGTTGATGGAAACAAGAGAGTTGTAGGGAATTTGTTTAATTACCACTTTACCATTTTAATTAAAAGAAAAGAGAAATAAATGAGTGGATGAGATTTGTTCTCATGGTTCTCACAAAAGATAAGTGTTCAGATTTAAACCATCCCCTATTTTCATGTTAATTAGCTTATATTTTTATGACAGTTTAATTTAACAAAGCTATTATTTATACATACATGTTCATAGGACATGTACAACACTCACTCTTGATTGGTCCACGTGGTTGGTTTAGTCAATTAAGGCCTTCCATGTGTACCTTATTAACTTTTTTTAGTGTATACACCACCTTTTTTAATAAGTTGTCAAGAGTTCGAGTGTTACCAGCATTTTTTTCGGGCGGTATGGTGCTAAGGCTAAACGGTGCGGGGGACGTCCCTGCCCCGTCTTGGACAGTCGCCGGCCCTGTACACCATTTCCATAGGGGCGTCGGCGTCTTGAACGTCCTCCCCAAGACGTTGTTGCCGGGCCACATTCAAACAAAAAGAGTCTTTTGTTAACGGCTAGTTTTAAAAAAATATATATTTTTCTTTCCCACCTTACAAATATATACCCTTCATTCCTCCATTTTAACCCAAATCTTTCCAATCTTTCTCACTTTTTTATTCACCAACTTAATTTTTATAAAGTTTTAGACATTTCTTCTTCATCGTGGTGTTCGTCATCTTCAGGTGAGGTCGATTTATTTTTTGCGAACACCGTAATGCAGGCAGCACAGATGATCATGGAGGAAGAGGAAGAAACGTCACAACCGTGAACTAGGGCAGCCGCCTTAAACCGAGACCGAGAATGTTATCTTTATTTTTCGGTGAAAATATTATATTTAATTTTTTTTTTTTTTTTGGTGTTAATATTTAGGTGCCCATGGTAGTTTAGTGGCCAATTATTTTGCCGACGAACCTGTGTACACGGCCTCGATGTTTAAACGTCGTTTCCGAATAAGTCATCGACTGTTCTTACATATAGCAGACGACTTGGCGCGGTCTAATCCGTTTTTCACACTTCGATACGACGCTAGGGCCATAGGGGATTCACCACTTTACAGAAATGTACGGCGGCCATTCGCCAACTGGCATACGGGACGGCACCCAATTCGTTGGACGTGTATTTAAGGATGTCCGAAAGAACTTCACAAGAATGTTTGCACAAGTTTTGCGAATGGATGGTGAAGTTATATAGCAAGAAATATCTGCGGAAACCAAATACAAATGACGTCCAAAAATTATATCAAGCACACGAAGAAAGGCATGGCTTCCAAGAATGCTCGGAAGCATTGAATGAATGCACTGGCCGTGGCAGAACTGCCCTACTGCGTTGCAAAGTCAATATACTCGGGGAGATCATGGTCATCCAACTATAATACTAGAAGTTGTTACGTTACAAGATCTCTAGATTTGGCATGCTTTTTTTGGTCTGCCTGGTTCAGTTAACGACATTAACATCATCTACCAGTTAGAGATCTTTAACGATGTAGTAGCAGGAACTGGTCCAGACACGAGTTTTACGGTTTCGGGGGTGGAATACAGGCGCGGTTAATACCTTGTGAATGGAATATACCCAACGTACTGTACAATCGTTAAAACTATTCTACACCGATAAAAGAAAGAAATTTGCCAAGTTTCAAGAGGCGGCGAGAAAAGACATTGAACGGTGTTTTGGGGTTCTACAAAAAAGGGCATATCATTGAACATCCAGCACGTTCATTTACACCACAGAGGTAGCGATACGTTATGTATGCTTGTATCTTGCTGCATAACATGATCACCGAAGGCGAAGGTAGAGCGATTTGTGAGTACAACGAAAATGCGCCTAACTGGAATTCTGTTCCAGTAAGTGTAGAACAACAAGATTTAAACGGATTCTCCCTACGTAATGAGTACACACAACAAAACCTTCAAGCGGACTTGATGGAATACATTTGGAACAATGCACAAAACGAACCCAACAACGACATGCCGAATGAAGACTAGTAGTTTTTTTTTAATTTATTTTAAGTTTAGGTTGTTTTTTAATGTAATGTAGGAATTAATATTTATTTTAGAGTTTAAATTAATTTTAGTTTTATATATATATTTCATATTTGATTTGCCAAAATTAAAAAATAAATAAATAAGTGGGGGAGTCTCATCCTTCATTTCCCTTGGTCCATCCTTGGAGGGGCATCCTCCTTGGATGTTGACGTGGTGCTGACGTGGAGAAGCATCCTCTAAGGACTTGCCTTCTCCACACCGAGTAGCCTAATTTTAGTGGGTGGAAATTCTCTGAATTAACAAAAGTGGTCATCAGTGATTGGGTTATTTTTCAATCTCTTATGTATAATTATTAATTAACTAAGGATATTGATTAATGGATATAATAATACTAATCAATATGGAATTAATTGATATGTAAAATTTAAATTGTCATAACTTTATCAACCAAACCCATATAATTATCTTAATTCATATTATACAAATTGATAATTATTTATTTATAAATTAAAAAAATATTAAAACTAAGAAAAATCGTTCTAAAAGACATGTCACTGTCGTTTTGAACAAATCACAACTTCACTATTTTGGATTATATGAAATAACCTTCGTGTATGGTCAAGTGCCAGCAGCCCAAATTAATTCAACTGAGCCCGTTAGCCAACGCAGGCTAATACTATTCTTTTTTTATTCTTGTGATGTTGCGTCGAACAACATGTCCTCTTTTATTTGGTGCTTAGTGTAAAATGCTTTAATGTATTTAAGCCATCACGGGTTTGGGAGAGGGGATTTAGGAATTGGGAGCCACCATGGAGGCTTGGGAGACAAGGCACACCACGCTACCCTACCATGTTCCACCCCTCCTTGTGATCTTTGGGACCAAGCTTCTAGCCGCCCCACCCCCCCCCCTCTCTCTCTCTTGATTAACTTTTATAATTTTAAATGTTTAAATATATATAAAATAGGGTGTAGGATCAGTGATAAGTAGAACACAGGTTTTGGGATGAAGGTCTGCAACACCCGTAAACTTTCGTCCAACTGTGAGACGACACGTGTCCCGAATCTCCAACTAAGGAGAGGGAATCTCTCGTTCAACTACATAACGATATATATATATATATATTCAAACCTCATATTATTCCCGACTATGTGGAAGGAGGAAAGAATTGTATTCTACGTTCATTGAAACGTGTTTCGTATCTCCAACTAATCTTGATTCTGGGAAGGAGATAAATTATTTTCATGTGTTAACTAAAACTCGTCTCGGATCTCCGACTAATCTCAACTACAAGAAAGGTGTAACATCTGTGCTTGTGTAATCTTTGTACAAACTCTGAACAATTCAATATCAATAAAACAATGTGTTTTGATCCCAATATTTGTTTATTTATCTTTGACATTTTGCACATTTTGATTTTTGTTCGATTTTGAACTCTATATCGCTTTCTGGAAAGTTATACGCAAACTGATGCGTAAACGTAATCAGTTTAACGCGACAAACACTCCAGAATAGCAACATAAGCTTAACATAACTTAAATAACCTTAACATAACTTAGAAATAAGTTTTAAAGGGTTTGGTATGGCAAAAACAAGTTTATTCGCTCTCAGGGACTATTTGCGTCAAACTACAAAAGTCTGCCGTTTCGTATGGCAACGTACATTCCGAAACATGATCATAAGCTAAACATACCATAAATAACCTTAACATAGCTTAGAAATAAGCTTTGAGTGGTTCGGTATGCGAAAATACGCTTATTTTGATCAAACAGGGACTAAAAGCGTCAAAAACGGTGTAAGTTTGCATTTGCATCCGGACATCCAAAAATTTTTGTAGTAACTAAAATATTTTATTTTACTGATCGGAATGCAAAAATACCATTCATCACTTAATTTGGATCGTTTTCGCGTCCGTTCGAGTTTAGTCGTAATTAACCGAACAACGTGACCGTACGACCAAACGAGCCGACATCCGTGATATTTCCGAGCATATTTTGAATCCCCTGTACTTTGACGACCTTGTAGAGCCTTGAAAATGGCTTAACGGGGCTTAAACGTGTCAAAATCAGATTTATTACATGCAGGGACTGAAAGTGACAATTCTGAAACTGTTTCTGGTATATTGATAGCTCGCGGGCCGCGAACGATTAGGCTATAGCCTACGCGGGCCGTGACAGACCCCCAGCGACAGAAACTTTGTTTTCAGCTGCTGTTTGATTTTTAAGGGACTATTAACCAATTTTTAATGTTTTGGACAGCAAGTTAACACCTCTCCAAGCATGTTAGCTGTTTTGTATGGCCAAGATTCATTGCTTGGAGAATACATATCCACTTGTAATGATCTTGTAACATCTCCACAACTATAAATACCCCCTCCATTCACCTTGTTCATTGCTCATTTCATACTTTGAACTCTAAGTGGAGGATTTCCTTCTTTGGGAGCCATCTACCTGAGTTCTCTTAGTCTAATCTTTCAGCCATAGAGCATTGTGAGTGTTCTTTCATGGCTTAGTTCTTATTTTCAGCCATTTAGAGCTGAATGTCAAACAGTTTGACCAACAGTTTAACTTTCGGTTTTGACCATCAATTGGTCAAATCAAAGTTCAATTGAACTTTGCAACATGATTGTAATCACGATGGTTATAATCCTTAACGATTGTACCTACTGATTACCACGTTAAGTAGGCGTAGTGACGAGTCAAGGTTTCGGTCAAAATGCGTATCTACGCGCATTTTGCAACGGGACTACTTTTAGGTATCAAAACACTTTGTTTTGATACCAAATCAGTTTTCTAACTTAGTTAAACATGTTTTGACATGTTTAACTCGTCACTACTAGTTTAGTGCTTGTTTAGGGTCGTAAGTTAAGTGGTCTCGACAACCGCATGGACTTTCGAACCCGACCCATTTAGTCGATCATTAGGATCTGACCAAGCTTATTTAGTGATTATAGTTGCATAGGGAATAACCTACTGAGGTTATACCTTATGATCACTTAGGTTGGTTAGTTATTTGTTAAGTAGTTTATATGCCCATAGAAAATGACCAAAACGCCCTTTTTGAGCATAAATTCATATTTTGCATATGTGAACAAGTTTTTGACATCTAAACTGATATAGTAACATATTTAAACATAATTGGGCATGTAAGACTTGACATAGGACATAGATAACCATCCGACCTTAGATTTACACAAACGACGCGTTATAGTAGCTTAAACTACCGTAACGGGTCGAAACGGGTCAGAAGCACTTAGGTAAACTTTCAAATCAGAATGTTAGGTCTATTAAATCATACCCTATGAGTTCCAATACTCATTTGATTTATAGAACCACATTCTATCCTATCTCCTGAATTAGGATCCGATTATTAACGTAGTTACCTATATTAGGTGTCGTTTGATTCCGTGATCCTTGAAGCTTTATTTGGTCTTATTCTCAAGAAAATTAAGCAATCCCAAGTGAGTACATAGTCCCATCTTTTACCGCTTTTAAATATTTTGGGGTGAAACACTTGTGCTTACATGTTACTTTCATGCTTTCATTGTTTTTATGACATAAACATGCTATGTTCACCTAGTACACATATAGTACATGATTTCCATTATGTTTTGCTATGTATGTTTATTGAGCATGCTAGAACATTGATTTCATAAGACACTTTTGTTGCATATGTTTACTCAGCATATGGACACATTGATTTACATAACATTTCCGCTGCATATGTTTACTCAGCATATGGGCACAATTGATTTCATGAACATTTCTAATATGTATGTTTACTTAGCATACTTAGTACATGGTTTCACATTACATGCTTACATTGGTATGACATTTGGTATGTTTAACGGGACAATAATACATTCATTAACATTGATCACGCCGCTTGGCAGTATGTAATGGTACCATAGGACTTGAAAAATCTCGTTCCCGACTTCCTAGGTTTGTTTGGAAGTAGGGAATGACAGAATCCGATATACATAAATGATAAACCTTTAATTCATTTAAGGGTTTGTCCGACAGTCGCAAGGCTTGATGTATGCGATAAACATTACTGCATCAATGTTCGTATCCATAAAGCATTGTTTTCTGCAAAACATAACACTTGATTTAAACTTAGGTTTATTCAAAAACATTGTTTTGTACATTTTACCTATGGGGTTGAGTAAATACTATTTATTCACCATACATGATATTTGTTTTCACATTGACATTATACATATGGTTAGAGTAGATACTTTCTACTTGTCATACATTACATTTGATTATACATGATACAGTTTACACATGACACTGAACATTGTTTACACATAAACATTTTGACATTGATTTAAACAAGACATTTTGGTTGGTTATTGATAAGTGACTTATGTAACGAGGCTATGTGTAATGTGATAAAAGCATGGTGGATACGCCGATGGTACTTCCTATATATAAGTGCTTTTATTATATTACATATCGTAACGTTATCTAAACCACTTCGACAAAGACATGATACATTTTTTATACAAATTACACACTTTTACAAGACATTGTTTTACAAACGACATGTTTTACACAAACTCATCTTTACTTGGTTATTTATATAACAATGCATTATTCTTTTATGTCATCTGATTTTCATATTGATTTTTACATGATTTTATAAAAGAAAACATTTTACAAGGTTCATGACTACTTTTTGTTAAACACTTCTTTTAAGTACAAGTCTTGAATCCTGCATAAACAAAACCTATGTATCTCACATGCATTTTTATGCTGACGTACCTATTTTTACATGTGTTTCAGGAGCTAATGCTTGATGTTGATTGATGTGCGTGTCGTGTTATAAGTTTTTATGTATATTTTAAGCCCTTTTTAACACTTTAGTCAAGTTTTAAATTTATAAAACACGATATTTTACTAACACTAAACACACATATGGGCAAGTGCACCCATCGTGAGCGTAGTATAGCGTTGGTAAGATACCGAGGTCGTCCAAGGACACAAGAGCTTTTAGTACCGGTTTATCCTCAACGTCTAATCAAATCAAAAATTTAGAAAAAGGTTTAAACATGAAAAATAAAAACTAAAAATGCTGAAAATAAAAATAAAATAAAAAACAGATAGACAAGATGAATCACTTGGATCCGACTCGCCTTTAGTGTAACCTTTGATGTTTTCCGCACTTTTGCACTTTTTAAGAGATTATCTTAGTTATAGTAGTAGGCCCCTCTTTTGAAGGTGAAGTTACCCTCAACCCATTAGTTTGAGTCAGCAAGGATACAATCCTAAAGGGTTGGATTATTGGAAGATAATTAATTAAGTTATTAATGCGTAATGTGGTTGGCCCCTCTTTTGAAGGTGACGTTACCCTCGGCTAAGTGGTTTGAGTCAGCAGGGATACAATCCCAAGTAGCCAGGTTAATGTATTAATAGTAGTTTACATATGAGGGGATCAAGCCATTCGCAACCCCACCATCCAATACCAGTGGGTATTGAAGGAGGTCCTAGTAAGCTTGACCCAGGTCCTTGCAGGATCTATACACTGAACAAGGCAAGAACCTTACCAAACCATTCCTTTAACCCCCGACAAGGTAGCCAACATATCTCCATATAGACCGTGGAGATATGAATGGTGTAAATCTTTTATTTTATATAGACAGTAAAATAACGCCAAGACACCACGGATAAATGATAAGGAAGTTTCACCTTCAACATAAGAAACTAGTTATTAAAGTCATTAATACAAAACAAAATAAAAAGTGTGAAAAGATTAAAAAAACAAAAGTATTACACTAAATGCTTGTCTTCACCAAGTGTTGTAAGAGACTTAGGCAAACATGGCCTTTGATTGTCAAGAACTCTTACTATCAATCTTGGATCCCGAGACTACTACACACACTCTATGATGGATGACGGATGATGGATGATGGTGGTGGATGTAGGTGTTGTGATGGTGGTGGAGTGTGGGTGAAGTGGGAGAGAGGTGGTTTGTCAAGGGATGCCATTGAAATGAACCAAGCACCTCTATTTATAGCCTGCACAGAAGCCCGGACACGGCCCCGTGTCCATCCACTTTCTCTTTCTTCATTAAATGCAGTTTGTCTGCATTAGTTGACCACGCCCCCGTGCCCGCTGGGCACGGCCCCGTGTGCAGAAGCGTATCTGTACTATCAAGATTTGCTTGGATTCTGCGAATCTTAACGTTGACCACGGTCGTGTGGAGCTGGGCACGCCCCCGTGTTGGGGAATAGAAGCTTCTACGCTTTTATCATTTCTGCAGACACTTGAGCATGCCCCCGTGTCCGCTGGGCACGGGGCGTGTTCAGCCTTCTGGTGTCTTGTTTTTGCTTGGGAAGATGCTGTCGAGGGGTCGAGCATGCCACGTTTATTCCTTTTCTTGTATTTATGTTAGATTTAGCTTCATTTTTGCTTCTTTTGTCCATTTTAGCTCATTTAATCCTGAAAATACAAAAGGAAGACAAAAGCACACTTTTTCCAATATTAGTACTAAAAAAGGGTTAGTTTTATGCCTCATTTGATGTAATTTATATGTTGCATTTTGCACACATCAAATACCCCCACACTTGAATCTTTGTTTGTCCTCAAGCAAAACTCTTTATAATGTGGCTTACACTCCCAAATGGAATGGGTAGAAGAGAAGTTTTGGGCTTGTCTTGAGTGTCGGGATTCCAAGATCTTTATTAGGTTTTATTTTTATGTTATTTACAATCCTATTCATTATGATTTATCTAGAACATTACATAAGAGAAATTACTTATTTGGGCATAACATGCCTCTTTAAAATTCCATTTATATACAAGTTCACATACCTCACGGGAGATTACTCAACACTCGGCCGAAGATGTATTTTTGTGAAACACTCGAGACCGGCATGGAACTTACTTCTACCATATGCTTGCCAAGCGATCAATCCTCCTCCTTTTTTACTATAAACCTTTGTAAATATCAAGAGGACTTTGGGGAAGGGTTAGGCTTGGGTTAAAGGTAGGTGGTTTTGGGTTAGTGGTTAGTAGAAAAGGGCGAAAAGGCGTAAAAAGCGTCGGTTTTCGTAAAACTTTTTGTTTTTTGTGACTTTTTATTCAAATGAAGCATTTTTCAAACAAAATTTCTTTTGATGAACTTGTTTGTTTATTGCTAGACTTCATCAATTTTTTTTATTTTTTTTTATAAGGAATGTCACATGAAAACCGAGCTTTTTACTAAAATAAACGGTTTAAAATGAAAAAGGGTTTTGGTGGGTGAATGGTGTTTATTTTATGGGTTTAGAAATGAAAAGGTTTAGGCTCAAAGGGGTTAACTAGTGGGATTTTTGGGTAGGTGGTAAAAAAAAAAAAGAAATAATGGTGTTGAAAGAAAAAGGGTTAGTCCTAATGCCTCCATCATTTACTTACTTGGGTTTGAGTTGATAAGGACCGGGAATGTATCGTCATGGCAAGTTCTAGAGTCGTAAGAAACCAAGCGACTATTCACACAAGAAACAAAAGATGAGCATTTAGTTTAAAGATGTGTATTTGTATGCTCAATTAAAGGCTCAAAACTCACTTTTTGTGGGAATGAGTTTTTAATGTGATAAAGTATATACTATCAAATTTTAACTAGATTTGTCATGTCGTTTCATAATTTTCTTATGTTAGTTCTTTTTATCACGACACTATCGGTTGTAAATTCGTAAAAATATAACCTTTTTAGAACTTGTTATTCCCAAATTAAACCAAGACAAGTAAAAAAATGAAAAATGTTTTGAAAAAATTTGGGGTGTTTAGCGGTTCCAATAGAGTTTTGTGTAAGGCTTGTAATTAGGACTTGCAAAATTCAAGGTTTTAGCATCCCCCCCCCCCCACACACACACTTAAATTGCACATTGTCCTCAATGTGTCCCAAAAATAAGTTTTTAGGTTGATTGAATGTGTAAAAGGTGTGTTAAAAACAAAAATTTATGTTACTGGGCATCTGGACACGGCCCCGTGTCAGGTGAGCACGGCCCCGTGGTTAGATTGCCAGTAACGAGAACTTACAGAAGGTGGACACGGGGGCGTGTCTGGTGAACACGACCCCGTGTTGGACAAAAGTCTGCATAATTTAGACGAACAGCAGGTCTGGGCAGTGGGCACGGGGGTGTGTCGGCTGGGCACGACCCCGTGTGGACAAACTGCAACATTTAAAAACAGGTTTCTGCTTTCGGTTATGCTGTCCCGGCTTTAGTAGCACTAATATTTAGGGCTTAAAGCCTCGTAGGTACCTGTTTTACTAATAAATACTACACCAAACAATAACAAACATCCTAATTTACCAAAGTTTCATCATCCACATCACAAGTTAAAAAGAAAAGAAATGCAAGAAATTAAAAAGTGTTAAGGGAAGTAAATTCTTCAACAAATGGCACGCAGGCCACGCAATTGTTCATGAGATAAAAGGGTTAACCTGTTAGACCACCAACCGTGTGATGCTACCTCCAACTCCTCCCGCTCAATCCATGTCCTCGTCTTCATCATCATCATCCCCTCCGTGGCCCGCCATATACTCCCGGATGTTTCCAATATCATCCTGTATGTCGGAGATATTTCTTTCGATCACTCAGACCCGGGCGTATGTGTTGCTGGCCATGTTGTAGGTGTTCCTGGTGCACATAAGATTTTCCTGTAATAAATCATGTAAGCTTTGAAAGTTAGGAAAACCACCTCCTTAAGAGGAGGATTGACCCGAATCACCATGGTGCTGGTAATGGTACTGGGGAGGAGGACGGATGTGTGGAGCGTGTAGGACTAGAGCTTCTTGAGGGTTCCATGCATGCCCTTGAACTGTTTGAAAACTGACCGTCCCGTCATCCGCTTCATAGATCAAGTTCATGGAGCGGCAAATGACCATGTCCACTTTTCCCGACCACGGTCCCTTTTGAAATGACCTCGGCATCCTCACAAAGTGTTTGAAAAGGCGGTAAACCCACCCTCCAAACAGGATAGGAGTCGGGGGTGTAGCAAGTTGGTTCAAGTGCATGTTACGGAGTAGCAGGTATGGAACATCAAGGTTGACACGGTTGTGAATGCAATGGAGAACTAGCAGATCACGCAACCCTACAACACCACCACTGTCGTGTCTCTGGTCGAGAGAGTAGCTGAGGACCCTGTGGATGTAGCAGTAAAGAGGGTCTCTCAACTGTGTGCTCTTAGTTCGGCTCGGGTTATAGTGACCCTCCTCGATTTGAGCACAAGCAGCTTGGCGTTGATTTTCTGGAAGCTCGCGGAGACCTCCGGTGTTCTGTTCATCTCCAGCATCCTCTTCCGAGTATAACCCGACTATTGCCCCAAATTGTGCGATTGAGATCGAGTACACGGTCCCTCCATAACGGAACTCTACCCCATCATTGTCAAACGGATCCGCTCTTGCCTTAAGGACAAACGTGCTGTAAAATTCCATGTTGTATTCATGCACGGAGTGAAGCCGACTGCAAAGAGCCACTCGCAATGGGCCAGTGACAATGTTGTTGAAGTGGTCTATTTGGTTCACTGCTTCAAGAGTGTCCATGCACACTTGTCTGGGATTCTCTTCGGGCCTAGTTCTTAGCACATCATACCGCGCTTGAGCAGCCAACTCACTTGCGTTGAATCTGGTAAATTTCTTGGCCACCTGAAAAAAAAAACACCAAACAATTAGCACGAAACAGTGAATTTTACAAAGAAAACTGAAAACAGTCGGCTGAACACGACCCCGTGTTCAGCAGACACGCCCCATGTTTGAATGAATTTGGCTGGACACAACCCCGTGCTCGCTGAGCACGACCCCGTGTCCAGGCGTCTATTTCCCAAAATTCCCATTTTTCGACCCGGTCCCGAAAACTTGAAAATTGTTGGTCCAGTAGGGGCGGTTTTCCCCGAAAATGAAACCCCAAGTGCCGTTTTTTCCAAAACAAACCGTTTACCCCTTCAATTTCATCTTTTTCGGTTCAAAAACAAGGGTTTGGGGTTTTTTGTGAGAAATCGGGCAAATCTACAAACAATACAGGTTGATTTACTTCCTATAACATGTATCTAAACTAATGCTAACAGATCTATGCAAAAATTTGGAGTTTCATCCGGTTCAAGTTGAAGAACCCTAGATTTTTTCCCAAATTTTGATGTTAAACTACATGCCTTAGGGTGGTAGAATCATACCTTAACGTTGTTAGAAGTCGGGGGAACGTAGAAATATGCAGAAATTTTTGCTGGAACCAGAGAGTTTTTGGGGAAACGGGGCGTGTGGAATGAAGAAACTGAATGAAAAGGGGGTTTTATCCCGACAGTTGCGCGGACACGGCCCCGTGGGCGGGGAATTTCTAAAATATATATATATATATATATATATATATATATATATATGCATTTTTTAAGTGCTCGTGTGAGTGCCATGTTTCCCGAAACTTGGTTTTAGAAATCTTGCCAATTTAGATGTTTTCCCGATGTTCGTAACTTACAAGGTATGATGTTGACGCTTGAACCTTTGTTTCATTCTTCAGCCGCTTGCAGCGAGATTTCCATTTCCTCTTCCTCAATAAATCCTTGATAAAGCTTTAGCCGTTGGCCATTGACTTTGAATGGAATCTCATTCCGAGATTTAATTTCAACTGCACCGTGTGGGAAAATATGGGTGATGGAAAAAGGACCTGAGCTCCTAGACTTTAATTTACCAGGAAATAATCGAAGTCGTGAATTAAACAATAGAACTTGATCTCCTACCCGAAATTCATTAGGTTTAATGTGTTTATCATGCAAATTTTTCATTCTTTCCTTATAAATTTTGGAGTTAGAGTATGCATAATTCCTTAATTCGTCTAATTCATTTAATTGGCAAAATTGATTTTTACCCACAATTTCTAAGTGTAAGTTTACGTTTTTAATTGCCCAGTAGGCCTTGTATTGTAATAGATAGATCAGGGCATGGAAAACGAGGAAAAGTGTGTTTGTAGGTATTTCGCACGAAATTACATCTTGGTAATTTCGTACAAAATTAGGCTGGGTATTTCGCATGAAATCAAATGTTGATTTCGTTTGAGTTATTTCATGCGAAATTAGATTTCGCTTGGCCAGTTCATGCGAAATTAGCTCACCTATAAATACCTGATGTGCCTTGTCATTTGTAACGATTCTGATTCTGGTAGTGAAGCTCTGCCGAAGTGTCTACAGCATTGTAATCGATCTGATATCAATCTAAAGACAGTTTAAAGTGATTTCTCATGCATATTAGCTGAAATAACACCGATACATCTGTTTTAGCCTTTTGTATTGGTGAAGACCTCTTCTGAACGACTCGTTTGGGTCCGAAAACGATCCTACAAGTGGTATCAGAGCTCAGGAGGAAGAGTTCTTATCATTTCAGCTGCAAAATCTGATTTCTACACCTTCTTTTCAAAATTTAACAACTTGTCACGGTCAAAATGTTTTGAATTCCACACATTATGTGCGAAACTGTGTTTTAACAAACCCTAGAAAGAATCAGACTCTAATTCGAAGTAAAACATGATCAATTTTTGAAAAAACTGTCCGAAAGTTTAATTTCGCACGAAATTTGATATCATTTCGCTTGAACATTGCCATATTTCGCACAAAATTAGATCGTATTTCGCTTCAGAGGTTATTTCGCTTGAAAATAATAGTTAATTTCGCACGAAATTAGCTATTTCGTTTGAAGCTAATTTCGCACCAAAGGGTAATTTCGTATGAAAGTCTATTTCACGTGAAAAAGATACTGATTTCGCTTGGAAAGTTAATGTTGCTTGAAAGAGGATTGATTTCGTTTAAAACTTGATTCCGTGTGAAAAGTGATTTCGTATGAGAAGGATATTTCGTTTGAAACTGACAGTTTGTGAACTTTTGAAAAGTAATCATGGAGAACAAGTTTTATAATGCCTTTGCTAGTCCGATGACTATTGCTCAGAGTACATTACTTGAAAATGAGACAGGAACAACGCAAAAACCACCTAAGCTTATGGACATTGATGAGTTTAGTGGATGGGCCGAACGTTTTGCTAACTAGGTTGAAGCATATCACTTAGATGCATGGGAACATACTGAAGTTCAATATGCTAGACCAGTCGGGAACAATAATGTGAAAATACAAATTAGAGAATTGAGTGCTGAGGAGAAAAAGAAATACAAAGATGAGAAATTGATGGTTAGTTTATTGCAGCAAGCGATTAAAGAAGACATCTTGATCTTACTTCAACATAATGGAAGTGCATTTTCAATTTGGAAAGAGTTAGAATCAAAGTTCATGGGAAGTACCGATATGCTTAAGAACAAAAAGTCACTTTTGAAAAAAGAATTTGATCTATTTCGTGGTTTGAGACAGAGAACACCAAGCAGATTATCGAAAGATATTGCAATTTGGTGAAAAACATGAACAGATTGGGCATCAACAAAGATAAAGATGAGTTGATTGAGAAGTTGGCTGATGCGTTGCCACATGATGTTTGGGGGACGTATTTGATGATGTTGAAAAATAAACCAGATTTTAACAATATCACGCTAAGTGAGTTTATTAAACATCTTGAAGCTCAAGAGATGGAACAAAAGAAAATTGCTAGAATGAAGAACTATGATGGAGAACAAGACATTGGGTTGTATTACAAAGGTGGAGTTAGTGAGAAGAACAACATTTCACCAAAGATTGAAACGGCCTTCAATACAAAAAGTTCTTCTGAAAGTTCATCTCATGGATCAAGCAGCAAAACAGGATTTACTTCATTTCCATCATTTGATCCACATTTTATAGCAACAAAGAGTGGCAAAGTACTTCAATGCAATATTGCATTAAATCTGGAAAATGATCAAAACTATTCAGAGGAAGTAGCTAAAAGCCATATGTCTTTGTTGGTGACTGTACTTGAATCTTATGGTAGTTTAGTTGCAGGGAGAATCGGGAATCCAATGCTTACAAAAGAGGATTACGATCAAGTCGATGCTGAGGAGATGGAGTTGATGGATATAAAGTGGTGCTTGGCGAGTGTGTTGAGACGAGCTGAAAAGTTTAAACAAATCACAGGCAGAGATGATTTTCGTGATGCAAATGTTTCAACTTTAGGATTTGATAAATCTAAAGTTACTTGTTTTCGTTGTAGGGAAAAAGGGCATTTCAAGAGAGAGTGCACAAATCGCGAAGCAAACGGAGCTCAAAATCCTTTCGGAAACAACGACTACTATAGAAAGGCGATTTATCATCAAGTTGCTCAACAGCCATATCAACAACAACAGCCACAAACTACTCATGCTAGGAAAGAAATTGAAAGTTCAAAGAAAGCTTGTGTTGGTAATCAAGATGATGGAAGTTCATCAAAAGGATTCAGTTGGAATAAATATATTTCAAATGATAGTAAAGCATGTATGGTAGATCAAGAGGATGAAAAATCGCCCGAATGTTTCAGCTGGGACAATTATTGTCCAGACAAAGAATTCTTGGCTAAAGGTTTTGTTGCTCAGGTTATTAATGATTATACTGATGACTATTGGGCAGAAAAAAATCAGAAAACATTTAAATGCTGAAGCTGAGAAAAAGAAGAAATATGAAGAAGAAGAGCAAATGAGAAAAGCTGAAGCTGAGAAAAAGAAAAAGGTTGAAGAAGAAATTCAAGTGAGAAAAATCAAAGAAATTCCAACATTTGAAATTAAAACAGATGCTGATGAAGTCAAGATTTCTGAAAAGTGTATGAACTGTGAGTCTTTGATAAAGCAAAACAATGAATTGCTACATATCATAAAAAGGCTGAAAGAATCATATGATGTCTTGAACAAATCCATGAATCAATACAACGAGACAAGCAGTGAACAAGCCATAGCAATGAATACACTCAAAGGAGCATATATGAGACAGCTTGACAATGTCAACTATTATACTGAAAAGTGTGCTGAGCTTGAGTTGAAACTGGAAACTCAGAGAATAGAAACCGAGAGAGTTAATAGATTGTTAAAAAGTTACTCATGTTCTACTTTTGTGGTTGACAGGATTTATCCCATAGTAGAATAAATGAAGACTTTTGAAGAAGAAAAATCTGAAGAGAAAAAGTCTGAAACAAAAGAAGATGATGAAGTGAAGATTTCTGGTAAGAAACCAAGTGTTGTTTATAACAAATGTCCACCCCCGGTCGAAAATGGATATTCTCCTTGAAATCCAAATTCAGAAAGAGTCAAAAAGGCAACAAACTTATAGTGGGAGTCTGGGTCTTCAGATAATTTGCCAGAAAATATTGATGTTACGTTCACATCGTCTGACACTGATCATGAGTCTGAGTTAATAAAGAAAGTGGTCGATCAGGTGTTGGATAAGGATGAAACAGAGGAGTCCAAATCAGAGTCAAAGTCTGAGTCCAACACGTCAAAGTCAACAGTCAAAAAGGACAAACGGGTTTATAATAAAGAATTTTTGTTATCAAAATCTAATTTGAATGACGAACCGATCAAAGTAGCATATACTTTGAAAGATTCTGACAAATTATATTTTGATGAGTCATTTCCAATAAGAGGTGTTAAAACTGAAATGATCAAAACTAACAGAAATTAATATTTCTGAAATAAAAGATGAA
This sequence comes from Helianthus tuberosus, assembly GCA_030545235.1. Classification (NCBI taxonomy): domain Eukaryota; kingdom Viridiplantae; phylum Streptophyta; class Magnoliopsida; order Asterales; family Asteraceae; genus Helianthus; species Helianthus tuberosus. The sequence continues at coordinate 121,590,210 of CM060417.1, read as the reverse complement.
AATCTTTCTGAAAAACCAAGACCTTACACCTCAAGAGTTCAACAACGTTTAAATAAGAAAAAGGGTTACAGTTCTGGTTCAGGTAATCGAAAGAAACCAAACCATAACGGTAATTTCAAAAAGAAAGGATTAGGTTTTATTCCATCAAAAAATCATAAAAATGAAAAAGATTTTAAATCAAAAACTGTTTTTGTTACAGGAAAATCATCTGAAGAAGAAAAAGAGCAAGTGTTCAGAAAGCAATCTAACAAAAGAATTCCTTGCCAAGAAGCAAGAAGAAATGAAGAAAAGTGTTACTCACAGAAGAAGATAGAGACGAGAACCTGTTTTCAATGTAAAATAGTTGGTCACATTGCCAGGAATTGTCCAAAGGCAATACACACAAAACAGGGAGTCTCTGGTAAACTGAAAGAAAAGATTGTTGAGAAAACTGAACCACTAACGAACAAATTTAAAGTTTTTGAAAATTCAATTTTTGAGATTGGTGAATGTTCGAAAGATGTTTACAAAAGAAAGGAGAAACTTAACAACCAAAAATGGGTTGTTAAGAATTCAAGTGAAAGTTCTGGTGATGAATCTGATTCCACAAAATCAGAGGAGCCAAAAGTTGTTATGAAAGAAGAGAAGTCAGTTCCGCCTTTGGATGATGAAAATTTTCCACCATTGCGGGCTGAAAATTTTAAAACAAAAGTTGGAAAAGTTGAAATATCAAATCAATTTTTTTCTGAAAAGAAAGAATTTGACATTGAAAAGGCCTTTAAGCCCAGAGTAAAACATATTTTTGGAAAAATGATTGATCGAAGGGTCAAAGGGGTAAAGGAATTCTATGAGAAAAAGATGGCAGGTAAGCAACCGAGTGTTGGTAACTCGGAATCTCCCAAGGACCGTCATGCTTGGGAGAATCTATCTAACTGAAAAACCTGACTTGCCGGAGCTCCCAAGTTGGTAATCGCGGAGCATGAATCGGCATCATTCTTGAAAAATTGTTTTTAAAAATTGAAAATTTTTTACTAGTATGACTTGCCGGAACTCCCAGGTTGGTAAGTGTGGAGTAGGAATCGGCATTTTGAGATTTCAACCTACAAGTGGTAATTGTTGGTAAGCAAACCGACAAGTGGTTGAAAGAGAGGTTTTATCTTCAAGTGGTTAATCAAGGTCATTAAGTTGGACTTGATTTAACTTTCTTTAAAAAATTGGAAAACAAGATGATGATTTAATCCCCTAAACTACAAGTGGTTTTATGAAATCAACAAAACTTATTTTCCGGAAAATCCATTTGATTAAAACAAACTTAAGTGTTTTGAAATCATAATGGGAAAAAAGTTTGTTGTGAGGGGGAGTTCTGATTGTTTATGCCTAGTGGATGGCGATTTGAAGCAATTCACAACAGTTGTCACTTTACTTGTACAGTTTATTTTTAAATTTCCTTTAAATGTATTTGAATTTTAGGGGAAGTAAGAAATTTCAAAAAATCCAAAAACATTAAAAATTTTGAAAAAGGCAAAAACATGATAAAATCAAAAATGAGTTTTGTTGTGAAAAAGAGGAAATGATAGTACATCAGTGGACTATCACGGCATGCTAAAGAATTGGAAAGTTCAAAAGTAATAAACGGTCTTACTGATGATGTGCCAGTAGGTTTTCGCACATTTAGTAGATTGTGACGAGATATAAACCTAAATTTCAAATTTGCTTATATCGTGGGGAACATCTCTCGGATATATGGGTAACCCCCGAAATCTTGTTTGAAAGATCCCTCTTTCTGAGATACTAGGTCTTTATACTCAGTGATATCTGGGGTACTATCCCAGGACTTCTAATTTTGCGGAAGCAATGGCCTAGTCCCCGTATAATACTTTCTGCTTGCTTGAAATATAGCACCCCCTCAGTACAAAAAATGATGAAACATTGCAAAATGCTAATCATGTGCTGTTGAAGAAAAGATTCTCTAAAGGGAACACACCAAAAGTCGAAGCCATCATCTCTATGATTTTGCGGAAGCAATAGCCTGAGCTCTCATGGCCCACGCATTTAACCCTTTACAGATATCATCTAGGTATACTCACCTGTAAGACTGAATATTGGGATCTGGATACGGGAGTATATTCAAGTGGTGGGACACACGAATAAGTTTAAGTGCTTAAAACAATAATTTCGTATCTCGAAACAGTTGAAATTTGTGTGAAAATTTAAGTGGATCAGTATACTGACAATCTAAGTGAATCGTTTAGAACTTAAAATGTTTAAAGCTTAAGGGTGTTGGTGATTTGTCTCAAAAACTGATATGATCCTCTTACACAAACTCACAAAAATATTGTCTGTAAATATTTTTCTATTGCATTTCTTTAAATTCAAAAATCCAAAAAAAAATTCGGAGTGTTTTAGCATAAAATTTTTGAAAAATCCAAAAAGATTTTCGACAACTGATGTTGGAGAGCTGATTTTCAAAATTCCAAGTGCTAAACATGATGAACAAAAGGTTCGGGAGAGTTTGTTTGAGATGTTTAAGATGAAAAATATATTTGAAAAGAAAAATGATATTTCTACAAGTGGTTCATCATAGATCAACATTGTAAAATCATTTAATGATTGATTGGTACCTGCATGAGATTTCTAAATTTGAAAATTTTTAAATTTGAGAAATTTATTGTGAGGTAGAGATTGTACAGGTTAGCCAGGTTTTGATCCTGAGTAGGATGTGAGCTAGATCACGATCATAGAACCTGTGAAAAGTGAATTCCAGACTGCGATCCCAGCTTATCGAAAGGGGGAGTCTGATGATATCAAGAGGGAGTCTGAAGATGCAATTTGCTGTTGCTGATGAACGTAAGGAATCAAGAGACCTGATCAAGAAGAGTATAGAGCCAGGTTGAGATTCTAAGAGAAAGAGAAAAAGATTGACTGGGGATGCTTACAATGGAGAATCTTTGGAGAGAGCAAGAAGACTGATAAAGGCTGAAGGATTGACAACTGAAGACTCAACACCGAAGACTTCGTCAACATCCGAGGGGGAGTCTGTTGGTGCATACGTCTGTAGACTTCGTCTTGTATCGAGTCTTGTATTGTAATAGATAGATCAGGGCACGGAAAACGAGGAAAAGTGTGTTTGTAGGTATTTCGCACGAAATTACATCTTGGTAATTTCGTACGAAATTAGGCTGGGTATTTCGCATGAAATCAAATGTTGATTTCGTTTGAGTTATTTCGTGCGAAATTAGATTTCGCTTGGCCAGTTCATGCGAAATTAGCTCACCTATAAATACCTGATGTGCCTTGTCATTTGTAACGATTCTGATTCCGGTAGCGAAGCTCTGCCGAAGTGTCTACAGCATTGTAATCGATCTGATATCAATCTAAAGACAGTTTAAAGTGATTTCTCGTGCATATTAGCTGAAATAACACCGATACATCTGTTTCCGCCTTTTGTATTGGTGAAGACCTCTTCTGAACGACTCGTTTGGGTCCCAAAACGATCCTACATTTTTCCATAGACAAGCTTATATGGGGTTGTACCTATTGTTGTTTTGTACGCTGTTCGAAAAGCCCATAAAGCATCGTCTAATTTATCGGCCCATTCCTTTTTATTTAACCCTACAGTTTTTTTCAAGTATTCTTTTTAAACTTCTATTAGTCACTTCGGCTTGTCCGTTTGTTTGAGGGTGATATGCCGTTGAGACCCGGTGATAGACCCTGTGACAACTCATATTTTAAACCTATCTTTGTACCTTGATGTACCTATGTGGACCTTATGTGATTATGCGAACTTTGATGATTAATGAAATGTTATGTGAATATGTGAAAACAGCTTGAGTTACACTTTAAACCTCTTGTATATTGATTTTACAGCTATTACATTCAAAAGAAATACCGGCGGCACTTCGGTATCAAATCTGGAAAACCCTACAAATGAATAGACATGATGCCTATTTATAGTGTTCCTGGTTTCTCTTGAAGATACACATGTCAGCTTCAAGAGAAACCATTAAAGAGAAACCCACAAGTTCCACTTTCAAGAGAAACCTACATATTTGACTTTGAAGCAAAACCTACAATTTGTCATATTCTGTTTTGTGAGTTCTAACTTATGTGATGATGTCACACATATGATGTCATCATTGATGTCACATATGTGATGTCATCATTCTTGACGATGACTTCATGCACGAACAGAACCGCAACAAGTCCAAAACTCGATAAAAGACGAAGACGACAGATGTATGCACCAACAGACTCCCCCTCAGATGTTGACGAGTCTTAAGTGTCGAGTCTTCACAATCTTCAGTCTTTATCAGTCTGTTCACTTTCTTCAAAATTCTCCATTGTAAGCATCCTCAATCAATCTCTTACTCTTTCTCGTAATCTTCAGGATCTGAATCTGGCTCCTATCTTCAGACTCCCTCTCGATGTCTTCAGACTCCCCCTTTCACTAGGCTAGGATCGTAGTCTGGAATTCATAAGATTATAACCTGGCTTTCATCCTGCTCTGGATCAAAACCTGGCCAACCTGCATAAACTATACCCAAAAATAAATTTTCTGATAACCATTTGTGGATAAGATTTTCAAATCTAATTTACCACTTGCAGAAATAACATTTATATTGCAAAACCTTTTCTCATTTCTTTTCAACAATTCTCAAACACTTTCACCCAAACCATTTGTTCATCATGTTTAGCACTCGGGATTTTGAAAATCAGCTCTCCAAAATCAGTTGTCGAAAATCTTTTTGGATTTTTACAAAATTTATGCTAAAACACACTTAAAATATTTTTGGATTTTTGAAAGTACTGAAATGCAGAAAATGAAAAAATTACCAACAATATTTTTGTGAGTTCGTGCAAGAGGATCATATCAGTTTCTGAGACAAATCACTAACACCGTTAAGCTTTAATCATTTTAAGCTCTAAACGATTCACATTGATTGACGATATTGTTGTCCACTTAAACTCAATCTAAAAACTTTCGAAATGCTTACCGATACATTAAGGTATCTTAATTTTGCACTAAGTTCTTATGGACCCCACGATCTCAGCATATCCCCTCATCATGCAATACACTGACTCAAGTAATGCCTTTAAACTTTTATCAACTGTGATTTGTGCGAAAAACAAAGGAAAATGTTTAAACATTAACAATCAGATCGATACTTCCGTATACGCAGAGAAAGTCCAATGTTTAAACAAAATAAGAAAAATAAAACAAGTTGAAGTTGTTTAGGCTTTAACCAGGTCGATACTTCCGTATACGCAGAGGAGGTCCAAAGCTTAAACGAAACACCAAAGAAAATAAAGCAGAATGTTTAGGCAACAACATCCAGGTCGATACTCACGTATACGCAGAGGATGTCCGATGCTTAAACAAAATAAAGAAATAAAACAAGTTTAAATCTTTGTAAAATGAAATGCACAATCACAGTGACTTTTCAGCAAAGCTGTGAAAGTTCACAAACTTAACCAGTTTTATGTCTTTCGACAATCAGCGATTACTGAGTAGGCACACAGTCAAGAAGGACAAAACTAAGTACTATGCTTTCGACCATGTTTCCCACTAGAACTAGGCTTTTTCATTTAAGTTTGTATCGTTATCGCAAATCTACTAGTCTAGCTGAGCCTATCGTCACATCCTTAGTGAGACTGTTTATCACATTTTAACTTCCCATTTCTTTAGCGTGTTGTGACAGTCCACTGGTGTACTATCATTTCCTCTTTTATGCAACAAAAACTCATTTTTCATTTTATCATGTTTTTAGGTTTTTCAAATTTTCTAATGTTTTTGGATTTTCTGAAATTATACTCCCCCTAAAATACAAATACATCTTAAAAAATTGAAAACAAACTGTACAAGAACATGACAACTGATATCAAATTGCCTCAATTCGCCATCCACTTGGCCATAAACAATCAGAACCCCCCCCCCCCCTTCACAACAAACTATTTTCCCATTATGATCTCAAAACACTTATGTTTGTTTTAATCAAAATGGTTTTTCCGGAAAATTAGTTTTGTTGATTTTACCATTTGTAAGTTCGGGGAAAAACTCATCACATTGTTTACCAACTTTTTAAATGATAGTTAAATCAAGTTCAACTTAATGACCTTGATTAACCACTTGTAAGATCAATCCAATCAAGCATTTTCAACCAATCATCATATGTTGGTTGAATTCTCAAGGTGTCGATTCATACTCCACACTTACCAACCTGGGAGTTCCGGCAATTCACACTTATACACAAAAAATTTTCATAGACAATGAATGATGCCGATTCATGCTCCACGATTACCAACTTGGGAGCTCCGGCAAGTCCAGAGACTTACTGTTCATAGTACGTACCATCCCAGTCACAAACCAGGGATGGTTCAACTTTATCTTTCTGCGTCTTCTTCTCATAAAACTCCTTAACTCCTTTGACCTTCCTGTCAATCATTTTTCCAAAAATATGGTGAACTTTGGAGTTAAAGACCTTCTCAACATCAAAAACCTTTTTGTCATCATAAAATTGGTTTGAAATCTCAACTTTACCAATTTTCTTTTTATAGTTTTCAGTCCGAAGTGATGGAAAATTTTCATCATCCACAGTCAGAACTGATTTTTCTCCTTTTGAAACAACCTGTGGCTCATCTGACTTTGTGGAATCAGATTCATCGCCAGAAGATAGCTCCTCTGATTTCGACCTATCAGAATCATCGCTAGAACTATCAACCGATTTCTTAACAACCCATTTCTGGTTGTCAGATTTAGCTCTTTTCTTTTAAAATCTGTTTGAACATTCACCAATTTCAAATTTTGAATTTTTAAACAACTTAGTTCTGTCAATTGGTGGTTCAAACTCAACCACTTTTTCTTTTAGTTTACGTGATACTCCCTGTTTTGATTGTATTGCCTTTGAACACTCTTTGGCAATATGTCCAACTTTGTTGCATTGGAAACAGGTTCTCGTATCTTTCTTCTGCTCAGCCATCTTCTTCATGTCATCTTGCATCTTTGCGAGGAACTCACTGTTTGACTGCCTCCAGAATTCTTTCTTTTCTTCCTCTTCTGAGCTAGTTCATGAAACAAATGTCATTTTTGCTTTAAAATCACGAACATATTTTTCATTTTTTTGTTTTTCTGTTGGAGTAAAACCAAGACCTTTCTTTTTGAAATTACGGTTAGGGTTTGGTTTCTTGTGAAAACCAGAACCAGAACTGTAAACTTTTTTTCTTGATTAATCTTTGTTGTACTCTTGAGGTGTATTTTTTAGGTTTATCAGTAAGATTTAAATCTTTTTTTTCAGGAATGTTAATTTCTGTAAGTTTGAAAACCTTTTTTATCATCTCAGTTTTTACACCTCTTATTGGAAATTCCTCATCAGAATATAATTTGTCGGAATCATTCAATGTATATGCAACTTTGAATGTTTCGTCATTCAAATTAGATTTTGATAACAGGAATTCTTTGTTGTAAACTCTTTTAACCGAAGATTTTAGACTGTTGACTGTCGAATTCGAACTTTCAGAACCAGACTTTGACTCTGACTCTGACTTTGACTCTGAGTTTGACTCCAACTTTGACTCCTCAGTTTCATCTTTATCCAACACCTAATCGACCACTTTCTTTATTAACTCGGACTCATGATCAGTGTCAGATGATGTAAACGTCACATCTATATTTTCTGGCAAATTGACTGACGACTCCGACTCCCATTGTAAGTTTGTAGCCTTTTGGACTCTTTCAGAATTTGGATTTCTGGGCAAATATCCATTTTCCAGTGGGGGTGGACACTTGTTGTAACCGACATCTTGTTTCTTACCAGAATCCTTCTTGTCAGTCTTTTTCTTTGTATCACTCTTCTTCTTGTTCTTCTTTTCTGGAGTCTTTTCTTCAGTCACTTTTCCATCATCATTCTTTTCTTCAGTTACTTCATCCTCTTCAAATGCTTTCATGCCTTCAACAGTCGGATAAATCCTTTCAATGACATAAGAAGTACATGAGTAACTTTTCAACAAACGATTAACTCTTTCAGTCTCAATTCTTTGCAGTTCCAACTTTTGTTCAAGCACAGCACACTTCTCAATGTAGTTGTTCACCACTTTTTGCTTCGTCATAAAAGCACCCTGAAGTGTCTTCATAGCTGTAGCTTGTTCTTCACTTGTTTGATTATACTGGTTCATAGCTTTGTTCAACACATCATAAGATTTCTTCAAACTGTTCAAGTTGTAAATCAGTGTACTGTTTTGCTTCTTGATAGCTTCACAGTTGTCACACTTTACTGGAATCTTTTTAGCATCGACTTCTCCATCAACCTTGAACTTCGGAACTTCAACCTTTACTTTCCTTTTGATCACTGGAACTTCTTCATCGTCACTACTAACTGGTGTCTTTACCTTTTTCTTTTTCTTCTTTGCTTTCTCATCTTCACTGTCACTTTCAGCAATCAGTTTCATATCAGAATCGAATTTTCTCGCCCAATACTCAGTATCATCATCACTATCTTCTTCAACTCGAGCTACAAAAGCATTATGAGCCTGAGTTTGATCTGGAACATAATTATCCCATGTAAAATTTTCCCAGCTAAACCCTTCAGGTAACTTTTCGTCATCTTGATCTATTATCAAGGCACTACCATCAGCTCTCTTTGAAGAATCTTGATTAACCACACAAGCTCTCTTTCCAGAGTCTTCAATCACATTCCTTCCATGTGCAGTTTGTGCTTGATGTTGATGTTGTTGAGATGGTTGCTGAGCAACTTGATGGTAGATGGCTTTTCGGTAGTAATCATTGTTGTTGTTAAAAGGATTCTGAGCTCCACTTGCTTCACGATTGGTGCACTCTCTCTTGAAGTGACCCTTCTCCCTGCAACGAAAACAAGTGACTTTAGATTTGTCAAAACCTAAAGTAGAAACACCAGCCTCACGAAGATCATCTCTTCCAGTGATTTGCTTGAATTTCTCAGCTCTCCTCAACACGCTAGCCAAGCACCATTTTATGTCCATCAGCTCCATCTCTTCAGCATCGATCTGGTCGTAATCTTCCTTTGTCAGCATTGGATTCCCGATTCGACCTGCAACAAAACTACCATAAGATTCAAGAACAGTTCCCAATAAAGACATATGGCTTTTTGCTAACTCTTCAGAATATTCCTGATCATTTTCAATGTTCAATACAATGTTGCATTGAAGCTTTTTGCCATTTCTTGTTGTTGAAATGTTCGGATCAAAAGATGGAAATGATGAGAAACTTGTGTTGCTGCTTGATCCTTTAGAAGAACTTTCAGATGGACTCTTTGCATTGAATGCTGTTTGAACTTTTGGTGACAAGTTGGTGGATTTATCACTAACACCACCTTTGTAATAAAGACCGATGTCTTGTTCACCATCGAAATCTTTCATTCTCAAAGCCTTTCTCTGTTCCATCTCCTGAGCTTCAATCTTCTTAATGAACTTGCTGAGTGTCAAACTGCTAAAACCTTTCTTGTTTCTAAGCATCATGAGATATGTGCCCCAAATCTCGTATGGCAAAGCATCAGCAAGTTTCTCAATCAACTCTTCATTGTCTTTCTCAATACTCAATCTCTTCATGTTTGCTAGCAAATTGCAGTATCTTTCAATAATCTGCCTTGTGCTTTCATTCTTCAACCCACGAAACAAATCGAACTCTTTCTTCAAAAGCTATTTCTTGTTTTTAACCATCTCTTGGCTTCCATGAAACTTCGATCTTAATGCTTTCCAAATCGAATATGAAGTTCCATTATGTTGCAAAAGCACCAAGATATCTTCTTTCACTGCTTGTTGTAGAAGACTTAACATCATTTTCTCATATTTGTACTTCTTTCTAGCATCGACACTAAGATCTATAATTGGAACCACTTCTTCATCATCATTCGTCGGTCGAATGTATTTTGTCTCGACACATTCCCAAGCATCTAAATAGTTTGCTTGTACCCAGTTTTCGAACCGTCCTTCCCAACCCTTATATTCCTCAATGTTCATGAGCTTAGGCGGCTTTTGCATCGTGCCCGTTTCATTCTCTAACATCGTGTTCTGTGCAAGAGAAATTGGAGTAACCGGAGTAGCGAACGCGTTGTAGAATTCCTCATCCAGGATTCAGTTTTTCAAATGAACTGTATCACCTTGTAAGAAAACCTGAAACAAAACAAACAAGCAATCAGTTTAAACGAACTGAATATGTAAAATGTGTATGACGATTGAATTGATCTAGGACTCGTGTCGAAGACTCGTAAACACGTTTCAATGTTGTTGACGTGAAATCACTGAATGAGTAGGCTTGATCAATAGGATATGGATTCAAATGAGCTAACAAACTTTAAATGATGATTGGGCATGAACCGAGACACTTTAAAACAACCGAATTGTGATTGGTCCGTTAATTACTTGGGCCGAGGACCTAGTTTATATAATTAATCTTCACTGGACTTATCACAAGAATGCAAAGTATGGCCGACAATCAACTTTAAAGATTCTCATGAAATCTGACACTAGCCGACAATTTTGATCACTCCTCAATTTCCATTGGACCTCAAAAATAATGTCAGACAACAATATTAGTCAACATTCACATGGGCTTTTATACAATTTACAACAACTTTAACTTTTCAACACAACTGATTGGGCCGAGAATTTTGGTCAGATCACATACTCTTGTATCAAACAATTTGGCCACCCAACTTTATCACATGCAATCTTGAAAACTGTCCAACAATTTTAAATGTTTACTCAATTCTGATTGTTCACATGCACTATGCCCGACAAATATTATCAAACCAGGCAAACTGAACTTCAATTTACGAGACCCGAAAAGATAATATCACATGAATTTGACGGTGAACTTTAGCTCTATAAACGAAGTAATCACATGCAAAATCTGATCATCCGATACAACCTCGTGTAAACTGACACAAGACACGAGATTTCTTTTTCCAACTACTGACAACTTCGATTAACGTTTCACAAATCCCGATATGTGTTTTCAAGCGAATTCCAGATTCAAGCGGAAGCCGACACGTATTTCAAGCTAAAGTCAAATTCAAGAGGAAGCCGACACGTATTTCAAGCTAAAGTCAGATTCAAGAGGAAGCCGACACGTATTTCAAGCGAAAGTCAGATTCAAGAGGAAGCCGACACGTATTTCAAGCGAAAGCCAAATTCAAGCAGACTCAACATGTAAATTCAAGCGAAAGCCAGATGACATCAGCAAAAACGAACCAATTTTCAAGAGAAAGTCCAATTTTAATCAGATTTAAACCGATTTTAGCTCTAAAACTTTCCAGGATTTGTTAATTCATGATTGGGCACAATATGTGAAAGTTTGAACCGATTTTAACCGTGAAAAATTTTTAATTTTGTGAAAGAAGGTATAGAAAACAGATTTTCAAGCTGAATATGGCAAGAACTCCTCGTCCTGAGCTCTGATACCAATTATAGGATCGAATTGCGACCTAAATGAGTCGTTCGGAAGAGCTTAAATCCGTTTCAGAGGCGGAAACTAAGAAACGGATGTGAAAACAGCTTGAGTTACACTTTAAACCTCTTGTATATTGATTTTACAGCTATTACATTCAAGAGAAATACCGGCAGCACTTCGGTATCAAATCTGGAAAACCCTACAAATGAATAGACATGATGCCTATTTATAGTGTTCCTGGTTTCTCTTGAAGACACACATGTCAGCTTCAAGAGAAACCCACAAGTTCCACTTTCAAGAGAAACCTACATATTTGACTTTGAAGCGAAACCTACAATTTGTCATATTCTGTTTTATGAGTTCTAACTTATGTGATGATGTCACACATATGATGTCACCGCAACAAGCCCAAAACTCGATAAACGGATGTGAAAACAGCTTGAGTTACACTTTAAACCTCTTGTATATTGATTTTACAGCTATTACATTCAAGAGAAATACCGGCAGCACTTCGGTATCAAATCTGGAAAACCCTACAAATGAATAGACATGATGCCTATTTATAGTGTTCCTGGTTTCTCTTGAAGACACACATGTCAGCTTCAAGAGAAACCATTCAAGAGAAACCCACAAGTTCCACTTTCAAGAGAAACCTACATATTTGACTTTGAAGCGAGACCTACAATTTGTCATATTCTGTTTTGTGAGTTCTAACTTATGTGATGATGTCACACATATGATGTCATCATTGATGTCACATATGTGATGTCATCATTCTTGACGATGACTTCATGCACGAACAGAACCGCAACAAGTCCAAAACTCGATAAAAGACGAAGACGACAGATGTATGCACCAACACGTGCACTATTTGAACCTAGACCTGACTTGTATGGTAACCATGTTAGGACGTGGTTGACCCCTAGCAGCTCGATTGACCTTTCGTTTATCTGCCGAGCTAACCTAAGGTGAGTTCACACTTTCTACAAAGCATGGGATTCCCAGGGGTTGGGAATGGGTTAAGGAACATGGATTCCTCGTCCTTCTTGGGTAGGACAGTACGGGTTAAGGAATGTAATTCCTCATCCTCTTGGACAGTTTAAACTTTACTAGACCAAAACTCTATCACGAAGTCCCTCCTTTTTTATATCGACTTAATCGCCGGGCCAATGGCGAGCGGGTCATTAGTTAGATAGCGCTATTTAGGTCTGACAAGCCTCACACCGTGCTGCAGAGGACGGGCGTGAACTAATGGATCTGGGCACGTCAATGATGATAGACATTGACGCTAAGGGCACATAAACATGACTAAAGTCAGTGGTCGATATGGTAACGAGTCTAGTAGTATATACATGGGGTAGCCCCCACGGCCTGAGAGCCAGATAATTAAACAAGGGGTAGCCCCCACGGCTGGATAGCCAGAGTAAAATGGGATAAACTAATCACGTTTTCAACTATGGGGTAACCCCCACGGCAGGGATACCAGTTAAAGGAAACTGTTTTTGAAACAACTTAAAACAAACACCCAACTGTGAACTCGCTCAACGTTGTTGTTGACTCGTTACTACATGCTTTGCAGGTCATTAGGTACTTAGCTGGAGCTTGCATGGGAGCATGGACAATAAGTGTTCATGATGAACTTAAACATTATTAACTTATGCTTGGTTTTAAACATTATGCTTCCGCTTGCAACTTAAACTATGTTTTGTTTGACACCAATTGTATTGTGTTGGATTTTATTATTACTTACACGCTTGTTCAATATGATTGGTGGCTTGATCCTGGTCAGTCACGCCTCCAAGCGGTGATACTCCGCAGGTGGATTTTGGGGGTGTGACAGACCCCATGCCTTGTTAAAAAAATTTCAAGTTGATGGTTACAAAAATGGGTACCTCTATCACTTATTAATGCTTTTGGTGCTCCAAAACGAGAGAATAATCTTTTCAGAAATCTTACCACGACTCTTCCATCGTTTGTTGGATGTGCCTCAGCCTCGGCCCATTTAGATAAATAATCTACCGCCACAAGTATATATTTGTTTCCTTTTGACGGTGGGAAAGGTCCCATAAAGTCGAGTCCCCACACATCAAAAATTTCACAAACAAGAATGCCATTTTGTGGCATTTCGTTTTTGGAAGAAATATTACATGATCTTTGGCAAGCGTCACATGTCTTGACAAGACTTTGGGCGTCTTTGTAAATGGTTGGCTAATAAAATCCTTAATCAAATACCTTTCGTGCGGTACTAGCGGCACCATGATGTCCTCCGTATGGACCTTCATGACAATGGCGGAGAATTCTTCTTGCTTCACTACCATGTACGCATCGACGGATGAGTTGATCGGCACACATTTTGAAAAGATAAGGATCTTCCCAAAAATAATGCTTTACATCAGCAAAGAATTTCTTTCTTTGATGATGTGGCCATCCTTTTGTGACTATACCGCTAGCTAGGTAGTTAGCATAGTCGGCGTACCATGGCTCTTCTCGGTATTCCATCATTTTCAGGGACTCCGTTGGGAACTTTTCATTGATTTGTTCGTCCCTGGTTGCCTCTAAAGCTGGGTCTTCCAAGCGGGAAAGATGATCTGCTGCGGTGTTTTCTGCTCCTCTTTTATCTTTTATTTCAATGTGAAATTCTTGGAGGAGTAGAATCCACCGAATCAAACGTGGTTTAGCATCATGTTTCTTGAAGAGATATCGGATGGCTGCATGATCTGTATAAACTATCGTTTTAGAAAGAACAAGATAAGAACGAAATTTATAAAAAGAAAATACCACTGCTAGTAACTCCTTTTCTGTTGTTGTGTAATTTTCTTGTGCATCATTAAGTGTTTTACTAGCGTAATAAATTGGGTGAAAATTCTTATCTTTTCTTTGTCCCAAGACGGCTCCAACTGCAAAGTCACTTGCATCACACATGATTTCGAAAGGTAATTTCCAATCAGGCGCTATCATGATAGATGCATTGACTAGCATTTCCTTTAGTGTTAAAAATGCTTGATTGCAATCCTTGTCAAAGATGAAAGGGGCATATTTTTCAAGTAATTTTGTTAGAGGCCTTGAGATTTTAAAAAAGTCTTTGATAAATCGTCTATAAAATCCGGCATACCCTAGGAAACTTCTGATAGCTCTAACAGAGGATGGGGGTGGTAATCGAGAAATAGTGTCTACTTTTGCTCGATCGACCTCCATTCCTTCGTTTGAGATTTTGTGACCGAGTACTATTCCCTCCGTTACCATGAAATAGCATTTTTCCCAGTTAAGGGCGAGGTTTGTTTCCTCACATCGGGATAGCATTCGCTCAAGGTTATCGAGGCATTGGTCATATGAATCTCCAAAGATAGAAAAGTCATCCATGAAGACTTCCATTGTCTTTTCTATCATATCATGGAAGATGGCCACCATGCAATGTTGAAAGGTTGCGGGGGCATTACATAGACCAAAAGGCATGCGTCGATAAGCAAAAGTTCCATAGGGACATGTGAATGTTGTCTTTTCTTGGTCTTCGGGTGCTATCGGTATTTGAAAGTAACCTGAAAAACCATCTAAGAAACAATAAAATTGGTGACCGGATAATCTTTCTAACATTTTATCAATAAAAGGTAAAGGAAAGTGATCTTTCCTTGTTGCCTCATTTAATCCATGATAATCTATACATACCCTCCATCCTGTGACGGTTCTCGTTGGTATTAATTCATTTTTCTCATTAGTTATTACCGTCATACCTCCTTTCTTTGGAACTACTTGGACGGGACTTACCCAAGGACTATCGGAAATTGGGTAAATGAGTCCAGCGTCAAGTAATTTGATGACTTCGTTTTTAACCAATTCTTGGACATTTGGATTTACACTACGTTGTGGTTGGATTACCGATTTATAGTCATCATTCATTAAAATTTTGTGCGTGCGCATGGAAGGACTTATTCCTTTAATATCTACAAGCTTCCAAGCGATCGCGTTTTTGTGTTTTTTCAAAAGTGTAATTAATTTTTCTTTTTCTAAACTAGTTAATTTTGACGAAATAATTACAGGTGATTTACAATCTTTGTCTAGAAAAGCATATTCCAAACCTTTTGGAAGTTCTTTGAGCTCAAGAGGTGGGTCTTTAGGAGACTTTTTATTTGGTTGCTCATTTCGATCAAGAACTACAAAAGTTTGTTCTATGGCGACCTCTTCTTCAACAAAGTGGTCAATTTCTTCTTCTGTATCGGGTGGTTCATCTTCATCTTCAATTTGGGGGTCATTATTGCCGAATGGATATTTCATTGCACGCTCAAGATCGACACTCTTTTTAAATGCCCCTAATTGAATAGATAAATTGTTGTACTTCCGATTTTTCAAAGCTTCATGGGTTTTTACAAAAGGTCGTCCCAACACTAGAGGAGCGTCATCTAAGATGACAAAGTCGGTTGGGATTACCATTTGATTTGTTTGGACCAAGATATCCTCAACTACCCCTATTGATTTTATTACTTTCCGATTAGATAGAAAAATGGGTATTTGAAGTGGAGAAAAAATACTTAATTTTTCGAAAATGTAGTTTGGCATTATGTTAACACAAATATTTTTATCAATTGTGATATTACTAATAAAGGAATTCTGAAAAAAAAACATGGAACCGGTGTAATGTTAATTTCAAATTGATCTTATTTTATTAGCGTAGTTTGATCATTTGTTAACTTAATGCTTACCGTTTCGTCAATTTTGGTGTTAGTGTTTAACTCTTTTAAAAACTTAGCATGTGTGGGTACTAAACAATGATTTTCGAAAGAAAGTGACAAGAGATTAATTTTCTCAAAATTAGACTCTTCTTGAATTTTAACGTTGTCGGACTCACCTTTTTTGTTGTTTAACTCATGTGTCGGTTTTTCACTTTCTTGTTCTTCCATTTTTACATTTTCAACTATCTCTTCTTTTTTACAAGTTAATTTTTCCCTTGCGCGGGATTCTTTTATGCAGCACTCGATAGTTTTAATGTGTTCTATTATCTTATCGGCTATGTGGGTGATAGAATAAGGATCTGGATCCTCAAAGCTTGAATCCGGATATTCGATCCTTGGTTCCTCATAATACTCATATGAAGTAGATGGTTCACACCATTGTTCCTCATTGTAAGTATATGATGGATAAGGGTCGTAACTTTGTTCTTCATAATACTCATATGAGGTGGGTTGTTCATGCCATGGTTCCTCATAATAAGCATATGAAGGTGGAGGCTCATATCTTGGTTCCTCAAAGTATGAAGGTGAAGGCTCATACCTGGGTTCATCAAAATATGAGTATGAGGGAGAAGGTTCATACCTTGGGTCTTCGTAGGATGTATATGAAGTGGACGGCTCGTACCTGGGCTCCTTATAGTAGGTGTATGAAGTGGATGATTCAAAGAGGTCACAATATTGTACCGAGTGAGGGTTACCACAAATGGTGCAATAGTCTTCCCTATAATCATCCTCCTCATAGGTGTAGTTGTAATCTCCTGAGTATTGATCCATAAGAATCACTCAGCAGACCACAACAGAGTCTCGGGACCAGAAAACAAAAATAAAAACGGAAATAGAGGCTGGACACGGCCCCGTGTTCAGGTTCTGTATTTGGGCGTTTTAATAAAAGTAACTGGTTTTGTGCAGTACGTCCCCGTATTCAGTGAGCATGACCCGTGTTCAGACTCTGTATCTGGGAGTTTTGAAAAAAATTGTGCAGCACGGCCCCGTGTTCAGTGAACACGGCCCGTGTTCAGACTACTGTAATTGCAAAAACTAACTAAAATGCAGAAAATGTGCGCGCTTTTTAAAAAGGTTTTGAAAAACTGATTAGGCCGTTGATTTTAAGCTTTCTTAAAATCCTTGTGTCCCTGGCAACGGCGCCAAAAACTTGATGTGCGTGTCGTGTTATAAGTTTTTATGTATATTTTAAGCCCTTTTTAACACTTTAGTCAAGTTTTAAATTTATAAAACACGATATTTTACTAACACTAAACACACATATGGGCAAGTGCACCCATCGTGAGCGTAGTATAGCGTTGGTAAGATACCGAGGTCGTCCAAGGACACAAGAGCTTTTAGTACCGGTTTATCCTCAACGTCTAATCAAATCAAAAACTTAGAAAAAGGTTTAAACATGAAAAATAAAAACTAAAAATGCTGAAAATAAAAACAGATAGACAAGATGAATCACTTGGATCCGACTCCCCGTTAGTGTAACCTTTGATGTTTTCCGCACTTTTGCACTTTTTAAGAGATTATCTTAGTTATAGTAGTAGGCCCTTCTTTTGAAGGTGGCATTACCCTCAACCCACTAGTTTGAGTCAGCAAGGATACAATCCTAAAGGGTTGGATTATTGGAAGATAATTAATTAAGTTATTAATGTGTAATTTGGTAGGCCCCTCTTTTGAAGGTGACGTTACCCTTGGCTAAGTGGTTTGAATCAGCAAGGATACAATCCCAAGTAGCTGGGTTAATGTATTAATAGTAGTTTACATATGAGGGGATGAAGCCATTCGCACCCCCGCCATCCAATACCAGTGGGTATTGAAGGAGGTCCTAGTAAGCTTGACCCAGGTCCTTGCAGGATCTATACACTGAAAAAGGCAAGAACCTTACCAAACCATTCCCTTAACCCCCGACCAGGTAGCCAACATATCTCCATATAGACCGTGGAGATATGAATGGTGTAAATCTTTTATTTTATATAGACAGTAAAATAATGCCAAGACACCACGGATAAATGATAAGGAAGTTTCACCTTCAACATAAGAAACTAGTTATTAAAGTCATTAATACAAAACCAAATAAAAAGTGCGAAAAGATTAAAAAAAACAAAAGTATTACACTAAATGCTTGTCTTCACCAAGTGATGTAAGAGACTTAGGCAAACATTGCCTTTGATTGTCAAGAACTCTTACTATCAATCTTGGATCCCGAGACTACTACACACACTCTATGATGGATGATGGTGGTGGATGTGGGTGTTGTGATGGTGGTGGACTGTGGGTGAAGTGGGAGAGAGGTGGTTTATCAAGGGATGCCTTTGAAATGAACCAAGCACCTCTATTTATAGCCTGCACAGAAGCCCGGACATGGCCCCGTGCCCGGTGGGCACGGCCCCGTGTCCATCCACTTTCTCTTTCTTCATTAAATGCGGTTTTTCTGCATTAGTTGACCACGCCCCCGTGTCTGCTGGGCACAGCCCCGTGTGCAGAAGCGTATCTGTACTATCAAGATTTGCTTGGATTCTTCGAATCTTAGCGTTGACCACGGCCGTGTGGAGCTGGGCACGCCCCCGTGTTGGGGAATATAAGCTTCTATGCTTTTGTCTTTTCTGCAGACACTTGAGCACGCCCCCGTGTCCGCTGGGCACGGGGCGTGTTCAGTCTTCTGGTGTCTTTTTTTTGCTTGGGAAGATGCTGTCGAGGGGTCGGGCATGCCACATTTATTCCTTTTCTTGTATTTATATTAGATTTAGCTGCATTTTTGCTTTTTTTGTCCATTGAAGCTCATTTAATCATGAAAATACAAAAGGAAGACAAAAGCACACTTTTTCCAACATTAGTACTAAAAAAGGGTTAGTTTTATGTCTCATTTGATATAATTTATATGTTGCATTTTACACATATCATTGATTGTGCTACACTTAGGCGGACTCGGGCCTTAGTGACTTAAAAGACAGTTTAATTATGTTATGTTTTCGTTAATGCAAAGACAATGTAAACATTTTACTTAATAAAACAAAACTTTAATTACCATGGTTGTGAAACAATAATTCTGTCGCTCCACTCCCCGACGTTTCCGCCGCGGTTTGTTGTTTTACGCGGTCAGGGTGTGACAAAAGGAGAGGCACTAAATGTGCCAAATATCCAAAGATGGAAAGTCCAAGGACTTAAAGTGTAAAAATCTAAAACTCTTGTTCTGAAGGTCCCTTACGGACTGCAAGCTCTTTGGCTTACGGACCGTAAGCGGTCAACCCTTACGGTCCGTAAGGGGTGGCTCTGGCAGAATCATGCTTGTCAAGAAATAATCCCGTTTCTAGAATTCAAACTATCAACCGTAAGGGGGAACACATCAGTGGTGTATCGTTTCAGCAGCTCCCATTTCTAGGTTTGTTTTGTTCAAACTATCAACCGTTCTGTTCAGCACATCATATGATTCTTTTACATACTTCACATCAAACAATAATTTTTCTTTCAACTCTTCTAGTTCAAGATACTTCTTGTCTTTCTCCTCACAATCTTAGCATGGTTTCAAACATTTCGGACAAGGTTTCATGATCTCAACGATCTTTTCAACTTCGATAATCTTTTCAACTTCGACTATTTTTTCAACTTCGATGATTTTTTCAACTTCAATAATTTTCTCAACTATTTTCTCAATCACCTTTTCACTCATCGGTTCTTCATCAAATTCTATTTTTACTTCACTTTCTTCAACTCCGACTTTTTCTGTTGAATTTTCTTCAACTTTTGCCTTTTCAGTTTCCATCTGAACTTGAATCTGTTCTTCTGCAATCCTTTTTGCTTTCAATTCTTTCTCTAGTCTAGCAGCCTTTTTCTTATTCAACATCTCGATCTTATCTGCAAAAAACAAATTAAAACTAAATGAGTCCAAATTTTGTCTAGCTGTATTAATATACTCTTCCTCATCATCAGTATCTTCATCACTTTCTGATGATCTGAAAATCTTCTCTCTTTTTGGCTTAGATTTGGTTGACTCTTCTTCCAAGATTCGAGCAACAAATGCTGAATCAGCAGGAACGTATTTGTCCCAGCTAAATCCCTCAGCCAATCTTTCATCATCTTGATTTACTAGATAAGCTTTCTTTTTTCCATCTTCAATAGCACGAGATGATGACGATTGTTGAGCAATCTGATGATAAGTCGCTTTTCGATGATAATCGTTATTTCCAAACAGATCTTGTCTTCCTGTTGCTTCTTTGTTTGTACACTCTCGTTTAAAATGCCCATTTTCTCTGCAACAAAAACAAGTAACCTTTGATTTATCAAACCCTAACGGAGATGTTGCAGCATCACGAAGATCATCTCTACCGGTGATTTGTTTGAATTTTACTGCTCTTCTTACAGCACTGGCTAAACACCACTTGAGGTCCATCAACTCAAGTTCCTCAGGATCAATCTGGTCATAATCCTCTTTAGTGAGCATTGGATTTCCAATTCTTCCTGACACTAAGCTTTCATAAGATTCCAACATAGTAACAAGTGATGCCATGTGTTGCTTAGCCATTTCTGGAGAGAGATTTTGACCATTTTGTATGTTTAATGTCACATTGCATTGTAGATTTGTTGAACTCAGTCGTTGAGAACTTGGTGTTGAGAAATTCGGATCAAAACTTGAATACGATGACGAATATCCACCACTCTGAGTTGTAGTGCTAACATTTGTTCCAGAAGTACCATCAGCACTGAATGCAGTCTGAATTTTCGAACTCGGAGTAGTCTCAACTCTGCTTCCTCTATAGTATAAACTATCATCTTGTTGAGCATTTGGATTATTCATGATAGCTGTTTTCTGAACATCCAATTCATGTTCTTCGATCTTCTGTATGAACTTACACAAATTCATGCTTTCAGATTTTCTCATATGTTTTAAAATCAACAGATAAGTTCCCCATTTGTCTTGTGGTAACGCATCAGATAGCTTATCAACCCATTCATCATCTTCCTTTTTGATCTCTAATCTTTTTATTTCCTGGACAAGATGACAATATCTATCGATAGTCCTCTTAGTCGTTTCACCTTTATAAGCTGTAAACATATCAAAAGATTTCTTTAGTAATGCACATTTATTTTTTATCATATCAGCACTTCCCTTAAACTTTTGAATCAACGCCAACCAAATTGATCTAGCAGTGTCCTCATGTTGAAGCAAAACAAAGATATCTTCTTTTACCGCTTGTTGGAGAATGCTAATCATCATTTTTTCACTGGTGTATTTTAATTTCTCAGCCGCTGAATAATCACTTAAAGATTTTTCATTTCCACGGTCATCTGTCGGTTTAACGTAATCTTTGTCCAACGAAACCCATGCATCAAACTTATAAGCTTGCACCCATGTTTCAAAACGGTTTTGCCATCCTTTAAAATCCTCGATGTATATAAGCTTTGGAGGCTTTTGAGACGTTCCCGTTTCATTTTCGATTTCAAGAGTCTCGGCAACTGTGATTGGAGCAGTTGGAGCAGTAGCAAACGCATTGTAAAACTCTTCTTCCATGTTTCGGTAAAAGTTTCACAAATTCACAAAGTTCAAGCGAATTGGAGTTTGATACGAAATGACTTTGGTGCGAAATGGATTTTGATGCGAAATGCCCCTTTTCAAACGAACTGGTGATGATTTTGTCCAAACCGTGCGAAATGGACGTTCAATTCAAGCGAAATGGCAACTTTCAAGCGGAATGGGTCCAATCCGTGCGAAATGAAGGTCTCAAGATGCAATTTGGTGCGAAATGGGGTTCACAATGTTCAATTCATGCGGAATGGGGTTCACAAGGTTCAATTCGTGCGAAATGAGGTTCTGATTCACACGAAATGGGCTATTTCATACGAAATGCTGCTGATGTCACACAAACAAGTGGATTTTTGACAAATTGATCAAGATTTAGGCCGATTTTAAGTCTGATTCTTTCAAGGATTGTTTAAAATTGTGTTTCGCACGTTATATTTGAAATTCAATCCATTTTAACCGTAAAATCTTGTTTAATCTTGAAAAATGTTGTAAAAGAAGGTATAGAAGTTAGAATTTTGATGAAATCAAGCTGAATCGGTAAGAACTCTTCCTCCTGAGCTCTGATACCACATGTAGGATCGTTTGCACGACCAGAACGAGTCATTCAGAAGAGTTCTAATCAATACGAGAGGCGGAAACAAACGTATCGACTTTGAATCAGCTTGATTTACACACATAATCACTTTAAATGTCTTGTATATTGATATAACAACGTTTTATAGGCAATAGACACTTCGGCAGCACCTCAGCACCGGAATCAGAACTGTTTCAAACAAAATGACAAGCTAGGTATAGGAGATGCATTTCGCATGGAATGGACAAGATCCATTTCGTGCGAAGTGGCTCTTGCCATTTCGTGCGGAATGGTCCATCACCACTAGAATCCTATTATCTAGCCTACCGAGCTCCATTCTTTCCAATCTAGACACAAGACTCGATACAAGACGAAGTCGACAGACATATGCACCAACAGTGATATTAGTGGAAAATTATTTCCCTTACACCGATATAATCTTAATAGTCTATAAGGGATTTTCGTCCAACTATGTGACGACGCTTATCTTAAATCTCCAACTAATTCCCGACTATGAGGAAAGGAGATAAAATTTTCGTCCAACTATGAGACGTTAATTGTCCCAAATCTCCAACTGAGGAGAGCGACCAATATTAAATACGTTAACTAAAACGTATATTAAATCTCTAACTAATTCACAACTGTGTGGAAAGGAGAAAATTCTCGTCCATCTATGAGATGATAATTATTCCAAATCTCCAACTAATCCCAACTATGTGGAAAGAGTGGAACCATATTTAATGCGTTGACTGGAACGTATCTTAAATCTCCAACTAATCCCAACTGTGTGGAAAGGAGAAAACTCTCATCCAACTATGAGACGATAATTGTTCCAAATCTCCAACTATTCCCAGCTATGTGTAAGGAGAGGAACCATATTAAATACGTTAACTGAAACGTATCATTAAAATCTCCAACTAATTCCCGACTATGAGGAAAGGAGATAATTCTCATCCAATTATGAGACGATAATTATTCCAAATCTCTAACTATTCCCAACTATGTGGAAGGAGAGGAATCATATTAAATACGTTGAATGAAACGTATCTAAAAAATCTCCAACTAATTCCCGACTATGTGGAAAGGAGAAAATCTTAGTCCAACTATGTGACATTACTTATTCCGAATACATTAAATACATATCTATATTGATTACATTAACTAAAACGTGTCCCTAATCTCCAAATAATCTCAACTGTGTGGAAGGAGAGGGACTAAAAATCTTTTGAGATATATAGCTAACTATATATGAAAGCCCATTACCAGCTACGGTAAAGTGAGGCTAGTAAATCTAGTATATATAGATTTGCAAGATCTAATGCAAATAAATTGATTTGCTATTAAGTTCTCAAAAGCCTTACTGATGGCCATATATTATTTCAGTTAAATTTATGGTAAGCCTAAATATTGGCGAAGCAAGTAAGAAAAACGGTGGTGACAACTTAGAGCACCAAAACTGTAAGAACGAAGAGAATAATCTTCGATCCATGATTGCCGATGAAGTTGGTAAAGCCCTGGCTGGATTTATGACCACACATAAAGGGCCAGAGCCATCAGTACAAAAAGAGGACTCTGTTTCTAAACCCCGTTCTAATACTCATAAGACTGAAAAGACTCATTTCTCCCAAGTATAAGTGAGCAGAGTATTAAGAGTATCAAGAAGATTAAGTCGCGTGACTCTAAGAAGGGTTGTACTTATAAGTACTTTGTTTCTTGTAAACCCCATGACTTTACGGGTGAGAATGGAGCAATTGATGCTCTAAAGTGGCTAGATGAAATGGAAACCGTTATTAATATAAGTGGTTGTGCCACCAAGGACACTATCAAATATGTGTCCCAATCCTTCAAGGAGGATGCTCTAACTTTGTGAAAGGCACTAATCCAATCCACTGGCAAGGTTGCATTGTACAACCTAAGTTGGTCAAAGTTCGTGGAACTAATCCGCAAGACTTACCGCCCACTTCACGAGGTGGAGAAAGTCGAATCTGACTTTCTGAAGCTGACTATGAAAGGCCTTGAGTGTCGAGCCTATGTATCTGAATACAACTTCTTATCAAGACTCGTTCCTTATTTAATTACCCCCGAGTCTAAGCGCATTGTGCGATTTATTGGAGGACTCGCTCCAGAAATCAAGGGGATGGTTAAATCCTCCCAACCTACAACTTTTAGATCCACTGTGGATCTGGCCTTACCTCTCACTGAAGATGAGATAAGAGAAAAGGCGACTAAGGCCAAGGAGGATCACACGCGAAAGCATGATGATACCCCTAGTAAGGATTATAAAACGGGTAAGACTGGCTTGAGTTATCACCAGTCCAAGCCGAATGAGCCAAAACACAAATGTAAGACCTGCGGGAAGCAACACTTTGGAAGTTGTTTCCATGAGCATCTGTAAACAGATGGACCACAAGTCTCATGAATGCAAGAACTTGAAAGTCGCCACCTGCTATGGATGTGGCGAGAAAGGGCATATAAAAACCCACTGCCCAAAGAGGGCGACTGGCGGGAAAAACAAGGCCACTTATGGCAAGAGAGGCAATGCTTGAGCCTTCCGATTAGCTGTAGGAGAAGCAGTTAAAGACATAAATATCATTACGGATCTGTTTCCCGCAAATGATTTAGTTGCTAGAACTTTGTTTTAATTTCTGAAGCTAGTAAAAGCTTCGTCGACTCTAAATCTAATAAATTTTGAATTTGCTCTTTTGAGGCTTAAATATTATTTATTAAATCTAGTGGCCAATATAGATGGTTTCACAATTCTTAATAGATATGATATATCTATTATGAATCAATCTGTCTTTGATAATCTTTTATCTATAAATCTTGCGGGATTCGATATGGTTTTATACAGATTGGTTAGTTCAAAACCAAATCCACATTGTCTGCAATACGAAACTTATCGAAATCTAAATCCCCATCTGATGATATACTCGCCATTCGTGGAAGATCAACACTATGGATTGCCCAAGAAAGCTTTCATGCTTAAGGCATCCAAGTGATTGAAAGGAGAATGTGTCATCTACATGACACAAGTAACTTTTGACGAACTGGAGTCGAAGGCTGAAAACCTTTATGGTGGATGGACATGAGAAGTCCATAGCCACCTACCTATGAAGCAAAATGCCTAAAATTTCTGCAAGTGAGTCGAACATCATAGACCGTCTGGTCTGCATCAATAAATTGGAAATTTCCACATAGATATGGGAAATGGTAACAAGGGATCTAATTTCCAAGTTACCTAAGATCAGTTGTGGCAATGACGCGATGTGAATTATAGTCGATAGGCTGACTAAGTCGGCGCTTCTTGTCAAATAAGGAAAACTTATAATTTCGACAAGTTAAGCTATATAAGGACCATATCCAGTCTCCTTATGGAGTACCGTTGTCTATAGTATCGGATTGAGATACTAAATGTATTCTTATTCTTGGAAAATTTCAAGCAATGCACTTACTACACTCTTAAATTTTGTTCGGCTTACTACCCAGACTAATTGGTAGAGTGAGCGTGCCATCCAACTTCTAGAGAACATGCTACGTGCATGCATAATACACAAGAAAGTGTAGAACACCTTTCTGTTGGGCTAAAGTTGGTAGAAACCAACTCTCTGGACCATAGATTGTCCTAACTAAAAGAATCTTACGAATCTGAGACATGCTCAAGTCTGCCCATGATAGGCAGAAGAGTTATGCTGACAAAAGGCGGAAGCCTTGAAGATAATATATCACTGAATAAGGGCAACTGAGCCCAAGATATATTGACCATTCAAGACAAAAGAATGTGTCGGTTCAGTAGCTTCTAGATTTAAGCTACTAATAGAGCTGAGTGGAATCCATAGTGTATTCCATATCTCTAACCTGAAAAGTGCTTAGCTAATAGCACTTGTCATGTTTCGCCATGAAGTTTAAACGTGAACTTAAGGTTTATTGAAAAACCTTGTCCATTAAGGACCATGAAATTTAAAAGCTCCATTGAAAATAAGTTTCCTCGTCAGAATGAAATGGGATTCCCTTTGTCGCCCAAAATACACTTGAGAGGTTGAAATCTGATATGAAACGGAACTAACTGTATCACTTTGAACAAATCTCGAGGATGAGATTTCTTTTAAGGGAGTGAAGATGTAACACCCGTAAACTTTTGTCCAATTGTGAGACGACACGTGTCCCGAATCTCCAACTAAGGAGAGGGAATCTATTGTTCAACTATATAACGATGTGCATATATATATATATATATATATATATTCAAACGTCCTATTATTCCCGACTATGTGGAAGGAGGAAAGAATTATATTCTACGTTCATTGAAACGTGTTTTGTGTCTCCAACTAATCCCGATTCTGGGAAGGAGAGAAATTATTATCATGTGTTAACTAAAATGCGTCCCGGATCTCCGACTAATCTCAACTACAAGAAATGAGAGGGACTAAATCTGCCAAATGGCCAAAGATGTAAAGTCCAAGGACATAAAATGTAAAAATCTCAAAATTGTGTTCTAAAGGTCCTTTACAGACCACAAGCTCTTTGGCTTATGAACCGTAAGCTTGTTGGAATTAAACTGGTGCACTAAAGGTCCTTACGGACCGTAAGCGGTCAACCCTTACGGTCCATAAGGGGTGGCTCTGGCAAAATCATGCTTGGTCTCCACGTATAACATTACAAGTTGACACCTATCACGATTTTGCCACACTTTCTCTAGTTCTTACACATCATTAGGCATGTGTAATGATCCTAAGACACCTTCTAACACTTGGCAAGATCTTGTTCAATCCAAACAACTATAAATAGCAAGCTTGAGTTCACTTTCAACTTGCTCATTTTCCATCTTTCTTCTCTAATCCTTCTTGGAGAGTTTCCTGGCCAAAGGAAGCCTCCCAACTGAGTTCATACTCACCTTGGATCACTAGGAAGTGTTCCATTTCAGTCAATTTTATTTTATAGGCTAGTTATTAGCCGAAAGTCAAACAGTTTGACTTTTTGTTTGACTTTCGGTTATGACCATTATGATCAAGCCAATGTTCAATCCGAACATGGCTACATGATCGTAATAATAAAGGTTATAATCCCCTGGGATCAGACCTTCTAAGGATCACGTTAAGTAGTCAAAATGACGAGTCAACTTTATATTAAATAAACGGTCAAAAACGTAAACTTTGCAAATTACATTAATCAAGTTTCTAACTATTAAAACTTGAAGTATTGACATTGTATAAGTTTATAAAACATGTTAGGACATGTCTAAACATGTCAAACTCGTCATTTCTTGTTTAGAGCTTAATTCCATATCGAAAGTCAAGCAGTTAACTTTTGCTTTGACTTTCGATTCTGACCCGTTTGGTCAACGATTAGGTCTGATTTGAATTAGTTTTAGGACCATGATATTGATGACTATAACCCATTGAAGCTATACCACATGGTCAATCCGTTAGATGAGTGTTATGACAAGTCGCAATTATGTTGTTAAAAATGACCACAATACCCTTGTATGGTCAAAATAGCTAAATGAATAATTTTAAATTAAAACGAACTTATAATCTGACTTTAAATCAGTAGATACTTCAACTAAAAATGTGTTTTGATACTAAGACTTGTCAAGAGCTCATCCGACATTTAAAACCCGTCTTTATGCGCATAACTAGTTATGCGAACCTAGTTCGCATATACTAGGCGTAACGGGTCTAGGTATTTCAAAACCTCTCCAAATCAGAATGCTTTGTTAAATAACCTTTATCCAATGAGTCATTGTACTCAGATAGGTATAAAACACATTCTATTCGATTTACGCTTAATCTAGCGAACCTATTCTTAAGTAACAGGTCATATCTAAAGGGACTAAAATTTGACTCGTATACATTCTAACAAATAATAAATCTTCACATTCTAGACTATAATACCCCCCAGATAATCGGACTTGGGTCAATAATACTTAGACTTGCGGCTCTTTGCTAAATTATAATCATATTGATTGGAAGCTAGTAAAAAGGTAAATACTCTTAACTTATTTTAATTTTTAAACTTGGGACGGCGAATACGCCACTTGGAGCGGGTATTACATAAATGGGTCGTCTATGTTGCGCATAAATGTAAGAATCTGGTTTATTCCTTTCGCTTGATAACTGAAACGATTGCGGGTTATGGTACCGTGTCCGGACGTCCCGACTCATAGACTGTTATGGCCATACGGAATAGCGTGCAAGGGTAGGCATACCAACTGTAAGACACGTTTTATTCAACTTTGGTGTGTACCATAATCATTATAGCACTGAAAATGACCGGCTTTGATCTCTGGTTCTCGATTGTATGACAAGTATGTAAATCTGGTAACAAGAATAAATCCCAAGAAATATTTAAAAGATCACCTACGGGTTATCTCTATGTATCAAACTCTTTTTGAAAAATTGTTTTCAAAACGAGTCAGTTAATTGTATTTACCGGCGAAAGCTGACGTATTTTCAAAAGATTGAACCGCAGGTACCGAACCCTATTATAGGCTGGGAATCCGTGTCGGCTAGAATGAAGGCTAAGGAATTTGCAACTCCTGAAGCTTAAGGCCTATGTTGTCTAAAGCTCTGTTTATTAGATCCCGCATGTGGGCTTGTACTGATCGCTTGTAATACTTTTGTATATATTCAAGCTTTATTAAATTTAATATTTTTACTTCAATACTTCCACTGCATATTATTATATTGTGATAACTGTTATCCAACCGTCACGATTATACCCATCCGGGCCCACCGGGAATCAGGGTGTGACAAGGTCAGAAATGAGAGGAGATTTTTATGTGGCACTGAACTGGCACTCTATGAGTTTGAAGAAGTATAATAGACGACCTTTAGTGATAAGTTGTAGATAGAATTATTATGTTAAAATGTTAAATATAATCATTTTGTGATCACAAAAGTAATGTTAATTTTTATGATGTTAAAATGTTAAATATAATCAATTTGTGATCACAAAACTAATGTTATTTTTTGTTATGAACGGGTTTCTCATTATCACGGAAGGTAAATGGCTGGTAAGTGATTTTAATAAAGTTAAGTGATTTTAATAAAGTTATATGAAAAGGAAAGGAATTATCTGTGGTCCTTTTCAATTTCTATTTTATTTTCAATAGGTAATGGATGAAAACGACTTTTGAACAAGTCTATGGTCCTTTTCAATTTCTACGTTATTTTCAATAGGTAATTGATGAAAACGACTTTTGAATGAATGGTTGTCACTCTAATTGTCCTTTTGATTGAATACAATTCAATGGTAGCTCAACTTGTGGGTAAGTACTACTATATTAATTCGTTACCATTTGATATAAGTACTGTTTATCAAAGTTTATCAATAGCCAATCATCTTCTTTGACAAAACACCTCATTTGACGAGACCATTTTCTCATGTTACACTTTTTTCCATATCCAAATTATTATCGAGATCAATATCATTAATTGGTCCACAATAACATAAGACGGATAGATGATTCTATAAAACATAAAAATAAAAAGATTCCAAGATATAATACGTTTTCAAGTAAATAAACAAATAATGATACTTGTGTGAAAGAATATATAGTACAAGGGTGAGGTTCGGCTATAAAGTCTATTTTTCCTACAAAGTGTATAAAGTTATAAAACACCACAATTTCAGCCATAAAACACACTCAAAAACCACAAATAACATAATGAAGATCACGAAAACAAAATATCCAAACTCTAACAATCCTTAAAAACTTCAAACACATCATTGTGCAACTATGAATATAAAACACAACATGATCATCAACATAAAACACACTAATATTAGTCATTCGATAATCAAAGCCTTATCATCCAAACACAACACAAAACCCACAAATATGGTGTTTTAGTAATCTCCACTATGTTATTTGTGGGATTTGGATGCGTTATATGATCGACATTATGGTATTTTATGACTTTTTACACTTTGTAGGAAAAATGGACTTTGTAGCTAACTCCCACCCTATAGTACAATATCACTTATAAAACGAGAAATGAATTGCTGTAACGAAAAAATACACGTTTTGTCCTTTATCTTAATACCCTTTTTCAGGCGGTGTCATTTTCAACGAATTTTGACAGGTTTTGCACTTTATAGGGAAAATTGTTGCACGACTTGTCGTTTAGCCCTAACCCAGTTAGATTTTTTTGTTAAGTTAGGTCATGTGCAAGGCACATGAGGGTAGTTTGGTAATTTCCCCCCTTTATTTAAAATATATTTAATAAATAAATACATAACCTACCCTCTCGCCATATCTCTCTAATTTGAACCAACACCTACCACCACCTATGACCATCACCGACCACCAAATCCAGGAAAAAAAACGCACCATGTGTGACGACCACCTCCGCCTATGACTATCACCACCGACCACGAAATAAAAACACCACCTGTTCAAAGTAGGATCGAGTCCAACAGATTAACACAAACTTGCTTCCTTTCAATTGTTTTCATTTACTTAACCAATCGCAAACAATGCTTTTAATCGCTTCAATACAGAAACTAATGGCCAAATGCAATAAATATTTATTAAATTTAGCCTCTAACAATGGCTCCCTATACCAATAACATCAAACTTTTAGCAGCAAATTTCTAAAATTTACTGTTAATGTATTTGTTAACCACATACATGTGATTTCAAAACATTTATCTATTTAAGTTCATCTACCTTCTTCTCCACCATCGTTAAAAACGCCCTTACTGCCATCTTCTTGAAATCTACAAGAGTGAAAAAGTGGTAATCGGTGCATACTGTTTCTGATTATCAGCCGGAGAATGTTGAACGAGATGATGCTTCAACAAATCCTAGACCCCAAAACGATTTTGGGTTTTGTACTTGATGGCTGGTGAAACTGCCACTGAGTTTTGGCGAACGTTTGAACAGGGTAAATCCAGTCGGTTGAAAAACAATAAATCCAACCGGATGAACAGATTTGGTTATCAGCGAAAGGTTGAACAGATATGATTCCGGTGAACCATGGCAAATCTTGTCGGTTGAACAATGAACATATATGTTCGACTTTATGATGGTTTGTGGTAGGGGAGATGGTGGTGTAGGGGTGGGGCGGCGATGGGGGTTGGTGTTTCATTGGGGGTGGGGCGGCGATGGAGGTATGTGGTAGACAAGGGCGGCGACAGATGGCTGTGGTGGGAGGTTGGTGGATGATGGTTGAGAAGGGTGGCGGATGGTTGTGGTGGTGGGAGGTGGGAAATGGAGGTGGTAGATAAAGGTGAGAGAGAAAAACCAGTATAGCATTCCTGTGTGTGTTTGTAGAAGAGAGAGAGAGATTTTAATATTTATAAAGATATTAGTTTTTTAAATTCTTTTTGTTTTATATATTAAAAAGATTTATAAATAAATGGGTGTAAAGACTAAACTACCCCTGGTTGACCAGACTTAACAAAAACACTAACTGGGTTAGGGCCAAAGGACGTAACGCGCAACAATTTTCCTTATAAAGGGCAAAAGCTGTCAAAATTCGTTGAAAATGACACCGCCTGCAAAATGATGTTAAGATAAAGGACAAAACGTGTAATTTTTCAAAATACGTAAGGATGTCTTCAACAATTTTATCCCTTAACAAAATCAAACAAACTAAAACAATAAGGTTGGCTAGATTCGTGTCTGTCACATCTCCCTTAAAACATATATTATTTCATTAACTAGATGAAGTTTTTTTCTCTCATGGTACAATAGTCGTCAGTCGGCCAGAGATAACACCGTCATTTATTTATTTCCATAATATAAATTTCCAACAAATTGTTGCATTATGTGTTGTACCCCAAGCATGGGGGTTTTTCAAAAAAAAATTGGGATTTTTCATTTTTTACCCAAAAGTTTAATCATTTGTATTTTAACACTTTTAATTTGTTTAGTTTTAAACCAAAACTTTTCACCTTTTGTAATTTAACCCAAAACTTTTTTATTTACAACTTTGGTCCCCATACTTTTTATCTTTCGCAAGTTTTTCGTTTTACGTTTCGTTCTAAATTTTGCGAGCTAATACGTCCCAACGTGCGTGTGTGGTTCAACGTTTTTCGTCTATTTTTCACATTCGACAGGTATGTCGCAATGTGTCTATTTTCCCCCTTTGGCAACTTCACTGCAACGGGAGGATCCTACATTGACTTAGTTATTCTTTTCTACGTTATTTTGCGAGTTAACACGACGCAACGTGCGTGTGTGGTTCAACGTTTTACGTCTATTTTTTTTCCATGTAACAAGTTCGTTGCAACGTTTGTGTCCTAAATCGACATAGTTATTTTTTTCATGTTATATGTTTCGGTCTTATATTTCCGCATTAACACGCCGCAACTTCAGTGTTGGTGGTCGCTACTAGCGGTGTGGCATTGATGTTATTTGGCATAGTTTTAGGCCCCTGCCGCAACGCGGGGGTGGTTAATTCTAGTATACTATAAATTAGTAAGTTTTGTAAGCATAGGGTGTTGTACCATATGCTTTGAGTGATTTTTAAAAAAAAAATGAAATTTTACTTTTAACCTAAATCTTTGAATTTCTTCCAATTTTAACTTCATAAAATTGAATCTTTTTACTTTAAAGCAAAAACTTTTTCTCTTTTACAATTTAACCTCTACTTTTTTATTTTTAACTTTGGTCTCCTATACTTTTCATCCTTCGCAGATTTTCGTTTTACATTTCGTACTAAATTTTGTGAGTTAACCACGAAGCAACGTGTGTGTGGCTCAGCATTTTTACGTTTCGTTCATAGTTTTGCAAGGTAATATGGTACAACGTCCATGTGTATTTCAAGATTTTACGTCTATTGTTTTTCATTTCATAGGTCCGTCACAATGCGTGAGTCATTGATTGACTTTGTTATTTTTATATGTTCTATCATTCGGTTTCTTACAATTTTAACCTCACAAAAATGATTTTTTTTACTTTTAACCTGAAACTTTTTATCTTTTGTAATATAACCTTACAACTTTTTTACTTTCAACTTTGGTCCCCTATACTTTTCATCTTTCTCAAATTTTTGTTCTACGTTTCGTACTAAATTTTGCGAGTTAACACAGCGTAACGTGCATGTGTGATTCAACGTTTTTACATTTCGTTCATAATTTTGCAAGTTAACAGCGCAACGTCCATGTGTTCAGCGTTTTTACGTCTATTTTTTCTCATTTGATAGGTTCGTCGTAACGCATGAGTCCTAGATCGACTTAGTTATTTTTTAAAACGTTCTACATTTTGGTCTATTTCTTCGCTTTAACACGTCACAACTTCAGCGTTAGTGGTCGCTAATGATTATGTGGGACAGGGGCGAAGCTTAATGGGGGCAGGGGGGGGGACGTCCGCCCCCCGGGATTTTTCGCTCAGTAGTGTTATATATGTAGTTTTGGTATAGAAATTTGTGGGTATATACGTTTTCACCCCCCCGGTTCTATAGAAATTTTTGGGTATATATGTTTTCACCCCCCCGGCCGAAAAATCCAAGCTTCGCCACTGATGTGGGACTGGTGCTATTGGCATGCTTTTTACGCCCACCGCAACACACGGATGCTTAATTCTAGTTTTTTAAAAAGATTAAGAATAACTAGAATGAATCAATAATCGGAGAGAATTGGCATCTTATTTTTCTGAACAATATGGTTCTAAGGTCATATTATTCCTTGAGGTATCAAATTGTAACAATAGTCAAGTTCAAGGGTTTAGAGTTAAAAAACAAGTTAACTCAAGGCTTGTGAAAGTGTGTTTTGCTGCAACGCTTGGACAGTACGATGTTATCCGTAGAACTGTAGTTCACTTCACTCCACCTCTCAAATTTTTGCTGACGTCAAAATAAATATCTTCTTTATGTCTGATATTTTTCAGATTTAAGGTTTAAAACCTTAAATTCATCAAAATTTTCTAGCTCATTGATACCCACCCAACTAAAACTCTTGGAGATCAGTCACTGAATCCCCCCTAAACCCCAGATACTGGATTCTTGTGCAGGTCCAATCTCTGTTCTTTAATATATTTTGCTTGTATATATCGATCTTGATTGATGATCTTTTACAAGAATGAGTAATCTCTGGTCTTGATTTTGTGTTGATTAGCTTCTGATTCCATGATAGTATTTGGATCTTTGAAAGTTGAAGTTAGGGTTTACCAGAATCTAGAAAAGGAATAAGAATTTCAATCAGCAATTTTTCTGGGATATTTTAATTATAAGTGAAATTTATTATTATTTCCCAGAAAAGATACCATTAAAACGTTTTTAAATCCTCTCTCTCTATATATATTATAGTCCCATTATGGTTTAAGATAATTTGGCCAACCCTTACATAGATTTATAATGCCCAGGTTAAAGGTGGTGTTTGGATTGCGAGAATTAGTTTTTAAAACCACTAGTTAATTCCTATATATCATTATAAGCATAGTTATAATTATAAACACCCCTTAAACTTGCATAATATGAGCAAAAACATCTCGAACGGTGGTGTGTTGGTAAGCGCTTGATTCCTTTCTACCAAAGGTCTCTGGTTCGAATCTTGCTTCCACTAGTCTCCTATCATAACCTCTTGATGGTTGCTTGCCCAGAGCAAGACGATGAAACATGATCCTATTGGTTAGCTGGGTACATGTGCGAAGCTTTTAAGGGGCGGGAGGGGGCCGCCGACCCCCCGAACTTATCGCTCAGTAGTGGAGAGTATGTAGTTTTCGTATAGAAATTTTTGGGTATATACGTTTTGACCCTCCGGTTTTATAGAAATTTTTAGGTCCGGTAACTTCCGCCACCCCGGTCGGAAATTTAAAGTTTCGCACTGGCTGGGTATTGGTAGGGTACCATGAGTTTTCAGGAATGGTTTCTCATGGTTACCCAAAAAAAAATCAGTTATCTATGGTTTCCAATATCCCACAAATGATATATCTTATTTTAACAAATTTAATTGTCTTACATTTGTTTCTATCTTGTAATAGTTTAAGTTCGAAAGATGGGAGGGGGGATGAAATCCTTTTGGGAAAAAGTTTTGCCTTTTGCTGCTATGGTGGTGGTCGAATGTGGTGAAGTTGGGATGATTACATTAGGGAAGGCGGCCATGAACAACGGGTTAAGCAATCTCGTGTATGTAGTTTACTATAATGCCCTTGGCACCTTTCTTCTGCTTCCAAATTTCATCGTTCACAGCTGCAGGTTCTTTATCTATGAACACTATCATATTCTTTGATGCATGTTTAGTCCGTGCATACAACGTATTAACTTTGTTATTATCGGTTTTTGCAGAAGTAATCGCCCCCCTCTCACTTTATCAGTTCTTTCTAAACTCTTTGGCCTCGGCCTTTTAGGGTAAGTAACTGATTCTTTAGTAGCGATATAGAGATGACAATTTCGACCCATTGAATTGTGTAGGTGTCAATTCGGATAATATCTCGAGTGGGTCAAACAAGTTGAAAAGAAATAGCAAAAGTAAACAGGTGAAAATGGGTCAAACAGGTCAAAAGCTGTCCAAAGTGTAATTTTAATGCATAAATCCTCCCAAATCATTTTATTCAAAAAGTCATACTTTATTAAAATAATGTATTTTTGTACTTATATTGACACACTGACTATCTATTAAAAAATTGAAATTTGGACATGTTTTTTGAGATGACCCAACCCAACCATTTTTCTACCTCTAAATCCTACTATCCTTTTGTATTTTGATAATTTCGACTAGCATATTCATGTGGACCTTTATCGAAGCCAGGGTATGTGCAAAAAGAAAAAAAAGTGTAAAAAATGGTTATTCTGCTGCATCAGTGCATCCTATACTCCTATTAAACTTTTTTGTTATGATAGTGCATATTCTAGTTGAAATGTTGGATTTGCGTTTATAATCATACATTAGGTGTGCAGGATTTGTCTTTTACAGGTATGTGCATATGCCGGTATCAACTATAGCTCTCCAACTCTAGCTGCTGCATTGGGAAACTTGATTCCAGCTTTTACATTCCTGTTTGCCATCATGTTTAGGTAAATATCGATTTTTACTCACCTGTTCTAGGAACAAAGTGCGCTAGATAATTTAGGGGAACATTAATATATTTCTGAATAATCATTCTTTCATTCTAAGCATATAAGTTCAATACCATAATTAAAAATGTTGAAAATTGCCATCTAATTTAATTTGTGATAGAAGGATATCTCTGGTTTTGCACGTTTTACATAAAAAACGGAATTAAAAAAAACATGAAGATTAAAGTGCGGTTGAAAATGCCCTGTGTCGGGTCGGGCTGCCCTGCCTATAGTTTTTCTCCATTTCTTTTTTTTTTTTTTTTTTTTTTTTTGTAAATAGTCAATGCATGAACTATGAAAATATTTAACCGTTTAAGACTTTTAGGTAAAACATAACCCAAATTGAAAGAACCAACTCTACAACATGTATTTTGTAATTATCTGACTGATTTTACGCATTTAGGATTGAAAAGTTTGACATAAGAAAGTCACCAAGTCAAGCAAAAGCAATAGGTACGATAGTAGCTATAACCGGAGCATTCGTGATGACTCTTTATCAAGGTCCACCTCTATTCAATAGGATTCTTGATCACGATTCAAACACGAATCTACTTTCATCACAACAGTCAAATAATTGGGTACTTGGGGGTTTACTTATTACAATCACTTGCATTTGCTCTTCATCATGGAATGTTTTTCAGGTAAAATATTTATAAAAATATAAAATACCAATTATTTATATTCATAAACACCCATCTTTTTAGATTTTAAATCTTATTATTTCTCTCATCCAGACCGCGACTGTTAAGGAGTATCCAGATGAAGTTACAGTAGTTTTCCTGTTTTGCTGCTTCGGAACAGTTCAATGTGCACTTTTTACTCTCCTTTATGAACGAAATATAGACGTTTGGATATTGGATAATAGCACCGAGTGGGTATCGATTGTTTTTGCGGTAAGCGAACCATGTGAACTTACAGGGTGTATGGATACGAGTTTACAAAGTGACTACTGCAAAATTTTATAATCAGAAAAAAAAATATATATGATTAAAGTTAAGAGATAGTTAGATAAGTTCATATTTTTTTTTCTCAAAAATCATTTGATATTCAGCTATATTGTAGGCATTTTTTGGCACCGCAGTCCGGAACAGTCTTATAACATGGTGTCTGCGCAAAAAAGGCCCGATTTTTGTATCCATGTTCAAACCCATCTCAATGGTGATTGCAGTGATCATGGGTATGTTGTTTCTTGGTGATGTTCTTCATTTAGGCAGGTAAATATTAAGTTCATCTTTTCAAGATTACAACAAGTTCCAAAGATTTTCATTAGATGCTTTAACCAAATGAAATGTTGACCAAGATTCTATCTTGACTTTCTTACAGTGTGATTGGAGCAGTGGTAATTGCTCTAGGAGTTTATACAGTTTTATATGGGCAATCGAAAGATAATATTTTGATGATTAACGATGTTTCAAGACTCGAATCAGCAACTGAAAACACCCCTCTGATCCAAAAATAAATGGGTCAATATTTTGGTCAAAGTACCTTGTCAGTTGGTTCTTGATATGCTATAATATTGTGGTAAAAAGTTGAGACTAAATCGTAATAAGCAAGTAGATGGTTAATTACCGACCCCTTTCGCAATGACCTAGTGTTTAATCTTACTTGGGATCGATGGTGTTGTTTCAATTTATCTTGTATGAGCGTTTGAATTTTTTCCTTTGTGTTTGTAATATTTTGAACTAACATATAGTTAAGGAGTTTTGTTGGCTCTTTTAATAAAGAAATAAAAAAGAGTTAGCTTCAGTTTTGCACCTTGTTGTTTGGTCACTTTAACGCTTTTGCCCCAATCATTTAAAAACGATCATTTTCCTCCTTAATGTTTCGATCTTGACACCAGTTTGCTCCTCGACTCTAACTCCATCCATATTGTATGTTAACTGAAAGGGTATTTTTGTAATTTCAAGTTAACATACAAGATCCAAGTACCCTTATGTTATACTTGAAATTACTAAAATACCCTTCCAGTTAACATACAATATGGATGGAGTTAGAGCCGGGGAGCAAACCGGCGACAAGATCGAAACATCAAGGAGGAAAATGACCGTTTTTAAATGATTGGGGCAAAACCGTTAAAGCGACCAAACCACAGGGAGCAAAACAGAAGTTAACTCAATAAAAAATTACCAACCCTTTTCATCTTCTTAAAAAAATCACAAACTCACCCATCAAACTGCAATGGATGCCGAATATAATTGGTGATGGCAACCACTCAATGCAGCCTTGAATGACTCCATGTTGTGGCCACCACACGTAACGTTGACAACAACGACCACTTGATGCACCATCATTATCAAACTATATATATACACGAGAAGTAACTTAGCACGTAGGACATTTGATACTCGCTACACTCAAACAGTGTAACTGCAAGACTCAAGATAATCATACCTCAAACACATTGGCGGACTTATAATATAGTGAGGGTTATCACGGGCTACGGCTCAACCTCGTTTTCATAGTGTATTTTTTTTTCGGTTTTATATAAAAGATACCCTTGAACAAATACGGGGATACCCCTAAAAAATAAGATACTTTAATTTATTCAAATTCAAAATTTTTATAAGCACAAACATTTTACAACACCAAACTTGTATAATAATTAGGCACAAATTAAGTATAATATAATTGAAAGACGCTCAATTGATAAACATAGCCCAAGCCCCAAAATAAATTTCTTTTTTTATTATTATATGATTGCTCGGTAAAAAATTATTTTTGTAATACCCCTAAATTAATGGGCTGGGTCCGCCACTCCTCAAACACCGTTACACCAGGTTGTTAAAACAAAAGAAAAGTCAAAGTCAACCGGATCCACTTGAAAAAAAGAAGGGAAAAAAAAAAAGATAGGGCCAAAATGATAGACCTTTTGTTGTAAGTGGCCCGTCAACTAATTGAAGAGCTTTTTTTTCTTTTTCTTTTTTGGGTTAATATTGATCTGCATTATTTGGGATGAATTATAATTATAGACTATAGTGGGACAAAGACATCGTTTTCAAAGCAAAAAAAGATCCAATGTTTATCTTCACATGCGTGTGTGTGTGTGCAAAAACAAGAACATAAATTGATTGAGAAATGAGATGTGTGGTGTACTTTTCATAGGGGCCATGAATTGGGCCATATAAAATATAAATGGGACCTCTAGTAACCGGCTAAGATGATAATGTATTAGTGTTTTTATTATGTCAGTTGATTTCACCATCATTGTAAGTTGCACTACATAAGATTTTAATAATATTGTTATTGCATAATATTTAAGTAATTTAATAAGAAAAAGCTATATGTGTTGTAAGTATAAAATTGCTAACTGACGTGTAAATAACTATTCATAATTTTATAGTGTGATTTGGGTTCGAGCTTTAAAGTATATATATATTAGACACAATGTAAACAAGCTATGCTAAAGGGTATATTTTGAAAAGATATAGCAGAATGGTTTTACTGACTGCAAACCAGTATTATTTTTTATGAGTGTTTTCCTATCCTTAATTGTCTCTTGGTGATTCTCTTAAACCAGATCCAATCCAGTTAAATATTGTAAGCTAGTTGGGTATGTCACCTTTGAGCATCCATAATATAAGGTTTGTGAGTGAGTCTAGATGAGGTGGACAAGTTTGTGAGGTTTGTCCATTGTAGAGGAAGTCCGTTGTGGAAGTTTGAATGTTTGGTCTCTACATGCGGACTTGGCTCACAAAAAACTACCACACTTAGTCTACTAAGTTTTAATATTTTAATTGAGGTTTGTGAAAGTTTGAAGATTGTGCAAAGAATAGAGTTTTTCTTAGAAAAGTTTGAAAATCTGATGTAACGCTAAAGTGGCCATAGCTAATAGTGTAGTTGAGTTAACTTGGTTAGAGGATCTACCGAAGAAAAATGGGTAAACAAAACTTTTCCTCCGACTCTCTAGTGTGATAATCTCACTGCAACCTATCTCACTACTGTTAATTTTAAATGCGGAATTAAAATAAAATTGAAAGAACAATGATCAAATGAATTGATTATGATTGAATACAAAAAACGAATTCAAGAGTAATTACAAAAAGAATTAAATTGAGTGAATGAGTACAACAAGAATTAGAAGCCCAAATTATACCCCCAATTGTCCAACGGTTACTAACAGACGCTAACCAAACACGCAGCAGACTTGACACCTTTAGTCCTCCATGTTTAAAGTATTAAACAATTTTGTATCACACTTCAAGTTTCTCCAAATTGTCAAATATTGCTCAAAGTTTCCCTTCTGCACATTTTGATCCTCTAACACCGTTGACCTTCATTGACCAGTATTAACTACTTTTAACTAACTAACAACATAGAACATTTGATTAATCCAGCTCAACATGTAACAACTACTAATCTAGTCTTTCACGCACAAACAAAGCATGTTGAAGTTGATTTTCATTTTGTTCGAGAAAAGGTTGCTCAAGGAAACTTACGTGTGCAGTTTATACCTACTAAAGACAATATGCATACATCTTCACAAGTCGTTATCAACACAACGATTGATGTTATTACATTCCAAGCAACAGGTCACTTCCCGGCCTTAGCTTGCGATGGAATGTTAGACACGACGCAAATAGGCTATCCTACAGGGTATATTTTGCAAATACATAGTGAGTATAAATTCCCCTATGGAAACCTAAACTTGTACAACATTCTCTCTCGATCAATACAATTAACCTATTTGAGAAATGTTTATATATGACTCTTATTCATTCTGTATCTTTTTTTTTTTTTTTTGAACAACAATGGAACTTTATTCCTCAAAACCAAAGATTCATTGCAAGATGCTATCAACCATTTACAGTACACAAACAGAAAGCATAAATATAATTATTACTTCCCCTTTAAATACTATTCTTTTTTTTTCTACACCTGAAAATTAAATCTCCTCCAATCTTCTCAAGTTATGTCGCAACCCCCGACCCCTTGCCCTAGGAGGCGGGTGGCCGCGAGCTCGCACATTCGGTGGCATCGTGTTTATTAATTTGGCAGCGGAATTTACATCAGGACCGCAGTTAGGAAATATTTTATCAGAGTAAAACACCTCATTTTATAAATAATAAACACATGGGTAAAAACCAAGTTTCCATTCATAATTATCTTTATAGGGATAAACCCTATTTTATTCAAATAAAACTTCTTCTTTATTTAGGTAACTTTTATAGCCACTTTTCCAACCCTTCAGTGCTCTCCAGCTGGCTTCTATTTGGCTTTCACATTTTGTTACCTGAAACGCGTTTAAAACAATTTTGTCAGTGGAAAATACTGGTGAGTGAATCCCAGTTTAATCAAAACAACTTTTATCATTTTACAGCATTGAGGGTAATCCAGCAATTACATTTGTTTACATCTACTTTAATTACCACCCACGGTACTGTCAATCCTGACTTGTGGTCATACTACTACTCATAGTGTAGTAACAAATTTTGTATACAAAACCCCAACATATCGACGATAATTGTATAATTACAAATACTCAATCACTGTTAATTATAGTGTAAAACAATTGAGGTTATGTAAAAACAGTTTACAAAAAGAAGGATTACTCACATTGCTAATTTAGGTATTTCCTTGTGACTTCCTGGTTATAATTTATTAATTTAAACAATGCACACGCGTTAGTATAATAACCCAAATTTACATTAGCTATACCCTCCCCTAGACAGAACTCCAACGACTAAGTTAGGCAGAGCCTCAACATGCGTTACGGAGCACTAGATCAATCGGGCAACGTAACTAATACGTAACCGGGGGTTATAATACTTACATTGAGGCAGAGCTTCGCTATTTAGTGGGTGTTATGCCCGGGAATTATTTTAGCTTTAGAGAATTTAGAAAGAGATCGAGAAAATGAACGAATCAAAAGTGAAGCCGATGGCCTCTATTTATAGGGCTGGTTCGGCACCTTGTCGCGCCCCGCGAGAACAGAAGGCAAGGCCTTCGCGCCCCGCGAGGGCTTGTAGACTAGGCCCTAGCTTTGCTGACTTGATACTAGCCTCGACACGCATTGTGACACGTGGCGTCATAGGGTGCAGCTTGGTGTCATGGGGTCGCGGCCCGCGACGGACAATCTTAAGGGTGTCGCGCCCCGCGAGCGCCCCCTATTCTTTGTTTTATTTGTTTTTTGTAAAATTTAGGGTATTTCGGGCCCGTTTTTCGTATACGGGGTGTATCTTAGGACGTATAGGGGTGTTATAATGATTTTTAGGAGAGTTGTTATATCCTTCCCACCTTGTTTTAGAACTCGTCCTTGAGGTCTACTGGAACATGTGTGGATATTTCCTCTGCAATCGGATTCAAGCTCCCAAGTGTATTCTAGTCCTCTCTTGGATTTCCATTTCACTTTGACTAGAACTAATCTCTTGTGTTTGAGATTCTTGATCCTTCTGTCTTCAATCTGTAGCAGTTTCTCTACAAACTTACATTAGCTATACCCTCCCCTAGACAGAACTCCAACGACTAAGTTAGGCAGAGCCTCAACATGCGTTACGGAGCACTAGATCAATCGGGCAACGTAACTAATACGTAACCGGGGGTTATAATACTTACATTGAGGCAGAGCTTCGCTATTTAGTGGGTGTTATGCCCGGGAATTATTTTAGCTTTAGAGAATTTAGAAAGAGATCGAGAAAATGAACGAATCAAAAGTGAAGCCGATGGCCTCTATTTATAGGGCTGGTTCGGCACCTTGTCGCGCCCCGCGAGAACAGAAGGCAAGGCCTTCGCGCCCCGCGAGGGCTTGTAGACTAGGCCCTAGCTTTGCTGACTTGATACTAGCCTCGACACGCATTGTGACACGTGGCGTCATAGGGTGCAGCTTGGTGTCATGGGGTCGCGGCCCGCGACGGACAATCTTAAGGGTGTCGCGCCCCGCGAGCGCCCCCTATTCTTTGTTTTATTTGTTTTTTGTAAAATTTAGGGTATTTCGGGCCCGTTTTTCGTATACGGGGTGTATCTTAGGACGTATAGGGGTGTTATAATGATTTTTAGGAGAGTTGTTATATCCTTCCCACCTTGTTTTAGAACTCGTCCTTGAGGTCTACTGGAACATGTGTGGATATTTCCTCTGCAATCGGATTCAAGCTCCCAAGTGTATTCTAGTCCTCTCTTGGATTTCCATTTCACTTTGACTAGAACTAATCTCTTGTGTTTGAGATTCTTGATCCTTCTGTCTTCAATCTGTAGCAGTTTCTCTACAAACTTACATTAGCTATACCCTCCCCTAGACAGAACTCCAACGACTAAGTTAGGCAGAGCCTCAACATGCGTTACGGAGCACTAGATCAATCGGGCAACGTAACTAATACGTAACCGGGGGTTATAATACTTACATTGAGGCAGAGCTTCGCTATTTAGTGGGTGTTATGCCCGGGAATTATTTTAGCTTTAGAGAATTTAGAAAGAGATCGAGAAAATGAACGAATCAAAAGTGAAGCCGATGGCCTCTATTTATAGGGCTGGTTCGGCACCTTGTCGCGCCCCGCGAGAACAGAAGGCAAGGCCTTCGCGCCCCGCGAGGGCTTGTAGACTAGGCCCTAGCTTTGCTGACTTGATACTAGCCTCGACACGCATTGTGACACGTGGCGTCATAGGGTGCAGCTTGGTGTCATGGGGTCGCGGCCCGCGACGGACAATCTTAAGGGTGTCGCGCCCCGCGAGCGCCCCCTATTCTTTGTTTTATTTGTTTTTTGTAAAATTTAGGGTATTTCGGGCCCGTTTTTCGTATACGGGGTGTATCTTAGGACGTATAGGGGTGTTATAATGATTTTTAGGAGAGTTGTTATATCCTTCCCACCTTGTTTTAGAACTCGTCCTTGAGGTCTACTGGAACATGTGTGGATATTTCCTCTGCAATCGGATTCAAGCTCCCAAGTGTATTCTAGTCCTCTCTTGGATTTCCATTTCACTTTGACTAGAACTAATCTCTTGTGTTTGAGATTCTTGATCCTTCTGTCTTCAATCTGTAGCAGTTTCTCTACAAACTTAAGCTTCTCATTTACCTTTATGTCTTTAAGAGGTACTACTAAAGATTCATCTGCTAAGCACTTCTTGAGATTACATACATGAAATACATCATGTATTCCTGCCATTTCTTCTGGTAGTTGTAGCTGATAAGCTACTGATCCTATTCTTCTAATAATCTCAAAAGGTCTAACATACCTGGGGCTTAGCTTTCCCCTTTTGATGAATCTAACTGTCACACCCCGATATTTCCACGTATTACCGGTGGGGAGTATCGTGACGTAGTTGATATCATCATAGTCAATTAATCACAATTTAATGCACAACAGAAGTCTAAAAGTAATTTATGCAAACCGAGTTGAAATTATAATAAAATATTACACAACGGATTGTAAGTGGATCCACAGGCGGATCAAAAACAGAAAGAAATATTGTTCAAAAGATTTTTAAGCATCAAAAGCTTGCAAGACTCTTTATTT
Organism: Helianthus tuberosus; assembly: GCA_030545235.1. Classification (NCBI taxonomy): domain Eukaryota; kingdom Viridiplantae; phylum Streptophyta; class Magnoliopsida; order Asterales; family Asteraceae; genus Helianthus; species Helianthus tuberosus. Next base: position 121,545,555 of record CM060417.1, on the reverse strand, counting down.
GATACTAGGAGTAGCCAGCCCATTACGCGTAGTACCTGCACTTAATCTTTTTTGAAAAATACGTCAGTTTACACTGGTAAATACAATTAACTGACTCTTTTTGAAAACGTATATAAAATTAGTTTGGATGCACAAGGCATAAAATCTTATATAACTTGGGACAATTACTTAAAATAATCTTGTATACAGATTTATATGTTTGTCGTCCATTCAGTAGCCCGGGTTAGAAGTACCAGGTTTAAGATTAATAGACACACCTCTAATATAATCCCACGGCGAGTTATCCTCAACGACATTGCTAGCGACTCATCGGCTAGACATTTCTTTAAGTTGCAGATGTGGAATACATTATGTATTCCACTAAGCTCTTATGGTAGATTTAACTTGTAAGCCATAGTTCCGACACATTCGATAATCTCGAATGGTCCTATGTATCTTGGGCTAAGCTTGCCCTTTTTGCCAAATCGCATCACTCCTTTCCAGGGTGACACTTTGAGTAACACTTTATCACCTACCTCGAATTTCAGAGGTTTACGCCTCATATCAGCATAACTTTTCTGCCTATCCCTGGCAGCTTTTAGACGATCACGGATTTGAAAAATCTTGTCCATCGTCTCAAGGACTATATCAGGTCCTGACAGTTGGACATCTCCAACTTCCGCCCAACAAACTGGCGTCCTGCATTTCCTTCCGTACAATGCCTCGAAAGGCGCGGCTTGGATACTCCAATGATAGCTATTATTGTATGAAAATTCAATCAAAGGAAGATGGTCATCCCAACTTCCACCCAAGTCTATAGCACAAGCTCGTAGCATATCCTCAAGCGTTTGAATCGTACGCTCGCTTTGGCCATCTGTCTGAGGATGATAAGCAGTGCTGAAATTTAATCGAGTGCCTAAAGATTGCTGAAAGCTTTTCCAAAAATGAGACGTGTATCTTGTATCCCTATCAGAGATAATAGATACTGGCACACCGTGGAGAGATACAATCTCATCCACGTACAGCTGCGCTAGCTTATCGGAGCTGTGCGTTTCTTTAATAGGCAAGAAGTGGGCTGACTTGGTCAGCCTATCGACTATAACCCAGATAGTATCATTTCCGTGC